>CM054377.1:68595530-69845530 GCA_028858755.1 Ara ararauna | reverse complement strand
GCCTGTATTGGTTTTAAAGACTGCAGTAACTTGTATTTATCTCATGCTTGCTCTTGTTGTGCTTGCTCTGGAAGGCCTGGAGAAAGCAGGCAACTGCCTCTGCAGCTGTCGGCCTCAGGGCAGCAAAGCTGCTGTAGCTAAATTGCCTGGTACAGCCAAAGCCCTGGGGCTCCTGTGCTGCAGCTGGGACAGGGACTGGGCAGCATGGGGCTGTAGGACTGCAGTGCCAGCTGTCCCAAAGGAAGGGGTGTGCTGGGGGGCCATGAGAAGAATGAAGCTCTCAACAGCTGCAGCTGCTACCTCCATCCTTCCCATCCTCTGTAGTGGATGGGACAGCAGGATGCTGGAGCTCCAGGGCTCTTGCCCTGATTATTCCCTGCTGATTCATATGGCAGGTCTGTGCCCATGGAAACTTTCTGTCCCAGCCCTTCTGTCAGGGGCATCTGTGCTAGGAATGACCTTGACCCTGTGTCCTGGAAAGCAGCAAAATTAATTTCAGAAAGGCCTTGGGCCAGCTCAGTTCAGAGCCCATGCATTTCACTGTCCTTTATTTCCCAGCTTTCTCTCATCACAGCGTTCTGGATCCCTGCAGGGTTGCTATATACGGGCTTCCACGAAGGACAAGAGTAGCACATGCAGGGAGATGTGCCTTAATCTCCTTTAACAGAGGCCTGTAAGCATCAAACCCCACCAGAGCACAAGGAAATGAAGGTAAGCAAAAGGGAGGACTTTTGACTGGTGAAGAGTGCCAAAGTAAAACTAAACTACTATAGGCTAAAAAGATTTTGTAGTTCACCCCTCTACAGAAAAAAGCTCAAGCTTCTGCATGATTGCAGTCTTTTTCCTGAAGGACTAAGTAATCTTTAATAAATTAGTACAATAATTTATTACTAGAAATGGGTTTTAAGGCCTCTTACAATCTGACAATGTACGCGCTTTATGTATTTGAGACAAACTCACGCAAAGAGTTTCTGTCTGAATCACTTCAGGGCAGTGACTTTCACAGACTTGATGTCATGTTCTGGGAGAAAACCCCTGGCTTGGTGCTCTTTTAAACAAGAAAAGTCAAGTGGTATCTGTGTTGTTACTGAACACTTCAGTTGTACTAAGATGATGACACCACTAATATGAGAAGTCTCAGAAATCCCTTTGTATTTTTCTTATTTTAGTATGTGTGCCCCAACAAAAAACCACTTTTCCTGTTGGAGAGTGGATGGGTGGGACATAATAAAATAATACATCTTCAGGTAAGAAAAACATTTTGTTTAACTCATTTGGTATCTATAAAGATTGCTTGACTTGTTTTTTTATTATCTGAGAAGCTTAAAAAAATCCAGTCTTTTCAGATGATTACACTACTGTAAATCACAGCCTACAGACAGCAATAGCAGTAATCTCTTGGGAGAAATAACAACAACACTGTTTACTGGGAAGTAGTGCTTGTGTAATTGTATACAGTTTATGACCTCTGAGATCACATGTGTTAAGTACAGAACATTGCTTTCTTTGACTTTATAGCCTAAAATCAATAATCTCTACATAAAAATGGTAGTTCTAGTGGACTAGGCAATAAGCTGGTTTGGGGCTGGCTGTGGTTACTGTTTACCAGTGTGTTCTCTGGACAAGAGCTCCTCTCATCTGCTTGCACACTGACTGCTGTGGCTCTGTTACTTGACTCCAGTACACCAGCACAACACCCCAGAAAACTGCATCTAATTCATGGACTAACTGAAGTCTTCTCCAGTGTCCCAAATCTGGGATGCAAAAATTACCCTTCTCTCAAGTGAAGAAATCATGCACAGCACATATGAACAATGCCTCTTTTCTCTGCTAGTCTTGAATCCAAAGCATACTTTGTATTAAAGGAGAATAGGTGCCCCTTTCATGGGTACTTGTGTTTCAGCACAGGACACAGAGAAGAAAGTTCTCAGCATCAAGTTTTAGAATGTCTGAAGGCAGCTGCCTACCCATGCATGGCGAGAAAGCATTTCCTGCCTCATCCCATGAAAATAGATCGGTATCCTTATACATTCAGTGCGTCCCTGTAGATCTGAAAATCTACAGCAATAAATCCTTATGAGAGGAGATACATGCCTGGTCTGCTTAGTCAAGTTGGTGGGTGTTGGGCACTGGGTAAGCAAGGGTACTGGGGAATTTTAGGGAACTCTAGGGAATAGTTTGTATTTTGACTGTGATCCCATTTATACCCTGAGGGACAGCAGATTTACAAGACAGCTTCTCTTGGTTCTCTTCTCCCAGAAGGAGGAGATGATTTTAAAAGGACACCAAAAGCATAAACACACATTGCCTACATACTGTGTGTCAGGTCACTAGTTTCACAACTAATGCATCAAGACGACATAAAGGGGACAGAAGCAGGACCTTTTAATATAATTGTCTTTTGGTCCAAATCCTCTCTCATCTTCCAGCTTGCACAACTTGAACACTGGTAAACCCTGCCTGCTCACAGAAGGGCATGAAGGAGTGACCTCACCCACACAGAGGAGTGTGTCTGGGATCTGAACTCCATCCAAACAATTGGAGCGGTTAACTGTGTGAAACCTTCAGGCCGTGGCTGCTCACCGACACAGTAGAGGGCTGGCTGTACAGCGTGTACACCCCCCCCCCCCCCCCCCCCCATCCTGTGTCTACAGCTTCACCCTTCACCAGGTGGCTAGGCAAACGTGGTGGGGTGAATATGTGCAGGCAATCTCACGGTGGGAGACTGCCTTCCAGCTCAGGCATCCATTTTCAAACAACTGGGAACAGCCAGCAGCCTCTACAAGTGCACCTGAATAGCAGTTCTTGCATGAGGAACAACAGAGGCAGAGTGGGGTCTGATAATAACCTTAATAAAGAGGAAATCTTGGGAATTTCAACAAAAGCTGCACTTAGGCTAAGATGAGAGGACTGAAAGCGGGACTGCAGAAGCAATTGCCTGACATTATATGGCTATGCTGACGAGAAATAATTTATAAACCACTCTGTGGGTGATTCTTAATCCTCTGAAATAATATGTATGGCACGATGGTGGTTTTATATTTGGAATAAAGACCATAAATAGAGCATAACTCACTGCTTCAAATTGTTCCTTTCCGGAAGGTATGTCATAGCTGGTGATGTGGAGTTGACGGCTACCATCAGTCTTGTATGCACAAGTGACAACAGCTAATAGGCACAAGCCTTGTTCTCCTATTAAATGGGCTTTTGTTACTGAAGATGATGGCAAAGCACAATCAACCAAATATTTCCGGCCTCTAACAACCAAGAATTTGTTTGTTACACTTCATCTCTTATATCAGGCTGTACAAAACCTGAGGGCTAAGAAATAAGTAACAGCAATTCCTTTCAAGTGTTACATGAGCGCTTCCCAAGAGCTTTGTAAATTGAGAGTTATTACCACCGTTTTAGTGAAGTATGAGATGTTCCACATCAGTACCGTGGTTTGGCCCCATGCTTCCTGAAACCTTGGGAAATGGCAAATCAAACACCACTGTGAACCCTCCCTACCCCCAACAAATGGTTCATTTCAGCAGCTGTCTCCACATTCTTATAATTTTCCTAATAATGCATTGGAAGCCAAATTCTTTGTGGACTTGAGATGTCCTTCCGAAGGATCACACTGGGACAGAGTGTGCAAAAGCCATTCTTCCTGTACATTTCCTGTGTTCAATGCCACTGGGACACGCAGATCTCTCCAGAGCCTTTGGGCAGTGACTCTCACACCAATGTCTGTTTACATCTTTCATTAAAAATACACATAAGCATGGCTGGGTTTTGGAACAAACATCTGAATCCTGCTCTATAACCTTTCACACACATGCTCTGCTTACTGTGCTTAGCAGCCTCTCAATTAATTCCTCCAACTCTACAAATCATGGAATTGCACCCACTGCAAAGCAGTCACATAGACCTGGTAATTCTGCCACTCTCCAGAAAATGGGAGAGGTGCTATGTGTCTGTTAGGTGAAAGAGGAGACTGACCCCATATCAAAAGGCAAAGGGGAGGCATCCCCACACTGGATAGTTGGATAAAGAGAGCAGGAACTGCAGCAACATCCTGTACTGGCTGCATTTCAATAGCCTACAATAGCCTTTTTGCAGCGTGTGATCTGGAAGAGCACTGCATCTGCTGCTGCAGGACAGACTATGGGCAGGAGGCTGGCACTGAGCTGCTCAGCTCTGTTGAGGCTGACATGTCTTTGGGCACGCTCAAAGGCAAAGCTTCAGATGTCTGGGTAATCGTCCAGGATGCAGCCAGCAGCTGTGAGGCTATGGAGGACTGCAGGTTTGAGCATAGACTATTAAACTCAGTTCAGATCCCTTTTGGGGATCTGCTCCTCTTTGAAGACCTAGGAATAAGTCTTACCAACTCTGGAATTTGACTTAACACTCATATCATCTGACCAGCTCACAAAGCATGTGCTTCTTGTCACAAGAAGGTACCTGGTATTGCCCCCGGTACTGGATCTGAAGTGGTGAAAGCATGAGCATTAGAGGAGGAAAAAAATTTAATCAAGGGCAGGCAAGGGGCCCTCTTACTCTCCCAGAACTGCTCTGCCTTTCAGGCCACATCTCTATTTATCTTCATGACCTACTTAGCACTGTCCTCCACCTCCAGTTTTTCCAAACTTGAAAAAGACACTGGACAAGGTTAAAAACCCTATCCTAAACCACACATTTCTAAGCACTTCTCAAAAGACTTAACCAGGATCCAGCAGTTACAGGTGTCCTGAAAGTCTTCCTTTGCACCTCTGCATCACTTTAGGTGGCAAAGTTTTGGTAGGAGGGGGGCAGCAGGGGCGGTCTATAAGAGAAGATGTTCAGGGGGTGTAGGAGGCATAAGAATTACAGATGCAGTTTCCTGACCCTGTAAAGCTGAGTATTTGAAGTAACAGCTTGGTTTTTTGGGTCATACTGAAGGACGGGCTTTACTTTGTCCTAAATAGCACGTACAAGTTTGACCAAGTAGTAATTATATCTGAGCCACTAAGAAATAATCTCCAAGGCATAATTAGTACCAGCACCTTCCCTTGGAGATGTGATTCCCTCCACCCTCCGCTTCCCTCTCTGCTCCAAAAACACTCAACAAGCAAGCAACCAAAACCCTGCAAACAACCACAGCCCTGTGATATTCATCTTAAACATGAGACTTAAAAATAAATGACTAAGTTAATCAAAGGAAGGTGTTCATATGAAATCAGTAGAATTCACCTGCAGATCTGCAGATACTGCTTCTGAAAACAGAAAAGAAGCACTAGAAGAAGAAAAATCCTAAGTGGAAAAGCAAGAAGAAAAGCTGAAGCCACAAGAGGAAGGTTAATGGCCCATGTTGCCAAAAAGGCAGCCTTCTGCAAAGGATAATCAAAACACCAGGGTGGGCCAAAGCCAGAAGCATCCTTTACAGCAGGTCTTCTGTCAAAAGGGCCATTGAAGCACAGCTTAAAATAGAATGAGTTCACCAGAAAATCAAAAATGTCTTGACATGGAGCCAGACAGATATCCTAATGTACAGATCCCTTTCCATCAGCAAGCATATTTCTGTTCTTCAAACTGTATGGCTACTCAAAGCTCTCAGTTACCACTTGAGAAACTTAAAACAATTTAAAAGACACACACATCCTAAAACCTTTCAGATTTCTCTCAAGCAAGCACATGGACACTTGTTCAGTCTCAATACTGTCTCTGTCCTTCCAACTCATCTAGATCAGGGGTATATATAGCACTGTAACTTTATCTACAAACCCCAAGCTTAAATAAATGTACAAACCTTTAACGTAAATATATGCACTGGAAAGATTTTGCTAGGAACTCAGTGTGTGTGAGCACTTCAGGCTTATCTTTGAGTAATGACTTCCATTTGATTCAGCTAATGCAAATTCTCATCTAGACAAGCCCACATCCAAGCCCTCATGGCAGGCACCAACCTGTGCGTCTTGGCCTCAGGCTCCTGTTAGGAAGCAGGGCTGGGGATGGCACAGTGATCTCCATCACAGGAATGCCAGGGTTTACTGGTAGATCTCTTTCTTTTTCTTGGCTCAGGCTTTATATACATCTCTGTTCTGAACCCACCCCACACGTGTGTGTTTTAAATGGTGCTCTTATAAAAACAGCACAACTGGAAAAACCATTGCACCTGCATACACATGGGGAGCACCTTATAAATACTTTATTGTAGTCAAGGAAATCCTAAGGGATAAACTTTGATTTTGTTTGCTAAAACAGAAAACCTGAAATTAATAATAAGCCACTAGGAGCTATTCAACAGATTGTCTATTGCAGGAAATCTTGCCAGGACGCTCAAGAGGTTTACAGCCATCTCAGATATCTGGGGAAGAGTGAAATGTGTCTAATGTTTTTGAAGTTCAGTGGGGTTTTGAGAAACCCAGACATCTGCATTTTAATCTTTGGAAAATCCTGAGATCAGCAAGACTATCGTCTGCCAATTTAACCACAAGTTGGGCCCACCTCTTAGCAAGTCTAGAAGTCCTATGATTGCTGTAAAAAACCCCCCCAAACAAACTCTTTATTTTTAAGACACATAATGATGAGGTTTGTGTTGCTAAATATTTGTCTTTAAATGACAGGGTAAGAATATGATAATTCATGCTTTCTGCATAACTGAGTCAACTAGAGGTGTCTTAGCTCCTGATTTAAATAACTGCAGCTTTTCACCTGCTTCTTTGTCTGCAATGTGTTTATTGCAGCTGTGTGTGCCAGCAACACAAAAAGGGGTAAGAGCAGCTCTGCAGCAAGACTCAAAGACTTGCAAAGCACTCCTCTGCCTTTAGATGGTCCCATTACCCAGCTACCATCAGCTCTACCTTTCACATGGTTCGTTGGGGTTTTTTTTAAACAGAGGTGCCATGTGTGCACACCAGCACTTTCTGCTGACAGGCGCACCTTTGAACGTTTCACTTTTCCTCTCCCATTACTTGTCCTTCCATATTTGCAAGTCAGAAAAGATCTGAATGCAGGCCCAACTCCTCATGATATTTGAGATTTTGAGTTGAGTGGGACATTGAAATAGCTCCAACCCCGTCAGCAGGGACCTCCAAATAAAAATGCAGTAACACAATGACTTCCCTTTCAATGTAAAATGAATCATGTCAAGTGCTCAGATTTACACATTCCTCCATATGTACTAATCTACACCACCTTAACTGCTTTACACATTTCTAATATTTACTTTGGCTTCCTACATCCTCTGTTAACCAAGACTTATTTTTCCATGACACAGGCAGCTATCCTAAACTTTTTCAAGAAGCTGATATGACACAATCCCTTTTGGAAAATGCAATAAAATATGGGCGCACACCCAGTGCAATATCTACAGTAATTAGAGTCACTGCTCATTAAAAGTGAAAATACTTGATTGTGCTGTACAGTGCACTGGTGCTGTGGCAGCAATACTGCATTTCTCCATAAGCAAGAGCAAAAAAAAATCCCATTAAAGCCATTTATGGCACTTGTCTCCAACAAGGACACTAATTCCAGGTTATTTGGAACAAAGAACACAGTGTGTTTTGCTCTTTTTTCATCTTTCTGCTTCTAGACTAGGCAAATTAACGTTGCTTTCTTACCACAAACCTCTGGAGAGACCGTGCTTTAAAAAGCTTTTATGAACACTTACACTAAAAAGCAGTCAGCCAGCTACCAAGCTTTGGAGGAAAGAGGTGGCTTCTCTGTTCATGCGCCCACCTTGAAAACAAGTTGCCCTGCAGGGAGCCAAGGTGGGTAAGCAGTGGTAGGCAGAAGTACTGAAAACCTTCTCCCCTCCACGCAGAACAAGTATAGATCATTTAAACTGCTATTTTATGCACGTCACAGTGGTGATCTTGAATGAAGACTTTCACACCACTTCAGGGTGCCTTATCGTTATAATCACCTATATGTTGATTTAGACAAGTAGAGAGGCATGTCATCCCTCTTCCCTCGCACTCCTCATAGGGGAATGTAAAGGCCAGCTACTATCCCAGACAGCTCATCGCCACAGTGCTTCATGATGGAGGTTGCCTAAAACTGTAATGATAGGAACCACACCACAGAAGAAATGTGTGTGCACTGCTAAGAGTGAGAAATACAGAAAAAGCAAATAAATGTGGCTGTTATCCAATCTGCAACTTACTTTAATAGAGCAAATCCATTTATTATATTAACAGTTTTAATTTTAGACCTTTTTCCATGGTGGCCAAGTTTTAGTGGAGCAAAGCTTTAGTTTAGTTTCTGAGAAAAGAACCAGAGGTTTGGTGCCTTAGCAGGGTGTGGGGAAGAGCTGAGAAAATAACTAACTTCTGCAATAGGTTTGCTCAGGACTGACCTCTAAGTCCACCCTAAGCCCAGCAGCTGGGGAGCCCAGGGGCTGAACCAGTGGTGTAACATGTCTATCTGAACTTCCCAGAGCACACAGATGCTGGGCTTGATATCAGCCAGACAGATAGGTTTCCGGAGAAAAACTGCCACCCTCCCCCTTCTTCCGTGCCTCCTGCCATCAAGTACAGGAGCGAGCCATCTGCTGCCATTAGCTCACAGGAGCGATGCCTACATCTAAGCCGGTCACAGTGTGTGCTCTCTGCAGTGCTATCCGCTTTCCGCTCCAAGCCGTGATGCACAGCAACATTCCCCTGGAATGGACTCCAGGAAGTGAGCTGTTTGACTTGGACACAGGCATGGTGACACAGACACAGGTGTCTCCATCTATTGTGCCATGGGGTCAAGCCCACTGCAAAGGGCCCTACTTTCCTCAATTGTTTCTCTAGGGACCAGAAAGCAGGGTGAAAAGCAGGGCCCTCACTGGAATTAAACTATAATAAAGTTGACTGCATGAGTACTTGTGCAGCTCCTTGGTGTTTCTTGCTAAATCAGCCCAGGCCCCAATAACAGGGAGATGCACGATCTCACTTCTGAACTGCATTTGGGAAAAATTACAAACCAAACTTGGAAGCTAGTTTGTGGCTGATATGCATTTCCACTGCATACTTGTCCAAAACCCCACTCCCAGCCAACTTCAATTGTGGGACATTTGGCCTGGTGCAGAGCTGGATGGGTACCCATCCTCTGTGGTAGGAAGTTGCTTTTGAAGTAGGTGGCTGAACGATGTACTTGCTAGGATGAGGGAAGTCTCAGGATGCATGCACTTTTGATGTTAAATTCCTCTTTCTCAACTGTTTTTTCCATCTTTTGTTGCCCAGAGAGGTAGTGGAGGCACCATCCCTGGGAACACTCAAGGCCAGGCTGAATGTGGTTCTGGGCAGCCTGATCTAGTTGAAAACGTCCCTGCTCACTCCAGGAGGGTTGGACCAGATGATCTTTGAAGGTCCCTTCCAAACCAAACTATTCTATGATCCTGTGATTTTCTGTGTAACACCCATTTTAATGTGTTTGCTGCCATCTTTTACCTGGTAGTATTTTCCTCCAGTGGGAAAAAGGGTCAATGTTTTGAATGTATTTGAGGGAAAAAGAAAATCCAAAAGTCAATCTCTCTCTCAGTGATAGGGGTTCCTTCTTCTTCTTCTGGACAGTCTACATGTTTTGTAGCTTTTTATCATTTTATCCTGAATAAAATTAGATGGAGACCTCTACCACCAGGACTGAGACAAAAGATCCACGGGCTGACTTGCCAGGATGTCACGTCACTCTGAACACCGACTCTGCAGTGACAGCATTGTTTGATTACGATGCAGGAGGGAGATGCTCTGATGAAAAAGTGTATCTCAGAGAGGGAAACAAAAAGCGCAGTTCTTCCTGATGGGAAGTGTCGTAGGTGAGGCTGCAGTGGTTGTTTCCCTCCCCTTTCTGTCTGCAGACTCCTTGGCCATCAAAAATGGTGATTCACAACCTGGAGCTTGTGTCCCCCTCATCCCCTCTCTCTTTTTCATCATTGATCTGGCAGTGGAAAGGCTTCCCACCTGATCCCCAAGCCAAATCTTGCTGGAACTTCAGTTGTCTCATGGTGCTTTCATCCCAAATGGCTCATCTGCTAAGCTGGCTTCTGCTGTTAGGAGATGTTTACATTTTCTGCTGCCTGAAGAGAATATATTTCTTGGTAGGCATTGTGAATCTGGGACTGGAAGCAGGGCTGTGGTGTAAGGGACAGAAAGCCCAGTAATGCATGATTTGTTTGCTAAAGGTTTCATTTGCAATGCTCTTCTCGAGATAAAGCAAATTCACTGCCAAGTACAGGAACTGAAGTATTCAGCAAGAGTAATCTGTGTACTTGATACTTCTTCTGGCCACAAATGGATAACATTTTTTACAGCCTTCTCTTATAACCATGTCATGAGTAGGCTCAATAAAAGCAATTTTTGCCTATGGGTTGCTAATGGTACCAATACCTCCAAGCATTTTTGTTCAGGATTCAAATACGCTGTGTGACTGGTCACCCATGTTAAACAATATGGTTTCTATTCCTTAACCAGATTCTTAAAGAGGCCAGGACTATCTGGAAATGATCAAAAAGGCATTGAAAGGCAATATAGGGAGAGAGGCAAAATTAGAAAATTCAGCAATCTTCTCTCCTCTTGCAAAAGAAAGTACCACATATAAGGCTGTACATGTGCAGTCCAGACTTTGAAATACCCACTTTTTTCTTCACTTGCAGATATACCTGTCTGGACAGTATTTTACTCAGGACAGCTACTCCAAGTCCTGCCTTGTGCATGCATGCTTTGATTTTTCTATCACAAAAGGTGCAGACAGGTCTCAGTTTGGCTCAGTTTACTGCTTTCAAACCTAAATGCCAACTTGAAGGTTCACAGAGATATTTTCTTTTTTGCAGCACGTACCTCATATTATTTCACATATTTAGTGGTTCTATGAATGGGTCATGCCTGCTTTATATCATGGTGCAGATGGCTAAATACAGTGCTCCAGGTGTGTACAGGGCACAAGATCATCCAGTAGCCTGTAGATCTTCTAGGTTCCTGGGAACTTCAGGCCTCAGATAGCTTAAAGTCCTCCTCCTCTATTGCTCCGTTTTTGCTGCCACATAGAACCATGAGGAGATGGGAGGAATTGAGGCCCTTTGATGTTGTGTCCAGAGAGACATCTCGAAACTGGTGAGAAAGACAGAAGGCCTGTGCCCCCTGTCTTACGAGGTTTCTGTCCTTGGTGTTTTGCTGCTGAAGAACATGTGTTGAATGCTTGAGGGAGAGGAGACCTATCACATGCTTTTAGGTAGAAAACCTCTCTCTTTTTCTCCTTCGCCACCACAACCTTATCTTGCTTTTGTACACACTGGTACTCAGGCTAACAAGTTTTAAAACACATTTTAAGGTGCATCTATTAGATAGCAAGATTAATGCCCAAATTCAAGCAATAGCAACATCAATGAACTAAACTGTCAGCCTGTCCCAAAAACCTTATCAAAACAAACTGCTTGCTGTCTGCGGCTTGAGCTAACTTTGTATTTCATTTTGTAATACAAGCTGTGTGACTTTTCATGCTAGAGACTGCCTAGGATGTTTAAATTCACAGCTTCCATTAGCATGTTATATCTAAATCCACCACTTAGAGAGAAAGAAAAAAGGCACTTATATTTTGAATGTTAAGACCTTCACTCTACATTTATGACCATTGAATGTGTTGTTTCTTAACTTTGATGGAATACAAGTACTTGGCTTTCATAAAGATATAGGTTTCAAAATACCTGAAAAGGTCTGCAGCATGTGCATAAGCAGCTAGCACTGCTGTATGGTGTAAAGTTTTCTTTAACTTCACAGAACAGATAAGGAGGATTCATTTTAATAGAACACCTAGAAAGACATTACTGTTATGACTGGTCTTTAAATACTTGTTTGCTCTCAGAGCTGACTGCAGTAATACTGTGTCAAGCTCAGTGAGTACGGATAATGTTTAAAAGTCTATGTTTCACTTATTTAAGCTTGCAGAAGCTTACTTGAAAAATTATATTGGGCTCTTATTTTAGCTGCTCTTAACTTTATATTTTTTACAGTGGAAACAGATTTACACCTCTAGTATAAAGTCTCCTCAACGCTGCTGCAGAACTCCAGCAGTAAGGATAATACACCTAACCTCTCAGAAAGCAAGGCAAACAAGAAACAAAGGAGAAAATATGCAGGGCAGAGAGGCAAATACTGAAACCTTGCCAAACCTCCACCCACTTACATAACCAGATGTTTGAGAGCACTTCATGTGCTGGAAAGAGACTGAATAAGAAATGCTAAATCCTGTCTGCCTCTGCTACTTATACAGGTAATCTTCAAGGAGGGCTCCGGTGACTTCAATACTGTGTTACATAAATGCAAGTGGAAGTTTAAACACCCTTTGTGGGTTTCAAACCACTCATCACAGCCTCTACAATGTTCTAAATGGTTTCTCAGATGAAAGGTATGGCTGTCCTAGAATATTATATCATGAAAAGTTATACATTTTAAATGAGGATTTGGTTAAAAACCCAAACAAAATTTCTTCTACATACCAGGCAATAGAATATATGGATTAAACTCTTTAAAAATTGTGAATGAAGAAGAAACCAGCAAGAGTGCACAATATCTGTGCCACAAATTCAATGACAATACAAAGTGTGATATGAATGGAAACTGTTAGCAAAACACATTTACTGGGCACCAAAGCAGAAAATATGTTATCATTTGCTCGAACCAGCCTAAATAAATATCTGTCAAAGAATAAAACAATTTACAAGGAGACCTTCCTCTCTGTAATGGGGCCATGTGTTTAGCACTTTTTTCTTCATATTGGATTTGAACTAGGTCACATACATTCCCCTTAAGATGACATTTTAGCACCTATTTATAGAATCTCATCCTGTCTGCCACATCTTGTTTCAATTAAAATTTGATCTCAAAACAAGGCAGAAGGCTGGAGGTGGGGGGACCCTGTGGTACTGGCTACTGATGAATTTTTATAAGTTTATGCTGCACTTTGAATGAAATTGAAGGCTTGCAAGGAAATCACCAGTCAGAAACACTGCCCCAGAACAGCCTCCTTCTGCACTAGGACAGTCCCAGACACCTCTCATGCCACTGGCCACCATGCTCCCCAAGCCTTTACAGAATCACTTTCAGCTCTGCCAACCCTGCTGTTCATGTACCTTTTGCCTTTTTATGCCATGCTTCTTGCCCTGTTTCTCTGGGTTTTTCGGAGTATGAGACCACTTTCTAGGTTAGAACAAGCTTTCACATTTCAGACTTTTGTATAAGCAAAGGTCTTCATGGATTTCTCTTTCAAACCTGCCTCTGGGACATGGGTAAGTTCTTCCAAGTGTTGCTGATCTCAGGACTCCTGTCTGTCTCGGGATATTTAGTCAACTTCTGCATCTCTCCCTTCCACCCCAGCAACTCCAGTTCACCTTTCCCATTCCTGGTGATCTCAGCCTTCACAGTATTTACTGCCAATTCTCCTTTCCACAGGTCTCCTGCCTGCAGCATTACCTCTGGCTGCCTCCCAAGTCACCTACGTCCTCCCTGAGGGGGGATGAGCTCTATTCCACATTTCTGGCTGGCTCAGAGTGATGTGTCTGAACATAAGCAGAGTAAGAAAATGAGGGAAAACTGAGAGAGGAAAAACAGAAAGAAAGGTCAAAAGACCTAAAGAGATAATCTGTGAATTTATAGCTGTTGCACTCCTCTTGCAAAATAAAGCAGGCTGCATATGGTGCAGTTCAGACTTTAAAAGAGCTGTGCTTTTCTGAGAAGGGCAGAGAGATCTGCCTCGGGGCAGCTGGAAACTCCCTCTGGTCAGCCTCCATTTACACACAACTAGACAGAGCCTTAGTATCTAGTGACCCTTTGCCCTCTGAAGCAAGAGTGGACTCAGCCAGCTGGTTCAAAACCCACTGGAGAAATGGTGGAGAAAACTTTCACCATACCTATGTAAAACCACCAGCACTGTAGCTGCCTCTACCCTCGCCCAGCATTAATGTGGGAAGCAAGACAATTCAGGAACATTGCCCTGGGCTGCCAGAACACAATCCTGGTCTTGAAACCACAGCTGCATCTCATCGCAACAGAGCTGCCAAACACACAACACAAACTTCATACCTGGCCTGAAGAACAGAGAGATGCTTTGGGCATCTCCACCCTCAATCCTGGCGGTCCAGCTGCCCCAGGCCCCACATCTGTCCTTGGTGTGTCCTTCCCTCCAAGGTCACAGCAGCCCCCAGCTGTGTTCTCTGCTCCTGCATCCCCCATGTGTGTGGTCTCCCCATCCCGACTCTCCCTCATAACTGTGCCCATCCATGTGTTGACCTGAGCCTCTGGTGTCCCCCTTCTGCCTCTTCCATTACCCCAGACTGCTGTATTTCCTTATGTATGCACACACACACACATTCATGTTTCCTTCCTCCATTCTTCTGTCTCTGAAGTTAGACAATTTTAATGTTTTTATGTTAATTGCTTTTGAATAACAGCCTTTGTGGAAAACAAAAGGTTTCCCAGAGCACTGATTTCTTTGGAGACGTTCCCATGGCCAACTACAAGCTGAAATAATAACAATGATAGGAAAATTTCCACAGAAGTATGTACGAGTCATGGGGTTCTCTTTGGTTGTGTGAGATTTGGTTTAGTTTTTGACATTTTCAGGCCAGCTTTACCCTCCAGCCTCCCCATCCCTCACTCAGCCAGGAGAAAGGCACAAAGTGCCTCTCACTGCAGCCTGCTTCGATACAAGGAGAGGCAGCAGCCCTGTTTATTGAGAGCACCCTTTGTGCATAGGGGCAAGGAGCTATGTGGAAAGGCTGCCTGCCTTGGCTGGCATTCCTCTGTTGTTAAAGAGCACAGGAAATGATGGTCGTTTCTAAACCGGAAAAATGTGCAAGCAAGCTTCGGCTAACCACAGGGAACTAAAGTACACGGCAAGAATCACAACGCTTATGGCAGGAGGGGAAAAGTTGACAACTTCTGATTCATGGGCTGTTAAAGGTTATGATGCTGCCATATACCATTATGGAAATGAAACCACAGTTTTAAACACTAAGCAGGTAGCTGCTTCAGCCAATAAATGCAGGGTTCGCTCTATTTCATGTGTTTGTATGTGAGGTGATGGTGAAAACTGGCTTGTCCCAGAGAGGCAGTGACCCTTTGCAGGGGGGAAAAGGGGTTGCCAACTCACATGCAGAGTGGTACAGCCTCTCACTAGCTTGCCTAGAGCCAAGCCATGTGGAGTACAAGCCTGCAAAAGCCAGCCTTAATCACACTCCCATCCCCATGGTCTTCTGTAGCTTTCTAATGTTCCCTTCTACCTTTAGAAAGTGAGGGTCCAAGACAGTATACGGACACTGGGACAAACTGAGCCAGTGCCTACCTTACTGCAATTGAGAACAGATGAAAGACTAACAACCACATAAATGCAATCCTACCTTTTTGCCTTTTTGTCTGATAGCCACAAACTCCAAGATTTCCTTCTCTGTTGCTTCTTTTCTCAGCTTGTCCTGTCTTCCTCTGTTACTCTCCATTCCACAGGCTGCTTCAAAAAGTCATTTAAAAGGTGCTGTAAAGGAAAGCATACGTTACACACTATCATGCTTCAGCGTAGGATTTTTCTCACACAGCATGCACATAATATTTGTTAACTACTAAAATATCACAAAAAGTACTATCATCTCATATGGTGAGTTGGCAGAAGGAGAGGAAAATCAAATCAAATCCTAGCTTCCACCAGTGACTGGCACGCTTGGGGGCTTGGCAAGGAAAGCCACTGCTGAACCAACTTCTGCCAGCACAGAGATTTCCCCTGTGGCAGCACTGCCACATCTGTGCCTGGGGATGTCTGTGCCTGGAGCTGCCAGCAAAGAGGGGGGAAAAGGCAAGGAGATTTTGCTCGTGGGCCCACCTTTGTACCAATGACGCCATGGCGTGTGTAGGGTAGAGAAAGATAAAGGTGAGACTTGGTGCTTTTTACCTTCTGAGAGGGCTAAAGCGCTTCACAAAGTTTTTCCCCACACACTGCCCCAGAGAGAGTACTGTCAAGAATGTTGATGAAGTCCTCCTACCAACTTTTCTCATGACCAATTCCTTTAAATCACAGAGGACATAAAGAGGGAGGGCAAGGAAAAGAAAGGAGCACTTGCAAGTTGAAAGAGAGAGAAGCCCAGCAATCAACAGCTGTTAAAAAATAAGCCCCCTGAGGCTGCAGGTGCTCGTTTCCTCCAGGTTTAAAGCAAAGCTCGCAAGAAGCCTGCTGGAGGCTTGCAGGGGTTCTTGGAACCAGCTGGAGACCATCATGTATTCCCAGCCTAATCTGTCAGCTTGAGGACAAAAAACCTGAAGACATGTTTTTACCCCTTTAAAAAAACATTTCCTATGTTCAGGATAGCCTGCTAAGTAAAACTTTCATGAGGTTTGTGTAGCTGCCAACTTGATTCCACCTGCAGCAGAAAAGCAGCCTTCCTTCTGATCCAGGTGAAAACATGGTTGCTAAAATGGGGATCCACGCAAACAGCATTTTGAGGCTAAGCCAGTTGTTAGAAAGGAGTTTCTATTTCTTCAGGCACACAGTGTTTGCGCTATGTTAAAAAGGAGACAAATAGCTTGCTATGAGCCCACCATGCTTGTTTCATACTCACTGCATGTGCATGCATGCAATGTTGAGCCACTGGAAGGATGGTAAGATGCAGAAGGATCACAGTATTTCAGTGCCATTTGAAATTGTTTTATGTCAGCTCAGGCCCTGCTCTCTTCTAATGTGTGCAGCTCTGCGCCCAAAAGCTGGCTCCAGAAGCCCTCAGTAAAAAATTCCTTGCTCAGATCTACTGATCTATGTATCCTCTGCTTATTCCAGTAGAAGTTTGGCATGGATGGCCAGAGATGCCATAGACTCTGGTACTGGTATTGCAGCAGACTGTTTTACATAGACACCAGGGTCCACATTCCCAAAGGCACTCAGACATTGCATTCCATACACCTGCAGCCACAGGGATCTGCTTCCTGACTGCCATGGGCCCTTGCACCTGTGGTGGCTTTCTCCTTTCAAATCCTAGCAAACAGGGAGCTGGTATCAATCTGTATCTTAGAATCATAGAATCATAGAATAGTTAGGGTTGGAAAGGACCTTAAGATCATCTAGTTCCAATCCCCCTGCCAGGGGCAGAGACACCTCCCACTAAACCATGCCACCCAAGGCTACGTCCAGCCTGGCCTTGAACACTGCCAGGGATGGAGCATTCACAACTTCCCTGGGCAACCCATTCCAGTGCCTCACCACCCTTACAGTAAAGAACTTCTTCCTTATATTCAATCTAAATTTCTGTTGAAGTTTGCACCCGTTACCCCTTGTCCTATCACTACAGTCCCTCATGAAGAGTCCCTCCCCATCATCCCTATAGGCCCCCTTCAGATACTGGAAGGCTGCTATGAGGTCTCCACACAGCCTTCTCTTCTCCAGGCTGAACAGCCCCATCTTAATTTGATGTCTCTGAGTACCATGTAAAGGGAGGTCCCCAAAATATGCAACAGGTAAGTGGAAGGTGGAAGGGTCAACCGCGAAGACAATTACTGGTGAGCCTGAGGTTATGAGCCTACACCTGCTGAGCAAAAAACATTTATTCATTCAGAGATAGGAAAACAAACAGAAAAATCTATACACTGTGCCTCTGTGCTGCACATATCCAGATGAAAACTATTAAAATGCGTCTTGCTGCCTGTCGCGCAGACTTAACAAAGCATAAATGAACTCTGCTACTCTATTACACTGCAGGCATGGAGGAGGGATGTATTTGTGTCAGACACTGAAATGAGTGAAGTAGCCAGTTTGGCTTTGCAGACCTGCATGAAGCAATATGAGACAAGTGTCAGCCACATGTGCGCACTGCTGCAGAACACAGGTTGCCTCTTGGCTGAGCCAAGGTCCGGTATCAAGAAAGCACAGAGGAACAGGCTGCTCCTGCAGATGGATCTGCACAGTGGCAATGTATGCCCACTGCAAGGTAGAGAAATGTGGAAAGCAGTGAGCATGCCTGAAGATGTGTAGAGATCCACAGCAGAGAGAGTCTTCAACATAATGATCTCCATCACCATAGGATTCTGTTCTTAATCACCCTACTTGCCAAGAGAAGCTATAACCAACTCAAGTTATTTCAGCTGGGGCTCCCTAGATGCTGTCAGCAAACTGTTTGAAGCTCTTGCAATTGAGGGATAAGCAGCTTTAACAGAGAAAAAGCTAGCACTTCAGAATTTTTAAAAACTAGATTCAGACATCAAGAAGGGAAGTCTTTAAAAGCTGCCACTGATGTGGATTTTGTGTAAAGAATGATTGCTTTTCCCTCAAAAGGCAGAAAGGTAAAGAAAAGCACTCTTCCTTCCGTGTGCGCTGAAAACAGCTATGGGCTAAACGTGTCACTCCATAGTCAGTTTAAAAAAGAAACTGGATGCAAATGCAAAAGTGCAGTAATACATTGGATGACATACAGGTTGGCAATACTTTCTACTACAGACTGTTATATACAAGTCAGTAGTAGAAAGTATTATTATTATATACAAGCAAGTAATGAATGCACAGCTCTCTGATTGCTGAATCGTCTTGGTGGTAACACCACCTTTTTTCCTTCATGTTATTTTTCCTTCTGCTTGTTGCCCCCCACCACTACACATGCAGCAGTGAGCTCCCCACAGCAGCAACCAGACCTGACAGTGCATGATGTCTAGCCTGCTTGAGCTATGTAGGCACTAAAGGGATTGTGTTAATCCTTCAAGCAGGTTATTTTGCTGGGGACAGCTTTGGACATCCACACAACAGTGGTTTATTAACTATTTATTACAGACAGCATGAAGAGTGCCACCGTGACCAGCTCTCCTGCATACTCTCATATGCAGAAATGCAGAGTATCCACTCTATGCAGTTACATTACTGTAGCTGAACTAGAAATCAATCCATTATTGATCCAGGGAAAACCCAAATCTTTTCAAGGACACACATGAGTCATGTTCCACCTGTGTACTATGTATGTATACTGGTGTTTAATTTACTGCACTTTCATTTAGTATTGCCAACATTCATATGTTACAACCAGGAAAACTGAGGAAGTTTGGAAACTTCTTTTATCTCATGGATTTAAGAAAAAACCCTCTTAAACAGCACATCAGTTACTGTATTGAAAAATAGGCTAATAAATTCTAGTATTGCATATGCTATATAGTAAAAGTTAACAATCCCTTATTCTTTAGATTAAGTGTCTTCTCTTACAAAGCATACCCTGAAGGGCTCAGCAACAATATTTTTATCATCTATCCAGGTACTTATATGGCTCCCATCACTGCTGTACCTGCGTTTATGGTAGCTGTGAAATACGGAGTCATAGAACCTGTTACGGCATCAGAACCAGGAACTATTGTTTGTCCAGCTACTATATAAGCCAACAAAGGAAATAAAAGAAGAATCCCAATGAGCTCCAAACCCTTTTTACGATACTGGACCACTTCTAATTTATGGATCACAAATTGCTATTGTTAAGATTAAGTATGAGCATCACCTCATGCCAGAAAGCAAGCCACCACTTTTCAAGAGACTGTGAGATGAGCTACAAAGGAATAGTTTGATTCCCATTTCTTCTCTTATGAAACTCTTAAAACACAGAATATTTGTTTTGCTGACAACAATCAAATCATATCAGTGACTCAACTTTGCTTCTGTAAGGAAACAGGAAAGAAGAACAGAGAAGCGCACACAAGCAAGTGCCCGTACGTGCCATCTGTTATGACCTGCCTCTCAGAACGAAATGGTATTATCTCCTCAGGGAAGACCTGCTTCATTTTGGTCCAACAGTCATTAGCATGTTCACAAAGTAAATACGAGAGACAGCGCTGGGCACTGTTTTGTACTTCTGCAGGGATATGATTGATGGTACAAGACAGTTTACTGTGGAAGAATCAAGACTACAAGAACATCAAGCTTTCATACGCCTTTTCTTCTTGTGAATATGACTTACCTCTAGTAATGAACACGGCCAGGTATTTTGATCTCATACAGAAGCAGGACAAGGGTTTTCACTTCTGAGGAAAGAGCCATTCGGGAGAGCAGGCTGAAGCAGGCAATGCCCAGGGCTGATGTACAGGACTGCTGGCAGCAGACAGTGACCTGCTACAGAGAAGTAGGGGTGCACACAGATCCCACACTGGGAGACCTGGTGCACAACAGGACAAGCACCCTTGGAGCTGAGGACAAACTGAGTAAGGGGTACAGCAGGCCAGTGTTTGGAAGGATGTCCTTCGGGAATATGGAGTAGCATGTGCAAGAGGAGAGAGTGGTTGGTTGGAATATAGACATGATATCAAATAACTCATGAACACTGACTGCCTAAGGAAAACAGCTGCCATGCATAAGGAGATGCATTAAGACTTCCCCCTAGAAAAGGTAATGCTGAACCTCTACAGCAGGAAGGCTGTAGCTGGCACCTGTCTGACCAGTAGGTCAATGGGAATGCAGAAAGTTCACCTTCAAGTTTCACCTCTTTTAGCTACAGACAAGTCTCACAACCAACATTACTTTGTCAAGGATCTGTCTTGGCTTTCATAAGAGCCTCAGACAAACTCTTAGTCTGCAAGACACAGGTCTAGACAGTAAGACAGAAAAAACATGAGGTTTCAGCTGGGAGGTGTGTAGCAGACAGCATCGTGGCTGGCCAGAAACACGCACACAAGCAAATGTGGGGCTTGGGACAGAAACAGTGTTTGTGAATTCAGTGCTGTGTTTAGGTCTCTATTTCAGATAAAAATATCTCTCACATGCTGTAGTGAGCTCCAGGACAACCAGCCAGTGCATGAAATTTGCATTATGCAATTAAAAGAGACTAGAACCTTCTTAGTTCATCCATTGAAATGTCAAGGAGCAAGCTGCAAAAGAGTTGCTTCTTCACAGAAAAGATGTCTCTCTGAGGCTGCCACTTCAAAGGTGTTGAAGTGACACATGGAAAACAGCTGCAGTGGCGTCTGTTCTCTGTTTCTGAGGCAGGGGCAGAGGGGGAGAGAAAGGGTGGCCAGATGTCATTTTGAAAGCAGCTTTCCTGTGTCTGGTGATATCAGACATACAAGGCTCCGGACCACCCTTGGATGCAGGTGATGCTCTTGCTGACAGACCTTACTGAAGGGTAAAACCAGGGAATAAGGCACAGGTACTGCAGCACCCAGAATCACACAGAATCAAGCACTCAGGCTGGGGGAGCATGTCAGAAGAGCTCTGGAACCACTGTGGCTGTCACGGTTCCCTCATCTGGGGAGCTAGGTCCCACCTCTGCTCCAGGGCTTCCAGGAACAGCCCTGCACAAGCAAGGAGGCAATGCACACAGTTTGCACAGGCCTGTAACTTCTTCACCATTAATGCTTGCTATTCCTTGGCTTGTTTTTGAGGTTATGTTGCAGCACCCTAGGCAGCTGTAGTGATGCCTTCCTCAAGACTCTTTAAGGACCTGTTTACTCTCCCCATTTACCCCCAGCTCTGAAAATAGCAGCTTCTGGGTGGGTTTGATGGGGAAGGAGGAGCTGGGGAAGTAGATCTCCACTGCAAGGTGACTGCATGGTGGGAAGGAGGGAACTCATGGGGTGAGGGCCATGGGGCGCCTGGGGCTCTGGAGCTGCTGAGGTGTGGGTCATTGCTTCTAAGCTAGAAGATCTAGTAGACTAGACTTCCAAAGCTAGAGTCTGCTTTGGAAGCAGTGAGCCATGAGCTCTCTCCTGCCCCTCACCGGATCTGGTAGCTGCCTTAGCCAAGCTGACCAAGAACAGTCTTTTTCTGACCTCTGGTCTCACCCTAAGTGACAGAAAGGACATCAGGTGACAGAAGTACCTACTTCTTCTGTGGCATGTATCAGAAGGAAGAAATTCAGTGGAAGCCCTGACTCTCTCTCCTGCCACCAGATGCTGGCTCCTCTCCTGCCTAGAGAATTCAGGGAGGAAAAAAGATCAGAACAGTCTAGCTAAGCCTGTGTGTCTTTTTACCACAAACACCTTCTGTTCTGGCCTATACAGTTGCTTTCACAGCTGGAAAGGGAATATTTTTTACCTTAAATAACAGGAAAAAAATGCCTGGATTCTTTTCAGTGTGCTCTTGGGAGCATCAGGAAGCCACATGAAACTAGAATGCTCTCTATCACACCTCTGGCACCTCTCCGCAGTTCCCTGGTTGTCACTGCAAATTAAGTTATGTTGGCCACACTTACAATATTTTGCTGAACATAACTCATCAAAGGTAAACACATGGAAAAACTCTGGCTTGGTAGCAATTAATGGAGATGTCTTGATGACAAAACCACATGTTCCCCCAGGGCTGGCCCTGGGCATTTTGCATTAGTGTGTTTGCACCAGGCTCCCAATTTTGAAGTGACTCTCAAAAGACACTTTCTACTGCCTGCCTTAAAGACTGGGTGAGAAGATCTAAGGGGAAGCTGAAACCCGTTGCAGCAGAGGTTCTGCTTTCATAGCAGGAGATAACAGACTCATACCCTACACAAGGACTAGCACAGAAAGCAGCCAGCAGATGCCCATTCTTCATAAAACTCTCCTCAGCTTTTGAGCATTTCCCATGATGCTGTCGCACTGGAGCAGCTAATCCCTGGAGCAAGCCGGGTGACCAGCACGATCCTTTCAGCCAGATTCCCCTCACCAGCTCTTACCATACACAGCCCAGCCCCTTGGCCTACCTTCCTTCAGAGGCACTGTGCAGTGGCCAGCGAAGTTTTTTTGGGTTCTGTTTCACCCAAAGCAGGCCTCCCTGAAAGGCAGTAACTTGCTCTCATAACCCCAGCCCCAGGAGCAGCCTGGGTCAGAGCATGCACAGGACCCCTTGGCAAGTAGGGGTTCTGGAGAAATGACATGGCTTATTCCTGAAGGAAGAAGGTGAGGAGGGGAGAGATGTGGCCATGGCTGTGGAGATTCAAAGGGAAAATTTCCTTCCCCATACAGATGTATGGTTAACATGGCTTGCATTAAGTGAGGGCCGGGTGATCCAGCACCTTATATTGTTTTCCTTCTTTTCACACTCCCATTTTTAAGAGAGAAGCATGTATATACTTTAAGAAAGATGTTCTAATATACTGGGTCTGACCCGACCTTACACCAGAACAACTTTGACTGCATTGGTGTACATTTCTATTTACACTGGATGAAGAAAAACCAGAATCAGTTTCTACCGTGGCAGCACTACAAAGATGAGAAGAAAAAGGACTGTGAGTACTGTTAAGACTAAGTTGTCATAGAGCATAATTGCATTCGAGTCTACTTTGTACAAAAGCAGACTGCCAGAACTTCATTTTCAAGGGAGAATCTCTGCCGGAGAAAAAAAGGAAGTGCTGCACTGCTCTGTCTAAATTGTATTAGACAGCAAACAGCAAACTGGATCTGCATCTCCCTGCAAATGAAACTCCTTGGGTGAAACCAGCCTGGCCATTTTCATCTGTTGTGAATTCAAAAAGAGATGACATGTAACGCTTCTTCACAGAGTTAAGGAAAGTATATCAAATTGTAAACTACAGTGCATAACAACCTATTAATTATAGATGGAAACAGTGTTTTCCAGAGGTTACATTGTCACTGAATTAAAATTTAACCAATGATGGATTGGTTAGGTTGCCTTCCTGTTGAATAAGTCATTTCAGTAGTCATGTATATATGGCTTCATCAACCACCAGCATACAGTCCCTTGTAGATGCACCAATTGTGTAAAAAGCCCAGAATATCCAGAAGAAGACAAATCAAAACAAAACACACCTTAATTGCTTATTCTCTGATATGCTAGCTGCTCATTTCATGTTTTCATGGCATACCTCAAAGTAAAACATTCCTAGTGGATGCCAGCGCCATCAATTCTGTACCCCGCTTTCCTCCTGGCAGACTATCCTAAGTAGGGGTACTTTCCCATTGCTGCATGGCCATATTCACATCATACTGACAGCATTTCATAGTTGTTAGGAGCCTAACTTTATTCCACACATCTGCATGAACATCCCTCCAGCAATGGCTGCTGGGGCAGAGGTTGCCAGCAGCGCATTCCCTTTTCTCCAGAGGACCTCACACCCTCCTGCACCTGTGACTAACCCTGAGTCAGTGAGGCAGGACAATGGATGCTAGCTGCTGTCAGGGCAATTCCCTTCAACACTTTTATTCAAGTTTCTGTATTGCATGATTAACTTGCAAACCGGTTTTGCAAAATGGACAATAAGAAATGCAAAAAGTAAACAGTGAACATTCTCCAGATGGCACAGGATTACCAACCTGAGATAGGCAGACACATGATTTCTGCAACAACCTGGAGCAGCTACAGAGCGAGGCAAAACCGTACAGACAAAGTTTTAGGCTGAAGGTCACGGAAGTAAAATAGGGGAGAGCGTGTCAGCAGGAAAGCAGACTTGCTAGGAGAGCATTTATTATAACTAACAAAAACTTTCATTTATGGTAAAAGCAAAGCCCTCAGTAAACCTTTTTCCCCCTTCATTTGCTACTGTTCTTTCTGTTTCAGAATGTAAGAACCTTTTTTCTTGATGGTTTGTGTAATCTGTATGCTTCTGCTTGCGAGTAAAATCTTTACTGTAAGAAAAGGTATAATTCATGTGGTGTCTGAAAACAGTACCTGTCATATGCTGAAATAACATTTCTGGATCATAAGCAGCTTCATTCTTCTCCAGAAGACATTCATGCTGAAGCTTCACTGTGACCATCTGAGTGTCTCCATCCTTAAATATTTTGCAGCTACTCAAAGCTCACATACAAGAAAGAAGTTTCCTACTAATCCTTCTTCCTATATCAATAGCTGTAGCTGTAGCTACATTTCTGAACTGCCAATATTGTCTGTGCTATAATTTATTTTCATGGTATAAGTAAACACTAGATAAAAAGAAAACACTGTAATTTGCCTCTTGAATTCTACCAGTCTGGGAAAATACCCTGTCATAGGCAGATTTCCTGTAAGATTCTGAAACACTTTCCAGGCAAACATTGACTTTATAGTACATCTTATGGGCTCCTACTTTGTTATTCATGTAATTGTGCAATCAGTAACATTATCTAGATGATCTAGATGATGGTTATCTAGATTTACTAGATGATCTTTAAGGTCCTTTGCAAGCCAAACCATTCTGTGACTCTGTGATCTACATCTGAGTTAAAATTTCTCTTCTTAGGAGTGACATTTAAAAAAAGAAACCACCTTTAAAAGCCAGGCTTTAGCTCTATCTTTTCTGTATGGTCGTGGTTTTTGTTTGGTTTGGATTTTTCAACAGAACATGGAACTAGAGCTTCCCAATTGTTAGGTTAGATGTTGTGCTGGGGTGGAGTAGGGTGGTATTAAGAGGACAGCCCCGGCAGCCAGCACAGCTGCCAAAAGAAAGCAAGACCTAGTTTTCATCCATTCAGTTCCTTTTTCTAAACTACTGCAAGCCCAAGCTCCTCTCAAGAGCTGATGGAAACCTTGGGATGTCCTTGAGGCCCCAAAGGTGCGAGGAGACCCTGCAGCACCCATGTACCCACCACCCAGTGCTGCCCCTGAGAGCACAGGGGGCAGAGGGAGGTGATGGCACCACATCTGACAAACAAAACAAATGCCAGAGAGAAACTCCTCTTGAGATCAAAGCAAGTGTTCCCATCTGTGACAAAGGCTGTTCCTATTCCTTCCTTGCATTTTCAAAGCCTTTCTCTGATCATGTTCCTTCTTTCTTCTAAATGTTTTGCAGCCTGAGAAAACAGTGAAACCAATAGCCATGCACCCTAGCAAGAAACGGCAGCTCCCCCCTCAGACCACAGGGACAGCAGAAAAGCCACTGGCCTCAGCCAGGAGCCAAAGCACAGCCTTCTCCCATGCAGGAGAGCCCTAATTCATCTAACTCCCCAAGCCCACAGCTGCACATCCCAGGTGGTGACACGGAGACAAGGCGGTGTTATTTAGAGATCCTAATTGAGATCACCACCCTGCTTACAAGCATGTAACTATTACTGAGACTCCCAATGAGATGTCCGCTCACAGAGCTGCTGCAGCGGAGTCCCTCTTGTCCCGGGATGAGCCAGTGCTGTCGCAATACCCTACTTTCTCTCCTAGCAGAGGTCTGCTTCTAGCTCCAAGGATGCAGCTCAACCTCCATGTCTTCAGGTTCACCTTGTCCTTTCTCTAATGATCTTGCTCCTGCCCCTGCAGCTTTGTGCTGCCTGTAATTGTATTGTTGCAGCACCTCAACACATTCAATTAGGAAACTGGCTCAGCTGAAATCAAAATGCAATATGCTGTTCTGGTTATCTTTCAACTGGACCAGTTTCCCAACTTGGTCCACTGGATGGCCACAGAAATACTTCTGCTAGCATTAGCATGGGACTACTCTGGGATCAGTAACAAGGTGGCCAGTGATTTGGTTTAAGACAGAACAACTCCTCAAAAAAAGTCTCAAAGATGTCCGTCTCTGCTTCAGTGCCCTCACGGTGGAGGAAGCAGGAATACAAGCAGTCAGGGGGGAAGAAAGCCTGGCCATCTGCCTGTGCTTGGATGGACTTAATTACACCAACTTCAGTTACTAAGACAAAAGAACAAAAAAGGGACTTATCAGTTGCCTGCATTTATTCTGTTTTCTGAAAAAATAACTTAAAAAGATTGGGTAGCTGGACACCCTCTAGTGAACATGAACATGTAAACCTTTTGGGTTTTCTTTGCTGTTGTTTTGTCAGACCTGATAAACAACCCAAGGCTTGTCTACCTACATTTACACCACCTGATATAACAGATGATGCTATACCTTCTTACAAAGGTGGTCTCTGTGTAACTATTCACACTGATGAAGAACACAGCGTGCCCAGTTTTGCTTGTGGACTGAAAGACAGCTCCTGGCTTAAGGGATTCGGGACCTAAATAGACTGGGAGAAGGAGGTCAGGAAAAGTATTCTGGATATCAGACTCCAGAGAACAGCAACAGCAATTAAAGACCTAACTGAAAGAAATGGCCAGAGTACCATTCAGCTAGTTTAATGATAGAGGTTTGACAGACAGATCAAGGGGGGAGAGGTGCTGCCAAGCACACCTTTAGCTAAATTCACTGTGTCAGGGCTAACTGCGATGCGTTGTTACTAGAGTGACCCATGGCATGGAAACAGCAGAGGGCAAACACAGCAGCCTCCCAAACACCGATCATTAGTGGAACTCAGACAGGGAGAAACGAACAGAGGAATGTCCATGCTTCCAGAGCTTTCTGAGAGCCCCAGAGAAAGCTGATCCTTATTTCTCACAGTCTGAATTGGATCTTGGAATAACTAAAATCCACCCAGTTTACAAAATGTCCTCTATTAGTGTAGCTAATTCTGAGACTCTGGGTTTTTCCAAGTCAAACACACTCAGACATCTGCTCACAATAAAAGCAGATGACAGTGCTTCTACCCATATGGCACGAGCTGACTCCCCTTTAAAATAAAAGCAATCCCCTGTCCATTAAATAAAGCATAAATTTTCACTTGCTTGATACATACATCAGTGGGTGTTAACTCAGAGATCTGAAACAAAACAGACTGAAGATGATCTTTTAATAGCCTGTGCTATTAGAAGTGGGGTGCTTGGCTGCTATGCCTAAGTACCCAGGTGGGTAGAAGGTGCCCTGCTCCACAGCAGACAAACCCACACAGCATCGAGGTAGATTTCAAGTGCAGTGAGCAGGAGCACAGTTATTACCAGCCAGCTTCACCCTGCCCGATGATGATGAGTTAACATGCCATTCTCCCTGTGCTGTCAAAGCCTTTGTCATGGTAATAGCCCGTTTCCTCTTTTTGTTAATATCTCTGTCAAGAGAATGAGGCAGCAGAATTGGAACTGCCATGGTGTGTGATAGCACCGCTCTGCTCAGGTTCCTCTGGCAGCCTGCTGTGTTTTGATTAACTGGATGTTCCTCTAAAATTTGTATGAAATTATTTTTCCATGGAAGCTCAGGGTGATGAACAGGAAGGACCGGCTGAGGTAGAGCTGGGGTCGGCTGCCTGGTCACTTGGGCGGCAGCCACTTACCTCTCCTCCTGTGAGAGGAGAAACTGCTCTTGTCCTTGCAGGTCAGTCCTAGTTTTTACTTGCCTCTCCCAAGAAAAGCCTGTCAATAAATGTAAATTGTGCTCTCAGATACGTGAAAGGCAATTTGGAATGAATCCCAGAAGCCTTGAAGTTTTACAAAATCTTTAGATACCTGGTAGGCAAACTTAGCGTATCAGCTTGTACAGACAGCCCCTTCACCCCCACCACATGTAAGTCCCCTGCTACAGGGGGAGGATGTGCTGACTTTCAGCCTTGTTCTGCAGATGGCTCCACTGACCCCAGGTCTCGCTGGGGTCTGCCATGCCACTTGCATGTCATGCCTCTCTTCTGCCAGTAAGGCCAGAAAAGGTTTTACTAGACAGGGACTTTGATCTCCTTGCATGTCAGATTGGGCTATGCAGCACAAACCGAAAGAAAACCACTTGACTTTGCTGTCTCTTGGTCCCCTTAACTAAATGAGACAAAGCTGATGAACAGGGAACTCTAATTTAATTTCCTAGGATGCCTCACCACCCTGGAAACAGCGACCCAGAATCAGGGATTCCATTTCCTAGATTAAACACAGCTC
Source organism: Ara ararauna (assembly GCA_028858755.1). Taxonomy (NCBI): domain Eukaryota; kingdom Metazoa; phylum Chordata; class Aves; order Psittaciformes; family Psittacidae; genus Ara; species Ara ararauna. The sequence goes on along the minus strand of CM054377.1, from coordinate 69,817,012 downwards.
TCAGGCAAGATGCAATGAATCTAAATGCCTGGCGTAGAAACTACTGATGTATCACATCTTGTGATACTTGCTGCAGGTCTGAGTGGACAGAATAATCCAAACTGTGACATTTTCATTCTGACTTAACACCAGTGAAAATAACACAGGAAACAAGGTAGCCAAGACTCAGACATTCCTTTTGTTGGTCTCTGGTTTTACAGCTAAACTGAAACTGCAGAGGGCTTGTGTGTTACAAACCAATCTGTTTTCTGCTCAGAAATCATTAGTAAAACAGTTCTGGCAAGTGCAACATCCGTATCATTCCTGTTACAGACTTTGTAACACCATTGCTCCGCAATCAGTAGCAAGCTGGTATGAGATTAACTTTCCCAGCACTCACAAATGCAAGATCATAAATGTTTTACAAAATATTTCAATGTTTTCTCTACTGAGTTGGCTTTGCACTCTGCACGCTTATTACAGAGCTCTCAAAATATTTTATGGATTAATGGACTAATTAAAAATATATTGGTGATGATACCTCCCTCCCTCTTCTTCCCCTCTTCCCCTTACTTATTACACATGCTTGATAGACTCTATTTATTCCAGCAGGTTTGTAACACATATAAAGAGTTTGAGGCATGGGTTTTTTTGGTGGCTCAAAGAATTATGTCAGTAAATTTAAATAAATGGAGAGGATTGGAGAGATACCACAGAAACTTGATATCTGATTGCCCCAAGAAAGTGTGCTACTCCACTCAGGCAACTCCCAGTCCAGTATGGACAGTCCTCCCCTACCCTTCCCCATGCAGGGGACTCTAAAACACTGTACATAGCTTAGAACTCTGCAACTCACTGTAACAGGGCAGATGATTTTAGCCACAAAATCCCTTTTTCATTGCCTATTTCAACTCAAAGGAAAGCACTCCTGCAAAAAAACTTCCTGTCTTAAAGCAGACATTAGAAGTTGTTGCACTGTATGAGATTTGAGTACTGGTAACTTACATTGAACTCACTGGGAGCTGGTTTTGATTTTCTTGGGGCTTTTTCTTAATGTAAGTTTTTTTATTATTATTTCTTTTAAAGGACAACAAATACTGACACGGAATGGAAAAGCAAGATGCCATTTATATGACAAATTGTACTAATAGGACTTTTATCATAGTATTGAGACATACTGCTTAATGAAAGAACATGCCTGGAAATCCAACCATTTCTTAGTCAGATAATACCGGGCATTTAGCTGAGTCTTTACTGTAATGCTTGCAAACCATTTTTTCTTACTGAAGATTGAGTGGACAAAGATAGCATTGGGAAATATATTGAATAAGGCTGCAATGTAAAAATGACACAAATAGCACATGGCACCTGGAAGAGACATGACCCATGGGTATTTAAAAAATGAAATATGACAAGTAAGACATAGGAAATGAGGACTTGCAGATATTAAACCCAACAGAGGTGCAGCAAATGAAAAAAAGAAGGAAAGGTTTACAAGCAATAGGCTGTTTTGGCTTTTCAGAACACCGGATAATGGGGCTGGATAAGAGGAAACAAACAAAAAAAAAAGAAATGGAAAAAATGTGGGAAAATGACAAAGGAAGTTTTGCAAGAGGAAACTGCTTTGGCAGGGAATGTAGATAGGATAATGTGTGTATATGGAACATAATAGTTAACTGCTATAAAGCATCCACCGCTCATAGCCAAAAGCAGCGAACTGCCATGGCTGGGCTGGAGCACACAAGCAAGTATTTTGGCAGCTGGAAACACCACACTCTGTATTTTGTTAGGCTGTGGCAGTGTTTTGCAAACACGGGGGGGGGTGGGGTGGGGTGGGGTGGGGTGGGGGGGTGGGGGGTGTTGTAGATAAGAAAAGGCAAAGCAGGTTATTTCATTTGTTTATATTAAAAATAAACAGCTTTTGAAAATATGACCAAGTCAGTAAAAAGTATGAAACACTATCCTCAATTTGTTATGATTTAGCAAGTAAGAAGTGGAGACATGTAAAATCCATGCAACAAAGGCACACAATAGCTTTCAAAATCCCACTCGGTCCACAGAAGTGCTTTTAAGAGCTGTTATTGGTCTAAGAAGACTGGCTGGCATCAAAGCCCATCCAAAACAGGCAGGTTTTTATAAAAGAAGCAACTGCCCCTGCCTAAGATCAGGCACATCTCACACCCCAGGAAGAAACACTGCATAGGGTGATGCCAAACAAGTTCACTGATAGGAGGACATGTCTGGCAGTGCATTGTGTCACTGAATGAAAACAGAGCACACTCAGGAGCTGCAAAGCCCTGTCAACTGCCCACTCCATGGCTTTAAACTCTGCATTGGGTTAAGAGCATAATTCTCAAGGTATTTCTCCTGATATCACCATAGCTTTGCCTAATCTCAAAGAGTTGCTCTGTCTGACCCCAAGTAGCAGAGCAGTGATAATGCCAGGATATAAGCAGGGTAAAACTCACAGAGAGAGAGAATATCTGTTATTAGTCTGACCAGCAGAGATGAAGAAACCTGCCAAGTGTGGGCAGAGCCTACATTCATTAGAAGCAGGTACAGTGATTTCTAGCTCTGTGCTCTGCAGGAATGCTGAGACAGCAGTTTATACAGGTCACAGACAAGGAAGCCAGCTCAAGCATCACACCCAACCTAGCTAATTCCTTGTGGAGCTTTTGCAGCCAAGGTTTGAATGGCTGGATTGCTGCAAATACTAAGATGTGTCAGTTAAGGCTAACCTGTGTGCTATGCTTTCTGAGAACCCAGACTGGAGTGCTTTTGCTATAGAATAGCAGCAACAGCATTGTGCAGTGATGGGGTCTTACCCAGTGTCCTGGGTTCAGCAGTAGCAGTCATTTTTCTCCTTCTGAGTAGCTGGTGCAGTGCTGTGTTTTTCACTCTCAGCCTGGGAACAGTGCTGATAACACTGATGTTTTTAGTTGCTGCTCAGTAATGTTTTGGACTAACCAAGGACTTTCTGAGTCTCATGCTCTGCCAGGGAGGAGGGGAAGCCAGTAGGAAGCAGAGACAGGACACCTGACCCAAACTGACCAAACAGGTGTTCCATACCACAGTACGTCATGCCCACTATATAAACTGGGGGCAGTTACCCAGAAGGGTTAGATCACTGCTCGGGTTGGGCTGGGTATCGGTCAGCAGGTGGTGAGTGGTTGTATTCTCTTCCCTTGTTATTTCCCTTGTCATTATTATTATTGGTGGTAGCAGCAGTGGTTTGTGTTATACCTTAGTTATTGGCCTGTTCTTATCACAGCCCGTGGGAGTTACATTCTTTCGATTCTCCTCCCCATCCCTCCAGGAGCGCGTGGAGGAAGGGGGGGAAGTGAGCTAACAGCTATGTGGTTCTGAGTTACTGGCTGACTGAGCTTAAACCATGACACCCAGGAACCCGCTGGAGCTGCCAGCAGACAATGCTTGGGATGTAGAAGTCCTGCCTGGCTCTGAGTCCCCACACTCCTGCCCCATGCATCAGCAGTAGTGAATCAAGGCTATTCCTCTGAATTCACTCAGCTACTTCATTTCTATTAGTGTACCCCTCAAAAGCTCCCTAACTGTGCTCAACTTATGTCCCAATGCCTATCATTTGGTAGCAAAGTGAGATTGGAAGTTCATGTTGCAGAGATCTCTTTTTCCAGAGGATGAGGGTGGTGGACACTCTCTAATAGTTACTTCTCAAGACAAAACTGTGAAGAAATGAGATTAGAAGAATAAAAAGGTACATAAATGTTTCATTAACAGAAGCTTTTGAAAAACTCCAGAGCTACTTTTTGAGCCAAGACTAAGAAATTTGCGGTATTTTCGGTTTGTTTACTTTTGTATGTTTTGATTTTGAGATGGTGATAATGTGACTACTAGGTGTTATGGTCTTTTTATAGTTTCGTTATCTAAAGTCCACAGACCTTCATCTTCTCAGCATCCTTTGGTGCAAATATATGTGTACAAGCTTACCTATATTTATACACAGAAAGTAAAACATATTCCAAGAATAAACACATGATATTACAAAAACGGATGTGTCTTGAAAGACTTACATGACAGTAAGGATTTCTCTCTGTCCTTTGCAGTTCTAGCTTTAAAGCATGAATAGCCGCCAATTGCCATTTTATCTTTAAATTAGAAAACACAGCCTTAAGGTATGGCTGCCTAGAACTGCCTCTGGTACTCCTAGGAAAATGACTTCTTGCAGGCACACGAATTATGTAGATGAAATCACATCTCTCATATATTAACTTGATGATAGACTTGGGCCAAGATCTTCTTACCAGGATCACATAAAAATGGATGAAGAATTTCTCACAAAGGGCTTTTGAGCAGTGATTGTATGTTTGAAAGGAGGAAATGAAAGTGCTCAGTGCTATCAAGCTTCAGCTTTAAAAGCCTGAATCTTCCGTTTAAGCTCCATTACACCAGTAAATGACTAAATTGTGCTCAGACTATGGCAACCAACCTGCAGCTTATGGTTATAACCAACATAACTGCAGCGGAGTAGAAGCAAAAGAGTGGCACACCATGTTAAGAATGATGTGCTCGCTTTCATTTCAGTTTATAAAGTCTTGGGTCTACTGAGGTCAGCCTACAGAGCAGATGTGTTGGTTACAACACTCATTCTGAATACAAAACCAAGAGTGCCTTCCAGAATCCAAGCTCATGAAAGAGTGGGTTTGATTCCTTAGAGCCTTCTCCCAGCTCATGGAGCTTGCTCTGTAGGTGTTTAGCTATTAATTACTTTTCCCCATAATGGTGATGAGGTCAGCTGCAGTCACTCAGAGACTTGAAGCTTTAACTTTTTGGAAATCCTGGCCTTTGGGGGATACCTGGAGGAGCAAACTTCTAAATATGTAAAAGGTCAAAAGTAGAATTAAGGTCAGCCCACCACAAACATATATATATGTATAAAACCCCAGGAGAGACAATCCTGGCATGATATTTTTTCTAATCTCTCACCTATTTTACTGTTGTTAGTACTGTAACTCTAGCTGTGTTACTTGAATGAAAGCTAACACTGCAATAATAATTATGAGTCTCCCTCCTCCCTTTTAATATTTTTGTTAATACCTGTTTTTAGATTAAATAATGCAAACTATTTACTGGAACATAGCCATAAATTATAAATTGGAGGCCATTCTTCATTTTAAGACAGAAGAACTCTGGAAGTTTTTAGCTCTGCATAAGTCTGAGTTCCTGTTTTAAACATGAGAAGATAATCTCAACTCCCTCAACCCTCCACCCCCCAGTGATGTAGATAGGTGCTTGTATCAACACCTCATCATTCAGGGAGTGACACATCGCCATTTGTGTTGTTTTGCACCAAAAAAACCCCAACCCCAAAACAAACAAGTTTTTCTCCTCACCTCTTGCAACAACACGTTTTTGCTACCTTTTAAGCAGATTGGAGGAGCAGAGCCCTGTGGTTATCACTAAGGGTCACAAAGGGCACAAATGAGGTCAATTCTTCCCTTGAAACTTTTTCAAGACAACAATGTAAAGAGCTTGCATCTCAAGGCTAAGCAAAGCTGCAGAGGATCTGCTCTTTCTTGTCTTATCACCCCTCTTCTTCCTCTCTTGACGCTTTAGTGAACAATCAGATGCTCCCTGACTCACAGTCTGTAGTCTTAGGGGCAACATTCAGAAGTACCTTTTGTATAGTTTTAAAAGCATGCTAATTTTATTCATTTAAACAAGACTCTTTACTCTTTGATCATTTGACTGAATTCCAGTATCCCTACAATAAAGGTCTGGTACTACACCTATCATCAGTTGAGTTTTCTCTAAATAAAATTTGCAGTTTGTTTATTTACAGGGATGGCTGTGTTTAAAAATCTGTAACCCATGCCAGTGCTGACCTCCCAAAACTCACACAAACACACATACAAGGTGACTTTATTGATGAACACACACAAAGTAGAAAGTGGCTTCCAGTCAGGAAGAGGTTGTTCACAATATACCCCTGTCCCTACCATTTTGTTGGGTTTAGTTAATAACCAGATCCAGCTGAAAAATGGCTTATCTAGTTTGCAGGTACAAGCACATACACATGCTTCTTCCATCCACTGTGTTTCTCAACCTAAAACATGCTAGAAAGTCAATTCTATTCCATTCTTCTTTTCAGTTACATAGGCATAGGAAGAATGGGTTGAATTAGAAAACCCTTAAAACAAGTCTCGTATAACGTCTGCTAACTGATGATGCCTGGTTTTGAATTAAGTAAAAAAACCTTACTAAACGTCTGTTACTAGTATACTACGCTTAGAAAGAAGTCCTAGTGCTTGTGGTCACCCTCCTGGAGCAGATGCAGCAGCATTGTGATTAGATTCATCTGCTTTCACTCACCATGGTGGCATCACAGCTGTCTCTCTAAGCAGTTGCTGCAAATGGTTTCTAGAATTGCCAGTTCTGTGGTGTCTGGAAATGGACCCAGGACTTCCCTCCCTTGTTGCCCTTATCTGTTACCACATCTTTGTAATGGGATTCTGTAGCTATCAGAAAATTAAAGACAGCTATTCTTGTCAGGCTCCTTATTCCTTAAAATGAGTTTGAGCTAGAAGAACCCGTAAGAAACAGATGAGCTTTCAAGTTGTTAAGATACTGTTGTCCTGGCATTTGCCCTAATAAAAGCATGGCTAAAAGCAATGGCAACACTAATCTGCTAGGGATATTAAAACATAGTTTCAAAAAAGGTGCCAAATATTAAGAGATTGCAGAACCTTTATGAGTTTTACTTATAAAGCCCAGGCAGATGCAATACAAACAAAGCTGAGGTGCTGGAGGACCCTGAAGCTGTGAGAATATAGGCAGCCCTTGGTCTAGTTAAGCTGTGTTTGAGCATTGCTCCGCAAGATTAGGACAAACACCTCTTTATTCAGTCTGTATGACTTAACATTTGTGCTGCTTGTAGCTCCAGCTGTGCACACACCCAAGGGTCTCTGCCCTTCTTCTAACAGTGGTCTGTTAGTGGGGGACAGGAGCTAGTACACAGCTTCTGCACTTGCTGTATCTGATGTAGAGAATTTCCCTGCCTGAAAGCCGTCAGCAAAGACTAATGCAAGAGGGACTATTTGGAGTAAAGTGACTGAACCAAGACCCTGAGAGACCAGCACCCAATCCTTCAGTTTTATATTATGGGCAACACCGCAATGCATAACAGAAAAGCATCTGGACAATATGAATTTGGGGGACAGATAACTGATTACCAAAACTACAAGTGTTTGCTTGATGCATTCAAAGGGTTAAGTCTTTCTGAAGTAAAGACCATAGGTTGAGCAGACCCATGCTTATCTGTAGATTTTCACTCTACAGATCTACAGAAGTCTACCTACAGAAAGCAGTTCTGGCAGGTGAGTGCCACTGCTCAGGAAGACTTGGTGTCTCTGCAAGAAAACTTTTTTTGTGATTGTAGTGGGGAAGCTCTGAAATTTTGAGGGGAAAACCTATTAGGGTGACTTGGCTCTAATAGCACAAAAAGACAAAGAGCTCCAATGAAAGCCACCTTTTCTTGGTCAGACAGTCCTGCCTCCTGTTCCTTTCCCTTGCCTACCACAAGCTCCCACCTTGCCCCCCGCAACTATGTTCACCTCTGTCCTCCCTCTCCCAACATCACAAAACACACTGCTCTTCTGTTTCAGTCCATTCACTATTCTCCCTCATAAAAGGCCAATATTCATGACGATAGCTGCCCACTGCTTTCTCTTGCATTCTGGCTGTCTGCTCTATTCTGGTAGCATATGGGCTATCTGGCCAGAACATCTCTCTCCACAGCCATCCTCCTCATTCCTGCTCTTCCAAGAGGAGTAACATGAGTCATGGAAATGATTTAGCCCTCAGAAACTGAGGTGCTTTGGCACCTGTGAGCATTACTTTCCTCTCCCCTCTCAAAACAAACCAAAGGAAACCTAGATGATTAGAAATAAATGAGAAAATAAAAGAACTCTCGCTTGGATAACTGCTGGATTCTCTCCAGCAGTAACAGCAATGGGGTTTCATAGGGTAAAAGAGTGAATCAAAAATGTTTCTAAAAATCCTAACTTGTTGAAGTTTAGTTTAGTTATGGTTATAAGCTTATGTGACACATGAAACTAGAAGCTGGCTCCAGAGGAGCCCATTTGCAGCTATTGGCAGAGCTGACGCACTCTAGCTGCTCTGTTGAGCCAGGGTCATGCAAAGTGTCAGTCTCTGCTCTTGGGTTTCACTCCTTCCTTCTCCAAGGCCAGTTGCTAGCTCAGTGTAATACCCTTCTGGGATATGAAGGACTGGAAAAGCTCAGCACGGTTTTGTTGGCTGACAGGACTGAAAATGAAACGCTTTCTTTTCAGATCCAGCACATTACACACCTGCTTCCAAAGCTGTCTGACAAGCATTTATATTCTTTTCGTTGGCAAAAGAAATATCCTATTAGTGGCTCTGAAGGCTGTTAAATGTACACCTGGCATCACCATGTTTTAAATGCTGTGGGATTAGCTGTTACTGTGATCATTGACAGCAAAATACACAGACAAAAGTATCTACTTTCACCTCTCAAAAGCACATTTTGGAGAAGAGATGGAAGCAGGGAGGTCAAGAATAGTGGAGGAAAGCCAGTAGTAGGCCCAGTGGCCTCAGAGGGCTACCTGTGAGCTATATTCCCCTTGTGACAAAACCATGGTTTAGCAGAGACCCTCTGGGTAACCATGAAATCACCTTACTAGTGAACATGCCCAAGAGAAGGCTTCAAATTGCTAAGTATGCCTGATCCCCGGCACACACCATGACAGAGGTCAATTAGCTCGTGCAGTCACCTCTGAACAAAATCTCAAAGGAAAAACTGCATGAACTTCTACTGCCTCTAAAACAAAGGCAACTGTTTCTCCCACCTCTCCCTGCCTTGCGGAGGAAATGACTGACCCTTCAGCCCTCCCTATTCAGGAAGATGTTTTCCTAGCACACTGCTGTCTCCTCCCTCCCTCCAGCACAGGTCAAAAAGCTGAAAAACAGGCTACGAGGATGTGTCTTTATGAAGGGGGTTTATTCAGTTTACTTGAAGAAGCATTTGTTTACTGGCAGGTGGAAAACCTGGCTGTGAGTGACCCAGCCCTTATAACAGTGCAGAGGGAATGCCAGACATGGCTGTTTTGCTCAGTAACACATTTCTGTTTGCCATTTCTTTACAGGTAAAGAATTAATTTTTTTTTAACTGAATACATCCAATTAATACTGCTTCATGTCAGAAGGATTTTGGTATCATACAAGTATGATCGGTGTTGCTTCTATCTCATATAAACTAACCAGATGCAGTTGTTTCTTTCCAGTGAGCTTTGTATATCTATCCACATCTCAGCATTCATACCAGCTCACTTAGTATGATTTAAGTCAAAATCAAAACCCATGTATCCAAGCCCTCTTCTTTAAATGAAAGTATTCTCTCCTTTTTGCCTTTAATAGGCTTATTTTCTAAATAACTCTTTATTGGTCCAAAGCATCTTAAAACACAGCCCTCACGGTGCTGTGAATTTCTAGTGTGAAGAGTCCGCCACTGTCCATGTTTAAGCCCAAACTTGAAAGTTAAGTACTTCAAGACTCTAAAAGAATGGCACAGCAGTTTAATTGATTCCACATTAACAGTTGCAAAATTCCATGGCACTTTGCTAAGGAAGTAATAAGTTGTGAATAATTTAATTTTTTATTCTTCACTCACAGGTGATGGGGATTAACCTGGCTATTTCAAATGAGGTTCAGATTATTTTAGACTGCTGAATAATATCCTGTTTGAAGGCAGGTATTATACATCAACAAGTCAATGTTTGTGCAGTAGGTCATTCAGAAGTGAGAGGAAATTCTGACCACATACTCAGAGTTCAAGCGCTGGGTATTTTATGAACATTGCCTGTAATACAGAGAATAAACTCAAAGTGTTTTTCTTCTTCCCAGTTCTCTTCTACCTTAATTCCCCTTTCTTCTAAGCTTTTAACACTGTAGTGTTGCACTAGATGTTCCCTTCTGGAAGCACAAGAATACCTGTATCATCTCTATTTTAGCCAGTGCAGCTGAATATCCAGATCTGAAGCAATCCTACATGAATTGTAGGCCTGGGAAGAATACAAGGATATTGTCCGGGAAGCTAGGGACCAGGTTAGGAAAGCTAAGGCCCACTTAGAATTAAACTTGGCTAGGGGAGTTAAAGATAACAGGAAGGGATTCTATAGGTACATAACGAATAAAAGACAGACTAGGGACAACGTGGGCCCCCTCCAGAAGTTATCAGGAGAACTGGCTACCCTGGATTTGGAGAAGGCTGAGGTTCTTAATGACTTCTTTGTCTCACTCTTCACTGGCAAATGCTCTGACCACACCACCCAAGTCTTGGAAGGCAGACGCAGGGACTGTGAGAATGAAGACCCTGAGCCCACTGTAGGAGAGGATTTGGTTCAAGACTGTCTTAAGAACCTGAACGCACACAAGTCCATGGGACCTGCCGAAATCCATCCGTGGGTCATGAAGGAGCTGGCAAATGAAGTTGCTAAGCCACTGTCCCTCATATTTGAAAAATCATAGCAGTCAGGTGAAGTTCCCAATGTCTGGAAAAAGGGAAATATAACCCCCACTTTCAAGAAGGGGAAAATGGATGAGCTGGGGAACTACAGACCAGTCAGCCTCACCTCTGTGAATGGCAAAATCTTGGAGCAGATTCTCCTGGAAGGCATGCTGAGGCACATGAAAAACAAGAAGGTGGTTGGTGACAGCCAGCATGGCTTCACTAAGGGGAAATCCTGCCTGACCAATTTGGTGGCCTTCTATGGTGGGGCTACGGAACTGATGGACAGGGGTAGAGCAGTTGATATCATCTACATGGACTTGTGCAAAGCGTTCGACACTGTCCCAAACGACATCCTTGTCTCTAAGTTGGAGAGACATCAATTTGATAGGTGGACCACTCAGTGGATAAAGAACTGGCTGGATGGCTGCACACAAAAAGTTGTGCTCAATGGCTCAATGTCCAGCTGGAGACCAGTATTGTGTGGTGTCCCTCAGGGATCGGTGTTGGGACGGGTCTTGTTCAACATCTTTGTTGGTGACATGGACAATGGGATTGAGTGCGCCCTCAGCAAGTTTGCCGATGACACCAAGCTGTGTGGTTGGCTTGATACGCTGGAGGGAAGGAATGCCATCCAGAGAGACCATGACATGCTTGTGAGGCGGGCTGATGCCAACCTGATGAAGTTCAACCATGCCAAGTGCAAGGTCCTGCAGCTGGGTTGGGGCAATCCCAGGCACAGCTCCAGGTTGGGCAGAGAAGAGATTCAGAGCAGCCCTGCAGAGAAGGACTTGGGGGTGTTGGTTGATGAAAAAAATGAACATGAGCTGACAGTGTGTGCTCGCAGCCCAGAAAGCCAATGGTATCCTGCGCCACATCAAAAGGAGTGTGACCAGCATGTTGAGGGAGGTGATCCTCTCACTCTACTCTGCTCTGCTCTTGTGAGACCTCACTTGGAGTATTGTGTGCAGTTCTGGTGTCCTCAACATAAAAAGGACATGGAACTGTTGGAACAAGTCCAGAGGAGGGCCACGAGGATGATCAGGGGACTGGAGCACCTCCCATATGAAGATAGGCTGTGGAAGTTGGGGCTGTTCAGCCTGGAGAAGAGAAGGCTGCGTGGAGACCTCATAGCAGCCTTCCAGTGTCTGAGGCGGGGCTATAGGGATTCTGGGGAGGGACTCTTCATTAGGGACTGTAGTGAGAGGACAAAGGGTAATGGGTTCAGACTTCAACAGGGAAAGTTTAGACTGGATATGAGGAAGAAATTCTTTACTGTGAGGATGGTGAGTCACTGGAATGGGTTGCCCAAGGAAGTTGTGAATGCTTCATCGCTGGCAGTGTTCAAGGCTGGATTGGACATAGCCTTGGGTGACATGGTTTAGTGTGAGATGTCCCTGCCCCTGGCAGGGAGGTTGGAACTGGATGATCTTAAGGTCCTTTCCGACCCTAGCTATTCCATGATTCTATAAGTTAAATGTTGTCACTAAATAAATTGAAGTGCCTTATGGTTAGAGCTACAGAAATGCTCACTAATGACCAAGTGTGGCTGACAGCAGAAGCAGCTGTCCTTGCTCACAGAAGAGCACTGCTTCTAGGTCACAGCTGGGCCCATGCCGTGGAGCTGATAAACCCAGGTGAGCCCTCATTACAGTTTCTGGCAAGGTCAGCACATGGAACAGAATGTGTGTAGGAGGGTCCTTCTCAGAAGTCTAAATGTTCTTCAAAACAATTTTCCTGGTAGTTGTGACATATCTGGTAGTGCTCTTCATCCTCCTGCTCAGCTCATGTTAGGAAACAACACTCCAAGCTTGCTTTCTTTCAAAGAGCTGCTGAATGTCAGATCAGTTACTTGAGCAGAGACAAGGGGAGCAACAGTTTCTGCAGTGCAGTCTGGCCAAAAAAAATTTGCTGTCACTAGTGGCACTGGTAATCTAAGACATCTCTATCTCATTTGCTAAAACAAAGAATGTAGAAGGCTCTCTGCAGAGATTCTGAGCACATTTCAATGCATTAAATTCAGCTTGCATTAGACCAAGTGATCTATAGCAGCTTAGACTTCCATTCAACATAATTATTAGCATTAGGTTTGTTTTTGCTCTTAGTGTGTATGTAGTTAAGACCATTCAGAGATGGACAGCTCCTTTTCATTAGCTAAAAAGATAGGAACGAGTAAGGAACACTGTGCACACTCCCCTTATACGAAACTGCTATTGAAAGAGAAAGTGGTGCCTCTTACTCGGTGTAACAGGGAGAAAAGTGGCAAGCCGGCCTTTTGAGTCCTTCTGATTGTGTCAAATCCTGCTACTTCCCCCAGGATGATTTTCTTACAAAAGAGATACCATTCAGGCAGATCCAAACTCCCTTTTTGGCCACCATAAAGTGATAAAATGTTTGATGGAGCCTGATTTCCCTGAAATTGAGGATTCCTAGGCACCCTTCAACCTCTCCAGGCTTCCCTAGCCCATACTGTGAGGCAGTTCTGCCCAAGGACTATGCAATTCCACAGTGATGTTAATAGAAGTATTTGTTCCCATTTTCTAGGCATTAGGTTGGAACCTGAGCAGGGGCAGAAGGTAAATCCTGTCTTCTTCTCATGGCTCGGAGTCACAGAGGGGATTGGGAGTGGAGACTGGACTAGGCTCAGCATGAGCCACATGTTGACTCAACAGGTACCACAACGTGCATGTTCCCAGCAGGCACAGGAGAGCCTGATGAAGCACTGTTCTCCATGAGGAACAGCCCCTGGAGCCCAGCCAGCCGCCACACCACTGCCTGTCCATGCTTGTCTTTCAGCGGCTTAATCCAGGCCAGAGGCAACGAGTGCCGAGAAGAGCATCTGTGGGAGTTAAACGTAAGGTGTAGCACTGCGTACATTTGAGTTCATCTTGTACAGGATGGCACTGGAAGCTGTGCTGTTTTGACCTGCATACAGGAAACTGTTGCAAGCAAATCTTGTCCCTTTGCCAACTGGTTTGGCATAAGGTGTGACACGCAAGCACTCACTGAAACCGTGCACATGCAAGACTTCTTGGCCTGTATCCCGCTGTTTGTGAGCCGCTGTCCCCATGCCCTGAGCTGAGAAGACTTAAAGACCCTTGCGGAGCAGTGAAAAGGTAATTTCAACAATATCAGCTTGTCTGAAGAAGGCTTTTATTTTTTTTCAGATGCTTTAAATGCTTTCAAAGCTCTAAAATTAATACAGAAACATGTATTTGTGTCTAGCTATTATATATATGTAAACACACATACATTTAACCCATCCTTATGAATCCTGTCTGTGGGCATAACAGCAGTAAGTCAGTTCAAAATGAACCAGTTATTTTGCATAAATTATGAAATGTACTGTAAACTATTTTGTCTACAATAGGTACTAGACCTATTAGGGATTATCTGTAGGATGACACAACATTTTCAAAAGGCTTTTAGTCCTTAAGTGTGCATCAGACCCTACTAAAGGCTACCAAATAGAGGAAATTAAAAATACTCTATAGCTATACTCAAACAAAAATCAGAAGGGAACATTTCAGACACTGCCATTACAGAAACAAAAGACATATTTAGAACACTGCCTTATAAGCAAAACCTTAATAAAACACAAAGCAAAACAAAAATAAACGTTACGCAGAAGCCCATCCCTTCAAACTTGGGATTCAGACAACCTCATCATTCCACAGGGGAGATGGTGATTTTGTAACCAGACACAGTTACAACCAGTGCCAATGGCAGAAGAAAGAAGATATATTTCATACTGAGGAGGGAAAGACAAACACACACACACCCTCCTCTGCCTGCCCCCTTCCCTTGCAGAAACCCAGGTCAGCTGTGTCAGTGAACAACAACAACATTCCTGATCTTCAGAAACCTCTGGAAGGGATCCAGAGCCATACATATATGTCTTGGCTCTCTCCCACTTCCCGGTGTAAACCTTGTTATGTATTAACTACCTGATGGGTTTCTTGGATTTCTGCTAGTCATTTCTCATCTTTTTGCTGCTTCTCTCGCAGCAACTGACAGACATCCAGAGGGAAGGAAAAAGTGGAACAGTAATGCCCCACTGACTCCCAGAGCAAATCTTAGACAAAAAACATTCATGGCATTCTCATTCATGACAGGTGAGTTGTTCTTGACTGTGGCCGCACATCATTGAAAAGCACCCTTGGCACAAGCAAACAAGTCTAAACAATTTACCAGCTCATTGATATTCAGCACTCTAAAAAAGCTTTCCCTGAGAACTTTGCAGTTGTCCTTCCCAAGCCCTGGAGAACCGCACCCAGAAAATGAGCTTGTTTGTTAGCTATGCTTCACAGTGAATGTCAAAACAAAGCAAGGATCTCAGACCAAGAGCTCCACACCAACTGCTCCTCATAGCCTAAAAACCAGCCTCAGAGAATCACAACTGATTATGTCAAGGTTTGCATTTCTACTGGTCACAGCAGGTGCTGCGGCTGCTGATGCTCACAGTGATTACACAGAGTGAAGAGGAGTAATCCATTACCTTTATCACGACACTTTTGATCATGACAGACTGAAGTGCTCTGAACATAGTACATGATTTATTTGCAGTGCTTTCTAATTTAGCCACTGAGTCAAGTTACTGGGGCTGAATATCAAGGGTATCTTTCAGTGTTAGGTCAGTCTAGAGAAAGCAATATTAATTTCTAGAAGGTAAAACTTTTGAAAAAAAAAAATAAAATCAGTGACAATTAAGTCTCTGTTCACTACTTTGCTATTATTCCCAATTAACAAGAGACGTCTGCTAACAGATGATCACATCAGGGACTCCTGCTGCCTAACTGAGTTCCTACCTATCCAGACTGAACAATTTAGGAACTGATAGAACAGAATAGAACAGAACAGAACAGAACAGAACAGAATAGAATAGAATAGAATAGAATAGAATAGAATAGAATAGAATAGGATAGAATAGTAAGGGTTGGAAAGGAACTTAAGATCATCTAGTTCCAACCCCCCTGCCACGGGCAGGGAAACCTCCCACTAAACCATGCCACCCAAGGCTATGTCCAATCCAGCCTTGAACACTAATCACCCAGTTTGTGTCTAATGACTTATAATTTTTGTTGGGGACTTTTTTGTCTTCCACAGTTTTTATGGGGAAACAATACTTCTTGAGAGAGAGAAGAGTCTGCAGGTAAATATTCAGAATATACATGTCACTAATGCAAAGTATTTTCCTTTCATTCCTCCTTCAAAATGTGACTCCTTCAGTCCTAAGGTCCCAAAGGTAAGCTTCTCTGCTAGTTACTTCTCTAAACCACATATATACATGTGTATACATCATGCATATACATATATTTATATATACATATAGACGCAGACAGGTGTTGCGGCATCTGACTTCTTAAAGGTGACTTGAAGCTAAGGTTCAATACCAAGCAGTGTTTGAAAAATTACACACTATATGTTTATAAACACCTTCAAGTGCTTTCAGCAATCTTATCTGGTGTCTAAACAATTGGCTCCAGTAAGGCTTTATCAGATTTCAGCAGTTATAACTTAACATGAGAAAAATGCTAGTAATTGCTGCCTGTCTGTGAACGTGTGTTAACTAAGCACTACATGTGTTATTACATCAGTAGTTTATTCTGCTGTGAAAATGTCTTATAATTCCCCCTCAAGGAATAAAAAGAAAAGAAAAAAAAAAAAGAAAGGAAGAGAAGAAAAGACCATTTTCTTTAAGTCCAGTGGGAATAAACTGAGAAGAAGGGCAACCAGACTCCCAATAGGAAATAGCAGTTACATCAATTTTGTGGTTGAAAGAAATGATTATCTTTTTTTTTTTCCAGTTTCATTTTAAAAACAATTTCTGTACTTTTACATTTTTTATTAGATATTAATATATAATTCAGTGTCTTGGAAAATTCTGTAACTGGGAGATGGAGGTTGACCTTCAGACTCTAAAGTAAGAACACCTGACTTTTGGTATTTCAGTGAAAATGTTCAGCAGAGATCGCTAAATTTACTTTGGAAATAATTGCTATGAAGAATAAAATACAATTTCTTTTTTCTTTTTTTCTTTTTTTTAACATATTACATAACATAAAAAGGGCAAAGGAGGCAGCCAGCATTTCCAACTGCCAACAATTTCATTTGACTTCAACTGAACTTCCATTCTCTATGAAATAATAATGCCTAATGAGGGAACACACACAACTGATGCAAGCCCACAGACAGGCATTCTCTTTCTCACAAATACTAAAGCCAAAGATGGGTCATCAGAATTCAACAGCAAAGTAGCATATTAACTCCGCAGGCCAGGTCATTCTTCTGTGTAAGAGGAAGGTAACCTCTGTCCAACTAAAATTATACCTCTCTCACTGTACAGCTACATGGAAGGTATTTTTCTTCATTTTACTTCCCAGAAGTGAAGTTTATAGCCCAGATTTTGATGTTTGATATTGGTCGTATAATTTGTCTGCTGTAAAGCTGTTAATGGTAGCAGAATGATCTAATCCTTTAGATTTTGCAAACCTTGCTTTTTACGGCATGCTGTTAGCACTGAATTCTGCAGAATTATTTCCTTTCATTTATTTTAAGGATATTCAAATTGCTGCTGCATGTGACTACACCTTTCATTTTAGGGGAACCTAAAGCAGCACTTTCTCATTGCTGTTTGTCTGGGTGAAACAGGCTGAACTGCTGTCAATAACCACTCCTAGATCTCTGCCTCTGAAGTAAAACTTCCTTGTTTAGGTTCATCACCATCTGTGAAAAAAACAGATTTTGCTGTCTATTGTACATGGGTCTGTATGTATACACGTTAAATTGTGCCTGCTATTTAGTTCACTGAATGAAATAGAATTTACTGAATTCTTTCTAGATTGTGTGTGCTAGGTTGTCCTAACATGGATAGTGATACGCTGTGACCACATCTTCAACTCGGTCTTTAAATCATCAACAAAATAGAACATGAGCAATCCCAACACAGATCTTTGCAAGCCACTGTTAGGTCACCTACATTTTGAAAAACAGCCTGTACTTTTAAAACATTTGATGCCTAGCCAGAATTTAATTAGGGACAAAAATTTACCTCTCTAGCATAACATAAAGTCCCTTTTTCTTACAAACGTCCTCAATATCTCCAAAGAATATGGATGATACATGCCAGATTTTTCTTCCCAGTATTTTTAAGTCTTCAAATTACTTCAAAGACAGGCTGAGGACTTTACGCAGAAACTGTGATGTGGTCAGATTATGTAATTGTTTTTCTAAGTATATGTTACTGTTCTCACTACCCTGAAATGCTTTCCCTCTAGGTAGGATATTGCGCATTCACCTGCAACTCCCAAGGACACTCTTCACTGCATTTTTGAAGTGATGCTCCCTGGTGATACTTTAACAGCAACCAGGAAGAACTCCTATTTTAAGGAATATATTGCATGTGTTTGTCAGAAGCTTTCCAGATCTGGAGCTGAGATCCCTCACAGCTTAAGATGAATACCATATGCTTCTAGCAGTTCACTAGAATTCAGATTTCCAAGTTGTTCCATGAATTTCCCCCTTGAGATTTCTCCCTTTCTTACCAGCATGCTATGAACTAAGGTTTCCCTTGGGGGAAATCTCCTTGGGATGAAAATTTCAACAATGGACATCTTTAGCCTAGTTCAACTGCTTCAGGCAATTAGCTTTTTTTCAGTCATGGCATCCGTCTGTAAATTTCCTTTTCCCATTGATCTCTATGTACCAAGATGTTCACAGAAACAAGTGCAACCCTAACCCTAACCCTTCTGCCTCAGACACATATTAATACTTCTTGTGTGGTAGTAGTATCCACCTCTTTACTGTCATTAAGAAAAATACTTTACTCATGGCTGTAGAAGTTAGAGTGGATTTTTTCTTCAGTCTTGGGGATAGAAAACATTTCGCAACTGGAAAAATACATTGATTCAGTTTGTACAGATACCTGAAATCTTGGAGTCTAAAAGAACCAAGGCCACTCGTGATCAGCTGATTTAGCTCCCTTGCAGCACAACCTGAGCCGATTTCTGCTGTCTGAGCTTACTTCTGAATTCATGTTTGGGCTGGGATAACAAGGTTCAGAAAGATGCCCAACAGGATGCTTCCTTTTATCCCACAGACTTTGTCCCCTAGAGTAAACGGATGGCTTATAGCCATGTGGATATTATAGAAGGTAAACTTGCCTTATGAACATCC
This sequence comes from Ara ararauna, assembly GCA_028858755.1. Lineage (NCBI taxonomy): Eukaryota > Metazoa > Chordata > Aves > Psittaciformes > Psittacidae > Ara > Ara ararauna. Next base: position 69,798,336 of record CM054377.1, on the reverse strand, counting down.
TGTAGCACAGCAAAATGAAAATGAAAAGGCTGGAAGGAAAGAGGCAAAATCTGAAGAAAGCTGGCACTGCAAAGAGAAGAGCATAGCTGACCAGTGGATGCATATAAGAAAATCTTTTTGGTTAGAGAGGCAAAAATGTTGGTGGCAAGGCCAGAAGAAAGGGAACTGGAGGAGGTTAATCAAAGCATGAGCAGAGGCATGTGCAGTAGGTTAGAAAGGCAGAGACACGATTTGACCAGATGGGTCTGCATGCAAGGTAGCCAGCAACGTGCAGCGGCTAACCAACTTCACACAAAATATACTGTATCCTCTTCAAAGGTGAGAAAACTTTAGAGGGGACCTTGACCCAGGAAAAAGAAATCTGGAGCGCTCTGGTTTATCTTCTCCCAGGGATATGAACAGGGGCACTCATAAGCTCCAGTTGGCTCTATGAAACTCCCAAGTTTCTGAATACTGCAATTGTGGGAACCCATGAGCAAGATGTGCTGCCTATCAGGGAAGCTGTCTCCTTTTTTCTTGAAAGTCAAGTCAAGGATCAGACCAATTCTCTTTAATGACAAGAAGCTTGCTGCTCCCATAAATGACCTTGTAGGACTCAGATATGACAAAGTGCACTCTATTGGAGTCTGTCTTTGCAGACCCCCTGAGCCCTGGCCCCTGGGTTGCTGCATGTATATGAGGGTACCTGTCTCCCCTTTCACATTGAACAACTCCAGTTTTCTCCACACTCACTCCTTTTCATCCTTTTCCCTTCAGTACAGTGACTCATGCACAATATTCAAAATGATTTTCAAAGCTGCTGAGTTAAATGAACAGTCTACAGCTTACCAAACTCTGACAGAGAAATTAGAGGCAAGCTGATAAAATCAAAGGCACATACCAAAGGTATAATGGAAACACAGAACCCTCTGTGTGAAAGCACTTTTGAATAAAGAAGGCATTTTAGGAGAAAGATAAACTGCTCTCCTAACAGTGGATAGTCTTTTATACTCTTCAGCTTTTTCTTCAATACACCTTAATTGAAGCCACTTAGAGCAAACACAAAGCTTTCCTCTTCTTTGAACACCAATGGGACAAAACTACAGGCAGCTCTGAATTCAGTTCACGTGTGAACTGACAGAGCCGTGCACTTCCCAAAAAGCCCTATTAATACTTGTACAGCACATGCCACTAAGGATATTAATGGGTTCTAACTAGGAGCTTTTCATTCAGCCTAATAATACTCTTTAAGCCCAAGATTAGATGCCTCCTATAAAGCCCACATCACTATTTGACTCCAGATCCCCAGAACAGCTTTCAGAGATGTCAAGCAATTGCAAAGTTGGAACAGGTGATTTTAGAGTTGGTGTTCTGAGAGCTAAATGACACAGAAAAACAGGTCATACACTCCTGGAGGCTGGAGCTGAAATAAAGAGATGCTTTGTTTTGGGTTTTTTAGCTTCTTTTTTTTTTAACCTATGGTGCAAAGCAGAATAAAAGGCAGGTTCATGGAGTCCCTTGCAGAGAAAGATAATCTTGTGCCCTTCTCCCTATGTACTGCATAACGTGTTCTGCTTCTTACCCACACCCACAGCCTGGGGGCCAAGTCAGTTGTTTAGGTTATGTGCCGCTAAAATGAGATTGCTCCAAAGTGACCTGCCAGAGGACAAAATTACAGCCTATAGAAGCCAAGGGCAAGGATCCTCTTTTCAGATTCAACCACAAGACCATTTTTCTTTTTTACATGTGATTGTACTTTATATGAAGATGTCTCCTCTCAGAGACACTGCACTCATTCAAGCAGTAGTTTCACAGCTGAGATGGTACTAAATACTCTTTAAGCAACAGGGTTTCAATTAAAGTAGTGACAGAAGTTTTGGCTCTTGAAGCAGCATCACGTCAGTAAGTCCAAGGGCTCCAGATGTTTATCCAAAGAAATCTCATAGCAACAGCCTCTCTGACACAGCTCCTCTGTGCTGCAGCATGCTTCTGGGGTTGTCATCATGACCTTCTTGTTGCTGCCACTCCTATCCACTCTAGTCCCTAGAGGTTTGCACCTTTGGCTGACTTAGCCTCTTCTCAGTACTTCTGAGACTTCATCATAGCTCCTTCAGTATTGCTGCTGTCTTGTTCCAAGGCTCTGGTACAGTGCCCATTTCAGGTAACAAGCTGCCTGCTTGATGAATGATCTCAACACCTCACTATAAGCTTCCTGGGAACTGGATGCTTTCAACTGGAAAGTTTGGCTGCCAGAGATATTCATCCCCTTTTCTCACTGGGCAAATGATACTGATCAACTGCCACTTAGATACAAGGATGTTCCCTTGCTCTGGTTTATGTAGCTCCTTACACCCCTGACTACTCTTGAGCAAGTCAAAGTCCAGATCGTAGGCCTACATCAATTCTCACATGAGAGATCTCAAAGCCAAAGGGACTTTTTGCCATCTATTATATAGTTGAGAGGCTGGGATAAGCAAGGAAATGTTTTCTACTTTTCTTTTGAATGACCTAACAACCGATAATATTCACATCTCAAATTCTGGTTTACGCCCATTTCATAAAACATAAAACTGTCTTACTTCTAGCAGGCAGGTGTCTGACCTCTCACTTGGAAAACAAATGCTTCCTATTGTTCAGTGTAAACATCCCCAATGTCCCTTAGCACATCTTTGAAAAATTCCCACCTATCCTGTCACTGGATACCAGGGAGAAGAGATCAGCACCTCCCTCTGCACTTTCCCTCCTCAGGAAGCTGTAGAGAGCAAAGGACTATACGTTTCATATTAGGAGCAAGCTAACATGAATGGGAGCTGGAGCAACTTGCTGGAAGAGTCTGAATAATTATTTTGAGGCATTTATTCTTGCAGTTTAGTCTCACATTTTGTTTTCAGGGTGGATGGCCTGTTGTAGAAATAAGCAGTTCATTTTCTCTAAATGGGTCAGTTTTGCAATCCCATGATTTCCTACTGTTGCTCATGCACCAGTGGCTTCTCCACCTGATTACCCAGTGAGACCTCAGAAGTGCAAATGCATTATTCAGACCAGAGAGTGTAAGTTCCAGTAACAGTAACTGATTCATCCTTTGAGCAAACATTTCGGCGGGATTGGGAATCAAACTTGCAAGCAGCTACAGTAACGGATGCCATGTCCTTGAGCATTGTTGATGTGGTACTGTGTTTCTTTTACAATCTCACAATATACTTGTCTTTCCAAATAAAACATTTTTTGGGCAGCTTTTCACCCTCACTTTCACCGAAAGCTCCTCTGGCTCAAACTGGTACCAAACTTAGGGTAGGGAGTGGGAAGGGGGATAAGGGGAGGGAATCAACCTGCTGAGAATGTCTTGTGTCTTTCTGATCTTGAACTAGACATTGCTCTTCCCATCTAGTGTGCCTGCAACAAGACTCTTTAGAGTCTCCTGCTCTCCAGAGTGTTTCCTTTGAGTTTCACAGGACTGTGAAACAACCATGTAGACATAAGGGAAGCAAATCACTGACCCCAAAGCCTCCTTGCCAGCAACTATCACAGAGCAAATGGGCACAGTAATTTTGTCTGTAAGCTCTCCCATAGCTGTTCCACGCAGTCTTCTTCAAATAACAAGGCAATTGCTTCTTAGCCACAAAGTGTTCTGCTCTCTCCCTCAGTTTTCCATGCAGCCATCACCACCAAGAAGGTGTTGGGTGTAATAGCTGATATTAATGGGGTGACACAATGTCAGAGGTCAGTCGACAGAATATATGAGAGGCACAAATAGCACATTTTAGGTAATAAAAAAGGCACAGTGTGGGGTCTAATTTGGATCTGCTTGCTGAAGAATCAGCTGATGCCTGAGTATAAAAATCTTAAAATACCCCATACCATTGATTAACAATCTCAGAGGGATAGCTAAGATATGCAAACATCAGCTAAAAACAGTGCAGCTCCTTTGAAGGAGGGTACCTACTTCTCTGCTATTCCACTGGAAGCTTAAAATAATCTCTAAAGAGACCATATTATAAACCCCAAAATTATACCATCATCCGGCAAAACAAACACCTGGAGGACAAATAGCTAAAACTGACAAGTGAGGCTTGATACTTTAGCAATGACAAATGCTTTCAGCTCCTACCTGACTTCTCATGGAGTGGGCTGTTGCAGGTCAGAAAGGAGGGGCTCAGGAAGACCAGTAGGATAGACCAAATGCAATGCTGAACTTCCAGGGAAGCTGGTGGGGTACCACTGATGGGAATGAGATGGACTGTCAGCCTTCTGCACAAGCTGAAGGAAAGGAGCGCAAGTGTCAGAAAAGAAGCTATTTCTTCTCTAACTTGCTTTAATACACAAAGTCTTTAAATCCAGGACATCTTCATAGGGAATAGAAAGGTACAGTTAATGTCTCCAAGGACACTTCAGGTTATTATTTCTTTTTGTAGTTAGCTGTTAACCATAAAATTGAACTAGTTAAAATAAATGGATGCGTTAAAAATTTTGGATAATGATGGAAATACAATATTTTAAAAAAGCTTATTTGGAAAGAGATTGAATGATTTCATTAATTTCCCAGTTGCCCTGAGAACTGTATTCTCAGCTCCTCTTAACTCACTCACACCACTTACCTATCCAAACACAGGAGAGAAATATCAGTTCCCCATCACACTTGGTAAAAAGACAATATTTTCATGTTTACTCCTAAAGAATATCTTTCCAGGCCACAGTTTCCTGCAAGCTATGCTAATTTCTCCAGGCTTCTTAAAATATGCTAGAAATACCACTGGTTTATCTTAATTACTATCTCGGTTGGAGTCACCAAGCTGCTGTCTTCTTGATTCTGTTGCCTCTGCAAACACAAAACAATTAAAAATGTACTTCATTGATTCTCTACCACAAACCAGACGATACGTGCATCTATCTCTTACACAAACAAAGAGTTAGCAGGCACAGTATTCAGAAAGTATTACTTCACCAGAATCAGAGTGGTGGGGCAGAATGACAACAATACACGGGCCTGTACCTACACTCCTGGGGTTGTACAGAATTTGCTGGAATATAAAGAAAGTTAAGGTCTCTGTGTGGAACAAGTTGACTCACTCCATATTTCTGTGAACAACAGGAACATTTTAGTAAGTGCTCTTTTAAAGTTATATGAAATTTCAGATTTATCTCAATTTGGCTTCATGAAAACTGAAACTTATAGAGCAAAAATAATCTAAAAAGCTTAATTTCTTCCTTTGACATGAAAAAAGCTTAAAGACCACATAACAGCCTGAGACTTCTTTTAGGTGTGACTCCATTTCTCACCTTACCCAATATGTACTATTTCTTTGCTGTGTCAAACTATCACCTCCACTGTGTAAAGCCTTATTAATGTTGTTTCTGTCTGTGAGTTTTATACTGCATTCCAAAATGTATGAAACAAGTATTTTTTGTTGTGATGGACATCAAAATCAATGTGCCTCGTCACCACTAGAGGTTTGCTGGCAAGGAATGCTGCATCCTCAGCTCTCCTGAAATTCCTCCTGGCTTTTGTGATCCACTCCATCCATCTCCAGCAGTGGGAAGTTGTTCCAGAAGCACATAGGCTGTTATTCATTCTTTGATGTAGCTGAGGCTTGGCTGCTTTGAAAGGCTTGGCTTCTCTGTCTTTCCTCCCTCTTTCTTCATTCCCGAGTTTAAACTTAAAACATAAGCTCATAGGGGCAAAAAAATTTCCCCAACTCCAACATCCCACAGACTCTTACTCTCAGGTTCTTCAATTTACAAATGCCTGCAGCTCTATGCTTTTAAGATGCAGGTTGTAACTGATACTGTTCAGATCATACGACTGCAGACAGAGCTGCAAGGCCTCACTGCACTCCCTGCTCACAAATCTGACAGGTAAATGAAAAATGAAGGTGTTTTCTAGTTTGGGTTTTTTTCATACTTATTTTATATGTTAATTATTGATACTTAGTGAGATCTGTCAGGTGATCCTTATGTTATTTTGTTAACTATCTCAGAATGCTGTGTGCACCTTTGTCACTTGAGGGCCATCTCCAAACCTTTCATGTATCTGCCTTACAGCCTGCTTTCCCGAGAAAAATATTTCTTCAGTTACAGTGTTTGTAAGCCTTTTTCTCCTAATAACCTTTTTATCCCACTGGGCAATATCAGTCAGATCACAAAGACAGGTGAGTTCCCAAAGGTGGGAAAATTTTGCAAGTACTGTGAAACTCAGAAGTATTTGTGTCCCTAATAATTATAAGACTGGCAAAATTCAGCACTTTACAGAATTAACCAACATATACATATTCATACAGAAAAACATGTAGGGAACCTGGGGAAGTGTAGGGAACATGGGGAAGAACTACTGCTTGTATGTGCACCTTCAGGGAAGGTCTGTAGAAAAAGAGAGATTAACAGGAAAGATGGAAAAAAAGAAATATTGCGGAAAGTAGCATTCAGCACTCTGGAAGGTTACAGACTTGCAGCAGTGAGAGATGGCTCTGAAGCCCCTAGGTGAGCAGGGGTTATTCTGGAGGGCAGATGGTTATATGGTACTTGGAACACAAATCTATAGGTCTTCAATGTTTGTGGAGATCCACTTCATGAGGTTACAGACACCTGTTCATGCTCCACATGTTATTGGTATTTCTGACATGTTCCTGTCATAAGAGCATAGCTGAGTGGTATTAAGTGACCAAAAATGTAGGTTGTGCTCTCTGTATTGCTACATCCTATGCATTTCTGTCACAGGCCAACTACTTTGCCAGCTGGTGTCCCTGCAGCTTGAGCAGACATCCATTCTGAATGAGCATCATGCTGGGTAACTGTCCCCTAGTGCCAGGGGCACACGTGAGAACTTCTCACTTTATTTCCTGATGGGTCTGAAGCAAAGCAGTAGGGTAAACCACTGGAAGGAAAGGGTTCTTTAAGCTGAAGAGCTGCAAAAGCGTAAAACTGGTGTGACACTCTGCAAACGCAGCATAGTGAGTCAATTCACTTTGACCAAATTTCACTGACTGCAAAAGATCCTTCTTTTTAAGGGGGCCCAGGAAATGGCTCTTTTCTGATACCTTTGTGCTGTCACCCTAGTACATACTGTGTGCTGTTTGCAGGCCGCCTAACATTCTACAAATGAACCGGATCCATTTTCTCACCTATTAATAGTGCACTTCTTTCCTGCCAGTCAGAGGAATTTATGTTTTAGTTTGGTATAGAGTGAAATGTAAATCACTTTCACTACTATGCTGTCGCTGAAGTTGATTTAAGTTATTACAAAATGATAAACTAGAGGTATTTTACTTTTTTTCCCTTGGATAGCATTTACATCAAATACTCTTGCCAGGGCCAGTTTAAGGAATCCACAGATTTCAAAGTGAGACTTGCCAAAACAGAGTTTGTCTTTCTGATAATTTGCTTACTGGAGCATTTCTCCCTTCAGTATTATCAGGATCATTACTATGACCTGGATTTCACAGAAGGAAGGTTTGTGAGGAAAGGTAGTACCTTAGTATACAGTGATATCGCTGAGGATGAGATTTCAAAGGTAACCCTGATATCAAACACAATTTCACAATGCTGCTTTTGCAATCTGAGGGGCAAAACCCTGCCACAGAGAGCAGGGATATGAGACAGATGCACAAATTCTCCTAAGGAGTCAGCAGAAGTTTTAATCCCCACCATGGTAGATACCAGTGCCTGAACAGGCTTTTCTTTTTCTTACTGAGGGAAAGATCTGGGGTCCTACACAGAGTTTTGGGTCTTCGTCTCAGTGCTGTTCTCAGCCAGCTTGTTTGTACTTCAACTCCCCTTTAAAAGAGCCACAAGATTACAAAACACCCCTCCTTCCAGTAGCTTGGTACAGACCTGCAAGGTAGCAGCACCGGTAGTGCTCCGTCATACCACCTTTTTTATCCTAACTGCCCACTAACTACAGAAACCCATGAAAGAAGCAGTTCATGACCCAGCCATGCCTGATGATCCATCCACATGGTGGCTTGTTTCTTTAGCCCAACGTACTGTAAACCTACTGCTTTCACATTCTGGGCCCTGTTGTTGCTGACTCAAGTGCCACAGTACTGGATCTCCCAGTTGTTAGTGTGCGGTTTCTTAACAAGCAAGTAATTTTATCACATTAACAGCATTTTTACAGTGCATGCAGCTTGTAAAAGCACTAGCATTGAGGAAAAACGCCTTCTATGAACTCAATGCTTTCAACAGAAAACAAGCTCTGTGGGTTTAATAGAAAGATTTGCAGTACATTATCTAAGGACTTCTAATTGTAAACTAAGCTGAGGCATGAATCAAAACTGCAAGCTATAATTTTCAGTAATCATGTAAAATGCATTAGGCTTTTAAACAAAGTTTATCTACTGTAGCAAGGTAGGAAATGAGATTTCCTTACTAGATTTAACTCATGCTCTTCAATTATGGGTGAGTATTAGCAGTTCAGCTTCTGACCCTTGCTATAAATGTACATGTCTGTAGCATCATTAAGTCCAGACTTGTCTGAATCAAAAGGGATAGATCCACTCATGCTCCTATTTCCACCAACAGAGGAAAATACAGGCTTGCTTCCACCTTGTTGAATTTAAACTTTCAACTCTGTGGAAAGACAGAGAGAAACATCATTTCAATGGGTCAAGGGGATTTTCATGCTTCTGTAAAACTTGGGCAATGTTTTCTTATAGCATAAGGAAAACCATCATCTCTGGGATAATCTGTTTGGATCCACTGCAAGACCTATGTTTTTAATCCTACCTAGTGAATTCTGAGCCAGTCAAGTCTTTTCTCATCAGGCATCTGCACACTTCCTTGCTCAGAAAGCCTCATCAGTTTTTGGTTCTGCACCCAGCTTTTTTATGGCAGATGCACTCCTCTGCCATCTGATTTACTGAACTTGATTTGCTACTGATGGTGATCAAGACTCAGTCAAAATGCTGAAGGAACATTTTCACTACATTGTAGATTTGGAGTAAATTTCCCTTTTCTGTCTTCCACCGGGTTGGATGTATAATTTCAGGAAAAAGTATCAGTGACATTAAAGTTCATCTTTAGACTCAGCTAAGTTTCTTTTTCTTCCTTTTCTAAGCTATTCCTTCCCTCTAGCAACAGAAGCTATTTATTTGTGAGTTACTTTAAATCTCTTCTATTTTATAAGGCACTTCACTTTTGACAGCACTGGAAAAAAATGCAGCTTTGCCTTCTATATTTAGTAGAAGAAGAAGAAAAGAACACCAGATTGTTTGTTGGTCTCTCTGCTTCTATTCTTCTGTTCCAAACTATTCTCCGTAAGTTCCTGTCTATCGCCTTTTGTAAATAACATCTGCTTTTCAAACTCCCTGTCTGCTAATTAGTCTGAATCATTTGTAAGAGTACAGTACTTATTTGGAAATGTACAAATCAAATGCTAATGGGTAGTAACAAGAATTTCCCACTCATTCAGCATTTACATCAATTTCCACATTATAACTATGTAAAAAAAAAACCAAACAAAACAAACCCAAACAACCAATCAAAAAGAAAAAAAGCCAAACAACCCCACAAAACCCCAAACCTAGAAAATTTCCTTGGGGAAAATATCTGTTTCAAAATTATGCATTTGGGTTGACACTGCCAAATACTTTCAATCTTGAGAAAGGTTTTTCCAGTGATATTAATTTATTAATTGTCCTTACCTCTTTTCTAGCACATCACCTGGCTTGGGGATGTTTTCCCTCTGCTGTGGAAAGCTTCAGCCCACATCCTTTCTCTCTCAAGGGAATGTCTCAATTCCAGGCTGCCAAGTTACCCCCACTCAATTGCCTTCTGTCTCCATGATTATTCAGAAATTTCATACCAAACAAAATAGTGCAGACCAGCTCCATCAATTGACATTGGAGGAAGGAAGACCTGAAGTACTTATTTCCTGATTATTAAGGATGCGCTATTAAGAGACTAATATAAATTTACTTTGCCAATGGCAAAATATGGCTTTGAATCAAAAATGTCTACTTTCACAAGATAAGCTTCCTAAACTCCAGGATCTTGGTAATAAAATCTGATAAATCAAGTCCTAATGGTCTTTCATATGTAAAGTCTTTAGCTGAATTATACACACTGAGGGACAAAACAGAAAAATTAACACACTACTTTGATTAAAGCCTAAGTTAAGCTGGAAACAGAACCATGAGCCAGAGGCATGCGAGAAGTGATTCTGCACAGCTTCACTCTTGGATATATGCTTTTTTAACATGTTCTATGAATGATCTGGAGAAAAATTCAAGTACTATCCATGGAAAAAGAAAACCCAAACAAACCCCAAAATGTGGCTGTACACCACTTGTTAAGAGCCACTAAATCATTTCCAGAACAGCCAGCTACTGGATTCCACCCCTCTGAGATCTTAGGGAGACAATCGGTATTTTAGGAAAAGCCTTGAAAGCTGGAACTAACATTAAACACTCCAGTCCTCGTCCCTCTGAATCTCACCCTTCTGGCTTACAGTTGTGCTGCTCAAGAGGCACATAAGCAATGGTGTCAGACATACAGAAGCCAGTAATAGACGAAGGCACCTGAAAATGGCTGAAAATAGCTCAGTTGCTGCCACCTTATGACTAGCCAGGCTCTCTGACAGATAATTTTGCTGCTAGGGTGATCCCTTGACACCAAAGCAAAAGAATGTAAGCATTCAGAAGAAGAGTTCTTTTAACCCAGCATCCTAACCCTGACACTTCTGGCCATGAGTGGTCACCAAGGAAAGGAAAAGAACAGGATATACATATATATATATTCTCCTTTTCCTGAGTGCTTTCCCGACTTTCAGCTCTTACTGGTTTAGTCAATTTCCTGAACACAATGTGGTCTGTCTACTATTTAAACCCCAAAAGGTTTAAAGTGGAATACTATTACAAGTATTCACCAAGTTTACTTGAAACACGAGGAAACTCTGTGTGTTTACAACAACCTTCACCAAAGTTTCTATGAATCACTTCCCTGAGATGGGAACACAGTGCAAGACAAACACGTTAGAGTCACCTTTAAACCTGCTAGTGTAGGCGCTGATGGAAGTTCAGCCACAGCCTGTGCTGACTATCTGATTATTTGCAGAGCTTCCCCAATGAGTTTTGTAGCTCCCTTGAAGCTCTGTGGTGCCACAGTGACACTGCTTCCAGACCACAGCTCAGGTCTGTGGGCACTGCTCTACAACTACACTGACTGCAAATACAGTTGTCTACAACAGCTTACTCCTACCTAAAACCAGTAAAGAATAACAGATTTCCCACTGGGGCACACTCTATAGCGGTGGAAGTCCCACAGCGATATAACAAGAAGCAAGAGAGACCTTCTAACACCATTGCCTTGACGCACTTAATGAGTAAGGACAAAGACCTAAATTCCCTTCCTGTTCTCCCTAGCTACTGGTGGTACATTTGAGAGCAAAGTTTGGCACTGAATTAGAAACCATCCAACTGCAGAGTAGCAGTCTGCTGTTTCTTATGGATCCTTTTCAGTCAATACAGCTTGAGCTTGGATCACCTCCCTGCTCACGAAGGTTTCTAACAGAGTCACAAGTTTCACTCAAACTGTGTTATTTCCATCTCTGTTTTCCATGCTTATGGTAACGTGTTTACTCCTTAGTATTCATACAAAGATTGGAAGACAGAAATTGCTGTCTAACTGCTTAATGTTGTCATTTATACAGTTCCTAAAATCTCCAAGACAAGAAATACGCGTACAAGAAGACAGCTTGCAACGCCTGTCTTTCAGTACAGTAGACTGAGGGGCAGTTACACAGGGTCAGGTGCTGTGGTTAGCTAACATAATCAAAGACAAGGTCTCATCCCATACCTACTGCTATCTTATGGCTACGTAGGCAGCCCTTTAATGAAAACCAGGATGCTAAAAGAGCTGCCTAGAGCCCCAACACCCCTTTGCCTTGTAGTGGCTGCAGGCAGGAGAGCAGCTCCCATTGTCTCCGCAGCAGGCTCCACACCTCTGGCACCTGAGCCAGCACTGTTTGGCACACGGAACATACATTTATGCTGCCATAGAAATGATTCATAGGAACACACACCTTATTAGTTCAAGAAAGAATGAAGGATTGCTGTGCGCTATGGTCTATTAAGTAATAGTAATGGATCTCAATTACTTGAAAGACCTCTAATTAATTTCTATATTGGCAATACTTGAGTGACGAGGTCAGTCAAGAGACTAACTCCTGTTCCCTCAGCGTTGCTCAGCCTTTTAGTACAATTTTCTGTCAACCAGGCAGTGCTGCAGGAATCAAAAACTAGAGAAAAAAGAAATCTAAAATAGCTATTTTCATTACCACCTCCTTCTTCCCTCACTAGTTGACAAGAAATACTGTAATGCTGAAGGCCAATGAAGGGGAAAAAAAGTGCTTTTGCTGTCTAAAAGATACCTTTCTTGCTTTGACATAATCCTCCTGATCTATTTAAATTGCTTCCCTCCTTAGCCTCCCTCTCCATTTTGGCTGCTCGTTTATTTTGTGTCTCCTTCTGAAGCATTCTCCTGCTCTGCTGCTGACTGAAGAGTTTTAAGTACTCATGAGTGAGATATTTCCTGATATTCCTGTGCCTAAAACCAACTTTTCCTCTAGTTTTCTGAAAAATCTAATCTATTTTCAGCTGCCAAGTTTGGTCTACAAGGCAAACTGAATGCTGAAACTCTTTGTATGTGCTTTTTATTACAGAAGCATACATCACAGGGATGACAAGTGAAGCAGTTTCAACTGGCATATTTTCATTCTACGTTACTGAAGTACTTACATCCTGCTTCTAAGTAGTTATTACTCTATACGGGGTATGTCTATAATATGCACTTACTGTGTAAGAACTAGGACTATAATTTTTAAATGGCGGTTGAAATCCTCAGTCACTGGTATGGTTTTGGCAACACACTGCCTTTCATTTTTCATATTACTAACTCTGACTTAAAAGCTTTCAATTTTAAAAACTGTTTTCTCATGATTTCAATGGTTACATCTCAGACACCTCCTGCACCATCTAAATTGAAGTATGAAATCTCATCAAGATCCAGGAAATCTGTCCAGATGCACAATGTAATAATGAGACTTAAACCCGGCTCATCTGATAGAGATAGGCTGAGAGTTACATGAAGTCCAGTCTCCCCCCATTCCTAACTGAACCTCTGACTACATCGAAGGTCTGATACCTGCTGTAAAAAAATGTTCTTTGAAGGACAACTCAGGAATGTGGCAGCAATAAATAGCTAAACTTTTCAACCTAAGGCTGTCACTATGAGGTTCCCAAGCCTGCACTGACCTCATAAGATACAGACTAGCAACCTCATGGCTTCCAACAGATTGTTTGGTTAGAACAGGCTTCGATTTCGCAAATACCTCTTACAATGAGCCCAGCCCAGGCCAAAGACCCCAGCTTGTAAGCAACCTCAAGGGACATGAGCCTTGCTGGGCACAAAACACAAACATCACTTTGATCAGCAGTTCAGGAGATGTAACCACCTTCTTCTTCCATACCCCAGTTGATTCCTTAGTATCTCTATCTCATCTGTCAGTCATCTTAGCCTCACATCCTACATCTTTCCCTCACAAAAGCAATGTACTGAAAAAAATTAACCCAAACCAATGAGCCCCATAATAAGCTCTTGAGTGGTACATGTGAACAAGTCAAAGCTGAGCATCTCATCAGGATTCTGCACCAGACCCTGTGCAGCCATTGCAGTGCAGCAAAGTTGGATGCTGAAGAGAATCACAGGCTTGCACAGGGTCCAGCCCAGCAATTCTCACACCTCAACAAAAGCACTTCTCAGATGAGCAGGGTAGGGGCAATGCTACAGAACAGTTTAAGAACTGATATATAATGTGGTAGAATGATTTGTTTGTTTGTCTGGTTTTAAACTTTTTTTTTATTTGCTTTTATGAATAGCTTTATTGTAAGGTCTAAATTTAGCCTACTTTACAAGTGGTATTTCTTGCTGGCTTAAAATGTTTGGTTTATTGTATTCAAAAGCATTATATTTTAAGGAGAAAAAAGGGAAAACTTCATATCTCTTCTGGCCAAGTTTGAAGATCAGGGCTTTTTATAAGTCAGTAGAGTAAAGAGCTGGACTGTGAAGACAGAATTCAAGAAAAATAACCTCTGAAAAGATTTTCTAAGGCAGAATAAAGAACAAGAAATATCTGTTTCTACTCAGTTGTTCTTAATGGGGTGCCCATTGAGTCTGTGTATTTAGAAGTCCTTCTAGGTTATGGCAGCTTGTCTACTTTCATGTTTTGATCCTATTTCGATTTTGCTTTCTTTAGATATAAATACTATAAACTTGAAAGCCAACCTGAGGTCAAACTCTGATGACAGCAGAATATACATTATGAAAGAATAATGAAGTCAAGTGTTACAACTCTGTGAGACATAAGCTGAAAGGTTTAGATGGTCACGCTCCTGCTCCTTGTGCCTCCTTGAAGGCTAAAAACAGGCTAAGACCTCGCAAAACAGAAGTCACGGCTCTGAGCCAAGAGCTGATAAAAACACAATGTGGAAAGAATAAAAACCTATTACCCCTACTAAAAAGTTCAATAAGGAGTTGTAACTCAAAGAATCAGAAACACTGTTTTTGGAATGGCAAAATGTAATAAACTTCAACAGGAGGGAAGATCTTAAAACAAACTAAACAGTCATTTCTTGCCTTGCAAATATCAGAAAGGAAATCAGATCCATTCATTTGAAAGTAACTACTGCTGTAAAGGAGCTGGGATTTTACTTGCTGGTTTGGGGTTTTTTCTGAAAACCCAAGTCAAGCTAATCAATCCCAGCTATGATACAGAAAAAAATTTAAGTAAAACTCTTTCCATGTGGTTCTCTCTATAAACAGCAATATTTTTGAAACAAATTTTGTATAAGGAATTCCAGAGAGTAAGCAGAATAATCTGCAGTTTCTAAAAAAACACTTTTCAGAATTATTTAAAACATATGGAAGGAAGAGCTGGTCTTTTGCTTAAACAAGATTCTTGCATCTGAGATTCAGTTTTATGCCTCAGGTGGTTCTTGGTAGATTTTCAAATAATTTTATTTTGCCTGCTTCACCATTTCTGAGTTACAGATTCTTGGAACTTTTTTTCCTCAAGACTAACCATAACTGGAGCAGACAATGTAAAATTCCCAGTTCTGAGATGCTGCAGGAAGTGGAGAGTTCAAAACAAAGTTTTAATGGCTTAAAGGGTACATTTATAGTTTGGCTGTTACATAAAGTACTGTCAGAATTTGATTATTATTCTTATTTGTTCAGACAAAATTTGTAGCTGATATTAAACTTCAATTGATATAAATAAGCTTGCCTGACACCAGCAGTATTTAAAAGTGTGCTTAATGCCTGTCACATGTACCATATTCACAAGTTCTCCCTGATGAGACTTTCAGAACTTTGCATGTATTTTCTAAACTCAAAAGAACAAATCTATATGTCAATTATTCAGTGACCTTAAGTCACAGGGCTTAGGTGTGGAAATCTTTGAGGTTTGAACCCTTCCTGTTTCAGGAATTAAACTCTTTCATGAATTCACACATAACCGAGGTAGCCAGCAGGTTTATGCAATATTCATCTTATTTAAATTCACCAGAATGTACAATTTCTTTCAAGTCTGACCACTTCCTTGTGCTCAAAGTCCAAGAGCAAACAGGTTTGCCTCCCTCATGCGAGTGTGCACAGTTCAGAAGACCACTGTGCAGGACAGAACCTCTCAAAGCAGGGTCTGTGGACCAAGTGGAGACAGATTCCCCAGACCAGCCAGCTGGCTCTGCTCTTTGTCTCTGGCTGCTGCTCATGAATTGAAAGATCAGAGAGTCTTTCATACTGCTATTCCAGGTAGACCATTGTGTAATTGCCATCAGGGAAATGTTGTAATCTCATGTGGGAGGGGATATAAATAATCTTGAATGGGTTGTGAAATATCTAGGAGACAATTTGTCTATTAAGACATGAGCTGTGCTGTGAGCCACATGTAAGCTAATCTTGTTTTGTTGCTTATGATCATTAAAGATTTTTCTTACTGTTAAAGGTAATGCTATCACTAAGAATAGACTAGGTTAACTCTTTTTAAGTAAGGCTGTATAATAACTAATCTGCTTATACCAAAGGCAAACACTTTAGTGCACTGGGCAACCTGCCCCATTTCACATTGAAAAGCTCGAGATCTATATACAGCCCGAGGCCTGTAAGTGGCAATGTTTAAGGTTTAGCACATTTCAAAAGATTGCTTTCTTCTGTTTGTCTTCTTACCTATAAACATCCTTAAAGTTTATATTCAAACAGCCTATACTTGATATAGATTTTAGTAGTGTTACTATGCCACCAAAAGGATCAACGAAGGCAATCTGAACACTACACTAGCTTGAGACTTGTGAGGTACATTACTTTTGACATCAGGGAAGACCAGAGCTGTCTTCAACCACTGCAAAGAGCCTCTCAAGAGCAGCTGAGCATTTGAAGGGCCCATACTCATCCTGTCAGGGCTCTGCTTGCTGGTATAGGGAGCACAGGCAGTAGGAAAGACTTGGGAAGATCCCAGTAACGGTCTAGGAGAAGTGCAGCAGCTAAGGAGGCACTGAAATAACCAGCAACAAGTTGTCACAGGCTGCACTAACTCAGGACCACAGGAAAAAGATGAGCAGGAGACCAAGATACAATAAAGTTCTTACAGTGCCCTGAAGGGAAGTCACAGGGAACACAGAAGAACTCAAAATCAGGTTGAGCCTCCTTGTGCAAGTTTTGCAGGGTCATAAGTCTGTCCCTCACACCTGCACCAAAGACTAAACTAAGATGTACAGCTACCCTTCCCCTTTTTCTACCCTGGTCAAGGAACCAAAGGTGAGCACTGTTTTCTCCTATCACTATATTAAGAAACATAGTAGGCAGAAAGGAAAAACAACCTCAGCTACAAAATTCCTTCCTTAGTCATAGGTATGAGAAAATGCTTCACTGTGGACAGGAAAAGTGAACACCCATTCTCCACCCTTTCACCTCCTCCTGGGACACTGGGTTCTCTTAATGGAAATATCAGGGGAGTGTCTTCTTAGGGTTTAAGTTGCAAGTTATTACAGGGAATTGGGAAAAAAAAAAAAAACCAAATCCAAAGATTGCACAACTTTTCTCACTGCTTGTATTGGTTTAACTTTTAGTTACAACATGCATGCACTCCATAGCACTAAGGAGATACATAGTGTATCTAGTACCCTGAAGCCCTAATTATCAACATTATACGTTCCCACATCTCTGTATTTGTACATAAAAGCAAATTAACAATATACACCTGGCCACATTCTTCCCTTGTTCACGCTGGTGCAATGGTTCCTGTCTTGCAAGTAACACATGGGGTGCACATTCAATTTTTCCTCTGCCTTCATGTAAAATTCTATGTCTTTCTTAAACACACATTTTATTGTTAAGTCTTTTATTTCCATCTGATCATACTGACACACACGCAAAAAAAATCTCTCTTTAGGGCATTCTATAAACAAACTAATGAGATGAATGCAAACTACAGCAGGCATTCATTTTACCCCAGCCTCCTCAGTGCGAAAGCCAGTATGTGCAGAAGGGATACGTAGAGTTATGTTTCCAAATTGGAGCTGCACATTTTGTTGATTTAAACCAAATTTCACATTTCTTCCAAGAAAGGCACAATGAAAATTTGCTTGTTACTTTGACTATACCCACATGCACATTTTTTTTTCTTTCAAATAAAACTTAGTGACAAGCGGTAGACCTTTGGTGGTATTAAGTGGCTTTCTCCGCAGCAGCTTCTTAGGGTCAGCCTTAATTGTATTCTGAGTCAAGTATGTGCTGCTGACAATTGCTGATCTACAGTACTCAGCTGTATGGGTCATGCAAGTCAGTTTTCCCACTCACTTACAGAGCTGAGCAGTGTCTAGTGGTCTTTGTGACTTTAGTAGCAAGGCCTGTGGCCGTCCTTGGTTTTGTATTGTGGGTATTTTTTGCATTCTCCTGAACACTCCTTTGCAAGGGCTGCAAAGCAACAGCCAGCAGCTTGTCAGAAAGAAAGTTCCAGAAATCACTAGTACCAGGCTTTCACCAGAGGTAAAAAACTGCTGCCAGAGAAGGTGGTATTTGGAATTATTCATTTGAGGTGCAGTATGTGCTCTCATTTGTTCTTCATCTGTAACATCCACATATTGCCACTCATTCAGAGCAGCATATACTGATGTTAATGAGATGCCCTCAGCAATCATCAGGTCCTTTTCTTCAGCGGAACAATACCCTTTGACCTAAATGTTCCTTTTTAGTAGAACATTTAAAGTATAAGAAAATATGTCTTTTTTCACTTTTTTTGTCTTATAAATCTGAACAGCATTAAAAAAGTAAGTAGCAACCAGCAACTAATTAAATCCTTCCTTGGAAGAACAACAGCATCAGCACAACCTTTTTATGAGCCACATGTTTTTAAATTGGCTACTCCACCTTCCGATTCTTTAGCCTCCCTTCTTTCTTCTACTTTTAATATACAGTTCATGAAATACTGGAATTAATTATCTCCACAGCAATATCCATCAAAGAGCTCCTGCTTCTATGGAAGCCACGGATGAAAAGTTACTAGGCAAATCTAAAAGAAAAGTGCACCTATTGGATTCTTACATGCAGACAAAATGTTCACAGGATAAAATAAATAAAACTGGAATATTTCTTTCAAAATGCATTTTCTCTCAGCTGATGTCTTTGAGTGGTACTAGTAGTACCTATCTTGATGATGAACATATTTTCAAGAGCACATTTCTGCTAACAAATCGACATTCTGAGGGGCAACCATATGTTTAAGTGCTCCATGGAGCTATGGTCTGAAAGAGGAAAGATTCTTATGGAATGTGTGCCAAGACAAAATCCTGGCCCACAGAAGCCAATAAGAATTTTGCTTTTGATTTTAATGAAGCCAGGATTTCACTCAAGAGAACTGCAGAAGGGTCAACCTACTTAGAGAAAAAAAGTATCCAGATGTCTCACAGTGTTATGGGCTCTTAATCAGAAATTGCTGTAGCACCATGAAACCTTTTCTCACTTTACTTGCTTTACTGCAAGAAATAAAACGCCTTATTTTTAATTAAAAATTATGTTTTCCCAGTCAAACTAATACAAAAGAATGTACTAGAGAAGAAATGCAGGTCTACTGTATTGTGAGACATACAGATACCTGTTGTGTCTTGCAGTATAATCCTTCTGCAGAGCTAGATTTCCTCTTTTTATGTTGACAACCACATCTATTTCTACATTATGGATTTATACCAGAGTAAAAACAGAACAATAAACCTTCAGATTGATAATACAAGTGGTATTTTATTTCTGTTGGGTTTATGGTTTTTTTCCTGTTAATGGGAAGGTGATAGATGATTCCCCAGCACTCACAGGTCTGCGTGTCTGCAGGGCTAGTCAGAGATATGAATGGCCATTTTTACTCAGCTGTCTTAAAAAATACTATCTTAAAAATCAGACACATGCCTTCAGTTAAGATCAAGTTGTATACCAATTTCAGAAGCCAGGGGAATTTTAATTATCTTATTATAATGTAATTGTATTCAGCCTCTTTTTCTCCTCCCAGTCCCATCCAGACACTACTTTTCTGTTGTGTTCAGACAGCATCTTGTTGAGATACTGACATTCTGCCATATCTTTGCTTAGAAATACACACAAGAATATAATTCTTGCCAAAGCTCTCACTAGTTGTAAAGCAAACAAAAAAGTGTCCTCAAAATGTTCCATCATATGAAATTAGACAATGTTATAGTCAAGGAATCTTCATGTATCAGTGTGGCTTGTATTTCCGTTAGTGTCTCTTGTCGTCTCTTCCTTGACAGGAATATATAATGAAAGAGTGAGCAGTAATCTCAGCATTACCACCCAGCCTTTTGCTTGAGAAATCCAGCACTTCCAGCCCAGGCTCTTTGACTCACTCAGTCTCGAGCTTCTGTCTGACAGTGCAGTCTATCACTGTCAGCCTACAAGGAGAGGCCAACAACAAACTGTGTAGTAAGTAATCAAACCACAACCACTTCTGCATCCTTTCACACTGTAGTTGCAAACCCTTGAGCTTGAAACTCATCTCAGTTACATCAGCATAAATCCTGACTAATACCATCAAACTATGTAGTTCCCAGCAATTATTTTGAAGGAAATGAAACCAGATTCCAGTGCAATGAATCCTGAAAGCCAGATGAGGCTTAATATAATCATATCATTTAATTTTATGAGGCAAAACCCAAGTGAGCAGCAGCAGTAACTGACCCTCAGTGTACACTTTCATCATAATTACAGACTATTGCTATTAACTTTTTCATTAGTGTTGCAAAGAACTATTAAAATTTTATTTGGAATCAGCTGAGTGTAATTACTATGTAATCACCAAAAATAAGTGCCGTCTTTCCTCAGTGATGGTTATGTAATTACAGATTAATAACAAGGGTTCCTGTGCTGCAGTGCAAAACAACACTCCCTAGGTCTACTGTTGTATCCAGAACACTAAGAGGCTGAGAAGCTCTCAGATTCCAGACCAAAGGATATGGCTGTATAATTTAATCACTACAGTGGCCATAAAAGATTAGAGAAAAGGTTTAGCTCCTCAGTACCAAAGCAACTCTGATAAAAAGCAGAAACGCATTATTTAAAACAGGCTTCCTATTTTAATTGATATCTCACAGGCTTGATACCAGCTTTCACCGTGTTAATGAACATTATCAGAACTTCCAAGGGGCAAACGTGAAAAGTTGTCAGGTGTATCTCAGCACTAATCTGTTGTGACCAAGGCAACAGAGGTAGTGCTGAATTGGGCTGGTCCCAACACTGAGGTGGAGGCTTCAAGCTGGAGAAAGCCTGAATGAAAAAGCCAGCCTGCAGCAGCATCACTCTTTTTCCTGGAGAATGACTCAGAGAGGTTTGTTTCACTCCTTCTCCTGTCTACTCAGCAAAACAAGTAGCTTTCCCAGCTGGGCCTCAGTGTATGTCTTTAATCCAGAAAAAGGAATCCTGGAGCAGAGCTGCAAGATTTTATCCAAAGATGAAGCACAGACCTCCTTCTTGGCAAAACAACTGCTTAGAATGTGTTTAAACATGAGACTCCTGAGGTAAATGTGGCAGCAGGGGCAATTGCTATTTTTCTCAAGGCATCTTTGCATCAAGCAGCCTGTCATGAGATAGAAGGAACAGAACTCCATCCCTGTTTCTGGTCTGGTTTGAATGCACACTGCTGTGGTTTCAGGCCCTGAGGGGAATTTCAGTTGCAGGGCATAAAAAAACCAACCATACATGCAATCTACAAGGCTCACCTACCTATTCTTCCTTCTTTTATACAGGGATCTCCAACCATACTGTTGAAAACATAATACATTTAAAATGCAACAGAGTGGTCAGCACAATGGGAAAAAAACATTCCAACCATGCAGCCAGGGAATTCTGCTCATATTATCTAAGGCTTCGGCAAGATCCTGTTATGCCAGCATGTCTGTAGTTCAGAGGACAGATTGCTCCATTCAAGTCTCTGCTCTCCATCTTTTGACCTCCTCATGGTAGTCTCTCTCAAATTGAGTACACAAAACTAGAAGCATCCAAAATAAAACAAAGCCTTAATTATTCCCCTAATTTTTACACGAAGGTAGTAATTAGTTTACAGTCTGCTGCAATGAGCTCCTTTGTGGCTTGTGTAACAAATGAGGTCCCTTCAATTAGATGGTCATTGCTAGCAGTGTCTTAATTGCCAGTTATAAATTATTTTTGTTCCAAACACATCACTAGCAATATTTTATTCACAGAGCTTGTCTTGTGCTTTCAACATTCAGGGAAAATGAGTGTTTGCTATACGTGATTGGTACACTTAGAAGCAAGGACTAGATTTTTTTTCTTCTAATTACGTAGGTGCCTGGCTCCCATTTAAATCGATGGAAACCTTTAGAAACCTGGCCCCAAGTGATCTTGGGTTTGTGTACTCTGTCTCTTTCTAATACCTTTGGGCACATGCTTAGCCAATTGGTATACCAACTGTTACAAGGAGCCACAAAATCAGAGCAGTACTGAGTCATCCGTGTCTGCAGCTTAACCATATTCCACATGTGAAAATTAATGCCTTGGTCTGTACAGGTCTTACAACAAAACTACTTTTTCTTACCTGATTTTATTAATTTAAATAAATGGCAAAATTCTTGTTCACTTTGACATAAAGAAAACCAAATCTAAAACTATGTGTTGGCTATAACAGAAAGTCAAGAAGATACAGTTTTACAAGGCTGTGATCTTACTGTTCATTTACTAACCTTCATAAGCACCTCCTTTCTGGAAATAATAAATAGATGTACTCAAAGTAGAGCTACAGTAAGGAATGTAAAAAAATACTAGGTTTAGACTAGACTTTGGGCCCAAAACCCGGTTAAGGAGCTCTTGAATCTAAGCTGGAGAGTGGACAGCAGAACTGAGCTCTGATCTGACAGTCCAATTCTACCACTGTCAATTTTCTAAAGTATTCAAGTACAGTCAGTAATAACAAGATGGAAAAAAAGTAAAATCAGGACTATTATACTAATTGTGAAAATACCACAGTAACCTCTGGCAGAATGACTGCTCAAGAATGAGAATATACTTCTCTTTTTCCCTGTTTTTGATACAACTATCCAGAAAGAGACACTCATTATTTTCAGATAGATAGTATTTCACTGCATATAGAGTAAGAAAACTTATTGTCCCATTTTACTTTCACAGCAATCAAATATCTGCATTGATACAGTTGTGAATATAAGTGGCAGAACAGCAGCAGCTGGAGGTGCAAGAAACCTACAGAAGAAATGCATTTTGCAATGGTGATTAGTATGATTTTTTTGACTTTGCAAGAGTCAGTGAGCAGAAGAAGGGGTTTTCACTCTGCTGTGTGGTTTTTTAAAGAAAGATCTCTCTCAGAGACCTCTGCATATCCATGACACTGCATATCCATGACACTTACTACTAAAGTAATGACATGCTGATTTCCTGGTTAACTATATAGACCAGTGGTGGCAAACAAGGAGGGCAAGCATGGAAAAAATAGAGGAAAACAGCTATAACTACTCAGAAAAAGGTGAAGAAATCTTTTGTCTGCTCTGGACCTGTCATCCTGTTGAAGTAAAAGCTCTTCAAGGAGATCATTCCCCAGCTGGCAGAGGTCTGACTGCATTCAGTCCCCTGAATTTTTGCTCTGCCTTTTTGCTCTATTCCCAGACGTCTCATCCAGTTTCTTCACAGCCAGTGAAAGACCTCATCTTAGTGACAGATCTGTGGCTTAGGAGGATAACTATCCTTTGTGAAACACATCTTTATAAAAATGCCAAAAAGCAGAGAGAGAGTCTTTCAAGAATAGCAGAAAGCATTGTCCACTCTCCCCTCAGCAGCTCCCCAGACTACTACTGGGAACACCGGCATGTTTGTGGTATGCTTGCATAAATTATTGTTCCATAAGCCCATTCAACACACCAAAAAGTCATCTCCATTCAAGGGTGCTCATAAAAAGAGGGAAAATCCTACACAAAAGCAAGCTAGGTTTTCTGCCAGGGCCCATACTCCTTCCAGAGGCTTGGCACATTTCTCAGCAGGGACGATCTTTGACCAGGAAGGATGTGGCCCAAGCTGACTGTCTCAGACAGTGCTGCCTGCTAACTGCCCAGTGAGAACCAAAGTCAGGGACATCGTTCCCTGTGCTTTGGAGCAGGAGCTGGTCTCTCCCGTCAGGTACCAGCTGACGCACAGAACAGTAGCCAGCATGGATTAAAAGCTTCTGAGGATGCTGCCAGAAGATAAGTGCTGTTCATTTGATACCTACAAATATTCTTCTGATATGTTTTCACTACTATATGAAAAGTGTTTTTCATCAATGAAAGACTACAGAAGACATAGATTAAAATAATAATACTAAAAATAACCCCCTGCTAGCTTAACATCATTTTTCTTAGAACCTGATTAATCAATCATGATGAAAGGCACTGAAGCGCATTACTGACAATGTTATGACAAAAAAAGACTGCGTGCTCAGCTCTGAGTCAGTGTAAGAAGGTCATTTTCTACCTCACTGCTTTTCTCTACCACTCTATGATGCTTGTGCAGAGATGGGTAGACAATTATAGGCTTTATACTGTGGATGTATTTTGTGTGCTGCCTTCCCAGCTGATGACACTTCTGACCAGTTTACTTTCTGAAAGCCCTCTCTTTTGCTACTCAGGATGATGCGTGAGGTAAAAACAACAGTTTTACTGTCTGACTCCAGCAATGAGTTCACCGGACGGGCAGGTAGGAAAAATCCTATTAGTAGAATGAGTTGAGCAAGAGCTAGGATCACTGCCAGATAGTAAACATGCATCCCCACAAAGCAACAATAAATGGTATAAACAGGCTTCAGTTCTTTCCATAAAGAAAGCCATTAATTTCCCCTGACTGTGCACAGCTGAGGCTTAGCAACCCACAGGCCACAACAGCATATTCTGGAGGTCTTCTGTTAAAATTCTTTCCTATAGATTATCAGGTCATCACCATATCTCATAATTAAGAGAGAGTTTGATTGTCAAAGCAAATTATTGCACACCTGGCATTTCAGGTTTTACATTGGGTCCTGGGCTAAAAACAAGATACAAAGCCCCTACTTGCAAATCTTTCTTGAGCACGGATCGAATTATACTTTGTGTGCAGTTCTTTAAAACCTTGTATTTGAAATGCCTCAAATAGCATCAGAAAAGTCAAGGTATTTGTTAATGTGACATGAAAGAATTTCTACTTCAGATCCGATTTTCACAAATGCAGCTCCGTAGTTATTAGACTTAAGAACTCCTTTTTTGGGACTTAAATATTAGTCTTCTAGCCCACATAGTAGTTAGCATCTGAGCTGGCTAGATGCTTACAGGCAAGGCAGCAATGCTTCCTCCTTTAACACAAAGTGCACATTGAAGAACGTCAGGAGACCATTCTTTCTCTCACCTCTATACAAACCTGAATGGTACTGCAAACATGTATTATACATGTTCTGTTAATCCCTACCACTGCATCTTCCAGGGTCTCTCTTTAACCTTTCCACTAACCCATAATAGCATGTCAGGATATAGCTGATACACACACCATAACTACTGCTCCAGAGACTTTTCTCCTTTCTCTTGCCTTCAGGAACCAATCTTAGTCAGCTTACCCAGCTGTGCAACTAGGCTCAACACTGGAACAGCCACACATGCTGTCAATAAAACTGCATATAGTATGGTCTAACGGTCAGCTAGAATTCAAGTATTTCCACCTCTGACTGTCCCTGATGAATATTTCATCAGTTCCTTACGCAACACATTGTGCAGCAGTTATCCTCTACTATGAGCTTTCTAACTGAGAAGTTACTTCACCTGCACACTGAGCGCAAGTCTCAGTCATTAGCAATACCATCAGATAGAATCACAGTTTTTCCTTCTAAGGCTGATCTTAATCTACATAACCACCATGGTGCTTGGTTAGAGCTTTAATAAACCTTTGTTAAACAAGAGACGTCCTACTTGATAACACAACATCTAATTGCTCATCACTTCAAACTTCCTGAGTTGCACAGCACCATTAACAAGTCTTTTCCTTTTTTGAGATATTTGTAGAACTGCATTATCTTAAAGCCCTGTCAAAGAAATACTAACAGAAATATGTTTAAAATGCTTCCTTGTGCTGCTCTGCTGCAGTACCCTGGTGTTCAGGATATTGAAGAAATATTTAAATGCAGGTGAATAAATCCTCACAACCAAATTCTGAAAGCAAGTTAGAAAAGAAATATACAGATGTACAGAAAAGAAAATGGGCATGCCTTGGGATACATAGTGAGATTAATATCATTCTAACAGCTAGTCTGTCTTCTGTTTCACCTGTTTGTCTATAAATACAGAGAAAAAGCTACTAAAAATGTCAAAAAAATTAAATATTGTCCAAGTAAAAACATTTAGGAAAATGTAGCAGTCAAAGCAAATACTCATCTGCACATTTACTCATGAACTTAAATACTATGAGTCATGAAGAGACATGATTAAGGTCATTTCTGCATCTTTGACTCTGCTACTGTCCCACTAATGCTCAGTTCATCTGTTTATCATAGCTAAATAGCCCATACCCCATATCCACCTGAAATGCACTAAAGCTATTTTGTCAGCATAAATTTCCCAGTGAGCTACGCTCTAGAAAACTGTTTATGATTTTGGCTTTCAAGAATGTATGTCAATGATAAGCAAGAATGAGACTGTATACCTCCTTTCTATTTGTTCCAGTGCTTAGTTCCTTTTTTAGGACCATGTGGAATTCATCAGCACTGTGAAGCCCTTGAACTATGCAGAAACCTTGTTACTAATGCTATTAGTGCTAATTAATTCTGCCAACAGGGCCTCTGCAACTACTCAAGGCATCAGGCTTTGCCAGAAACCAACAGATTAAATAAATTTAAAGTTCTAAAACAAGCCTTTGCATAATTATAATAAGCCAAAAAGAAAGTTAGGGAAACACTGAAAAAATGAGGTGACTTTTGAGCTCCCATGCAATGCAAATGCTTTGTCTAATTTGCTTCAAATTTGCTGTGAATTTGCAGATGAGTTTGTTTCAGTACATATATGTCCACAGAGAGATTAGCTGTATAATGAATAGTTGTTGCAAATGAACAGCAACAAAATTAGGATCATAGAATCATAGAATAGTTAGGGTTGGAAAGCAACTTAAGATCATCTAGTTCCAAACCCCTGCCAGGGGCAGGGACACCCCCCCGCTAAACCATGTCACCCAAGGCTATGCAAATCCAGCCTTGAACACTGCCAGCGATGAAGCATTCACAACTTCCCTGGGCAACCCATTCCAGTGCTTCACCCTCACAGTAAAGAATTTCTTCCTCATGTCCAATCTAAACTTCTCCTGTCGAAGTTTGAACCCGTTACCCCTTGTCCTCTCACTACAGTTCCTCACGAGGAGTCCCTATCCAGCATCCCTATAGGACCCCTTCAGATACTGGAAGGCTGCTATGAGGTCTCCACGCAGCCTTCTCTTCTCCAAGCTGAACAGCCCCAACTTTCTCAGCCTATCTTCATACGGGAGATGCTCCAGTCCCCTGATCATCCCTATGGCCCTCCTCTGGACTTGTTCCAACAGTTCCATGTCCTTTTTATGTTGAGGACACCAGAACTGCACAAAACACTCCAAGTGAGGTCTCAGGAGAGCAGAGTAGAGGGGCAGGATCACCTCCCTATCATCATGATATACATAATATTTTAGTTTTGAATGTATTGCAAATGTCACAGTAAAATAATATCAGTTCTCTAAAGACACAGGTTTCTCATAAATCATTACATAGAAATCTGTGTAATGGTACATACACAATGTGCACATTGTGAACATACTAGATGAAAGCATACATAATATAAAGCGCTGGGTTACTAGCATGTTCATTGTTTTTTTTGTACAGCACTCACATTCCTCTGAGACAAGAAATAACAGGAATGATTTATGTTTGCATTTCCACACCTCTGCAGCAGATTATACTTGCAGTCTGAGGAAGTGACTTTTAACTGTACCTTACCACCTTCCTGAGCTATTCTCCCAAGACCACCAGGCCCAAGGCTCTCTGTTATCAGTAGTTGACGTGATTCTCATACCTTAAGGACTCTGAGAGGTGGCTTTAAATATGCAGTTAAGCAATTCTTCAAATATTCAATCAACTCAATTCTTCTTCTAGAAGTAGGCAATTGCACTGGAGGAGGCAAGCACATTATCTCAGAACTTCTCATAGCACCTTTACAAGCTCACCTCTGCATACAAACATAAACAAAGGAAAGCTGTGCACCAGCCAGGCTCATATTTAGGTGCAATCCTCTACTTCTTTATAAGCATATATTTATAGCAGACTAAATGAGTAATCAGAGAATGGTTCACCCCCCATTTTCTAACAACTCCAAATCAGGCTTAAAGTAATGTAGACAAGATAGTGAGGCAGTGAAAAAGGAATTTCCATCCTATGGACAAAAAGGTCAAGATTTTCATGTTCATTTCTGGTCATAGCTAACCTCAGCTCAGTTTGCACTTATTTGGCATGGCACTACGAAACTAACCATGGCCATATGACTCTGCTCGAGATACAACTTGGACATAAGAGCATGCAACTATGTTAAGGTTATGGCTGTCCTTGTTCATGTGCAGCCCAGATCACACACACTTTCCAAACAGTTTATCTCCATTACTTTGTCAGCTTCATGTCTCTGCTCTGCTCAAATAAATGAATGACAATATCAATGCATCTAAAGTGAGCTGTGCTGGCTTGAACATTCTGTTGTGAAAAATGTCCAATTTTATGGTCAGGTTGTTAATGTGTGGCTTTTTCTGGAGACCACTTTAAGCTCCCTGTAAATCTGTGTGTTACACATACAGCAATATAGTAAGGGAGCACTGGTACCTCTAAAATCAAGACGTCTTGTTATGAAGTGTTGGCTAATCAAGGAAACACTGGAAAATTCAAGCTGGTCATGATTCAGCCACTACTTTAACTTCTAGCCAAGTTTTTCACCCCAAAAAAGAATTCATGTCCTCCTCACAAGTGCTGCAAATATGAACTATAGACAACACTATTTTCACCCATCTGAAAATGCAACCTACGTTGGGCAGGGGTACAGAGATACTGTCCTGCCCAGTAAAGCTGCTGAAAGAGTTTGTCTGTAGAGTGACTGCAAGGTAGTAATACTGGCCTACCTGGAATGACTTTGCAATGACTCTTGTGCTGCACTCAAGCTAGCAAGCTTGGCCTCTTGATGCAACAAAGGCCTAAGGCCTGTGTGCCACCATCTGATGTAGCATTTCTATCTCTACTCCTAAGCCTAGGAAAGACCATGCAAGTTAGGCATCTCTTTTCCATATCTCACTACCTAGAACTGACATGTGTCCTGAGAGATCACCAATGTTAGTGTGTTTTGGAAGAAAAGGCAAGAAACGAAGAAGCTTCTACATATGCTTGAAAGTTATCTGTTTAATTTGTCATTTTTCCCCCCCTTACGTTCAATCAAGAGTAGTGGACTATCCTGAAAGGACAGTAGGATTAATCCTTCCTTTGTAAGTAACTGAGCATGCAAAGGGAAGAGAAGGCTGTAGACTGTAGGGTGACTTGCAAGGAAAAAGCTGCAGCACCAAAATGAGAGCCTGCAGTAACACAGGAGAAACTTTTGGGAGGAGCAGAAAAGACAGACTTCAGAAGCAATAGAAAGACATTCCTATGGATCAGAAAGAACTTGGCATAATTTAAAGCAACTCAAAAAGCATTGACTTGACTAAAATAAATACTCGGAGCTGAAACCTGATTGTGAGATCACAGTGGGAAGGGGGAGAAAGATATTTGGAAATCATGCTTCCAATTTCTATGCTGACTTAGTTACTTCGAGTTTGAGAAATTCTTTGAAGTTTTAAGTTCTTCCTAAAAAAACCCGACCGACATTCTAATGAGACCTGGTTTCTCTCACTTTGTGATGTGTACACACTTTGGTTCCCCTCAAAAAGTGAAATGGCAAAGTCAAAGAGGAAAACTGAATTTACCCTGGCTAGAATCTGAGCAGGATTTTGGACATTTCTGCAGTCTAAGAAGTGACATCAAAACAGAACCACAGAGAGTTTAGTTTCATGTCATGCTTGTAGTAGACCATCTTCACCCAGTTTGTTCACTTGGTAACTACTGCTTGCTAGGTATTCAGGTGATTGTCAACAATCAACAAAAAGACATCCAGTAAAAACTGAAGTCAATTTAAAAAGACTGAATGAAAAGAATTCTTGTAAATTCTGGGTGACCCACCATCAGACCCTATGCTTCCAGTACATCCCATGGCCCTCACAACTTAGAGAAATACAAGGAATAATGTACTTAAAGCAGGCAACTAGCCCAACCAGCTCATGGTCTGGTCTGTGACACTGATCTTAGATGGTGCTTTAGAGAACTGGATTTTGGACTCGATCAAATTCCTGTGCCTCTGGCTAACTCTGTAACTTATGATACACAAAGTAGAAGAAAATCCTTTCTTCTCAGTTTATGCTCTGAAAAGAAAACCTTGCCATGACCATTATAAAACTTTGGTCTACCCAGTAAAGCCTCAAGTAATACTACCATTTATACAAGTGCCTAATCGTTTTTTTGAACCTTGCTATTTCTCTCTGTAACATCCTGTGACAGAAAATCCCATGAGTTGATTTAATGCTATATTAAAGAGTACTTATTTTTAATGTATTTAAAAATTGGTTGGTTTTTATATCATTTGTTTTGTGGTCTCACTTCATTCTGTAGCTTCTCAGACATGTTCCTCTTTCCAAGTACACGGCCCAGAGAGCAGGGAATGTTCATGCTTCTTCTTGTCTTCCCACATCACTTTATTTCCACTAGATTAGATTAAGTACAGGAAAACAACCAAGAGTTGTTCCCGATCCAAACATCAGTGAGATGGGACTCTAAATGACTGAGTTGTGTGGGCATTAAGGTACAAATTCAAAATAACCTAAAACCAGACAAAGTGAAGTGTCAGACTTCTTGTGAATTTGTGCCTAGTGGAAGCTGAAATATTCAGGGTATTTATTAAGAAAGTGTCTTTTCTCAGGACACACTTTAAAGGAAGTGTTATAGCCTTCAATTCTATTGCTCTGTT
This sequence comes from Ara ararauna, assembly GCA_028858755.1. Classification (NCBI taxonomy): domain Eukaryota; kingdom Metazoa; phylum Chordata; class Aves; order Psittaciformes; family Psittacidae; genus Ara; species Ara ararauna. Next base: position 69,767,749 of record CM054377.1, on the reverse strand, counting down.
TCCCATCTGTATGTTGAAGCAGTATTTGTTGAAAAGTGTGAAATAAGATACTAGTGAAAAATTACATATAAGTTCCAAATATTAATTCCTCACATGGCATTCGTGTATTTGCTGCTATCACACAAAAATTTTAACCAGCATTCATTTCAATAAAGTAGAACCGTTATGCTTTGTATAGATTTTTAAAGTGTATGAACTTATCGTTTCCTATGCTTATTGTTTTTATTGTGTTGGCAAAAAAGACCAGTGATTTTAATTGTGCGGTGCCAGGCAGAATTTCTCAGCTATATTTCTGTTACAACAGTGTGAAACAATAACCACTTCATTAAAAAGTGGCTCATAACTAAAAAAAACACTAGATTATCAATATTAGAGATTTATATCCTCTGATCAGCGTTTCTCTAGAAATCTAAATATTTCCAGAAAAGCCGTATCAGGCAATAAAATATATAGGCTTTTATATCCTCCTTGCATCAAGGGGCTCTGCCAAGAGATAGAATAAATATTCCTTACTATCCTCTCTGCTGAGTTGCCAGTCAATATTTAGTGATCATGGATCAGTGATGAAACAGGATGGCTATAGCGGCCACATACTGTAGACTAGATCAGACAGTATTTTGGGATGTGGGAAAGCTATTTAAAAGAGTCGCCTCAAAATCTATAGTTTCATTAATTGGATGAAATAAGGGCCTGGGAGAGGCTGAAGCCTTATAACTTGATCTGAAAAGCTGGATTTTACATTCTAATCTCCAGAGTTAAACATGCAATGATGCCAATTAATCCAGCTTTAAACAAGAAAAGCTACTTAGACAACACATACAGCAATCATCTAGGTAAACAACCCGCAGACTTCATAGCAGTTGTGAAAACAGGCACTACATTGGCCCTTCATCTCCTTTGAGATGTTTATTTAGGGGACAGCTTACTCCATTGCAGTTCTGATTTGAAGTAAATAAAGACGTATATGTCACTCTTAATGAAAATTCTGCACATCCTATTTTTTAAATCAATTTTTAGACAGAAAATAAATTCTGAAGGGTGGTGAGAATATATCTTCTGCAAGATTTGTTTGACTCCTGCAGATCCAGATGTTTCAGTCTTCAAAGTATTTTTCTCCTGAAGAGAGAAGATGAATAAATTCTTGTTCTTGCACAAAGAACAAGGACAAAGAACAAGGGGTTAAACCCCAGAGCATCTGCAATGCATTCACAGATGAAATATACACAAAAAGGAGAAATGTCTGGTGAAGACTGAAAAAGGGGGCAAGAAGCTATGCAGAGACAAAGAACAGAGTTTTTGCCTCTGAAAGATGGATTCATAATCTAATTTGTAATCCAAAAGGGCGTTAATCTTTGTTGATCAACTTGATCAATTTAGCAAAATTCCATCACGTATTCTAACAAACTAAGTATGTACACTAGAGTGCAAGTTTTCATTTGCCTTCTGCAGTCTTTAGTATGGATTGTAAACCTTAAGTTGCCCATGTGACATCCCCCACTAAATCCTTTCTTTAATGATAGTTTGTTATTAACCTCTAGCACTTACAGCTTTAACTATACTTACTACATGCAGATTTTTTTTTCATACAGTACACTAGTAAACACATTTTTAAACTTTGTTCTGGAGGGTTCAATTCAGTACTGCTATAAGGTCAAAACAAGCAGTTATACTCAACTGTGAACAGAGACTCAGTGGGATTCCAGGAGAGCTGATGTGGCTGCTCATGCATATCTGATGGCACAGGATAAAGAAACAAAAAAAAAAAAGAAAAAAAAAGAGGGGAGAAATAAAAAAGTATAGAGCAATTCTGGAGGAATAAAACCCTTTCCTTAGGGAAAAAACTGTTTTGAAAGCAGCTAGCAGGATTCAACTAACCTGGCATTTTTGGTGTATCCTCAGTTGAGGCGATAAAAGACCTCTTTCCTCTATTTTTTATTGTGTTTTCCTCTACTGTTTATTGTGTTTATTGTCAGCAGAATGGCATTTAAAAGTACATTCAATACTTGTCGTTTCTTCCTTTCTGTGCTTCAGGATTGTCTAAATTCTCAGTTTCTTCTGCTGAGAAGTCATTAAGACAAGAGGCTAATGGTCAAGCCCATTACAAGTGAGCTGAGTTTGTTTCCACGGGGTTTGGCATTTGTTTAGGAGTGATTCAAGTTTGAAATGACCACAGCAATGGTGTGAAGGAAATCAGCATCAAAAAAAAAAAAAAAACCAAGCGAAAAGGACATCATCCATCAACCTGTCAAGATTTCATGAGGAAAGGGAGGCTGGAAAAATCAAAGGAAAGAGGGAAGCACAGCGCAAGGCATAACTCTCACACCTGCTTTGCCAAGATCAGACATTCAAAGCGTGCATTTGAGAATGAGGTTTCCAAATACCTTTTTTTTTAACTATTCACCTTGTTAATCACCTGAGCCTGTGAATCAGCTAAGCTTTTCGTCAGTTCTCTTGTACTGTATTTTGTAGGGGCTTGCTTGTGCAACAGCTACAAGGTCCTTTTCAACACAGGACCACTAAATATCCGCTGCATTTACAGTTTAAATGGAACAAATCCAAGTTCATCTGAAACATGTAATCCTCCCATCCAATTATTCTGAGAGGCTCAGAAGTATTTCTCATGGAAGAATGATTGCCAGAGCACAAGGCTTTTGCAGTGGTGCAGTAGAGAGGCATCTAGCTATTCATTAGCAGGCCACAGGGGGAATGATGTGCTTGTATCCATCTGCAACACACGCATCATCACCAGGTGTCCAGCAGTGCAATGGCAGGATCCTAGACCCCAGCTGTGAGAAGCAGAAGAATGACTTCCAAAGCCCAGTCCAAATCTGCTCTCTCTCATTTCCTTTGTCAAATTTTAGCTCAACACTGCCCTGCTTTCATCTGAATGCCAAGATAAACACAGACAAAAAAGTCATCTGAGGCATCTTCTGAACCATTTCATCAGTACTATGGAACATTTTCTTCACGACATACAGGTTTTACAGTCCTCTTGCACTTTTAGATTGTCTTGCTCTTTTTAAATTCCCAACAAATAGATCCAGACAAACCAAATCATGCAGCTCAAAAGCATTAGGCAGTGTTGGCAAGTATGTAGGTTTAGAGCCTTTAACTATTCATCTGATATAATCCCCCATTTTTCAAACGTGCAGATACCTCACACCTCTTTTTTCTACAGTGGTACATCATAATACAATCAAAGGGATGATTACACATCACTACAAAAGCAAAGGGAGCTCTGCTTTCCCACCCGAGGCACTGCAAAACACAAACAACAGATGTCTACTAGTCCTTTCTTACCCCCCATTTCTATGGAGAGAACTTGCTGTGAACGTAAAATGTGGAAGCGTTGGGAGGCTGTGGCAATGCCATTGCTCTGTTAATCAGTTTATGTGTTGTGTGCTTAGAGAACAGGAAAACAGACCACAGCTCAAACTCTGCCAGCCTACTGGGGAAGATACTGGGTTTATTAATTCTTTTGGGCTTCTCTCTCTTTCTCCTCTCAGCAACCGTTGATAGTCATCTGCACAAATCTCTTTGTTACTGGTTATGGCTGATAGTAAAAACAAAGATACAGAATCACACAGCATAGACATGTATCTTTATGTGTCACTAGTGATCCATATCCTAGGCTCTGTATAGCAGAAGAGGCCACAGGGAGATACTTCAATTGTCTAAAATGCAACAAAAATGACAGCTAAAAGTTTTCTCCATCTGTCTGGATCTAAACAGAATTGTATGTGCATACAAATTCGGAACTAAAACAGCAACAGCCACTAGATGAGTGCACTTACTGTAGACACTGATTACTTCACTTTTCTCAGGACAATCCTGCTAATCCAGTGCCCGTGAGAAAGTTATTTTGTGGTCACACAGGGCTCTGAGCAACCCAGTGCCTGCCATCCTTTTAGTCACTACATTGTCTCTCTCCTCACTAGAAGATAAACCTTTTTACTGGAATTGCAAACACTAATCCCCTGCCTCCAGACATAAGACAGACATTACACAGAGTAATTACTGACCAGCACCTACTTCCCATGTCCTACATCTCATAACACATCCAAGTATCCTTGCTTTTAGCTTGGTCTCAAGTCTAGCATCTTCAACTTTCTTTTCTGTGGAAAACAATTCAACTTTAAGAGGCTTAAAATTGTTTCATATCCTCCTTCCTGTTCAAGCTATGCAGCAATGCTTACGGTATTATGCAGCGCACAGATTTACAGGGAGTGATTTAAAAATTTTTCTTTCAAATGTCTCTGAACTCTATCTTAAATTACTTCATTCTGAAATACATGACACGTACAGAACACATTTATTATGGCATAAAAGATTCTTGGATCTTATCTAAGATGACTAGGATAAATCTTCCAAGATTTTTTCCTTTTTTGGTAAAACAACTATTCCAAGTGTCTGTTGAGAAGGCCACCTGAAACATTTAACAGAATATATTAATTTCTTTTTGGTTTTGGAAGGGAATTATCAAACATTTTATTACGATAGGTAAAAATATTTTGCATTATGAAATTTCAGAATAGTCAAATCAAAATGAATAGTAAAAAACAGATGAAGTGAAAATAAAATTAATAAGAAAATACTTTTTCAGGTTATTTTGCTTAAAATATTCTGCAAAATGTGTTCTTTGTCCTCTGTGCAAAATTTATTTGTTACTTTAAAATTTTCTTCTGATGATGCTGTGGATCTTCTCATATTCTACATAAAATGTAGCAATACATATGCAATCTCAGAATGCAGGTACACTTTTAACAGCTTTTGCATTCACATTTGTTCTAGGTCATCTTCTCTGCAGTTACAATACCTGGTTCCAGGACACTTGAGAGAAAGAAGACCTAATGCTGCTTTGCTGGTTTTGTGGCCCTCAGCAAAAATCCCCTTGGATAAGTTTCTTACAGGTGTGCATCCACAGCACATGGCAAGGGAGAACAGCAGCTTCCTTAGAAGAAGCAATCTACTGTTAACTTTTAAGGTGGCTACCCATTAAGAGACTTTCTGGTGCACAGATGCTGCGGAAACCATGTTCTCCCAGGTCAGCCATCACCATGTCTCTCATTGTGCTGCATTTCCATAGAAGCTTCCCTATGGCACAGGTTTGGTTATGACGAAAAAGAGAACCAGAGCTTCATCTCATACACTTATGCCCGTATTCACATCGTCACAGAGCAAGAGCCCAAGCAAAATGGTTTTCTGCATGAGAACTTCCCAGCACAGATTCCCAGCAAGGTGGTACTATGTGGCATAAGCTACAGTTTAATTTATCCAATGCAAGCCAGAACCTGAAAAAAGACTTTTGGGGCACTGAACTCTGTTGTTTAGTTCGGGTTTTGAGCAGCACATTTTAATGGGTGTCTGTTGGTACTAGGAGACAAGTGAAGGGAATACAACTATTGACAATAGCTTTTTGAATTATTAAAGACCCTTATTTATCCCAACTGAAGTAATAAATGACTCCCAGACCAAAGTGCATGCAGTTTCTCCCCTAACAGCAGTGGGCTTCTCTCACAGGGAGAACAACTTCATTAGTTTTTTGAAGGGTCTGGTATAATACTGCTGCACTTACCTCTAATGTACTGTAAAGAGACTGGAACTGCTGCCAGCACGAGGGCTGTGAAGGGACTTCTGACGCACTGTGACAAGCCTTCAATTGACTTTACTAGCAGCTTTTACACATCTCTTTGGAGTTCCATTAAAACACTTTATTTAGTGTTATTCCAATTGCTTTCTTTAAAGACTTGCTTTGTGCTGTTCCAGTTGGAGTGCTCTCTCATTCTGGTACTTCTCTGAGGTTTCTGACTGGGATGCAAAAGCTACTGCAGTGTTTCTGCAGACCATGCACAACTTAGTTTTTATTTAAGTCCCTTATCTTCATATACTTTGAAGTACTTGTTCTTTTCATGGAAATCATTCCTACCCCAAAATTTAATCTGAATTGCTGTAGCAATGCTGAAAAAGCAGTTATGAATAAAGGATGCATTTTATTAGACTTTGGTATGCACAGTCTGTGGATCTGCTTTAATCACATCAAAGAGAAATACTCTTACTTAGAGTCAACTCTGGTAAACTCAAGCCAAAACTGTAGGACATTTGGACAGAGTCAACTTTAACATGGGCCCTTCAACTCTCAAAGGAGGTAACTCAACGAAAAAAGGAGGAGCAAAGGGCTGACCTGAGTCCTCCCTACTTTCACTGCCATCCAGCACGTCACCCTAGAAGTGCCAGGGCTAGCATTCAGCCATTCTGCCTAGGATGGGGCAGAGCTGCAGCTCCTGGAAGAGTCAGCTCTGAAATTACTCCCTAGATGAGTTGCTTCTGCTTGGGATCTACAAAGTCAACACTTGGTTAGTGCTTTCTCCCCATCTTCCCCAGCCTTTCCTCTCTCTCTTCTTAAATGAAAGCAAGCCTTAACTTGAAGAAAGTACAGGCCTTTTAAACATCTGTAAAACATCTAGCTCTGTGCTAGATTTCCACTAGAAAGTTACAGAAGTTCCTTGGAAGTTTCCTACATTACAGCACCCATGTTCATAACTCATAAAAGTTTCACATGTTTAGGCTTTCACGTTTAGGCTGGTTTTTTTATTCTTCTTTTTAATAAATTCACTCTAGGCTTCTGAACCTAAAGAATCAGGAAACTTTTCTTTCTCCGCAATTGTGTTTGTGTATCTTTATAAAGAACAAAGAACTTCCAAGTCAGATGCAGTTTTTGAACTAAACTTTTTCACAATATAAAATAGCGTAAACATCATCAGTAAACACTGTTGAATTGCTGCTCTGGGCTTCATTCCTTTTATAAGATTTTGAAGACTTCCTTTCCTTAGAAAGATCCTTGCAGCAAATTCTGAACTTGTTTCCAATGACAGCTGGCATCTCCCTGCCAAAAGCACTGACGCTCCACTTCAGGCTGTTCATGTTCTTTGCCATTTGCTCTCCCATGAGTGCATTTATTGGGGGAGTACTGCAGCTCGACTGAGTACGTAAGCAGCCAAAATATTTGAGAAGCTGAACAATAACTCTGTTGTCATTTAAACAATTCCAAAATCTGGGTTTTTACTTTGCAGTTCAACTGCGAAACATGCAAGTGATGAAACTAGAAAGGAATATTAAACCCCTCTTTCTCCCTCTCAGCTCCCCTGTGAAACATTTAAGGGAAACTCAGATAATTTTCCAGCTTAAGAGAAAATGAGGCATTGCTTATGTGACAGGGGCCCAAACTATTACCCCCAGAACATGGGGATAATGCCCACTGATGTCACTAGAGATTACTCATCTGCAGGGTGGGAGAACAGGAGACACATACTCTGTGCAGACTGCATGTCTAGATCCCAGAGCTTCTCCTAATTTGTCTTGATATTTCCAGCCATCAAACCGCTTTGCCAAACCACCCAGTTTCTTGGCCTCTCATCTCACCTGCTCAGCTTTTTACCCTCAGTCTTGCTTCTTCACCATTTCATTAGCTAAAGGTTTTAAGTGGGGTTTTGCAAACTTTATAATGACTCAGGGACTTAGCAAAGAAAAAGACATACAAATTATCATGTATTAGATTTAAGAAAAAATATAACCACAAAGACCGGCTTACAAAACAAATTAATATATTCTTTTAAAAGTGACGGTGAAATGTGGACTGTGGCTTTTTAAGCAGTTAAACTGCAATGCTTGAAAACAGCTTACTGCTGGGTATCAGAATGATTACTTTCCACATATGTAACAACAGAACTTTTTAAAATGGGAGAACTGAACTGGAAAAATGCCAAGGTTTAGAAATGCTGGGAAGAAGGCTGGGGAAGCAAGTAACATTTGGCTAGAGATCCATTTTCAAGGAAGGAGCATAAGCTGAACAAGGTGTCTAAAAAGACAAATAAAAATATGCTTCCTTCTAAATGTTTTCACCTGGAAAACAGGTTATAGAAGGCTGATGACTCTTTTGCTCTTAAAAACATGACTTAATTGTTGAGCACCTATTTTACTCTTTTTTTCTAAGAAAATTTCTAAAAGTTAGAAAAATATCAGGATAGACAAACCAGAAAGAGCATAAAAATAAGTCCTTTTTTTTTTTTCCTGTTTAACTCTCTGACTTTCGCTCATGTTCTTGCCTTAGTTCTCTTCCTCTCACAAGCATCTCTGCCATCTTCTACTTCCCACAGATGCTTACACCACTTCCCCAAAATCTGTTAATTCACTTGTCCTCTCTGATCCTCCTCTCCACCACCCTTAAGTCCCTCACTTTGTCTCTCTCTGATGCCTGCATTCCTGACACAGAAAGCAAGGCTGGGACTGTCTCCTCATGCTTCTCAGTCATGGAAGTTGTGCTCTACAAGAAGCAGCTGCATTAAACAAAGTGACACATTTTCATTGCTTCTCCCAATGAAAAATGCTGGATTAAGTGATGTGTCAGGGAGGGCACTTTGGGAAAGTTCATGGCAATTTCTCCTGCAAGGTTCACAGCTCTGCAGGAAGCTCTCAGTCATGCCTGCAGATAATGCAAATGGATCAGCATTTCTGTAGGCCAACCAGGATTGTTTGATCACATGCACAATAATGTAGATACCAGGTAGGTAGCCAGTGGGCTTGGCTATTGATCCATAAGGGTCCCTCGGTAAGGTGACGGACTCTCTCCTACAATTTTTTATTCTGTTAGGTGGGGTCCATCAAGTGAAAAGGATCATAAAGCAATCCAGCCCAACTAAGTAGCAACAGAAGCTGCAAAAAACACAGGCTCTGCAATGTATGCCAAGTGTTAAAACGCAAACACGTTAATCCCTTCAAAGAGAAAAATAAAGTAAAACATTCGCACCTCAGGCCTGCAGATAAAAAAAAAAAGTTTCATTAGAATTACATTTTTAATAGTAGTCAGTTAAAGGAAAACAGGATCCAAACAGCACCATTCCTAAGCAAAGTAGTGTTGCAGAGTAGAGGGCAAATGTTCAATAGCTGGAGAGCTAACACTTACCATACCAGTAGGGCACAAATACTGAGCACTCACTGCTTACTACAAAAGCAGCAGTACTTGATTCAGCACTTTTTCCAATGAAAATCTTTCTGCAATCCTATCCTTCAAGCAGAGACAGAAAAAGAAAAAATAATTAAAATAAATGAACCCTGGGAAGAAACAGGCATTTTTATTCATAGAGAAATCTTACTGAATCAGTGATTCTAGGACTTGAGAAGGCTTGCTAAAGTCAAGATACTAGGATGTCTTCAGAAGAGACACAGGAGCCCAGACAGCCTGAGTGACACCACTGTCCTTCTATTCCACAGGTTGTCTTGGGAAGCAAAGGAGCATTTTGCCCATCTGAATCTGGGCCAGAACATGTTTCAGTGTTCCTCCTTGACAGAGCTACATGTGGACATCAAGTTGATAGTGATGACTGCTAACTACTAAAAGAACAAATTCAAGTCTTCCCTTAACCCTAACAGCACTTCTTTTTCTGCTTAGGGGTAACACAGCCACATTTGAACAACACAGGATGTAAGGGGATACTCCAGGCAGGAGAGACCAGCAGCCTGTTAATATTACTGTGTGAAATGAGGCCACTCAAAGCTCAAGGCAACTTGTCGGTAATGTCATCAGCTTCAGCTAGGACAGCAATTGCCTGCAGACCAAAGAACTGGCCAATGGCAACCACGAGCATGCTGCCTCCAGAGTAACCACTCTCCCCTCCCCACAGAACTGCAGAGCTGGAAGAGTCCCCCTGACACAAAGCAGGCAAAATGAACCTGCCTTACACCCATCTTTCCTGAGACAAGTTCACAGTCTTCCTACTCACTCTGTTCCACCACTTTGCTATTCTTATAAAGATTTTCTAATATAAGACCTATCTCTGCCTCAGACTCACGGCTTATTTTTCCCTTGTCAGCAAACCTGGAGAACAAGTCGTTGGCCTTTTTATGACAGACCTTGCTATACTAGAAGCCATTAGTGTAGACAACCTTCTCTTTTTTGGAGGGGGAGGGGAATAAAAGAAAAGTTCCTCATGTTTTCCTCATAGGTCACTTTCTCAAAATCTCCTGTCATTCCTACTGTTGCACTATGGACCTCCTCTTATGTATCTACATCTTTGTCACAATACTGGGAAAAGCTGAGCACAGTAATACAACTGGGATCTTAGAAGAAAGGGGCAAGTCATCTCTTGTCACATCACTCCTGGAGAGTTCACTCTCCTCTGATTTTTGTCTTATTCTATTTATGTATTTTTTTTTAAATAAAGCAAGCCATGACATCCAAACTCTTAATAAAAAAGACTTTGGAGTATCAGGCCCAAGATAGACCAATGAAGAGTTTAATTTGAGATGTCAATGATGGGACAGCAGAAGGAGAATGTTTTGTTTATGCACTCAACAAAAAACCCTGATCTTCCAGATGGCTGAGATTAGCAAACATGATGACATGATAACAAAGAGCTTCTGGCGCAGATCAGGGAATGGCAGAGAGTCAAAGGAAGAGACAAAGATGAGTGAGAATCTCACTGAGGAACTGAGAGTGGGAAACAGAATGAGTAAAAGAAACCTCTGGTACTGATAATGAGTATGTCCTAGAAAATGTGTGAATTTCTTCCACTGCATATGAAACCATTAGCACGTGTCCTGGTTTTGGCTGGGGTAGAGTTAAATTTCTTTCCATTAGCTGGTACAGTTGTGTCTTTTGGATTTAGGATGAGAATAACATTGATGACACAGCAATGTTTTAGTTGTGGCTGCATAACGTCAAAGACTCTTCAGCTCCTCTCACTGCTCCGCCAGCGAGTAGGCTGGGGATGCACAAGAAGATGGAGGGACACAGCAAGGACAGTGCATCCTAATCAACCAGAGGGATATCCCATACTGTATGATGTCATGCTCAGCATGCAAAGATGAGGGAAGAAGAAGGAAAGGGGAGACAGAGTGATAGCATTTGTCTTCCCGAGTAACATGTAATGGAGCCCTGTTTTCTTGGAGATGGCTGAACACCTTCCTGTCTGTGCAAGCTGGTGAATGAATTCCTTGGTTTGCTTTGCTTGCATTCATGACTTTTGCTTTATCTACTGAACTGTCTTCATCTCAACCCAGGAGTTTTCTCACTTTTACTTTTTCAACTCTCTCCCCCATCCCACTGGGAAGGGAGTGAGCAAGTGGCTGTGGGGAGCTTAGCTGCTGGCTGGGATTAAACCACAGTGGCGTGTACTCTCAATAAAGATGTAACAAAGTTTTTATGGAACATTTCAGCCATTCATTGGCAATGAGAGACTTCATTATCCAAGATGAAAATTGGAACAGCTCTTTCCAATTTCAAGTCTGTAGAGAAGCAAGAATGAATATATTAAATACCAGCCCAAATCAACTAATACACACTGATTTACGACCACAAATGATCTGTGAATTTTGAAAGCATAGGAATGAACTACACCTGTTATTTGGAAGGTTAGAAAAAAAAAAAAAAACATAAACAGGACAAGTCCCCCATACACCGGCATTGTGTTAGCCACTATAAACATACTTGACTTTGAAGAACTCGCCAAAGGGCTAAGAGTCTGGCAAGCCAACAGTGAAGAACTGCATCTAAAATTACTTCCCAAGAAAGAAGAGAAAGCTGGGAATGAAAAGTAAGCAAATAAGACATAAAAGGTGTAGTAGAAAAGAATTTAAAAAACACACAAAAAGGAAACAGATTATTACAAAAAAGAAAGGGAGTAGACTTTTACCAACCACAAACCAAAACAATTCTATCATTCTGGAGATAAAGAGATCCACCATGTTTCTACTATTTTACAAAAAGCATTTTTTAATTTTCTCCTTTTTCTGTCAGTTTTGCTCTCCCCGTTCTGTTGATACCTTTCCAATTTGTTCTTTCCCCAACTTAATGTGTTTGGAATGACTTAAGAAACCAAATAGCACGGAAATAAAAGTGCAATAAGAGAGCTGCCTAGTGACGCCTCCAGACTTCAGATTTTGGTGATGATGAAAATGAATCCTGATACTACTCAGCAAGCCTTAGACTGAAATAAACAGGTTTACAGAAATAACTGTTTTCACGGAAAGCGTCTGCCATCTCCAGAATTTCTTGACTACTGTCAAAAGCTTAATCCATACATTTTTGGCTACAAGTAAGAATGAAGGAGAAAACGTTAATGGCTAACTTACTTTTAGGGGAAGGTGGGTGAGGGGCAGCCTGTGAAATAGAAATGAGGTTTTCCAAGGAAAAAAAATAAATTACAACCTACAAAAAAATAAAGAAATACATGCATAAAAGGCAAACAGCACTGGCAAAAGGATTCCAAAGTTTCTTTTGTTTAAAAATGCAGCCAGCTACAGACTTCATCAGCTCTTCCCTCAGGCCATTCGCAATCCCCTTTGAAATTCTAAAACTACAGCGCATGTTTTTAAACAGTGTGATATGTTATGATTTGAACAGTTTATCACAAGGTGTCAGATTTTCCTGCAGTAAATATGTTTAAGATCAGGACCAGATTGTTTAAGCAGAAATACTGATATTCCTTTCTGACCCAAGAAGTTAGCAGAAATTCAGGGTCAAAGTGTTATTTTATTCCAAAAAAGGAGCCGATGCAGAGGACGCACATCTCTCACATCTCTCACACGATCTTGGTATTTACAATGACCAGACACAAAAATCTATTTCCCTGAACACAGTAGGAGATAGCTTATTTGCTCACAGTGCTCAACTTCCATCTAGCTGACAATGAACTCAAAACCCTCTTTTTGTAAGTTCACATCCAGTTCCCATCCACCCCTCAGGGTTCTCATTTAATGTTTGCTTTGCTTGACTACCTGCTGCTTTTCTGTCCAGTGGTCCGGAGTCATAATTGCTTCTTTTTCATGGTGAGACACACAAATGGAAGCGCATATGCATTGCTCAAGTAATGGCATATGCTTATGCTTTGTATGGAAGCTGTTACAGTTTCAAAAGTTTTTTTCAATGAAGAAGATCCACTGTTCATTATACTTGTGAGCATCAAAACCGGACAGCAGTTCACCTACTGGTTATAAAAAGATTTAAGCTGGCCCACAGTATACATCTGCATCCTACCACAAGGTTTTGATATTGATATAGCAATTATTAACTCACATTCCAGAGCAGTAGTGTTCCCCCAGCCTTAACAGCTATGAATGTCTATAAGCAAAAGGTAGAAGACGCTGTCAGGATGGATATGAACTGTTTTAAAATCCCATTTATATCTGTGATTTTCAGGAAATAAGAGTTGTTAGGGTGACGTCAGTGTCAGGCAAGTAAAAATAAGAGCAAAAAGTAACATTTGTGAGCATCTGCATTTCTGAAGGCTGACATAAATGCCAGTTGGAGTTAGCTGCTGCACTATGCAGAAATAAAGCAGGCCTTAGACCTTGAGAGGTTACAGACTGCCACAAAACAGGCTAAAGTGAACCAAGTAAAACAGACCAGTTCAAAGTATCAACAGAGCTGAAATACTCTCAAAGTGGAGAAGACAGGGATTTAAAAAAAAACATGTTGGATTTGTAAAGGATGATACAAACACACACAAGTAGTTGTTTGAAGATGAGGTGATTTTTGACAACAGCACTTGTAGGAGGGCTTTTAAAATTGTTTTCAGCTTCCTCAGAGACTGGCTATGAAGTTGCATTATAGGAAGCGGAAGAGCCTTGCACTTTGTATAAAAAGGAAACCAATGACAGTATATGAGAGCTCTCTCTAGAAGGAGAAGACAGGAAAAAAGAGGAAAAAAATGTTGAGCTACATTACTGGCCAAAGTCAGGCCACTTTGACCACTTTGCAAAAGAAGGGCTCCAGAAGACAGTGGGAAAGACACTTGGACTCTAGAAGGAAAAAGCTTTTGCTGTAGGTGATTTATCTCAGTTCAACAGAAATGGCTGTGAGAAGCTGTTTCCATAAGTGCTCCTCTCCATTGCTTCTGTGTCTTCCAGCAGAGGTTCTCTCAGACTGGTCGGCAGTTGCCAACACTCTGAAAAGGATGAAGGCATGCAATGGATACTATCCATTGTATCCATTGACTGTATCCATCCTAATGGATATTTAGCAAAACCCAGAATAACATGCCGTGGATAAAAAAATAAAGACAACACAACTGACCTGAAGGGATAGTGGTGAAAACTGCAGTCGAGGTTGATTAGACTATAATCACTGAATGCCAAAAGACATTTCTTAAAGTTCAACATACTTTCAAAATGTAGGTATCTAAGTCAAGAACTGTCAAAATGATGTAAAGTGGGGGGGGGGGGATGGGGGTGAAGGAAGGCAGGGAAAAGAAAAACAAAATCACAGGCAATGAGAGGAGAAGTAAAACAGAGATCCTACAGTGGTGGAGTTTTCCCTTCAATAGAGAAGTTTGTTTCCAACCTAGCCAGATAAATAAATGCAAAAAACACAAACTCTGGCAGCAGAAGAGGAGAAAAACAACCCTTAAGTGCAAAAAAAAGCGTCAGGCTTCTTAGCTGGGCTATTTAGCAAGACCAAGTGGGCATCTGAAAGAGGCTAGGAGCTTCAGGTCAGCTTTCCTGGCATACTTCTCAAGACTCAAAGGACCCCTGTTGAATGGAAGACAGGAATAGGTTCAGGTAAGAGCATACCTGTGAGCAGTGAAGAAAAAGCAGATTATAAGTGTATTAGTTTTGATATTACAATCCAAATCTTCTGCGACTCCGGCATCAAAACAGCGGCAACCACTTTTACACCTTCAGGTTCTGGGGGCTCTCATCCTCCAAGAACAGCAGACTGGGGTGGGAAAAAAGAAGGTGCTCAGAAGAAGCTGTCTGAGTTTTACAGAGAAGACTACATCTCTCTTACCTGAGAGACCTTTAGTTCCTGTAGATGACAGGTGCATCCTCAACTGTATTGCCAGGAAATCAAAAGAACTAACTAAAATTCTCAGTGTCTACATGTCTGCCTGAAGTAGCTCGCAAGTTAAAACCCCTACACATTGCTTTGTTCTCTTATGATATTTCCCTTGATTTAGCTAAGGGCATTGCTGAACTTGAATCCTGGAAAATAACTCAAGGAAACAGACCTAAGAAATCCTGGCTTGAACTATGAAACACTACACACAATAGATGATACACTTATATTCCTACAGTGATGCAGTTATTCTTTGCTAGTTCTGTTGCTGTTAGGTACCGCTTGCATAACAAAACCAAACCAGGGCATTATTTAGTGGTTGCAGACATATTTTTCAAAGCACTTGACAAAACCCACAGGAATGTAAAGGTCACTGCATTATGTGCATATCAACCTGATTAAAGCAAAATATAAGAAATCCATTCAGCCATAAAATAAAGCATCAGAGATAATACTGAGAGGAGGTTCCACATAATATAATCAGTACCTGAGATAGCAAAAGGAAGTGTGTACAGACCTCCAGAGACAATTTTGTTTAAAGGTACCAAAATGTCTCACAAATACGGTTAAGAGGACATGTGAGGATCATTTATGAGCTGAAAAACCTAAGCCAAGAGCCAGGCATACTTCATAGTGGCCTCAAAGGTGCACTGACAGACATTAAGGAAACTCTATACATTTTATCACGTACATCCGAAATGTAATGTGACTCTCACGAAAGAATTCATATTTGTGAAACAGGAAAGAAAGAAAAATCTTTCTCCAGAGCAAAGGTGGGGTGGCCTTCTTGAAGAGCTTAAATGATCTAAGAGGATGCTCTTAGCAGCTGGTGCCAGCCTTTCTACAGGTACATCAGCTAGCCAAGTCTTTCAGGAATCTGAGCATTTTCACCTGACAAAACATATTGTTTCATACATACTGCTTCTTTTGCTGAAGTAATCACTGAAGCACAAGCTCAGCAATATTGGAACTGCTCTCCATTGCCTATAAACTTAGAAAATATAATCAAAAAAGGAGAGGCAGCTACAAAAAGTGCATACATTGAGTGTGATCCATATTTAGTTTTGATAAATTGCAGACTAGCTAAAATGGAGCAGTAAGCATCACAGGCTACGTGTCAATATACCTATCTTAACTATAAGGATATGTTTTATCTTTTATCCAGGTTGGTGCTAGGAATCTTCAGGTGAGATAGAGCAGACTTGTGATCTGGGGCTTCAGGAGCAGCCAAAATAATTCTGTGAAAATTTGCATCGCAAGAATAACTGAGAAGCACTGTAAGAAGGAGGAATGTCAGAAGAAATAGACTGTAGTCATGGGAGCTTGTTACATGGATGGTCACATAATGGGGGACACCTTCTCCAGATCACAGGGAAATCAGGATGCAGGCTCAGTGGTGATGAGTGTAAAAGGCTCAAAGGGCTTAGCCCTCAGGCACAGGCATAACCAGAACTAGAAAATCTACCACCACTCAAAAAACGGTCATGTCCATCTCTCAGCAAAGCTCCACAGGGGTACTGGTTCTGGGCAACTCAGTACCAAAGGATTTTGACAGATTTTCCCTGGCAAATAGCAGGGCTGGGAAGTTGTTAAAAGTCCAATGGGAATACACCCTCATCCCTCAGCCGCTTCAGTCCATATCCAGCATCTCAGCTCAAATCCTTCTTCACAGGAGGTGTGTCTTTGCATGAACCCTGCCTTTGTCAAAGCCTTCATTGTCATTGTCACTTTACAAGGCTGTTTATGTCTAGCTGAAATTCCGTATTGTGCTAATGATGATCATTAACGGGACTGTGCATAGCCCTCACATGTCCTGACCCCTGGCAATATTGCCAGTCTTCTCACTACTTTATTGCTGTCTGCTGAACACACATGGCTGCTGTTAAAATCCCAGCCAGCTGCTAACAACTGCTGAGGTTTTCCCAGTTCATTAGGAGGCCACAAACAGTTTTAAATCATGAAGTTAATTAAGCAGAAATAAGACTGCCAAATGGTCTATGCCTCAAAATACACATCTAGAAATTGCTGACCTGGTAAAAGACCACAGGAAAGAGTTCAACACCATCTGCAGACTCTGCCTCAGCTCATCAGCTTCCCCTATGCACATATTGAAGTATTATTTTTATGAATCGCTGCCTTGGTGCTCCTCAGTGCTGGCCAGGAACAGTAGCTTTTAGCATCACAGTTTGCTGTTAAAAGAGGGCCATCGACAAGCGTGCCCCCAATTAGCCCATCAGACTAATGGCCTGCTGTGAATAGCATTTCCACATCTGCACAAAGCCTCCCCCCACTCCTGATAGAAGGGATGTCCTGAGGAAACTTCTCTGATCACCCTGGTAAGAGCAAGGTGTGGATCAAGCTGTCCCTGTATCAGCAGGTAGACAAGGCAACCGACGCTTTGCACTATGTAACCAACAAATTTTCATCTTGGAAATATGGACAAGGCCTGTAACAAGAATCTAAGTCTGAGGGCTAGTTTTAAGTGCGATACAAACCCCAGTTCTTCAACACTGGAAGCTCCACAGTGCAAACAGCCACACAGAGATGTCATCCAAGAGAGTTGGAAGCCAGCTTTGATGCGTTGGGGCCGAGTATAGCCAGTAAAAGAAGCTTGCCTGAGACTGTCCCTAGGAGGTTGTGTGGATCGTGGCAAGTGATGTGTTACCTGCAGGTAATGAAAACATCCCCTTTTAACTGCCTCCGCAATCAGAAATGCGAGCAATGATGTGCTTACACAACAACAACATGCTGTACTACATGGATTTCTCCTAGGCGTCTAATATGTGGAGGTTTTTTTCTCCCTGGGTTTGGCTGGTGGTTTTTTCCTTCAAATTCTTTGCCCTGTTACAGACATATACGGGGGCCAACTTTGGGTGAATACCTTCCAATCGGAAAGGAGACTGAATGCGTATTTCCTCCTCCCATATTTCTGTGGGAAGACAATGGAACTCACTTTTTTCACAAGTGATAAAATAAAACTGACATGATTCATACCTGCTAAAAAGCAAACCAAAATTCATTTAGTACTAATTATAAATGGTATTACATATTAAACCAAATTTAAGAAAAAAAAATCTATCATTGTTTCAGTCATTTGAGACTTCAAATCTTTTAATCACACCACACCGGAAAGCAAAAGATTGGGTTTTTTAAGAAACAACAGCTTTTAAGAAACCAAATTGAAATAAGAATTCTCAAGTTGAGAAAGGACATTTCTTCTATTTTTTTCTGGTCCTTACAGACCTTCCTTGTAAGAAAAATATGGAAAGTAAAATGCTTGGGGATTTTAATTTCTCAACTGCACCAGATAAAGAACAAAAATAGTTCTATTAAAAATTTTAAATAATGTATTTAAAAATCACAGGAGGAAAGAAATACTGTACCATCAGCATTTCTAAGAGAGGTGAGAGACTGTAGACTGTAAAATATAATAAACAGTATCTCACTAAAGTCAGTGAGAGTCAAACAAAGAAACAGCACTGGGAAACAGATACTGGGATTCTCCTGCTTCCCCAGAGTTCAAAATGCATTTCTAACTTCACTCCTTTAACTACTCCTTTGCACACACAAAAGTATTGCTTAAGGTCATCTGTTGAGCTGTGTGCCAGATAAGATCCCAGGATGATCCATAGACAGGATTTGGTTTCTATAGGCTAGTAAACAAAGACCCTTCAAAAAATTACTGTTAGAAACAATGGGAAAGACTAACTGTGTCATGCACATCACAGCAACCTGAAGGACAGAAGGGTAGAGCAGAGAGTCTGTGTCACTTATGAGGCTGAATGCAACTTGCTGTCCTACAGAAACACATTAGAAGATCCATTTATCAAAAACTTTTGAGTAAATACAAATCTTACCAGTAAGTGTACTTCCAGTTTGATTAAACAAGTAAGTAAACTGCTCCACTAGTCAGAAGCCAAGACCAGGAAACAGCTTTTCCTGGACCTGCAAACACCCACCATCCTGAATTTCAATTTCATTCATGGGTGGAAATAGAAGCTTAGAGTAATGGGAGAAAGAACCTTCCATCTTTCTCCTGGAATAAGCAAAACATGGTTTAGGTTAAGGAGAGTCCTGAGATTTTCAACATTGTGTTGTTTTTTGCAAAAGTGAGCACATTTGAAATTTATAAAACTGTTTGGCTATCAGCTAGAAGTAACAGAAAATGACAGTGCTCACATGAAGAGCGGGAAGCACCAAAAGATTTTTTTCTGCCTCGCGGGAATACAACCTGTCCTGTCCAGCCCTTGGTTGCTGTTGCAGGTGCAGAGGACCACTGAGTTCCTTGTGACGCACCACAGAGTGCAAGTCTCCACTCAGCCACCTCTTGACAGACCAGCCCTTGGGACTTTAGTTCAGATAGCGCTGATTTACAGGACTCTCAGTTCTGTCTAAACTGAACAATCCATGTCCTCATGCAACACTGCTCCAGTGCCACTGAACAGATATTTCTGTGAGATACTAAGTAAATAAAATAAATAAATACAAATGCCTGTATTTCTATGAGAGCCCCTCCTCCTGCTTGCCTACCCTTCCCATGTCAGGACCACGCACTGACAATAGGAAACGGGCATGGACACAGCTAACTTTCACTTTCTTTTTATGGGTGGGGTGAAAAGAGCCAAACCCAGCTTTTAATTTTTGTTTCTCTCACTGCAGGGTTTGGGACAAGAGTCATGGTGCTGTAGATTCTGGCTTTGCTAGCAGAAGGTTTCAAAACCAATATACAGACACTTGTTTCACAGATACACATTTGTTGTATGTGGTACATAGAGGCTGGATAAGTATGGCACAAAGATTTTAGTGACACTCATTTGTAACAACACAAATAATTCCTGCTGGCTTCATCCACTCACAAGCACTTCAGCTGTCACAGAAACACAGGCTGATAAAATCTTCATGGTGTAAACCCTTCTGTCCCTTCGGGTGTCTTGTACTTAGATAGAGAGCTGGGTTACAGGGCCGGTGTATTGCTTGAACCAACTTAATTCTCTCCTGTGGATTTCCATCTTCCTCCTTTTTCACTAGGGCAAAACTAATGATTCCTAAAGCTTGCCAATGCACACTCATTTGGAATAATGTTTATTTATTCTGGCTTCACTTTTATGGTCTTCTTTTCATAGCTCCATAGTACTCCCAAAGAGAGGAGGTTTGCAGTGCATTTTAATGGAAATTTTAGAGGTTTTGAAAACTCAGAAGGAGAATCATATCACATACAAGAGGCAAGCTGAGATCTAGGTGCTAGAGGGGACATCTCATTTGTGTGCTTGCCGGAGAATGCAACTGAAACAAAAAAAACGCCAAAATTCCCAAAGATTTATTAAAACAATCTGTCTTAGCTAGCTGAAGTCCGTGGTCACTTTTCAAGCAAGTAAAATAAATAAATAGATAGATAGATAGATAGATAAGTAAATAAATAAATAAATAAATAGAAATCTTGTTGCATCCCTTGGTTGATTACACATTAATATGCATACATTTTCCTCTGGCAAGTGCCCCTCTGTTTTAAGAAACTTATGCCAGAAATGTATTTGTATAACTCTCACTCCACTCTTTCCCCAGTAAAATGTTAAACCCTTAAAGAAACTCTTTTTCTTTTACATTAATTTCCTATATGATTAGCAAAAGAATTATCTTGAATATCTGTTGGAGGCCAGGAACAAAAGCTTACAGAAGAGCTAAAAGGATAACATGATCTTCAGAAAACATTAGAATCAGAGCTAAGAGAGAGAGGAAAGAAAAATTGTAACAGGGTGAAGGAGATTATGTGGGAGAATAACTGGACAATTTCACTAAAGTCTTTAAAGATTGAACATAAATACCAGGAGCATGGTATTAACCCAGGAAAACATAATTCTGTACACAATCAAAACTGTGACTGTGGGACTTCATGGGGTAAATAGGTGGATAGAAGTACGGGTGTAGAAGGAAATCAAAAAGGCAAAGGTGGTATATTGTATCTAAGAAAAAGAGAAGAAAATAAGGAAGGAAGCTAAACAGGAAAGAAAAAACTTGCTCAAAAGGCTGCAAATAGACAAAACGCTGATTTTCTGAATAAGCTTAAATAGGTAGATGGCCAAGTACAATGCTTTGGTGTGAACCACCTAATCAGATGAATAAGGCAGGGAGACTGAGTAGCTGACAGAAGTATCCCAAAATCAAAATCTGAGGTCAATGGTGGGCTTTATCTCCCCAGATACCTTCCAGATGACCAGTACTCTAGGGCTTATAATGTCATTTGGGAAATGTTAGGTGATTTTATACTTGTTTTGGAAGGCAGAAGACCCTACTGTGGAACAGCTATTCCAGACTGGCTTGTAATTTCATCTAAAGCTTTGAAGTAACTGAGTGAAAGTATCCAGAAACAGTAGGGCTTTTGTTTGTTTGCCTAAGAAAGGGAGAGAAACAAGAATGACAGAAGATTTAATTTCAGTTTCCTATGCAGAAGCTGTTGTTTAAGCCAGTTGTTATAAACAGCCTTGAAATTTTAATCCATTAGCCATTTCTTCCCCTCCTACTTTGCTAGGTTTTGAAACTAGAATAGGAATCAAGTTTCCAGATACACACACTTCCTCCTATTGTGGGAAATACTCTGGTAAAAAGACAAAAACTCTCATCCATTTACCAACACTGCAATATTCACTCCAAAAGTATGAGCTAACAGTTGCATGGTAGCCTTTCTACTGGGGGTCACAACTCGTGTTCACTGTTAGCAGATCTCACTGATAGTTTTTGAGTTGCCAATGTCATTCCCCCTAAGGTCATCTCTGCTGTGCTCTACCCAGGTTCACTGGCCACCCTGACCTGGAGTTCACTTCTCTAATAACTCCCACTGCTGTCATTCATTCTGTTTCTTCTGCCTTTGTCAGGTTCTTTTAGCCACCTATCCTCAGAGGTGCAGTGGGATTCATTGCAAGTTCAATAGCTGTGAGGACTTGGTTCCTGTGCTGACGGTTCTATACAGCTACAGAAGTTTAAACTGCTATGAGATTCTGATGACTAGTCCCAACCCCAATGTTTTCCTCCAAGGAGTTAGAAAATTTGATGTTCAAAGACAGGTAAGAAAACGGCATAACTCTTCACATCCCAAAACTGCATCAGCAGTAAACCTGTGGAATTTAGGTGCACCAGGACCATCTCCCATTTCCTCACGAAAAAGAGCCAACATCCAAAGCACCGAGCTAAATTGTAACTTGTATAAAACACTGGGTAACATGGGGAAATATAGTGTGACGATTCCTAAAACCATCCATTTGCTGTAAGGAACAGAGCCCAAGGGACACGCTGTAGAGAATAACAAAAAAATGAATGGAATACAGAGGGAAAACAACTAGTAAAATCAAGCTGGCAAAATACAATCTCAGTCCACCAGCCTGTCCAGCTTTTGTTAGCTCTTTCATGGAAACCTCTTCTATAAAAGAAAGCTACTAAATATACCACCACTACCTCTTCCCAAAGCCTTCAAATCACATCCCAAGAATGTGTGTCCAAAGAAGTATATAAGTACATATACCCCGGTCAAAACTGTGACAAGAGAAAACAACCTACTTTTGCTTTTTGCCTTTCATAAATTAAAATGAATCTCAGTAGAAACAGCATAAACAACGTCAGGAGAGAAACTCTGGAAAGCCTTGTTTTCTGCAGCAGGAAGCCAGAGCACACCATGCACAGTTCTCTTCCACGCTGCAGTGTACTTGTCATTTCTAGGAATTTGACCCCAGATGAAAATTCCTCACACAGTTACGCCAGTGGTAGCAATTTACTACCACTTCCATTACATATAACTCACAAAATGAAAAGGAAGGCAATGAAGGATTGAGCTGACAGTTTTGAGTTTAATTTTCAAGCAATTTGGCAGTCGTATGGAAGGTATTATGCACTTGAAATCAGTCTTATTTGTTGTTGATATCTTTGTTTCACTCTTTGCAATGTTAAACTCTAAAATCTATTATAGTTTTGGAGCAAGAAGAAGCCATCACACTTTATTTATGGCTCATGAGTTCCCACAAACTGGTATTATAACTATACAGATAAATACAGGTTAACCTACTGTGCATTGAAAAGGCAAAAAATAGCTGATGTGTTTTTTCTCCCCATGCATTGCCCAGTTAGTAAATGCACAATTCGTATGGAAATAGATGTAGCAGCTAAAAAAGCAGCCGTGTCAGAAATTACTTACGTGAACAAAGCAACATAACCTCACAAAGCTTTCCCCAGGTTTTTTCTGGGTACTCCTCAGACAGCTTCAGTTCCTTCTTCATGTGCCTAAATTTAAAAAAAGATAAATAAAAAAATTAATAGGTCAAAGTGAGAGGGAGACTGAGAAAAAGGAACATGACAAGTGAGAGGAGACTGAGGAAGAGGAATGTGACAGCCAATAAATAGGCTTATGGGCTCTAAAAAATTCAATAACTGTCTGAGAGTACTAAGCTAAAAATTATCACTCTAGAAAGTATTAAGAACACTATGGGAAAGCAGCTAGTAAGCTGATGAGGCTAGAATTGAAAGCAATTGCAGAGGATGCGCATTAAGCCTGGCTCAAGACACAAAGTATCTCTACCTTGGTCTGGTACTCTACCCTGGTGCCAAAACCACACGGATATGACATGCTCAGTATATATGAGGACATATGATCCAAGAATGCCTCCTAGCAAGGAACTTCTGCCAAGTTGCTCTCCATTCGCACTGGTGACAGAAATTGTTATTACTATCAAAATTGCAGTTGCAAGATTTTTCAAACTTAGATTTACTTAAACACAAGGCTTTCTGTAGGTGAATTACAGGATCTATTTACTTACAGTAGATGTAGAATTTATCTATAGACATGTAAAAGCAAGTAAAATACTCTAAAATGCTAAGTATTCCAGGAAAGTTTGGTGTTTTTTTGGTGGGCCCACAATGAGGATTGACACTGACATCAGTTACATAGGGAACTTTGCAATGTTGAAAACTATGTAAGAAATTATTTACCATCCCACATCATCTTTAGCCAGCGAAAATGAAGTGGCAGACTGTTACAGGATGAGCTGCCAACGCAACCGACATCCTTCCCTCAAAGTGTATATGCTCAACTATATTATGTATCTGTGTAATGGGACGAATTTCATATTGCAGTAGCAATTTAGAAATGGTAATAAGAACTTGCTTACAATATTAGCCCCAGTAAAATCAGCTGTCAGTAAGGGAGAGAAATACTTGTCGCATATGCAACTTCTAACTCATCACTGTGAACTTAGCCAGGTTGAAACAACTGGAACTGGCAATGATTTTTATTTACCTGTGTGTTGTGGTTTAAGCCCAACTGGTAACAGAATCATGCAGTCACTTGCTTACTCCCTCCCTTCTTCCTCAACACCATACCTGAAGGTTTATGAGCAGGTGTGGATAGACTCCATAACTGTGATTTCAGTGCCAGTGCCCAACGGACCCAGGGACAGCTAAACCTAGGACACCAGGACAAAGCAGCAGTTCCCTTGCCTGCAGGAAATCTGCTAAAGACTGAGACCTCCTTTGGCAGTGGAACCAGAGAAGTCCCAGAAATCAGTGTCCACAACTTACGCTGAGATCTGCCAGAGCGGTGGGGCAAGTTTCCACTGACTGCACACTGCCATCAAAAAATCTCAGGGGACAGAGCAAGTTACTACCGTAATTCACATCTGAAACCTGCCGCATTGCCTGAAAACATTTCAGGATGGTACACCACTAGATACACCACTAACTAGGTACTCCACTAACTCCTTCATCCTCAGGGGGGAGTGTTTGACAGAGATGCTAAGGAAGGTAGACATGCAATACTGCAGCTGAGCTCAGAATCACCAGAATGTCCTCCTGGGCTGTAGGTAGCCCAGAAAGCAAGTAGCAAGGAAAAAAACAAACCAAAAAACTACATCCCACCCCCAAACAGGTTGAAATGAGTAAGAGGGAAGTTAGGACTGGAATCACAATTAGGAAACTGCAAGATAGCTTTAAGAGATCCCATCCTCTTTCAATTTCACTTCCGTTTTCTGGTTCTCATTAAGAAGCACCTCAAGCTGCTTGTGTTGTCACTGGGCAGCAATTTACAGCTGGGCGTACTTAGATAACCTCACTGGTGTTTCAGTTCACTTCCACAGAGCTCTGAACTACAAAGGCTCAGGAACTATATATAACCGTAGGAACCATCCTGTGCAAGTGGGAACTTCTCCACAGAAGTAAAGACAGCTGAAGGCATGAAATACTGCAGTTATCTCCGGTTAAACCATTCAAAACTCTCACTCAAGGCTAATAGGCCACTCAAGGCCCTCAGATGGCATCCTTGTTGTAGCTTCAAAACTGCCTCTCTCTGACTGAAACTGATGTGATATATTAAGTGTCAAGATGAACCCCGCCTAATGGTCAGCCATAAGACAATGTACATACTCAGAATAAATAATTCTTCAACAGCAAGCCAGTTGTGTGGCCAGCTTGACCTAGATAGGGTTTTCCCTCCCCAAAATACGCTATGATTAAAGCCTTGTACTGTTTCCTTTTATGCATCTCTCCTTCCAGGCTGCCACTACTTAGGTAATGCAACAATATTAAAACAGAAATCTCTAGGTTTCAGACCTTGTTAAAGGTTAGAACTCACTCTGAGTCAGTTCAGTCTCATGCAGAGATAAAACAGATTATAGTAGAAAACATGCCAGTATCTAAGCAGTGGATGGAAGGACAAACTCTACCATTAGGAATCATAACTTATTCTTTCAGTCTAGCAGATAGCGCTGTTTCAGGCAAGCACCATCCTTACTTTGTTTTCTGTTTTGACTAAGTAGTGAAAAGATTCTGTATATAAAAAAATACCTTCTTAATGTACCTTTCTCAGCAGCCCTAGCTTTCTTTTTCCTGCATATATTTCTTTCAGCATCACTAACCATTATCTGAAATGCAGAAAAGGCACAGCTTTCACAGGTGTGTTTCTAAAACTGGAAAGAAACAGAAAACATGCAATTAAGCTAAAAAAAAAGAAAAAAGAGCTAAAATAACAGTTGAAGCATGTTCAGTAATAGCATTGTGCCATTCCGTGTGGCCCTTTGGTCGGAGACTTATTATGCCTAGGTAAGTCACAGCAACTTTTCTCCTAAATTGTGCATGGCAGTTAGGATATCTTAAAATGCAGCAATGTGCTAAGGAGCAGTGAGCAAGAGTGTGAAGTTCCATTTGCAACATTACTCTTCTCTGCTTTCAATATTACTCTTTCCTGAAGTTTTCCCTTTCCAGCATAACAAAGCACATCTCTGGATTCCCTTCTCCAGTATTGTGATGCTTATTAGCGTTCTCCAGCGCATACTAATCAAATACAAGACTCATGTCTTCAACTTCAAAACACTCCAGAAAAACTTACTGCTGATTTTTTGTACTGGAAATATTTTCAGCTTCGAAGCCCATTCATTCTGACTCCTGCACCACCCTACATACAAAGAATGCTTCCCAAACCCAGTCATAGAAACATAGAATCACAGAATCATAGAATAGTTAGGGTTGGAAAGGACCTAAAGATCATCTAGTTCCAACCCCCCTGCCAGGGGCAGGGACACCTCCCACTAAACCATGCCACCCAAGGCTATGTCCAATCCAGCCTTGAACACCACCAGAAATGGAGCATTCACAACTTCCCTGGGAAACCCATTCCAGTGCCTCACCACCCTTACAGTAAAGAATTTCTTCCTCATATCCAGTCTAAACTTCCCCTGTTTAAGTTTGAACCCGTTGCCCCTTGTCCTCTCACTACAGTTCCTCATGAAGAGTCTCTCCCCAGCATCCCTATAGGCCCTCTTGAGATACTGGCAGGCTGCTATGAGGTCTCCAAGCAGCCTTCTCTTCTCCACGCTGAACAGCCCCAACTTTCTCAGCCGATCTTCATACGGGAGGTGCTCCAGTCCCCTGATCATCCTGATGGCCCTCCTCTGGACTTGTTCCAACAGTTCCATGTCCTTTTTATGCTGAGGACACCAGAACTGCACACAATACTCCAAGTGAGGTCCCACAAGAGCAGAGGGGCAGGATCACCTCCTTCAACCTGCTGGTCACACTCCTTTTGATGCAGTCCAGGATACCTTTGGCTTTCTGGGCCGTGAGCACACACTGAAGCTGGCTCATGTTCAATTTGTCATCAACCAACACCCGCAAGTCCTTCTCTGCAGGACTGCTCTGAATCTCTTCTCTGCCCAACCTGGAGCTGTGCCTGGGATTGTTCCCACCCAGGTGTAGGACCTTGCACTTGGCATGGTTAAACTTCATCAGGTTGACATCAGCCCACCTCAGAAGTGTGTCAAGGTCCCCCTGGATGGCATTCCTTCCCTCCAACATATCAGCCGAACCACACAGCTTGGTGTCATCAGCAAACCTGCTGAGGGTGCATTCAATCCTACTGTCCATGTCACTGGCAAAGATGTTGGGCAAGACGGGTCCCAACACCAATTTCTGAGGGACACCACTCATTACTGGTCTCCAGCTGGACATTGAGCCATCGAGCACAACTCTGCTTGCGGCCATCCAGCCAGTTCTTTACCCACCGAGTGACAACTTAGAGACAAGGATGTCGGACGTTTTGCACAAGTCCAGGTAGATGACATCAACTGCTCTACCCCTGGCCATCAGTTCCATAGCCCCATCATTTATGCTGCATTCCTGTTTCTCTTAAATGTTATGTGCCCTCAAGGAAATAAAACCAAGAACAGTTAAATCAGTCAAATGGTCCCTCAGTCCCATCCTTTTGCAATCCAGCCCCTTAGAAGGTAAGACTTCAAGTCAGAAACAATCTAGATGTCATGGTTTAGCCTGAGGTTCACGTAAGCCCCATGCATCCAGTTGCTCACTCCCTCCCCAGTGGGATGCGACAGACAATCAGAAGAGTAGAAGTGAGAAAATTCATGGCCCGAGATAAAGAAAGCTTAATAGGTAAAGCAGTAGTCATGCATGCAAGCAAAGCAAAACTAGGAATTCATTCACCACTTCCCATGGTCAGGCAGGTGTTCAGTCATTCCCAGGAAAGCACGGCTCCATCATGTGTAAACAGTTACTTGGGAAGACAAACACTAGCACTCTGAATGACTCCCTCTTTCTCATTTTCCCCCAGCTTTATATGCTGAGTATGATGCCATATGATATGGATATCCCTTTGGTAAATTGGGGTCAACTGTTCCAGCTGTGTCCCTTCCCAGTTTCTTGTGCACTCACTGGTGAGAGGATGTGAGAGGCACAAAAGGCCTTGGCTTTGTGTAAGCACTGCTCAGCAGTAGCTAAAACATCCATCTGTTATCAACACAGTTTTCAGCACAAATCCAAAACCAGCCTCATACTGGCTACTGTGAAGAAACTTAACCTTATCCCAGCCAAAACCACCACATCAGTGCACACCACTCATCTTGTATTGCACTGTGTTTGATGCTTCATCTTTTCATAAGACATTAGCTGAGACTGCAATATGAAGATTAAAGCACAAGTCTCAACTTCCTGAGTTTAGACAATCAAACTGAAATGGGATAGTATGTTACCACATATGTCCCAGAATTCACAGTTCTGGACTGAACAAGGAAGTGTTTAGTAGCCCCAAAGGCCAACAATGATTTTATTTAGACAGAAAAATTTCTCTTTCTGAGACATGACAGGCCTTTGAATGACAACTCCCATCAGCTGTAATGTGGCAGGAGATATTTTATGTCAGGGCCTTAAAACAGGAAGGAAAATTAGTCGGAAAGCTAAAGGGGGTGAGCGCAGCACCTTTGAATTTGATTGGAAATGCAGCAGCACTAATCGCAATGCAGCAAGCTAGAGAGAGATCTCTCCAACATTGTCACCAACACCCACTGGCCAGCATGACAGAGAAACAGATGCGATGACACTCAGACCAACTCCCTGATGTTTGCCGTTCAATGAGCCAGGACTCTACTGCAAGCCAGCCTTTGTCTTACAGGTGGCTGGCTGCCAAATCCAGCCCACACGTGAGCATTCCTGCACCACTCTTGGAACCAGCTCTAGTGAGATAAAGTACAGTATCTTCCATGAGAGGGGCGGAGAGTTAACAGGCTGTGCTGGATTAACGCTAGCTTCACACTGAGCTTGTTCAGGTATGTCTGCTCTGAGTAATAAGGAGGAGGAATATCTAGTGACTCAGTTGCTCCAGATGGAGCCAGCACAGTAAGAGATCTGAAACTGTGTATTCAGCACCAGGCTTGAAGAGTCACTTGAAAATGGGAGCAGTAGAGAACAAGAACAGAGATCTGTAACCTCTCATTAAGTCTCTCCAAATCCCAACTATCTTCTTGTATATTGTGCTCCTCAATACGTCCTGCAGCTTCCTTTCCATACACATTGTGGGGACACCACCTAGCAGACTACATGCTCTCACAGTTCACACAAAGGCACACAAAGAGGGATATGTCCACCCTGAAGGCAGTTAAGCTTTGGGATGTACCTCGCAGGCCTGCTTTGCCAATCTGCCCATAAGGGCAGCGGCAGTGTACGCTGTGTGTCCCCTCCTGATCACTTTTCCTTCAAAAAGAAGCACGGCCATGCAAGGGGATGATGTGGACCTAGGGATCACTCTCTGATGAGCAAAGCATGACCTTGGTGCACACCAGATGACCATGACAACAGGCACACAAGGAAGGGCACTCATCTTGCCGTAGAGGCACAGAAAAATGCAATCTTGAGGGTGAGACAGTGGTGGGTGTTGGGGCAAGGGAAATATAGAGACATACAGAGCTGCCCACCAGAGTGGTGGGTCAGCAGTGTGTCAGGAAGCATCTGAAACAGTGGGGAAAACGAAGGGTATTACAGCACATGGGCTTTTTTGCAGAGCAGTAGCCTGCACAGAGTGCCTTACTGTGAGTAAAGGACACAACATTTTCTCACAGGAGTGTAGCATTTGCTGCCTAAGTAGTCAGAAATAAAAGGCTGTGCAAAACACAGGTGCAACAGCAGGAAGCTGCAGTCACATGAAGGGATCTGCTGGCAGAATTACACAACCTGCCTGGGCAGAAGAGTCATCTTTATGCCAAGGGTCACCAGTGAGGATATCCAGCTGGCCCTACCTGAGTAGGTTAGAGCTACTTCCACTTTCCTAACCAGGGAAGTGGAAACCATGCAGACACAGATCCCTTCACTTCTTTTATGAGTATATAACTAAGGAGCTCAGCAAAGTGGGGTCTGAAATATGCACACATTCTGTTAAGTAACTTGCTGGAAACATCATTCACTCTACACAATATAGCGCTAGGATCACTTGCATAACAAACTGTGCTTTATCATCAAATTTCTGATACTTTACTAGGACAGAAAAATAAAGCCAGATGGCAAGAAAGTATCCTCACCAGGACCCTACTGCATGATAAGAACACACATTTCTCTTCCTAGCCCCTCTACAAACTGTAATGACTGCAACCTTATCTGCAAAGATATGCATTGTCACAAGTCAGGTGGAAATTTACCATGAAACAACACGTTCTGTTCAATTATCCTGAGTTGAAGAGCACAAATCAGCTGCAGTGTCAATTACAGATCCTTTTTTGCTCTCCCAGTATGAAGGACATGAACAGGTCATTCATGTAATCAGCCTCAGAGAAACAAGGTTCTTACTATAGATGAAAGAGAATGTTAATTAAAAATTTAGCATACAATACATGAAATGGAAAATAATAATAAAAACCAAGATACAAGAAATTCATGTATTACAGGGAAAATGAATGCACAAAATTTGTGATTATAAGTTGAGGGGGAAAAAGCATTGAAGAAAATAGATTTCTATTTTAAACAAAAATGTTTATTTGAAGAATACCATCAGGTAGCTAATGGAAAGAAGTCTTCCTAAATTCAGGATTCAGGTTCTTCAGTTTTAAACTGTTAAACTTTTAGTTTAAAATTGAATAAGGTTTTAGGATAATAGGAAAAATTTCTTCACCAAAAGGTTTGTCAAGCACTGGAACAGGCTGCACAAAGCAGTGGCTGAGTTACCATACCTGGAGGTATTAAAAAGGCATGTAGATGTGATGCTGAGGGACCTGATTTAGTGGTGGACTTGGCCAAGTTGGACTTGACAGTCTTAAAAGTCTTTCTAACTAACAATGGAACAGGATCTTTTTCTCTCTATTATTATCCCTAATACAAAGTTATCTCAGTCTACACAGGGTAACTGTGTAAGTTAAGAACGTTATCAGTAAATAAATTGACTTTTGTTCTTCTACCTGCTAACAGATATGTTTATTAGCTGGTTTGTGACCCGATTCCTGACTTCTGTCCAAGGAAGGTTTTGCCTCATTTCTTATTTCTTCATCTTCTTACCTCCTGCATTTTCCAGTCATCCCATTTCCTACTAGCAAAGTTAAAACTAAACTGCACATGTGCTGTCTTATTACTCACATATGCTAAGCTGTCACTCATACAGCTCTTTTTCTTAAAACTATCCTGTAATATTTCTTCTATTACCTGACACTGGACAATACATTTTGGCTTCCTAAAAAGTTATGCTGAAACATCAGGCTTATACTGAATTCTCTGGCCACTGCAATAGCACAAGGCAGAGCAGTCTGGGAATTAAACCAAACAGTACCAGCTGCACATGTCCTCACTGAAGTATTTATCAAGTAAAGGCAATTCTCATCACACAACAACTGAAAGTGTTTGTAAATACGGTGCTCCCTCCACTTGTGCTCAGACAAAGGAGTCTTCAGATGCAGCTACTGCTCCTCAAATGTGTTTGTAAGGCCTCTCCAGAGTGTAGTTATTTGCACTTCACTACTCACAGAAACAAGCATGGTCACTTTATTCCCCCAGTAAAAACAAAGCTCACTCCATAAAGCAAATGTCCATTCTGCAGTTGTTTTGGATTAAAATAAAAATTGAATTGTCACCAAAGAATGTCAAGAGGCAAATACAGAAATCCTCAAAACCTGAAACAATTATATGAAAGATCACCAGGATAGAAATTTCATTTTGCAGATAGAGAGTGGTGGTTTGCCCCCTACCTCAAAGAAAAATGCTTTTGTTAATCCAGAAAGCAGCATCTGTCTGAGCTCAGGATAATTCCTAGTTTCATTGCTGCCATCACAGCTGTGCCACTCCTGTTACCCCTGAATTCTAGAGAAGAGCAGCATTGAAACTGTCAAAGAAACAGTTTTAGTCAAAGGCCTCTGGGATCCCAAAACCCATTTCTCATTTAGAGGGTTCATATACACATATTTCAGTGTTTCCTGTGGAAAAGCTGCAAAATTTCTGTTACTTCTTTTGGATGCTTATTTATTTCTTTCTCAAGCCAGTTAGAAATTGCAGATAATTTCATTTTTCCATGTACAGTAATAACAGTACATCAGCTATTTATCACTATCTGCTGTAAAGTAGATGATGGATCACAGCTTCAGGAGTCAACATCCAGGAAGAGTTAATAGTGCTGTCTTTGGCTAGCTTCCTATCTTTTCCTACTCATTAGATCTCTAAACTTCCCTTGCATTGCTGAGCAGGTGATCTGAGATACCCAGATCTGTTTTCCAATCCATGCTGTTGAGCAATCCTGGACCAGGAATTCCCTCAAGCGACAAATGATGAAGAAACTGGGAAGAAATCTCTGGTCTGATGTTTCAGCACAAGAGTGCCACCTGCCCTACAGCTGTGAACATCCCACATTGAGGACAGAAGTGGGACTGGGCTGGAAACAGGGTTTCATAGTTACAATGTCAGTAAACAACAAACTCAACCATACTGACCTTTATCAGCAATTCCTACCATTAGGTAAAAGCATCCAAAGTGCTTGACATACGCACCATTGCTAAATAGAAGCAGAGTATTATTTCTTCCAATCTCCAGCACTACAGAGGGTAAGCAGTAGTCATCTTGGCCACCACACAAATAGAAAAGGCAGTTCTATTTTCTTTCCACTCCATGCCCCTCCAGATTACACACAACAATTACCTCTTTGAGCATTTACACACCTGTCCTTTTTGCAACCAAAACCATAGGTGGCTTCCGTGAAAAGTGGCAGAGAAATATCCCATCTCCTCCTTTCTTCATTTCCAGACACAATCTTCAAGAATTTTTGCTAGTTACACCAATCCACCCTTGCTGCTTTGAAATCCACATAGAAAATTAGAGGAAAAATAATCTCTCCGCCATTCCCTTTCTTCCTCACACCCACATATTCACACAGGTGTCTCTCCATAGTTCCTGCACCTCCCATAATACGACATGAGAAAAAGAAGGGTTCCTGTGATCTCTTCTTTTATTGTTTTTGAGAGAATGCAGTATGGGAAGAACTCGGGTCTAAACTTGACTACAGGAGACCCACATCAAATGTCACTAGGTAAGAAAACTCCCTGGTTTAGCTGACATTATCTGGACAGTTTGAGGCAGACTGAGAGACCAGATCAAATCCAAGGGGAAAAAAGTAAAACTAAAAGCTCCATATGAGCAAAGCTGATGGTCCTGTGGGCCTAGCTGACGGTTTAGTGATTTCAGAGGTGCAGGTAATATGGCAAGGAATCATTAAAAGCCTTCTAATTCAGCCTCTACTTAATTGTTTTAAAATTCTTTATGGGCTAGACCAGGCTAACTAAACTGTTTAAGCAGTGTCCTAATTCACACAGGAGCAGCTGACATTATCAAACTTGGTATAGCTAAGACTGTAGAGTACTGTAGAACTGTAGAACATTGCAAGGGAAAAGCCAAGTTTCACAAGCCTGGGAGAGATCAGTGAGAAGGGCAATTTTCAGGCATGGTTCTAGGCTTCTAGCTCTAAACATTTGGAGAACTTACCTTAGTCACACAAGCAGCCCAGGTAAGAAAGCTATTTGCTGCAATGGATGTGGGGGGAAACATACTCCATTTCCAGCAACATCCACATCCACCCTTGATTAAATACATCCATGTAACAGAAGCACCATCTTCAGGGCAGTGCACACAGTGGGAAATTTCAGTTTGGAAAATATTCAGAAGCTTGGCAACTATTCTTGCAAGAGAAAACTAGAACAAAAGCTGAAAGTGATTAAGAGCTGAACCTTCCTCAGGCCCCAGCTAGGAGAGTGAAAAGCTCAATCTCCCTTTTCTTTAGTTCCTTCATTCCTCTCGTTTTGGACACCTGTCTTAGCCACCTGGAATCAGCTGAGATAATGCCAAAATAAGCCTGGAATGCACATGACAGATCATCTATTTCACTTGCTTTCTATAGGGAATATGCACACACTGTTTTCAGAAAAGTGTGGAATCCGAAAGGCTGAACTATTCCAGCATATTCACTGAAGGATGGTGTCTTTAATGTAATCAGTGGCATTAACTACCAAAAAGCCAGGTGCTGCTGGTAATTACTGACCAAGATATTCTGCACAGCATTGCAAAGCTTCTTAAGTGGATGTTTTTCAATACACTGTTGGCAACATTGAGGTTTTTAGTAAATTAAAAGATTCAATACTTGCAGTAACTAATAATTTCAGTAATTGGTTGGTGAACAAAATTAAATGAGTTGTAGGCCAGTTAATACATTCAATACTCTCCTTTTAGCACAGAAAGTGGTACTTGTTTTGTTTCTGTTGGGCAATAAAACCACACAAAGAACTAGGCCGACAGATCAGAGTGTGCACCGCTTGGCATCAAGCAGCTTGATCAGATAATATCATTTACTTTACAAGCATCATATGACAGCCCAGGTAACAGTGCCGGGCCTGCAGTGATGTAAGGAAACTTGCAAATAGAATAAGGTACCCAAATATGCCATGGAAATGAATGAACAGGCAATTTTTAAAATCTATGTATAAATTAGATTATTTAGGAAGTTAAAACAAACAAACAAAAAAACCCCAAAATCAAAACCAAGGCAGAGGCATAACTTTTTTGTGATTTTCTCCTTCTCCTTTCCAGTCCAATTCCCCAACCCATGATCATCTATTACTGTCATTCACTGAATCCTGCCAAGTCCAAAGAGATGACAGTGTAATAAAATAGTAGACCTGCAAACACATTGTACTTTGTCTTTGCATGCTTACTTTGCTTCTCTGTATTTGACAAGTCAATGTGTGTCCCATTGTGTTTCTACTGAGCAAGGAAAGACATTCTGTGCTCATTTTTATGTAACTTTTCAGAGGGTAGAACTAATCGCTTCTACCTTTTTCTGCTTGGCAACCACATCAGTGTATGTTGCATTGTTACCTTACAATGCAATATGATTGTTAGCTATATTTCCTTTAAATAGACCTACACGTATGATGACTCTCATTTAAGTAGTGCAATAGCATTAAAGTAATTTATAGATTCTCCTCCCCCCTGCTTTATTTCTACACCTATGGACTTTATCCTCAAATACTCTATAATTCACAGTTTAGACTGGAATTTGAATAGCATACTGACCTATTGGTATCTAAAATACGCACAACTTAAAAGATGCACTAAAAAAGACAATTACACTGAGACTTCCTGTTTCCCTTCTGTTTCTTCTCCCTCTGTGTGTGACCTGCTGTGCCTTCCCCTGCTCATTCTCACGCAGTTCATGTACTCAGAAGAATTAGATCCTCAGAGAGAGGGGAGTTCCAGGTAGATTTCTTTCAGCATTACACCATTTCAACATATACAATAGAAAACATCAGACTGGCACTGCTGCTGCTCCCCTCACAGGACTGACCTCCCACATACAGCATTCTGGATTTAGTGATATACTTTGACTGATACACATACTGACAGCCACATGTAGCCCTCAGTAAAATAGGGAAGTAAAGTAATAAATAGAAAATAGGAAAGAAGTTTTCTTTCTGAGTGTAATAAATAGAAAATAGAAAGAAGTTTTCTTTCTTTCTGAGTGCTTAGAGAAAGAATGTTAAAGAAATAACTGTCAGAAATCCTCTTTTGCATAATGGATTTCTAACAGACCTGAAATAGGTCAAGAGACCCAGAACTTTCATGCCTAGCATGCTCTAAAAAGAAAAGGGTTCTTCAATCATACGCCTTGTTATTCTATTAGGATGTCAGTGTTCCTCAGTACCTTCCTTCATCTTCTCCTTCTCAGAGAAAAAATTCTTGGTAAACAAACAAATGAGCATCTCTGTAGAATCTGCTTAGTCTCCCAGATCTAGGCTCAAAGAAAATGCCAGTGATACAGAGTTCTACATTATACAGTATCAAATACTCCCTTAGTCTGACTAAAGCTGTGATTTTTTTTCTTAGACCATATGACTGGCAGAGTCATAACTCTATCAGTGTTGAAAAGATGAAGGCTGTGCAATTTTCATCGTGTGATGAGACAACTGTTGTTCCATAAAAGTGCCAACACTGTTATGGGTCAGCAGCTGAGAGCACACCCTGCGTTCCATTTTAGCTCTGGTTCTCCATGCTTTTCTTGGGAAATATTCAATATCCCACTCAGCTCTGCCCTTCCCCCTCTCACTTTCTGCAGTTTTTTATTAAGTATGTACTCTAAACTTGCAATCTGATAGCTAAACCCCATCCCTCAGTGCAGCTACAGTTCTATTAAAACTATGTCATCCGACTACACACTGTTCCCCCTTCTCTCAGAAAGATGTCACAGTTGCATTAAAACCTCTTTCTGCAAAGCCACATCAGTTCTTTAAGGCCAGCTACTGCTGGATCTTTAATCCAGCCAAGGAAACATATGCCCCTCAACACTGCTAGCAAGTAGTAGCTGGCTACATCCAGGCTCTTGAAAAGCTACTGTAAAGTGATCAGTCACAACTATCTTGTTAGCTACAGCAACAGAAAAAAGTCCTGTTTGGTCTTTATGTAACAGGAAGAAATTATATTGCAGCAGTATATCATTAATGTAGCTCACAGTTCATATCACCCATTACAATCCTCGTTTCTTTACAAGAAAACAGAGAATAAGGATCTACATTGTCAGAATCTGAATCATCAATAAAACCTTGGTACTGTCAGAGTTTCCACAGAAGGAAACCAGGAGAGGAAAGGTTAAATAACCTCCACAAGGTCAATAGCATCCAGCAAAGAGTGAACCCAGAAATAAGAATCCAAGCTCTTTAAGAGATATCTCCCCAATGGATGCAGAAAAAGAAAAAGTCATTGATTAATGTAACCTTACTCAAACGAGGTATCAGCCTTAAATTCTTGTGCAAAATGGAATCCTAAACTTCCCCAAATACATCTGTACCATTAGATAACAAAGTCAGGAAATTGAGTTTCTTCTGATATACTAGACACATTTAACAGTTTCACACTGCAGCTGTTAATATCACTCTTCTGGTAGAAGCATTAACAATACCTCTCCCATCCCAGCCATATTCATTATCTTTCCGCTGTGGTGACTGTTTCAGTTCTTGAAAACTTACCCACCTCTTTCTCAGCATCATTTTTTCTTTGCTACTCAACAATCAGAGTGCAATATTTATCATGACTTTTTGCCTACATCTCTGATAGGAACCCTGAGCATATGAGAGCAGTGCATATGCCACTCTGGCTCATCCTTGATGACCCATTTTGTTTTCACAACACATCTTCTACTTCAGCTGTAAAAGCTTCCATTTTTGTTCACAGTATCACATAACCCAGCTGCTACTTTGTCTCAGAAATGGGGATTTTTTGACATTTTCTTTCTCATGCACGATTTCTACTCTTTCAGTCATATAAGTGAACCAACTAGTCTGTCAAAATATTTTGCCTCCTGCTGCTCTCTGAACACCTCTATAATGTAACACAACTGGGGTTAGATCTACAAGACTATAACAATAAAAAACATATTCCAGATAGTTACACCTGCAAGAAATGTCTGCAAACTAATTTTGCCACATAAAACAACCAAAACACACACAAATGCAAAACGTGCTCAGTGCTCCAATGGCCTCTCCTCCCATGATCACCTCTGCCCCCTGCAGAGCTGCATCTGGACACAAAGAAGTAACTGCGATGCCTACCAATGAGTTAACAGCCCACTAGTGCTCCCACAGCAGTACAGTACCAGAATCAAGCACCAGTGAAGATTAAGGACCCAGGAACTGGGTCTTGCTACTGCCTCCTTCTCCTCACCTCTATCAGCAGGAGACATTAGTTCCATTCTCCTTCAGCACAGGAAAGCTTTGAACCAATACCCCACCTCTTCGCAGGCTGTGTAGCCACAGTGCAGGAGGACCAAGTGTTTGTGTGACTAGTCCATTAGAATGTGCCCTAAACTCCACTCTCTAGTCAGGGCCCACAAGGACCTAATGGCCCTGGGCAACCTGGCTGGGGACTCCCCCCTGCCCCTTGCCAGGGGCTCCAACTCAGCTCAGCTCAGGCCACACCATCCAGCCCTGCTCTATTTCAGGCCCTCACTGTGGACAGCTTGTCTCCAGGCTAGCCTTGAGTTCTTTCTCTTCAACAGGCCTTGAACACACAGTGCAGAAGGGTCCAACTCTAGCCCTGCGTTCAGCCCCATCTCCTGCTGCTCCCAGCTGGACCCTGGATCAGCCCTGCCTGTCAGGGCTGTCCTTGGAGTCTGTCCCCAAACCTAGCTCTGCCTGCCTGGTTCAGATCCCATGGGATGGCACACCATGGGCGAGGGCACAGCCTGCAGTGGGGTCATCCTGGCTCCCGGCATAGCCCACCTCCACAGAGCATCCCTGCTGGCACAAGCTGGAGGGGGTAGGAGAATCATCAGAGGCAAAGATCATAAGGATGAAGACAGTTTAACAAAATAGCATCCCAGCTTCCAGTGGATTCTCCCTCCCAGGGCTAGCACACTTGACAGCTCCTTTAAGCCAAGCATCTGTTAGCCCCTGTCTAGTCCAAGAAAACTTGCAAACCCAAATCCAGCTATAACTCAGAGGCTAATGAATTCTCTAGCACTTGCTGCTGCCAAAACTCAGGGCTGCCTGCCCTCTGCAGCATTATTTTTCCTCTAATGCTAGATCTCCCTGGAATGAATTGTGCTACTCACATTAGCCA
Source organism: Ara ararauna (assembly GCA_028858755.1). NCBI lineage: Eukaryota > Metazoa > Chordata > Aves > Psittaciformes > Psittacidae > Ara > Ara ararauna. The sequence goes on along the minus strand of CM054377.1, from coordinate 69,729,039 downwards.
CAGGACTGCTCATGCTGTAAATTAAAGATCTCTTCCTGTAGCTTTGCATGTTCTGCTTTTTGTGCCACAAATCCCCCTTGCTGTGTTGTTGATGTACCAAGCACTTGGCGAATAATTTGTCTAGAAACATTTCTACAGCTACATCTGTGGCCATAGCTAACTCACTGTCACAGCTTGTGTCCGTAATCCTTCCATGCTCTTTTGAAGCTAGCACAGGCTTGTCAAATAGCTAACTTTCTCTTCTGCTCAGTTCTACAAGCAAATAGTAGGGCACTTTTAAGAATTTCTATTCTCACAGTCTTTTGTTCCAGCTTTCTGGCAACTACCCAGTCTATAGGGCTTGGAAGCTAGAGTGACAACCCCTAGATACCTAGCCACAGGCATAAGATACATAGGTGAAGTGTCCTGTGCTCTTGCTCTGTCCTTGCACAACACATCTGACCCACAGTCCCAGTGGCTGCCCCTTTTCTATTCTCAGCTTTAAAAGCAGGGCTGTGACAAATCCTTCTCTCTCAAGCAGTAAAATGAGTATCCTGTCATAGGCAACAAACCTGAGGGTTGATTACTTTCTCTCACACTGAAGTTTTCTCTACTCTGGTGCAGCTTCTTTGGTGTTCTCTCTTTTAATTTTGTTTTTGGATTGCAGTCAATACTTCTAATACCATAAAAAAAAAGAATGAAATCAATCATAATGGCTCTGCTAGCAACAACAGCAGCAGCAGCACTGTACTTGACCTTTATTTTAATAGGAAAGAAGTTTGGTTACAAAAGTATTTTAGTTTTTCCCCAGAATACTGCAACACACCTCTGAGCAAAACTAAGCTTTTTCAGTAATTTCACCTATTCTATTAAAGAAAAAGTAACATACACTTTTCCCAACTGCTCACTTTGAGACCACCATCCACAGAAACCACACGGCACCTCTCACCTTTGTACAGAACATCCCCCCGGTCAGTGGGCAAACTAATTCAAGATATGTAAAACACATGCTGACAGTCCCATCACACACCCTTGAGAGCATCTCCTTCAAAAACTCACAGTTGGAGCAGGCTATGCATTCGCAAGGCAAATCATGGAGATAACCTGCCTATCAAATCACTCCAACGAAACGTCCCAGAGACAATCTGTCCTCTGACTACTTACTGTTAGCTAAACCTAGCTCATGTTTTATTTCTGGTCAAATGGCATAATGACAAGAGGTATGGTATGAATATGGAAAAGATATCCAGAGATGTCCGGAGATCTCCATCTTCCAGAATGGTTCTCATGACATAAAAATGACAGTGCTTGTCAGCACCTCCTCCCCACTGACACCACCTCTCTCTGTCACCTAAAAGCCAGTCAATATAACCCAAATAAATGACAACCAGTCCTCAAAGGATGTGATCTGCACAGCAGGCTTGACAAAAAATGCCAAGCCATGGACAGAGAAGAAACTATTAAACAGTTGAGAGAGGACACCTTTCCTCAGTAGTCCAATGGACAGCTTACCAATGGGTATTACCTTCTCTTTCAGTACAAATCATAAGAGCAAGACATGGAGCCACACAGGAGAAAGGGGCACCCTCAAATCTGCTATCACCATAGTAATGCAGTGGTGTAGTTTAACCCCAGCTGGCAACTAAGCCCCAAGCAGCTGTTCACCCACTTCTCTCCGTGGGATGGGAGAAAGAACTGGAAGAGTAAAAGCGCGAAACCTCATAGTGAACAGAGGGCCTGGCTTCCTTTGAGCTGCTGCCTTCCCCAGGTGGGAAGGGACACCAGAACCTTGTGGAAGGTGGTCTGTCCCACCACCACCTAGGCTCTTACCTTAGATGATCACCAGCATCAGCCCCACCACTGACCTGAGGCACACCAACCCTGGTAATGCTGCCCCACGGGTGGGATTTTTCCTACTGAGTGCAGGGTAGTGCTCTTTCCACTGTACAGTAGCCCCTTCTGTCTACACCTCATCCATTTGGACGCTGTGGTAGGCTATCACAGGCCTTGCTACACTCAGAGTAAATGGCAGTTGCTGTTTTCACTTTGTCCTACTCAGACACCTCCTCAAAGCAAGGCTTGCATTGGCTCTGACAGAACTTGTACTTGGTGAAGCTGTGCTCTGTGTGTTCCCTGATGTCACCTTGTCCTTTGTGTGCCTTCAAGTGTTCTTCTGGCAGATGCTGTCCCTAGTCTTCCCAGACAACAAAGGGAGGGTGATCAGCTAGTTGTTTCTGGCATCCTCTTATTTGCCTGTCTTGAAGATGGACCTAATGCCTGCCTTTTTTCAGGCATGACCTTTAAGTGCATGACTGTCTTGACCTTTAAGGGCAAAGCCACTCTAAGGGCTGTGTCCATCACCAACTCCATCAGCACTCTTGAATGCAGTCCCCTTTCATCGCTTGCACTCGTGTACGCCCATTTGGCTTGCCTACTCCCTAACTCTTCTCTTCTGCAGGCAATGCTTCATACCGCAGGATTTGCTAGTAGACTTAGGAACTGGGAGGCTTGAGGAACACCTTATTCCTGGGAACTGAGAGAAAGCATAATGCCACAGTTTATAGATCTGGTTTCTTCCTCCTGATGATTCCCACTACCTTATATGCGCTGCTGGCATTTTGCCTCCCTTCAGACTTGGACAAACACTTTTCCTTTCAAAGGGGAAAAGACCATTTAATCTCATGGTTACAGCAAAGAGTTACAGCATGTAACTCTGCTTCTCTTCAGCTCCTTCAGAGCTGCTGTAATGTCACAGTAGCTGCATCTTATTTTCTCATGCTTCAGGATATTTGCAGATTTTTTTACCAGCAGTACCCCAGGTCGCACACGCCGCAGCCTTACCAGCTTGTGATTCAGTTCTGGTGTCTTTGCCTTTACAAAAATGCATTTTTTTTTAAAGAGCAATACAGCGATCTCATTCAAAGTCTTCCATTACTTCTGACCAGGCTGCAAACAGAGCAAGGCATGTCTTACAGAGCTGCTATCTTAAATAACTATTTCTATATTGATCTTCCAGATCAATTGAAATTGTTTTCCTCACCCAATACCATGTAGAAAATCATCCTTTTTATCTCCCACATGCCCTTCACTATTACCAGTTTTGATGTTCAGAGCAAGAAATGCTCTGTGTCAAGGGCAAGTAGAGCCTGGTTTCTCCCTAGCTTGTATGCCTGCTCTCCTTGGTATGATACAAACCATGGTCTCATCTCTACTACCTGCTTCCTAAATACTAATGAAGAAAAGAAAATTTCAAAGCTGAACTGCTTTTTCTAGCTGTGCTTCTCTCACTTCAAGACAGGCATCACACACACAGCATATTTTCAGCTGCCCACTTCTATACACGTAAATAGCACTAGATGGACAGATCAAGCTGGTATTAACAAGGGAAGAAATTAGTTTTTGAGCTGAGTCAGACTTCCAGTTAAATGCTAGCAAGTTCTTGCAAGCAGAAAAGTTTCAAGCTCCATGTTATTTTAGCAATTACATATTAAGTCCACATGGGTTGCTTCTCTGTCCTTCTCCTTTTGAGCAACTAGGATATACTGCAAGATAGACATCATCAAATTTTTATTCCCTAGTCACACACTCTGCAGCGGTAACCTTACTGAAATTGTTCAATAGTACTGCCTGAACACTTCTGGGGTCACTGCTGATCCCAAGATGGGTAATTAATTAGCTTAGTTCTGGGGATAATGTATTACTTGATTTCAAAGTTTCCTTGTGAATAACACATATTTCCAAAACATGATAACAGTAGAATGATTAAAAAAAAAAAACAAAAACAAAAAAACAAACTCTTCAAACAAAACACTCCCCCCACCAACAATTAAGTAACAAACAAAATCCCCAAAACCCTGGAAGTCCAAAATCGTTAAAAACAAGCAGGCACACAAAGATAATTTTGAGCTTACAGTACAACTTGGACAGCTTATAGTTTGCTTTCTAGAAGATGTTGCTCTGATTTAACATGCACAGGAAAGGCTCTGTGCTTAATCACACACTTTCCAGTTCCGATCAACCCACTAACCTATCTCAGAACTTTGTGAAAGCATCCTCATCTCTGAGGAGAAAAAACAAAATCATAGCTCATTATTGAAGAAACCCAGGGATCTTCAGATTAAAACCATGATCTGATTTTATCTTCAAGGGCAGAAATTTCTGTCCAATAAATGAAAGAGAAAAAGAAAGACACTTGGTATAATGTTGCAAGAATGTGTTCTATCCTTCATATTTAACTCATCTAGTTTATATGAATATAAAGGAACAGCTTATTGTTCCTTTAGAGAAAACATCTAAAAAGAAAAGTTGTTATGAAGGAGACTGATTTTTGAGGAAACAATGTAAAATAGACCTGCTGAGGGAGTTTTGCTGCTTCTGTGGATGACAATGTTATGCGTACATAATAGAGACACTTGTGTGAAAGGAATGGCATAGAAGTTTGCTGCAACACTAGCGATCACCACCGGTTCTTCTTACAGACTTGAGACTCTAAATTGGGATTCTAAAATCCCTTGCCCAGCTAACACCCACAACTATAGATATGTAAGCACTTCATAAGCCCTGACAATATTTAGGTGCGTGAGAGTTATTTCTGCAGATCCATAAAAGTATAAAAACTATAAAAATTTTCAAGTAGACTGAGCTACTTGGACTATCATTCATGCATCAACACAGATCAGAAGCGACACATTCTTCTGCCTAAATGCTCGAGCGCTCAGTCTTGTCACAAATCTCAGAGCTCACCTGATATTTCTCAACAACATCCATGTTCCATCAGATTACACCCTTTCTGAGTTCACAGGAGAAGTAAGGCAAAAATATTGCCATCAAAACTGGGCATCAGATGACAGAGCTTTAACCTAGGGGATTACATTCACAGGTTCAAATTCTTCCTCAGTTTTTTACACAAGTAACTATTTCTCAGGCAAAGCCTAAATGATCATTTTTCATGATAGAACTTATTTAAAAATGGTAGCTTGAGCTCTATGAAATTCAAGTGCAGAAAGAATACTAGTCAGCAGTTTCAGGAGAAGGACATCACAAAGCAATACAATCCGATTCAGGTTTTTGGAGTGTACAAATGTAGAGGTTTTCTTACAGTATTAAACTGACTTAGCACAGCACCCATCAATATACTTCTGCAGTTCAGACTTTAAAGGAAAACAAGAAAACACCTACACAACCCAAAAATATCTTTTCTTCACTATCACAGCACAACTTTTCCTTCCCATAAATGCAGGGTATAATTTAAATGATAGTCCCCCTTGGAATGTTTATATCCTCTGTCTTCTAAAAAACAGATGAACTTCGACCATAATGAATTAAACTAATTTAATTTATATACTAGATATTTATAAGATTCTACTTCAGCAATTTCTAGATGGCAGTCATTGGAACACTGAGATTCCCTCACTTCTCACAGCGTCAATCACCACACAACAAAAGAGGAAAAGCAATTAATTTTATGATGCTTTAGTTTCATTTTGAAGTATGGCAAGAAGTTATTTGGAAGATAACGGTTACAAGAAGGGTGGCAATTTCTATTCCTAGCCTTCCATGTATCACAAACCAACTCATATCAGACTTTTATTTCTGGGACGTTGGCCAAAACAAAGTATGTACGTCAGTTTGTTTCTCCCAGTTCTCTCATAAGTCACATCTGAAAACTTCTGTGAAGGAAGCAGATAGATACAGCTTAAGTAGCATTTTTAAGTTGCTTTCATTTCAGTCACCCTTCTACTTGTAATTCAATACCGTTGTAGTCAGACTACCAGTGAAATCCAGAAGTACTTCTATCATTCAGCTCAAAATCACCCAATTTTTAAATTGGTGATATCCACATTTAAGGAGGAGGCTTTTCTGATTAAACAACATGGATCAATATGATTTCTACAAGTAGTGCTGCTGCGGGTATTCTTTCACTCTTTCTGCGTCAGCTTCTCCCACAGTCACCAAAAACAATGGAGAAGGACCAGGTTAGTTTATCACAAGGTCTCAAATAAAAGCAGGTCAGTTCATAGTTGAATGCATCCTATATAAAAAGCCTTACACAGTTCAACACTAGCTTTTGATGAGGCCTTATCACACTCTAGAACTATTTGACAGGACATTGTAGCAAGGTAGGTGTTGGTCTCTTCTCCCAAGTAATTAGTGATAGGATGAGAGAAAATGGCCTCAAGTTGCATCAAGGGAGGTTTAGATTGGATATTATGAAAAACTTCTTGTCAGAATGGTTGTCAAGCACTGGAACAGGCTGCCCAAGGAAGTGGTGGAGTCACCATCCTTGGAGGTATTTAAAAGACGTGGCACTTTAAAGGTATGGCATTTAGGGACATGGTTTAGTGATGGATTTGGTTCTTTTACTCCATTTGCTCCAGAGATACAGCAGAATATCTTATTGTGAAGCTTTCTCTAGCATGTGCCAGTGTAAGAGCACTAAAAATCAGATTCACTTGTATGTGAAGAGGCAACAGAAGGACAGAATTTGTTTCAGGCCAGGGAAATGCCTCCTTTCTTCCCCACTCATCAGAAACCTTCAGACTCTGCAACACAATGTTGTTTTATCTAAAGTTATTTTTCAACAGCCTAACCTAAGAATTTTCTAATTGTATGCCGCATTTCAGTCTGAGCTCTCAGATTTATTCTGCCTCCCCCATTTACTCTGCTAGTGGGATATAAACACTGCCTCCTGCCCCAGCAGCTGTACCAGTGGTGTAAGGTGTACATGACACAAGTTCTGAAGCATCTCTTGAGACATGAAATTGGCAGATCTTTCATATTTTGCCAAACTCTACCACCAGATGTTTATGATTTTTGTCTCAGGTCTTGAGAATTTTGTTGATTTTAAACCCCAGCCTCTAGAGAGCAGGATCAATTTGGAATGGTACTTTTCATTCAAAAATAAAGCAATGTTTTTTATATCTTACATTTGTGAAGAATTTGGCCATACCTGGAAGAGGAGGAGGAAATTCTAAAAACCATTTAATGTTTCATGATTTTATACCAAAAGTACATGATTATTTCTGATTCAGGTGATTATGAGTGGCGACACAAACCGCAAAACCTAGGAATTTATTTCTGTTTAGCACCAGCCTAGATTTACAACCAGGCAAAGTGCCAGAAGTGGCATGGAGGCTGCAGTCAAGCTGTGTACCTAAGCTGTGTATTCTTTAGAGCACTGAAAATCCTCTTTCTACAATTTTGCCTAAGCTTCATGAAGCCTTAGACCAGTTCTGTCTTCCAACTCTTGCTGAAGACAAAAAAAAACCCTCAGTTACAATGAAATTTGGTCTTGTTTTTCAATGCCTTGTAAAAAAATATCACAAATCAGTCTTGATGATGTACACAGAAATTAAGTCTTGCCTCCATAAGGGTATAACAGAAGTTAAACTGAAAGAAAATAAAAGTGGCTCCTCAAGCTGACAGAAAAGGTCAGGGCTAGGGTCATCGCCAGAGCCCTGAAGTTCTTAGGTCTGCATTTTGCACTTCCCTGTTTCTGGCCCCTCTAGTTCCAGGGGCAGCCATGACATTAACATCTACTCAGGAAATGAGCTGGATGTTCAACAGCAGACACTGGTTAAAGCGTTTTTATATCTCCTTGTCCTGGGAAGTCTAGTGGAGAAGACCATCTCAGTTTGTTTTTACATCTCTCACTAGAAAGTACAATAGAGTTTCTTCACAGGAAAAAGAAATGCTAGGGTAAAAGTGAACAAGCAACCAGCAGATAGCAGCTGACATAATAAAAGATATAGACTGATTTAGAAGTACTCATTCATATTTTTCCAGTGTAAGATGAAAACCAGTGCCAACTACAAACTCCACATTGCAAATGGTACCCCATACACTCCACAGGGAGTGAGAAGTCTTACTGAAAAATATCAATATAGACCAATATTGTTATTCTAACACTGAAATTAAATGGCTTCACGCATAGGCACCCATTAGTGCTTAATATTGCAATATGCCCTGGTTTCAGCTGGGATAGAGTTAATTTTCTTCTGAGTAGTGGGTACAGTGCTGTGTTTTGGATTTAGTGTGAGAACAATGTTTATAACACAGTTGTTTTAGCTGTTGCTAAGCAGCTCTTACTCTAAATCAAGGACTTTTCAGTTTCTCATGCTCTGGCAATGAGGAGGGGCACAAGAAGCTGGAAGGAAGTAGAAACAGAACACCTGACCCAAACTAGCCAAAGGGGTATTCCATACGACAGCACACCATGCCCAGGATATAAAGTGGGGGGAGTTACAAGGAAAGGACCAGTCATTGCTCTGATCAGGCTGGGTGATGAGCGATTGCATTGTGCATCACTTGTGTTTATTGAGTTTTATTCTTTTCTTTATTGATAGTGTTGTTGATACTATATCTTACTTTATTTCAATTATTAAACTGCTCTTACCTCAGCCTGCAGGTTTTACCTTCTTCTGATTCTCTCCCCCATCCCACTTGGATGCAGGGATAGTGGGCGAGCAGCTTGCATGTTACTTAGTTGCTGGCTGGGGATAAACCATGACAGAATAATACATTTTTTGTTGCTCTTCCACAGGACAGCAATGAAACAGAAAACAAAGAATTTAAAAAGCTTTTCTGATTTTTATTATTCTACCACAAAATTTGAAAATCCCTTCCTTAAGTTAAAAGCTTGCGCCACTCTTGAAGCCAGAGCAAGCTGTGATGACGAAAAACATATTCTATCCAACCTTTTCAGAGGCTCATTGTTGTGTACACAAGATTCCTATCATGGCTGTTTAGGCAACAGAAGGAACAATGAGAGTGATTTGGGCTCAGCTGGAAAACCAGCCAGCTTGATGCTGTCTGTGGTCAAGCCCGGTCCTGTGGTTGCAGCTCAGATTATAACATCAGCAAACCCAGGTGGTACTTAGCTCCTGTCCACTACCTACCCCAGCCTGCCTCCTCTTTCTCCTCAGACAAGCTGGCAGAGCCTTGCAGAACACTCAAGCCTGAATTGCTCGAGAGCACAGGCTCACACGAGCAGAAACCCTGGGAATGACTACCTGACCTCAGCCTTGAACAGCTTCAGCCAGCAAATAGGCCATGTGAATTAGAGTGGGTTTCATGGGATGGCTGACAGGAGCTGATGGCTTGCTAGTACAGTGAAAGGATCAGCCCCATTCCCAGCCATAGGTTCCCACCCCTTCCATTGGACAGGGTCTGGCAATGAATCATCTCACTGCAGGGTTAAAAGAGCTCAATGGAAAAACACAAAGCTGCCAAAGAAGTGGAGAGTTTTCTGACAACTGGTGTGAGGCTGGGAGGCATGCTGTCAAGAGCTGGGATGAGCAGGTATCAGGTCCATCTTTTTTAATGAGTAAGTGCTATTAGACCAGCCTAGCCTCCCATAATGTAGCATTCTGTTTTGATGCAATCTATCCCACATAAAACACAATGTATTCACGTAACGATAAGAACCAACAGAGCAGAAGTTTTGAACTTACAGAAGAGCTGTTATCTGTATTATTAAGAGCCTCAGTTAGGCTCAACCTTCCTTGCACCCTTTCCCATCTACTGGAACCACTGTAAGCTGCTCCCCAAGAGGTTCTGCCACATCTTCCCTTTATTTAAAGTTTATTTGAACAGTGTTAGGTCTATGAAACTCTCCAAGACACCTCTGCTTCCTTTAGTCACAGTCAGGACAGCCAAACCATCCTGGGGGAATATTTGCCATCTGTAGTCCATTGATGACTGAATCTTTGTTGTTTGCCAGAAGATGTGAATATCAGGACAAATGCATGCTATCCTGAACTTATCTCCTGGCAAAATCATTAGCTAATTAATATTATGTGCAGCAAACAAAAACTTCTTTATCACATGGTATTTATAAACTATTCTCTGCAACTATGAATCTGTCACACTAACAAATCAGTAAATTAAGTCATTTAGTGATCAGAGCCAAGAACTCTGACCAGAGACTGCTGAATACTGATCTGATCAGCAATGCAGTTTGCACAGGATTTCAAAACACACAATTCGTTGCATCTTGGCAAAACTCAACATACTCATATGAAAAGGATGCATTGCTTGCTTTGCAAACATGCTCCACTTTTAAACAAATTAGCCCTGAGATTAGGAGCACCTAAGCACCAAGTGTTTCTTAGACTCAATTCATCACATTTTCTGTTTTAAACAGAAGAAAGAGATGTTTTGCAAGAGTAGATTTAATTTTCCTACACAGTTCCAATCTGGTAACGTTTCATATATTTTTCATATGTTAGTTATTCTTTAGGAAGGCTATTTGATGGAAACAAAACAGTTTTTCAAGTAAATGGATAACAGTCCTACACATGTAAAAGGTAATGGCATAAATTTTAGATTATATTATCTGAATTTCCTGGCAGGATCATGCTCAGTAGTCAAAAAAGAACCACAAAAGAACCTTGGGATTTTCTCCTGATGACACAGTAAGGTGGGTTCCACTGCAGAAGCAAGCTGGCCTAACTGCCAGAAACTATAAGCAGCCTAAAACAAATGTGTTGCAGCTGGTTGTCAGTACCACGTCATACCTGATAGCAAGAGAAAGCGAAGTGACACCAGTGGCCTTGCAGCTGATCAGAGGTGGTGATGAATAATAATCATTAGCATGACAGAGCAGATGTTGCAGGAGGCTGGTGGTTTCACTTCATATTTACCATTCACTGGCAAAAAAAGATGTGTATGCTTGGCAGATGAAAGAGCAGAGATGCATGGGAGATTTGGCAATTTTTCTTATCTCACCTGCCATGCATACTGTGGCATAGGTCATTCTCAATTTTCATCCATGCCATAGGTGCTGTAATGCAGCCCACTATTAGCTCTCTCTCCGTCTTTGGTACCAGAGATGCTGTCACTCCCACAACTAACTGAGGAAAGCTAGATTTCACAGCTAGGACATGGTCTGAAGACAGCATTTCACACTTACAAGGTCACAAGAAACAGCTTTGCTGAATTTGTGTAATATCCACCTCCCATGTGGAAGTGTTAAGCCAAAACTCTCCAAGTGAGGAAGCTGGAGGGGTAGGGTGATGAGACAACCAATGTAACTTCTTACAAGTGTTGCTATTTACACCTTTATACAGTTACTGCTGTCTGCAGGGGAAAATTCACACTGTTTATGTTCACACCTCCAACTTAGGTGTCTGAGTGATAAATCTAGACTTTCTGGTCATGGAAACTGGATTCAGAACAGGTCTGTTTTGGCTTGTAATCACAACTACAAATCCAATAGGAAAAAAGAATTAAAAATGGGTGAACAACTTTTCAGCAGTGTGAAGCTTTAAATCCTCACAGAATTAACACTCCAACACCTATTTTATTCCAGATCGCCTCTGACTCCCAGTCTCAGTCTCACCACCTTCCTCCAGAAGCAGTGTTCCTCCTGTCTCTGCCTTTTACCACCCCAACCAGCTGGCCCCTTTTCAGTTCCTATTCAGCCTCCTCATACATTCTGCGTCTACCTTCCTACATGCTCCAGTGTGGTCTAGGAGCTAAAAGTATCCTTGGGAGGAAGAAGAACATCCTGAAGATGGGGAATGTACCTTGCAGCAGAGGCAGTGCTGTCGATCACAATCCACCTAAAGGAGAATGGGTTATTGGTCAATATTATGGGGGGTATTCCCTGAACCACACAGGGAGCACCACTGATGGGATGGCTTAAATTCCTACTTCAGGCATCTAAGCAGAATGACTCAACGTGGAAACTGTTGCTAAGACCTGCCTGCCAGTATATTCCCCTGCCAGAGCAAGCTGTCTACTTTCACTAGTTTATTAATGTTTCTCAAATTTGATTAAATAACCTGAGAAAAGGCCTCTTGGAGAGCATCCTACTGAAGTACATTTCACAGCTGGAAATTTTCTCACAGAGTGACTGACATATTCCCAGCCTTTCCATGGTAAGAAGCTCAGATTCCATTCTACTTCAGAAACCATCTTTATCTGCACCTGTACCTATACTCTTTCCTTTAAAGACAGGTTTCTCCTTTTCCCATCCCATTTCTCCATGGAAACTGCTTTCCCATTCTTTTTTGAAGAACCATGTTGTGACTGTAGTGCATAACTAGACACACAATGCCCCGTTCCTATTATCAAGAACTATTGAAACTTAGAAATTTATAATGTGCTTATTTTCATAGTGCTACTCTGAAGTAAGGGGACATTACTCCCTTTTGCTGAGGCAGAAGTTATTCCTGCAGCCATTTTTAAGTGGCTGGGCTCTTGGAATTTGTTCCACAGTTTTGGTCCTCTATATGTTCATATCAAAAGCCCTAAAAGTCAGGTACATTGGAAAATGCTGTGGCACACCTCTTGTCTCAGCAGTTATGAATGCTCAAGACCGGCAGCTACACTTGGGAAGTGTTCCTGGTTTAAACATACCAAGTATGATCTGTATCTTCTCTGCAATAGATGCCAAGCAAGCCCCTAAATTCTTAGGGGGTGCTGCTTTTGAGGTTAGGTCTGTACACTGGGTAGCTGACAAAGATTATGTGGGGTAGTCTCCGTCCCACACTCTTTAGAATTTATCCTGTACAATCCTTTGTAGTTTCTATGAGAGAGAGCACACACACCATTGCACTGTACACTCTGTGGAGTGCACTTCACTCCACAGAGGATTCTACCTCCACTTATTGCTGTTATCATTTCATCCCCAGTGGAAAACTGGGGGACTTCACTCCTACATGGGACTACTACAAACAGGCCAAACACCATTCAGAATGATTATGAAGAGTTGTGCTCTCTTTTTCCCAACTCTGAATTCACAGAGTTGAAGAAGCCTGGAATGCATCTGTGCTGTTCCACAACTGTCTAATTCACTGTTATGAAGGAAAATGGGTAAGATTTCCCTGGAGGAGACACCACATATAAAGAATTACACTCCTGTGTGCCCTTCCTCTTTTCATTTTTACTATGCTTGGCAGAGTTATATGTTAAAATCATCTAACAGCACAAACTACTGACTATTTCTCTCCAGCAGACAAGTAATTCATTCCCCAAGGATCGCACTGCCACGACCTGGTGAGTAAAAAGCAATTTGAGACAGCCCTTGAGGGCTGGAGAGACAATTAGGTACTCGGAAAACAAAAACCCAGAAATTTTCCTATGCTGCTTGGGGTCCAGGCTGTGACTCTCTTGGTGTCTAGCCAGGTGAAGGTCTGACTCTTCCTAAAGCTGTAGCTGAACAAGTAACCAACAACACCTCTGGTACTTAGGGCAACAATTCAAAACCAATTCATTTGTTCTTACTGCTCCAGCTGAGCTGCCCATCATCTGGAAGATGAGGAGGCAGAGTAACCAGTCAGCCTGATTCTCAACCTTCTGATGCACACTCAGATACTCAACAAACATGCTCAAACTCTTTAGGGCTGTAAATCACATTTCCATAGGCATATTCTCACGTGCACGTCACTTTGCACTTCACAGAATCTGAAAGCATAGACTGCAGGTAAGATGAAGACAAAGGTGATGGATGATTCAGGAGGAAGTAGTACAGCAGGAATTTTCTCTACCACAGCTACAACAGGTCACACAGGGACTTTGGGCAGGTTAGGCCTATGCAAGCAAATTCACAGCACACCCAGCTTTGTACTGCTACAAATGATGCCCTGGAACCCCTAATTCTGTTCCAAGCTACAATTCACCTGAATTCACCAGAGTCTTTCAGCTTTCTTAGAGTTCCTATGTATTTCTTATGATGTAATCTAACACTGAACATGCAAATAAACAGGAAATCATTATAGCGACCGTGTACAAAATCCGCCCTTACTGTTTACCTTGAAAGCTAGATCTGTAGTTAAATCTTCAGTAGCTATGAATATTTATAACAGGCTATCAGCATGTTTTCAACCATATCTCAAACAGTTTGTTACGCTACTTGTATTTTCAAGGTGATTTCTCACTTGCAGAAGTAGGTCAGAAAAGTACCTTGCATCTGAAGAATCACTTAGTGGATGGAAAACTTTATCAGTGGCTGGAAAACTTTATCAGTGGCCATAGACAGAAGATTCCTAAATTACTGGTACCTTTTAGAAAAAAATATGGTAACAACTTTTAATTATTTCAAATAAAATGTGCAGAGAATTCAATTTGATCAGATTAAACAACTCCTATTTTAAAAAAGCCACAATATAGAAAAAAGAATAAACAGGGAAGCCACAGAAAAGCAACCTCTTCAATCAGTTATGGAAGGCTTACTTTGTCCCTTCCTACTTTTCCTCTGGGAAACCCCAAACCCAGCTTTTTCATTCAAAGTTTCTTGTGGGGAAAACTTCTGTTTCCCAAAATACATTTTTAAATTACCACAAAGTTGATCAATGCCTTCAGGAAGATTTAAAGAACCACATGGCAGGGGGGTTGGAACTAGATGATCTTGAAGATCTCTTCCAACCCAAACCATTCTATGATTGTAATGACTCTGAAGTGACACAAATGAATTTTAAAAGAGTATTTGACCAATGGCCATATAAATTCTTGTTAAAAAATATTGTGTTGATCATATCACAAAAACTGGCTGACATGTTTTGAAACATACTTTCCTCCAACTAAAAACTGGTTAGGACTAAGAGTAACCATTTTTTATATTTGCTTAAATTTAGATAATTATTCTTGAAAATGTAAAAATTACCAATATTATATTTAGCTGATTACATGAGGCACTGTGTCTCAGTGTTGCACTGAGAAAGACTGAGTGCCTCTGTTCACTTACCCTATTTCCTGACCTTCACCTGAAATCCACATGATTCTTCTCAGAACCAGATTCAGACCCCAGATGAAAAGACACAAATTGTGTTTCAATCAGGACAGCTGCTTCCTCAAACATTATCAGCTGTCCAATGCAAATCATGGGAAAGAATTTTTCCATGGTGGAAGCAGCATGTAAACATCATGAGATCTAAGGTCCATTTCATTGGAATATGAGCAGCCCCCAGATTCGGTTTTGGTTGTTGGTGGTGTGGTGCTATTTATTTTTTTTTCCTCCAGGTCCATGAGTTGTCATGTTCTTTAGTCATGTCTGCTGATGTCATCATACTATTCCTGATTAAGCCTTATCATCTAACATAGTCAACTTAAACCTTCTCTATTACATTCTATTATCTCTCAGGCTTGATGTTATCTTCTGCTATCATTACCCACTTTATTATATGATAAATAGGAATGATTTTAGCAATCACTTCTGTGGGTCTTGCATTCTCTGTCAAAAGCTTTTAATTTCTAAAAATTGGAGATGATGACCTGATATTTAGTAATATATACCTAGTTGTTTAGTAATATATACTTAATTGAAAACCTGGTTGTTTTTTCTCAACTAGGTTTTCAAAACCTGGCAGGCCTGATACAAAAAAATGCCAAACAATATTTCACCCCATTTGGATCGAATTAGAGTAAAAAACTTACATGAAGATGATTCATATTCAGAAAACCAACCACAGAAGGTACTGTGCTCACTCCATTTCCTGTTGAAGCTGTTTCAAGAACATGGACAGTTTTTTCCAATAAGGTCAATGCTGAAGTGTATCATGGAATCATGGAATAATTTAGGCTGGAAGTGATCTAAGGAGGCCATTTAGTCCAACCTTCTGCCCTAAGCAGGGCCAGCTATGATGTCAGACAAGGTTGCTTGGAGCTCTAACCTCATAGATGAGAAACTGCACAACCTCACTGGGTGGCTTCATCCACTGTTAATCATCCTCATGATGAAAGAACTTTTCCTTCTATCCAGCTGGACTCTCTTTTGCTTCAATTTATTTTTTTTGCTTCTCAACCTTCTACCATGCACCATTGCGAAAATCCAGGATTCATCTTCTCCATGATCTCCTCACAGGTATTGAGGAAGGCTACTACTATTAGGCCTCTCCGAAGCCCTCTACTTCAGGCTAAATACCAGCAATTCACTGATCCTCTTCTGAAAGGTCATGGCCTCCAGACCCCTGACTATCTGATGGTCCTCTGCTGAGCTCACTTCAGTTTGTCAGTGTTTTGTTCATGCTGAATGGCCCAAATGGGATACTGGTACTTTAGATGTCAACAAATAAGAGCTCAGTAAAGGGGAAATAATCTCTTCCTTCAGTCTGTGCTGTGGAGAACTGGCTGTGTTCATGTTAATACAGCCCCAGATGCTGTTGGCCTCCTTGGCTGCCACAGCATCCTGCTGGCTCACATTCAGCTTGCTGTGTACTACAACTCCAGGTCCTTTACACCAGAGCTGCTTCTAGCCTGTGCTGTTGTAGGAGTTCCTCCCTTTCCAGGAGCAGGACTTTGAATTTGTTCTCATTGAATTTTGTAAGGTCCACACCAGCTGCTCCTCAAACATATCTAGGCTCTCCTGAATAGCATCCCCACCATCAGTCACCTCAGCTGTTCCCAAATTTGGTGTCAACAACTAAGTTCATGAGAAAGCATTGTTGCCTCCTTTAGGCAAGTTATTGGGAAATGATCTTAAGGATGTTGTCCTCTCAAAGACAGTAGTTTCCATCTCTAGAGGGAATCTTAACTGCAGAAAATTGTGCTAAATTTTCTAAAAGCAGCAAATCCTAAATAAGTGACAAAGTAAATTGCAAAATCATTTACTGAAATAAGGTCCAGACCACCTAATTCTTACTCAGTTTAGTAATTATGTTATGTTTGGCAAGGAAGAACCAGTGCTTGAAGACTCAGCAGTTACTGCTGGCATAAACACACATGGCACAGAGCATTTTATTTCTGCTAGGGAAACCTTACTCACCTTTCCAGATTTCTGCCAAACATAGTGGGCTGGAATATACCATTCCTTCTCTTTGCCAGTAACAAAGGACTGATAACAAAAATTATGTCCAGTCTCATTTTCCTTTTGGAGTTTGTTGAGTTGAGAGAAATAAAACCTAGACACATACTGAGGACAGAAAATCTCCTTGAACTAGAATTCACAAAGGCTGTTATCTTTCACCCAAAGAAGAAATTAGGGAAATGATATAGTGAAGATTGCTTCAGATGTAAGGATGAAATAACCTCAGGAGATCCCAGCTCATTGTAACACCTTTACTTTATAGTTTTATTGTGCTACTGGTTTTTACTCTTTAACTGGTGGCACCTTACCGTTTCTATCACTTTTCTGTTTCCCCTTTTTGATGTCACAAATGGTTTTACAAAGCAATATACAAAACAGAGATCATTTCTTCATGCACAGAACTTGTAACAACATCACTACCCACGAAGTGCAGTGCCAACAATACCCTTTGAGAACTCAAGCCCTTGTATCTTTTCTGTACCAGAACAAGAGCTGCAGTTGCCAAGCAAGTTGTGGTTGTGACACATAGATTACTTTTTTTTTTTCCCCAAGGATTTTTCTGCAACTAGAGAATTTCACAGGTTAATAATCTGGAACCTAGATGGCTCTTCCAGGCTCTAGGACATTTCAGTCACATAATGCATTTTGTGCCTCTGCTTCTTCTCTTGTCCTTTGTCTGTTTGGGCTGAAGATGTGTGACAGAGTCTCTTGTTACATGAGCAGGTCACATACAAACAATAGGGCTTTTATTAGCAACTCTTTTGCAAACCACATGGCTAGTGAAATACTATTCCTCCAGAGACTTCAGATCCATCACCACTTCTGACACAGAAATACATTAGCCCTCCTAAAATTACAGTACTCATGAAGGAAAATAAAAGACCTTACCTTTTGCTTAGTCATTCCATCAGGTTACAGATTAGGGAAATGGCAGAAAATGTAGGGTGCATCAGTCATGTTATTGGCCACAAAGCAGCACTTTCAGGATCCCTTTCTCTCATAAGACACAACAAAGTAACCGCAACAACATTTGTAAAGTACAGGCAGAACGGGACACCTCCAGTCCCTCCTCCTCTTCCCTCAAGAATAAAATAAATACTGCAGCTCCAACAGTGCAACTCTGCAGTCTACCAGAAAAGATGCATTCAACCATTTGCTTAGTATTGTAATTGAACTTCCTTTTTCGCAAAAACATTTACACAAATATGAGCTAAAATAACTAGGTAACACACTTCTATCCAAGCTCTTCCAGTCATGTCTGTGCCCACCCTACCCCCCCCAAAACCCCTAAAACAATGCTGTAAGACTTTAAGTCCTTTTCTAGTAGCCAACACAAGTAAACACAAATATAAAATCCTTATCTGAATTTAATGTATAACAAAGCAGGCCTCTAAATAAGTGTTTTGAGGTTAGCTCAGAGGGTGCTATGGCTGAATTTTTTGCCAGTCTAGCATTTTGCTTATATAGACCAAACATTAGCATGTGCTAATGTAGACAGACTGTCAAGGAGATGGTCAGCTTAGCATTGCAAGCAAATTTATGTATTTTGCTGTTACGGTGGGTTGTGTGATCCCTGCCCTCACTGCAATAAAACTGCAACCCCATGCAGTTTGCTCACTCACACCCCAAACAAAATTATATGCTGCATTTATATGTTAAAGTCTAAACACAGCACTCAGCTGCTGCAAGATGGAATGTTTGTTTTCTCAGAAGTGATACATGCTAAAAGATCACAGGAAACATCAACAGGAAAAAACTAGATAAGAAAATGTATATGCAATCAACATTTTTGTCTCTTTGAGAAATGCTGCTCTAAAGAAACACAAATCTCTGAGATCATCAGTATTGTCTACAAGCCAAAATAATTGTTGTGACAGTATTTCAATCATCAGGCAAAGCATAGGCCTTACTGTGTCTGAAAAAAATGGCACCCTGCCTTACATCATCTCCACCTCAATGGTATGTGATGAGTGATATTTTCAGTAGCCAGCCCTGTCAAATACTACGGCAAGTCAGCAAGATGTAAAGATGAAGACCTTCTGAAACAAAAGGATTTGCTGAAAATCTTCTGTAAACAGAACTGTCCTCAAATGATAGAAACAAAACTGCAGGATGTAGTAAACATGAAAAAGAAAGCAAGTATACAAAGGTCAGGAGATAGAGCTGCACCAATATGAATACAACTATGAGACTGGCTGGCAATCATGGTTGAAGATAGAGAATATGAAGAAGGCATTATTACCATGTACCGGATCTGCATGATTTTGCATTAGCAGCTACTGGCATCCATATGTAGAAGTTCTTGTCATTTGGTGCTATGGATTGTTTAGACCTAAATGCACCAATACACAACATAGGCAATACTAGAAAAATAAAAATGGTGTGCGGGGCTAGGGATTATGCCTAAACATAAAGCGTGACCAACAACCTGTTCCATTGACCATAAGCTTAAAATACATTCAGGGGAAATGCCTCTGACACCTATGAAACTGCATGCATTGGTGAAGTGGTCAAGAACTTGAAAAAAGTACAGGTACAGCCAAGTGACACTGTTTGGTTCAGTCCTTCACGAGCTGCTCAGCAGTGAAGGAAATGAAATACAAATGGAGTACTATTTAACATTTGTGGGCAGCACGACTGACACCCCAGCTGGCTAAGGCCAGGTTTGAACGACACTACCACATCCTTCTCCTATTATCACAATGAACCGTAGACAACAAAGGTTACTAGAGATTGAGAGAGGCAAGAAGGCAGCATCACTCAGACACTCCTAGAATCCAGTATCAGAAAGGACTGAAGCTGGCTGGTGTGAAGGTTGACCCACTGCTAGAGACAGAGAGCTCGATGGGATAGGGGTGCTCCTGAAATCTCACAATCATCTCTACTGAGAAGTAGCAATGGAGGCTCGAACAGCATTACAGTGCTCCCAAATATGTTGGAAGGTGGCAGGCCCTGCCACCTAGTGACTCTAAGTCAAAGATAACTGCGGACATTTGTAGTGTATGACAGGTGGTTTTAGAGTCCTGTGTGGAAGGCAACTACTGACACAACTGTATAGCCTCTCTTTGCAGTAAATGGAGAGAAGAAAACCCTTGTCTCCACAGATTTTTGTAAAGAAAGTCCTGGTGATCAGCTCAGGTGCAGTTAGATGAAACAATCTTCATCCTCAGAAGTTATATTAAGCGAGAACCAAAAAATTCCTGAAATGCATATGTTTGGATGACTTGGAGAAAAAGGGGCTGCTATCCCCACTCCATAACATGTGGCTACCACATGGTAGATCCAGGTGAGAAATTAGGAACTTAATTTAAAAAATGTGGAAGTTTGTTATAGCTTTCACGTGTGGCAGAAACTAAGCTGCCATGGAGCCATGAAGCAGCATGATGCTGAGACAAAACTGAGATACTTGCTGTAGAAATGCAAGATCTGTGAGCCCTGCAAACTGCCTGCTATTGTTCCCTTCTATGTCCTGATGGAGGAAAATAAGTACTTATTAAGAAAACAAAAAAGAATGCTTGTTAAGTATACAGCTGGGATGCACTCATGACTTTTTCTCTGAGGTAAATAACTTTCAGAAGTCCCAGGTACTGCCTGAGTATTGAAGCCAAAGGGGCAGTAGCAATTCATTGGGCAGCTGATGTATAGAAAAGTGCTTATGACGAATTTTACTGTGACCTGTGTGAGTATATTTTTACCTCTCAAGCATTTCTTGTTGCTAGTCTTCACAAAAGTGCTTTTGTTACTGTTAGTTAACATTTTCTGATGATGTCAAGAAGAGATAAGTCTGCTTCAAATGTAAATTACTCTAAACAGAAACTGAGATTATTCAGGTATTATTCACCATATGGTGATGGCAGAATTCACCATCATATTAAAAAAATGATCAAAATACAGGAAGTTGTGATGACTATTAATGACATTTTAAATAGCAAAATAATTAATATTTTGTCTATTAATAATTAATGCCTGCAGTTAACAGAGCTGTGCTGTGCAGTAATTAATCATCCCAGTGGCATTGTGATGGACAGTATTTCTACTAGAGGGCTTTCCCAAACACTATATAAAGGGGATTTTTGAAAGCTCAGCTGATATAGTGGAAGCCCTAGCAGCGTGCTTAGATTGGGAAAACACTGGCATTTCTTAATCAGCCTGTTAGAATTTAATTGTATTAACTTATGCTACAGTGACCAACATCAACTCAGGTTAAAATAAAAATAATTTGACTTAAATGTTCTATGAACAGTACTGTTTCCAGGAATAATAATTTGCCAGGACCTGCTAAGAATATTGTTAAATCTCTCTATTTGAAAGCCAGGAATGTATATAGGAAATGGCAACAATTATAAGCTAATTTCAGTGATCCATGCAATGCACAAAATACTAACCAAAGCAATGAAGTTTGAATTTGCTTTACCTGTGGAAGTTAGGAATTTAGAAACCTGATTTCAAAACAGTGATTAGGGAAACCTTATTTGTCAAATATACTTTACTGAAAACATTTAAATTTAACTTTAAAATGATCAGATCATCATTGAAAAGTACTCACTAGGACTTTGTTTTTCATATGTGTCAAACTGAGGTTTGAAAGCAGATTCTGCAGATGAATAACAGAGCCCCAGTAGTTACCAAAGCTTCAGTCTAGCAATCAAGCTTTTTTCAAATCGCTAAGATCTAGAGATCACTCCTCTCTCTTAACTGGAATCAAATAACTGATTTGACAGTGCTACGGATAGCTAATGCATCTGATCCTGTGACAAACAATTATTGAAGCAATCATGCGATAGACCTAACATGTAACAGCATTATCATGATCCACTGCAAATGATAACATAGCTAGACAAATCTAATGATTTATTGTTATTTTCTATGAGCAGCTTTATACTGATGATACCAGGAATTTGAGAGCAAATTCATTTGAAAGATACAAAACCAGCATCTTATCTACATACACTGTAACAGTAAAAGTACTAGAAGCATATTAAACATTTTGTTCTTGAACAAGCAGAGCAGCTCTCCATCATGGTGGTGTAACTCCACTAGGAACAAGTGAAGATACTTAGATAATTATCATTAATAATTTGGAAGATCATATAAGACAGATGAACCAGAGAAAATTCTGTGATAGCTGCTTAGCCAAATCAAAGCACTTCAACTCTCCCTGAGATTTAACAATATGAATGAATTTTCCTTCATTCAGTAGATGAGAGATATTCCTTCCCTGAATAACCCTATTCATACTCAGGGGAAGTAAGAAACAATGAGCCTCCATCTCATGCTGAACGTGTTTGCAACAGATCACCCACTGAGTGAAATACAGTTCTCATGATTCTGTTGAAATAGATTCTCAGACTTGACAGTTTTGGGGTCAGCAAGTTTCTAAGCAAAACAAAAAAACCCAGTCACCAAAACTCAGCCTTTTTCATGGCAAGCCAAGTCCTGTCTCTGCATTTATACGGAGTATTTTCTTTCTCTAAGAGGCCATTACTGAATTTTACTTCTTTGCCTTAAGATGACAGACACTGAATATTACCTAAACCCTTCGGTTTGGTTGGTTTGGCTTGGGGTGTTTTGAGGGCTTTTGTTTTTTTTAAAGTAACTAACAAGTCATAAAACAAAACATACAGGTCTGTCATGAACATTTCCATTGCACTTCCTATAGGCGGGAAGATCTGAAAAGTGCTATTGGCAGCAGTTTTACTATTTCCAAGCCAAATTCACTCAAAGCCATAAAAAATACCAGTGCAAAATTTCCTTCAGCAGCTACTCTTCCATGCCCTTTTCTAGTCATCATCATCATTCTCCCAAACCATCTGTTTTCTCTTCCTTGCACTATTTGTGATTTTTGCACTTCCCTTAGAGCTAAACCTGTCTCTAAACACTCAGCCTACAGCCTCACAATGCATCTTCCTCCTTCTATCTACAGCCCACCGCATGTTTTCCCCCAAGCTCACAGACCAGCTCAGGCTCAAAGAACAACTTCTCACCATTTCCATTTCGCTCTCGCACCAACAAGTCATCCTTCTGTGCGTTGCCTGATACGCGGCTATTCTTCTTCAGGTTCCTCACTTGTGCTCCTTGAGCTCCAGCTCTTACTATTTCTTGCTTCATGATGTTAATAAATCCCATTCTTTGACTTCTGTAGCCAAGCAACATTGATCTAATACTGATCAATGTCTTGCCACATATCTAATAGTGTTAGTTAACAAAAGATTGCAAGCTATATTGTTCTTCACATCCTCTGCTCCACTCCAAATACCTTCACTGACTTGCTATTATAAACTGCTCAAAATCACGGAATTATGACTTGATCTTGTTTTTTCTTTTTTTACCTTGTATCTAGTTAATTCCTTCAAAAATGGAGACAGGGCTCAAGCTCTGCAAAAATGTACTTCCTCCTGTGTTCTACGACTGACGTCATTGTTGTCGAGATGATTCAACAAGATAGACCACTGGCTGACAGCATGTACAATGCAGTCATACCGTCAAATTACCTGCTTTTCCCCATACTGCGCAGTACAATTTCCATAAATTCAGTTTTCACAAACTCAATTCTACCTTTTCCCTTGTGGTACATCTCATTAGCACCAGCCAAACCAGAGGAACTGAGCAACTCTGGGGACTTGTAAATGCAAAGTGAATAGTGAAAGTAAATTATGCTGTGAAAAAAGATAACAAGATTGATGGAGACTACTCATTTTGATGGTAAGATGATTTTTACGATAAGGAGCTTCAGAAGAAAATATGATTTTATACCATGGTAGTCTACCCATGGCATTTGCACACTGAAACGTGTCTATAAGTTCAAAAAAGGTTAGCTAAGTGTTGATTATATGGCCTGGAAATTCCAGTTAAGCTATAAACTTGTTTATGAAGGCATTCATTCTGTGCTTGCAATGTTCTCACTGCAACTTTTATTAGCCTTTACAGCATGCTTTCCATGTCTCCTTTATCAGGAGACCACAGGGTGACTCAGAAAGCAGTTTGTTGCAACCCTATTGCCCATAATCCCATTGTGACCTAATCAGTTTAGCTGTAACTGCAAAGTTGTTTCACTGTAAAATCCCTGGAAGCCTCTAAATCATGAGACATTGAGAATTCGTGGGTCAGGCTTTTAAACAGTTATTGTATCTAAGATTGAGTGCCTGGAGCATTATGGAAACAGCAAAAATAATTTTAAACAAAATAACTGTAATGAAGATATAGATAATCGCTGGGGGATATGTGGAAGATGACACACTCAGTTTTCATATCAATTCTGCTTCCAAATCTTTCCAAATCTGCAAGAATAGAAGGAAGACTGCTGGCAATTTCTGACAGAAAAGCGAATGCAAACCAGCTTCTTTATCTTCTTACTTCCCAGACTCCTAATATTTGTGGTGGAAGGGCTCTGTTATTCCAAAGCATGCATAGTTTTGAACCTTAACACTGACTCGACCAGCAGGTCGAGGGAGGTGATCCTGCCCCTCTACTCTGCTCTCCTGAGACCTCGCTTGGAGTATTGTGTGCAGTACTGGTGTCCCCAACATAAAAAGGGCATGGAACTGTTGAAACAAGTCCAGAGGAGGGCCATGAGGATGATCAGGGGACTGGAGCACCTCCCATATGAAGAGAGGCTGAGCAAGTTGGGGCTGTTCAGCGTGGAGAAGAGAAGGCTGCATGGAGACCTCATAGCAGCCTTCCAGTATCTGAAGGGGGCCTATAGGGATGCTGGGGAGGGACTCTTCATTAGGGACTGTAGTGAGAGGACAAGGGGTAATGGGTTCAAACTTAAACAGAGGAATTTTAGATTGGATATGAGGAAGAAATTCTTTACTGTGAGGATGGTGAGTCACTGGAATGGGTTGCCCAAGGAAGTTGTGAATGCTTCATCGCTGGCAGTGTTCAAGGCTGGATTGGACATAGCCTTGGGTGACATGGTTTAGTGTGAGATGTCCCTGCCCCTGGCAGGGGGGTTGGAACTAGATGATCTTTAGGTCCTTTCCTACCCTAACTATTCTATGATTCTATGACTTGAGCCAGCAACATGCCTTTGACCAGGGCTCCACTATAGCGCATATTTCTGACTGCAAATTTAGACCAAACCCAAATGTTTTCTTCTTCCTAGAATACAGCTGTTCTGCATTCTCCAGTTTAAATTAAAACTGGTTTCTCAGAGGCCCACTTTCTGCCTCAAATATGGGCTCTACAACCTATTATGCTTTCAGTGTTGGCAAATATCTATTGTCAAGTGTATGACAACAACACACAGCCAATACAAGACTTGGCCATATCCAAGTCAAAAGCCTAGCATTTATCAGAAAATGACAAATGTTTGGCTGTCTTAGTTTTAGCCTGAACAGTGTCTGGTAAGGAGAAAGGTTTTACAATTAAAACATACTGTAGGAAGACAGGTTTGCCAAGCTCACCTCTGATACAGTTTGAAATGCATTGAGTAGTACCCACATATCTTGCAGAGGCTGGTGCAGCTAAATGAACCAGCGTTTGTCACTGCTTGGATGGGGGGTGCTTTCTATCTACTCTTTTTATTTTTTTATTTCACTTTAAAGTATTCTTGTAAAAGTGTTTCCCTTTAAAACAGTGTTAATTATTATAAGTATTAGAAGAATTATCTGTAATATATTTGCTCTAGTTCAAATAACTAAATTTTGCTAGGCAAGAAAGGAGAAGAAATGATACATAAGAGATACAGGCATATGCAATTAAACATTTAAAAAACAAATTATATTGCACTAAAGAGCACAGTGCTTAGCATATGAATAATTGTACAAACTATAGAAACTGAAGCCAAATTCCATCAAATACCCTTCATATTCTGCAGACAGCGTGAAATCCTCCCTAAATTCTCCAATGGATTCATTGCATTGTATCTATCAGTTGTCTAATCCACAGGCAGATTTCCATTTCCACAATATATTATGCGTAGCAATAAGGCATGCTTTTAACAAGAATGACTTCTGCAGTTTACTTAGGTACATGAGGCTTTCCATGTCTTGTAAAGCTCAAAATTGCTACCATTAAGGAAAGCATTCCACTGCATTCAAGCACTCTCCCCTCTAGAGATGCAGTTTATTAACGCTACCCCAAAAGCTCTCAAATCCCCAAGGTCTAACGCACATTTCAGCCCCTAATCCTAGCTTTCAGGAAATCCACAGATATTTATTACTTTTATGTGAATTAATTCAAGCCCTGCATTCCATAATGACCATGTCATGGTATGATATATCCTCTGCCAATTTATATTCTCAGTTTCATTGCCTGTGCCTCTGCAGCACTTTACTCTTCACTGAGCTGCTTAAGACATGGGCAGGTTTTATAAATAATAAAGAATAGATGTAGAGCATTTAGCTGTAAGCAGAAAATAAGCTAATACATGAAAATTTGTTCAGAATTCATTTTTGTCTCGTTAGCTGATTGCTCCAAAAGCATGCCTATTTGTAAACATTTCCAGTTATCGGATTGAAACATATTGAAAGCCACCTCAGCTTGCTTGAATAAAAGAATCTGAAATGACAGAAACATTCAACTACCCTCTCAGTTAGGATGGCCCATAGGTCTTTGGCTCTGTGTATCAAAGGTTAAGATACCAAATTGTGCTGAAGAACAAAGTTTTACATATTCAGTAAAGAAAAGCCATCCAGAGGGACCTTGACACGCTTCTGAGGTGGGCTGATGCCAACCTGATGAAGTTTAACCATGACATGTGCAAGGTCCTACACCCGAGTCGGGGCAATCCCAGGCACAGCTCCAGGTTGGGCAGAGAAGAGATTCAGAGCAGCCCTGAGGAGAAGGACTTGGGGGCGTTGGTCAATGAGAAAATGAACATGAGCCAGCTTCAGTGTGCACTCACAGCCCATAAAGCCAACCGTATCCTGGGCTGCATCAAAAGGAGAGTGACCAGCAGGTCGAAGGAGGTGATCCTCTCATTCTACTCTGCTCTCGTGAGACCTCACTTGGAGTATTGTGTGCAGTTCTGGTGTCCTTAACATAAAAAGGACATGAAACTGTTGGAACAAGTGCAGAGGAGGGCCATGAGGATGATCAGGGGACTGGAGCACCTCCCATATGAAGAGAGGCTGAGCAAGTTGGGGCTGTTCAGCTTGGAGAAGAGAAGGCTGCATGGAGACCTCATAGCAGCCTTCCAGTATCTGAAGGGGGCCTATAGGGATGCTGGGGAGGGACTCTTCATTAGGGACTGTAGTGAGAGGACAAGGGGTAATGGGTTCAAACTTAAACAGAGGAAGTTTAGATTGGATATGAGGAAGAAGTTCTTTACTGTAAGGGTGGTGAGGCACTGGAATGGGTTTCCCAGGGAAGTTGTGAATGCTTCATTGCTGGCAGTGTTCAAGGCCAGGTTGGACATAGCCCTGGGTGGCATGGTTTAGTGTGAGGTGTCCCTGCCCCTTGCAGGGGGATTTGAACTAGATGATCTTAAGGTCCTTTCCAACCCTAACTATTTTATGATTCTATGATTCTGATCTTCTACAGATATATTCTCCAAATATGCATATTATCAACTGGCTGTATTTTGCATAACATTCTTGGCTACAGAGACTTACAGAAATAGTCTTCTCCCCTGCCAGATGTAATAAGTAAATGAAACAAAAGCAACCTCAAACTCATCCCAAATTCACAGTGTTACAGAAAGGACCACTTCACTGTGATCTACTCATAACAAAATACTTCACTAGAGGCAGCACCTGCACAAAAGCAGCTAAAAAAGTGTTTTATTAAATGGCTTTCACAAGCCTCCTGCGACTTCTGAGTTTCATTGAACTGTGTTGGATATATGGCCGAAGTGTAGTGGGAAGTGCAAGCTGTGGAAATCTCAAATAAGCCTCTTCCACAAACAACCACTGTCTTTACCTATGTGAACTGATAGTGGCGCTACAAGTGCCTGTGTGTGACAGCCACTTCTTCAGTCCACAACATATTCTTCCGAAATTTCTGAACCAGCATCCTAGCCAGTGTCAGAAAATGAAAGTATCATCCATCAGATATCAAGCCTTGACCTAAAAGCTTCATTTCCCATGACAATTTGTTCCAATGCTTAGTTACCATCTCTGTCAAAAAATTAATACTTTAACCACATCATAGCTCATCTTGAGTATCTGAAACAGAGTAACTTCTTTTCTTCTAATGGCTTCAGACAGCAGGTCTGATGTGAGCACTGAATTGAACAGTCTCCTTTGACATCTTCCCATTTTCATCAAACGCTTTAAAAATAGCAATGAAGTTTTGCTGTATTAAGATTGCATCTGTGCCTGGGAGCTATGAGGAATGAGCTTCTGTAAGCACAAGGTAACACCCATGCATATGACAGGCAGTGACCTCTGTCCTCAAAGAATCCCCACCCTAAACAGGGAATGCTAGCAAGTGGTGTGAAAAGACATGAAGATATCCATTTAGGAGTATTTTCTTCCCACAGATAAACATACTGCTGCCTTTCACCCTCCAGAGACCATATTGGCCACTACCCCTTTGGAGTAGAACAAAGGAGGAGACCCCCCCCCAGTCTGCCAGACTTCAGGACTCAGGGTGAAAACAGGACCGTAGTTGACTTCGGTAAAATGCATAGCATTACTAAAAATACCTACATGAAACTTCTAATTAACTGCACCAAAAGAAAACTGTCATGACAGAGATTCACATCCCTGACAAATATATCGCAGAAGATTTTATTTTTTTTTAAATAAAAAATAAAATGGTCATATTTTCCTCTTTCTTCCTTAAGAATCATAGGTTCAGGGCATCAGATCACTACCAGGAACCTAGCATGTAAGAAATACTTCTGCACCCAAACACGATGCTGTAGGTGAGCAAGATCTGTATGTTCTAAAAAGCTTATTCTTAAGTTCAGGATGAATTGATAGTTCCAGTTAACTCAGTTAAAATTGAATGCTCATGCATGCATGCAGATAGATACCCACATTCAGAACCAAAGGTCTGCCAGATGACCTCAGAATGTCAAATGTTAGGAACACTGTTTCTTCGTGCTCTAAAGTAAGTGTAGGGCTCACAAGAAACTTTTAAAAATAAACTTAATCTCTGTGTCTGTAGCAATTTAAAAAATTAAAGATAAAAGGACAACAAAGTCACAAAATGCAATGATTTAAGAATAACAGTTCACAAACACGTGTACCTCAAAGACTAATAATGAAAGATATGTTTGTCTTTGTTAAATGAAATCAAAGTAATTCTGTTGTGAGCAACTTGAAAGGCTGGATGCTACAAAGCACAAGCTGAATATTAACATCAAGGTTACGCTATTATATGCTATGAAATAAAGCTATAAAGTACATTGACATGAGCTGCCATCCCTCCTTCAGAGTTTCAGTAATCACAGAGTAATTATATGAAGAACCATCAATGGCAATCCTCATTTCTTTAGTCACGTGAAATGGAATGAGTGTTAATGGGAGAAGGAGAAACCACTCATGGTACTGCAAACATAAAACAGAAAGGCTACAAGAACTTTTTTTTTTATCATGGGGATATTGGCAGCAGATATTCTTTCTTCAATAAAATATTTACCAACTAAAATAGAGCTTTATGTCAATCGTCTATCTGCAGACAGAAGAAAAAAATAAAGGGCTTAATACTAAAGCCTCAAAATGTGAAAATACTCAGCTGTATATGCCAGACAGGACTGTCTGCAGCTCACCTTCAGCAAGACCACCTCAAGAAGCCAGCTGATGCAACCATCTGACCATAAACTCAACTCTGAACAACCAGAGGGCAAAGTACATACTTCCACGGTGCCTTGGCAACACAGACGGAGACTCTTGTGAAAATAACTTTAATTTAGAAAACCCAGGCAAAACCCATACTGTGTGCTTCCTTCTCAGGAAGTGAACTGCATACAAGAGAGGTTGAATCTCCCAGGACAGCTCTGGGTTGCATCTTTTTAATGGACAAATGCAAAGGTACTCCAATTATTGTGGGAATGGCTGTAGTAGAATTTATGAGAAACCACATTTAAAGTTTGTTTTCCAGAGGCTTTTAAATGACAAATGTCAGGGCAACAAAGAGGGGGGGGGGAGGGGGGAAGAAAGAATTAATCACCTGGGCTTGGAATAAACTATCCTCTACCAGAACACTACTTCTGGCATATCACACAAGCACTGAAATATGCCTGCCAGGTCCTTATTAGAGTTACTCATTTTAATGAAATTGTGCATAAGAATGAACACTAAACATATCATTTGTTTATCTGATTAATCTCTACAACACCTGTTGCCATGGCTCTTTATTAGACAGTAATGTAAAACTGCAAACAACAACGCTGGGGAAAAAACACCATCAACCCAAAGCAAAACTACTGCATTAAATGGCAAGCAGATGAGGACAATCTTACAGTGTGTCTGGAAAATTTGTTGCTGAAGCACTGATGGCCTGCTCAGGCAATGCAATTCTCCAAGCACGAAGCCCTGGAAAGAGGACATCCTGCTGTAAGTCGTGTAAGGGAACAAGTTCTGATTTTACATCAGCATGGGATCCAGAATAACTCTCCTGAATGCCAGGAAGGACTGTCTGTGAAATTCTTCATTTTCTCAATATATTGGTGTGCTGTTTAAGGGTTTATGGTACTCTAAAGGAACTTTCCAGCATCAGCCACAAGCTTGCAAGCTGTACCCACACAAATTCCTTCAAACAGCAAACATGACGGAGCAGCATTCATGGATGAGCTACATGCACTATCTTCTGGTTCCTCCAAACACTTCCCTGGGACCTAAGAAGTGCTTGCAAACAAATTGCTAAGTTGTCGTACAGGCCAGCATCTTGGCTTTGCTTGGCTTTTCTGTTTCTAAACTCTCAAAGGGCCAATCTAACAGATCCACTACAGAAACTGCAAGTGAAACATTTGTGTCGTTAAAAGTAATTGAAAAGCCAGAATTCCACCTCTGATAAGTCTGTTGCTTGTTACGTGTGTGAGGTGCCTTTTATAAATATTTCTAGACAGAGCTTATACGTAACACAGTCATATAAATTCCTAGCATGACTCCGAATGAAGATTTGGGTAGAACTACGTGTTAAATTCATATTTTAACTTTATCACCTTGTTTGGTTCACAGCTTTCTGAGATTTCATTTCTTGAGCTCCCAGCTCTTTAGAGCAGAATAATAATCAAAAGGGATTCTTTCCCCACCTGTTCTTATACCTTATAAGTGCAGGATATGTATACAGCCATGGAGTGCAGGCTGCAAAGCATGCTTAGTCCCGTTAAGCACCAAAAAGCACTTAGCCCTGCCAAACACCTTGCATTTGACTCTGGTGCGGATCTTTGCATTCTGCTGCTACTGACTGAAGCAGGAAGCATCCCTTATTGCTCAAAAGAAGAGCTAATCTTCAACATAGAGTATTTTAGAAAATTAATTTCTGCACATGAGCCACTCCATCTCACCTGACCAAGACCAAAAGCAGCCTATAAAATACATTTATAAAACAGTTGCCAACTGTGTCTGTTCATGAAATACAGCTTTTAATGTTTACCTACAATGTTGGAATAGCCATTGATTTTCCATGAAGTACAGTAATTACATTCTACCCAAAGTTTTAACATTAAGCATCTTAATTATTTACAACATAATGTGTTTAATGGAGCACAGCATTACTTACTTTAGGTAATATATCTTCAACACTATGATACATCAAGCCAGGCAATAAAATTATTATGCAGAGAGAGACAGCTTAACACTTATCCTTCTTTGCCAATGTCCCTTACTCGTCTTCTAAGCCTGTGAGTAATTCTCCTCTTTAATTTAGTCAGATGCCTGGAGGGTTTTCTAGAAAACCTTGAGGACTTCAAACTGAATGGAATATGAAACAGAACATTCATGCCACACAATATAGATTTAACAAGTTTATTACTGATATGCTGATCCTTTGATGGACCATTTTGCATCTGCAAGCCGCTAAAAAAAGAATAAAAAAATTAAGCCTTTTAGCAAAAAAAGAGAAGTTCTATATTCCAGTAGCATGATGACTTAACAATTTATTTTCTCCTTTGGTAATTTAAATTTGTTTTTCCTTTGGTAATCTAGATTTGTAGGTGTTATTGTAAAAAAAAAAAAAAAAAAAAAAAAGACGGAACGAGATTTGTTTCTAGTGAACACATAAGACTTCTCCAAATCATATGTTCCTGCAGCAACAAAGTGTACAGAAATGCACTACAGAATTTTAAAATACTCAAAGGCATGATTAGGTTCTGAGTTCAGGCTCCAAATGTACTTTGCAAAATAAAAGGGACAATGTTTTCCAGATGTACAACTTTTAAACTACTGAAAAATCAAGGAGTTAGTTTTTCTAATAGGATGCCGCTAGTCCTAATGATCCACAAAGCACACGTTCTGAAAAAAAGGACCAGTGAGCCAAAGCCACTATATGCTTAAGACATAATCTTCCCTCTCCTCACCAAATCCACACTGCCCTGCACTCTCTCATGCTACTCCAATATTTCTCAGGTAAGTAACACTCCCCAAATGAGAAGTGTGTGCACACACAGTAGAGGCCACGTGAAGTGTGTGCAGACATGTGTGAGTGTATGACAAAGAATTTGTTGAAGGAAACTTATCTCAGCTGCCCAAAGATGCCAGTCCACACTGAAAGACACGGAAATCATGTGGAAGTGGGACACAGGGAGGCAATGGGGAGGAAACAGTGACAGTGCATCTTACCTACAAATTGCTTGGAGGGAGTGAGGTCATCATACAACATGGAAGAAGATAAGGGAGGATATTATTTTCAGCCATTATAAGCAAAGGGGATGAGTAGAAAATTCATCTCTGAAATAGAATATTTTCCTGATCATACTCACAAAGTTATGCAGTTTATAAACTGCAACATTCTGAGGGCTGTGTTTATGCAATCATGACATTAATCTAAAAATTAAAGGAAAGAAAACTCTTCAAGAGAGGAAAAATAACCTGATAAGTCATCAGCTTTTTGGAACCCTCCACTTGTTTTCTGGAGTATTTTAAGTCTAGCCATGCCTAACCACTCTCCAAAATCAGAACATGTAATTCCTGAAAGGTTTGACTGTTTCTGGAGAAGTAGAGGTATTAGATGATTGCAGCAGGAAACTTGCTCAGACATGAAATGTACAGAAAAAGGCTCATTCTGTATTAAGCATTAAATGGAAGAGAGACTAGCAAGGTCTAAACAACAGACACATTGCTTGCAGTGTTTAAATCAACACAATAAATATTCCTGTGTTCACAAAAAGGTTCCAGTAAAAAAAAATGTGAAGCAGTATAAAATATTGACAGAGGTTCTCTGAGATTTTCTACAGACTGATAATACTAATTCCCTTCTCATTTTGCCTTTAAAAGATACGAAGTAGAAGCTGCAATGCCATGCAAACACAAATCATATGGAAATACTACCTTGAGAATGTATGTAACTGGCAACCCAAAGTGACAGCATGGCGGTTCTGTAATCCAAAGTAAAGCAGAACAGGGCACTTGTGTGAGCTACAGTGGTGAAGTATCTAATTCACATTAGAGGGTATCACTTTTTTTCTGTGACCTCAGTGGGCAACACATTGGGCTCTGTGACAGAAAAATGATCATGAGAGGGACAATGATTGTGTATACTTCTACATGTGTGTGCATACACATTCCTCCTAAATTTCACAGCAGTTCCCAAGTGCTTCAGATGATCAGTGGCCCAACCTCATTCAATCATGTGTCTGCCTCCACCTTTAAACCTTATCTTTCCTTTTCCACCCTGCTGCAAAGGGAAGGAAATGAGGTAATGCAGTTCCTTACCTTCCTCTATACTGCCATTCTGGGCCAGCACCCATTGATTCTCGTGGGCAAAAGCAGGGGGAAAGGAGGAAACAACATCTGATAGGGGTACTGCCTTTCCAAGAGAAGTAAAATTCTGAGAAAAAAACCCAACACACAACTGTGGAAGCAATAGATAAAATACAGAAGCTCTGAATCAAAGGGTGAATCACAAAGCCAGGTGGCTGCAAAGACAAGAATCCAATTATGTTTGCCTTTCATATTGTTTCTAATTGCTAAGAATCTAAGTTGAAGCCCAGCATGAGGTACTCTGATCTCAGATGTATATATTCATGCTCTGATAAATAAAACACCTCTGAAAAGAAAAGAGGGGAATGTTGCAAGAAAAGTTTAAAGGGAAATAATTATGCCTTATTGCAAACATGATAGCAGTATGCTAAATAGGGACTCTAAAAGCAGACACTGATCAGGGTGGTGAGACTTTTTTCCCCCCCAGAGAGATACATGGAATTGGAGATAAAAAAGTTCAACTGACACTGAGTGCAGATGGAAATATCCTAAGGTACGAAAGGAAGTTTTCCTGCACAATGCAGCATAGTGTGATGAGGTGATCGTTACATTATCTGCAAACCTACCATCTACTCAAAATCCCAGATATGACAGAGCAATGGCTCTGCTGCTCATTCATTACCCTTAATCCTCCCCATTCCCCACTTTCCTCTGCATACATAAAAGTCTGTCCTTGCTTACTTGGCCAAGACCACAGCCTCCACAACACTGCTGTAAGATCAGCTGAAAAGCCTGTTTAAGAGCAGTATGTTACCCCAGGCTACTACCAGCACAAGTCTGCCAGGTTTTAGCCAGGGTTATTTAAATTCATACTGTGCCTGCCTTCCCAGCTGCAAGGCTGCAGTTCAGTATCAACAGAAGAAAGGGGAATTAGTTTATTTCTTTTTTGTTAAGCGTGTGGTTTAGTTACTTAGGAGAACACAACACCCGTCCCAAGTGGCAACACCGCTAAACCACCACAGCCAGCTTTTCTCTTTCCTTCACGGAAGAACAACTGACAGCAACTTCCAATAACCACTTCCTTGGGTGAGGAAACCTCACACTCTGCCCCTTGTGGCTGACAAAATTTGTCCAAATTTTTTTCCCTAGGAATGCCTCTTCTAGAAATGAGCTTGGATGCTGGACTACTTAGCAACTGAGATCTAGCTTGCTAACGACAGTAAATACCTGTTGTCTGTAGACATTTATAGTTTTTAACCAGGTTTTCATTATATCAGTGACGGAAGCCTTGCTCTCACTGGCAGAAGTCTTCACTCCTTCCCCCACCCACATATATTTATCCAGCCAGACGCCTGGAATTTTCCTTGCGGTACAGAAGTGATTACATTTGCTTTATGCCTTTGTGGGGTAGACAAGAATTTAAAAGGTTTAAGCAAAGTTACAAAGGAAAATGTAATGGTATTTAGAACTTTTAAACCAATTTACCTTTCATGTGTGTTTCTGAGCTCAGCTCAGAGACTACCCTTTCACAGCCAATCTCCCCCAGCCATCTCTCAATACACTGCAAACAAGATAAAGCTTTTGTTACTGTCTCAAAGTCAATCAGGGTCATCTGCAGCAGACAAGGATTGAAGGTGTTCTTTAACTTACTCCTTATCATTTGGTGATAAGGTTCATTCTTTTTCAACTGCATTCCAAATGGGGAAATATTTTTCTCTCACACTTCCTTGCAAACTTTGGAAGCTTCTTCACTTCCTTTGGAGCCAATTCACTTTCAGGTACATTTTGTCTGGGGAACCTAACTTTGAAATATTTTCAGTCTTCTAACAGCAACAATGGATCCAGCTCATTATAGTTATTGTAACACATATCTATCCAACTTTCAAGAGATTGCTTCTTTTCCTTGCTATTACATTAATTCCAATGATATTGCGGTCCTTTTTTCGGTGGTGGTGGGCTGTTTTATGTTTGATTTTTTTAAAGGATTGTGGTTTGCTTTCTAGATATAGAGCTCACTTACTGTGTATGGTGCACTTCTTGAAAAGAATTATTACAGAAACAGGTATCTCTCTCATAAAGGAGATAACTGAAGTCTGCAAAGATAATGGTTTGCGTTTCAAAGGGACGTTCAGTGGGAAAGGGATGTTCCCTTTTCTGAACAACAGTTTCAGGGATGACTCTTCATTGCACAAGCATTTCATCATCTGTCCAATCTTGGGAAGTCACACAAAATGCACATTTTTTATGTCTATTAGCCCAAGCTGGAGACTCACCTCTCTAGCAGCTATCTTACACCTCTGCCACAATGGCTTTCATTCACTGTGTGGAATCACAGCTGCTTTACACTTCTGTCTACACTTGGCATCAGTGTTCCAGGGCCAGTGAGATACTACCACACCAAGCTGCAGAAAGAACATATCTCCTATCATAATCCCAAGCTCAATGTGGTCCAGCTAAAAGACTCATTTCCAAGATGCAAACTGACTTGAAGTTTCCTGCCATGCTGACTCTCGATGCACTGAAGTTAGCAAAGCGTACATCCCAAACCATGACCCGAAGTGCAGGGACTGTCATGTTGGGCTTAGGACAGAAAGGTTCAGTGAAAGAAACTAGATTCTTGTCCAGATTCTTCCAGGAGTGGAATCAAACTTATGTGATTAAATGCCTGATAAGATATGTGGTGCGTTCTCTGACCCTGCTAGCAGTTACACACTTTACAGTCTCTGACTTACTCTATTGGCTTCAGCTGGCCATAAAGCACATAAAGCTTTCAGTGTATGAAGTTAAACATTTTTACTGTGATATTGTGACCGTCCTTTGAGGGCTCAGCTGCTAGATGTAAAAAGCAAAACATTCAGTCTGCAAGAAAAATGGATGTCAAGGTTTAGATCTTTGAAAAGGGAGAATGTTTGGGTTTGCTTTTCTACTCATACACTAAAATGCTTTTTCTTGAGAAGATTAGAGCCTTAGAAATGAACTCTTGCATGGTTTGTGTGAAGACTTCTTCATTTGGAGAGAACAAAACCTAAACATTACAACATAACTGACTTGAAACATACCTCATTCTCCTTCCAGGGTACCGTCCCTATGCAATGCAGTTAACATAACTGATCAGAGACAGGTACACACTGAACATACAGGGTAAAATCCACTTATAAATAGAATGGTCACTACATTCATGAAAATCTATGTCTGTCCATATGTCTATGAACACCAAGAACAAAAGAAGTTTAATTGCATAATTGTGCTTTATCCCACAACAAACCACCTAGCCAGATTTGGCTCTTACCACCTCCTTCTTAGCCCTAACTCTGTTTTCAAATTGATTTTAATAGGATTGTGAGGCATAGCTAAGTACAAATGCATGAACCATAATTTCCCAGTGCTTCAGGCAGATTTCTAGATTACTTCTAGCAAATGGATAGGCATTGGGCTATCAGGCCAGATCAGCTGTTGAGTAGCAAGAGTGGGCTACAGTCCGGTTTCATGAAGCTGTATGGGCCTTTTCACATCTTGCAAGAGCTTTCTGTAGCTTGTGTATCTGCTGTTTTTTTCCTCTTGATGCTTCTATTTTCTCTCTCATTTTTAGCCACAGATTTTTCAACATCGCATCTAAAGTTGAAGTGATTGAAGCAGCATATATAGATAAAAATATATGTATGCACTCAAACACGCAATATGCATAAACACAAGTAGTTTATAAAACTGTACAGTATACACTGTGTTTTAAATTATTATGGGCCAAAGATGATGCTTGCCATTCTATGCTGCGCTCTTCACTCTGCTTCCTGAAGAGTTTTTCAGTCTCTCTTCCTTTCTGAGCATATACATATATGTGCATGTGTGTCTGCAGAATTAAACAGCAGGCATTTGTAGCGTGTAGGAAAACGGAGCAGCACAAACTGTCCTGTTTGCTTACAGTCCTGCTTTGATGCAAAGCAAAGGCTGAATACATCACTCGTGCACTACTTCCAGATAGGAACTTTCAGAGACTAATTCTGAATCCTGAGAGTAAGATTTCTCAGGTTTTCTAAAGAAGGAAGCTGTCTGGCAGAGCTGGCTGAGTTACTGCATCACTGCTTTAGATCTCTGTTACTTCTTCCTGTCTACTCTAAAATAATAAAAAGAAAGATCCAAACAACTTCAGACCCAGGCAAAAGTTAGAACTACCTCTCATCCACTCATGGCAATGGGGTAGCAGTTCTGTTGCATGTATAAGAAGGGGTGCTGGGTGGAAAGACAGTCAAACTGAGCATGTACAGAACCATTCTGAAATGAGGAGCACAAGTAGGAAGAATTTTAGCTTATGGTTACCTTTGGCTTTGATTTTCTTCAGCTGCACCTAGCAATCACACCTGGTCTACAACCCAGTTCTGTACCAGCAGAAGTCATTTGCAAACCTCCTTCTGATGTAGCTGCAAAGTTCATTCCCATTAAGAGAAGAAAACAGATATGCTCCTTCCCTGACATCATTCAAGCCCAGGTTGGACACAGTGTTAAGCAACCTGCTCTACCAGAAGGTGTCCTTGCCCATGGCAGGTCATTGGAACTGGATGATCATAGAATCATAGAATAGTTAGGGTTGGAAAGGACCTGAAGATCATCTAGTTCCAACTCCCCTGGTGGGGCAGGGACACCTCACACTAAACCATGCCATCCAAGGCTATGTCCAATCCAGCCTTGAACACCGCCAGAGATGGAGCATTCACAACTTCCCTGGGAAACCCATTCCACTGCCTCACCACCCTTACAGTAAAGAATTTCTTCCTCATATCCAATCTAAACTTCACCTGTTTAAGTTTGAACCCATTACCCCTTGTCCTCTCACTACAGTTCCTAATGAAGAGTCCCTCCCCAGCATCCCTATAGGCCCCCTTCAGTTACTGGAAGGCTGCTATGAGGTCTCCACACAGCCTTCTCTTCTCCAGGCTGAACAGCCCCAACATCCTCAGCCTATCTTCATACAGGAGGTGCTCCAGTCCCCTGATCATCCTCGTGGCCCTCCTCTGGACTTGTTCCAACAGTTCCATGTCCTTTTTATGTTGAGGACACCAGAACTGCACACAATACTCCAAGTGAGGTCTCACAAGAGCAGAGTAGAGGGGCAGGAACACCTCCCTCAACCTGCTGATCATGCTCCTTTTGATGCAGCCCAGGATACCGTTGGCTTTCTGGGCTGCAAGCGCACACTGCCAGCTCATGTTCATGATCTTAAAGTCCTTTCCAACCCAAACCATTCTATGATTCTAGGAGTTATGTTTCACAGGTGCAAAAAAAAAAACCAAACAAACAACCAAAAAGCCCTAACAAACCAAGAGCAAGATCCAACAACTAGCTGGGAACTGAGGGATGACTTTCTTCACTATACATCTATCAGACAAAGTACTGGAAGGAGATGCAAACCCTTAAGATACTTCAGAAGTCCAGCTCTTCCCATTTGGGCACCGGTTAAAATCACCAAATTTTGCATCAGCTATCACAAAGAGAGTTGATGGCTACGATTACCCTTCACTTACTTTCTGAAATAACTAAATAATAGCCTTGAATATTGACAGAAGGAGTTGCCAAAAGAAATTCGATTAATTGCTCAGGAGCATCCATCTTTACTCATTACTCTCTGAAATTGCCCTGTCAGTCAGAACAACACAGTTTTTTGCATGGAAGATTTAAAAAAGTCATACTGAGCTAGAACCCAGAGACCTTCTCTGTTTGCTTTATAGAATCATAGAATCATAGAATAGTTAGGGTTGGAAAGGACCTCAAGATCATCTAGTTCCAACCCCCCTACCAGGGGCAGGGACACCTCACACTAAATCATCCCACACAAGGCTATGTCCAGTCCAGCCTTGAACACCACCAGCAATGAAGCATTCACAACTTCCCTGGGAAACCCATTCCAGTGCCTCACCACCCTTACAGTAAAGAATTTCTTCCTCATATCCAATCTAAACTTCCCCTGTTTAAGTTTGAACCCATTACCCCTTGTCCTCTCACTACAGTTCCTCATGAAGAGTCCCTCCCCAGCATCCCTATAAGCACCCTTCAGATACTGGAAGGCTGCTATGAGGTCTCCATGCAGCCTTCTCTTCTCCAGTCTGAACAGCCCCAACTTTTTCAGCCTATCTTCATAGTTCATGTTATTAGAAAAACACTTCCTTCAAGGAACAAAACCACTCTGACAGAAGAGGACCATGACAGGTTGCCAAATCCTTTTATTCCTCCTAATCACTGCAGCAGAAATTAGGAATTTAGTCTCTTGAAGACATTTCACTGCTTAAAAAATGCTGCTAATCACAGACTAAAACAAAACTCCAAACCAACCAACAAAACCTCCACATATACAACCTCTGACAGATTATACCAAACAATAATATCACTAACCAGTCATCCTACTTCAGCATGTACTCATAGCCATCACAGCACAAAGATTTTAAACCTGAAATTAAATCCTTGCACCAAACAAAGTTCTATAACACAACAAGACAAGGAACCTTCACATTTTCATTGTTTGTTTGAAAAATGAGAATGGAAAAATATTTAAAAAGAAGAAAGGCAGGGACCGAAAATTTTTATTACCTCCTCTTCCTCACAGTTCCTTGATCAACATGACTGAATTAAGCCACTGCCTTTGCTAACTTTTTGTATTATGTCCATTGTCTACAGAGCTGCTGAACACAGCATGGTGCATCCGTAAGGCAGTGTTACTAACGTACTTGTTTACGCAGTGCCCAGAGCACACAAAATGTCGCATGCTAGAATAGGTAGGCTCTTTATCTGAGCTGCAGAAAGCTGGCAGGGGTGGGTAGATTTGGGTTTGGGGATGAGTGTCAGTAGTTACTCTTTTTGAATCTCTGGAAGCTCCTGTTCGAATTCCCTGCGTTGGCTACAGACCTCTGCATGGACAGTGCACTAAGGGAGAACTGAGTCTTACTGGTGTACGCACAGGAATAGCTGGAGATGACTTTCCTAAATACACAGCCCTGAAAGCCAACCCATGATGCAGGAACCCAGTAGAGACAGAAAATCTACCTATGTGATTCTCTGCTCTATGCCTCATAACACGCTGCAGACATACCCTGACTGTGGTTCTAAACAATGCTAGACAGCACAGTTTGAGGCATCAGTAGCTTGCTTAGGCTGGTTGGTCACAACTGAGACCAGCATCAGAGTTTTAGTGATGTATTAGTATAATGGGAAAGTTCCTAAAATATTCAAAAATAAACAGTCAACGTGAAGCTTGTGTCTGCTTTGGATATACTGATATTCAGTGCAGCCTGCATAAAGACATTCAGAAGTGGCATAATGCTTCACTTGACATTTTTTACACAGAGAGATAAACTTACAAAACATGAAATATAGATAAGTCTTCACCGGACTTTCTTTGGCTAGGTCTAAGTGCTTAAAAATGTCAAATAAGGTGCATTCTTAATGATGATTTTACAGAGAGCTATCAAACACTGTCTGATTCAGTTCTCTGAGAAATTAATCCTAAATGGATGCTTAAAAATATTTAAAAGCTTATTTTTCCCTTGGCATTGTCTCTTTGTGCAAAGGCACAAGACAAATTGTGAAGAAGAAATAAGGATCTGAGATGTTGCACACCTCACCTAGCTGCTACACTCCTGTAACATGCGCAAAATGGCAAAGCAATCTTTTTGCCTCCACGTTATACTGTTGCCTTTGAAGGCAATAAATGTTAGCAAGGCATTGAAGCAGTGTATGCTCAAGGATGTTGTTCAAAAGAGAAAACAGTTTGTTATTTTTGGTTTCTATCATGGTAGAGCAGCTACCTGCTGTGAAAGCCTATATGGCAGTCA
This sequence comes from Ara ararauna, assembly GCA_028858755.1. Taxonomy (NCBI): domain Eukaryota; kingdom Metazoa; phylum Chordata; class Aves; order Psittaciformes; family Psittacidae; genus Ara; species Ara ararauna. The sequence goes on along the minus strand of CM054377.1, from coordinate 69,687,742 downwards.
TTTACAAAACAGAAAGACACACGTCTTTTCAAAGTTCTAAGTTCAGAAGAGTTTGGGATGCTCCAGCACCCATCCCATGGCTCTCTACCAAACCAATCTCCTAGAAAGCAAATCAGAACATACATTTCTTAAATAAAGGCAGCACCCCTTAGGACTCATATTCCTATGATAAGGGTTCACCCTTTCCCTGTCCTGGGAAAAAAAACTGTACTTAAAGGTGCATTGCAGCCCTCTTTCTCAAAGTTAACAGCTGAATAGAAGTCTGCAAAAGCAACAGTGGAGTGGTTTTGCAATCAGAAATACACTACAACTCACCAACAGAAACAGCTAACAGACATCCAGTACCTTGCCTTTGCAGAAATACATCAGTTCTCCATATTCAATTTTATTGCACAGATATTTTCACTGGAATCTAGTTTAGGTAGATGGGACTGATCCATATTGCACTTTAAAAGTGGTGAGATGCTTCACCTAAGCTAATGTCTTGAATAAACCTAAGTCTATGAGGGATTATAGACTTCTTTACTCTGTGCTTGAGGTCAAGAGAACCTTAGCTGTGAAAAAAATGATCCTGAGTGAACAAATACAGACTATTTGACTTCACAAAGTTTCTGGAAAAAAAAAAGCCCTAAGTAAGGTATTTTGGAGAACTGCTGCATTTTGATACCAAATGGCAAAGCTATTACAAAGTAGAACAAACATTCCAATTTCTGGCACAAACCTTTGGGTCTGGATGTGTAAAGGGAACATCTACAACTGGCTGTAGGTTGTGGCAGATTCTGACAAACATAAGCCCTCTGGAGACAGCAGATCTGAAAGGTGGTATGTTAGCAGAAGCAGTACCAGTGAGGAGTGGATGCTGAACTTTCTCTGTCATCCTCCTTACCACAGTTAACTTCTCTGACTTTGACACATTTAATTTTGAGATACTTAAGAACTTACTGGAAGACATTCTGAGGGAGGTTGCCCAGTGTTTTCCTCTTCTTTTCCTTCTCTTAAAAGATCTTAAAAGCAGACTTAATGCCTGAAGTGTCCTTACTTGAGCATGAGCAGCTGCACTTTAGAGCAAGAAATCAAGAGAAAGCAAGCTTGAGATCTGAGGGCAGTATAGATTAGAACTGCACAATGAGAAGAGAGTCATTACTTTCCATTTCAAGAAGCTAGAATAAGTACTCATATTGGTTCTTATTCTCAGCTTAATTGCTTGACACACATTTAGTGTCACTCCATCTGTGTGAGCAAGGTCTGGGCTTTTCACTGCAAACTTTTCATATGAAGGTGGTCAAAAGAAAAGTGAAGTCATTTCTCTCTCAAGCATATCAAGTCTCTCATTGAAGAAATCATCTTGTGCAGGTCACCAATGACAGCAAACATTTATGAAAGCCCCAGCACACTCGGCTGTCCTAAGAACTAATGAGAAATAAACCAGAGTCCTGCATGAAGTGTGCTGAGCAGCAGGAAGTCATGATATGATTCACTGACATGAGCCAGCAATGACACCAAGAATGAAGTGAATCTCTCAAGAGACTTGGTCAACTATGGAGACAAAGACAGCTTGAAAGTATCTGTGTCTCTATGTAGAATTTGAGATCTTGAGCAGACTGTAACACTTCTGTCTGCCAACTACTCTATCTCTCTGAAACTTACTTGCACAGTGCAAGAATTCTTGACTGACAAGTCCTAGATAGCAAAACAACTATAATAGAATCATAGAATAGTTAGGGTTGGAAAGGACCTGAAGATCATCTAGTTCCAACCCACCTGCCAGGGGCAGGGACACCTCACACTAAACCATGCCACACAAGGGTCTGTCCAATCCAGCCCTGAACACTGCCAGCAATGGAGCATTCACAACTTCCCTGGGCAACCCATTCCAGTGCCTCACCACCCTTACAGTAAAGAATTTCTTCCTTATATATGTTTTGGGTGATGACAACATTCCTACAAAGGAAAAGAAAACATGTCTTAACTGACAAGAAAGCTTTATTTTAGAAAGTTTTATTTTTCCAGAAAAATACTACTTTAGTCATAAGGAAAAGTCCCAAAGAAAAATCCAGTGGATGACAAGAAACCCTGAAAAGGGAGCTGGCGTTCCAAACCAGTTTTGATCACACTAACAACTTGTCTTCCTTTGGTCGAGCAATGCCTGGGAGCTCCCAGGACTTTGTGGATTTGACAAAATTTCAGTGCCTTCATTGTTCCAGACTATTTTTCAGCTGTGGGAGTCCTGACACCAAAGTCAGAATCAAGAAAGCCCTGAAGTCATGGCTCAAACCAGGCCGCTTAGCCTACCTGCTGCACAGTTCAGAAATCCTGGGTGGCCCAGAGCTCTTGGGTAGTCTTTCTCACAGAGAACTGATGGATACTGGGAGCAGCTTTTTGCCTTACATACTGGCATCCGTCAAAGAAAAAAAGTTCTGAAACATAAATTTCTGAAAGTAATCATTTGTACTGACTCAGAGAACAAAATACACCACAAACAAAATCAACCCACCCTAGTTCTGAAATGTCAAAATTCCATTTCTTTAACATCACAGAGTAGCCTTGAAACTTGGCAGGAACAGGCTGGTTCATTGGGTCTCTACTTGATGTTTCTGAAAAGAAGCAAAAGATTTACTGAGAAGGGTGTTTCTCTTGATTTCATGATTGATCTCTCATTTTTGGGCACTTAAATTTGCATATAAGTTTGTGACCATGCTCTTTGTGCACTGTCAAGGCAAGTTACCTACACTGTACATAACTTTTGTCTTTTCATGATGTCATCTCTAGGGGGGAAAAAAAAAATCATTCTCTATTTCATTATTTCACTGGCAGGTCCCATTAGGACATTCCCTATAATCAGAACAAATCCCCTTTCCCAAGGAGATGCAGTGAAAAGGCAAAATGATCAACACAAAAGGCAAGCAGTTATCTGCTTCTGGAAAACCTCAAAAGATGTCAGGCATGCACAAAAAGCACAGTGAATGCCTAAAAGTAATGATATTCTCAGTCTTGTATGATCATACAGAGCTGATAAAGACAATCCTGTGAGTGTCTTGCAACTGGGAGATTGTATAAAGGACTTTAATTGAATTTAATGCTAAAAGAATTTTATGTACCAGGGAAAACTCATCCCAAAGAGTTTTTTAGAACTAAATTTTCAAAAAAATCATCCGTATATGCACAGTTTTGAATTTTCAGGCAGGAACAACAGGATTTAGATCCACAAGCAAAGGTTTGTGAAGCAATCCATAAAACTTGATTATATTGCTTCTGCCACCACAGGTAGGTACACAAGATAAGGATTTGATGCAAAACATGCAGGAAAGGGTTGTCTTACTCTGCACACATACCCACACAAGGGCCTGTTTTAGGGCATGCGCTAGGTTTGCTTCCTGCAGACACGGGGAGAAGTAAAGCATTTAAATGTCTTATTCAGTGATGCAATGTTGTTCTCTTGCTCCCTCTTGATTTTTGGCTTTGACATTTCCTGGCTCACATTTAACATGTCCATAGTTAATCAAAAGTTCATTAAGACCTCAAGGAGACAGGTATAGCAGAAATTTCAAGGGAGCTTGTTTTTGTCCATGAATTATTTTAAATCTGCTCATTATTAAGAAGCAAGCACAAGGCTGTCACAATGAATCCATCCCTCTTAACATAGGGTGATTATCTATTATGTTTGGAAACAACACAGTAACACTGCAAAGAAGACCCAAGGGGACTAGGGCTGGAGCATGACCTAATGCTATTTAATTGCTGAGGCAAAAAAGGCTAAATGGCTTTGCATTCCTATTAGGTAAAAACAGTGTAGTGAGCCAGCCACAGAAGGAGAAAATAAAACCAGAGGATAACTGCAGAGAAATTAGTAAATCACAGCTATTTTTTGCTACCAAAAGTTGAGAAAACAAAACATAATTAAAGAAAAGAAATATTGCATTTTGCAGTAAGAATCAGAAGTTAAAGAAGTTTAAGAAATAAGCGAGAACACCAGCAAACAGGACTTTCACAAACCATTATTTCATATTCCTGTAAAATTCCAATGTCTAAGAGCCAAGTTTTCAAAAGTGGATTTCAGTCTGAGCAGTATTGACAGTGGGGGTCTGTGACTTCAGACTCCCAAATTCCCTGTCTTGCATACATGCGTGCATAAAATTCTGAGCACAAATGTTATGTGAGTGTGCACACACATATGCACATACACAAAGGACCTACATCTACATTTTTGCATCTACATTTAAGTCAGGGTCATATGTAGACACAGGCAAAGTAGCCAGTTTTCAAGAGCAGACATCTGCTGGAGGTGATAAAAGGAAAAGCTGCACAGCAGGTCTGATTTCTATTGTTGGCTTTGGAAAGCTGAATACAGCCAGTGCTACTGACAAGGATGCATCTAATGTAATTTTCTTTAAATCAAGTACTATATAAAAATAATAACTTAAAAATATTGTCTAGACAGTCCACTGCTAAGTCTTAGGTTTATACAATTCCCCTGAATTCTTTAATGAAAAACCTGCTTCCTTTCTCTTGTTCCTCCAGAATTGCCTATTAATGAGATCAGTCCCTTACAATCAGAAAACTTGTCAAATAAAAAGATATTGCTTGGCGATACATGTGATCACATCCCTATTATGAAATATCACTTCAGAGGTAATTGGACTCAGTATAAGCTCAGCATGGCTCCTGAAGGTAACAACTTCCATGTCTCTGGTGAAGAGACACCCAGGATCCACATAACTGACTGCTCTTTGGTCTCATTTCAAAGAAGGGTAGTGCTGAGGCCTGAAGCTGGCTGACACTCTACTGTGCAGCACTGACAATAAACTAAGGCTGAGAAGGCACTTTCCATCACTTGTGCGGTGCAGTAACGGCCTCCTGTGAAACAAGGAATTTGAAAGAAAACATGATGACAGAAGCTGGTTTATGCTCACAGTTTATTTTTGATTGAATAAAAATGAGCCGGCAGACTCAGAGATGCTGAAATTCCCCACTTATTTTTTTTCCTCAAAACTTTAAATTTCATTCTCTTTCTCACTGCCACAGCTTCTTTACTCAAAGTGGGACACTGTGTATCCCAGTAAGTTCTAGATTTCTTAACAGACAGCACAGCTGGCAAGGAAAGAAGGGAGGAAGAAGCCATCTTTCACTTATTTCGTTGTTAGTGGCAAAAGGCTCCACATACACTGACCAAGCCACTGGAGTAGTGCCAGTTCCTTTCTGACAAGGAATTACAAAGCCATGGAGCAAAACACAGATAAATTAGACTAAAAGGGTCCAAACTTGACCAGTGCCAGAGACCTGCAGCTGGGCTGAATTTGAATCAGGCAGGGAAGGCAAGCTCAGATGCAGCCAGCCCTGGTGCCCAGGTGCCATTAAAGCTCTTGGCTTTGCTAGTCAGGTGTATTTACAGACTTAACATTCTAGTTATCTCTGCCTGCCCTTTAAAAATACAAAATATACAGAAACGAACATGATATGTACCATGAAGTCCTCTCAAAGAAAAAGTCAGCATTACCACTTCACTACAGTCTTCTGTAAAGGTCTGTTTATTCTCCACCTTGTACTAGTTCAAGCCTGCTACAAATACACTGATGTCTGTGTAGGTACCTCTGATGAAATTGCAAGAAAGTGTTCAGAATCAGACCAAACTGTTTGTCATAACCTGCAAGGAGCCTGTAACATGCTCTTAAAAAAAAAAAAAAACAAAACACATTTTTTAATCGTGATAGGACACAACGAAGTACACTGAAGTAAGCCACATCAGTTTACATGCAAATCTCAAGCCAACACAAAGCAGCAGTAAACCTGTTCAGAAACATGACTCAAACACCAGCTAGGAGCATTTTCTCATTGCTTATTTTAAAGCACACAAGAAAATGCTGAAAGAATAATCTTCCCCATCCACAAGGTGCAAACCTGCAGTTGCACATACCAAAATGACTGGGAATTTACTTCTTCACTTTGTCCCTACAGTCAACAACACTTCAGAGTTTAAACATTGTAATGAAAAAGAAGTTCTAATAACCTATTAGAATTTTGCAGAGCTGTATTAAAAAAATCCTTATCCTTACCACCCTAGTATTTTCCAAGTTCAAGGGGCCAGGAGTGCTACAGGGAACCTCAAGGCAGCACAGAGGAGAGAAATGGTTCCCATGGGTTACCCCAGGGCAGCCATTCCAGCTAAGAGAAGGAAGGAAGGAGCACTTTGCCAAAGCCAGGCTCCCCAGGTCCATAGGTGTGAAGGATCCGAAAAGCATGAAGGGTAAGCTGAGAAGAGGCAGAGAACATAACTGGAGAGAAGAAAGTGCGATGTTTGTATTTGATGACTGACACAGGATGTGCACAGAGAGGGATGAGGACAATTTCCAAAAATTCTCTTCTAATATCCATAACATTCCTTAAAAATGGACCTATCTCAGCTGATTCCAGCTTCAGACTTAGTCAGTAAACCCTTGATAATACAAAAACCATAGAAGTTTGGTATTAGTTTGGCTTTCTGGGCTGTGAGCGCACACTGAAGCCGGCTCATGTTCAATTTGTCATCAACCAACACCCCCAAGTCCTTTTCTGCAGGACTGCTCTGGATCTCTTCTCTGCCCAAGCTGGAGCTGTGCCTGGGATTGCTCCCACCCAGGTGGGAGGACCTTGCACTTGGCATGGTTAAACTTCATCAGGTTGGCATCAGCCCACCTCACAAGTGAGTCAAGGTCCCTCTGGATGGCATTCTTTCCCTCCAACGTATCAAGCGAACCACACAGCTTGGAGTCATCAGCAAACTTGCTGAAGGCACACTCAATCCCACTCTCCATGTCACCTATGACAAAGATGTTGAACAAGACCCGTCCCAACACCGATCCCTGAGGGACACCCCTTGTTACTGGTCTCCAGCTGGATATTGAGCCATTGACCACAACTTTTTGTGTGCAGCCATCCAGCCAATTCTTTATCCACTGAGTGGTCCACCTATCAAATTGATGTCTCTCCAACTTAGAGACAAGGATGTCACGTGGGACAGTGTCGAATGCTTTGCACAAGTCCAGGTAGATGACATCAACTGCTCTACCCCTGTCCATCAATTCCGTAGCCCCATCATAGAAGGCCACCAGCTTGTTCAGGCAGGATTTCCCCTTAGTGAAGCCATGCTGGCTATCACCAACCACCTTGTTGTTTTTCATGTGCCTTAGCATGCCTTCCAGGAGAATCCGCTCCAAGATTTTGCCAGGCACAGAGGTGAGGTTGACTGGTCTGTAGTTCCCCAGCTCATCCGTTTTCCCCTTCTTGAAAATGGGGGTTATATTTCCCTTTTTCCAGTCATCAGGAACTTCACCTGACTGCCATCATTTTTCCAATATGATGGACAGTGGCTTAGCAACTTAATTTGCCAGCTCCTTCAGGACCTGCAGATGGATTTCATCAGGTCCCATGGACTTGTATACGTTGAGGTTCCTAAGATGGTCTTGAACCAGATCCTAAAACAGCTGCCTTTTCTGATCTGCAGGAACTCACCAGAGCAGGTACAGTAAACTCACACAGAGCAGGTACTCCTTATTCTATCAGTAGTTTAACTTCGACTAATAGTACAGACCTATTTGCATAAAACCTCTGAAATATCTGGAAGGTTAGTCTCTAGGCTTTCTCAGAACCTTGAGTTTTCAAAAGCACTTCTTACCAATAAATCTTCATAGTCAATGTTATTAATTACTCTTAACATTGTTCTGATTTGTTGTGCCTAATTCTTTTCTTTTGCAACTTCCACTTGAATTAGAATCGATCATATTTATAATTTGTTTTCATTGTTTTAACATGTTTGTGTTTCTTCCTCTTCTAATTTTGGTTGTTCTATTTGTGCAGCATTTCAAATTATAAATCAGCTCTCCTGGGTTTTATTTCTGTAAGATTTGGTCTTGAGCTAAAAAGGCATAATAAGCATAAAGGATTTTAATTTTTTCCTAACTATTGGTAATAAAACTATTTCGTTTTTTTCAACAGACATAATTGCATAGCTCTAGGGAATAACACAGGGTAAAAATTGCATTAAATTATTAGAAGTACCCTTTTAAATCTGTCTCAAGATCAGTAAACTATAAATTATCATTTTTCCAGACTATTAACTTTATCAGAATAGTAATATCTGCAAATATAACTAACTTTAATTAACACCTCATTATGATGGCAACTTCTAACTTATGGAGACACACTGTGTGTATAAGCATGCTGATTTTTCCCCTCCACAATTAATGCGTGTGAGAGACAGTTTGGGGAATCTACCTACGTACGATTCATGAATTTTAATGTGGTCTTATGAACCACCTCTATTTTTAAACCTTTTACTGTGTCCTGTCTGCTACTCCACGTACTTTGGAGAAGGGGGAAGAATGTTGGAAGATCTGTCTTAGAAACAGCTGATTATTAAAGACTATCACTCTCTGAACCAATCCTACTTGGGGAAAACAAACAAGTAGTAATGTCCTTGAAAAAGCTGTTTTTCTCTAACTTCTCTGGAGAGAGCCGAAACAATCAAATTGCCTCAGAAACAGAACAAAGGCTCAGGTGTCAGGCTTGGAGACCACACAGCTTAAAAGAGCTAGAGGGAGGCAACAAGGGGCAGCAAGTGGGCCAATACTTGAACAAACAAGGGGAAGTTGAGCAGCAAGGGGGAAACGGAAAGGTGACTTTGCCTATAACAAGAGGTGAGGAAGAAAGAAGCCGTCTGCAGACACTCAAACGTGCAATTCAGACAAGAAGCTACACAAATGGGAACCTGAATCTTGTAAAACTTGTGCCTAATTTCAGTTTTACTATTCCCCAGTGAAAGGGACTCTGCAGCAGGATATTTTATTGCTTTGTGCACAACTGCACAGCTCTTGCAGTAGCCCAATAAAACCTGCATGGTCTGGGAACCTTCACAGACCCTCTTTTTGCCTCCTCTTCCATGTAGTACTGAACTCAGGAGCTGGCATATTCACCAAAGGAGCTGTGGGATACACTGCTGTCTGCACTGGGCTGAATAGGTAGCAGCGGTATCATGGATCTATTTGCATGTGTAGACAGTGAACAGAGAGGAACCTGCCTAAGCAACATGCCAGGAAGCCTGGGGAAAGAGAATGGTAGGGTTTATGCAGGCTTGGAGTAGTGAACATACTCATTTGGTGTGGTGAGATCCACGAGGACCTGCCTGGCCCCTGCAGCCATGTGAAAGTTCTGCTGGAACCTCCCCTCTGGGAAATGGCTGCACAACAAAACTCTTCAGCAGAGCCTGGGATATAACACCAGAAAATCTATTTAATAGTAAAGCCCAAAAAAGATCCCTTCTAGCAGTTCAATTTCTGAACTTGTAATTGCCTCAAAATGTCACTAAACTACTCTGTTATAAAAGGCAGTATTTTAAGAGGCAAAAGTGAAGGAGTAGAAAGCAGTTTGGAGATTTCATTCTTTTACAGATGTATATCAAATAATTACCATAGAGATCCAGGCACTTGAACCCAGGCATGAATCTCAGGAAACAATGAGGACATCCACCTCAACAAGAGCTGAACTTCAGCCCTGTAGCTGCAGCAGGATGTGGTCAGGACTATACCTCCAGGACTCGTACTGAAAGTGCAGAACTGAAATATGAGGAATGTCAAAGTGGTGTATCCCCATGCTCAGTCTACAAACACCATGACTGTTGAAAGCTGTGGCACAAAGATTTCACACTTTCAGTGCTGCCAGGCAGTAGAAACACTTAATTCCATTGCTTTTCCAACAAGCATCTAGGCAGCATGCTGCACAGACTTCAACCCATGCTGGGAAGCAGTAAATATTTCTTGGTGTCACATACATAGGCATCTGAAACACACGCAGGCAGCCCATAACCTGAAACACACAGTGTAGTGCAGTTAACCAGGCAAGCGTGGTAACAAGGATCAAGCCAATTGGTCTCCTCATTCCCAATAAGTGTATCCTTCAAATAACCAGAACAAGGTGCCTAGAGCTTTGGTCCCAGAAGCACCCAAATAGATACATTAATTAGCTGTGCCTGCTTACTTCTTCACATTCCCAAAACAAGATATCCTACGTCTTGCTGCTACATTTTGTTCAGCTTCTAGACAACTGGTAAGTGGTGTGTGTGTGAGTGCGTGTGTGTGTGTGTATCAGAGGACACGACCACGTGACCTAAACTGCGCAACCCTAAAATTCCCTAAACTGGACAAGTCCCAGGTGGAACACATCCACATGGGCACTGTCCCACCAACACCTGCTTACAGCTCCAGGACCAGCTCATTCAGGTCAGCCGGCACAATACTCCACAGCGCAGGAATTTCCACAGTGTTCCCACCATATAAACACCAAAAAACCCCACAAACCCCAAAATTATCTACTTCTTTAATATTGCACTAAAACTTAGAATCCTCCAAACCTAGAGGACAGTGCATTTAAGTAATAAGTGTTTCAAAGAAAATTAGTTGGAGTTAATGTCCAGTTAAGATAGATAATTCATGGGGAGATATAATCTATATCTATCTGCAATCTCAGCAAAGACCACCATTATCAGTCACAGGGTACAAATTACAGCCAGAATAATATATTATTATTAGCTCAAGTTCTTCCAGAAAGTTATAGCACCATCCAAACAGTCCTGGTGCCATTCACAGCACAAAGGGCTGGACCAAACACAGTGGAATAGCCTTTGATGCAAACAAAACAGGCTACTTTGTTGTCCCAGAGGCTGTTTTTATATCAAGAGAGACAATTTATTGAAGGGACCTAGGGACCTGTAATTGACTTGCACAATGGGGTGTGAGTGAAGCAAGCTGGGCTGAAGAAAACATAATGTAGCTCTTCCAGGACATGATGAGTTGACAGGGGTTTTCACAAGAATAGGAGAATGAAAAGCTAGAAGAGGAGCCTGAATGTCTTAACAGTCCACCCCGAATCTCATTTTGGCCAGGAATATCTATTCTAAAGCAAATCTAATTTTCTGGATTGTACTGCACTTAAAGAAAACATAGCCCAGCTTTTTCAATCACAGCAGATTAATTTTCTTCACACTTTTATTAACTTGGCATTTTATTTCACTGAAATGCTATAGGCTTCCACATAAAAATCTGTCTTATAATGCAATTCTCAACTAAACAGCCTTCTAAGTGCTGCTTGCCTTTGCGTTTGTCCCTGTGGGGCGCTGAAGGAGGAAGGATGTCTGTGGAGGAGAGGTTCATGCTGAAAATATTCTCTGAAGTAATTCAGTAACCACAGATCTTTTGGTACACTGTTTCAGAGCCTCTTGTAGCTTGGCTGTGTGTCAGGGTTTATTAAATCTGGGTATCACGTTAGAATAAACACTTGTCTCAGCTTTTCATAGCATGCTCATCTACACCATAACTAGCATACCACTAGAGGCCATTGATTTAAGTTCTAACTGCTATTTGAAGATCCCAGGTTGCAATCCAGCAAGAGAAACATTTGATAACACAATGTCAATCTCTCTCCAGCCTTCTCTCCTGTCCATCTGTGAGTATTCTCACAGGATGCCCATTCTCAGGCTGTAACAGCAAATTGGCCGAGGAACAAAAGGCCCTCAGGAACTTATAAAAATAAGTTCCTGAAAATAACCCCCAAAAACCCTATTCTCCAGCCTTGCCCCTTGATAGCAGTCCTTACACTCACTGCTTTACCCTTCTGTGAACTTACACCAGGGTTTGGAATTTAAGTTAAAATTGCCAGTGGAGGCACAGCCCTGGGATACATACAAACAGCTGGCTTGGCTATGTGAGGGTAGCAGGGATCATTCTGCAGCCATTAAAAAAGCATTGTCAGAGAGAGCAGCATCTTAAATGACACCTGCTGGCACTTCATGTGCCACAGAACAATACATGCAAAAGATGACAAAAGCCCTGTACAGTTTGGGTTGTCTCCAAAGATTTTACTACAGCATTTGTCAGGGAAATGCTATTTAGTGCTGGTTGAATGTTGCACTGCAACAGAAAATTCCCTCTCAGTAGGAACTATTTGGAAACAAGATCAGTGCCACCAGCAGACAGGCAGAACTACAGAAAAACACACCAACACTGCTTTAAGCACTGCTTTGAACAGAATGGGCAGCAAAATTGAGCTACTGAAGTCAGTGAACTGTGTCACTGAAATGATGAGTGAGGCAACAGGAGCCCCTTTGTATCTAACAAAATAAAAATGTGCTTCCCTATTTGGGATCGTCACTGTGCTCTGCTCTCCTGGTCCCCTCCAGCATTTATCCAGGCATGGCAAAACCGCAGGGGATGGAACAGGTGAATGTTTCTCTCTTCCCTCAAGAGGAGTAGGGTTAAATAATTTCTCTCACTGCTAATATGTTTTGTTGAAGATAATTTATTCTCCCTCCCTCTCTTGGTTTCTCTAAATGACATTTCTCTTTTCCTATTATTTCCTCTAAGCATTAAGAAAGCATGCCCTGGAGAAGTGGACAGGAGAGCAGCTGCTAGTGAGGTGCATTAAGGCATCTAAAATATAAGTTTACCATGCAGAAACACATCTGGGGGATCTAATTTATGAGCTTTTTATAAAAAGGAATGTACTAAAAGAAAAAGCTGGTTGGGATCTACCTGATTCTCAGTACTGTAAGGCATGACTTTTTAAAACAAAAATTTCCAAATTTGTTGGGGAACTGAACTTGCTAAGAACAAAAAAACTCCAACCAACCAACAAAAATCCCAACTCTCAGCCAAGTGCTGCCAGCAGCAGTTATTTAAGCAGTTCAGATATCTGGTAGTTCCTCTTACGATTTGTGCAGTCATGGTTTAAGTCTCAATCAGACACTTAGAGAGACTTAACTACACTCATGAAGATTCTTTACCAGCAACAGTCCCACAAATTCCAAGGGAAGAAAGCAAAAAATGTTTTTTAGTTGGAGCAGAAAGAAGCTAAGTGGGAAACAAAATAAACTCAGGAAAGCCAACGAGTGACAAATTAGTATGATCTTCTAGGTAAAGGCACTCCCATCCCCAAGATCTCTTGGCAATGTGTCGAACTACGGCCTTTCTCTCACAGCTGTGGGTGGCTATTGAACCAGTGTTTCAGTACAGCCATATCCTTCATTCTCTACTGTCAAAGTTGCAGCTTGTTGTTCAGGTTCAGCTCTTGGTGCTAAGAGATTAATGGCTCTGAAGGTAGTGCTTAAGGTTATCTCAGCTGCAGTGCACATGCTTTTATTTGCTGATAAGTTAAAAAAGGAGTCCCTCATTGGAGGTCACCTCTTGATTCAATCACTGCCTTCCAGAGCTTCAACACAAGGAATTTGTTTCCTGACAGCCCTCTAAAAAGTGCAGAGGCTCAGCATTGAATCTGCGAGGAGGAAACAACAGGTGTATGAAAACACTTAAAGAGTTTTTTAACAGTGATGCAGATCCAAGGCAAGGAAAAAAGCAAGAGCTGCTATTTTTTTTCTTCACTTAACTTGCCTTGCCATGGAAATAAGGCCGAAGAAATATTTACTTTTGTCTATTTCTTCTTCTGAGATTTTTTGCCCCTTTTCTTGCTTTTGTCTCTGCTCACAGTAACTTCAGAACCTAAAAATATAATTTCAGCACAGTTGAGGTCTCTGAGGTTCCTACAGACTTCATTAAAACAGACACCTGAGGAGAGCAGAAATATCCTACAAGCAAGTGAAACACCGTAACGGAAACTTGTATTGTTTAAGTCACCCAAAAATCCACAGAGGAAGAAACTCTTAGCCATAGTGACTGAAGTTTATAGTTCCAGATGAAGAAAGTGTAGAAAATCAAAAACCTCTTGGTTCTGGTGTTATAGGCATATTTTATTCTGCTTTTCAATGGCTTACTCTGAGCAAACACAGGACAGCACTACTTCCTCAACAAGGAGGAATACTATTTCTGAACCGAGTCTGACATGCGAATGTGTGCAAGGATGAGAAACTGTATAGGTGACAGCAAGTATAATCTTCCCACCATCTCCTTCATTTCATGGAGCTACAAAGGTGCCCTGGGTCCTTCTCCTCCCTGCTCTCAAACAAATGCAAGCAGCAACCTCCCTGCTGTTGAGCTTCAGACCCCAAACCACATTCCGGAGGAAAATACTCTTTTTAAGTAGCTACTTCACTGAAAAAATGAGGCACAAATGCACCAAAATAGAACGGAATGTGCCAACTTGAGAAGTACAAATAGCTACAGAGGAGTTCATTCTAAAAGGGGAGCCACACACAGACAGGGAAACTTGGTGCAGTTCAGAAAACGTCAGTGACCAGTATTCATAAGTGATAATGATGCAACAGATCTCCAGGATCCTCCACTGACCTAGTGAGCCAAAATGGAAGACTCATCCCTTTGTCCTGTATATGACAGAGATGCCACACACAGACAGAATTAGTTACAGAACATGGATTTTGACAGTGCTGGTCACAAATTTTAAGAGCCAGACTCTAGACAGGCATCTCAGCAGAACAAGAGAGGACAACCCATTAAGAAGACATACAACTTCTTCAGGGTAACAGGTCAGCACAGGATTTCTATTTTGGGCCCCGTAGTCAGCTGTGCAATAGATTATGACTACCACCTAAGTTGTAACAGTGTCTTGGGTGAGGGAGCATGGTTTGGCTAAACCTCAGGAAAGTGACATTGTGAGAAACAGTGCTTAATGGGGGTCTGAATCAGGTCTATGCTTCATCAAGGGCCCACAGCTATAAAACATGTCTAGCTGTTATGATTTGCGTTGGTTATCTTTTTTTTCCCCTGGAACAGAGCCCTTAGATATACTACCGCAGCACGCCATGAGTCAGAAGAGATACATTAGAATTTTTGCAGTAAAAACTTACTAAAAACATGCAAAAGAAAAGAAAAAAATGAAGACAGCATTCTCAGACCCTGATAAATAAATAAATCTCTTTCTCAACATTTGCTTTGGCAGTCCTACAGTGTAGCATGCCAGACCAGTACCTCCTAGTAATCTGTTAGAATATTTTTGTGCTTATGATATTTTAAAGGCATTGGTATTTTGGGGGTGTTGGGAAGGCTGAGGAAACCAAGAAGAAGAAAGGAATATGTGTATCAGCACCAGCTTGAAGTTCTGTGGTGTGGTGAGGAGGTTTGGGCTGGCACCAGACATGAACAGCCTGCCAGATCCCATGAATCAGAACTAGACCCTTTCCAGCTACTTTAACTGGGACAAACAGGAACTGTGTGGCCTGGTATTGAGTGCTGAGGTGTTGTCTCCACTGTTTTGCTGTGGGTTCCACTGTGGATTTCCACCCCACATCCTACTGTAATTTTCAATCCTTCCCAAAAAGCACTGTAACTCAAATAATAAATCATTTCACAACCAGATGTAACTCAGTCTGGGAAGGGTAAACACAAGCAGCAGTTTCCCTGAGCAAAAATGTTCAGCTGTGTTCACTGTAAGGCAAAAGAAACCTTTCTGATCGTCTGTGCCAGGGCAGCACAGCCAGAATAGTAGAATTCAGCTTCACATCCACAAAGCCTCCTTCAAAGACTGACGCTGAAATCCTAGTGAGATGTACCAATGTCTATCTCCTATCTCTCCTACACAGGGAAAGGGGGTCCCTTTGGCTGGCTGACAGTTGAAAAGATGCTGATACTTACTTTCCAGCTGCTTGACAGATGTATGAGAGAGGCTGTCAACTCATTTTCCATACCGAAATGAAAAGTCTAGCATCTTCCAGCACACACGGAGCATGAACACCACACTGAACCCATACATCCTTTTAAAAAAACTATGTCCTAATTCCACCAGTATGAACCTGCCAGATCTAGCCAAAATGTGGACTGCCCAGGTATTTTCTATGATGTCAAATGAATGAATTATTCTACTTAGTGCAATATCTCATCATGACATTTCACTGTATCAGTCCATTACATTTTGTGCCTCTGCATTTAGGACTTAGAGAATGTAACTATCGCTTCATTTCAACCATATTAATACTACACAGAAGTGAGGACACTTCACTTGATTAAAAAAACAGCCTTTTAAGCTGTTCCACAAGGGAAAAGAACACATTTATACTTCTCTTGGTCAAAGCATAAGCTCACTATTTGATTGCAACTTGTGTGATAGCAATCTGCTAATATTTGTATAAAGGTCCTTGAGGAATCAGAGAAAAAACGGCACAAAGAAATAAGCAATATAATGCATGCTTGAAGACATCTGGTGAATATCCAAGTAGCAGGAGAAGTGAAAATGATTAATGGTCTAGTATCAGCACAACAGCACAACCAAAGTAGAATAGCTGGGATTTAGAAAGCAGGGCCATTAACACACAAGGTGAAATGACCATGCAAACACTGATTGCTGAAAGATAAGGTAGCAGGAAACAAAACAAAATTACTGTTGCTTGTAACACCTGGTGCTAAAAAGCCAGGGCAGTGAGCCAAAATGTAGATGAGAGAGCAAACCATGTTAATTATTCCTCCCCTCTCATGAAAATGCATCAGGGTTAATTTTGTTCTGGAATAAAAACTATGCCATTGAAGAAGCATTACAGGATCAGCTCAATATCAAACCTAACATCTTTTTCCTAAGAACTCAGCAATAAAAAAAAAAAAAAAATCACATGACATTTTGCTAATTATTGAGTGGTTTGGGTTTTTTTTCCTCAAAGTGGTACTAAAATAAGTGAACAAACATTTCAAGTATAAACTTACTAATAGATAACAGCTTTTGTTCCTTTTAAAAATTATAAAATCTAGATGAAAGGCCATGAACTCAGATAAATTCTAAACTTGGGCTCATACACTGAGCAAAATTCAGATCCAGAACACAAGATGCGAATGCTGCCTCAATTGTGTCATTTCACGTTCTTCTAAAAAGCACACCTCAGGAGTTTTCCATGAGGTAAGTTCAAACAGCCAGAGGCAACAAAATCTAATTCACTTAAATAATTAAACAGCATCCTTCTAGCTCACATTTATAAGAAAACCCTCTAAATGCAAAACAAGTGGAACTGATGTAGCTACACTTTACTATGCTGGCAGCCAGTCTCAACATAATTCACAGTGGACTTCAACTTCTTTTTGGTGGTGAAGGTACCTAATGAAGATCTAGGCAAAGTAAATGGGACTTCATGACAATGCAAAGAGTGAAGAAGCTGCCCTTTCACACATTAGTTTCACATCTCTTCCACCATAATTCTCCATGAAATGTTTTATCTTATGGTGCCATATATTTTTCAGGCTGCCGCTGAGCTCCTCTTGGATGTTACAGATATCATGGTCACTGCACCAAAGGTAAGTTTCCTACAGAACACACAGGGCTCTTGAAGAGGTGACACCAACTTTAACACAAAGGGACTCACATTATTTAAAATTGCATCTTCTTTGTTACAGATGTACATACAGCAATCTAAAACACAGTCTGTTTTCAAGAACCTCTTCTGTTTCTTGCTATTTTCTATGCTACATTAAAAGAAAAAAAGATAATAAAGATGTTTTTAAAATGTAAATTATTGCCCATCAACAGCAATAGTTTTGTAACCATCACGGTGATTTTGTTATCTCAAAAGCTTTTAAAATACTTTTGTAATACAGACACTGTGGAAAGAGTTGCTTTTAAAGTGAAGCCCAGTAGCTTATCTTTTTCATCTCTTATAACTCTGTTTTGGCCACTCTGCTCAGCAGGCCTCTCTGCCACAGCAGGCAGTGCAGTGCACAACAGCACTCCTGCTCAGTGACTGGAACAGCCATGATTACATTGCCTGCTTTTATACTGCCCTGCAAACTCATTAGATCCTTTAATGGTGAAGGACTTTTCTCCTTAAGACCTCTTCCTCCCTAATCTTCATTCAGCTGTGTACCTAACTCCAAGATCATGAGTCACAAGATCCACCACTAAAAGAAAGTGTCTTCGGTGAGACTGTACCCACTCTGTGGGTATTTGCTGTTTACACATCTATCCCACACTATTCAAAATAATTTTCCCTCTAGTGCATAGAATCATAGAATAGTTAGGGTTGGAAAGGACCTGAAGATCATCTAGTTCCAACCCCCCTGCCAGGGGCAGGGACACCTCACACTAAACAATCCCACCCAAGGCTATGTCCAACCTGGCCTTGCACACTGCCAGTGATGGAGCATTCACAGCTTCCCTGGGCAATCCATTCCAGTGCCTCACCACCCTCACAGTAAAGAATTTCTTCCTTATATTCAATCTAAACTTCCCCCATTTAAGTTTGAACCTGTTACCCCTTGTCCTATCACTACAGTCACTAATGAAGAGTACCTCCCTGACGTCCTTATAGGCCTCCTTCAGACATTGGAAGGCTGCTATGAGGTCTCCACACAGCCTTCTCTTCTCCAGGCTGAACAGCCCCAGCTTTCTTAGCCTATCTTCATACAGTATATATGTTCATTTTATGTGAATTCATAGGAACAAAGTGAGGTTATAATAATAAGTTTCTCATTTCTGTACTAAATCTATTTTACCTATAAAGTATGCAAAAAACATATGCTGAAGCCTTTAAACCAAAAGTTATCTAGGTTCAGACACACAAACTGAAGAACTCCTAATAAAAACAATCTTCTCTTTTGCAGCTGCTCATGATTCAGATCCTGAGTTTTCTCAGACTCTTAACACAGAGCATACAACAGAGGGAAGCTGAAAAGCAAGGTCCAGAGCTGTTAGCGTGGTAAGCATCTCATTTGATTTATTCTCCTATTCCATGTAATCCGAATGCTTAGGAGCACCTACCTCAAAGTAAAGGCACTGTTTCACACAGAACTGATAATTAATGTGATTTTTAGCCTGGCGTAAGGATCTGACAACACACTCCTTTTCCAGACAAGAAGGTGACCTGTGTTTGAGCAGGTAAGAGCTAGTGGGGATCATGAGACAGTTGAGAAACCAAGTGCCTTGTGCATAAGAGCTGGCGGGCAGACCTTTCTGGCTGGCTGCACAAGGCTCCCCACACTGACATTCAGCAATCCTCCCTCAGCACACTCAGAGCCTGCTGAAGGCGAAAGCTGCTAACATAGCCTCCTATTCCCAGGTTTTCTGGTAATCATCTTGTTGATCCAGTGACATCATTTAGCACTAACAGACTGATTCTTCCACATGGGGAGTGCATACGCTAATTTCTGTTCTGTTTTTATAACCACTCAATCAGAAAAGGTCTTTCCTGTTTATCTTTTATATGTTGTAATAGTAAACAGATGTTTCTTTGGCACTGGCAGAGTTTCTTGCAGTCAAATTGTAATGGAGTCACAGAACAGTGTGACTACCCTTTGTCAAGGGAGATGTTTTTCACTTGGGCCTGATTTAGCCTTAATCCTACCTAAACCTTTTCTTGCTCCAGAATTCTTATAGCTATAACTTATCTAGATTAGATATTTTGAGTCACAAAGCTATAATTATGGAGAAGTTAACTGTTTAGGACAAAAATTATGTATCATTTCCTTGTTTGCTTATCTTTTATATCACTGAGATTTGAGGGAGAATTTTTCAAAGGCATAAAAACCAGAGAAGGCTTTCCTGCACAGAGAGATACTTGAAAACTGCTGCTGCTGCACTTTAAATTTAGCCTGTACCCTGACTCTCCCAGCTTTTGAATGGGCTTGGTCTTGTGATCAATGATTTTGCTTTTCATCATTACTGGTTTTGGAAATCACTTTCTTGGTAGCTAAAGAGAATAGTTCAGTGGTTAGTGCTTGCTTGGGAATCTGGAGAGCAGGGTTCAGTGCCTGCCTCCTCCCCGACCTCCTATCTGATCTTCAGCCTGTTATTTGGGTCCTTCCTGTGAGGGCGGTATTTTTCAAACAGTGCTTCTAGGAGTGTGAGTTGTGAGGGAGGATTTCTAGTTACCTTGACGAATGCGCAAGTGCAGTATAGATATACTAAAAGCTTATGGTTATAGTACAGCTTATATTGGTTCTTAGATCCTAAATTAAAAATAACTTCAAATCCATAGACATAAAACTGTTTTAACATAGTATCCACCAAAGAAATCTGGTAGAGGAGAGCCCTTAGACCACTTTGCTTCAGTTTACATATATAAAATAGTGCTTTCTGCCCCATAAAGAGAGCCACAATATTGCATTGCAAAGCTTCTCACAACAATCCTGGCTTCAGGTACTGTCAGAAAAATCCCTCCCCTTATCTACCCCTCATTGTCCACTCCCACAACTAAACTAGCTGCAATTGGATGGCATTTCTGTGGTTTTGTTGTGAACTGATCTGGCTTTAGAACATCTCTGTACTTTTGACAGATTACTTTTAAGAGTGACCAGTTTCCAGAGCAGGTTCACAACTTGGCCACGCTCTAGCTGAAAAGACACCTTAAAACAGAAGGATAAGTCTATCTGTCATGAGAGATATCAACATTTAAGCCAGTCCGCCACCCAAAATAACATATTTGTGGGACTACACCCCCAAACACTCAAGAAATGAGGGGTAAACATACCAAGTAGTCTGTTGAGGTACTACTTGTTTCATGCTGAGAGACTTGAATTGCTATAACAAAAGATCCAGCTGGACAGGGTGCTGAACCTGAACCATCTTGTCTAGACTGCTCTTGCCAAGAAAAATTGAGTCAGCTGATACCCAAGGAGGATCCCTTCCAAACTGGTATGCTATGATTCTGTGAATGATTAGCTGTTCTTTTTTATCTTTTTCTGAAACCAAGCATCGTGCTCAAATAGGGATTGATTCAAAACTCAACCAGATAATTTCCAAAAAGTATTCTGGAATAACATCTGAATACCAAAGGCCAGAACTGATATTCAGATATTGCTAGGTCTTAGAGTTAAACCAATCTAATCTCAACACACTCCTCATGATATGATGAACACTAACCTCCCATTGGTATTCACAGCATGTGCAAGTTTCTTCATTTCTATGAAAATCTCCCATACAGAAAAGCATTTTGTTGCGTTCATTTACTCATTCCACTCCCACCACCAAAATAAACTGAGATTTAGACAACTATTAACACTTAGCTGGGATGTACTGCATGAACCAATTTACCCACATACAGCCTTTTTCTTTTCTATGGACAAAGGCGTTTCTACATGAGATGTAAGCAATGCGTGCTTTGAATATAGGAACATAATATCCTCATTCTCCATTTTGTACTATACCAGAGAACTATATAATGAGAATCTGTTATGGCACCTATTCCAGCTTTGCTCTTTCTGCAGTCCAGAGAGAGTCTACAGTGTGATAACTCTTCCTGTGTCTCTGCCTCATTCCTAAAAAGAGCTGACAAACATTTACATTTTTCATTTCACAAGTCTGGCAAGATGAAAAAACATTTTGCAAGTTCTTGATAATTTTTCTCAGACACAATGCCATTTGCTGTACACAAACACGGCTTTAGGGAAAAAACTCTTACTTACAATTACACTTTGCCAAAAGAATACTTGAACTAAAATTTACCTGTGAAACAGTTACAAAGCAGGACACCCATGCCAAAAGAAAGATAGAATGAGGAAAACAAAAATACCTTGATTCTCCTCATGCTCTCACAGCTGTACCAGGTCTGTTCATCCAACACTGAGCTTCATTAACAGCATCAAATCACTGCAAAATCAATTAAGGATGAAAACTCTTAGTGAATCCACTTGTGTGAATGTCTTACATGAGAAGGCAAGCCAAAACTGCAACACCTGCAAGAAGCATCCTTTCTGAGAATCACTGGATGTGAGAAAAGAAAAAAAATACAAAAGATTAGATGTCATCTCTTCAAACTAACACTAGATCACCTTAGTTATGAGGAACCGTTCACCTTTTTGAACAGGACAGAGCACTGCTGCTTGCACTACTTAAATCCTCTCACAAATAAGGACAGTATACTTTCCGGTTTAATGCCTCAGGGAATAGTTGCCTTTTATACAAGATTTGAGGTGTGCTATCAACAGTCTTATGATGTATCTGAAAAAATGTTGCACATTTCCTCCTACATTATCCTCTTGCAGCTCTCTTTGCACTAACTCAGCTCCATTAGCAGAGGTTCCAAAAGACCTTCTTCCTCCCTCAAGAAAAATCCCCTCCCCTTTTAGTCTTGCCTCTTCTTCAAAGTTTTACCTGAAACTTACAACTGCTCTCATCCTCTTCCTTCCTGTTTTGCCACTTAGCTGCTGTACTTATTTTTGCCTCAAAGGAGAGTTTTAAGTCAGCTCTTGAAGTAAATCCTATGGGGAATAGGAGTCATAGCTACAGAGATTAGAAATAAAACCTTTAACCAATATGCCTTTAAAAGGTCAGTTTTCAAAGGAGTTACAAATGTCACAGATTTTCATACTGCTCATTTTAAACCCAGCTGTATTTTCAAAACTAGAGCAGATTCTTCCTCTGGTGGATGACAGGGTTTCTGCTCATTTTGCAAGGGATGCCTCATGAGCGAAGGCCTGTCTGGGAAAAACATTATGTTGATCTATGGCTACAAGAAATACATGCCCAGAAAATCTGATTTCTAGTGGCCAGCAATGCTGCGCTGCCTCTGACACTGACCCACACAACACTGTGCCTGGGAACATGTGCTGCCTTGGATGTAGAAGTGATCCAGTCCTGTAGAAAGCAGCTGCACATAAACAACAATCCATAAAATACTTCAAGAGAGGTTTTACTATCTTAAGAAATCTGGAAGACGCATGCCTTTCACAGCTCACTTCCTAATGCTTCTGCACACTGACTGCAACTAAGAGATCTTCCTGTCATGTCCTGGCCCCAAGATAAGCCTGTGCGTGAGGCCAGGCTCACTACTACAAGGGGCAAAATTCTACTGCGTTGTCTAAACAAGCACAGACTATGGAAGGACTTGTCTCCTGTCCTTGTAAGATTATCTGCTCACCTCCAGTGTTTCCCAACAACTGTAGAGTACAACTGTACCAAATGTATACATTTTTAGAAATATGGAACTAAATCAAATCCTATCGGTGACAAATCCTTAATCCATATCTAAACAAACTGCAGTTACAAAAGCTCATTATTTCTAAATGAGAGCAGAATCCAATTTGCCTTGTAACAGGAGACAGAAGAGTAACATATTTCCCTCAAGTGATAGGAAAACACCTCACATGAAATAAACTGCTCCTCACTGAACACCTATATTTAAATTATATATATTAAAATGCCTCAAGACTGGTAATGCTACGTACACCAAAGAAAAAAGAATCCAGGGCAATTTAGGCATAGCTCCTTGTAAGTGATGGGAAGCTTCAGAACTGCCTAGAAAATTTCTGATAAAGAACACCGGAGAAAGAGAAATCATAACAGTATGTACACATCCCAAGCAACACTATGTAATATGATGTCGCTAATTAGGTATACAGTCACAGGTAAGCCAGAGGAAAAAGTCTGCCTCCATCAACAACAATCATGAGTTGAATTTGGAATCATGCACATTCATGACAGAGAGGTATAGGTTTGCATTTTGAGTTTAACAGGGAAATGTTGTAATTAATATAAAACTTTTAGTTTCTAGTGCATGTGAATTTGAGAGGCTCACTGAATCCACCAATGTTTCCTTAAGAGTGCACACAACTCCCAAGGCCAAAGACACACAAAGGAACTTAAGTAAAAGGACAAAGCTCTTTCTGGTCAGATTTTATGCCTCATCTAGGGTCCCTAGAATTTTCCATGCTTCTTTGAACATCTATAGTTCAAATAGTTCTATAGTTGTAGAGTGTATCTTTATGGTTTTTTACATCTTCCTCCAATTTTTATGCTGGTAATGCATAATCCACCATCGTGTGTTATTTCACAAACACAGACAAACTCCCTGGTATTAACAAAGGACTAGAAGTCTTCTGGTAAGAGCCTCTTCTTTCTGTCTACCACACTACTGTATGCGTGTATGTACATGCACACTGTTTGACAACTACATTTTTAATGTAATGCCTCAATTCTTTCCGCTCAATTCTTCCTTTACCTGACCCAACTACAGTGATATTTACAATTTAGCCTTTTGCAATAACTGCATTTCTAGCTTTTGTCTGTTCAATGATTTTTCTTTTTTAATTATTATTTCACTGATACCCTTGGTATTGCACCTGCTGCAACACAGACAACTGTCAATATGTATGGTCCAGCAACTTGCCCTTCACTTTCTCAGTATGTCCTCTAGGACTACATTCCTGTACGTATGGTTTCAGGTCATGTTAGTGAAATATTTATTTGCATATTTCATTGATTTTTCTGTACCGAAGGAAAATGCCATGGTCACACATTGATTTTCCCCTTTGGTTATAATTAGGAGAAAGCTTACTTTGCTATCATCTCTGAATATCCAGACATCTTCAATGATCCAGTGGAAGCTTTTCTGTACTTATTTACTTCCAGATTAAAATTAAACCATTGGGTAATGGTTAAAGTGGAACAAAATATCACTAGCATCAGCAAAAACACTTTATTATTTTAAAAGAAAGCCAAGTAGAATTTAAAAAAAAAGAGAAAAAAAAAGAAAAAAAAAGAAAAAATGAAAGCTTAATGCTAAGGATAGCATTTACAAAAACACAAATTCTGGAAAGCATAAAAATGCTGTAATAGGGTTCTACACAATTGCACGTTTTTGCCATTTACATTTACCTGTCTTCCAACACAGACTACTAAGAACCATGATCAGTAAACTTTATATATTTGTGATTAAAACACGTCATGGCCCATTTCAACTATGCTCTACTCTGTGTACTTCGTACATCATTTGCTGGTACACACCACATATATGTGCAACTAGACCTGTCCTGTGAGTCATTCTCCAGTAGCAACATGAAGCTCCTTTACCCCATCTTAATACATACAAGAGCACAGCAGAAAGATAATCAAATCAAATACTATAAAACCATACACAAACACATAATAAACTAAAACGTCACCTACATCTGCCAGGCACATCTTATAAGGTAGAACAGTCAAATTCATTTTCTAGGTGTTTCAACTGGCAAACACTGGCAAAAGCTTCCTCAGGTCTGTAAAATGGGAAATCTAGTTGTGCAGACAAGGTAGGGCTTATCAACAATACTTCTCTGCTCACAGGTATAGAATGAATCCAAAGTATGAGTGTAAGCAAAGCAGAGTTTCAATGGGAAGCTGAGAAGGAAAAAGACAACAGGAAATGGAAAAAGGCAAACCAAAATTGCATCTATGGCAATCAAGCCAAGATCTCTAAGTTCTTTGTCCACAGCTACAAATTCAGTCTGCTCCTTGAAGCTGTAGAGGCAAATGTTCCCTGTGCTCCAGTTACAAATCTGTATCCTTTCAGCTGAAAGAAGGCCAAAATTGTAGACAGGTCTGTTCCTCACCATTGAGGAATACACTGTTTCTGGGGAATCTATTATCTGCTGGAACATTATCTCACCTCTGAGGCTGGATAGGCACATTCTCCATCTGCACCTCTGTTGCTTCCAGGGAAAAAAAAAACTTTTCAGATTCCAAGAGCCACTTGTACATTAACCTGATCCCACTCATCATTCGAATGCTGACCAAGTTATTCAACATCCTCACAGCCTCTCAAGGGTTACGGCTCCCTAGAAAAGTTGGTGGCATGCAAAACTTCAACAGCCTTTACTGTAGCTGCCTGCAGAGGGCAGGAACCTCCCCCATTTCTTTCCTTCTGCCTGGGCCAAAACTCCTTAACACAGACAGAGTAAACTGTGCTCAACAGAAAAATTGAACACACTTCTCAACTCCTTGTCAGGGTCCGTGGATGATGAAGTCTGATTTCAGTTCAGTCTCCCACACTACTCATTAGCAAATAGGAAAAGAAGTATGTTGCTATTCTGGGTAAATCCAAGGGAGGAGCTCACACATGACAAAGATGGTAAAAAAAAAAAAAAGCAAATAGGGTAAAAAGGAACATGTCCATTAGAAGTTAATGGGCAAATGAGGATGACAGAAAAGACAAGCATACTAGAACATGCAGCTTCTTCCTATTGCTAGCTGTTTGACCATGACAATTGTTTACAATGAAGAACCGCCCCTGTGACTGAAGCTTATGCAGTAACTATTTTCAGATACTGCTGTCTACACAGACACAGATACGATTAAGCCCAGCTATTACAGAGAACAGCAAACCTTCAAATATTCAGGTCTCTTGGAATTTACAAGTTTCGCATCTGAAATACAAACCAGCTTCTCATATTTGCCACAGACATACAACTATTTTTGCACATATTCGTAAGTCCAAAAGTAAGATACATGAATAATGCCATATAATTTTGTTTTTTCCCTGTTTCTGCATTCACTAAGATTTGTAACATCAGAACTCTTTGGATTTTGGTTTTTTTTTTTTTTTTCCTCTTCTGGTCAACTTCATATCTTTCACACTGCCATTTGTTTCCCAAAATTGCTTCCATTGTCATGGACTTGAGATTTATAGCTGAAGCCAGCAGAACCATTTCTGAGCACTATATATGAAGGGGAGGAAAAAAGAAAAACAGTTCATAAAGAAAAGGTGACTACCACCTTAATTACTCACAAAAGCAGTGAGGGGATTTAAGAAAGTGACTAAGTCACAAAACTCTATTTCAGAAGCATCATGCATATTAAAACTCATCAAAAGTTGCATTTGACAGTGGGAATTTCATGTCTTCACAACTTCTGACACTTTTACTCTGCATTTCTCAGTCTGGGATGATGGTTCCAGCAGGAACCTTGAGCTGATGTCAGGCCGCCTGCCAGTTGCTTGAATTTCTTTAGTTTTTGAGACTCAGGGAGCCATTGTTTATACCTCATCTGCCTTTTTCTGTGTATGAAGAAGTAAATATTCTCTGTGAATTATTTGGGGTTTGGGTTGGGTTTTTTTCTCTATTTTGCTACATTACCTAGTACATTATCCAATCAAATTAAAAATCAGAGTACATGCTTCAAAGTGATGACAAAATGATCAGTACACTCCACTGCCACCAGACACAAGTTTCACTTACTTATTGCTTCATTTATTCATTGAAGATAACAGTCTGTGCTATCATTCAGCCCAGTTATATGATGAGAAGAACATTCAAAGATTTTTATTTCCCGATTCATATGAGGAATTGGCATAACCCACTGTGTATTGCATATTCAGCTAAGCAAGTTTGAACACACAAACACATTTATGTATTATGTATTTATATTATACAGATAATGCTTGCATAGAGGGTCTTATTGATATCGTAAACTATTTATCAAAATAGTTTTCTAATTTATTGCCCCCTCATAAAATAATATGGAAGTAGAAAATTAAAAAAAATAAAAGATAAAAATTAAACTTCACATATGTATGTGTTTTTACAAACCACTCACAACATAGATACTTCAACCTCTACTTGCCAAACAGGGCAGCATTATACACAATCTGCCATATTATAGGACAGGCAATATTCCCTCCCCCTCACTCATTTGGTTAAGTGTCAAAATAAAGAACATTTTTGTGTCTTTTTGCTAGATAAATGCAAGCAGGTAGAAAATATTGTTCTAGGAACTTCACTTTCACATGAGATCATCCTCATGTTAACCCTGCACTTCTAAGGCATTAAATTTTCCCAATAAAACTTTATCAACCTCATCTTCTTTTGGTAAACAAAGCTGAAGTCAGGTGCAGTGTATTAAGGTTCACTTACATCTTGAACAGGACCAGAAACTACTTGAAAGTTAGAGAATAATTACAAAATAACCATTCATAAAGACAAAAGGAAATAATATGGACTCTTAAGAAAATATAAGAAGAATTTCAGAGACTGCATCATATAAACCCAAAGGGATCTGTACTTTTAGAATAAACTGACAAAAGCTGAAGATGCAGTGAGATATTATTTGGAGACTAACATCTAAATTCAACCACTGAGAAGGGCTTATCATGCTCTGCTCATGAATGCTTTCAAGGCAGACTTTAGAATGGCAAGAAAATGAACAGGGGGATCAAGAGGACTAGTTGGACCTCTATGAAGGATCCTTAAGGCGAGTTCAGAAGGACAGAGGGCTCCCTGGAAAAACAAACCCCAAAAAACCCATAGCATATCATGCGTTTTCATGCTCCAGCAAGTGCTGCAATAAACAAAGATGAGCTGTGTTTAACACACACCTATTCTAAACCTAAATAAAATGCCCCAGGACCACAGTGATTTGAAAGCATAATTAGCATAATTCTCCTCACCAGCAAAACAATAGGCTATATATGGAAGATAGTTTTCTTCAACGGACATCAACATTGTCATTTGGCCTTGTGCTTTGCAGACATCCCCACCATTAGTGAACACCACCCTTTAAAAGTCTCCTCTTTTGGAATTTTTAGCATGAAAAACTTCCACCAAATTTTGCTGTTGATGATTAAATGTAGATGATGTCCTTTCTATTTGGATCTTGGCAAATCATGAGTTATAGATGCAGCAACGTAAGTTGCTGCTTTATCTATCTCCAAATAGAGCCGTTTAGGAGCTCCACCACCCATCACTTAATGTTGTGCTGCACTAACCAGCATCTTTATCCTTCACTGACCTTGATCAGTCTAAGGAAGATTATGTCAACAATAAAAGCTTAACCGTTCAAAAAGAGGCAGCAAGAAGATGCTGACTAACCATACCGACTTGACCCTAATCACATACACTTGGCCTCTCAGTCTCATCACTTGGTATGGCAGAGCCTTTGGAGCAAATATCTGTTCAGAGAATCTAGTGCATCTTCCAGCTGCTGATTTTCACATCTGTTCCTGCATACCCATCCTTCGTGCTGTATGCACTGCCTTTGTGTATTTAAATTTTGCATTTCTTAAGTCTTGCAGGGGTGCCCACCTACTTTGCATTAACTCTTGTGAGTTAAAATTGTGTTGTTACCCATTCAGCTGCTAACCATTGCGCTTGTTTTGTGCTCTATAGAAGTGCTGCACAGAAGCACCTATGCTTGTTCCACAGCTCTAAAAGCTAAAACAAAGAAGTTTTAAATAAGTATGCTGCGTTGGAGCACCAAAACCTTCTGGGTGTGGCTTCTTTCACATAAAACAACCCACTTCTGACACCCCATATTTTTGTATTTGTGTCTATACAAATGAACAAGAGACTTTAATGTGTGTCAATATTATCTTCAAAAATATTCACTAATCTTTCCCTAAACCCCAGTTTTGTTAGCAAAGTGTCAACCCTGTAACCAGATGAAAAGGTTAGCCCATAAACCGCAGAACCCTGCTTGCCAACAATGCTGTTGTCTCCAATCACCCTGTAGAATACAGAGGACGTTACTAGTACACATCCCAACTTGTGTTTTCACAAGAAGTTGTGGATGCTTTCTATCCTCCAAATCCTTAAACACATTTAGCAATGCATTAATTGGTTTGTACCCAAAAGTCACATAAACTTTGTATTACATATTATTGCCAGAGGAGGAAGCCTTTTTGGTTCACTAGACATTTGCAAAGGCATCTCTCTCAAGCAGACTTTTTGTTTCTTCCAGATTTTCAGTAGGTTTGTCATAAAATTAGGTTAACTGATGAGGGATCAATGGAATTATTCTGTGACAAAAACAGAGGATTTGTTTGTTAGTAGTACCTAAAATTATTTTGTTTTGGAAAAACACTTTCATATTCAGTATTTCCTAAAGGGGTATAAGGATATAAAAACATATTTCCACTGGTATTTTGTGTTGGCCTGCTAATACATTACTAAGTGGTGCCAGTAAAGTCTCTAGTATTTGAAACAAAGCAAGCAAACTAATTCAACTCACAGCATGGAGCTAACATGTTGAAATGGCCAAGTTATCTAGACATTTAGGAGAAATTAATGACACCAAACTTCTCTGGGGGTTGCGATTTTAATCAGTTTGTAGCTGGACACTTGCTTCCTTTTTCAACTCTGTCAATGAAAGTATTTTCTACAAGTATTTTTTAATTCACGTTTAAAAATACCTTGGAGAAAGAAAATAAGTGCTGCTGTCAAAGTACACAAAATTTTACCTGGTTTAATCACTTAATATTTTCAGAAGTATTTGTCTGTATGTATTGATAACCAGAAAGTGTTGTCATCTAACAGCCTAACACAGTGGCTCTCGTATTTAATTTTTGCAATAACAGTGCAGTACCATTATTGCAATGGATTCAAGGCACTCATACTGGAAATAAAGCTAATACTTGGCAAATTTATAATGATCTTACAAATGTATGCACAAACCTGGCAGTTATCCAAAGCTTAAGATTTGACATTTGGTCTAAGCCGTATCATTCAGGTCCCAACTCTCACATTATGCTGTGAAAAGTGAGGAAAAAAGGTGCAAACACAGAAGAGAGGCAAAGAAAAAAGGGATAAAAGGGCATAACTGTGTATGTGACTAGAAGAAGGCAAGATGGGCAAACTGTTTGGGTGAAGAAGTGGTAAAATTTCCTTTCTGTATGGTCTGTTTCAATAGTAATAAAAAATTACTCCCAAAATCCAGCCCTCAGTTATCTCCAATGGTGTTTGCTGCAGATATGTCCAAACGACTTAAGGTATTCTGCCAATCAAGCAGTGCACTGCTGTAGTTATACTGCCAGCAGCGCTGGTAAGAGCTACTTCAAAGCCAGCCTTCTGCTTTGCTGGGCATGAAGCCCTTTTGAAAGTATTGATGTTTGCTAAACACCAGAGGAAAGAACAGGATCTTCTCTGGTGGCAGGCAGGGATGCTCAATATCTATCAGGATGTTGACAGGTTTTGTGACCTCCCAACAAAAGGTGGTCTGCTTGATTTGATGCCACATCTTCCTTTCATAAATATAAAACTATTACATTAACTATTACAGTTATAATATTATAACTTTCTGGCAAGTTTGTTCGCAGGCAATGCATACTGATGTTTCTTAATTTTAGTTGTAGTCTCCTCAGTGTTGTAGGACGAGCTTTTCTGTTGCAAGACAGAGCTCAGCTAAGCCACCCTCCAGGTATGTCTAGTGTAGAAATAAAAAGTTAGGTATAAAAATGTAAGGAAGGGCATTGTCTTGCCAGAAAAGTAGGACAAGTCTCCAGACAGAACTCTTCCTGTGTCAGTATTACTTATTCTGATCTATGGGCAATTTAGAGCAATAAGCCCTAAAGCCACCACTACTTTGAACAGGCAAAAATGTATTTACTGTAAATAAAGCTAAGCTAATTTGCAGAAAACCTGTATACTGCCAGCTGCCTACAAAGTTTGAAAACAAGTTCCTGCAGTGCTCAGAGAAGTGATAGATGCACCATCCCCAGAGACAGTCAAGGTCAGGCTAGATGCAGTTCTGGGCAACCCGATCTAGTTGAAGATATCCCTGATCGTTGCTGAGGATGGGGAACTAGATGACCTTTAAAAGGTCAGTTCCAACCCAAGCTATTTTACTATTCATAACCTGGAATAGCCTAGGGAGTGGCTTAAAACAAAAAATTGATTTTCTTTCAGTGGAACAGTTCTGCTGGGTTTCTCATCACTAATATTTAAACTGGATTAAAATATTATTTTTAAAAGAATTTCATCCAATTTGATATCAAAATAATTCTTTCTTCCAACCCCCTTCCCCCTTGCAGCAGCTAGGGAGAATATTTTCCTTCCCTGAAAACTGCATGGGTGAGAAGCTGTCTTTTCTAGCCAGCATGATATAACGCTTAAAATGTGAAGAGGGCACAAGGAGAACTGCAGTAGAGCAACAAGTAGACATGGAAAGCTAATGTTAATTTGCATACTCATTAAAATTCAGCATGCTTCAAATAGAGAGAAGAAAATTGAAGGAGATAATATATAAATGCAGTAAAAGTAACAACAGGCAGAGATAGCCTAAAACCAGAAAAGAAAAAAAATTACTGCAGACATTAGGAGGAAAGAATAAGCTCAGTACTTCCAATTGGAAAACTGAAAAATTTGAGAAAGGAACTTGATATAGCACTTTAAAAAAAAAAACAATTTATGTGGAAATCCTGGAAATGCTTCTAGACCAGCAGTTCTCCAGGTTATTTGCACTGGGGCTTCATGCATCAGCAGAAGCTATTTCTAGACCCCAGCCCCATCATTACTCAGAAGATGATCAAAGCTGCCAAATACTCGACTCTCAATGAACCATCACTGCCCCCAGCATTCTAGAAATTCTTTCCCAGTTTGACTTTATGCATTGAGACAATAAAGAACAGTAAGTGCAAAAGAAACAATTTTAGTACAAAGGTGCCCTGAAGCTCCTCTAATTGTTCTAAGAAGGATTTCCTCAGTTTGGGGGATAGCATGCAGCAAATACATCCATTTTCATAATTACCATGGAGAGCTAAAAGGCATATGGTGTTCTTTCACACACATGAACATGCAGGCAACCTTATAATGTGACAGTCATAGGTTTATAGGCACTTTATACAGGTTTCTCAACATTTCTGTTGTGTTTACACCAAATTCCTTCACCCAGCTCCAGAATCAGGCACATGGGAAACATTTTTATTGTCTTTCTCCATGTCACTGCACTGGTCTGTACAACAGGAAGAGATCACTGTGACATCCATCATGGGATTTCAAAAGTATAATGAGGCCTGACTAGCATCAATTTTATTCTTCTTACTCTTAATATTGGAATCAGCCCAGAAGATAAAATAGGCACTGTACAGGAATTGTACAATATCCAACAAGGAACAGTAAATTTATTTAATCTCTACAGTTTTATGTAAACTCTGCACAACTAGCTAAATAATCACCAGAACTCAGAAGAACATGTAGAAAAGTTGGAATGAGTCTGATTATACATGTGGTCCGCCATCAGTGTCCAAATGTCAAGTGTACAGAAGCATAAAAGCCATCTATTACAGAAGTTCAAATCTTAACCGCAGAAGGAAGAAAAAAACAAATCCAACAGAATGTGCCAGTATCAATATTTAATGCACTGAACCACAGGATACCGCAACAATGTTCCACCAGCAATTCTCACCAATATCAACCACACATTCCTTCTAAATCAAAAAAGGATTAGCTGCAACTTGAAGATATTATTACGGTACAGAACAGTGCAATGAAGAGTGCTTTACAGGCTGAACAATAGGTAACTTCCTCAATGCACCATCCAAGACACTTCTATTAGATAGTTATGGTAAATTCAAGAATTATTTCTACCTTCAATGTACTACACATGGCAAAGCCTCCATAAACACATGCTGGTGCTACAGTAAAGATAAAAGAAGCTGCTAAGCACATGGTAGAAATATCCTTGGGTAGATATATAGGAAAAGCAACTGACACTAGAATAAAGTTGCCTGGGTCTTTAGTAATTATTTACCCATCAAGAAACACGCAATCAGCATCTACCCCATGAACTGGCACTTTATGAATATTCACAAAGGCAGCCATAATCACAATGCCTCTCTGATGTTGCTCCTCAGGAAAGAGTCATGTTCCGTAACAAACCTGAAAATGTGAGTAGGCCTTCTCCCCGCCTCTTCTTTTCTCAGGCCTTCCTCCTTATTTACACTTTTTTCTTTCTTATCTTGCCTGTCTTCTCTTTGCTAGATGCAAAGTTAAGACTTCATGGTTTAAATCTAGCTTTAAATTATTAAAATTTCATTTTTATAATCAATATTAATGCCATCCAGCACAAGAAAATTAACATTGATCTGTGTACTACAGGTAGTGATTTGGAGCTTGCTATTTTCACAGAGGGCAGAGGTTTTGTTTTGTGCTGTAACCTTTGCCATGAAAGCGTAAAAAAATTAAACCAGTCCCATGAAATTGTTTCTCCTGGCAAATATTCTTTACACAGTGGGTTTCATTCAATTCCAGCCTAGCACCTTGTAAAATCACACAATCAAGTGGCTTCAAGCAGATACACACATACATACATGCAGTCACTGAACACAGGCCTGAATCAGGTCAAGGAGGTGTCTGCACTTCACAGCAAGATGCTGAGTGCCAGCTGGAAACACCAGGTCAGCTGAAGAAGTGACAGTTGCTGCAGACACTACAAGTTTCACTACTTTTCATCTCAACCCACTTAAGAGTTTTCAGGATCAAGACCTATATTCAAACCCCAGCTCAGCAAAACAAATCTTTTAAAACAGAGATCCTTACTGGAGATCATAAAATCTGTAAGATTTGGGAACAGCGGATTTATTTGCTCATTAAAGTTTTCAGAGCAATTCTTATGTCCTGGGTTCAGTAGTAGCAGTCATTTTTCCTCCTTCTGAGTAGCTGGTGCAGGGCTGTGTTTTTGACTTTCAGCCTGTGAACAGCACTGATAACACCAATGTTTTCAGTTGCTGCTCAGTAATGTTTAGTCTGACCAAGGACTTTCTGAGCCTCAAGCTCTGCCAGGGAGGAGAGGAAGCTGGGAGAAGCAGAGACAGGACACCTGACCCAAACTAGCTAAAGAGGTATTCCATACCACAGCACGTCATGCCCATTATGTAAACGGAGTGCAGTTGCCCAGAAGGGCGAGATCACTGCTCAGTCGGGCTGGCTATCAGTCGGCGGGTGGTGAGCGGTTGTATTCTCTTCACTTGTTATTTCCCTTGTCATTATTATTGGCAGTAGCAGCAGTGGTTTGTGTTATACCTTAGTTACTGGACTGTTTTTATCTCAGCCTGTGAGAGTTACATTCTTTTTGATTCTCCTCCCCATCCCTCCGGGAGCAGGGGGAGGAAGCTGTGGTGAGCGAGCGAGCGGCTGTGTGGTTCTGGGTTGCCGGCTGGGCTTAAACCAAGACAGTTCTGGATTAATTTAGCAGAAAGTTAATCCAGTGTTTATTTTACTAAAGGCTTAAGCACAAAGAGCTACATCCTAAAACACCAGTGTTCAAGAATGAAACTACAGTGAGAGTTCAAAACATGGTAACTCTCAAGTCTGTAATAGCAAGGTACCAAATCAACAAGATTCAGAGCAAGTCTACACAAGCCACTTCTTAATTTGGCAACTCTTATGACTTCAATCTCATACTCCTAAGAAAGTAATATTCCCACATCCTCATTCTGTCACTCCAGATTTCAATGGTGTACAGTTTTGTCCGCTACATTCCTGACATGCACACAAAAGGCAAATGGTTTGAAAAAAGCAAAAAAATATGTCTGTCTTTCCCCCTTTTCCCAGCCATTATTAAACGAAAACCTAACAAGCTGAATCCTAGGGATTTTGTTTTTATCATCTTGTTAGGAGTTCTGACCTCTTCAGAACCCATTACAACAGCAGAAATAAGACAAGGTGCTCTGTTTCACAGAAAACATGCATTTAAAGACTATGAAGCTTCATTGATTTATTTCTTATCCAGAAAGATGTTCCTATAATTAAGATTAGTGATACAAACAACACTCAGAGCCATTGGCTCCCAAACATAGTCAGTAATTTTACTGTGTTGGATGACCTGCACTCTAGCAGACATCACCAAGCCTGTAACATCTTAGGTGGAGATGCAGCCCTGTCTTCTTAACACTGTAAGCCAACTGCAGAAATGACACATTGAACATCAAGAACATAATTCAACAGCCTCAAGGGCATGCAGCAAGTCATAAATATGTATAGCCAATCAAACTTAAAACAGTATCAGCATATACAATCTGAGATTGGTTTCATCCAAATATCAAAAGCAGCTCATTTATATTTTTCTACATCAATAGGAAGACTTCAGCTTGGCAGAGTATTATAAGAATCTGAAGTTCTTTCACAAAGAACATGTACTAAAACTATGTGCAATA
The DNA here is from genome assembly GCA_028858755.1 of Ara ararauna. Lineage (NCBI taxonomy): Eukaryota > Metazoa > Chordata > Aves > Psittaciformes > Psittacidae > Ara > Ara ararauna. Next base: position 69,652,224 of record CM054377.1, on the reverse strand, counting down.
AATTTGCAAAAGCGTTTTTTAAGAGGTTTAATCCTTGAATTAACAAGAGCAAGTTAATTTCAGGGAACTCAGAAGTAGAGCTGCAGAACAAAATGAATTCTTAGTTCAGTACTTGAAATGGGAGGGTATGGGGCAGGGAAGTCAGTTTCAGGATGACCTGACCCAAATTTTAATATTCAGCTGACACAAAAACATTTTGGTTTGGGTTGAAACATGACTTTTTTTTCCTTTTGGAATGCTTTTACATTTCTTAAAATTATGGTTACTACAGCTTTCTATAAAAAAAATTGTTCAGAAAAATAAAACATTTTAATTTCCTCGCTGTTGTTGTCATTTTGACTGCAGATGAAACTGTTTAAGTTCCACCAAAATCCACAGGTGGTTTTGCTGAACTTGAAGCTGCATCTTTTGGCAACAAAGCTCCATACCAATTTTTTTTTTTTTTTTTTTTTCTGCTTGTTTGTAATGGTCACCCTCTGCTACCAAGTCATAAATGCCCAGTGACAACCTGCCAATCTAATTCACCACAGGCAGCATACACACAGGTAACATTACCAGAATAGTGCATTATATCAGTTATGGACTCAATCTGAGGGTGAGTAAGAGCCAGTACTAGGGAAGCAGTAGGATTATTTTTTTTCCTCCCTCTGACTGAATTCAATATATACATTTGTGTAACCAGGAGGAAAGAGGAGAGGAGTAAGGAGAGTTCCCCAATATTATTTTAGTCAAACATGGTGTTGGGACCGGTCTTGTTCAACATCTTTGTCAGTGACATGGACAGTGGGACTGAATGCACCCTCAGCAAGTTTGCCAATGACACAAAGCTGTGTGGTTGGGTTGATACACTGGAGGGAAGGAATGCCATCCAGAGGGACCTTGACACACTTGTAAGGTGGGCTGATGCCAACCTGATGAAGTTTAACCATGACAAGTGCAAGGTCCTCCACCTGGGTGGGAGCAATCCCAGGCACAGCTCCAGGTTGGGCAGAGAAGAGATTCAGAGCAGCCCTGTGGAGAAGGACTTGGGGGTGTTGGTTGATGAAAAAATGAACATGAGCCGGCTTCAGTGTGCGCTCACAGCCCAGAAAGCCAACTGTATCCTGGGCTGCATCAAGAGGAGCATGACCAGCAGGTTGAAGGGGGTGATCCTGCCCCTCTACTCTGCTCTTGGGAGACCTCACTTGGAATATTGTGTGCAGTTCTGGTGTCCTCAACATAAAAAAGACATGGAAGTGTTGGAACAAGTCCAAAGGAGGGCCACGAAGATGATCAGGGGGCTGGAGCACCTCCCATATGAAGACAGGATGAGAAAGTTGGGGCTGTTCAGCCCGGAGAAGAGAAGGCTGCGTGGACACCTCATAGCAGCCTTCCAATATCTGAAGGGGGCCTATAAGGATGCTGGGGAGGGACTCTTCATGAGGGACTGTAGTGAGAGGAAAAGGGGTAATGGTTTCAAACTTAAACAGGGGAAGTTTAGACTGGATATGAGGAAAAAATTCTTTACTGTAAGGGTAGTGAGGCACTGGAATGGGTTACCCAGGGAAGTTGTGAATGCTCCATCGCTGGCAGTGTTCAAGGCTGGATTGGACATAGCCTTGGATGGCATGCTTTAGTGTGAGGTGTCCCTGCCCCTGGCAGGGGGTTTGGAACTAGATGATCTTAAGGTCCTTTCCAAACCTAACTATTCTATGATTCTGTGTTGTCTATCTTAATTAAATGCGGTACTGGGTGGAGGAGTGAAGGAGAGGAGGAATGTGGAAAGGAAGGCATGAGAAAAAGTTATGCATGTCGTATGTGGCCCCAGAATTTTGATTTTGGCTGTGCAGTTCAACAATAACTAGTGCATGTTATTCATTACTTTGCACTCTGAAAACATCTTTCCCCTTCTCATTAAAAACCATACTAAAAACAAATAAATACAAAGAGCCTGTTGAACAGAAGGTAATCCAGTGGGAAAAGACTTCCCTGAAATGTGCAAACCCCTTGATCTAAAAGAAGATCTTTCCTGGGTTCAGCAGTAGCAGTCATTTTTCCTCCTTCTTAGTAGCTGGTGCAGGGCTGTGTTTTTGACTTTCAGCCTGGGAACAACGCTGATAGCACTGATGTTTTTAGGTGTAGCTCAGTAAAGTTTACTCTGACCAAGGCCTTTCTGAGTCTCATGCTCTGCCAGGGGGGAGGGGAAGCCAGCAGGAAGCAAAGACAGAACACCTGATCCAAACTATCCAAAGAGGCATTCCATACCGCAGCACGTCATGCCCACTATAGAAAAGTGGGGGCAGTTACCCAGAAGGGTTAGATCACTGCTTAGGTCAGGCTGGGTATTGGTTGGCGAGCAGTTGTATTCTTTTCCCTTGTAATTTCCCTTACCATTATTATTATTGGTGGTAGCAGCAGTGGTTTGTGTTATACCTTAGTTACTGGTGTGTTCTTATCCCAACCCGTGGGAGTTACATTCTTTCGATTCTCCTCCACATCCCTCCGGGAGTCGGGGGGAGGAAGCAGGGGAGAGTGAGCGAGCAGCTGTGTGGTTCTGAGTTACAGGTTGGGCTTAAACCACGACAAGATCCAATATCCCTTAGGGATCAAAATCAAATTAGTTGCCACCAGCAGGAACATCTGCACCTTTCAAAATGCATCACAGTCCCTTCTGCTGTTTTGCAAAATGTCACAGGCTAGGCAAGTTCTGGCGCAGAGGTCTCACAGAGAATGAGGTGACCTAACTGGTGAGCTGGTGCTCACATGAAGGGGATGATGGCTCCTGTGAGTCACTCCTGAACTTCCTTCATGTTTGGGTGCTGAGGAGACATCCTTAACTATGAGGTTTGAATGACAGTTGACAAACCTGAACTTAAAAAGCCCATATTATTTTACGGAGGTCATAATTTTATATTGTTTCCTTGGCCAAATGTGACACATAGGGAACCACATTTCTCTGACCCAAGTTCTTGCTGCACTTTTCATCCATCTGTTCTTGAAGACTTTCTACCAGTTGACCCACCTGTGACATGATTCTTTCTGGAAGTTACTGTGGCTCAGTACTCGGTAACAGTTACAACACTCGCTGGATCCTCATCAAAGAAAGGCATCTCCGTACAATTAAGATGGTTTGTGTGAAAATAGATGGAAGCTGTTTGTCACATCTTTTTCTCCAGAATATTCATTGCTCCAGGAGTTAATCCATAAGCCCTATTTACAAGATGAAACACCTTCTCTCATTTTTTTCAATAAATATCATGAAAATATATTAGATTTTTGGGGTTTATACAGAGATATTTGGCAGACTTTTCAGGACTGTCAAAGATAAATTGAATATATGGTTCTTCTACACAGTGAATTATCTAAATAAATAATGTATTAGGAGAATGTCACTTCTTAGCTATGTCTGATTCATTCTCTGATAAATATATATGCATTTGCACTGATGTCGGTGAGGTTGCAGAACACACAGCAGAAGAAAATATGTCCTTAGGCTGTTTCTGCAATATTTGTGATAGAAAACTGACCAATAATACTGATATAGGAAAACAAAAAACACCTTTTGAGGTATAGGAAAGGAAGTAATTTATTTTTCTTGTTTCAGCTTTTCATTATGCTTTGTTTTAGTTCTATCTTGCAAAGTTTTAACACAGGAAATGGCATAAAGCCAGCAATAAACCCTTTATCAACTGCATCTCACACAACACTGCAAAACACTTTCCAATAGCTTGTAATTTACAGAAAGCCAGTACTAGGTTTAGAAGGGCAATTGGCTTCCTACTATTTTTGGACATATATCTGGCCACCAGGCCACTTTCCTGTACACATGGACAATGTCACAACATTTATACAGCATGCAGAAACCTGTTTAAATCTGTGTACATCTGATCAGTCTTAACATACACTGGTCTCCGTAAGCTAAGAAAAACTATAAAGGTGCTTATCTATAACTTTGAAGGGAACTTCATGATCTTCTACAAATTTTACCTCTTTCAGACATGGGAAAAGACAACCTTTTGTATTTGTGTAACTGATATTACATGGAAGTGTTCAGTCTCACAAGGAAGATATACTGCCCCTGCACTGGAACTACTGTGAAGTCACTGATTACTGACTATTCATATCATGAAAGAAAAGCAAAGCTACAGTTGAGAAGACTGTTCCTTTTCAAAAAAAAAAAAGGAGGAGGGGGATGACACCACCTTAATACCTTAATTGCAGCAGGGATTAAATGGTCCTCTCATATGCATTTAGTGATATAACCATGCAACATTCAACTAATACTGAACTCACTGTGTTCCTCTTAAACATATGTCATGCAATTAATACAGTAGATCCCACTTTTGCCAAAGAAAGATCTTCCTTTAACATTTTTTCAGTTTTTCAACCGCAAGTGACACAACGCCTTTGACCTGTAAAAAAGGGAAGTGTCGATGCAAAGATGGTTTTAAAAACAACCTCCTGCTACTCAGGAGCAGACGGCAACTTTCTTTGCTGGACGACATAGTAAGAGTTTCCATGTTCATCAATGGCTGTTTCAAAACATGTTCCCCTTACCCAATTTGCATAACTATAACATAAGAAACAGGATTAAATGGGAAAATTCAGATTTGACAACAAAGATTTGAATAAGCAAGCATAGCAAAACACTGCACAGTTCATCCATCTTTAGTCTGTGAGACTATCTTCAGATTTCCAGGACAGAAATCTGTTTAGTTTTGCAGCAAAGCAAAAAAGAGGGTAGGTCTACAACAACACTATGCAAATATGCCCTGGCCAGGCTTCCTCTGTGTTGGTGTAGTATCTACAGTCCACAACACCTGCCTGAACAAAAAGTGTTGGCAGGAAAACTGAGAGGTATCTGGAAAAACTCAACACAGGCTAGCCCAAATCTCAGTGTTTCAGAAGGCAAAATAGCTTTGAGCAAGCAACTCACCAGCCAAGGCTCATCTGGCTTGGCCTTATTGCCTAGAAGACTGTGAAAGACCAATGGAGCTGAACAGCAGATGAGATCTGATTCTAGATGCTGCTTATCCAGCATTAAGACAAAACCCAAACATCTGGCTACACCTTCCACTAAAACACACAATAAACATGAATGCTTCTAACTGCAAAAAATTAAAAACTAGAGCTCCAAAATGTATTTGCATTTCAATTGTATGCAAAACTTACCCAGGTACTCACTGATTAACTTTCTATTCCTTCAGCAATTAGAAAGATGAAGTATATTCCTGCTGCAGCCCTGGCTCATGAAGCCAGTGGTGATCCAATATAGGCCAGCACAGGTGATAGGATCCTTGATGGAGTAAACTTCAGCCCTTACTCCACATGCCAAAGACACAGAGAATTTGTTACAGGTACCTTATATTAAGCATACAACAGACAAATCACTCAGATGCAAAATAGCTGCTTTTCTGATATTGTATTATTTCTCATATTCTAAAAAGTTTTACTATGCCTCAGTAAAGTAGAACTGTTCTGGATTAAAGCTATAGGGAAAACCAGTGGCATTTTAGACTGCTTGCTACGCAGAAGCCTAAAAACCACCCCACCCCCCAAAACAAATAAACAAGACTTTGAGTAAATCTTCAGTGTTCAATTTTCTCTTTCTCCATCTGTAAAATTGGAACAGTGATTATCTGTCTCAAAGGATGACCATGACAGTTAGCCATAGATTTAAATGCACGTTAGATGTGCAGAATGCCACATTCATAAAACTAGCATTATTAAACTGATAAAACAACAAAATAATTTAGGATTTTAATAATTTGATTTCAGATTCTTAAAAAATTTAAAAAAATCACACTACTGAAAATTCTCTCTTTCAAAAGAATTCTCATCACAAATTCCACTTTCAAATTTTACAGCAAGGCTTCGCCTCTACCTACATTCAATACAGATTTAGAAAAAGACATATAGAAGAGAAAGAATCAAGATTTCATTTTCTTCTGTGGAAGCTCAAGTTGTGGGATTTTTATAGAATGCAAAACTAAGGGAGACACTAGACTATTTCTGCTGCAAGTTTCCCCAGAATAGTGCTTCAAATGAGACCTTGGGCAATGCTGCTTCTTCTAATGGAAACAATACAATCAGACGCCTACTCATGCGCTTTACCACTTGAAAGAAAGAGAACTACAGTTTTGTTCATATTTAGGAAATGCCTTTCAGATTTTATACTTTTGTTATATGACAGTGCCAATGGGAAAACACAAGAAAGTGCTTCCATCTTCAGTAAAATTCCCCCGCAGCAGCTGGGGCACACCTGCTTTGGGTACAGACATTTCAAAGTTCATCCAGTACAGTAGTGTACGCCTGTAGTCTAAGAAACCTATCAACCCCACCTATCCACTTTTTGTCTTCCAGCTAATTAGCTGCCAGCATGAGAGTGAGCTAGATAGATCTTTTGGGCCAGAAACAGACATGATGTGATGGCTTGCCAATGAGAAAACCTGGAGAGTTTGTCATTCCTGTCGTTCCTCCGGCATTGCTATTGGAAGTGGCAAAACACCATCATTTTAACAAACAAATCACGAACAGGAACATGAAGATAAATTTCAATGGGCCAGCACTGGTTGGGATTGTTCCCTAGCATACAATTAGGAGTCGCCATCAAAAAATTATGACAACTGGCAAGTTTGTTAAGAATTTTCCTTCCTGCTTAGAGCATTGCTTTGTCCATGAACAGCTGAAATCATCATCAACGTTGTTATTTACCAGACATGAGGAAACACAGAGCAGCTGTCTCTCAATTCACTCAGTTTTCATGCTCTTTCCATGAAGGATCCTGCTGTCTAAACACATTTACATTTGAAAATATTTAACATATAGTCATAATGACATTTAACAGAACTCTTGCTTTCTTTGTGACCATACAGGCCAGGCTGCTGTTATTCCTGTCCCACACACCTCCCTTCAGCCCAATAAACAGACCAGTTTCAAGCCAACATGAAAGGAGATAGAACCTGTGGCAGTGAGGACAGGACAGACTGGTTAGCAGAACAGGGCAGTAGCCTCTTCTTTGGTGAGCCTTCCAGAGTGACAGGAAATGAGCACCAGTGATGGCAACAGCCAATGGCTAGGTGCCATGGGAACCTGAAAGAGTCAGGCTTGGGTGTCTACTACCTGACCCCAGGAAAGTCTGGGTCTGCAGCCACTGCAGAAAAGTCCCTACTCCTCAAGAACACGGGAGGAATAACAGAGGAGACCCCCAGCCCAGTCCAGGAGTGTGCACCTCACAGCTAGACCCACTACACTGACATGCTGAGTGCTTGACTGGACTGAGGTCTCCCTCACACCTGACACAGAAGTCATGCCTCTCACTAACATTAGTTGCAGAATAACGTGTCCTAAAGCATGGAAAATGCCTGTCTAGTATAAATGAGACTCCCACTACAGCTGAACCTGTCAACCTAGTCATGCACTCTTTAGACTGATCTAGACTGAATAACTTTTTCAAACCCTGAACAGCTATCTAAACTGAATGTCCATGGAGTTTTCTTTTTAGTTTCCCTGGTCTCTTCAGGATAAAATATGAAAGCATGATTCTGGCAAAAGCAGATTAGTCCAGCCACTAGGGAAGTAAAACCTGTATGCCGAGTGATTGCTTTGGCTCTGGGAAAATTTAATCTTCTCCTACCGATTCCTTTCCTCTTTTTTCTGGCATTAGGCAAAAGCTTCATATCTGATCACACTTTTTCTGTAGGCTTTGAACTAAGTTATGTTTTGGCAACCTACAATTAAAATACCTTCAAGTTAAAGAGCATGATTAATGTATGTCGATGTCTGTAAATTATCTAGAGAATTGCTTCAATTAAATATCCACCAGTTACAACATAAGGAGTATTACAATTAAACCCTTATCAAGAAAAAGATTAATCAATAAAAAAAGGATTTGTAAAAGAATCTAAGTAGCTAAGATTTACTCCCCTTGTAATACTTCTCTTTCCCTCTTCAAGTGACAGATGCCAGACAATTTAGTCTCTTCTTTAAGAACAAGAAGTTTAATTTAATTTTATGTTTAAATGATCATTAATTCCAGATTTTCTTATTCACAGAGGAGAAGTTTTATGACAGTGAAAGAGACCCTTCAAAAACTGAGAAGGAAAACACATAGATATACAGATACATTTTAAAAGGATGAGTAGCACTGCTTTTTGCCTGCTGACTTTTTCTAAAGGTCTTTCTTAGTTCTATTTGTCTTCCTACACAAGTCATTGATTTTTATCTAGTTTTAAATTATCACATCTTAAAATATGCTGTGAAACCTCTGAATGCCCATTTCCTAAGAAAGCCATTCAGATTCTCAAGCAACATAGATGGAATATTCAAAGATGTATATATTACCAACTGTACATGTTACTTAAAACTGTTAGCAAGTTGGTGATTTTCTCCCATTTGCTATCACTTAATAGGAAAAGTGACAAGACATACATTAAAACTTCATGCTTGCACTGCTGATTTTTAAGCTTTTGGCTGTGTACCTCTACTACACTACAGCTACCATATCCTGCGACTCCGACATAAAAACTATGACCTTCCTTCTCCTTTTGGAAACGCACTCTGCAGAATTTACTGCTTCTCCTGCTGTGAGAACAGTGAACTGCTCCAAGGGTCAGTGTCTAAAGTTTCCAGTATGGCAGATCACATAGTTTCATTCCCATCACAAAAGCCACAGTACAGACACTGTGCAGTAGGTCAGATATTTCCAGAAATGCAGCATATGAACTACAGGTTATACCTTTGATACAATTGTATCTTTGAAAACATCAGTAGCCAGGAACAAACCATGTGCATTGTCCTGCCAGAGGATGAACAACCCAGGAACAGGCTGAGCCTTACTACTGCAAGGCCATTCTTCACCAGGTGATACCCATATTACTTTGTAGGTATGAGATCATTGGTTAGTGGCATAAAATCATGGAATGGTTTAGGTCAGAAGGGGCCTTAAAACTTATCTAGTTCCAACTCCACTGCCATGGGCATCTTCCATTAGACCATGCTGCTCAAAGCTCCATCCAGCCTGGCCTTGAGAAGCCTGGGCAGTCACAGCTTCTCAGTGCCTCAACACTCTCATAATGAAGGATTTCTTCCTAATATCCAACCTAAACCTACCCTCTGTCAGCTTAAAGTCATTCTACCTTGTCCTGTCCCTACATTCCTTTTCACAAAGTCTCTCTCCAGATTTCCTTTAGGTACTGGTATTGTCATTGTCTTGGACTTTACTTGGCTGACGAAATTTGCAGTGCTGAGAGACTTGGGCTTGGCTATGACTCTTCCTTAGATGGAAGGAAAAAAGCTACGTGCTACAGAGGCAGAAAGACAATCTAATAGTTGCTGATAATTAGGCTTTTCTAACCCTGACTTTTCACAGGTAGCATATTTTATATTCTATATATGTATATATCATACCTGTGCTTGACTCATTTCCTTTAGATTTATTTTCCCCAAATGACAGAAACTGAATGGAAGAATTTGTGGTAGTGAGGATTACATTTGTGCATTCTCCTGGTGGGGAGAGGGGACAAGGTGTGAATAAAACCCTAACACAACCCGCAGCTCAGAACTCCGGAGAAGGCAGTAGGCTTGTCTTCATCTCAGCCCTTGGGTGAGGATGAGAGAGAAGGTATTGACTATCACAGAACAGGAACATTTAGACAGAAAAAGGGAAAACCTTTACTTTTCTAGGGAATGCAGTCAGGTCACTGTGTTTTACAACAATAAAAAGGTGGGTCAGCTGAACTCTACAGAGAGGAAAACTACCTGTCATTTTTATGGCCAAAAGTGGTAGTGACCAATCAGAGAGCTCATACAAAGTCTATCAAATATGTGTCTCTTTCTCCTAGAACTCTTTTTCTGAGTTACTGGCTGAGCTTAAACCTTTAACACCCACGTAGATCAGTTCTTCACTAATGTGGGTGAACTGCAAAACCCCAAAATCCTCACCGGCACCTGTTGCAGCCTCTGCCTCACTCCTGCAGACTCTCATCTAAACATCAAGGTAAGCTTGGCAGAATATTTCCTTTCCTCCCTTAGTCAGGGAAAATGTATTTTTCTCTATTTACTGCAAAGGGACTGATGATTTCCTGCACTGCTTTATGCTAATGACCAACCTGTAACCAATCCCTAAAAAAGGCAAAACATAGTAATCATAGAATCATAGAATAGTTAGGGTTGGAAAGGACCTTAAGATCACCTAGTAATGACCAACCAGAACCCACAAAGGTGGGTTTCTTTAAATTTAACAGTGAATCAGTTATTCCAGCTTTAGTTGACAACACCTATCTCAAAATCAAGCGTTTTGATGGTAATATTGAATACACCAAATAAAAGGGATTTTTCTGAATAACATACCCATTTTTCAAAGCTCTCTCTGGAGGGTGTCAACCCTCATACACCATTCAGCAAGTACAAGAGCTTGCTTTTTATTCAAGAAAGCAAAGTGCAGATAAGGGGATTTTGGGATAGAGGGGATGTATCCATCAGGCAAAAAATAAGTGTTAAAAATGGTGTTTGCCTAAGAAATAAAAAGGCTTCTGAGGTATTTTATTGTATAATGGAAAAAAAATCATGATTAAATTTTCATGCCATACATTCCCCAGCTGCCATAAATACAGGATAACAAGTGGGATTTGGGAGCTAATTTTATTTCGTTGCTTCAGAATAAGAAGTTTTAAGTCCAGTACCCACTGCTTTATCTGCCCCAATGCACATCAATATGATTCTCTGTACCGTTTCAATTGAATCATAAGTAGCATTTTTACATCCCCAACAATGCTTTTGTTTCTAAAGCAGACAGTTCCAGAAGTTTAATAAAAAAAGGCAAAATCTTGCTGCTTCTTCATACAGGCACACCAATGTCTAGAACAGAGTCTGGAAAGGACCCACCTCAGTCCTCCAGACTTTGCTGGGTCCTTAAGTCATTGGCTGCATTGATGGCATGGACAGACAGCCACCCTTGAGCCTGGCTGCAGGAAAAACAAGCACACTGTAATTGGAGATGCAGATTAAAGGTCTGTTTCCCTCTCTCTAACAGCTCCACACACCAGCTATACCTGGTAGTGAAGCAGGACATTTGCAGGAAAAGACTCTTTTTGAGGGCTAACATATTTGCAATGCTCCGAAACAGATCACAGCCCTAAATTGAAAACAGCATTGTCATAATTTCTGAGCTCTTCAGAAATGACTAGGAGATACACAATAGGTGACAGTTCCATACCAACAGCCTAGAGCATTTTTTCCATTCACTCTTTTGGGAGAAACGCTCCAGCCTCATGATGTAAGGAACAGCTGTAAGGATCTAAAACTTTACCTACTGAACAGACATACCACCTTACTGCAAGGCAGACACATTCAAACGAGCAAACAGGGTTTCAGACATTGGCTTACCATAATTTTTCCTTCATTTGGCTAGGGTACAGTCATTCAGCTAATTGAAACTCTTACCACAGTGTCAAACAAACAAATCAGATGAAACACACTTTGCCAGTATTTTGTCACATTCCGGGCCTCCTGCTGTTAGTTACTGTCTGCATATCCTAGGGCACCAACAGATGTAAGGTCTGATAAAAGCTGTTTCCCTGATTTCATGTCCAAGAAAACTTAATAGGCTTTATTCTGCAATGTATGCACACCTGGCAGATTAAAAAAAGACCACAACCAACCAACCCATCCACTTGCCCACACTGGATTTCTGAGTTTATAAAGGTTTTTAAGCTCCTCCACCCCACTTCCCATCCCTCACAGGCTGTATGTACCTGAAGAGAGGCTGTGAATGTCAGATTTTCCCTGCCAAAGATGCCAGAAACATCTATCTATTCTGCTCCTCAAGAGGATAACATGGGAAGGAATATACCCAGACAGCTAGTGCTGAATCAGCGCCCAAAACTGCCGCCACCAAGCACTTCTCCGAAGTAAGTTCCATTTGGCACACACATGCATTTCAAACGCTGAAGAGTATCTGATGGGCTACAAAATGTTGAGTCAAGATTTTCTTTAAAAACTGTCCATTGAAACTAGGGAGGATTACAAAGTGTCACCAAACAGCAACACTGGCTCACAGCACCAGATCAGGGCCAAAGCCAGATCCAAAAGTACTCTAGAGTTTGGTATTTAATTTCCTCAAGGACACCTTGAGATGCTAAGCATTTGACATAAGCAACCAGCAGCATTTACTCCTCCTCGTAAGGTTAGGTCCTGGCATATCTTGTGAGGGAGGAGTCAGCCTACTTCAGTTGTGCCAGATGGATTACTTTCTCCAGGAAGACTGATTTATCTGCCTCTGGAATCAATGTGCACTTTTTACTCTCAACATTTCCAATTAAAACAATGCATATACACGTCTACCATTTAGTGTTCTCTTATGTAAGTTTTTAATTAATGTAGCACATGAAAACTCAACTGGATTTTTTTTTTTTTTTTTTTAATTTTTTTTTAATGTGAGAACTAACTTAATGCTCACTTTTGGTCAACATTATTCTGAAATTCTGAAAGCATAGCTTTGAGATGTCTACCACAGCTCCCTTCTCACGCAGATCCTCACCCAACCCATTTAGATGTCATCCCATTGAATATCAGGGTTTTCATCTTCATTTCATATATTCTCACATGCTACACTGCAATAAAAATCCAGAAGGCTCCCTCAAAGTCAGGTTTTGGATGCTTAACAATGATTCTTCATATATATTGACCCCAGTTTTTCTTATGAAGCCATCACTGTTGACATCACTTTACCAGGTGATGCTTTTAGTCCACTTGGGCCCATGAAACTGAAGAGAGCAAAAGACAGGTATGATACATCAATTTGATGTGCAGGCCTGAACATCTGAATGTACTATTCAATCCCCTGCTTTCAGGTTTTCTCTGCTTCCTGGCTCCCAGGGATTCCTTTTTTATTGTACGCTGTGCGCATAACTGCACTGAGCCATTTCATTGTAACAAGCTCATTTTGTAACCAACCACAGCAGTAACAGCTGTTCATTCCAGTGCCAGAGCAGACGTGCGGCACCCAGGTGGCACTCTGAGCACTGGCAATGCTGCTACCCAAATCAAAGGCAATAATAACACAAAGTATGTGTTGGGGAGATGCCAGAAAAGGTCTCACCTGATTCAGAGTGGTCCAGGATTGTAACAAACCTGATTGTCCATTGCTCTAACAATAAACATATTGTAGGGCATAATTTCAGATCAAAGTACAATGCAAAAAATACGAAGTTTGTCCAAAGTAGGAGATCAGAGAAGCACGTGAAACACCACAGAAAAAGTGGCTGAAAAAGAATGTGAAGAGTGCCTTGGAAATACACAAGTCTAAACAGTAAAGACTCTCTTAACTATACTAGGCCAGCAAGGGAGCTAGGAAAATCTTGATGATTATGTTATAAAATGGGGACTCGGGAATGATAAGACCACAGCAAAGAAGCTCAATACACTCTTTTTGGTCTGTTGTTGCTACAGAATGTATTGGAAGTATCCCATGTCTTACGGCATTCATCACAGCAGACAGCTTGGAGGAGCTAGATCAATTTAAGGCAAGTACACAGGAAGTATTAAACCAAATAGACAAATTGGATGTTAGTACATCACCAGAAGTGGATGGCATTTACCTGAGAGCTCTGATGAAATTCAAGTGTGGAACTGCAGCACTGCTGGCCAAGGCCTGAAGCTGATAACCACAGAGCTGCTATGCCAAAGGACTGCCAATGGACTCACATTTACAAAAAAGGCTCCAAAGGCATCATGGAGAGTGATTTCCAGCAGCAGTATGACAGTCTACAGTAAACAGAAAGCGTAAAGGGAAACTGAATCTGTATCAAGGAGTCAACATAGCTTCTGCAAAAAGCAATTCTGCTTCATCAACTGTCTGGATTTCTACAGTGTGTCAAGTAAGCATGCAGGTAAATGGGATCCTGCAGATGTAACGCATTTAGATTTCCAAAAAGCCTTGAGTGAGCTTCCATGCCAAACTAAGATGCCATACAGCTGGTTTTTAAAGGCTCTTTCAAATGTGAAAAACAGTTAAAATGATAAGAAGAGAAAAATTAGGAGCTTAGTTAACAGAAAGTAAAAATAAAATAAAATAAAAAATTAGGAAAGCAAATCTCCAGCTATCAGGGGAAAGGAAACAATCGAATTTAGATTACAGACAAATTATCTAAAGCAACTTACAGTTCTTGTCAGAACTAGCACTGTGAAATTGGTGAATTTTCCACTCCATTTTAAGTGCTGTAGAAACAAAATAAGCTGTATTTGCTGGTTTAAATCTCTGGATTAGCATTTACTTTTCTACTTACTTCATCAATTCCATTAACAAAGGTGTAAATGACTCTAGAACTGGAGCATCACAGACTTACATCCCCTAAATCTTACAAGTACTTATATAGGTTGATCTATTATTGCTATTGATAGCAGAAGGCACACTTAAGCATTAAAGCTATACAACTCTGCAAAGCAATACACCCAAGCTGGGTTACCCCCAGTGTTACCAGGCTTTGCATGCCTACTACCTGTCCTGCCTTCTTAGATTCAGCCAGACCAGTAACACGTCATTTTGGCAGTGGGCTAACAGATTCAGTAAAGCTTTTCAGTGGAGGTCATTAACAACATCAAGTTCATTTGATACTTTGGTCATAGCTATCCCTTCAGAAGAGCTGCAGCCATCTATCTTTTTCCCACAAGTAAGAAAAAAATGAAGGACTACAAGCCAGTTTTGTCAGTCCCAATCCTCAGTTCTTCTGAAGCCAAGAAGCTTCCGGATGAGTGAATTCTTGGATTTGCCTCCATTTCATTATCACTTAATAAAAGAGCCCAAGAAATTCATTAGAGCAAAGCAAAATGGCAGAATGTTTAGGCTGGGCCCAAATAGTCTTTCTTATTGCCCAAGACTTTTCCAGTAAAACATAACAGTGTAAGAGACTAAAATGAAATATTTCAGAGCCCCTACTATCCAAATTTTCTTAAAATTTATATTTAGTTACCAATTTTAACCTCTCTTTTCAGATCCCAGAATTTTTCACAAATTGCTAACTCTAGCTCCAAAACAGTATTTGGATTTGTAATTCACATTACATAGTAGGAAAACAAGTAAAAGGAAATACAAAGGCCCAATTCTTAAGTGCCCATGAATTTGTCTCCTAACTACTTCACTTGACACCTAGGGTCAACCACCCAGTTTAAAAGCACTGAACAGTACAGGTTTATTGCCCTTAAACAATTATCCTAAAATCAAACTGCTCAGATTTTATGGATAGTTCTGAGCAACAAAGTGTTTGTGACTTGTCCAAGACCAAAGAGAACGTCAGTGGCAGAACTGGAAATACAACCCATCTTTCAGATTCCTGATCCAATATTAAAACCAGAAAACTCTTTCTGAAAAACTTTTCCTCTTTCACAGAACTTTTTTTGACAAGAAATTTCACTCAGGAATGCAGAAACTTTCCTGACAAAGCTCCTTTACAAAAACCTCTTACTGCTGACAGTAAGCTCAAATGAACTTGCATTTTCCAAACAAATCTGCTTCCAGCATAAAATAGCTCCACAGTGCAGTATGCTCTGCTGCTACTTTATGACAATACTTATTAAATTACCATTTATCTGAAGAAATTCAAACACCGTCAACCCAGACAGATAGAGACACCTTTAACACAGAAAAAGCAAAATTACTTGACTAAGAGTTTGAAAATGCACTGTGACTTGGAGAAAGTAGATGTATTTTTCCTCTTCTATTCTTTCCATTTTGACAGACATACAATTTTACTTGAAGAATTTAAAAAAATGTTTTCTTTGAATAAACTTTTAATTGTTTTTTTTTTTTTAATTTTTCTTTCTTTTCCCCCAAGAAGTGTTTTTATATGAAAAAACAATAGCCAAGACTTTTTGATTGATGAAACACCCTAGCTAGTCATGTAGCATGAATCAGACTGCAATTTTTGGACCCCTTCAGCTAATCCAAGTCTTGGCAGACTGTTGCCTTTAGTTTCTTTATATTGGAGAGGTGAGGAGCAGAGAGAAACCCAATTGCCTTGACCCTGCAAGGCAAAAGCTACCTCTTCCATCTAGCAGTTTATATATACACATGTTCTGGCTATTATCCAGATACATCATACTACAATTAAACCCTACGGAGTTGTTGCTTATCAAGTATTTACTCAAGCTGACTTGACTCAGGTGTTCCATAACTAAGACTGCTCTTTAATTAACATGTGAAATAGAGGTCAAGAAGAAAGAAAAGATGCTCTTTACATAGTTACCTTTCTTTGTTGCCAGTTGAAGCTTAATCTGGGCTTGTGTCAAGCCCCGGATTCTCTAGACAGATTACAGTTTGTTCCTGATCTTCCCAGCTCATTCACATTGCGAGACCCACCAGGTCAAACAGCAGAGCCAAACAGCCACACTACTGTAACAACTTGCTTGTTTCTTCCCATTCTTTGTCTGGTCCAGACTTCCAGGCAAGGCCAACCCTTTTCTCTCTCTCTTAAGGTTCTTTTTATTTCATTCCTTATCACCCTTACTCCTTTGTTCTCCCTGTGAAATGTGTATTTCCTACATCTCTCTCGCCGAAAACAGGGCAAAACAGCTCCTCCGCTTCTACTCACCACTCAATTGCTCAAATCATACTTGCAGCAGTTCAGTGCTTCCCCTTGTCTTTGGTTTGATATGTATATGTTAAACTCAGCAGCCAAGCAGCATACACAGAACTATTTCTGATTAACAGCTTCACACATATTAGCTGCATTTTTAAGTTGTGCCCACCCAGAGTCCCCTATGTGTCACACTATCCCTTCACAGCATCCCTTAGCCTTTGCCCACATTCATGCGCTAACTCTAACTTTGTAAAACAACTCGCTGAAGCAATAACAGCCAGGAACAGGTGATGCTACCCAAGCACCCTTCTCTTCCATCTTATCCAAAGAAACATCTACACAATTACAACCTCCACACTCAGAGCTAAGATTTTTCAATACCCTTGAAATGCTATTTCATCACAAGAGGTTAGTTCTATTAAAAGCCACCTGTGGACTCAAAACTCAGGATAAGCAGTAACAGAAGTTTAGGACCCCCAGCTGGGTGCCACATAAGTAAGTTTCCAATTTAGTTCTCTGATACAATATCACTTACCTTTAAGCCAGTTCAGCAGAAGTACTTTGTTAACTCTTCAAGACTGGTGTTGTTAGAGTAACACCAATTTTCATTTGGTTCTCTGCTCACAGAGATCAAGAACTGAATATGGAGAGAAAAAAAGGCCATCTTTCTTCTCTGAGAAGACCACTGTAGATCAAGGATGCATGGAAGTGCAATTACTGAGGGTAAGAGAAACCTAAAGGGCCATCAATCTGTAACTCGTTGGGGGTCCTAAAATTACTACAACGAGGAAGAGGATACAAGTCTTCCTATTGCCCTTTGGTGCAAGAGCAGCTAAGGTCCACTTAGAATTAAACTTGGCTAGGGATGTTAAGGATAACAGGAAGGGATTCTATAGGTACATTGCAAATAAAAGGCAGACTAGGGACAACATGAGCCCTCTCCAGAAGCTATCAGGAGAACTGGCTACCCTGGATTTGGAGAAGGCTGAGGTTCTTAATGACTTCTTTGCCTCAGCCTTCGCCGGAAAATGCTCTGACCATACCACCCAAGTCTTGGAAGGCAGATGCAGGGACAGTGAGAATGAAGACCCTGAGACCACTGTAGGACAGCATATGGTTTGAGACCATATTAAGAACCTGAACGTATACAAGTCCATGGGACCTGATGAAATCCATCCACAAGTCCTGAAGGAGCTGGCAAATTAAGTTGCTAAGCCACTGTCCATCGTATTGGAAAAATCATGGCAGTCAGGTGAAGTTCCTGATGACTGGAAAAAGGGAAATAAACCCCCATTTTCAAGAAGGGGAAACTGGATGAGCCAGGGAACTACAGACCAGTCAGCCTCACCTCTGTGCCCAGAAAAATCTTGGAGCAGATTCTCCTGGAAGGCATGCTGAGGCACATGAAAAACAAGAAGGTGGTTGGTGCCAGCCAGCATGGCTTCACTAAGGGGAAATCCTGCCTGAGCAAGCTGGTGGCCTTCTATGATGGGCCTACGGAATTGATGGACAGGGGTAGAGCACTTGATGTCATCTACCTGGACTTGTGCAAAGCGTTCGACACTGTCCCACATGACATCCTTGTCTCTAAGTTGGAGAGACATCAATTTGATAGGTGGACCACTCGGGGGATAAAGAACTGGCTGGATGGCTGCACGCAAAGAGTTGTGCTCAATGGCCCAATGTCCAGCTGGAGACCAGTAACGAGTGGTGTCCCTCAGGGATCGGTGTTGGGACCAGCCTTGTTCAACATCTTTGTAGGTGACATGGACAGCGGGATTGAGTGCGCCCTCAGCAAGTTTGCCGATGACACCAAGCTGTGTGGTTGGGTTGATACGTTGGAGGGAAGGAATGCCATCCAGAAAGACCTTGACATGCTTGTAAGGTGGGCTGATGCCAACCTGATGAAGTTTAACCATGACAAGTGCAAGGTCCTCCAGCTGGGTGGGAGCAATCCCAGGCATAGCTCCAGGTTGGGCAGAGAAGAGATTCAGAGAAGCCCTGAGGAGAAGGACTTGGGGGTGTTGATGACAAAATGAACATGAGCCGGCAGTGTGCACTCGCAGCCCAGAAAGCCAACCGTATCCTGGGCTACATCAAAAGAAGTGCAACCAGCAGGTTGAAGGGGGTGATCCTGCCCCTCTACTCTGCTCTCGTGAGACCTCACTTGGAGTATTGTGTGCAGTTCTGGTGTCCTCAACATAAAAAAAGGACATGGAACTGTTGGAACAAGTCCAGGGGAGGGCCATGAGGATGATCAGGTGACTGGAGCACCTCCCGTATGAAGAGCGGCTGAGCAAGTTGGGGCTGTTCAGCGTGGAGAGGAGAAGGCTGTGTGGAGGCCTCATAGCAGCTTTCCAGTATCTGAAGGGGGCCTATAGGGATGCTGGGGAGGGACTTGGCATTAGGGACTGTAGTGACAGGACAAGGGGTAATGGGTTCAAACTTAAACAGGGGAAGTTTAGATTGGATATGAGGAAGAAATTCTTTCCTGTAAGGGTGGTGAGGTACTGGAATGGGTTTCCCAGGGAAGTTGTGAATGCTCCATCGCTGGTGGTGTTCAAGGCTGGACTGGACATAGCCTTGGGTGGCATGCTTTAGTGTGAGGTGTCCCTGCCCCTGGCAGGGGGGTTGGAACTACATGATCTTCAGGTCCTTTCCAACCCTAACTATTTTATGATTCTAAGCAATCACACAGTACAGCTTGGTAGCCATTTGGCTCCTGAGACAAGAGAACAAAATATTCAAGCACTGCCAGTCCTGACAGTAAAAGCATGTCACTCTATCTTCTTTGCAGTTTAAACAGCAGCAGCTTGCAAGATTCAAGATTCACTAAAGCTCCCGAGACATGACTTTAAAGTATTCGGGCTATTCCCTCCGAGCCAGTAACAGCGATCACTGCAGCTGCTTCCTGCAACACAGCACTAACTTTCCCCCTCGTCCACTGAAATTGTGTTGGCTTTTTTTTAATAGCCAATTCACCCAAAGGCCAAAAATCAACTGACCTGTCTGCCAGAGTTTAAGATCTGCTTGTTCTGCCAGGTCTTTTTGAGAGAGAAGCAGCAAGGCACAGTTTCAGCTCAGTCTCAGCAGCTGTTAATCAGTGCTTCCATAAATGTTACAGGGCAACCATCTTACAAGCTGCATAAACTAGTTTTTCCAATAAACTTTCACACATCTTAAAAAGGTATTCCTTTCCCTGGTAGCTACTGAAATAATGATTCCATTTATTCTCATTTAAGCAGGTCTTAAGGGCATGAAGACATCTAATTAGGTTTTCTGGTATTCATACAGTTTGCTTTGCTCACAAAAAGGCAAAAATTATCTACAAAAATCCAAATATTCTACTTTCAAGAAACTGCCTCACATTCTTGAGGGGGGCATTAGGCACTCCTCCCTGCTATAGGGGACATCAGCCAGACAACCACAACCCCTCGAGACCTGCAAATTCCTGTAGCCCTCCCAACAACAGTTATCAGGAAGACTACCATTCCTGCTTGATGGCTGTACAGAATCAAGGGGAAAAAAAAGAATGCAGTTTACAACCTGTTCAAACTGCATTGCTGCATCCATTTATTTCAAAGTGGAATTTAACCCCAGGGTACAAGAGGAAACCAGAAGCCTCTCAGAGAGCAGGATAACAGGTCTATCTATGAGATGGAGTGTCATCTAGCTCCCAGACACATCTAGATGATATAACTGCTTTACAAGCTGCCTTTTGTCAGAAATACAAGTGATCTAAACAGAACAGAAAGGTGGGAATAATAACAAATGGCTAAATATATTTGAAATGCGTTACAGAGTTCAAGTTGTTTTGTCAGATGTATTAAATCCATTCAAGGAGATCTTAACTTTAAAGGTCATTTAATTCCTAAAAGCTTTACCCCAAATAATCCTTAAAGCTCTCACAGGTCAGTCTTTTCCTTCCTTCCTTTCCAGCACAACAGAGAAACCTCTCTTGTAGCCATGACAGATTTGCACATTGTTTAAACACAAATGTTTATGCCAAGAAACAAGTCATCTCTTGGCTGGCACAGTGAACTACAAAACAACTACAGGGAAGTGATAAAGTATTATCAAAATACTAGTCTATTGGTGCTACAGCTGTATTTGTTGTTTCAGAGTATCAGAACCACCCCAGAAGGTTCAAAAGGCAGTAACAGAAGGGGCCTTGCAGCTGTGGATACAGGACAGAATGCACTTTACTTAGGTGCCGGTTCATGTTCAAAGAAGAAAGGTTTGGTAGCTTGGAAAAGACACCCTGTACTTTTGGATCTCCTGCATTTGTATCCAATTTCTCACCTAGTGGCACACAAAGTCAAAGAGAAGGAGTGAAAATTAAGACATTCCGGTGACTCCTGTCCCAGGGTGCCTCATCAAATGTGGCCTGTGATGGAAGCACTAGGAATTGAGGCCACAACCTCAACTGCACTTTCTAGGGGCTGCAAACAAAACAATCTACAGGCCAGTTCCTCAGCCTGGACTTCAACACTACAGGACTCTCAAGTGGCTGAAAAGTAAGCAGTACTAAAACCATGGTGGTGCCCACAGACTGAAGTCAAACATCCTTTATTATACTCCAAAATAAAGCCAGAGTCGAAATCCTTCAATATTTTTGTGTGACTGGTGACAATTTGAGAGTATTGCAGAGCTGGTCAAATATCCAGGTAGGAATAGATGTGGTGTCTGTTGTGGTTTAAGCCCAGCCTGTAATTCAGAACCACGCAGCTGCTCGCTCACTCCCCCAACACTTCTCCCTCCCCCCACTCCTGGAGGAATGGGGGGGGCTAGATCACTGCTCAGGTTGGGCTTGGTATCGGTCAGCAGGTGGTGAGCAGTTGTATTCTCTTCCTTTTTATTTCCCTTATTCATTATTATTTTTGGTGGTAGCAGCAGTGGTTTGTGTTATACTTTAGTTACTGGACTGTTCTTATCTCAGCCCGTGGGACTTACATTCTTTCCATTCTCCTCCCCATCCCTCTGGGAGCAGGGGGGGGAAGAGGGTGGGGGGAATGAGTGAGCGGCTGTGTGGTTCTGAGTTACTGGCTGGGCTTAAACCACAACAGTGTCTCATTCAGACAGTGCCCCTACAATTGCAGAAACCCTCCTAAACAGCTGTGATCCAGGGCAGAACATCAGAACAAGCTATCCCATTTGTTCCTTCTGAGAAAG
Source organism: Ara ararauna (assembly GCA_028858755.1). Classification (NCBI taxonomy): domain Eukaryota; kingdom Metazoa; phylum Chordata; class Aves; order Psittaciformes; family Psittacidae; genus Ara; species Ara ararauna. Next base: position 69,630,499 of record CM054377.1, on the reverse strand, counting down.
TTTTTGCTGGTAGCAAAGGTGACTAATTGGGCTTTCTGGCATTAGGTTAGCAATACCTAACAATGTATCTGTGCTCCCAATTACCAACCACACAGGAGATCAAGAGATGCCTATGTAACTGCAAGTAGTTCTAGACCTCTTTCCAGAAGCTGTTGAAAATGTTTTCTACTATTCCCTGGAATACACTTCACAGCACTAAGAAAACTATCATAAAACCATAGGCCAGAATACCTTAGTTTTACCTGCTAAATTGCATTTTGAGCAGATTTGTGGGTGGTTTTGGGGGACTGCTGGTTCTTTTAAGAAAGAAACACAAAACTGTGTCAAACCAAAATTACACTGCAGTGGCTGTAATGAGATTTTCTTAGCTATCACTGCCATGAAGCAAAGGTCACCATGTTGATATTCCATGAAAGCCTGCAGCATTTAAGGCATTTTGAATACTGTAAGAATACCACTGTATTTGCACAAGTGTCCCCAAAATACCCAATGACATTGTCAGCATGAGGTGGTTAGTCAACATTTCTAACATCTATGCAAAGGTCAAAGCAAATAAAATACATTGGAGTGCTGAGCCCAAGGGCACTCTGAAATGTTGTTTGAACACAATCCATCAATATGTACTTTTTCTCTTCTATTACCCACATAATCACCAGCCTTGTTTCACCATAAATCTGTTGTTCAGAAGTGTTCAAAAATGTCATAGTTTTGGTCATCTGTGTCAGTTGCCCAAGAGTGATTTATTAAAATGCTTGGCTAAACAGGTCATCATCCCAGTGGCACATAATAAATCAGGGAACACTTGACAATATTGCTGTTACAATAGGTGTGACTGCTGGTGCTGCCAAACATTAAAGTTGCCAGGCGTTTCCATAAGAAAGCCCTGTTTTCTGTTACTTGAAGCTTTGTCAAACTGCTCAAGATGAAGTTTTCTGTGCTAGAGTTTGTATTAGACTGACTTTTATTTTGTTTAATAGAAAATTTTAGCCAAAACAGTTTGCTTGTTGTGCAAGTAGGCCAGAGTACAGAATGGTTTATTTCTGCTAATAAAAAAAAAGAACCAAGAGTCTGTTAGAAGCTCTAGCACCCTCATGCTTTCAAGAAGCCATCTTGACATTCAATGAGGATGGACTGCATTTGATTGTGATCCCAGCTACCTAAACATCCCCCTAGATTAGGCCAAGTTGGCGTCTTGAGGGAAATGGATTGTACTTCAGTTTGCTAGCTGTTACAAGCAGCATAATAGTACCATCTGCACCCCATGTGTGTCTCCTGGCCAAGCAGTTAAGTTGCTCTTCAGGTGCATCTCCCAGTTGCTTTGTGCCAGCCTGAGCCAAGGCATTGATTAAAGACAGCCTGGAAGGGAGGAAGTTTCTTCTGTCAGACCTTACAGAAACAGAGTTCTTAAAGAGAGAAAAGTGAGAAGCAAGAATCAGCCCTGTGCTGCTGCCCACAGAAACACCCATCTGAGGGATCTGTAAGCTATAGGGCAGGCATTGACCACAGTCTCCTGCAGCTGGGTTTGCAAGGAGGATCAGAAGCCATTGGAGATTCTAAGGAACCATTTTCAGCTTCACAAAGTACTTGTGAAGTAAGCTCATCAGGAATGAAGCTGCATGATAGCTTTCCAGATTTGGGGGACTGTTATAAATTCAAAGAGAAAGTAGATTTGCTGGCCCCTCTGTAAAGGGATCAGCATCATCTGCTCTTGTATCTCACACCCAGAATGGCAAATGATTCACAAGCAACACATTCACAGGATCTGTGGTATTGATTAAAATAAAATCTTACAAGTCCTTCAGAAAACTGAGGAGTCATAGAATGAAAACGTCCGTTTAATAATTAATCACTAAAACAAAACCTGCATTTCAAGTGACCAGGTTAGCAATTCCAGACACATTACCAATCCCAAAGCATAAACTGACAATCTGTTGCAGTCCAAGAAGGGCAATGTTCATTAGTTTGTCCCTCAGAAAATGACAGGTGAGCAGGTCTGGAAAACAAAGTCTCTACACAAACAGGCTTGCTACAGTACAGAAAACAACACATCTGCCAGACCTTGGGATTTTGTTAGTCAAGTGCCTCAGCTTCTGCTGATGGGAGTAATCAAAACACATTGGCAACCCTGCTCAAATGCACACACATACACCTCCAAACTGTGCCGATATCCAAACTGCCTTCCCACAACTGCACAGACATGAGGGATCATGAAGACATCAGTCACGATTAAAAAAACCCAAGAGGGTAAGAGGCAAAAGGAGCCAACTGCCTTCCCTAGAAAAAGATGCTACCTATATATTTAACAGTATTTACTGACACCATCTTAAACAAAGAGCTGAATAGCCTCAAATAACTTTCCCACTAACATATCACAAGGAGGGAGTGATCTGTGGCAGGTCTGAATGACTCATGCGTGAAGACAGAACTGAACATGAACTCTCCAACAAAAAAGTGCCTACCCTTCATAGAGTAGTTCTTCCATGTGTCTAGAGCTGGTTGCAGAAAGACTTCATTGCTCATAATTGAGGAAACACACTCCAAATATACAGAAAGGCTATGTTATACTACACTTAAGAAACATCAAGAATAAACTCTCAACAAAACAGTTCAAACAACCAGTCAAATATTGAGAGCTGGGAGGCTGCTAAAATTAAAATAGTTTTGAAAGCACATTCAACATCAATAAAAACCCCACAAATTCCAAAAATGAGAACTTCCAAACTTGTCCTTAAATAAGGATTTTGGATAAAAACCTCCCTCTTCTGTTCCGAACACTACAGAAAACCACAGTGAACTTGCATTTTGTGCTGATTAAATGTGTTTTCTCATGTCCAGGAGGAGTACAGTTAATTTACAGCAGAGCAGCTGAGAGAGAAAATTGTAAAGCAGCATTGAGCCTGTTTCAGGGCTTCTTACTCCTGGGAGTGGGTTTGGGGGAGGAGAAAACCCTGATTCCCTGAAATAACATTCTGTAGAGCCCTGGGTAACACTCTCACACAGTCTTCTCTCTCCAGCTTAGTTAACAGCTAGTGTCACCCAAGCAATTGCTGTATCGTGGCTCTCTTGTTGTTTTAGGGTTCATTTTCCACTATCTAGAAATACAGAGAGTGAGTATACACACTGAGAGGGAGTATAAACACTGAAGGCAACACACTACAAGAACCCATAGCATAACAGTATGGCTAGTTTACAATAAAACACCAAGACCATGACTGTGGCAATACAAGTCAGCAAGCACAAGCACACGGCTATTTATATGTAAAGTATTGCATTCTAGGCTCTGGTATGTCATTTCATGGAAGGGAGAATTTCACCTGCACAGAAAATAAAAATATGAAGTTTTGTTCTGCTTGTAGTTATGCACCCCTAATGGCCAGAGGACGAGCTATTGATGGGCAGGTATCAAAGAGAGATGCACATTTAAACAAACAGGTATCTCAATTCTCAGGTAATTACCCAAACCACATTTCAACTTTTCCAAACACTGTGGACTTCCTGCATTTTCCTCTTCAAAATCTACCCAAATATAATCCTGACGTTTTCCCTCTAATCACCCCTATTCAAGCCAAACCTTAAACTGCCAGACTGTGGCAATCACTCCAGTCTTGATAGCATGCTGATCCGAGGAATCCAGTCACCCAATGTGTTCAACTCCGGATATATTACCAGGCTTGTCTGAATCAAGATATTAAGGCACTTTGGTTCCTTTATTTAGATATGCTATTCTTACCTAAGAGTAAAGAAAATTTTAGCTGTAAAAAGGTATTTATGTTAGTTGTGATGGTTCTTTCAGAAGCTGCTTTATATACTATAAATATGTTCGCTCTCTCTTCAAGTATCACCAAAAAAAAGCTTCTGATATGTCCAAGAGAAAGCAAAAAACCACAGAAATCCCCATAACACCCAAACAAACCCACCAAACCTGACACGAGTCCCTCCCTCCAAACACTATGTTACACATTGAAAAAAATAGTTTCCTGTTAAAAACTTTAACAATTCATTTCATGCTTGCTATACTTTATTTGAAATAGCCTCTCTCTGCATATGTGTTCAGGAACCTCATTAAAACGTCCGGGTTGTTAGGAGTCAGGTACAACATGTTAATGAAAAACAGTGCGAAAAGATAACAGTGAACAAGTCCCATTGCACACTACACTAAAAGGGGTAATTTAATCAAATTTCAGGCAGGATTTAACTTGCAAAAATAATTGCAGGCACTTATCAGCACTGCTCACACCCTTCCTCCTCCTTTCTTCTGTTAAGACTAGAACTTGCAGAGCACGCACCAGGGTGGAGTACAGAACACAGGACAAGGACTACAGCCTAACAGCAATCTTTTAGTTACCATGCTGATCCAAACAGAGTACCCCCAGGGGTGGCTGTGCATCTCCTGTTCACTGAAACAAGAAGATAATGAACTTCTATTCTGAGGTTTTTCTAACCTGCCTTAAGAGGGGAAATGTCACTGCTAGTGGCAGACTTCTTTTGCTACCTGCCACAGAGCCTGCCTTGCAAGCATGGGACACACTTGGGACTACCAAAATATTTATGTGAATCAAACCTGATCTGCTTAAGGGCCTACTTAAAAATCCTTGCCTCTCAGAAACTTTCCTAGCATCCTCAAGTGAATAAACCACTTCTGAATAATAACAGATACTCTAAACCAGATACTAAATTACATTATCTGATATCACACATTCACATGCATAAAGCACAAACAAAGGCAGGTGCAAGAAAAAAAAAGAAGCTGATGCTCTGGTTTTTTTCTGTTCTTGAGATTTCCTCCAAGATGTCTTGCAGGACACATGGATCCTTGAAAATTCATCTATTTGTTGTAATGGCTAAACATATATTCAAGAATCCTGGATCCTCTGCAAGCCAGCAGAAAAAGCAAAATCAGATCAGTTAGAGAAAAGTCACTTATACATTTTTTCCCTACAGAACTACAAAGGGAAGCTACCAGTGCACTTACTATAGGCACAGTAATGGTATATATGGACTCTCATTTCTTCAAAAAAAGAACATTTTTTTAATTATTTGCTCTAGCTCCCCCCAACTAATATCAAGAAACTTTTATGATTTGATGCTATTCATTCTATGAGCAGTTAATGTACAGAGGAACTTGTTACCTATAGATTTGAGAGATTTATTAAACCTTGTAAGTCAAATCCACATCTCTCACTCCCACATTACTCAAGGAAACCATAACAATATGAAGTTCAAGGTGTATCATAGTCACCCGCTTCTTCAAAGGCTACAAAAATATTGCACCTTTGACAGCACTGGTGGCCCTTGCTAGCAAGAAAACCAAACCAAACCAAAATCCCAAACCAAAAAACGAATCAAAACCCCCACACTAACCCTCTGTCTTGATTTTTATGAAACAGACTTATTGTCTCTAATTTAAACAGAGTGTGACTCTGCTGCAATGTCTCCTACAAGAAAACTGCTGAGTTTTCCATTGCTTTTCATCAGGATCCTGCCATCCTGATAGGGTCCCAGCAACATACAAGCTGTGCCTGTGATATGCTATTCCTATCTTTCCCAAATGTACTGCCACTTGCTCTTGTTCTTGGACAAATGTGGACTGTTTCCACTCTCTTGAAGACCCATACTGCATCCTTCACCCATGATGCAAAACCACCCTTCCTTCCTTTCATACACAGGTACCTTCCAGAAGGCATAAATAGGAATTCATTGTACACAAGCTTTTCCTCAGGTGCCACAGAAGTATGACTATCTCCTCCTGTGAATGTCAGAAGAAAGGCCTGCTCTTTCCAAAGAACCTGCCTACATTTCCTTTTACAACCTCAGGAGCTAGCTACCCAGTATACAGCACAGACTCGCAACGACGTTACGCTTTACTTCTTAAAATGTTAATTTTGAGTCATGCACAAGGATATGCATGAAAAACACCTTCATCTGCGTTAGCAATGCAAAGGATTTCTCCAGGACTTGAAGACAGGAAAACTGCGTTAGTACTTAAAATCAGTACATTTCTTTACGGCCACATAAGTTTTATACCCAACATCACTAATTAAAAACAGAAATTAGAAATTATTGCTCGTTGGATTTTCATATGGACACATTAAACCAGATTAGTTTGCTAAATATCATGTAGTATTACTATTGCTATCAGGACTGGTTAATATCCAAGAACGTCCCACTTGATTTCAAAACATTATTGCTGAGGTTCAAATGAAAAGTTATTTAGAAAATGGTGTTTCAATTACAATTAAAAAAAACCCAAACCTTTCAAGGTAACATTTCACGTTTGAATAGCTAGCTGGAGGCATCAACCTAGTCGCCTGTGGCTGTTGAGCTACTCATACATTACCCAGAAGTTAAGAGTATGTGTTCAGCAAATCACCTTTTATGGTTTTATGTGTATATGAATAATGCAAGAATAAAATGTTAGCAGGTTTTGCCTTTTTTTTTTGTTATCAATTCTCCATCTGTATTTGAATTCCAGAGTAAGAAAGAATCTACCACGCTATACACTGCTTGTGTAGTTGTCCTATTTTTACATGGGCACACAAAGGAAAGACCTCAGTCTTAGGAAAGCAACAGGCCACAGCTAGCTATGAAACACCATCCCAGTTCCACAGCTCTTCAATTATTTAATGTTAGGCTCCCTTCCGACTCTGCCAGAAACATGCTAGAAATAGAGCTGCTAGATTAGCCACAAAATATGCTTGAACTATACACCAGCTTGTACCTCTCTACCTGGAGAGATGAATGAGGAGTGATATGACATAGCAGGGACTTTCTGCAGTGTGCAGTAACAGTGTTTGGAGACTATTCACAGGTTCCAGAGGTTACCGAACTGTCTCAGACAGCCATGGACCATTTTATCTATAGTTCCAGCCAAACGTTATTTGGGGACCTGTTTTTTGTTGTTTGTTTTTAAGGCCTGAAGACATTAATGTTAATTACCACTAAGAGAACACCAGCTTTATGTATCAGGGGAAACCAGCATAATATAGTTCTCCAGGGATCAGATTCTTTTCACTATTTACTGTGTTTCTTACAGCAAAGGTTTTCAACCTGCTATGAGAGACAAACAGCACTTAGAGAATAATACGAACAGTTGCATGGGGCATTCTCTAATACGGAGCTACAGAGTATTTAATGCCTCTGGAAAAAAAAATAGTTTGTGTAAGACAGCATCTCGCATTAATTGCTCAATTAGTGTCTCATGCCCTAAGGTATCTTTCACCATAATTACTTTTCCCAGATTCATCCAGTAAAAGGAAAACAGTGTCCTGCTAGGATGAAAAGGCTCACAATAAAAGCATCTTTATTAAACTCCATGGCAGAGGCAGAGTAGCTCTCTGTAAAAACAAAATACTGATTAGGAAAACTGTCAGCAACTTGATCACATACAGGACAGATTACCCACAAGAGCAGAAAATCTTGCATCCTGCACTCTTGCTCAGGCTTTCCCACATAGCCTTCTGCACACCACATTTATTACAGTCCCACTGAAAACCAGCAATCCAGTATTAACTGAATATTAAGCCAGCAATGCAATATTCCTGAGGCAAAAGACCTAGGGCTACATCTGTAAACTTAACTCTGCTTCTTTGAATGCATACATTACGAGGCAGAATAATCATACAAGACAGCATTAAAAAGCTGTCAGGCCAGTATGCCTGTCATACATCACCTTTCCTGGTTCTACAGAAGCACAGAACAGCTTCCCCTCATATCTATGTCCTAATCTGTCCTATATGCATCCAGCAGTCAGGAATCCCAAATGTCCATCAATTCCTGTCATTCTGCCACGCCTCAGTAACAATGGACAAAGGAGTTAATCTCTTCTTGCTTTCTAGCCTCTCACACAGGTGTAGAGACAATAGCAGTCATTTTCTTTTAGCTTCCAGTCTGACATACTCACTTTACTTTTGTGCTCTGACATTTTAACTCCACGATCTCCATCTGTTCCTGCTCCAGTCCAGCTGTGTGTCCCTGTCCTCTTCCTTACTAGGCTGAAAAGGCTGAAAAATATTTCTGTATTATTAATGTGTCTGACCAAAATACTCAACATCTGCTGCCTTTCTCAGCTCTTAATTTAAATAACTCCCAACTACTAGTCCATTTTCTACACCAGAAGTTGCACTCTGGCTAAATGAGGATTGATCCAAATTTAACAGGTAAAAGAAAGAAGCAGGTTCCTGCAGATCTGCCCTTTTAAAACAAATGTAATTCTTTTTTTAAGAATTAGAAATATGTTTGATTAATGCATTTGTATTTCTTCCACTGATCACCTCCTTAACCCCAAACAGTATTTTTAAATATTTAAGAAAAACTGGTACTGTAGAAGTCAGACCAAAATCATAGAATCATAGAATAGTTAGGGTTGGAAGGGACCTTAAGATCATCTAGTTCCAACCCCCTTGGCCAGGGGCAGGGACACCTCCCACTAAACCATGTCAACCAAAGCTCTGTCCAACCTGGCCTTGAGCACCGCCAGCGATGGAGCATTCACAACTTCCGGGGGCAGCCCATTCCAGTGCCTCACTACCCTCATATTAAAGAACTTTTTCTTTATATCTAATCTAAACTTCCCCTTTTGAACCCGTTACCCGTTGTCCTATCACTACAGTCCTTAATGAAGAGTCCCTCCCCAACATCCTTATAGGTCCCCTTCAGATACTGGAAGGCTGCTATGAGGTTTGAGATCTTCATATCCCTATCCAGGTTTAACTGGGCCTTAGCCTTAGTACCATCCCTTCAACAGCTATCAGGATGGTTGAAATGCCCCATGAGGACAAGGGCCTGCCAGCGTGAGGCTGTTCCTGTCTGTCTATAGAGTGCTTCATCCACAGAGTCCTCTTGATCAGGAGGTCTGCAACAGATCCCCACAGTAATGTCCCCCATAGCTGTTCTCTCTTTGACCCTGACCCACAAAATCTCTGTTAACTGATCACCTGTCCCCAGAGTTCCATAAAATAAGCATTGTGACTTTGCAGCTGAATTCATAACATAGAATCATGAAATGGTTAGGGTTGGAAGAGACCTTAAAGATACTCTAATTCCAATCCCGCTGCTATGGGCAGGGACACCTTCTGCTAGACCAGGTTACTCAAAGCCCCATGCAGCCTGGCCTTGAACACTGCCAAGGATGGAGCATCCACATGCAGAATAATTGTCAAAGCTGAACAGTTTAGCAAAGCATCAATCACAAAGAAAATAAAATTTTGACCTTATCAGTTTAGATAAGAGGCAATATCTCTGTTGGCATTAGATCATCTCTTCATTGATCAGCTTTCTACCCTCGGAAAAGTTATGTGAGTGACCCTACCACTTCAGTTTCTTCATCTGCAGATGCTGTACCCTTTTTCCTTCCCCTCTATTTTGTAGCAGTGCAAACTAGAACATCAAGATGTCAAAGGCTCTGGTTACATACAGTTATCCTAAGTTACTTACCTATCACCAAAGCATAAAAAGTAGTCTTAAGTTTTCTCTGATGGAGAAGCTGTTAATGCAAAGAACAATAATGTTTCCAGCCAGAGATACTACATGAAATAGCAGCACAAGACACGCAGCAAAGAGCCTGATTCTGTAAGCAAAATGCACTTCCCAACACACCACTAAATACAATATCAAAGCATAAAAAATTGTACTGAAGTGCTAAACACCAAGGTAGCAAATATCTCCCTCGTGCTCAGTACTTCAGCTCTGTATCATCATTTGAGAAAGTCTCAACGCTCAGCCCTTGTTAATGGGTCATAAATACCCAGCTGCTCAGGGACAGTTGCCTTGCATACAAGCTGTTTCTACAAATGTCCACAAAAATGTATGAACACCTATTCAAATGGCTGGAAAACAACAGTCTACAAAGCTAGCTGCCGCCTACACAGAGGACAGAAGGAGGGCAAATTCAAACCATCACAAGAGAAGAAATGGATAAGCATCTGGCAGTACTCTGAGGGAGATGGAAAAGTTCGGTGTAGTGCCACAAAGATAAACAAGCAGCAAGGAAAAATGTGGAGGGGAGGATAAAGATCCTATTGATCTGCTAGTTGACTAGCAAGACGGTGAGGAGGAAAGAAAACGAAAATATATCTTGAACTCTTCAGGTTATCTCCAAGAGAGAGGAGGATCATGGCTCTGCACATACAGCTCCTCACAATGCTCATTTCAATAGTATCCTAGGGTTTTAAAATGCTTTTATTTGAAAGATATCACCCAGAGATATACAAAGAAATGACAACTTAGATATTCTTCAAATTCTCAGGAACAGTAATATGACAGAACTCCTCATATTGAAATCAAATGGTTTTTTTTCGGCATACTACCTACATGCAATCCTCCAATTAGGTTTCAGAATATTTGAAAGTTATGTTAAAGGTGCACACAGTTAATAGTGAATTGATTTAAATAAGCATAATAACGAGCTGAAAAGTAACACTTCCTACTCTTTGCTTCAGAAAAAAGAATATTGCTGACAGAGGTTGCCTCAAGTCATGCATTTAATAAGAAAGAGATTAATGCTAATATATACATAGAGCTTTAGAAAAAGCACTATTTTCTAAACTGTATCAAACAGAGAGGAAAAAAAAAAACCCATCCATGAAGATTTCATGAATAATTCTTTGTTGTGAAACTACAAATGTCAGAGTAAGGAAACTAATTTTGCCCCATTATCGAAATTGGAATAATGTGAATATCACAGTAAACAATGGATAGAACTCTTCCACTGCCAATAACTTTCTGGATCCTCTTTAGTGGATCACAAGGACATACTTGCTCTGAAAAATCAAGAAACATAAAATTATAGAATGGTGTGGGTTGGAAAATGCATTCTTCTTGCTCCATTACAGAAAACAAGCCTGATTAGTAAGGACTTGTGCTTAAAACCTATTCAGCAAGCAGTCAGGAAAGCAGAAACTGAGTTAACATACGTCACAAGTTTCAGAACAGAATATTGCAATTAAAAGTAGGAAAGAAAGTGACACAAATAAGTCTTGAAAAGTTGTTGGTTTGTCTTTTTTAAAGCAACCTCTAAGTTCTGCCCAAGCAGACCAACCTTCCTAAAAGATAAACAATTCAAAAAGATCAGAGTTAAGTCTCCCAGACCAATGCCTTCTGCAACATTTTTACACTAGCATAGTTAGGTTATGGTAAGATGGAATATACCCAGGTTACAGTAAGATAGGATGTAACCAAAACCAACCTCTAACAAGGCCAGTTGTGTCTGATAAGTCTATGACAGCTCTTTAAGTTCATCCATAAAATAGTGAATAAAGGAGAACCAGGTGACACTTGGTGATGCAAAATAAATTGCATTTATTCCTGGCCATTTTACCTGGCCAAAAAAAAAAAAAAAAAAAAGAAAAAGAATCAAAATAAATAGACAGCTCTGTGGTCATGGAAGAAGGCATAACATGAATATTGTTACCCCTAACAGTTCTACTGTTGCACCTGAGGTACGATATTCAATTCAGATAGCAGAATAAGTTAAAATGCTGGTCAATGACAAAGATTGGGACTTTCCTGTTTGCTGCATTAAAGAATTGTGAAATTTACTTGACAAGACATTTACATGACTGATGAATGGTTTAGACAAAAGGACTCTATTACACTCATCCCACAGAAGACAAAGGGACAAACAAAATCAAAAGGTTCTTTAGTCATTCTCAACAAAAGAAAACATTATGAATAAGCCACAGAAATTACAAACACTGACAGAAGCAAGTCAGACACTTCATCCAGATGGCTACACTGACTAGAGTCATGTATCGGAGAACAGCACAAGATACAGGAGGAGCTGACAAAAGAGCACCCCTCCCAAACTGCAGAAGGCATTCGAGCTGGTGAAGCTCCCTTAAGGAAAAGCATAACTACAAACTCGATACCACTAAAAATCTCTAGCTGTCAGAGTGGGTGAGCCAGTGCAAGATGAAACAGCAACAAACTCTCTCAGTACACCCAACTAAAGATGCCTAGTAAAACAAAACAATCATTTTCCTGTTGTTGCATGAGAACAGGAACCAGCACACAAATAAATACTTGCTCCCAGCAGTGCAAACGAATTAACCTATTTTATAGCAAACCCTAGCACTAAAGGTACATTATCTTCAGTTATTAAACTGATCAGCCACTCCGGAATCATTTTGACCTCCAAAGGGCTTCTGCACATATAAACTGATCTTTATATAGATAAATATCCTTTAGCCTGTAGAGCTCCTCAATATATTCAGTAGGTTCAGACAGACATTTTTCACCTTGGATTTTGGAGCCACAGTAGAGCAAGAAAAACAAGCATCTTTAAGAAGTGCTAGTGGGTACAAAACAAAACACGCCCCTGACAAGAGAGCCATAAGCTTTTAATCTCAGCACTTGAGTGTATTTATTCACCTGAGAGACAGGGAATGTTAGATATTAAGAGCCCTGCATAGATGTTTCTGTATTAACTGCACTACACTAGAAGTATAGATAGTAGCATTAACGGTGACCAGGCTTGCTCAGGCATCAGAGACCATGAAATCTCATCAGTTCGCTGCTTTATCTAAAGCAATTAGCTTTTCTGAGAGGCAAAACCTATTAGCTCAGAGTAATGCTGTGCTTACAACATCAAATTGCTTCAAGGCCTCATGTGTTATCTCTGCAGAGAACTGTGATGAGCTGCATGAATATATAAATCTACTCAGGAGCACTGTATTGTACTATGCTACAAGATTTAGGCTGACCTCAGAGGACACTCACTCTTGCCATTGTAGCTGTCTTCAAAATAACCACACACCAAGAGCACAAAGAAACTAGAAACAAAAGAATGGAGCTGGTTTTAGACTAGGGAAATGGCAAGGAGTTATACAGTCTCCACAGAAATAATACTTCAGTCTTACATTTCCCTCAGCAAAGCCATACGTACATATATACACACATCCACACAACCAATATGCTCAGATTAAGACAGATAAATATTTAAACCTGAGGCTCACACATAAATGCTTGCAGCTTTTTTCTGTGCTCTAAAAATTAACAGAAAAGCATGCGTATATAACTTTCTCCTCTACTCCATAACTCCTACCAGTCAGAGACATTTAGAGGTGACCGAAACAGACTTGATATATTTCTTGTAACTATGAATGCTAGACTATATTAATGATGAGGCTGTTCATTGATTTACTGTAGCTTACTAAAACAGAATGAATGTACTGCATACGAGGTGCCTAGAACAGCAGGGATTCAAGACAGATCTAGAAGAACAGCTTTTAAAGGACAGAAGGACAGAGAAGAGTAAAAGAAGTCAAAAGAGTTCTCACTCTGTTGTTAGCTAGTTGTTAATTCTTACTTCAAATACAATTCAAATTTTACATGCTAAGGTACAACATAGAAAGGTGAGTAGATTCTTTCAACCATTTATTTTTTTTAAACTATTGTTAATACGATTTATAATTAAATAATATTTCCTTAAGTCCTCATTCTGTATTCTCCACAGGCAGGAGTGCCAGGTGGCGCTACCTATAAGGTCAGCGGAAGAGACCAGTGAGCATTTCTTGAGCTTTAGTAACCCACACCTGATATGATGCCATATGTTGCTCACAGAACAGTTTTTGAAATACAGTAATAGGTACCTTCCTATAGCCCCAGATTTGGATGAGAAAAGTGTTAGGTGGCTCAGTGTTAAATAAATAACTCTTAATTATTGATCTGAGATTTATTTATATACGTGTGCGTGTGACCCTCTTGTCACACCACTCATCATTTCTTTCCCTTCACCTTCAGCTGCTCTGTGATGTTATTCTGAACTTCAGGCATCCTCCTATTCTTGAAGATGGAACATGGGACTTTCGAAATAAAACCCCAAATAAAAAAAAAACCCACAACTTAGTGTGATTATGCAGCTTTCTTTAAATTATACATAAGGCAGGAAGGAAAGCCAGTCAACTATACATTTTGAAAAGGATCACACCTGACCCAATGCCTCAAGCAGGAATCACTTTCCCTCTGATTAAAGTCAATGAACTTATATAGTCAGAAAATAAAAAAAGAAAGCTTTTTCCATGCAAGAGCCCTGAATGCATTTTTGCTACAGCTCCAATTATTCTGAGATTAAAAATAAAAAAGCATCTATAGATCACTCCACTCTACATATACATGGCAGTTCACCGCCTCTTATCTCCTAAAATTTGTGTTACATGTCTATAACAGTGCAAAAATATCCAATCTGGAAGCAATGCATGCAACTACCATGATCTGCCATACAGGAGACATAGGAGAGCTGACATAATTCCCTCCTGTTGTAGATTTTTGCTTGCATTTATATTGCATTATTACTGCCTGTCATGAGAATCTGGTTGAATATTTTATCCAGGCTCTAACACATCTTCAGTTGCTCCCTGAAGAACGATTTTAATAACCCATCCCACAACATCTGTCAGCCACACAGATTGGAACAACCATGCTTTCAACACTCGGCCTAGCAATCACATCTGCTGCAAACCAGCTAAACTGAAAGCCATTACTTGGTTTCTGAAGAGCACCTTAGGACTTCTCATATCCTCTTAAGAGAGCTATGTGGGTGCACATGCAGCAGACTACTGATGGTGATGATTCACATCCATTCTCCTGCCTGTTACAAAATTTTCCTCCCATTGCCCCTATCCTAAATGAGAAACTAATAAAAGATTTCCAAAGCAATCTCTCAGCATAACCTATGTGGATGAAACATACGCAGGAGCATGTAACTTATTCACACCAAGTTTACATACACAGAAATCCTGAACGCAAAATTACACACCTGCAATACAATGCAAAAAAACTATCCTTCTCCTACACAGGGAACACCTAGGTAAGTATAGTCATTTACTGTAACAAGTTTTTTGCTGCTGTTCATATGCAAATTGTACTATGAGAGGTTTCAGGAGTAGATGCAGTGGATGCTCCCACGTCCACCCACCCCATGAGTTAAGTTAATATGGAAATCAAAAATAACATGATGCAGGACTGAAGTGTGTCATGGGATACTTAGCCCTGACAGGAAGCCTAATCAGTGGCTAATATGAGCATAAGCAACCCCAGCTAATAAGGAGGCATCACGGTAGCATTTCCAGCACAAAAATTATTTTTGGCCTATTTCCTTTTCACTTCTTTCTCATCAGAAGTCAAGACTGTCTTCAGATATCTTTCCTGACTAAAAATCAGTTCAAAGTTTTCTGGGAAGAAATAAAATACAGAAAAAGAAGAGATCAAAAAAACTTTTCCAAGAGTGCTGCTATTTTATAGTGAGCCCCACTGTTGGCACCAAAATCTTACATCAACCAGATAAGCCATTGGCCCTAGAGGTCAAAACAATCCTACAAGACCCCCTCAGAATGTAGGGAGGGACCTGGATGTGCTCAGCCTGTGCTGACCTTTATGCAGACTGATCAGCAATTAAAGTACTCTAGTTAGCTAAATCATACTGCACTGCACACTGCACTGCTTCCCCAGCATTAGCCACATCCCAGAAAATCCAGATTCAATCATGTTAGGGCACCAAGGACTGTTTCACTATGCAATATTGATGAATTATATCTTCACATCACCGTGTTTTTAGGGAACTGTTACTATCTCATCCACATATTGCGTTGCTCTGCCCTTATGCAGACTCTGTAACAGAGCATCATACAATGCTCTGTTAGAATTAGGAGCATTTTCCTTTTTTACCAGATACCATAGACTTGCCAAAGAGTTAGGGGGAGTCTGTTAGTACACTCAGGGTTTCTTCAGCACTAGTACACCTTCATCCATCAAACAACTCTAACACCCATTTCTGCACATGTACAAGCTTTAAATAAGCAGCTTCTCTGGTCTATCATCACCTTTTCTTCCATTTCTGTGTGACTCCTCTTCCCCATCAAACAGTAAACTTGTTAGAGACATTTTTTTCAGGTGGGCTCAATATCCAGCAGAACAGAACGGTAGGAAAAGCACATGTATAACAATGTTTTGCAAAGCCTGCCAAATTCTAGTTTATGGAAGCGCTTACATTCATTGGAGTAGTATGAATCACAGAGGCTTTCATTTGCAAAAGCAATGAAGTTAGTGGGGTTTTTTTTTATCTTTCAGTCTATGCCTGAGAGGGAACCATGCCAACTGGAGACATGTTACACAGAGTTGATAAATATTGTAACAATTGGGTTTGCATACATCTGATTACTTATGGTATCTCCTTGCCTGTGGGTACAGAAGACGCAGCAGAGGATAAACAATAGCTTATTTACTTCTTTGCATCTCCCTATCCTTTTCTCCCTCTTTCAAGGGCTGCTGAGCTCCTGCCCCAGATGTAATGCCAGCATGGTTCCATGAATCACACAAAGAAAGTGTGTGCAGACAGTGTTTTGCAGCAGCAACATCAGAGCTCCCTGCTCTCATCTCTCCCACAGGCTGTGAATGCATCAGTCCTCTAACCTACTTTGCTTTCATTGCTCTGGCAGCTTATCAGCTGCTTTGCTCCCAGCAGACATCACAACAACACAGGACTGGTTGAGTATTCAGAGAATCACAAAAAAATGCCTGGGAGCTTGCCCAAGCCTATCCCACTGTCTCAGGGAAGACCAACGAGACACAAACCATTCATGACAGATTTGTCTCACCTGTTCTTACCAGTCTCCAATAAGGCACTCACAGCTTTCCTAGGCAGCCTAATGCAACACTGAGTTATCTTTCTGGCTATTTTTCTCACCTAAGACCACAGAAATCACTTATGTGGTTCAGAAATAATTTAATATTGATCCATTATTTCTTGCCTTGCCCACCACAGCAATAGACAACAGACTGGTTTTTTCCTCTTTCTCATTGTCTTTTCCATATTCCAGTCTTCTGACTTTTTGTCCTGAGAGCAAAACTCAATCAGGCCCCCATCACTGGTCATGCTCTGGATTCACCATATTTGAATTCAGGCTCAGAATCCTAGACAGGACAGCACACTATATAGAATATGAAGCAATGCTGACTGTTGAGATTACTATTCCTGTGTTACATACACCCACCATCTATGTCTTGCTTACACCAGTATGAATATCATGTTTTGGCAGCAGTCATGAAGGCTCACCCTTTTTTCAAAAGAGGCCTGTGCTTCCCTCATGGGAAATCACAGCGTGTTAGAGGATAAGCTACATGCTTTATCACCGAAGTTCAGAGACTGAGCAAGCAGAGCTCAAACTTATAAAAAAGGAACATTTTGTTTTGAACACAGTTAGGATAACTTATTACTACCAATTTCTTGTTCTTCAGCAGCTGGAAATAGAGCCAGCATGCTGAGCACCTTAACCTAACGGTTAAGATTCCAGTTTGGAGCCTCACTATACCAACTGAGCACATTCGTGATGCTTCTATTGCTGCTTTTAAAAATGGACAAAACAGCATAGTTGCACAAGCCCAGTGCCAAGTCCCACGCTATGACCACATCTTCTGAAGCATGGTCAAAATCTGTGAAGTAACAGCGTACAAACAACTCCCTGTTTCTTAGCTTCTCCAAGAGCACATGCCACCTTGCATAACAGTTGTCATGAGAAGTGAAGCAGCAAGTGGAATATAAGGCACCTTAAGTCATAACAGAGGGAACTGCAGCAGAAGCAGACCATTTATCACTCCTGGTGCAGAGATCAAGATTATTTACTGGGGTAAACAGAGAGCCTGCTGAATGTTTTGCCCATTCTGTACCTCCTGATCCACGGCACTGCAGGGCAGCAGTGCCTGAAACCATCTCAACGGAGGCTTAAGTCTTAAAAACAATAAAGAAGTCCAGCTGAATGGTTTATTTACAGAACTGTAACACCTCCACTTGCAGTGCCTCCCTCAGCCAAGCAGACGGGCTTCCATTATGCCTTTTGTTTCAACTACCCTTTCAGCCTTCATAAAGCAGTCTCATCCCTGCCCCAGGTAGTCTGGGATTCCAGCCTCCTCTCCTCATTCCCCTATTCTCATCATTCCAAGCTCCTCAGGCTTCTCCCTCTTTTCTCAGGGCTACATTTACCACAAGCACCTGCTTCCCCCAGCTGAATCCTCAGTGGTTTCAGAGACAACTGATGAGCCCCAGGCAAGGCTCCGGCCAGCTCTCTCATCTACACTTTCAATCTTAAGGGTGTCAGCCACTGAATTACCAACCACTCTCCTCCAGGCTTCTGCCAATCCTTTCAAAGAGCGGAATGGACAAATGACTCAAAACCATTTTACCAGGAAAACAATATTACCTGCATTGGCAAAACACATTTGATAAACTACTTATGCCCACCTAAGGATTTCTGGCTTCAGAACTAGAATAGTTCAATTATGTAATACCTTTCCCTCCAAATTTAAGGGCTAGTTCTGTTCACAAGATCATTTATAAAGGCTTATCCTGTAAGTTGGGAAGATCACAAAGAGGAAAATATTAGAGGACCAAGTGCGTATACAGCATCTAAAGCTTGTTTGGGTATGTCTCTCCAGTTTCTAGAAGACCCTGTATTAGGACTCTCCCATGGCACTCTAGAGCTCAGGCTCATTTCCCAGATGCATGAGCCCTAAACCACGTTTCCTGTCTGTCTGGAAGAATAGCAAAACACACATTTAAGTTTAGGAGCACTGCATTTCCACAGGTCCATTAAGCAAAACTGAATGTGTACAGATATTTTAATAAAGGACACACAAGAAAAATTTACGTTTGAAGTGCTTTTCTGTAACTTTTTCTGTAAAAATTGTATAGAAATAGGAGTTTACTGTTCTGCCCCCAAACTTGAGAGTGCAACTGACTTGTCCAGAATCCAACATAATCACCAACCAGCAACATCTTCACATTCATCACCCCCCCAATACTTTCAAGTGTCTTTTGCTTTCTTTTTCATTTCCTGTCCTTAACTACTGGTGTTCACTATAAAAGAGCCGTTAAGGTTTACTCTGAAAGCTGCTGAGTATCAGTGCTACCTGTGAAACGCCTTCATACATTATTATTCATTACATACATTACCATTTCCTCCAAAGATAAAGCATCCGTTAACCAAGATCCAAATTCCTGTGTATAAACACTGCTGGTTTTTGGGGTGCATGCGACATGCATACATTTACATGTGTGTGCATGTCTGCATATGTGTTACACAGGTAGATACACATACACAATTTAAGTATCATACAACTGCAAACAGGTAAAAGCTAGAAAAATATGTCAAGGAAAAGTATCAACTCTTTGAAACGCAGAGCTAATACTGCTATTAACAGAATTAATATTAGGCTGTAACTAACACAGGTAACCAAAGGGTTAAAATCTGGTAGCAAGCCACTGAAACACGAGTGTGAACTCTTATCATACTAAACAGCCTATGACTCCTACATGAAATCCCAAGCAAAGGGCACTGCATCAGCTTTAACACAACTCCCTGATTTCTGTCTGTTTCCACTGAAATGGCTGCCGAGCAAAATCCCTACAGGGTGGAGCTTGGAAGACCCAGCAGGAAGCCTGGCCCACAGTCCATTGCTTCCTGCAGTCAACAAGCTTGAAGGTCTTGTACAGAAACAGTTCTTAGTTGTTTCAGCAGCTGCTGCTGCACATACTGTTACAGACCTAGAATTAAAGTAGGCTTTAAAAATACATACAGGGGGATGGAACTGGGAAAAAGCCTTCTCAGACAGTGAAACATACGTGCTGCACTGAAGGAAGCATTTGCTCAACAGGAACAAGCCAACACACGCATCTTGCCTGCTCTCTCGGTAGAGTGATGATGATTTGTGGATATAAGGTTTGAAAACAGATCTTTTAGTTTTCACTTATTCTTAGTTCACCTGTACGGCGACAGCACTCACTGGCTTTTATTTTGCAATGGGAGAGGAAAAGTTGACAGTACTTATTTTCCTACAGTGTAGATACCTAAAAATACCAAAATAAACAGCCTGACTGAGCTTTAATGGAGCTAAAGTAGATTCAGATTTAAATTCCAAATTATGTTTTATGTTGAGTCCTGCTTCGTAAGTTTCTCACTGCAGGGAAATTTTTTACATGAGAAACACTTAAGGGAAGAGGTTTTCAGTACCTGTGCAATAAGTAAATGATACATAGGAGAGAGAGCAGTGGGGATCCAAGCAATTAAATAAAAAAATATATTGCAGACATCAAAGAGGAGATGTTTGAATTGCTCAATTTGAATTGCTGTATGATGACCAAGATTTTGAGTCACTCAAAAGTCAATTCCGATGTCTTATTTAACCTTATGAAAAAAGATGTAGTAAAGCACTTAAAGATACTAAACTCCATAAGGAGGGCTTCCAATAATTTTGATGTAAAAGAAAAGGGATTTATGGTATGCCCTCTGTACCTCTAAATCAACACAACCTTCTGAGTTTTTAGGCAAGTGAAATAAGGAAGTATAAAATAGGAAAAAGAAATGGTAAATCCTAATAGACATCTTTCACAAATTTTGCTTCCTGGACCACACCACTGTCCATCACACAAATGACAGGCATGCTTTTGGTTTTAACACTTCCTTATAAATGAAGATAAATCATGAGCAAAAGGCAGTATCAAAATTGTTATAACATGGGTCAGGTTTCAGTGATCTTTTCAATTACTTTTTAGCAAATGTTTCTCAGTAACTGGAAAGAATGGTGGTTTTAAGGTCAGTTGTAATTGGGCTTTTAAGGTCAGTTCAACTCCTCTAGAATTAATACTAATTTTCATCCTCTGAAGAAATCTTCAGGAAGAAAGCCATTTCCAAACACTTAAGTATATTTATTACTCTCATTTCCCCTCTAATTATGCAGACTACTGACTAGAATAAACCAATTCACAGCATATTCTAATAAGGGTGCTGTTATTGGCAACCCGTTTCAACTGAAGAACCTACACTGGCAGCTTGCCTGCAAATGGCAGTGCGCAAGCATAAAAGCCAGAAGATTGCTGCTGTCACTTTTCTAGCACAAGGGCACAGTCTATGAAAGTACTAGCCTCAGCATGCACAGCCTAAGATCCAAATCTGTGTGCAACCCGTGGTCTACGCATGAGTTGCCGGGCATATGTGTGATCCTCTAATTCATTAAACGCAGTAAGTGCTAACAATGGATCACAGAATCATAGTATTGTTTCTGTTGAAAAAAGACTTTAAGATCATTGAGACCAATCATTAACCTAACACTACCAAGTCCACCACTAACCCATGTCCCTAAATACCACAGCTATGTGTCTTTTAAATCTCTCCAAGGATGGTGACTCACATCCTTGTAGTCCTCCCGAGTTGCCTATCCCTTCCCTCCAGTAGTCATACACTCTCCTTTTTCTCTCCCCTGAGTTCCAGCCAGAAAGAGCATCCAGTTCTTGTCTTCTGCAAGAGGTGTGCCTTTCTGCCTAGTTGGTAGGTTTTCAGGTCTCAGAAGCTTCACTATATTACAGGGGGAAATGAACTTAAGTGGTTTGATTTGTGTTTGTGTGAAAACAATTATTAGGCAGCTCAATTCAGAAAAAGTGGACCAAATTCAATTCAGGTGGGATTTGCTACCTGAGGTAATTATCCCTTCAAGAGCTGAACTGCTGTGCATTCAAAGGAACCTAGCAGTGAACTGAGAAAGACAAGTTCACAGTCCTTTACTAGAATGACTCAAGACTTCAGGTCAGTGACGCCTGAAGTTAAGCAAACAAAACTGCATAAATACCTGGCACGTTTCTCCAGGGTCCGTCTTAGAGCCTAAAAGTTTTTGTCAGTTACACACTAAGCATCGTATATTCCCAAGTCAGTAGGGTAAACAGTTAAATAATTCATGCTAGCATAAACAGTGTCCGCTGTCTGCTCCATTACACAACTTAAAGGAAGCAGGATGGACACTTTTAAACACACATTATAATTCTGGGATTCAACCTCAAACAAATCATGGAAATGGAAAACAACTTCAAAACTAAATCTCACAGGAAGTGTTGCTGGCAAAAATTATTCCTACTATACATCATGACAATACAGCCAGGGAAAAGTAAGTGAAAGTCTACAACTTGTTTGTTCCTGTATGTGGTACAAGAGGAAAAAAAAATACTACACATTTAATATACATTCCCCTTTGAAAATGATCTTTTGAGAAAGCATTAATCAGATCTCTTCCTAGTCAAGGCAGGCTATCCAGTATTTTATGCACAATTAACACATTCTAAAAGCCAGGTGGTTCCAACGCGACTTGCAAAAATTTAAGTCTGGAATACTTCCTGTTGCAGTGTTTCCGACTAATGTGTTTGAGTGCTGTAAACAAAAATAGAGTGTCCACGAGCAGCAGCATTATAAGGTAACTGAAAAACAAAACAACAGAGATTCAGGGGTTTTAAAGTTGGAAAGGGACCGTTATTATCCTCTCACCTTACTCATGCACCCTTACACAACAAAACTCAAGGTACTAAATAACCTCCAGTTTGAAGACATGATCATGAAGGCAATAAACATTTCACTACAATTAAAGCAGCAAACATCCACAGAACTTACTAAATTATAAATAAAAGCTACAATACATTGAAAATAGAATAAAATAACGTAGGGTGTATAAGCCATTAACAAAGCCACCTCCTTAAACTAATGGATTTCATTAAAGACCATCAAAACCAGTGAAGTGGAAAGCAAGGCAAGAGCTGATGAAAATGGAATAATAAATCCTGAGTAAAGACTAAGAGCAGACACTCAGCTCCAATACAATCACCATTTCTTGTGTGTGAAAGGATTCCCACACAATGAAAAAATAAGGAAGAAAAAAAAATGAAACTGATGCCTTAATCAGAACAGTGTTTTGAAACAAAAGTAGCAAAAGGATGGAGAAATCAGCTCAGAAAATAATAACAGAAGCAAAATCCACATTGGTCCCCATTTAGTTACAAACACTACATGCATGCTGAAGACTCCCCATGCAGCCTACATGCTGCTATGGTGATTTGCTGCCATCTAGAAACAGAGTTTCATCTATGTAATGATGACTTGATTGGTCAAAGACTTTGATTTCCAAACAAAATAGTTTAGCTCCTTATTAGTGCTAGCATCTTCTGTCAAAAAAAGTTGAAGTGGTCTGCATATTAAAAAAAAATCCAGCCAAATAAATTAAGGCATGAAATTAAATTAAACCAACTGTTAGTTGTTTTATAATATATACCTATTTTTCTTAACATTCATTTGCTTATGTACACCTTGCAACCACTCTGTATCTTCATTGCACCTCCTCGTATTTCAGAGGATATTGAGCATCTCTACTCAGCTTGTTCTGGGTGCTAACTCATGAATTGTTAACCAACTCAGCTGAGTATTTTTAAAGCAAAGAAAACTTATTTCTTAGATAACCACCATCATCCATAGAAAATAAAGAAAGGGATTTCTTCTTAGAAAATTACACCAAAGCCTCACCCCACCCGCAAAGTCACAAAGATAAGTGAATACAAGTGAATAAGCCAACGGGTAGCACTCTATTGCTTTTTAATTCAAAGCAAAGCTCAGATTGAACATTAGCAGGGGGTTCAGCACAGCACAAAAGTAGCAACTTTGTACTTTAAGGACTGGCAAACTGAAGTTAATTTTCTCCCCTGACAAACATGCCCTGCTTTGTAACATGGGTCTTACTAATGAAAGAAGTTGGTTTTGGTCTCTATTGCCAAAGCAGAATAATTCCAGTGCAGCATATTTTTCATTCCTGGTGTTCTGTGGATGTTACAAACAGGCTTTTAATGTTTATTAAGCAGTGAAGAACAGCATCACTCAGAGACAAGACTGTGACATTAATCAGCCCAATTTATAATTTCAAAGCCAGGCTGTTCCAAATCAGAAAGTTTCTCTGTTCTTGTCACAGCTGTGAGAGCCTTACAAGCACAGCACTTCACTCTGCTAAGCCTTTTGTTAACCCATCCTTACTGGGAGGAAATGGTGAGCTCCTTCAGAAAAAACAAACAAACAAACAAACAAAAGTATTTTGGGGAAGTAATTCGGCTTCTCCTGAGAAAGAAAGAGGGACCAAATCATTCTAACAGCTAAAAGACATAGAAGTGTGAGCTGTTTCCAAGCCACACTTTATAGTCGGAGGAGACAAAACAGCACCTGAAGAAAAGTCATTTCATCCCCAAACTGGTTTCTAAAGCAAATCAGAGGAACACCTGTCTAGAGGTGCCAGTTTCTCTCCAATGACAGTAAATAGAGGCTAGGGCAGCTAGTCACTTACATGCAGGTGTGTAATTTTCAGCTATCTGAAGTCAGAAGGTAGAATACCACTCTGAGTGTCTGAAAGAAAGCCATAAAAATTTTGAGAACTACCACTAAGTCACATTACTTTGGAAAGAAGATCAGACAGTGGTGGCACCACCCAGAATCAAAGAGCCTGCATAGAAGGCTTCTTCCTGCAAGTGCTGCTACTTCACAGCATCTCAGACATTTCCATAACTATTATTCCCA
The DNA here is from genome assembly GCA_028858755.1 of Ara ararauna. Taxonomy (NCBI): domain Eukaryota; kingdom Metazoa; phylum Chordata; class Aves; order Psittaciformes; family Psittacidae; genus Ara; species Ara ararauna. The sequence continues at coordinate 69,606,143 of CM054377.1, read as the reverse complement.
ACTCTTCTTTGAGGTCTCCCATGAGGAAAGCAGCCAGTTGCTCAAAACAAATGCTACTTAGTCTATCATGCTGCAAATCAGTTTTATAAGGCAATTCCTTTCAAAATATTTTGATATAAAGTGCTTCAGTGTCCAGGTGAAGGAGCAAAAATAAGAATGCTCAGCTGAAAGCATTCAGGCAATAACTGGTACATTTAAATAGAAACTTCAACCATTAGGGAAACTGATCTTTACCACTAAATTATTTACTCCTATTCACTAAAGCTATTCACTAGTCCTATTCACAAGTCCAAGTACTGTTTAGTCTCAAAGGGAAGACCTGTAGGAACCTGATCTCCTCCTATGATAAGGTGGCACACCTGGCTGATGAGGGAAAGACTGTGGACATTGTCTATTTGGACTTTCATAAAGCATTTGACATTGTCTCTCACAGCATTCTCTTGGAGAAATGGGCTGCTCATGGCCTGAATATGAGGATTCTTTGCTGACTGGAAACTGGCTGTATGGCAGAGCCCAAAGAGCGGTGGTAAATGGCATCATATCTAGTTGGCTACCAGTCACTAGTGGTGTTCTTCTGGGCCCGGTGTTAGGGCCAGTGTTGTTTAAAATCTTCAGTTATGATCTGAATGAGGGGGTCGAGTGCACACTCAGTAAATCTGCAGATGACACCAAGTTGCGCAGGAGTGTTGATCTGCTGAAGGATAGGAAGGCTCTGCAGAGGGATCTGACAGGCTGGATCAATGGGCTGTGGCCAATGGTATGAGGTTTAACAAGGCAAAGTGCTGGGTCCTGCACTTGGGCCACAACAACCCCATGCAACACTATAGGCTTGGGGAAGAGTGACTGGAAAGCTGCTTAGCGGAAAAGGACCTGGGGGTGCTGAATTATGGGACTGAACACGGGTCAGCTTGTGCCCAGGCAGCCAAGAAGGCCAACAGCTTCCTGGCCTGTATCTGCAATAGTGTGGCAGCAGGGCCAGGGCAGTGATCATGCCCCTGTAGTCAGTACTAGTGAGGCCGCACCCCAAATCCTGTATTCATTTCTGGGCCTCTCACTGCAAGAGAGACATTGAGGTGCTGAAGCGAGGCCAGAGAAGGGCAACAAAGCTGGTGAAGGGTCTGGAGCGCAAGTGTGGTGAGGAACAGCTGAAGGAACTGGGGTTGTTTAGTCTGGAGAAGAGAAGGCTCAGGGGGACCATATCGCTCTCTACAACTGCCTGAAAGTAGGTTGTAGTGAGGTGGGGGTTGGTCTCGCTTCCAAAGTAACGAGTAATAGAACAAGTGGTAATGGCCTTAAACTGTGTCAGGGAAGGTTTAGACTGGACGTTAGGAAAAATGTCTATACCAATGGGGTGATCAGGCATTGGAGCAGGCTGCCCAGGAACATGGTGTAATCACCTTACCCAGAAGTGTTCAGAAACTGTGTATACGAGGCCCTCAGTGACACGATTTAGCGGTGGTCTTGGCAGTGCTGGTGTAATGGTTGGACTTGATGACCTTAAAGGTCGTTTCCAACCTAGCTGATTCTACGATTCTAAGTCTTTGCTATAAAGATGATTTCTCTTTACTCACAGTACCATTTAAAAAGTGTCAAAATATTTCAAAACCAGTAACAGAGGTAGAAATGTGCTATAACTGTACTGTCCCTAATTCCTTCGAAGTATTTTTCTTATTGTCCCTCCACAGCACATTCGGTGGTTACACAAAGTACATGAGCTTTGTCCTTTGCACTCTCCTTCCTCTGCCAACTACAACCCAACTGAGATTGAAGGAAAAAGAAATAAATCCAAAACTAAACAACTCTGATCTTAGAGAAACAAATCTGGGCATCTGATGCTAACACAGAATCTTGAGATCAGTACCATTCTAACTTTACCACCACGTTTTAATGGGACTAAGCAGGCCCCCAACAGCATCCACAAAATTCTCTCTACCTAGAAAATTTTATCTTCTACATGTACCATTCCCATTCTTCAGCTAAAGAACTAAAGTAACAAGGCAGATTAATTAGCATTGATGGCTCTCATGATGTTTTTCAGCTATTTTTAAAACACCCTCCCTACCAGCATCAATACCCTGGCAATCACATCTCGCTTCATAGCTGCAGAGGCCTGGAAAATATGGATGTAAACCTTGTACATGTTTGTGAATATTAAAATGCTTTGCAACCCCAGAGAAACCAGTTAGAGAATTTGACAGGCTTGCAGCAAAAAGTGAGTTGTCTAAAGTTATACCACACATCCGTGCAAGGTCCCCAGGGCATCTAGCCAGTGCTTTGTCTAGTGGCTCTCCTGATCTGCTCAAAAATGAAAGCCACTCCAAGACTGGGAACTCAACTTGACTAGTAGTGAGGTCTTGAAATCCCAGTCAAAGGATCAACAGAAAGAGTAGACTCTAAACTGGATGTGATTTAGGAGGAACCCCTTGAATAATAAGAAAAAAGAAAGATATGACAGCTCTAGGGGTTTTTCTGACCCCATCACCTACAGGCCATATTAAAAATGTATAACACTCCCTTTCAAGGTGCTATGCCACACACTGAAGTAGTTTTACAACACAGTGAAGGGCACAGTTTTCCTCCCAGGCACCTAGATGAATTTATAATTGCTACTTCAAAGAGCAGACAGCAAGACACCTTAACTACTACAGCCATATTCATGCAAGACAAAAAACATATTAAACAGCTGAAGCAAATTAGGCATAATGTTGCGAAACTGTCACAGTAATTGCAAATGCTCTCGCCCATAAGGATCAGTAAGAGCTGTCTGATTGTTTGTCATCAAAAGTTCCCCTGTCCTCCCTGTTTTCTTTATCCACTGGTTGTAATAAAAACTTAACCCCCCCAACCAGCAGATAAATGGATGTTATCCAACAACTGAATATTAACTATGCATTTCTACAGTGATGCAAAAGCACTTTGTTCTAAGAGTGCTATGTCTGAAAAGCTAATCACAGACGTGAAAACAGAGCTTCATGCACCCAGATTTTCCTTTTACTTCCATTACAACAATGACCAGCAAGCACTGCCTGTACCCAATATGGAACATCAGTATTATCTTTCCATAAACTCAAAAAAGCCCAGGCTTACAGACAAGGAAATGAAATTCAATCTCCTACCACCACTTTATTAAATGGTTTCTGAAGTGATCAATGGGACAAGGCTAAAAAACCTGGGTTAACCAAACCACTACTTCTGAAAAAGCAGCTGACAGAACTGGAGATAGTGCTGTCAACACTTAAGAGATTTTTACTTCACACAAGCACTGGTGTCACATAAGGCTGTCAAGGACAGATTCCCCCAAGCTACTGCGCATAACATGAAAGGTTTTCCAGGAATTATGCAGGGTGTTCCAGGGTAGATGTCAGAGGGATCAAGTTGCTAGAAAAAGTCACTCCAAATATGAATCCTTCTAATACATGGTGAACATTTTGGTTTTTAAATCAATCCACACCGTGGGAAGCCCCCTTTAATACCCTGGTTGACCACACATAAACTCTAAGCTGTAAAACTGATCCAAGACTGCACAGCAGCCCTAGAAGCAGCAGTCCTGTTCTACTGCAGATCGATGCACAGCATCCCCCACCCCAACAGTCTAATGCCAGCACTTTTTAGTTTTCAGGGTCAGTGGCCAGAAGCTTGACTTGACTGAAAATTAGCACTTCAGGTTTGGTTCGCTTACTTTCAGTAGGGCTATTTTTTGTTTGCAGCATTGTTATCTTGTATTTATGAGAGAAACAGCTCTCTTCAGCCAGCACTCTTGCTGACAGCTAAATTTCACTGACAGCTAGACAGGAAACTCCACTGGGTTCCAGAGCAACCACATGAGAAGGATATTACCCATACCTATTAAAACTTCATGACTACTAAGAAGGACAGTAGGAATAGGCTCATACCTTTGACTTAGATGAATTTCACCCTGGAAATTGCCTTTTATTTCCATTTGCTCTAAAAAGAGGAGAGAGCGAGCAGCTCAAACATGCACTTTCCCTAGGTTGGCAAATGAACAGACAATGGAGTTGGTATGTCTCTTCTCTCATAGTACCCTGCTTTGTTCTGCTCCCTAGTTACACTTCAAATATTTTTGGCTTGGATCTATCTGTCCCCATCTTTTTTAGGTGCCTGCACTGAGCAAAAGTTAAATGTGACCAATTAAAAGTTAGATATGCAAGTTAAGATGTTCACCCTCACCTCCTTTTACAGCAAACAAAGTCTACACAAAGAGGAAAAAAAAACAACTAAAACGTATTCAAGCAACATGTTTCCTAAAACAAAGGTGGTTGTAATGCAAAAATGCCCAAGAAACAAACAAAGATCATAGTGCCAGGTAGGACTTTTAGTTCTTATATATTGGAAAAAGGTAGTATCTAGACAGGCTGGGAAATGAAGCCCGTGGACTGTGATGTAGGCAGTTTGTTTTTCTGCGGGATGGATGTAAAATGTTTACTAGATTGATGGACAAATTAACACTAAAATAACAATTATTTGCAGCAGAAATACTCCCCCCTGTAGCTATGGAAAGTAAAATAAAACTGAATTTGGCTCAGTAGCGAACTGAGGATTGAGCGAGGTCAGATAAAAACAAACTAGGTTGGACGGAGTGGTGGATTTATACAACTCAAACACGGGTCAGACAGATAGAACAACTGGAAATTATCAGTAAAATTTTCAAAAGCACTTTTGGAGCAGACACATATTCTTCAGTCATTTGCATGCCTTTGCGGCCTGAAGATAAAGCAGCAATTTTAGCTGGATACAGAAGCAGCAAAAGCCAAACATTCTGGCACATTACTTATAACAAAGGCAATATACAAGCCAGTCTACTTCTTCTTTAGAGTAGGCAGATTTTTATGCAATGTGCTGAAGGAAATGCTGTAGGACCTGAATTAACCAGGTACAAGAGAGTTTTCAATCAATGTGCTCTCTCTGAATCTTCTAAAGCAAACTGCAGGGACTCTTTTTAATGCGTTCTTTCGATATGTCAAAGGAAAGAAAAAACCCCAGAAGACTTAAACCGAGTAAACGTGAGGATCCACAAACGAGGGAAATAAATCAAACAACCTCTCCCTACAACATGTAAGACCTCTATAAAACCAAATTGCTGATGACTAGAAATAAGACAAAGACAGTAACTGTGAGTCTGTAGAGTGTTGCATTGCCCAGCAAACACACAGGAACGTTGCAAGACAGAAGGATTCCTGAGGGTCTGAAGAACACTGCAGCATTTACAGTGTTCAAGCAGCAAGGCAAAACTTTGGAGGCTCAGGCACAGTAGCATCTCCAAACAAATTTACCCTCAGCTGGCCATAATTAGCTTCTCAGTCAGAGAACTGGTTAAGGACAGAAAATGTTGACAAGGAGGAACACAGTTTGGAACTTAAGACAGAAAAGTTATACACATCAATAGTCTGAAAGCTGGATCTGATAATGGGTTTGGGAGTGCATGTACTGTAAGTTGCAATCTCTAACTTCTAGCACCTGGCCCTCAAATTGGAAATGAGAGATGGATTGAGATTTGACAATGCACTTACAAATCACAGTGTTGCAAAATGGCCTGCCCCTCTACCACCCTTCCAGAGCTTCTCGTCTATTCAATCACGTGTTTGCTATTTCTACACAATCTCACAACAGAATTAATTAATCTGTGAACACAGTCCAACAAAAATGCATTCCTACCACCATCTCCCATTTGATTTCCAATCAAAACAAGGAGACAACACTATTCCTCACACATTAATATAACTACACTAATAGAAGAAAGCAAAAACCTACCTAAACAGAAGTATCAGGGAGCAGCAAAGGCTGACAGGTGACCCCTGCACAGGCAGCATCCTCACCAACCAGGGTCACATTCCCACAGTATCTGAACACAGCAAGCAGAGAGCCAGGTTCTGCACAGGTTCCCCTGACAGCCCCAGACACACTGAGGGAGCAAACCATGTGCAAAGGTCCAGACAAACCCCAAAAGATGAGACATAAACAGCCAGGCACATCTACAACATAGCTTAAAACAAGAGTTTCAAGCGGCCTGAGCTTAAATGGAGTCTTGGGTGGAGGTCCCAGGTGAGGCAGATGAGGGTAATTAATGCCTAGTGATGCCCTGAAGGCACTGACAAGGACTTGTACAGTAAAGTCTGAACACCTGTACTGTATCTAGGTGGCAAGAATTTGGTAGAGGAATGCTGCAGAGGTGACCTCTATGGAAAGATGTCAGGGGGTACCCTTGTGCTGAACACAGCCAGCTCTGCCATGGCCTCACTCCTGGTCAAAGCTGAGCCTACCAGGCACATGTGTGGTTTTGGGAAAACATATATAAGGAAAGGTAGAAAACATCAGGCAGGCAGGACAGGAAAAACAAACCAACAAAATAAAAGTGAGAAAAAAGAGGGGGAACACCAAGGTCAGAAAAGAAGGGGGATTAGGTGCTCCATGGCCCTGGAGCAAGTACCATGGCATCTGTGCAAGAGAGCCCACCAGCACAGGCATTCACACTGCAGACCATAGAGGACCCCACATCAGAGCAGGTGGATACTTCCTGAAGGAAATTAGCACCAGGAGATAGCCCAAGCTGGACCAGGTTTTTCTTGAAGGACTTCAGCCCATGGAAAAACCAATGCTGGAACAGGGGAACAGTGTGAGGAGGAAGGAATAGTAGAGACAAAGTGTTATGCATTGAACACAACCTCCACACACATACACACTGCACTGATCAGGGTGGAGGGAACAGGAGTCGGAAATGAAAGATTGAAGTCGAGCTTGTGAAAAGGAGGGGGAAGGTGTTGTTTTAATGTTTGTTTCTTGTTTTTCACTACCCAAATCTGTTTTAATTGGAATGAATTAATGTTCCCCAAGTTGAGTCTGATTTGCCTGCAACTGTAACTGGTAGGTAGTCTCCCTGTCTTTGTCTCTACCCGTTAGCTTTCTCATCTTATTTTCTCCTACAACCTGCTGAGAAGCGGCAGTGAGTGAGCAGCTGGCAGACATTTGGCTAAGCCATCACAACACCAGAAATCAATTGCCTCCTCATCCCCAAATGCTTTCCAAACTTACCAGCCCTCTTCCTCAAATCCAACAATTTGTGCAAAGAGCTAAAAAGAGCTAGTTTATACATAATGGTGAGCAAAAAAATGACTCCCCTAGGAAATGGAAACGAAATGTAATTAATTGAAATAATTAGATAATACCATTTAATGTGTTACTGAGAATAAAATTAGGCAACAGGATTAAGAGCTCTGAGCAACCATCTCCCTCCTCAATCTAGAGTCACAAATCCTCTCCTGCAAATGAGATATAGCTACAATTTGAGAAAACTAAAAAGAACACTGAGCAAGGCTTGCCAGCTTCTTTGGAGGAACAAGAGAGAAAGGTGTCACAGTGGGCTTTAATTGCCTCCTTCTGAAAACAGTAAGCCAGCAAATAGGAGACCTGAAGTCAATACTTCACTAAGGCTGGTGGGATTCAAATTGATGTTTTCTGCCTCCTCAAGGCAAATCTTACCCTTTTGATGAGTGTAGCTAAATGGGGAAAACTGTCCAGGCACTCTAGGCCACAGTGCAGAGGAGAAAGAAATAATCAGCCTCTTAAGTCCTGCTGGTGATCATGAGCTCTGCTTCTTCCTCCTCCTGCAAAGTCACTGAAGCAAACAGAAGCATAGTCCAAAGCACAGTTTAGGATTTTTCTCCCAGCTGTATGCCCCAGTCACTACAAAAATATTCCCCTAGTGGTCTCTCGCTTCTCATCTAAGACTTTATATTCTCATTTATATACTAGCCTTGTTTATGGGAAGGCAGCCTGATTCAGGCTGGGAAAACAGCTTCAACTTGGCACTTCCTCTACTCTGGTAGGAGAGTAACAGAAGTTAAAACTTCTCCAGACTGAGGAAGGAATTTATTTTGGTCATGCACTCTCCCATTATGTGTTCTAGCCTGTTAGGCTGTAATAAAAAAGATGTGTAGCTGGACTGTCACAGCACTCTCTCAGCTTTGGAAAAGATGTGCTCAAATCTGCTTCTTGTGAAAGATTCTCTGTAAGGAGACATTAACTGAAATCTATTTGATCTCATTAGGCTCCTGAAAGTTGGAAGAATGACTGCCCATTTTCTGAATGTGCTTGCTTTTATGCTAGTAGGCAAGAAATTATGGTAAATAAAGAGTTAAGCTGGACAGTAACTTGCTGAAATTTTAGGCTTATTTCTTTTTTCCTGAGCTTCCTCTTTTTAATAAATAATTCACTGCTTGGACAGTGTTCAGCAGAAATTAGTCTTTAATTAAGATTTAACAAAATACATTCCTTATGCTGGCTGGCTGGCCTTCTCTAAACAGTCTCATTATCCTTCCTTGATGGAGTAAACAGCACAGTACAATTTGCAGGAGCAATTTCATATTTTTGCTTTTACTACTAAAGGTGCCTTCATGTTCATTTCCTAGCTTGGAATCAACGCTTGCACCACGAAGACAATGCAACTTTCCTGTAATAAGGTTAGTTGTCCCTGTGATGAATTACTTTTGGCTCTTAATGATTCTCAGCATGGTGTTTCTTTTCCTCCTGCTTCACTGCTTGGAACATTTGAATAGGGCTTTTTTTCCCCTTTCAACTGATGTCAAATATCACTGCTTTGGATCTTAATTAAAGCACTTAATTGTTGAGCTGATTTTGTTCCTTGCTAAGGTGGGACAAGACAATGTTGGCCTGTTATTATTTCTGTCTTTCTTTTTCTTTTCTTTTTTTTTTCCCCCTCTATCTTTTCCATTTTAAGAAAGAACTTTCTTATTGCAGACATTTAACTGGTGTTTTTTCCTACTGGAGATGGGTTTTATCACGTATTCTTTTTAATCATTCCAAATATATTGTCTCTAATCTACTATTTGGCGTGTCTCAATCCTCTGTTTGAATCACTTCAAAAAGGATTCCAAGCAGAAAATTCAATTAGAATGACTTGACTGAAAAATAGAAATGAAAGTTTAATGATCAAGTTATAGCCCATGGCTAGCTCAGCTAGGTCATCTTCAGTTCTCTTTTTATGAGCCCAACTGTATTCAGTCATTTGGGCCACAAATGGTTCTTGGTATCACCAGTTCGTTATTCTAAAAATAGGAATAAAAAAGACAGAATAAAGAAAATAAGAACCAAGATGTCTGATCATTGATCTAGAAAAAGCTGTCCTGTTGAAGCAGCACATCCAGTCATAAGAAATTACAGCAACATGAGGAAGGGATTTTACATTGATCGGTGTTTACAAGACCATACTGGATCTTTTAAATCAGCACAAATGAATCGCTCAATAGTCACTGTCCTAGCACATGACACAAGTCACTGCATGGATTCTAGTTATGTTTAAGAAAGTAGAAGACTGAAACACTGCTCACCAAAATTAAAACAGGTGGACCCTTCTTACAGATTACTTACTTTTTGTAACTTGCAGCCTCAAATGATGTAGTATACTGACACCCCGACCTGCTTATCATACAGACAGTTGACTTTCATCTTGCAAGGTGGTTATGATTATCTACCAGATTATACTCTGACAAGAAACTAGGATTCCCCATCTCTGGAAGTGTTCAAGGCCAGGTTTGGAACAACCTGACCTAGTGGAAGCTGTCCCTCCCCACAGCCGGGTAATTCAAAATAGATGATGTTTAAGGTCCCTTCCAGCCCAAACCATTCTATGATTCTATGATAATGCAGAGCTGCTCACTTACAGCACTTCTGGCAACAGTTTGCAATGGGATCACCAGAAAGAACAGAAGCGCACAGAAATAGAAGAGGACTTTCTCCCATAACTAACAGCATATTTTACAAATATCCAGCCACCATTAGAAGCTATAAACATGACCACTCAAAACAAAAGCAGAAAGGTTCAATGCAAACCAGAAAAAAACCCCTATCTGTTCAATGTGTTGGTAGTTAGAGAATAGATCAAATCACAAAAAATGAAATATTGAGTAAGAGAAAATTCATTAAGTGCCTGAGACAGGCAAATCATCAAGTCTGTGCTGTGCTTCTGAGCTTTCCTGAATAAGGTGGAAAAATCTCAGCTGAAATAAAAGTACCACTAGGGCTTCCTGCCAAATATAACAAACAGTGAAGGCAACAGTAGGAAAATCATTCTTCAACAACAGGATACGCGCAAAATGTCCAGGGCATGATACCAAAAAAGCTGTATGCAACCAGGAAAACCACAGAAAAAACAATCTACCTTGCTAGAAGATGCTAAAATGTCAGCCTTGACAGAAACTGAAGGAGAGCAATTATCATTAAGGACACAAGAAATTGCCTGACACCATCTTTCCCACTGTACAAGAAAAATACTTAGCCTAGCTTGTTTCTGACTTTTATGCACATTGCTTATCCACAGAAAACTGGTTAAAATGTTAATGAATCAGGGCATTGCACAGATAAGGGTTCAAGTGATGGGACATGGGTATGAATGCCAAGTCAAAAAAAATGCTGCCAGAAGGGATGTGGGACCACAGTGAGGAGCACTGAAGATGTAGTAGGCAAGGAGAAAGTACAAGTGTATGTCATAGGCATTACCAACTCTCACTACAACTCTGTTTGATGTAAGCTGACTTGGGCTCCCAAAGAATTTACATCAAGGAGATGAAACTCAGCACCGACGGAAGAATTGGACAATAAGGCTGTGGTAAGCAAGAAATTCCTGGAAATCTTTCATCCTTGCACTACAGTGCAGAACATATCATACATGCTGTGGCAGAATCAGTTTATAAGCTCAAGAACTTAATGGGATGAAAGTAAGAAGAACCTGCAACAAAATAAATCCCAAAATATTATTTTGCTGAGTGGCAGTGGTGTGATGGACTTTTATTACAGACGTTTGTGTACATGAACATAAGACAGCAACATCACTAAAGTGGGGGAGAGGAAATAAGAAAGAACTTGAAGGCCCCGGCATTCAGTCATTTGGGATCAACTACATGTTTCTGCCAGAATATAATCCATATTGCAGTCAATATAGAAATTTAGACCACCTGATTCAACAGCCAGACACTGACAGGGGCCATTCACCAGCAGTTTCAGGCTGCACTATGCAACAGCATTTAGTATGCATTTGTCTTTTTTTGCTATACAGATTTTGTCCATTTGGGTTTTTTAACCCAAAAAGTGCAACTTAGAAGAGGAGAGCAAAATAGTTTTAAAGAACTCCTGCTGAAGATGGGAAAAACTTTGGCAGGGAAAAGGGCAGAAGTACATTCTGAGCTCAGTTTCTGTAGCAACTTTAAGAAATCACAACACAGACTTGCTCAGAATGGTTCTAGTTTTGCCTCCCAGCAAGATTTTGTGCTTTCCCCTTTACTGACACTCTGGAATCAGTCGTGCTTTCAGAGATGAGCCTTTGCCATGATAAGACCTAGGCTACTTCTATTTCTTCTAAAATACAGGATTTGAAATACACATTTGACTTTTCGGGCTGTAAATTCTGTTCGTGGCATCTTCTTTCACATTGCTGCAGAGCATGGGAAGCTCTCAGCCTGAGTGGCAAAATATCTCTAACTTCTCTAATCCTTGCATTCAGAGGGGAGAGGTCACACTGTAGTGATACAAACGTGCTGATATGTAGGAAGCCAGCTATGCTAGAATTAAATTAGAATTCATGCTCATCCTCTCTGGAACAACCTGGCGGCTTCTCTTCTCCTTCATTAGCAGAAAGGGACTGAAAAAGGAATGTAAGTATGCAACAGTAGAATTTAAACAGCAAATTTGAAGAGGAAGGAAAGTGATAAACAAAAGTAACCATTATAAAAGGTGACCATACTGAAAATGCCAGCATACAATCTTTTCACACAATGGTAGTATTCCGGCATTAGCTTTCAAATTTCACATTGTCTGCATCTAGGGGAAACCTGAAAACATAATAGTACGCTTCTTCCTGTCTAAATCACCTGCTTAGAAACCAAGACAGACAGCAAGGGATGTCTAGGGAACTCAATCACACACAACATTTATACATCATCTGTTAATGAGAACTTATCCATAAGGAAAAGGGCACATTTCTAGATTGTATTTTATTGTGAACTTTTGGCACCTCTGATCCCTTACAGCATATGAGAGGTTGTTTGCTGGGAATACAGGAGATTGCCTTCAAATGGAGAAAAATGATTTTGCACACAGATCTGAACTTAAAATGGTGAAGCCCAACATGGAACATACCCTGAAGAAATCCTTGGGAGTCTATTAAGAAGCCAACACACCCGGCCTCTTCAAAACACTCTCCTTCTCCTTGATCTCTATAGGAAACCCAGAAGTCTGCCAGTAAATACTTCTGAAGGCCATACTACCAAGTGCCACAGTTGGCAGCAGTGGGCTTCCTACAGGTCCATTAGAATTTGGCCCCAAGCTTGCTGAATGCTGCATAAAAGGCCATTATCAGCTCTCTGAGCAGCACGTGGGTCACAGGGCTTCTCATTTGGGAAACAAAAGAATAAAATTGCATTTTAAAATGTGATCTGCCACAGGCTTTTGAGGAAACAGCTTCTCTGATGTGCAAAGCGGAACTAACAGGATAGCCCTCATATGTACTTTTCCTGTTGTATTTGTTCAGTGAGAGGACAGATCTGTGTCTTGTGAGAGGAAGAGGGAGAGCTTAGCAAAGTATCAGTGCATTCCCATCTGTCATTAGTTTTCAACACCAGTGCTCTGGGTTAACCAAAGGGAGGTTAATTACTTGATAAGGGATATTTACATACAGTTTTCAGGTATAAGTACACATCATTTCCCACTGGAAGGATGACTACTTCCTTCAGAAATGCCATGCAGCAAATTGAAACCTCTTAAGTAGGAGCTGAATAGCCCTCTTGTGTGTTCTCCCTTTTCACACATACATATATGCATATCACAGAATGGTTTGGGTTGGAAGGGACCTTAAAGCTCATCCAGTTCCAACCCTCCTGCCTTGGGTGAGGACACCTTCCACTAAACCAGGTTGCTCCCAGCCCCAGCCAACCTGGTCCTGAGCACTTCCAGGGATGGGGCAGCCACAGCTTTTCTGTGCAGCCTGTGCCAGTGACTCACCACTCTCACAGGGAAGAATTTTTTGCTAATATCTAATGTAAATCTTTACCCTTTCCATTTAAAGCCATTCCCCTTTGTCCTGTTACTACATGCGCTTGTAAAAAGTCCCCCTCCAGATTTCTTGTAGGCCCCCTTTAGGTATTGAAAGACTGTATATATGCACTATGTATATGCTATATGTGTTTTTAAAACATATATATGTGTGTGCATATATATATATATATGTTGCTTTGTTGTTGAATTGCTACAGTTGATTTAGCCCCATGGTACTTCTTGGACAAGAGACAGGATCATTATCTGTACTTCGCAGGCAAGTTAAGCATCTGCCCAAGGTCATGCACAAAGTCAGGGCTAAGAACTCAGCCTGGGCACAAAAATACCCTCTGCCTATTGAGGGAAACCCCAAAATGTTCATTTTCTACCTCTTAGTGAAGAACAGGTGTTTCACTAATGTAGATTTGATAGAGCAATCTATGCCAGGAATTACAATAAAATTCAGATCCAGCCCAGGAGAAATCATGTCCTGCTTACAGTTGTCAAGGTAACAGTAGCCTTAGGCATTCTAGCTACAGAGGAGCACTGGTAACTCCAAATTCAAGAAGTACTTCTTGGCTGGTTTACTGTCACTGTCTCAAGTGAGTGGCTGTGTGGTGTTTAGTTGCCAGCTGGGGTTAAATCACAGCAGTCACACTGTGATGTACTCACTGATCCTGCTCTGAAGACGCTGAGTATGTTCAATATTCCAAAGAAAAGCAGCCTTGTTGGAAAATAGTTTACAGAACCTATAGCATAACTCAAATATCCTACACACTGAAGCGAAGAGTTGCATGTGTATTAGAGAAGGAGCACAAATGAGCATTGAAACCTCAGAGTGGAGAAACCTCTCCTAGTCCTAGTGCTGCCCTGTGTTTCATTCCTTATTCCAAGACACAGACTTAGCACAACACAGATCAAACAGTAGCTAGGACAGAGCTAGGCTACAGCACTGCTATTAACCCTGCAACTGGATAAAACAAGACCAGGGTTGACTGTGGGATGATGATGCTCATGCATAACATCTTGCTCATCCAAACCACATGGAATATGGGAGAGGTCTACATCACAGATAGGGCAGTTCATAAGAAACAGGTTTTATTCAGAAACTGCCATATCCCACATGCCATGACACCCGTACAGTGAGACAGGACAGTGACGCTACTGCAGAAGAGCAGTGGTTTTCTAGGTCTGTTATTCTCCAATGGGTAGTATTTTCTTATTTTTCTTTTTTTATTATTATTATTATTATTTTTTATTTTTAACCTCACTGCATTCAGCAGACACAGAAAATTAATTTCCCTTCTGTTTCCACCTACTGTCAGCATACAGTCAGCCCTTTGTGTTTTGGGATTTGGGTTTTCACACAGTCCAGGGACATGCATGCATATTTTGTTTATTTTAAAATGAGAAGATTATTTTTTCTCCCCATCAGGCTTAATATTTTTTACAGCTTATTTATACAAGATGTTAACGATGGGCGAGATCTAAGCTGACAATGTCTCTTTAAGTTAAGGCTAGTTAATTCTACAGTCTAATAAACTTCAGCATTCCTATAAATATATGAACTTCTCCTTCATGCCAAGACTAGCTTGACTTTGACAGTCTTTGAGAGAAGGTCATCAAGTCCCTTCACAAAGCTGGTACAGGAATGAAGAGCCATACAAAAGCTGGACCACACTTTGAAGGGGATCTCACTAATATGATGAAAAGGAGCTGCTTTCCAACTCACATCAGTATGAATGTCTCCTCCTCTCTTGCCAATACAATGGTAGTAATACTAGTAATAACATTCTTTAAATGGACATAGCCCCACAGGCCAAGGAAACAATGCTAAAACAAAATTGGCTTAAGATCTAGCAAGATGATGACTGATTAGGCATACAGTTTCTAAGATAAAGCTGCTGTTTAAATATGCCTAAAGACAAACTTTCTGGGAAATACCTTTATCCTGCTTTCTGTTGACAGACTCTGTTTACTGCCATCATCACTGGCAAAGGCATTATTGCATTCATCCTTCATCCATGCACCTTTGACAGAGGAAGAAACTGGGACAGATGGGTCATGCAAGGCTAGCATCAGCAATATAAACAGCCTAAGTACCTTGTGTATTTACTCTGTTCTCCATCCGCCTGGCACACTCTATGTCTCAGGTAAGAGCAAATAGGAGCCTGAGTCGTGTGGAAGGTGCATTACCTTTCTTTGTATCCAGTCACAAAGAGCAGAAAAGCTACCATTGCCTGTTACTTCTTGCCAGGCAAATATCAAGATGCACTCCTTGGTTATTTGGATATAAACTGTTCAGGTGACAGTGCCCTTTGGCTGAGACCTAATGCTTTTGCATTCATATCTGTCATTCCAGTCTAAATCTTACATGCAGCTGCCTACTTCAGAATGAATCGTGTATTTTAACTTTCCAAAAATAAGTATTCACATCCTTTAAAAACATCGAAGCTCTTTGTCCTGCCAAGGACTTTCCCTGTCTCCTTGACATGTCTTCCTGCATTGGGATGTAAGATGAAATTCTCTACTCCTTAGAAAGGACTGGAAAGAGCTAAAATGCAAGGAAAGGAAGGAGAGTTCCGTCTTGTTGCTTTAAAGGAGTATCCCCCAGGTGTCTGTAATTTGTCCTCTGGTCTGTCCTTGCTCTTTGCTTCCAGTCCCCTCTGGCTTTAGCAGAGCTCTGCTGGAGAGCTTCCAATCATTTACAGGAATGAAAAGTTTAAAAATAAAATAGGAGCTTTGATCAAGAAAGAAGTTCAGCTAGGGAGGAAAAAGGGAAGTACAAGCACTGACAGCTCGGGCAGAAAGCAAAGCAAAAGCAGGTTCATTATGAGCTGACAGACATTTCTATGCCTGCTTGCAAAGCCAAAACCTTCCCTGCTGCTCATTCTTCTTGAAAATGCTCTGCATTAACAGTGAACAATAAGTTTTGTTTTCACCTCTGGCTTTTCTCTATGTGCCAGCATTCCTTGCTTTTTTTCCCATTGCAAAACATTATTTTGCAAGAGCTGCCAACTGTACCAAACTCTGTGTATGTGCGTGCACATGTATGTATATGCACAAGTGCACTGCAAGCATCAGTTCTTCAATTTCTGTTTACTCATAGCCAATTCTCCCTCCCTCTCTTTCATATATTTATGTCTTGGTTTGCAATATCCATACCAGCTGCTGCTAATGGAGATATCTCTTCACTATTTTTCTATTATAAAGCAGGTAACAAAGCCAACATGAGAAGTTAGAGTACGAGCCTCCTCCTAAGTTTTTCATGATACACACAACTTAGCACATTTTGCATGGCAAATTCTAAACACCCAAAGCAACCCTCCTCCAAGCATCTCGTTTGTGTTTTAGAAAAAGACTGAAAAAGGCTGCTCAATACATGCAGTCTGCATCATTCAAGACCTCCAAAAACATAAGTGCTCAGGATATAAAATCACTGCCACATCAATTAAAAGCACAAGTGAATCAGAGGAGTATTTTTCACAAAGCCATAAAACTACAGGGCTCATGTGACTTTTTTTTTGTTTGGTTGGTTTTGTAACGCTAGAAATTGTGTTTTGATATTGAAAGGCAAAAAGCACACATAATCCAAAATGAACCCACTGCCTTTCAGAGTCCCAGTCTTGAGACCCTGGAAGGGTGCCCTTTCTTCAACTTCAAACACATGATTTGAACTGTGGTTAATTTTATGCTTAGCTTTGTTTTTTTACAACACAATGAGAAATTTAGGTTACAAGAAAGCAAAACTATGGCAAAAATATCAAAGAAAGCAACTACAGATGCTGGAAGCAGGTGCTTTTGAGCAAAACCACGTTTCCATTTTGACAATTACCTTTATACCGCAAAGCAAACTCTTTTTACTCCATATGTAAATTAAGTCAAAAATTGCATGTGCCTGCTCTGTACTATGTATTTAGAGAAAAAAATGGTAATTACTGTGGAAGTATAATCTACTTACATAGTTTGATATTTGCTATTTTAAAATTACTGCATGCATACACATGGATGAATGGACCTCTTCTGGGCACAGAGCTCTGTGTTTTAAAAGCAGAAATGGCCCCTAGACCATTCACTTTTATCTGCAATACAATAAAAGTCCATCAAGCCTGCTTCACCCCAACCGCTTACATTTTGCTATGGTACATCTTGCAACAAGGTATCACATTCTTTCCTGAAAACTTCATGAGCCTCTCAGTTTATTCCAGCAGTTAATCACTCTCCCTGTTAAAAACATGTGCATTGTTTCCCAAACTCAACCAGTTCTCTCTTGAATGGAGTTTATTTGGCTTTAACATCCAGCTTCTTGTTATGCTTCTCTCTGCAAGATTAAAGGGCCTTTTAAGAATCCAGCATTTTCTTCTCAAAAAAATACTTGTGAAATTCGCTCATCTGGTCAGCTCTCGGTGCAATAAAGCTAAGTGAATGGAGCTCTGGAAGTACTTCACCAGAAGATGTATCTTATAGTTTTCCCTTTATGCTTTCCCCACTTTCTTAATGTCATTCTTGAAGTGTACACAGAAGAACCAAGCATGCCATAACAATCATCTGAGTATTAAGCCATTATAACTGTCCATATGTCAATGCAATTCCACCTATTTTAAAAGTGAAAATACAAAGTCACTGGACAGGATTGGCTCAACTCTTCAGAGAAAGTATTAGAATCAAGATACAAGTACAAGAATAATCTGCTCACAGACATAATTTTCATGTTTTTATATACCTAGAACTCATGTCTCTTCTACAGCAGTTACCAGATAATCAGGTACAGTAGTGCTTTCCAGTATTTCATGGGTCTGTATTATGAACGGTAGCAAAGAACTCACAGAACTAGACAGTGAATGATTTTCCCTCCTTACTAAACTGCCCAACAGAAAAATGAAAGACCAGGTACATTGAGCTGGAGTTCAGGAGCAGTTAAAACAGGTGGTTAAAACCAGCAGCTTATTCCATCCTCCAGCAGGTGCCAGTCTCCAGCCTTCCCCTTCTTTTGCACTGCTGATGAGATCCTCAGCACCTCCACCTTCCTGCTCCCCCAAAGCAGGATAAGACACACCACCCTGTCACATTCATCTTCGTGGCTAGACCCCACCAGATTTAGTCACCTATATATAATCAAAAGACAACCTCAAAACACAATGAGAGCAGGCCACTTTCAAGGAGATTTAAATGGCAGTCGTTCAAATCTCACCCTTATCTCAATTTTTCACACAGTACAGAGGAAGTTTTCCTAATAAAAACACAACTAAATGACTTATAATTCAAATATCAAAAAAATACCAAGTAGGAGAGAGGAAATTGTGAATGGGAAAACTGCAGCCTAACTAAGTGTCCATTCCAGACAAAAACGAGGGAGTCGCAAAACACATCACAGACTGTCATTAGGCTCAACTCTATTGTGTCTAATTAAGATTAAGGCAACAAGGAAACCCCATATGTGTAGACAGTTGCAGGCAATCCTGCTTACTGCCTGTATGTGACCATCCAAGGCCTGGTCACATTCACATGCTGTTTCTGGTTGGATCTGGTGGCTTCCACAGGAGTCTGGAGGTCTGCTAGAGGAAGCTCTCCCAGCTGAAGGACACTACCCAGTTCCTGCACAGTGTTACAGAGGGTCACTATTGCAGCACGTCAGATTCCTAGGGCAATCACCCTTGATTCTTCGTGTCCTTCCTTCAGCAAAAAATGATATTCCAAGGTAACAGTGCCCTGGTGCAGGAATAGCCAGTACATCCACCCACTACGCTGATGCTCTCATTTTCCAACAGAACCGATGACATTGAACAAAAATTGATTGCCAACCAAGTATGTGCTTGCTGGCTACAATGTATTAATTCCTCAAGCTGAGAAGCCCTAATAACGGGAGGGGTTCTTTGGTGTTTGGGTTTAAAAACAAACAAACAAACAAACAAATGAAAAAAACCCACACTTGGCCAAGTTTTCATTCCATAACCAATAACACAAGAATGTACATAATATGCTCACTACCTTTTTGCTACAGGCACTCACAGCCTGCATTGGTATTTGTGGCTGTAGTCCAGAAATTGCTTCTACAGCCTAACCATCCAACTCTACAGAGAGCTGATATTCAATTTACTTTCAGCTCACCCTGGAGGATTCTTTACTTATAGCTGTAGTAATTGCTGTGCAAAAGCTAGAAAGGATCTTTGCCTCCCTGGATGTCTACTCTACCCTTCACCCTCTCGCCACCCCCCCCAACCCCCCCCCACCCCCCCCCCCCCATCTCTCTGGCACGTAGAGAACATGGTTGAATCCTGCAATTTAGAAAATGTTATGACATGGGCTGTAGATTTTGGGGTGTTTTTTGTGGAAGTGCAGCTAAGTGGTGGAGATAAAAGCATTTAGAAAACCATTAGCTTCTTCTTCCTTTTAGGAGTCACAGAGTCACAGGAAAGAGTCTTTGGAGTTCACTACTTGCAAACCTACAATGGGTCCAGCACTCCAGGATAGTGATACATGTATTTGTAAGGCAGCACAAGCCCTGAAAATTCAACCTTCTGTCAAACAATGTGTGAGAAATATTTTCTTAGGGGGCTTCAGAGATGAAAATAAAGCAGGAAGCAGAATGTGCCACTGCAACGTTATTCAGCCTCTGAGAAGCAAAAGATGACCCGTTAAAAAGAATGTCATGACAATAATGATGTTTCAGTTGAAAGATCACCATTTAAGATCTCTCCCTGGATGATCTGGCCTCATTGGTACTTGTTTGCAGGGTTCAGTAGTCATAATACTTGATGGAAGAAAACAAAATTCTTCAGATGTGTTTGAAATTACCTCCCCGTATAACTGCCTCTAGCCTAGGGAGGAAGCCATGTATTCTTTCTCAGTGTACACTACAGACTTGTATAAAGGCCTCTGCACAGGTCATGGCACTTACACGAAGGCTTGTATCTGTAGGCCAAGCCTACAGACCTGCATATGCTACTAGTCTGTGTGTGCACTGTTCCAGCCACCACACTACAGCTTGACAGAAACTGAAGCTTTGTTTATGTTACAGTGTTCAAAAATATGCTGGCCACCAGAATGCCACCCACAGATGAGAGAGAAACCCTGATCTGCTACCATAGTTATGTTAACTCAAGTGACAAAAGCCTAGGACAGCTATACTGTGGAAAAACATGGCATGTTCTCCTGAAAACCAAGGGCTGTGACATGCAAGTTCATTCATGTTGGAATAAAGATTATACAAGCGAGCTTTCCTCTTACATTCACAGTGTTCAACTATAAAATTTCAAGGTTCTTAGAAAACTTACGGGTGTTGTCCCCAGGATATGGGTAATCACCTCAGAGCCAAGTGTCTATGCTTCACCTACTGGATTAAATTGTATTTCCATTTAGGCCAGGTAGTGACATGTAGATGCAGTATATTTCCCCTGTCCCAAAACTAGCTCATCCTTGCACTTTACAGTAATTAGCACACTCAGCAGAAGAGACCAGACCTACATGGACCATGAAGATTAAGCTAATCAGTGCTTCTAAGAAAATTCTGTAATCTTTCTCTTGCCAAAAGGCATGCTTACACATTTGTGGATGAGAGAAACTTTTCTAGTTAATCTTTTTCCACAGCACTATCAAGAGGGCAGCTCTTACTAACATTGCATCCATACTGTTACATAAAAAGGGACAAGTGGTGGTGTGTGCAAGAATTGTCATTAGTGCAAGAAGGATATTATCTTCTAATTTTTAAACCATATAACACACAGAGCTGCAGAGTAGCTGGCAGCCAAATTACTCAAGGAGTATTATTCTGGGGCTTGAAGTTATATAAAGAAGCTTCCAAATTTCTGGAGGTGCCTTAAAGCAGCTTCAGAGACATTCTGATGAGAGCTGATCAGCCAGAATCAAAAAAGAGAGGCCGTTACAGGATATAACTGTCACAAAATACATTGACTAGTAGAGATATATGCAGATGTTGCAGGTTCACCTTATTTTAAAAATCATTGCAGAAAGCTTTTGAAAAGAGAAAGTTTTGCCCACAAAAAACATCTGATCCATGTCAGGCTTTGTTTCATCCATAAGATCAACAAAAGACAAATCATAGAATCATAGAATAGTTAGGGTGGGAAAGGACTTTAAGATCATCTAGTTCCAACCCCTCTGCAAGGGGCAGGGACACCTCACACTAAACCATGTCACCCAAGGCTCTGTCCAACCTGGCCTTGAACACTGCCAGGGATGGAGCATTCACAACTTCCCTGGGCAACCCATTCCAGTGCCTCACCACCCTTACAGTAAAGAATTTCTTCCTCATATCCAATCTAAACTTCCCCTCTTTAAGTTTGAACCCATTACCCCTTGTCCTATCACTACAGTCCCTCATGAAGAGTCCCTCCCCAGCATCCCTATAGGCCCCCCTCAGACACTGGAAGGCTGCTAGGAGGTCTCCATGCAACCTTCTCTTCTCCAGGCTGAACAGCCCCAACTTTCTCAGCCTCTCTTCATACAGGAGGTGCTCCAGTCCCCTGATCATCCTCGTGGCCCTCCTTTGGACTTGTTCCAACACTTCCATGTCCTTTTTATGCTGAGGAAGGACCATGACACACTTGTGAGGTGGGCTGATGCCAACCTGATGAAGTTAGACCATGCCAAGTGCAAGGTCCTACAAACAGGTCGGAGCAATCCCAGGCACAGCTCCAGGTTGGGCAGAGAAGAGATTCAGAGCAGCCCTGCGGAGAAGGACTTGGGGGTGTTGGTTGATGAGAAACTTGACATGAGCCGGCAGTGTGCGCTTGCAGCACAGAAAGCCAATGGTATCCTGGGCTGCATCAAGAGGAGCGTGACCAGCAGGTTGAGGGAGGTGATCCTGCCCCTGTACTCTGCTCTCCTGAGACGTCACTTGGAGTATTGTGTGCAGTTCTGTTGTCCTCAACATAAAAAAGACATGGAACTGTTGGAACAAGTCCAAAGGAGGGCCACAAGGATGATCAGGGGACTGGAGCACCTCCCATATGAAGACAGGCTGAGGATGTTGGGGCTGTTCAGCCTGGAGAAGAGAAGGTTGCATGGAGACCTCCTAGCAGCCTTCCAGTATCTGAAGGGGGTCTATAGGGATACTGGGGAGGGACTTGTCATTAGGGACTGTAGTGATAGGACAAGGGGTAATGGGTTCAAACTTAAACAGGGGAATTTTAGATTGGATATGAGGAAGAAATACTTTACTGTAAAGGTGGTGAGGCACTGGAATGGGTTGCCCAGGGAAGTTGTGAATGCTCCATCCCTGGCAGTGTTCAAGGCCAGGTTGGACAGAGCCTTGGGTGACATGGTTTAGTGTGAGGTGTCCTTGCCCCTTGCACGGGGGTTGGAACTAGATGATCTTAAAGTCCTTTCCAACCCTAACTATTCTATGATTCTATGACACCAGAACTGCACACAATCCTCCAAGTGAGGTCTCAAACGCTTTGCACAGGTTCAGGTAGATGACATCAAATGCTCTATCCTCATCCATCAGTTCTGTAGCCCCATCATAGAAGACCACCAGATTGGTCAGGTAGGATTTCCCCTTACTGAAGCCATGCTGGCTGTCACCAGCCACCTTCTTGTTTTTCATGTGCCTCAGCATGCCTTCCAGGAGAATCTGCTCCAAGATTTTGTCAGGCACAGAGGTGAGGCTGACTGGTCTGTATTTCCCTGGGTCATCCATTTTCTCTTTCTTGAAAATGGGGGTTATATTTCCCTTTTTCCAGTTGTCGGGAACTTCACCTGACTGCCAGGATTATTCATATTTGACGGACAGTGGCTTAGCAACTGCATTTCCCAGCTAAATATATTAGCTGAATAAATATATTCAGCTTTCTTTCCAGAAAGTTAGATGTAATTAAAAAACCCCATACAAAATCCACCATTGTAGATGAACTGCCATGTTTTAACCTAATTTATTTCTATGGTCCCTACCCATAAGTTAGATTGTCTTCCATCCCACGAGTGATCTTTTTCAGCCTGAAGTACTCCAAAGCCTTCAGGAATGTGTGGCCGTTGTTTTGTATTTAATTTTAAATGTATTACTGAAATTGCAAGGTGGCAGCAGAAGCAGAGAAGTTACATTTCTACTTACAGGTACAAACTGCTTAATGATGTCACAATACTTCCGGTATATTCATAACTGCTCTGAGGTAGACATGATTTAGACATGAAGTTTATTATCTCACTTCCATTCAACTAAAAGTAAGGATGTGAGAAAAATCAGCATACTTCAATGGGTGATTGGTGAGTGGCTCTCTAAGGGTTTTTGCAGTTAAATTGCAAAAGTGCCAACTTAGATTTACACACGACAATTCAGAAAGTAAACAATATTGATTTTAGCTCAGTATCTTCTTTCCATCAAAGGACAGAGAGAAGTGAGACTTGAAAGATTCTGACCAAATCAATTCAATGCAATTAGCCTTGAAACATCTCTTTGCCGTCACGATTGTGTCATGATCGTGGGAAAATAAGACTGTAAACCAAAAGGTTATTAGAGGAAAAGATGGTCATGGAATACAGATACTTCCATCACAAGTAGATACAGCACTCGTGTATGCACTTTTAAACAGCCACATAGTTATCTCATCTACCTGTCAGTCCTCTCCAGAACAGCATCACAAATACCTTTAGAAGCAGTACAAAAATATCTGCAGAGCGTTTGCAAAAATTGATGCTTCACCCATCAGACTTGCCAAATGCTGGAAATAAATACTCCTGCACACCTCTTTAAAAATGTATGATAATAATCTATGTCTCTCATTCTCACCCTGCCATAAGAATAATGCTCTAGACTGCAATAAAAAGTGAGGGGTGACAAAAAAGGATTTATTTAGCTCTAATTTAAGTATGTTAAGACCAAACTAATACACAAGTCCAAATACACATGCATGATAAACTGAGAAGTCATTCATCTTCATTAGAAAAATCTGTCACTGATCACCTGTCTTCCCCTCTGCTTGCTAATATTGCTCTCCTTAGCATGCGTTTCAATCATGCTTGCCATCCCAGTATCCAAGCATAAATGCTGCACGCAAAGAACCTAATCCTAATGGTCAGTGTGGCAGAAGCTGGGCTGCTGAAGGAGGAAACTTGAGGCCAAGTCTGTCTATAATGATTCCTAACTTTTGCCACATATCTTCAAAGCAGCAGCAGGCTTGACATGCAGATGTGAAGGTCTGGCAGTGCTGGAAGAACCTGGCACATAGCTCCCACTGTTGGGCATGTTACTGTCTGCAGAGCCGCACTCTGACTCAGTGCCCTCACTGCCCCCGCTCACAGAGGCAGAGCTCTTCTGAACAAACAGACATTACAGCCATGTGTTCATATAGGGCAAACATGCCTATTTCTCCCATCTGAGCTTCTGAAGCTGAATTTGCAGTCACACAGGGACAGCAGCAGCCTTTTTCCTGTCAAGGGCAGGATCACCCTGAAGACAGCACTGCTTGCAGACTCCAAGGGAGGTACTCACTTAAAGGCACAACTGATGACAGAGATTGCTGTTTGGTTAAATATTCTCTTTCTTCACATTCACTGCAGTGCAAAATCACTTCCCCTTGCCTTAAGCTCTCTTGTCAAGTGTTTCCCTGAGGAAATATTTCTAATTTCCCAAATCAATATCTACTGAAGTGGATTTAAGAACTTTAAAGGCCTTGATGTTTGCTATTAATATCAACTTGGATAGCTACTCTGTTAAACGCATATGCTTTCAGCAGTGATGCATTTGCAAGAGTCTGTGTGGCCTGGCTAATGAATTTGTTTTCCATCAGAATATTCTGTACCAGCTTCTAGAAGGTATCACTGAATTGTCACTGTTCGTGGCAGAGAATTGTTTTGTTAGTATCTAAAGTGCTTGCCTGAAAGCATTAAGCTTCTTCCACCTACCCTATACCATCACTCTGAGACTCCTATCTACTTTTGAGATGGTGGCACAAGCAAATCCTCCACACTGCCTACTGGATCATCATGAAGCGTTGAGAATACAGAAGAAAGTCACAAACATTTTACATAAGGTAAATATCACATCTTTCCACATTTCAAATGAAGAAATACCTCAGAGACCTCTGAAAATGTACACTTATTTTCTTTGTAAGCTTCTGTTTACCTGATAAACTGGATTTGTGCCTACATATTCTCAAAAATAAAACGAACATTTTGAAGAATGCACACCCAAAACCAGTACGTCTATTAACTCTGCAAAATTATGTTAATAATGTACAACACCACTAATACCTAACTCTTAAATCATTTCCCATCATATGCATGTTGTGTTCACACATTTGTGCATCTTTCTTCATCAGTGAAAAGACCTAGCCACAAAGGGCTTGGCCTAAAATCTGAACACTCCTGGTTGCTACTGAACTCCCATGATTGCAGTGCTCAACATTTCACAGAATTGAGATCTACATCTGTATAAATGGTTTTAACAAAACAAATGCATCTGCAACAAGGCATCAAGGACTAGCTATATACAGACAAGCGCACACTGAGGCCATTCTATAGCTAGGAAAACTGTATTAAGCTATATACGTGAATGAGTACTAATAAAAGTATATATTAAGAGTTTTTTGTTGCTTGTGGCTGTGCTGTACCCTTTCTCCTACCATTAAAGGTAAAAAAGCAGGCTGGATGACAGGGCACCCACTTGGTTACAAAAGGGCTACCATCCTCATTTACCTTTGCATCATGTATCCCAGGCAAAGGTTTTTCTGCAGAAAGCAGCTCATGACTGAAACAAGGCGTTTTTCCTTTTTTACCAGTTTCATAATATCGTCTCTAGTGAAGGGATATTTATACCTTACACATAAGACTCTCAAAGCTAAAATCTTTGCATAGAAAAATCTCAACACAAATATCATTATCTAGATCGAACTTCAATAACTTAAAATCAGGAACAAAATATTCTTCTTCAAATGCATTGATCTGCTCCTTCACTTCAAAACCTGTTCTAAATGAAGAGTCGGGCTACCCAGTAAATAGGTTAAGAGAAAATAACAAAGATCCTGACTGCAAAAACACGATTTCTTATATCAACAGTGAGCTCCCAAGAGAAAGAAAAATCTGGAGTGACTGTGGGATGATTCACACACCACCCCCTGGAGAAGCAGCCAAGATTGAAATACCTTTTGGTTGACATTTTGTCAGGCAGCTTGTAACTTGGTTAGTCCTACAACTGCAAACTGCATTCTTATACTCCAAAAACGTAAGCTCTTCAATATACTGATTCAGAGGGATGATTACAAATAAGCAGTTATAGGCACTAGCTGCATTCACTGAAATGGAAAAATCTGCAAATGCTTGATAAAGCACACAGATGTAGTTATCACTTCAGATTTTTCAGCTAAACCTGAATAAATTCTTTGCCCTCTCTGCAATGCAGGCAGAGATAAACAATAGCTCTGATATTCCTTGAACTCTCCTCTGTTTGCTCATCTAACACCAAAAATTATTATTTTGGATAAACATACTTGATACTTAAAAAAAAAGTCTTCTCATTTATTTCACTGTAAATAATGAAGAAAAGAATAATCCTATCCGTGATGTTCTTAGATTTCTTGCAGTACCATAACAAGGCAAGAGGAAAACAAAATGAATTAACATATATTTCAATTGGGTTCCCCTTTCTTCCGCACCTCAGATCACCCCTTTGCTGACGTACATGCTGAATTCTATCTTTTCTGAAGGCATTACTGAGACCTGAAGATTACCATACACAAAGGATATATGTTAGCAGCAAAAAGCCAACTCCCACACACAGTTATAAACATACACATACAGCATACCACACAGTTCTTAAATAACAGCATTAGGACTTCATGGGGAATGTTGCAAGCAGTATTTAGAAAAGTCAGAAATTTTAAACTTTCACACTTTTAAAATCTATTACAAAGCAAATACAGTGGTTTCTTAACTTTTCCTCTTTATTCTTGTTAATACAGAAATTATAATGCAAAGTTACAGCATAAAGCATTAATATTTCTGTGCTTCACTATCTCTGCAAAATATACTTTCCCTCTGTCTTTTCCAAAGGTAACACCTTAGGGCTCAGACATGCAACCAAATTACCATGGATCTTATAAGCACTAAAAATAGCTGATGGGCATGCTCTAATACCAGGGAATATGCAAGGTAAAGCAACTCTGCTGAAACACCTTTTATTAAATCAACTTCCCTTGCATTTGCCTAGGGCTAAAAGCACACATGGAAACATACAGAAATGTCATAAATTGGTCCTAACCCTGGATGCTTGGCCATGACAGTGTGACTATCAAACAGCACCAGGTTAACTGGAGTCAGAGACTGAGAAAAAAGGCATCTATTTCTTTCCCTGCCCTCCACCTAAAACCCCATCAGCAAACAGGCTGGGGTCTCTGTAGCTACAGCATTTCTTTACTGTTCAAATTAATTGTTGGAGACAAAAGTCAAAATCTGTAGGCTGCGTCTAAAACAGAGAAGGACTACAGTACCTACCTGCACAAAAACTTCTCCCCTACTGTTAGGCTCAAACACAGGCTAGGATTCTGCTCAGGATTAGGAAAAGCAATGGATGAAGAGCACTTCCCTATTCTCTTGTGGCTCTTTCTTTAAGGATACATCTAAAAATGCAGTCAATGTTGTCTTTTATATTTCCTTGTTATAAATCCAATTAAATCACATTTAGACATGTACAATCTTGCTCTGGCTTGCTTTCCTGAGGGGGCCATCTATAGCCTCTGGATTCCTAACTCGTCTTCCTCAGGACACAGCTAAGCTCTCCAAAGGTAATCCCCGATAGTACGCTGTTCAAAAGAAATTTCTCTGTATCATTTCAAAACCACCTACCAAGCAGTTCATGTCTTCTCTCGTTTGCATCTCTTCCTTTCTTCTGGCCAAAGACATGACAGACAGTATAAAAGAGAGCAGTGAAAAGTTGCAACAATACCCAAAAAATCCAAAGAGAACTTTGACAGTTAAGCAGCCTTTCTTTGACAGACTTAATGAAACTGGCAACAGTGTCACATTTTCTATGAAAAATGTACAACTTGGGGCAGAAATGTTCAGCTGCCAAGGGAATATATGTGTCTATCTGAAAAGCTGTATGAGAGCAGACCGAAGAGCTGCCAGCTCCATTATGTACGTGAAAGCCATAGGTTAGATTTTTAAAATACTTTTATTAAGACAAGAAATAAAAAATTACTCAAATGCACGCCAGCATTATCTGTTAAATGCTAAAGCTTTCCAGCGACCTTTACTTTCAGATGTTAATTATGCGCCAGAAAACAGTCTCCCAAGTTCCTGCTAAGACAAAGCAAATCAATACAGATACTTTCCCCAAGAATAACAGCCGTACTTTACAACAGTGTAAGTTTGCTGACAGCACTGCATACTGAATTCTGAAATAATCCACTGGAAGTAGCAGTTTCTCCAACACTGTTGGCTTAAGAGTTAGCCAGTAATTGAACCTGATGAGGGTAGTATACTCAGCTGTTCCCAGGAGGAAACTACTTGCTGACACTGAGGATCTTGAGATTATTAGTAGTATTTATCAAGTGGCAGAAAGATAAAACTGTAATATATGCAAATACAACACATCTCTCCCAAGGTATTTACAGTACACATTAGAAAGATAATACCACAGTGAGTAATTAGATAAACTCACTTCAAATCAGGATCTTTTCCTGGGGAGTCACTGTTCTAACAATGCAGACACCAGCCTTGCAAACCACACTTATCCTGAACCAAAGGAACTACCTTTATTTTCTAAGGTCACTGCTGAGTCCCTGTTTTACAAAAGCTTTTTGGGTTAAAGAAGTATACTAAATATATAGTAGACTTGGAGATTCTTAGCTCGGTAGACTACTACAACAAAGAGCATATTCAAATCCTTTTTTTTTTTCCCCAAATAATCTATTTGTAAACTAAGGGTAAGATCAATAGCAATACTTTTATGCAAAAATAAACCTCTGTTTACAAAGTTCAAAGCCTATTTGTTGCTTTGCTGATCCAGTATCTTCGCTTCCAAGATTATGTTGGTTTCCCCTGCAGCACAGCTCTGTTAAGGAGAAAAATATACCAGAACTGCAAACTAAGGTAGATTTTGATTAATGTTATCAGAAAGTGATAATACTGACTGGCAGTAAGGACTGTGCATGTGAAACACAAGCCTTAAGAGGATTCTTACAACATCACCTGTATCTGGCTTTATTTGCTGAAGCCTGTGCATATTTCTCAATATACATTTCTATAATCAATCACATTACACTATTTCATATCAAACATTCAGTTCTTAAAGGGGGTCTATAAAAAAGAAGGGGAAAGTCTTTTTAGCAGGACCTGTTGAAACAGGAGAAGGGGTGATGGTTTTAAACTAAAAGAGGGGAGACTCAGGCTGTATGTGAGGAAGAGATTTTTTGCAATGAGGATGGCAAAATTCTAGCACAGGTTGCCCCTAGAGGTGGTGGAGGCACCACCCCTGGAGACACTCAAGGCCAGGCTGGATGTGGTTCTGGGCAACCCGATCTAGTTCAAGATGTCCCTGCTCATTGCAGGAGGGTTGGACCAGATGATCTCTGAACGCCCCTTCCAACCTAATCTATTCCATCCCATTCTATTCATTGCACTAATCATATGCTGTGCTTACAACCTTTGCTTACAAGAAACTCCACCTAACACACATAACAATTCATATTTAATTAGTAATTAATTTATTTTAACAGTTCACCTAAATACTTCTAGCTTTTAGTTCCAGGCTGGTCTGGAAAGGAAGGCAGTCTTGAACAAATTTGTTGATTTATAAGCATATTTTAACTTTTTGTTTACTTGACCACACAGAATTAGCCTAGGTCAAAATTATCAAGGTGGACTAACCAAGCATACAGTCTTGAAATTTCCTTCTTTCTTCAGAGTCTGCTTTAGACTGTCATTTAAGTATGAAGCTGTATGCAGAGCACCTCTCACGTGGTCAACAGTCACTATAGCAAGACACAATACCTCTGCCTAATGCTGGCGCTGGTACTGTTCCTCTAGCTTAGAAGAACACTCCTCTAATGGAGTCATCATAAGCACACACAGTCTGAAGATAAATAGACCCAGAATAATCCTAGGATCTTCCTTCCCACAAAGGATTTTCCACAGCAGAATCAATGAGAGGTTTGACTTTCTGCTTCATGAAAGAAGCAGCATACTAAGAAAACACTCTTCCACATCTGAAGGGGGCCTATAGGGATGCTGGGAAGGGATTCTCCATTAGGGACTAGGATTACATGATCTTTTGCCTGTTGGTGAAGATAAGACAAAATGTATATTTTAGAATCATAGAATAGTTAGGGTTGGAAAGGACCTGAAGATCATTTAGTTCCAACCCCCCTGCAAGGGGTAGGGACACCTCACACTAAGCCATGCCACCCAAGGCTCTGTCCAACCCGGCCTTGAACACCGCCAGAAATGGAGCATTCACAACTTCCCTGGGCAACCTGTTCCAGTGCTTCACCACCTTTACAGTAAAGTATTTCTTCCTCATATCCAATCTAAACTTCCCCTGTTTAAGTTTGAACCCATTACCCATTGTCCTCTCACTACAGTTCCTCATGAAGAGTCCCTCCCCAGCATCCCTATAGGCCCCCTTCAGATACTGGAAGGCTGCTAGGAGGTCTCCATGCAACCTTCTCTTCTCCAGGCTGAACAGCCCCAACTTTCTCAGCCTCTCTTCATACGGGAGGTGCTCCAGTCCCCTGATCATCCTCGCGGCCCTCCTTTGGACTTGTTCCAACAGTTCCATGCCCTTTTTATGTTGAGGACACCAGAACTGCACACAATATTCCAAGTGAGGTCTCACAAGAGCAGAGTAGAGAGGCAGGATCACCTCCCTCGACCTGCTGGTCACGCTCTTTTAATCTGTTGTGCCCCACGACATCATAGCAGCAGCACATTTTTCTTTGCTGGACTTCTCTGGCTATTCTCTGATGTCCTCTGAACTTGAGATAATCAAAAATTTTTCCTCTAAGAAACTTCTTAACTGTTGTAACTGTTTGGGTTTTTCCCCCTCCCCAGCAGGAACACGACAATTCCCAGTAAACATTTCAGATACCTGGTTAGGAATATTCAAGTGATAATTATGGGTTCAGCATAAATATAACTTTAATATTCAGCTTGAATAAAAAAAATAATTCTGAAAATCAATGACAGATGAAAGAAACTTTAAATTTAGTTTTCAGGAAAAACACATTTTTATTTTGCCATTTCCGGTGGAAAACGTTTGCATTTTCACTTTGTGCTGTTTTCCTTTGGCTTCACTTCCTGTTTCAATTAAAACTTCGTCTTGAAACATCTGAATTCTTTGCAAAAACATCATTTATTCTAAAGAACTGCAGTTCCTAGAAAGAACACAGCCATCAGCACAGCTGCAAAAAGCACCATTAGAACCTGCTGAAGATTAAGGTCTTGACAAGTTTTTGTTACGGAAGTTGCCAAGCAGATCTTCATTAGGAATTTAATTTTTAGCTGCTCGGGCTCACCCCACTTTAAGGTGTTTTCCATGAGAGCAGTTCTGCTGCTGAAAATAGGGTATGCTGCACAGCCACAGCTACCATGCCATTGCTTTTTGGAGAAATTGCTATTATTTGAAGAGCAGCATCTGCTTTTCTTGAAGTTTTATCCCATTCAGGAACTTACTAAGCAGATGTTCTGGAAATAGCAAGTTAAATGGACAACTACAGATCTCAGAATCATACCCTTGAGGGTTTTTTCTTCCATTCTCCGCCAATGCAGACAGACATACTCTGAGCACTACCTACTGGATGCTCATGACAAAGATGTGTTTTACATCTATTTTCACTGGTGCTTAAGCAACCTTACTTGGCACCACTGGGGCAACACTGTTTGGCTTAGGACTAAAAGCTTGGGACCTTCACCTAAAACCTCATTTCTGTTGGAGACCGGCAGGGAATAACTCTTTTCTTCTCAAGTGGCCAAAATGAAAAGGGCTGTATCCAGCCCCCTTTTACTCAACCGCCAAGGTTTTGAAGACCTGCCTGAAAGGGTTCAGTACTCTTTTCTGCCTAAGAGACTAAAACGTTACTTTTTCCTCCTCACTGCCTCCTCCATCTAGAACTGTGAAGGCTGAAGCTGTTCTGTTGCAAACTGAATATTTAAATAGCAATTAAATCAGAGCAAGCAGCAGCCTCTAACCTAGGCATAAAAATAAGTTCACTTACTTCATGTGAAGTTGCTACCAGAGCAAGAGCAAGCAATTAGGATCCTCTTCCACACAGGCTGCTCTCAAGAAGACAAGTAAGCTGAACTTGCATTTCCAATGAATATTTAGGCCACTGGGCTAATTTACAAGCAGAAAAAAATCCTGTATCTAATGCTGATATGGGCTGAGCTTTACAATACAATGGTAGACATTTCTCTGCTGGACCAGGAGCCCAAATCCAGACATGTAGAGTAGGTCTACTGAGAACACGTGCACCTAACAGATGCAGAGGAACAACACCTAGCTACAGGTTCAGGAGAACTCAGGTACGCCTCTGTTTCTGAGATGAGGGGTTTCTAGGCTCACCCAAGAACACAGTAATAAAACAAATAATCCTACAAACTTTAGCTACCTGGAGGATTAAAATGAACTGAACAGTTCAGCATAGCAATTACGATATTTGGCATATAAATCCCAATTCCCTTTCCGGAGCTGATCTTTAGCCTGCACCTCCATTCTGTGTCTCTGTGTGAGCTGTGTGTATCAACACACAAATAACAGCTTCCAACACACAGATTGCAGCTTTTCTTGCTAGTCAGTGTTTTATACTTGTTGGCACTCAAACATGAAGGGTTGCCTGGAAAGAGGAACAAAACCGAAAAGATAATTAACACCATCAGTGGTCAGAATAAGTGCCCAAAACTTCCAGCAGCTGAAGAAACCCTGATGCAGCAATAGAACTGCAAGCACCATCAGCAGAGCCATCATTACATTTTAGCCTTTCAGTGGGGAAAAGGCAGCTGCAAACGCAATCTGCAATGGGCAGCAAAGGATATTCAGTAGTTTACAACAGATGTGAACTTTTAACAAGCCCACAGAAGTTACAAGGCTGCCGGCTGAGCCAAGAGATGAATCCAGACCAAACCCAGGAGGTGGATACCTGCTTCCCGCAGGCAGCACCTGCTCCACAGAGCAGAACACCGCAGGGAGACAAGTGGCCAGGGGACAGGAGGCAGTCTGCTACCCTTCATCACCCACTAGGATCCCTCTCCCCTCAGCTACACACCCCACACAACAATAACACCTCAGGCCCCGGTGCCCTCACCAAACCTGAGAAGGCTTTAGTCCAAATAATCCAACTGAATACTAATTAGAACGTTAACTAGCCATTAGTTGAGGCAGTGCAAGGGGCCAGGAGGGCAGGGCAGGCCCACAGGCCCCTGTGGCCCTCAGGGCAGAGGGAGGGCATGGGAAACATCTCCAGCAACACACACCTCAGGGGAACAGCAAACATTGCTCAGGGACATGGAGGCGGCTGGGCATGAGACAGAGGCTTCATCCTGTTACAGCTGGCGGGCTCCTATGCCTCCAGTTAACACTGACATCACTCAGCTTCGCCTTCACGCAAAGCCACGTTACCTGCTGTTGGAGAGGTGACATCCCAAAGGCTGTTTCAGATAGAGCAGCTGTGGTGGTAGCAGGTACACACAGATGTAGCAGACACATGATGCACCCTATTTACAGGTAGAGCACATGTGGAAACAGAATCCTTGATTCCTTTTACTGGCTTTCTCCATCTTCAGTGCAAACCATGCAGGGTGAGGAGTTTCAAAATCACTTGGCACATTGGTTTGACTTGGCTGCCACTGAAATATCCAGTTAAACTCCCACTGTTTGTAGTGAAAGCACAGTTAGATTAGCACTGTTTATCCCGCCCAGAATTTCCCACCACCTCATTTTATCTGTGAATAATAAACAAGCAATTATCAACAGTCTCCCAGTTCTCAGTAGGCTGAGATCTGTTAACAAGTTATCCAAACAACCTCCTTTGGAAAGAAGTAAAAGAATTGTCTGGCAGTAGAAATAGCCATCATTTTCCATTAAGAATTTCATCCATCAGCAAAATTATTCCTTTTTTTATTATATGCATATGTATAAAATACTTGGATTATGAGGGGAAAATTTTTTTTAAAGATTAAAAATTACTCATGAGCAAACAGCTCATGAAAAGAGTCAATCTCCTTACAAACATAGCACCAATGCCTTGCTATCACTTAACTATGGTAAAGAGGCTGCAGCCAGCAAGTTTACCCAGTTCCTGTTCTGAGAGGATTTCACAGGGAGAGAAACACCAAAGCCAACAAAAAACCCAAGCAGTCAGTGCCAGTGGGATTTTCCTGTACTTTCATCAACCCAGCAAAGCTGCAAGGTCATTCTTGAACACCTTAGGGCATTATGGATTAGCTTGCTCCTCCACTAAAGAGCAGTTAATACTGAGAGGATAAGTGGACACTACATGCCATTCCAGAAAATGTACTGACTCTGGAACAAAATGAAGAAGCATGAAGTAAGAAAATTTGTCAGCATTTTCCAGCACCAAACGTTACTGTTAAGAGAGATCAAGGCAAGGCATCATTTTGTTAAAAGCAAGGCAAAAAAAGCAGGATGTTTTTTCACTCAGCTTCACAGATAATTATTTGGAAAATGTCAGTCAACAAACTAACATCAAAGTAAAAGCACACGGGGCGGAAAAATCCATCCCGCTTCAGTGTGGCTCGTGAACCCATTTCCGCTCCTAAATCCCCAGTAAAATGCCTTTTTGCAACCACCATTTTTGTGTTATAATAAAAAGATATATTAAAGGACAAAGATCAGTAGAATGCAAGGAATATGAAATGTGAGGTGCTGGTCTCACAGCTGCCAAGACAGCAGGCTTTGCTTATCTTTGCAGACAACTACAGATGCTTTAACTACATGAAGGGGTTTAACAGAATGAAACGTTCCCTATTTCAAGTATTCACAGAATTTTGTGACAAAGGGATTGTTCTACCCTCTATTTTCCATCCTACACAAGAGAGACCATTGGATTTTTTAATTCAGAAACTCGGCTGCCCTAGACAGTGCAATTAATTATTTTAAATCCTCAAGGATGATTAATACCTTCATCAGTGAGATTCTTCCATTGGTTAATTGGTGTTAAAACATGTGCCTTAACTGTAGAGCAAATTTGTTTAGAATCAACTTCCAGCCATCCGATTCTGACAGGTTTTCCTACTTGAAAAGAAAAGCCTTTGATCTTTAAATTTGCTTTCCTTAGTTTGATGAATCCACCGTCAATAACCCCTTTCTTGGCTAAAATCCAAAGATGGAGTTTCTTTAATCTCTCATTAGAAGGAAGATTCGTCAGGCCTGAATCACCCTTTTCTCTCATTTCAGAGCTTTTTCTGCTATCCAAAATCCTTTTCCTGAGCCTCAGGACTAGCCTGATTATTTTATCAGTTCTTGTATTAATGTCACAGACATATACCTGGTGCTGTCTTCTTACACATCCCACGATCATATTTGTTTCAACCCTCATCCAACAGCAGGAATTTTCATCCTGTCAGGTATCTAAGATAAATCATAAATGCTTTAAGGAACATTATAATCCTCGTAGCAGATGTATAATTCTGAATGCATCACCTTGCACTTGGCTGTATTAACATATACATTGTTAAAATGAGACCAGTTTGACAAGTAACCAAGATTTCCTACTTGTCATTGCAAATGCTGAGACTTACTACATTTAACCTTCAAATAATAACAATTTTTCTTCCTGTCTTGATATACATCAGCAATACTGCGACAGACCAAGAACAGTTTTTCACAGGAACATACTGCAATGCTGCCCAGAACAAGTATTCTCATTTATGCTTCCTGAAGGCACTTGACTAGTTCATAATCTAAGTTTTCGCTTGTGCGTGTTACCAGGTTCTCAATCTTGATGTTATTGTGACATAGGGTTTGTCAGCTCTCACAGGAGTCTACCAGATCAACAAAATTCTTCACTGTCCATATAAATGGAAGTATTTCCTTAGCCAAACCCACCGTGTCTGAAGACTGCCCAGAACCCAGGAATCCCCTTTATCAAGGGAATGTTTCTGTTTAGCTACGGAATGATTTTTCATGTTTTATTTAATTCTTAAGAACATTCAGAACTCTTCTAATTTGAAGGAAAGGACATAACCGTAGAAATAAGCTGCTGTTTCTAGGAAGAAGTGAGTGTCTTTCCTCGGTGGCCACAGATACAAAGGATTTTTCCAAGCTGGGAGAGCTGAACCTTCAAACAATTTTCTTCAAGTGTTTATTCCTGAAAGATAGAGAAAGTAACATTTGAAAGTGCACTAAGAAGTCTCTGTTTAGCTGCTTAATAACTACCAGTGCAAGGTAGCTCACTCTGACCAGAAAATTAGATATATTGGAGAACTTTGTCACCACAGGACATTCATTTGCTCTCATAAGAGAGCAGAAGTGCTTTGAAAGCAAGCTTTCTAATGCTTGTAAACCAGTGGTGATGGCAGGCAGAGTTCAGATTAATTGCCATCTCCACAATTTTATTAGGAACCCATAAGGTCGACACTTTCTCAGATAAATTTGGCTAGGAGAACTTACAGGATGTCATCAATTTGCAATAATTGGCAGTAGGCAAAAGAGAAAAATCAAATCTGTTTCATCCTTGAGACAAAAAAAATCTTTAGTTTAAATCTCCACAAAGAAATTGGCTTTACAGCATAGAGGCATCTTATAATTTGTCAGGATGTATCAAAAAATGGGAGTAGAATAACCAGCACTTAAATGGTTGCAATAGTACAGCAATGACAGTTTAGCTACAACTATCTGCTAACTGTATTTCATAAAGCAAAGAAATAACTTATTACATGTCAGTTACAGATCACGGAGAAGCATACAAGAAAATACTTGACATTCTTAGTGTGTAAGCTTCCGAATTCCCCTGTCACTGTCTCAGGTCTTAAAAGGCTACAGCAAAAACAGCATCTGATGAAAGCCAGCAGCCTTGCTCTTCACTGAACAGAATTTCTTTGAAAAACTCTGTAGATTAATAAGCTGAAAGGGAAAAAAATAACCTATCTAAAGAAAGTCTGACACTGCTGCCTCCTTATGGGGATGTGTACTGCTTATAGGCTTTTACTCAGACATTTGAGCAGGAAGCCGTGATTTTTACCTGGTTGAATTTAAATAAGTAGAACTGAATGTCTTGACTAAGAAAAAGTTCCAGAACGCCTCAGGGAAAGACGACTTTTTATAGAGCCCTTCTTTGACAAGGATCTAAGCAACTATTTCCTTTGATAAAAATCAGATCTAGATTCCCTTTCTGAATTGTACAAACTCGTTTTTTGAAATGCACCACATTTAAGCAAAATCTGGCAACAGTAACACAGTTCTCTGGACCATCATACAGTTCTCACCTGCAAGACCAATATCCCTCTCGTCACGAAGTACTGCCACGAATTCCCAAACAGCTAACATAAAACAAAGCTACCTTTTAATTATCAGTCAGCATGACTTAAATCTTTTGTCCTATTTTTGGAAATCAACATACTTATAACGTGTATCTGGACACTATTTGGGAAATGCTATGCCCTGACACCCACTGGATACATGTTAACCTTGACATTTAGCCTATAAAGCCTTCCTGTCATCAGTTCTATACCAACATCTCTGGAATGGTTCTGGCTGCCAGGGCTGTCATCTTCTGGCTTTACCACCATTAATTTGAGCTCTAAAGCTACTAAGGGTAGGTCAGTTCTAGAAAATACTCCTAGTTTGATAAACCTACCTGGATAAAGTCTCCCTTAAATAATAATTATACACATAAACATCATTAAAACTCATTGACTGAGGTATTTTAGAAAAGATTAATGATATTAACTGCAAGAGGCCAGTTACTTCTGTTGGGAAAACAGAGGCAGTAGAGAATTATATGGAAATACTTTTTTGCTACGGTGCTTCATGCAAATCAGGTGATTATTAACCTCTTTGTGCCATTAGGTACTCATTAATTTCTAAATCAAATTGAAGATTCAATTCTAAACCTTCATATCAAATGCTCTTGGACTTTCAATTTGTAATCCAAGACTGTGGGCAGCAAGTTCAATTCATCAGCATAAGGGTGAATGCCCTACGAAACTGCTAGAGTTCAAGCAGGCCCAAATTATCATAGAATCATAGAATAGTTAGGGTGGGAAAGGACCTTAAGATCATCTAGTTCCAACCCCCCTGCAAGGGGCAGGGACACCTCACTCTAAACCATGTCACCCAAGGCTATGTCCAGCCTGGCCTTGAACACCGCCAGA
This sequence comes from Ara ararauna, assembly GCA_028858755.1. NCBI lineage: Eukaryota > Metazoa > Chordata > Aves > Psittaciformes > Psittacidae > Ara > Ara ararauna. The sequence goes on along the minus strand of CM054377.1, from coordinate 69,567,800 downwards.
GATGGAGCATTCACAACTTCCCTGGGCAACCCATTCCAGTGCCTCACCACTGTCGCAGTAAAGAATTTCTTCCTCATATCCAGTCTAAACTTCCCCTGTTTAAGTTTGAACCCGTTACCCCTTGTCCTATCACTACAGTCCCCAATGAAGAGTCCCTCCTCAGCATCCCTATAGGCCCCCTTCAGATACTGGAAGGCTGCTAGGAGGTCTCCATGCAGCCTTCTCTTCTCCAGGCTGAACAGCCCCAACTTGCTCAGCCTCTCTTCATATGGGAGGTGCTCCAGACCCCTGATCGTCCTCATGGCCCTCCTTTGGACTTGTTCCAACAGTTCCATGTCCTTTTTATGTTGAGGACACCAGAACTGCACACCATACTCCAAGTGAGGTCTCAGGAGAGCAGAGTAGAGGGGCAGGATCACCTCCCTCAACCTGCTGGTCACGCTCCTCTTGATGCAGCCCAGGATACCATTGGCTTTCTGGGCTGCAAGCACACACTGTCAGCTCATGTTCATTTTTTCATCAACCAACACCCCCAAGTCCTTCTCTGCAGGGCTGCTCTGAATCTCTTCTCTGCCCAACCTGTAACTGTGCCTGGGCTTGCTCCCACCCAGGTGGAGGACCTTGCACTTGGCATGGTTTAACTTCATCAGGTTGGCATCAGCCCACCTCACAAGTGAGTCAAGGTCCCTCTGGATGGCATTCCTTCCCTCCAGCAGATCAACCCAACCACACAGCTTGGTGTCATCGGCAAACTTGCTGAGGGCACACTCAATCCCACTGTCCACGTCACCAACAAAGATGTTGAACAAGACCGGTCCCAACACCCATCCCTGAGGGACACCACTCGTTACTGGTCTCCAGCTGGACATTGAGCCATTGACCACAACTCTTTGTGTGCAGCCATCCAGCCAGTTCTTTATCCACCGAGTGGTCCACCTATCAAATTGATGTCTCTCCAACTTAGAGACAAGGATGTCATGTGGGACAGTGTTGAACGCTTTGCACAACTCCAGGTAGATGACATCAACTGCTTTACCCCTGTCCATCAGTTCCGTAGCCCCATCATAGAAGGCCACCATATTGGTCAGGCAGGATTTCCCCTTAGTGAAGCCATGCTGGCTGTCACCAAGCACCTTGTTGTTTTTCATGTGCCTCAGCATGCCTTCCAGGAGAATCCGCTCCAAGATTTTGCCAGGCACAGAGGTGAGGCTGACTGGTCTGTAGTTCCCCGGCTCATCCATTTTCCCCTTCTTGAAAATGGGGGTTATATTTCCCTTTTTCCAGTCATCAGGAACTTCACCTGACTGCCATGATTTTTCAAATATGATGGACAGTGGCTTAGCAACTTCATTTGCCACTTCCTTCCTGACCCACAGATGGATTTCATCAGGTCCCATGGACTTGTGTAACTTCAGGTTCTTAAGATGATCTCAAACCAGATCCTCTCCTGCAGTGAGCCCATGGTCTTCATTCTCTCTGTCCCTGTGTCTGCCTTCCAAGACTTGGGTGGCATGGTCAGAGCATTTGCTAGTGAAGACTGAGGCAAAGAAGTCGTTGAGAACCTCAGCCTTCTCCAAATCCAGGGTAGCCAGTTCTCCCTATTGGTTCCGGAGGGGGCCCACGTTGTCCCTAGCCTGTCTTTTATTTGCAATGTACCTGTAGAATCCCTTCCTGTTATCCTTAACATCCCTAGCCAAGTTTAATTCTAAGTGGGCCTTAGCTTTCCTAACCTGGTCCCTAGCTTCCCAAACAACATCCCTGTATTCTTCCCAGGCTGCCTGTCCTTGCTTCCACCTTTTATAAGCCTCTTTTTTCCTTCAAATTTTCTTCAGCAGCTCCTTATCCATCCAAGGAGGTCTCCTGGCCCTCCTACAGCACTTCCTTCTAGGAAGGATGTATCGCTCCTGAGCTTGCAGCAGGTGATCCTTGAATATCAACCAACAGTCTTGGGCCCCCCTGCCCTCTAGGGCTATATCCCATGGAATCTTACTGAGCAGGCTCCTGAGGAGGCCAAAGTCTGCTCTCTTGAAGTCCAGGGCAGTGAGCTTGCTGCATGCTCTTCTCACTGTCCTGAGGATCTCCAATTCCACCATCTCATGATCACTGCAACCAAGGCTGCCCTGGAGAGTCACATTTCCAATGAGCCCTTCCCTGTTGGTGAGCACGCGGTCACTCATGGCACCTCTCCTTGTTGGCTCCTCTATTACTTGCAGAAGGAAGTTGTCTTCTGCACAATCGAAGAACTTCCTGGATTGCTTGTGCCGGGCCGTACCATCCCTCCAACAGATATCAGGGTGGTTGAAGTCCCCCATGAGAACAAGGGCCTGCGAGCATGAGGCTATTCCTATCTGTCTATAGAGTGCTTCATCCACAGAGTCCTCTTGGTCAGGCGGTCTGTAACAGATCCCCACAATAATGTCTCCCATTGCTGTTCTCCCTCTAACCCTGACCCCAAACTCTCTATTGACTGCTCACCTGTCCCCAGACAGAGTTCCATACTCTCCAGCCTATCCCTAACATAAATAGCAACCCCCTCTCCCCACCTACCGGGCCTGTCTTTCCTAAAGAGCCTGTAACCTTCCATTCCAACACTCCAGTCATAGGAACCATCCCACCATGTTTCTGTGATGCCTATGATATCACACGCCCGTAGACGTGCACACATCTCTAATTCCTCTTGTTTGTTCCCCATGCTACGGGCATTTGTATAGAGGCATCTGAGCTGAGCTCCAAATGAAGCCAGCTCATTGGCTGGAGCAGCTGGAATATCTCTACATAGCTCTGAACAGTTTACTATAGGTGCTGGCAAGTGACTGGGTATGTTGGGATGGAATGATGCCCCCCTCCCCAACACATCTAGTTTAAAGCATCCTTGAGCAGTCTGGCAAGCCTCCTACCAAATCCACTCTTCCCTTTCTTTGGCAGACCAGCTCCACCAGCCCCCAGTCGATCTGGCCTACTAAATGGAGTCCCATGTTCAAGGTACCCAAACCCCTGACTATGGCACCACCCTTCTAACCATTTATTAACCTGACCAATCCTCCTTGGCTTTCTGAGGTCCTGCCCTGTATCCTGGAGAATTGACAAAAAGACACTCTGAGCTCCAGAACCCCTAACCACCGCTCCCAGAGCTCGGTAGTCCTTCTTTATGTTCTCCAGGCTACTGTTACCTCTATCAGTAGCACCCACGTGGATCACTAGAAGTGGGTAATAGTCAGTGGGATCGACTAGAGCAGGCAGCCACTCTGCAACATCCCTGATCCGAGCCCCTGGTAGGCAACACACCTCCCTTGAGCCTGGGTCAGGCCAACAGATGGGTGCCTCTGTTCCTTTCAGAGTAGAGTCCCCTACTACTACGGCCCACTGCTTTTTCCTGGCAGCACCAGTAGTGACCTTCTTTACCAGTGCATTAGTTGGTTGTTCCTGGTGGGAGTGTGGTTCCTCATCAGCCCCCTGCAGGACAGCAAAGCAGTTCTGGGTGGGAACAACAGATTTAGGAGGAAGCCCCTTGCTTTTAATTGTCCTCTTCCTCCTTTTTTTGTTGTTTTTTTCTGTTACCGTTTCCCAGGTTCCTGGGTTAGCGGCCTCCTTTCCTGCATGAGCGACAGTGGACACTTGAGGCCCCTGCACAGTCTGGTCCTGGAGCAAGCAGTGCTGCTTCCTCTCAGCTCCCCTGACACCTTTCAGCCTAGTAACAGCGTCCCGCAGCTCAGCCCCTGCTGCAGGAGGACCTCCACCAGGGAGCACAGAGTGCAGCCCTGCCCATTGCGCACCCTCCTCTCAGGAGAGCAGTGCAGGCGCTCTCTACACCCCGAGCTCTGCACTGCAGCCTCCCCTCTCATCGGCTCTATCTGGGTGCCTACGCTGCCACTGCCGGGGCAGCCAGAGCAGAGCTCCCAGACTGGGCCCTGGTCATAAGGCAAGTGCTCACCATTCCGCTCACCATCCCCCTCGCCTGCCCACGCGAACTGCCGCGCAAACTGCTTCAAACCCCCCCTGTTCGCCGCTCCCCGGGTGGCTCGCGCTCCCTGGGCAGGTTTTTAACCAATCAGGGCTGGCGCCGCTCCTCCTGGCACCACCCCCTCTGAGTCATCTCCTCACATCCGCTGAGCTGCCGGCTCCTGGGTTAAGTCCTGTCGAGGACTTGAGGCTCCCTCGGTGCCTGTTGCTGCTCCGAGTTGAAGCTCCTGGATGCTGAGCCTACCTCCAATCAGGTGCTGCAGGCGTCCCCTCTCGAGACAGTCATGTATGTCTTTTCTAAACAAGCCCAATTACATTCACAGCCATTACAGTGATTTTTTTTTTCTTCTGAAAACTAGAAACACAGATTAAGACGCAAAACTTGCAACCGAACCTCTCTCCAGTTCTTAGAGCAATCACAGCTTGTGGTCATCAATAACAGTGCTTTAAAAAGGATGCGCTTCGGAAGGTCATGCACAGACCTTACATTACACTATTTTCTCCCATGAAGAAAAAAAAGGCCTTAATTCAAGCCAGGCAAGACTACGTGTGAGTTTCCCTAAAACCTGCCAGACAACTTCATCTGAAAGATACTTGCCAACAGAATATGAAAGCACCAAAGCTTAAGTTTTAGCACAATGGTGTTTTCTCTGCTGTTTATCTTCTGAAGTAAACAAAAGCCGCTGTTTGCCCAAGATAATTTTGGTTTTATTTTTAATTATTAAAAAAAAAATTAGATTCTGGTAAGAAAGGCAAAATGAAAGCAAACAGCCTCTTTTAGTTATCTAAACCATAAAAGGTGGATTCCTTATGCAAGAATGCAAGTGCGTGCACTGTTCTAGGTCTACAAGAGAGAAAACCCCACACCACAGAGTTGGGGCTTTGCCTGCTTAAGGCAGTTGCCTGTTTAAGACAGATAGTTTCAGCCCTAAATGAGGCTGTGCAGTCCACTGCAGCCAGTAAATCAGTAACCCTCGTGGCTGGGTGTAACTTTCAGAAATACACCTCTCTTAAGTTGAGCAAAGCCATGAATTCACTGTTTCCTGCCACTGGGCACCTGTTAAATGAATTTCTTGTGTCTTCCTTAAGTGGTCTTGCGCTCACCAACCCGGCCAAAATGCTTCCCAGCGAGCATGCTCAGATCGTCAGGAGAGTGGAACGAGTTCCTCAAAGAAGCTGTTAGGATCTATCACAGCACAAATGGCAGCATTAATACAGCAATTTCAAAGATTACCTCATATAAAGGAAAAAAAGAAAGGAACTACATGCTGTGATGGGAAATGTGAACTTCCTTGTGAAAAGTGATTCGCTTGGAGCAGTTTTGATATAGGATGGTAAAAAAAAGCTATTAATTATATCATACAAAGCCATGTCAAAGGATTTCAATGCCCTACAGTCAAAGGTAAGAATAAACTTAATGTTTCATTTGGAAGCCCCAATTCATTTTACATTTGATATGTTAGGATGGCATTATGTATTTCAGTCCCAGCATGAAATTCTATACTGCAGCATGAGATACCATCTCAGTGCTCTTCTGAACTGCTTTCATTCTTCGTACAATTTTCTTTGATATCATTCACCGTGTGTTCGGATTTCTCTCAACCAGATACACTTGAATATCTAGGGAATTTTTTTTCCTCAAAAAGCCAACTGCTATTTTTGTGAGTGGCAAAGCCAAAAGACTGCAACTGCCTTGTGAACGAGCGACTTTACTGATCATGAGATTAAAAAAATAAAATGATCTTACCAAATATTGCTTTTCCGTGCTGTTTAATTAAAAAGCAAAACTTAATTGTATCACTACAGTCTTCTGAAGCAGTAAGAATAAAAACAGTTGAAAGGAATCTTACAGAAATGTACCGGTTTCAGTGAAAATTTCTGGTTTTTCCAGACAGAAGGCATCGGCTGTGTGTAGTCACTGTCTAGGAAGATACTCCAACCTTACAAAGCAGACATCTCCACAGCCAACTGTCCAGGCCTGGAGCTTCATAAAACTGTCTCTTTCCATCATCAGTCTACTCAAAATAAATGCACCTGAACTATATACTTTTGACTGTACATACACATAAACATCCATAAGCATACAAGAGAGTGCATTTTGATATAGGCAGACACGGCGTTTACTACAGCAGTTGTTGGCTTTGGTCTCACTAAACAGGGAGAGGGAAGTCATGCGTTACTGCTCATCTGGAGAATTTTAAAAAGCAGATTAGAAACCAAACTAAGATAAAACTTTGTTCCAATTTATAACACATACATCAATAATTATTTCAGAATAGATGAAGAAATGTAATCTATGGTAAAGACTACTCTTCCAGTTTTAGTTTCTACCAGTTCCAAAAACCTGACAGATTTATCTTGCAATTAGCAACCAGCTACTTGCCACAGATTTCTCTTCACATTTTAAATGCTAACAGCTGAAACCCTCTGATGGAGGGGCTTTCACCACCCTTTCCCCTCAAAAGCGACAAAGGAGTTTAACAAACACGGCAGTCCCAACTAGTCAAAGCTGACTGCTCTGAGGCTAAAGGACAGTTGTAAGGTTCATTTCTTTTTAATTTCTTTATCTTCCTGATGGCCTTCTTTTAATCTCCAAAAAAATCTACTACAGAATACGTATCTGTACCAGAAAAACCTTTGCTTAGATTAACAAGTCAAATGAATTCCCCAAAGAATAAATTTGGAGTCTGGAAGTGATATCTTACAATGAAACAATTATCTTTTAAATTAGATCTCTCATCATGCTCAAAATACATAGGTAGTGTAATTCTTTCAGTACATTTTTTGCCTGTGTATCTCCCAGTAACTCTTTTGTACTCTCTACCCTTCCACCCTCTAAATATTAATGATCTGCATTGTACATGCAACCTCCTGAACTGCTCTGAAGGAATAGTGGAGACTGAGCAAATAAAGCTTTATCTGCTGTGGGTGCTGAACAACTACTCATTTTCTCTTACTAAAAATACTGTATCTGCACACCAAAATCACTAAAGCACCCAAGTAAGAGCAAAGGAGTTCTCACAGAAGCACATGTGCTTTGAGCTGCCTCATTACAAAGGCATTTACTTTGGTTCTAACTTTAGAGGAATTCTGAGCATCTTGGAAGACCAACACTGCCCCAATTTAAAAATAAATAAAAAAAAATTATTATGTTACTGGCATTTATTGCTGAACCTCCCCCAGCACGGATGCACTAAACAAGGTTTGATCCCTTTGGAGAATGAAAGAGACCTTAGCTAAAATTGACTGCGCTGTATGAATCACTTCAAGACGATGAGCCTCGTCACAGAACAGTGAGAGGGATGAAAAGTTGAACACAAGCCATTTCTCTCTCAAAAGGTGTGAGCTCTCATGCAGGGAGGATTTGATCACTTTTGCTTTATAGTCAATAGAATGATCTAAAATTATGCTCACACACTAAACAACCACGCATTTCCATTTCAGAGAGTAAGCCATAATGGAAGTAACTTGAATTACCTACAGCTGCCTCATGTAAGCTTTTGCAGGGTATGGATGCATGGCTGCAATACCACAGGCAGTGTAGCCAGTAGCCAGATGTCAGCTGAACCATAATTACTGTTGAGGCCCGTGCCCTTGCTTACCCAGTGGGAAATAGCTTCTCTCAATGAAGTTACACACAGGGTCTGCAGATCCACTGCCATGTTTGTACTTTATTTGAAGCAAACCTGCTATTTCACCAGATTAGCTGCAGCCTTTGTGGTTCATTACAAAGATCATTCATTAAATTAATGACAGTTTTCTTTACATTAATAGCATTTTATTTCAAAATATATTAACCATTCTGTGCTTACAAAGGACTGCTGTGTGAATACAATATTAAGTTAAAAGCTTCTTAAACCTGCTACAAAAAAAAACCATTTTTATTAGGAAGAGGACTGGTGCATACAATCAAAATGATTTAGTTTAAATACCTCTGCAGTCCACACAAGCACTTCTCAATTTTAACTCACGTTTTGTTCTGCCACAGATGGACACAGGGGTTATATTTTCAATATTATACATGCAAAACCAGGTACCGTACCAAAACCAATTATGATAACACCAGTTTTGAACATAGTTCCACTCTGAAGATATATCACATATATCACATATACAATTAAAACCAAAATTTGTGTCAACAGCGGAAGTTATTGCTCCAGATTCCCACAGGTCCTGGTTTGGAATGCATGCTTTAGAACAACCCGCGCTCTATAATGCAAAAGATCTGCTGCTGGATTTGAGTAGGGTCTAGCCAGTCTTAGGACGTGGTTGTTAAAACTTTCCATGGATTTTGTTTGGTGAGATTTACCAAAGGGAAAAAAAACCTTCCCCAGTATTCTGAACAAAACATCAAACACCAGTTAACATACATATATGTATCTGTATAGGTAAACATCTAACTATTAGTATAAAAAGTTGGTTTCCGACAATCATTGAAGCATAGAAAATTCGTTTTAAAGGTAACAAATATGAACAAATTGTATGCTTGCAGAACATACTAGTGATGACAGATGCTGGAAACTGAAAACACTGATCTACACAGCCAGGAAGTTATAAACAACACAAAAATATTTTCTACTGATACTTCTTGATAAAGCTTCGGTTTCAGGCAGAGACTGGCAGAAAGGGGCCCAAAATGTGGATTTTGATTCCCCTGCAACCCCTACCCTTACGGCCTGGATGTCAGGTTTAAGCTTTGTGAACTTTTGTTCTGTGGCTACTTTTTGGCTTTGTGATTCCTCTTGCAATTAATCTACACCAATACCATAAAAAGTTACTTTGACTTTAGGTCCTCATTGGATCGTTGTACGTAATAGTCAAGTGAAAAAAAGTGAGTCCAGGAAAAGAAATCAACATTTTTGCTTCACACCATCATGACGAAGATTCTTCTGATATATATGTGGACTTCAGAGCACTCAACTCTTTCTTTATGAGCTTACAAATGCTTCCTGCTGCAAGCAGATATACCTTGCTTCTAATCCAACTCTAGCTTCGGTATCATCATACAGTGGTATATTCAAAGAATAATCTCTAATTCAGTGCAACATGAATTACGTTTATCCAAGTCCATCCATATGCAGAGTACATCAAGGATGAATTTACTTGCCAATTAGCAATTCCTTCCTGAATTGGACATACCATTTCAGTACGGACACTCAAAGCATGCTTTTCAGGTCCTGGAATCCACCCCAATAGAGCATGAAGCAATGCTCTCATGTACTTGTATTAAATCAGATTTGAAACAGAATACTAGCTGAGGTATGTAAGAGCTTAAAAAAATAATGAAGACATTATTTCATGACCCATAAATTTTGGCAGCTCTTTAGTAGATCTGTGCAAATACTTCCAGGAAGAATAATCTCTTAGCAATGTATTACTACATGTAACAACAGCTTTTCCCAACTTTACATTAACTACAACTAAACAGTTCAAGTCACCCTACCAGTATTTGCTTGGCTTTCCCCCAACCTTTATCAAGTATCAATTTAAGAAAAACGTTGCTTGTTTTCACTATATACAGGCACTATTTTGTTCTCAGGTATCTTAAAAAAAGATAGGGCAAAATTTCAGTTAAAGTCTGAATAGGACAGACACTGCTAGTATTTACGTAATGCTGTATATCAATATATACATTTACAAACCCTATGTAGAATCCCTGAATATGCTCATCACTTCTGACTGTTTGTTAACAGTCAATTCTACTTTTTTATAACTAGAAATGAGAATTGCCAAAGTACACTTTACCAAAAAGTGTAAGAAATAATGGTAAGGGGAAACCCTTTGAAATACAAGCCAAGACAGTTTATAAGATGGTGCATCCGTGGATTTATGAGATGTCAGCTGTCACTCAAAGGTTATTCAATTGGGAAATCAATTTTCTCTTGTAAAATTGAAAACTTCAACGCAAACAACTGCATCTCTAGAAGACAAATGCTACCTCCACTATTGGACATAATGAATACTAACTCCAATTCCAACACCTTTCAGCATCTTCTAAAAGAAGTTGCGGCTGTTTTCAGAGGTAGTGTCCACAAAGGCGGCACTCTCTGCAGTGACAAACTTAAGCAACGATAACATAAATACAATATGTGAATAAAGGCAGTTGTGGGAACATCTTCTATCACTGATACAAAGCTGCAAAGTCAGTAGAATTATGGTATTTTCCCCACCCTCAGTCTATCAGGTCCATAAAGGAAGGCAGCACTCTGCAATATTCTGTCACCAGTATAGGGATTAGCAGCACAACAACTCTACTGCTGCTTTCACTGGGGAATAATTTTACCCACTTCTGTATTTTCTGGCTTTCTGAAAACAAACATTTAACGCTGCAGCCATACACCTATTTCAGAAGTTACACTGATACCCACAAAGTACAATACTGGAGACAGCATCCAATTTTTCTACACAATGCTTTTTTATTATTTTAATTAAACAGATTATGGATTTCCTAATCTAGTAATCACTGACAAAATACACATATCTTCTTCCCCAAAGTCTTCAAGAGAAGTCATATAGTCCATGAAATCATCAAGCCTACATGTACCCTAGATGAGCTGCAAATACATACCATTGTACATGAAAGTATCTGACTGCTGTCTCTGTTAATTAGATATGTGGGTATCAGTTTATGAAAAATGTGTATTGTATATATAACATTAAACTTTATTTTTTTTAAAAAGCAGTCTTCAAAATAAGCCATTACTGCTCCCAACTGGTCATGGAGCATCTGCGCTGAAAGTTACCACACTGCAGTTAGGCTGGCAAAATCAATGTGTGCCAGATTCTTACCCATTACATTTTGTTGCCTCATGTATTCAATTAAGCCAGTATTTACAGTAACCCAAAGTTAACATGCTGTGTCGCAAACTGGCACACATGCACTTCTGCTAATTCTGCTATAGCACAGGAACATTCAGCTAGGGTACGGGGGGGGGGGGGGGGGGGGGGGGGGAAGGTGAACTCTGACTCAGCACAAGAAGCAGTTATCACTAGCCCTTTGGCACTCCACTACTTGCAAGGAGCCCGATTTGCTAAAAGAGAATGATGAAAACCATCAGAGTTGTATTTCACAATGCCGTAAGACCACATTGTCTTGGTTTACTACAAGCATTCCCTTCCGAATTCTAATTGGTTTTGTTCAAATGGAATACTAAATATAATAAATACAAGTAAAAACCTGCTCCTGGAATCACTATTTACAGTAAAGCTGAAGGCCACCAACTTCTTGCCTTTAAGCATTATGATAAGATGGTCTCTCCTAAGAAAACTGTACTTTAATGCCACTACAGAAAAGGGTGTATGAGGAGTTTCCCATCTTTTTTTTTTAAACCTACAAGCCATCTAAAAACTTAAACCAGAGCTGCTGGTTGCTTTTGCAGATAGGGCAATATAACCAGGAACTGGTAAGTTACAATGACCACAAATCAAAATGACCGGTTTGATTATTTTCACATGAATCTGTGATTGATCTAAACTGTTCTTAAAGAGGCTAAGTCTTTTCAGAAAAGAATAGATATTGTTAAATATGCAAGGACAAGTTCTTCCATTTCTACTGGTAATTACACACTTAAACCCTTAAATAACCAAGGTATGCTTTTTCATAAGGCAGGGTTTTGGGTTTTTTTTTTTGTTTTTGGGGTTTTTTTTTAAAGCATGGCAAAATCCAATGAATATTTAATATTCTAAGAAGGTACTATTGATGGTTTTGTTTCTTCTTTACAACAGTATACTGTTCCTGTACCCCCACTGAACCACACAGTTGGCTCCTCCACCAGGCATGGCACATGGCATGAGCTCCTTAAGCTCCATTTACTGAGAAAGACTGTACTACAGATGGCTCTTCACGGCAAGTCTTAGAAGAACAGGAAGTGTCAATATGTAGCCTCGTGGTAAAGGAGGGAAAAATAACAAGACTACATCAGATATGAATTCTCTACACAAAATGGTTTCTCTTTATGTTGGGAAAGGCACATTTCATAACAAGAACATATCTTCTTCAGCTGATTTTACTGATTTGCCATTACTGAAGCTAACTGTGTCTGAAATACTATTTTAAGTTTTCACAGCAGAGACCCTTTGATTTAAGGAGGTCAGGTGAAGTGGGAGGGACAAGAAGAAAACTTTGAAACAAACAAAAGAATGCTTTAAGACAGCATTCTTAAATTACTATATTGAGTACTATAGCAATCTGAAAGATTGTCTCAGAAATAACTAGGATAGCAAATGTGGACAATAGAAACATCTTGACAAGTGAGCAAAGTGAGCAATGGAAAACTGGAAATACATTAAAGATGCATATTTCTTGCTAGTAATCTCCTTTAAACGGTGTCTACAATGAGCTATAGTGAGAACACAACATTTCAGTGCAAAACTGTGAATTACAAAGAAGTAATATAACAAGTTTCCCAAGTATCACAGTATTCAAGCTGGTTACAATGTTGCAGAAATACTTAGGGACACCCTTGGGTTCTTTGTCATCCTCCACCCTAGCCAGCAGCAATCATAAGAATGCTCTTCATTGAAGATTCTACGTAAGCCACAAAACCAAGGAAATAAATAACACCGGACAGTTACTTAGTTCAAGCAATATATCCTTCCTAGTCAGTTAGTTGGAATTGATGTACAGGACTTTCAGAATTTAAAATATTAAATGGTATGTTTCCATATTTCAACGACTTGAGTCAAACCACTAAATTAAGCCTGAGTCTGTCATCGAAACGCATTTCTGCAAGTGTGCAGGTGTAAAATCATCATACTCAAACCCCCTCATTTAAGCATAAAATTTCATCAGTAAAACTGCAGCAGCTGATTTTGAGAACTGGAGGAGTGGGCTATTTGTGTCTTAATAGGCAGCCTGTTTATTGCAAACCTATAGCAGCCCTTCCTTGCTTAGGAAGTATCAGAGTACTGTCCAATTCCTTTCTATGGCAGTGTATTTTCAGAAACAATGAAAAATACATGCAATATCATTAAAATAAGAGCCTTCCAAATCTACCAGCACTTCTGCAACTCAATTAAAACAAACACCCACATTACCAATAGCTGTTTGTACACAAATCTTAGATATCCTTATCCCTAGATAAGAACAGCTTTTTGCTCCAACAGTTGCATTACCATCAACAATAAATGGAAGACTTGCCTGGATCTTGTATAACTCTTTATCACTCAAACTCTGACAGAAATTGAAGAGACATTACTAAAACTGGAAGGTGGTTCTTTGGTTAAGCATGTGTGTCTGCTACTTTGTACCCATGGCCCTCACTGTATTTGTGGAAAAGCTGTTCAAGTATGAAATTTCTACCAAAACCCTTACTTCCTATTTATAGGAAGGATACATTTATAAAGATCCAATCAATACAACAGGCCTTAAATGTCACTAAAACTGCAATTTAAGCAAAATTACATATGGAAGAAAAGCACTAGAGGAGTTTGATGCTGTGACCTAGGTAACACACCATTTCAGGAATTTAAGAACTCCATTTATTATTGAGATTTGAGGTGCCCCTGCCCATGGCAGGGGGGTTGAAACTAGATGATCTTAAGGTCCTTTCCAACCCTAACTATTCTATGATTCTATATATCTTATTATGATATTTGGCCAGGGACCTACAGGGAAAAAAAAAAAACAACTCAAACTGAACTAAAAAAAATTCATGCTCTTTCCCCTTCCTCTTTTGGAAATAAATTTGCTTGAAAAGTTTGAACTCTGCCACAGCACTTAAAAACCAACATTCAACAATCCCCATTCACCTTCTTCCTATTATTGGAAGCAGATGTGACTTCCAGATGAACAGATGAGGTACATTACCCCTGCCTGAAACATTTAAGGTCTTTGATTAAGTTTAGTTGACCAGATGACTCCATTGGGATGGTGGGTAAACAGCAAAATACTAACTAGATGTCACTGCAAATACGGTAAAGATTCAAACTATTTAAATAAGTCTTCCTATTGCAATATGAGGAAAAGTCACATTTAACAATTTGCATGTCTACTAATTTCAGGAAGATATTAGAAATATCAGCCTCTAACAACCTTAAATTTCAGTGCGTATAGTGTTATAGAGTTACAGATGATGGTCAAAGCCTCTAAAGAGAGGAGCAGCAAATAATTATATTCTACTTTCTTTTATCAATAAGTGGTTTACACCTTTTTTTGCCACCAGATTAACTGAAAATAAATTATTTTGGAATTAGCTTTCTTTAAAGCTACTACAATTTAATAACACAAATAGCCCAATAAATAAAAGCCAAGTTAGTCGTTTTTGGAGACAAGATTACTACTCCAGTGGATATACCTGTCCTCTTAACTATTCTTTTTATGAAGACAAAAGTCTCCAAGGTGTTCAACAAGGCAGCTGATCTGTGCGTTGGTATGCTAAGCCATGGGAAGTAGACATTCCCTCCTGAGGAGGCAAAGTGCACGATAACGTAAGGCCAGCTCAAGAAGTTCAAGAAGTGCTTTCTGTTATAACCCAAGCTATGCTGCTGTGCTTCCCTGTGAGCTGCCCCTAGGCACAGCTGGAAAGGGACAGAAGGCCATGACTGTTGGGAACTCCAGACAGAAGACAGTGATTCTCTCATGCTGAATAGATGCAGCATAGCACCTTCATCACTCCGCAGCCATTTTAATCTCTTCAGGACTCGCTCTAGATGACCTGGGGAAGGGAGGATAAAGACAAAAGTAAAATTTAAATCTGTTCAGTGATCTGATCTAGTTTCCTACAAATTAAACAGGAATCAAATACACATGCAATTTTTTCTGTGTACTTTGGGAAGCTGTATCTACGCAATCTTGGAACATAACTTCTACAAGTCAGAAACTACAGACAAATCCAATTAGTGTTTTTCCTCTTAAGTTACACATATGAAAGATGACATTATTCATGTGAATAAAGCAAAGGATCATTTCTGACAAGCACAGAAACCTCTTTAAGATGTATGTATAATGAGCTGACCTATGTAACTGAACAAGACAGTAGAGACATTAAAATGGCTACTGTCATTAGTAACTTCACAATATGAATTCCAACTATAATTATTCAACTAGGAGTTTATTCAGCCTATTCCTTAACTGTACTTTAAAGATATATTTCCGTATTCCACATCTGGTAACTTCAATAAAGAGATTAATCAAGACCATACTTTAAATGGAATAATGCAATATAATATTATCTCATTTGTTAAATTCAAGTATGCCAATTTAGATTTTGCAGTATTGTACAGTAACACAAAAATGCAGTATTTATAGGCAGGCCTCTTAATAATAACAACAGTGAGTACTGACTACTAGATAGCCACTGAGAATAGTTTTACACAGAAAAAATGATGTTCCATTATCTCCTGAACTTTTTGAAAGAGCCTCCCATAAGAAGCTGAGTGACATTAAACAAACATTTCAGGTTTACAAGTTCCAGTGAGTATTTTACTTCACCATAACTTTTATTTCTAGAATATGAGATAGCTGAATCCTCTCCAAATACTTCAACAGGCATGTAGATGTATATGCACACTCATATATAAAACTCATGCATACACTCTCTTTACCAATGTGTACATATGCTGATCCATGTAAAAATGTAACACATACATGTAACACATTTATAACTTACCGGTAAACCTGTAATGGCCATGCTGATTGTGATGGAGTGGGCACTGAATTTGTTGGACTCACCAACATGGCACTATATATGTTGGAAGCAACCACAAGTATACAAAGTAGAATTGGTCCTATGATGGCTCCTTCCAGCCCCAGGTAGTACGCTCCACCAGCTACTGCAAGACCTGTCAGATAAGGATGGCCACCTCTGGAATGATGGCGCAAAAAGAACAGAATTAAATTAAGAACAATAAACAATACTCTCAATTACAAAATGTGAATTAATCACAAAGTTTTATTAAGCTTAGAAAACTACACAGCTAGCTATAGACACTGTCGTTTCACTTATCTGCTGTTTGACTGACAGCACAAATATTCCAAGCTGTATTCTGTGTCCTATTTGCACAACAGATCAAACAGTGTATTGTAGCACATAATGCTGGTAAATATCCACAATGGAGCAGCTACTTTATAGACATCTGCTGAAGAATGTCTGAAGAGTTAATGGCAAAAACATTTCCATTTCGAAAATGGAAAGATGATGATTACAAAGACTGTTCATGCCTTATGGTCAAGAATTGTTAAATTTTAAGACAACTAGAAACATGTAGTATGAATGCCCCTGAGCAAACACATTTACACTATGATAGCAACTTGCATTGCACCTTTCAAAGAACAGTTAGCATATATTCTTTAAATACATAGTCATGTCTTCTCATTTTGTTATAAAACACTCTCTCAGACTGTTTGGTATCATTAGGCTTTTAATGTTTTCAGATGAAAAACAAACCCAGATTTTTATGAACGTATTTACTGGAAAGTAGGGGCCAATGGAGCTTTTGGTATGAGCTATTATGGCAGCAAGTAAGCCACGCACTGTTCTTTTCCATGTTATCAGTTCGGGTGTGTCACATGAATCCTATCAAGAGCAGTTATACAAAACCTGCTCATCATGTGTAATCTTTATGGTTAAAATAATTATGCTAATATGGAATTATATAAGAAAAGCTACAGTTGAAACTTAGCACCCAATTTTCAGGAACTTGCTCTAAACTCTGAGTGTAATGGAGTGAAAATACCAGCTAGTATAGAGCTCCAGCAGTCTCAGCCAGATTTCTACTACGGTCCTGACTTCTATTCAACTCCCACACTGGCAGTCTTTGCCTTCATTGCAATTGTGTGTGGAATCAGACCTGTAGTATCATACACACCTCAATCATATCTTACCTAGACCCAATTTAACCTACTGGTAATGCCAGATTGTTTTTCTGAGGGGACTGATTTCTCCAACAGTAGACACATGATTCATTTCTAAACTTTATCCAGCCCTTGCATCAGTTTAAACATTCTTCTGGCTAGTTTGCTAAATTAAACAACAGATCACCCGATGAAATAGGACTACAGCATAAGTTTAATGCATTTGGAAAACCCTGCATAACCTGATTATAGCTATTTAAAATATATTTAATCTAATCCATGAGACAGCATGACGCTTACTGTTCTGTTTAATGAGAAAAATACAATTTTGCTCCACTGTCAGAAAATCTATTCCTGCCACATGTATTTTCTGGACAATAAACAGAGCCTGCATCCCCTACAGTCAAAAAATGTATTCTAATAAGAAGAAGAATTATTGTCTGGTTAAATAGCTACTAGCCTTAAATGTATCTACAATTTATTGTTGGAACAAAAGTCCTAAGTTGATTATACTTCACCTGTTAGCTTTAATTCATAGAAAAGAACTAGTGTCATAGTCAATGAAAATTAGTATTAATACTGTACATATTATCATTAGGTCTCTCTGTTCAGTGTAATCATATCTGGTGAACAAAAATATTAGTTTCTAACAACACAGAACTGAAGCACTTAATGTCCTTATTCTACATTAACTCTACTGTAATAAAAATCAGAACAAATGAAGGACTAGTACTGGCATACAACTAAGTCTGGACCACAAAATGCTCAATTCAGTTTACCAGAATTGTTTCTGATGATCAAGACTGAAGCAGTAACTAGAAGAGTACAACTTTCTCTCTGTTCTGTACATGGCTGTGAACATGTCTTGCTCTCCATAGTTTGGAGTTTGTTTTTCTGTGTACAATCTCAAAGCTGAAACCAGGAGACATTTCATGTCAATAGAGACAGACAAACACCTAGCAAGATTTTTCAAGCAATTCGTGCCTACATCCCACAACAGGAAAACAGCACTGGCTTCTGTCTCTGTAGAAGCCTATCTCCAGTTTTGCAATTTTATCTGTCTCAACACATTTAAAGATCAATCCATAATCAATAGCCTCTTACACCGGGGTGTGGTGACACAACACAAAGGCTAGTTTCAAACAAATCCTCACATTTCTCACAATCCAGTCTGAAAAACTGAGGTGTTTTTTCTCAGGTCCCTAACTAGCTCATGGATTTCTTCTTTGTTCTGCAGCATCATCTGGCAATAGGTGAGGTAAAGGAAATACTACACATCTTTAGTCAATGACTACATAAATTTCAAAGGCATTCTTAGAATTACTTTGCCAACCAAAGCAGTTGATTTTGCTGACATTGAGAACAAGTTCACAACTTCGAGTGACAAAGTTCACAGAAAACCGGCCAGGCAAAGTAAAGGCACTTAGGAAGAAAGAATTCTTACTATAAGGCGATTCCTATGCTTGGAGACACTGTCTGCATGCTTCAGAAATTAAAGTGTCAATAATCATTAATCATTTTTACAATACTAACTTTAAAAAGCCTCCAATGTACTTACCCTGATATATCTGAATAAATTGCTGTATCCACAAAGTAGGTTGGCAAGAGGTGAAAAACCAAGAGCAAAATAGCTTTGCATCCCTGTCCTTGCACAAGCCACAAATCTAGGACTGCAGGGATGGCTGCCCAGTATGTCCCCAGAAATGGCACTGCTCCAAGGATTGCTGCTAATGCTAGAGCACACAAGCAAAGGTGAGAAAAACCAGAGAAACATATTTCACAAATACATTTACAGTTAAATTCTGATGCTTTTGCCACACCTGCAGTCCCATTCCTATCAACTGTTGTAAATAAGATACTGAAGAAGTGCTGCATAAAGCTCTTGGTGTTTTATAGCTGTTGTTTAGAAAAAAAAAAAAAAAAAACAAAATTATGCTATTCCCCATAACAAAAAGCTTCACCAACTGCCTGCCAGTCATAAGGAGTTACTTCCAAAGGAGGCAACAATTCAAAAAAAATAACAGTTATACCAGTCTTACACATTTCAAACTTTTATATAGCTACAAATCAGCAACCGTGTGCAAGAAAACATACAAGCAGAAGTCTCCTTGTAACTTAGCGCATCTCCTGCATTCAACTGTAATAACGCAGAGAGGACTGCAAGAAACCACACAAATATAAACTCCATGACACGTATTTCTGTATACACACGTGTACACATAGGAGTATGCCCTTCTAAATATACAAATTATACAAATACCTGTTGAAATCTAAAGTGATGCTGGGGAGGGACTCTTCATTAGGGACTGTAGTGATGGGACAAGGGGTAAGGGTTCAAACTTAAACAGAGGAAGTTTAGATTGGATATAAGGAAGAAATTCTTTACTGTTAGGGTGATGACGCACTGGAATGGGTTGCCCAGGGAAGTTGTGAATGCTCCATCGCTGGCAGTGTTCAAGGCCGGGCTGCACAGAGCCTTAGGTGGCATGGTTTAGTGTGAGCTGTCCCTGCCCCTGGCAGGGGGTTGGAACTAGATGATCTTAAGGTCCTTTCCAACCCTAACTATTCTATGATTCTATGATTTTATGATGCAGTACTGCTGTTATTCTAATTTAATGCAACAGGAATAAACATAACATGAATAATTAAGACATTTTTTTCTCTTTTTTTTGGTCTCATTAACCAGCAACCAAAAACTTCTAAGATTTCATATGTAGCTGAAAGAAAAAGAACAACTGCCTTCTAAGTAGGTATAATGACAATCAATGCCTTTAAGTAGCTGCACTTTTTAACAGAGCCATTTCCTATTATCCTGGGTTTTGTTGCTTTATGACTTTCCCTCTTGTTCCCTTGTACGCGAAGTTACAACATTTTAAATTTACTATTATTAGATTATTTTTAGTGGAAGAGAAGCAAAAGAGGAACAGAGGAGAAGATTTTTCAGTGAAAACTGTTCAGCCATTTCTAAACCTAAGATTAAAGAATAAAAGAAAACCAGAGGCTGGTAATACAGTCAGGCAACAGTACTGAGAATAAGCAGCAGGCCTCCATCCTGCATTTTCATGATACCACATCTTCCTGAATTTAGGCATCTTGAAAAATCAGCACCTGTCAACTACAGAAGAAACAAAATACAAGGCATGCAGAGTGAAGTTAAAACCTGGAAAGACTTGGGACTGAACAGAAGGGAGAATTACATCCTGCAAAAGGAACAGACAGGAGAAGTAAAATAGCTGGTAGGGGAAGTGCTGTGAAAACAGAAAAAGGCAAGGCACAGGGGTAGGATAGCAATCAGGGACTTCACTCTGCACATGGCCATTCCCAAAAATACCTTCAAGACTAATCTTATCAGCGATATTTAATCATACTTATCTTGTATAATATATATGTAACCATATTATCTAAAAATAATTATAATTGTTCAAATTCTTACCAGATGGTATGAAGACTATGTTAATCCCAAATATAGTGTGAGTCAGCCAAGTGTAGAGTCCATAGAACCCAGCCATTTTGAGGGAAGCATCAAATACACCTCTAAAACAATCAAAGAAACTCTGTTAAATTTTACTGGAAATAAGATTCTAGGAACTATAAAGATACATACAAGCTGTTTTTGAAAAACTGCAAAGCCATTAATGCCACAAATAACACAGCTGAAAATGTAACTTCTGATGCACTAAAGACGCATTTGTTCCCACTAAACCCTTATGCTTTTGTCAAGCCAACTTCCACCGCCTTGTTGGTCTTTTAAATCTTAGACCTGTCACATAGAAATCCCTCTGCACTATAAAGAAGGTATCTCAATTTCTGAAACTCTTCATTGTTGACACCAAGTTTTCAACATTTTAATGCAACCTGTCAGGTCCTTTCAAAACAAAACCAAAAAGAGAAAAAGCCCCAAGCACATCCAGAACAATTTGTTAGGAAGAAGCATTAAATCTACATTTTTGAGTAAATCTTTTTCCTATCAAAAAAGCAGGAACTGTAGCACAAATACATCTCAGTTGTCAAAAATACATAAACATATCCTTATATGTCGTATCCTTAAAATATATAAGCCTGTCCTCAAGTATCTCCTTATATTTCCCATTAAGATGTTTTCTCTACTGTAGTAAAATTAACAGGGTCTTAAATTCTGTAAGAATGCCCCAAAACTACACATGAGCATACTGGAGGAGAGGCAGGCCTCTAGCTTGAGGCAGGTAAATGAAGCATCAGCTTCACCTGAAATTAAAATATGTATCTACAACTACAGGAAAGACTTACTTTTAATCAGTTATTTTAGATTTTCCCCCAGAGACTATAAAAGAAGGGAAGACAGTCTCATTATGGTAACCAAAAGGAAGACAACAACCCAAAAAAGAGATAACAACAGCCAGAATAAATTGCTGTGAATTTAACTATGTTAGGGTATAACTGCAAAACTGTTTCTCATTCATAAGAAAACCACCAAAATTGCCTAATTTACAGTTTTTACATTTCATTTCTGACAAGCATCATTTTCTTTTATCCTCAGCTGAATTTTATTCAAGTTTAAATTCAAGTTCTCCCATGTCTTTTGCTGCTGTAGTCATGCAGCTTGTAAGAAAATTTTACACTGTTAAGACCGTTACTCATTACAAGTGCACTAAGTGAGTAACAAAAAAATTCATCATGGACCATCAGGGATGGCCTGGTTTGATGTCATTCTGCAAACTGATACATAAAATATTTCAATAGCAAAAAAGCATGTACTTCTGAAAGACGTAGAACAGTACAGCATCTCTCTAGCTCCTTGCATCTAGCATGAACAACTAGTAAACTGGAAGGAGAAGGCATTGCACAGTGCTGAGC
Organism: Ara ararauna; assembly: GCA_028858755.1. Classification (NCBI taxonomy): domain Eukaryota; kingdom Metazoa; phylum Chordata; class Aves; order Psittaciformes; family Psittacidae; genus Ara; species Ara ararauna. The sequence continues at coordinate 69,546,214 of CM054377.1, read as the reverse complement.
AGCTGTGAGGTGCCAGTGGCCAGGCAGAAGTGAGGAGGCTGTATCTATTTTCATTTTCCTCCCCTCTTCACCTTTCTCTGTCTGTCCCAACTAGCCAGAAAAAAAAGCACAGGGGATCCAAATCTGTGGCAAGTGTGGCCCAAGAGAATTCCCTTAAGTCTCTGAAGACCCACGGTTTTTAATTCTGTAGGAAAAAAATTAAGAATCATCTCTTGAAGTCTCTAGATGGAAAACACTAACCAGAACTTTCATCAACAGCATGCTTCTGCTACTCTGCATCTTCAAGATGATGTAGTATGCTAGTGCAAATGCTAAATGAATTTATTATCCTCTGTAAAATGGAGACCTTCCTGGGGCAATTATGACAGTAAATTCATTCCATCTCTTAATACGCTATTGGCATACATGCAGCTTCCCTTTATATACAAGAGTAATTGTATATTCCAGAAATCAGAAAATCCGATTGTTGCTCACGTCTCACTTTGGCACTGTATCTGTATGAACCACTTTACCTGCAGGAACTGCCATCTGCAGATGTGTAATTTATGAGCACTTTGGTGTAAGGCATACTTACACATACATATTTGGTTTTACTAAGCTTTGAAAAGCATCTAAAATAAAATAATAAAAAACCAAAAGAGCACAAGGGTCATACTTCACACTATTCGGATTAAAAACTAAGAAACTTCTGAAAAATTACCAAATGCTTCTGCATAGCTGGCCTAAGTATTTTTTGTTGTTGTTAAATTTCTTTCTACTTCACTGAGGAACTAGGCAATTTTCTTGTGGATTTCAAAAGGGAAAGCACCACCTCTTCATTTTATGGGTTTTGTGAGTTTTAGTGGATTTTTTCCCCTCTTTTACTGATCCTCCCATAGAAAGTCTACAATTTCCCCTCTGCTTCTGCTGAAGTTTACATTCACCCGTGTCCACCTGAATTCAGGTTCACATCACAGAACCTGCAGGCAAGGCCTGTTCACCATCAGCAACAGAGTGAAATTTCAGAAGTTTCAACCCAATGCTGCAAGAAGCCCAGGTGAAAGGAGCTCTTCAACTCACAGTATTCATTTTTTGACCTCAGAGTTAATTTGATTTTCTGCATCTCTCTGTTCTCTAGAGCACTGGAGAAAAGCAAAGCATATGGGCTTAAATGATGAGAATTGGAGTTTCCAGAAAGATTAGAGTAAGCATATAATAAGTTCAGAAGAAAGTTACTGGTTACTATGCTAAATTTATAATGAAGGCATATTGACCCTGGCAGCTGAATGGGCATTAGAGTAAAAACTAGTCAAAAGTGATATTTGTCTTTGGAAAAGTTTGCAAGAATTAACATTTCCCTAAATACCCTATAAAATACTTCACAAGCCACAGAGCAGTTTACAATCCAATTAAAAGACAAGTCTGGTAACAGGAACACTCTAGGCCAAAAATACTATTAGAAAAAGACAATTTCACTTTTTTGTCACCTTCTTTATGCAAGTCATGTTTGCTATTCTCTCATGTCCTCTAAGTAGACAATACAAGGATTGTACCATATATTTGTTGCAAAGTCTTCCTGTATACAGAGCTAATTTGAAATGATGCTGTAAGAAACTCCATTCAATTTCTTTTGAAAATCATAGAATCACATAATCATATAGTAGGGCATCATCATAGTTAGGGTTGGAAAGGACCTTAAGATCATCTAGATTAAAACCCTTACATCTTAAAAGTAGAAGGTTCAAGGTATAAGGGCAAATGCAATGCATTCCAAACTTCACAGCACAGTTTCACGATTTATTTCAAATCAGGTTAACTCAAAACTGACACAAGGAAAGAGCCCTCCCATTCCCCTGTTCTTGAGCATTCATTTCAGCCTCAGATCACCCTTCCTTTCCGACCTGATAGCATGGTCTCTTTTACGTGCCATGATGTTATTTACAATGAATGCACCTAATAATTCTTTCTTGCTGGGTTAGTTTTAACTAACCAGCTCAGCTCTCTACTACCCATCCAACTCCTAGAGCAGAGGCATAAATAGCTGTGTTCCCACCAGGAAAGAAGCCGGCACACTCGTGGCTGGAGGGCAGGAACTTGTCTTTGGACAATAGCGCTGCCTTATCCTAACTGAAACTGACAGCCTCTGCTACCATGACTTCAAAACCAAATAACTCATTTTCTTCCTTCAGACACCACCAAAATCCACTGCAAAGATGACCTACCACTGACAATCAAAGGACAGCTATTATCTCGAAAAGGACTGAAGTATTCTTCCAAATTTCAAGCAGTCACTGGGAGGACACTGACAAATTAAATGACTCAAAGGAATCCTTTTGCAAAAAACCTCTTAAGCTGTTGACTATCTTTAAGGGTTCTGTTCTTTTAGGAATAAAAAAGACCCTCATTATTTTTCAGTTTCAAACTATACAGGAAAATAAACAAAGGGCACTAAGACATATTCCAGCTACAAATAAAGCAGAAGTGTTTCTTGACCGAGCAAGATCATCTCAGGAGCAATACAAATATGCAAATAATTCTCAGAGAAGACTCCATGACAAGATTTCAACAGTTTTCCTGTTGAAATTAATTTCTCCTTAAGGAATGATACAACTGAAAACAGAGAGGTGACAGCTCCAACATACAGAGGCCAGCAATAACACTAATCAGATCACGTCATACGGTCGTCAACAGAGCACCTTGAGATGCTCTAAATGATGCAAATATTGCACCTTTCAGGGAAATAGAGGGCTCCAGTGAACGTACAAAAACTTCAGACCTTTGTCCTTTGGCTAGTCCAAAGGACACAGCAGCAAACAGATTTGCTTCTGTAACAGAGAAACGTCAACATTCTCTGAAAAAGAACAATTAACATTTAGTCCAAAATGTAAATTTGATTATTGTTTTGCAATTCAATTGCATTTGATTTTTTTTACTCATAATATCTGTAATTATTTTTAATGATTATTTTGGCCTGTTGCAGTCACACAGACCACATAAACTTAAAATTATTCTTCTGAGAAGCGTGTTTGAAAACATTAGCTATTTCTGAATCAACTGTTTCTAACATTTTGAGTTTGTTACCATGAGCAGAACACAATGCTTACTAAGTGCAACACCTAACTATTCTTAAAATGGTTCTTGGAACATAACATATGAAAAGCCAAACTAGTTCAGACCAATGGTCTGTCTAGCCAGCATTCCTTCTCTAGTAGAGATCAGAAGCAGACATTAAAGCAACAGAAGAAATAGGACAAACATATTGAACAATCCCCCTGAACATTTTTCCCAACTCTTATTTCCACCTCAGGGGATATCATAAACCCTACGCAGGCTGTCTATTCAGTAATAGAATCATAAAATAGTTAGGGCTGGAAAGGACCTTAAGATCATCTAGTTCCAACCCCCCTGCCATGGGCAGGGACACCTCACACTAAACCATGTCACCCAAAGGCTCTGTCCAACCTGGCCTTGAACACCACCAGGGATGGAGCATAATATCTATTCTTAGCCCTGTCCAATTCTGCAAGTTGCTGCAACTTCAACATTCTTTGGCAGGACCTTCCCCATGTCTACTGCATGAACCAACACACTTGTCTGATTTTTTAAACCTTGCTTTCAATGATCCCAAGATTTTACACTGGAAGAGACCATGAGGAGTCATTCCTTTCATCCTTTCATCCTCAGTCATCCTTTTCACACTTGTTCTGATCTTGCAAACCCCATTTATGTAACATCCTTTTTCCAGGCTGAAGAGTCCTAATCACCTCATTCATTCTTCATACTGAAACTGACACTTAACTTCATTCTTCTAATCAGTTATGTTACAATCTTAGCTGTCTGAGATGCAAGAATCAGAATGGCATACAGTAATTCAGGGGATAGGCAAACCACAGATTCACACAATGAAAGTAATATTGTGTATTTCTGCTGTCTGAGTCTGTTGTAACAAATCCTAATGATTAATATACCTTCTGATGTCTTTTGAGTATTACCAACCATTGAGCCAGCATGCCTACCTGAAAATACAGCTCCCAAGCAGTAACAAGACAGCACAGAGGCCATCCATTTATGTGTGCAGTTAGGCTTGGGTTTTACCCTCATGCATCACTTTCATCTACATGGTATTTCATAAGTCATTTTATCCCCCAGCAGAAGACACTGCTGTCTTCTAACTGAATTTATCTATAATCCTGCTGCAATTCCACAATCAGCCCTTAGCCTTACTAGCTCAAACTAGTTTACCAGTATCAGTGAAGCATCCCTCTCTACTTCTTTCCCAAGGCAATCATGAATAGATGAGGTCCTTACCTCAACACCATCATTTGCTCCTGCCCTCTGTTTCTTATATTTTAAATGATTATTTATCCATGAAGAAACAGTCTCTGTTATCTCATCTCTATTTAATTTCCTTGAAAGTCTTTGGAAAGAGATGCTGTAAAATGCCTTTATGAAACTTAAGTAAAACATAGTAGAAGGATCAACTTATTAGTGGCCTTGCTTGCTGACCTCTTAAAAAACCACGAAGAGTAAGGCAGACTTCTCCCTGTGGAAACTCCAACTAAATCATATTCATCAGGTGCTGGTATGTCCTTAACTTTAGTTCTTACTAAGTTGCACTGTACTGATGCTCAGCTGATATGTCTGTACTTCTCGGGTAGAAGAAGAACACTGCTTTTTTTAATTTTGGCCCCGAGTTTAACTGGGTGAATCAAGTCTCATCTACGCTCAGTAACTTCCTATTGCTCATTTTCTGTCTTTTCTTCCACAACCTCTTCTACAGCCACTTTAATCTCTGATTCTGCTGCAGCTAGCCATAAGCAGGCTTTTACAATGTGACTCCCTCCACTTACCTTCACAGCAACAAACAACACAGCATCCATTTACCTCCCCCCTGCAACAGCCTGTGGCTGCTGAGTATTCCTTGTCATCCCTCAGCCCCCCTGAGCTTCTGGCTCCTGCTGAGTATGGAAAAAGGCATTTTGGTTTGACAGCATTTTGTGGAGCTTTCAGCAACTGAATCACCTCCCCCCTACCCTCAGCCTACTTTTATTTGCTAAAGTTGATGATCCTTTTGTTTTCTTCATTTAGCTAAAGTGGCAGCTTTTTAAAGGGTAGTTTCTCATTTCCTTGGCCTTTGTTACTCTGCAGTTCAGCTATATAGTCAGCCTTTCTGAGCTTTTAGCATGCACTGGGCACAGTACATTGAACATTTATTATTCTCCACACCACTTGTAAGGATGCAATTCTTTTAGATCCCTGTTTTAGCCTAAAAAGTGCATGAATGAAACAGCTACCTGGACTCAATAAAGCTCAAGATCCATTTCAGTCTTAAGAAAGTCCCAGTCTGTTCAGATTTTTACTATTGTAAGATTATAAATCACAGGCATAGAGAAGAGGGCATTCTGATTGCATACGCTGGTGGAGTGAATAAATAATGGATTGAGCTTATAATTCGTCGTAATATGACAAAAAAAGTAAAAAGCTAAAGCTGTGATGTTAAATCTTTAAAATGTCAGGAAATCCTGAAGTTTTGTATTGGCCTCCATGCTGCCTTTTTACATTACAATAAATCTGTATTTTAAATAGCATAAATCTAACCAAGGTTACAATAATATATACTGCAATCTCACATACATGCAAAAAGAGTTATTTGATACGTGAGCATAGAATCCTACAATTTGTTATACTAAAAATAAATCTCATAGTATCCCTTTATTGTTAGGCCTGGTGGAAGACCTCTTCCCTATACATTTAATAATTCTTTCAGCAACCCTTGTCTTCCCATCCCTCCCAGTTACCTTCTAGGCCTGCCTTAGAAGCAAAGATAGAAACTAACTGGCTGAACTGAATTTGAGATGCAAATTAAGTGTCACTGGTTTTACTGATACAGTGTATGTCAAATACCAACTAAACTAATTTAAATAGAGATTGTAAGATCTGACATACAAATAACTGTTTTAAAAAGTTGGTGTACAAACAGCTTACATACGCAATTCCTAAGTGCAATATGTAATTAAAGGACTAGTATCTAAGACACTATGTAGTTGCATTATTCATAAAGAGTGTGGGCAAATGTGCACATACACAGCCAACCCACATCCTCTATGTGTTTACAGACACCTTCAGTCGTAAACTGGACAGTCACAGAATTACAAACTATAAAAATGCACGATGGGGACTGCTGTTAGAATATACAGAATGCACCATCTGGAATATGAAAGAAGCAAACAGCAGAATATTGGCACTGCCTCATATAAAAAAAGGAAGCCCTCAATATCCTGTCAATGTGTTTGAAAATACGCTTGCTATATACAGTGTGCACAGCACAAAGAACAGACTGTTTGTTCCAGTATCTGATTATACACTTACATAATCTCACAGATTAAGGGTAATAAACTGTAAAATGCCTACATACTCTGTGATATCCTTGACCCAAATTATGTGTGTACAATAATGAACATTTTTTCACAGTTTCAGGTAAATTTGGAAAAAAAGAGTAAAGATTAAGCATGAGCAAATCCATTATTTTCTCAAGTATTCTTTGAATTATTCTTTAATTTTTTAAAATCATTTGTATGTAAAGCAATACACATACAGATGTGTTTAGTAAGAACAATTCAGTATAAAAGAAAAAGGAAATACCGGTAAAGGCAAATCCTTTTTTTGCATAGGCCAATATTTAACACTAATATAGTGCTACGAGCAAGTCATATGGTTATTGGGTTATTGCAACTAAAACATTCAGCTGATAAATACTACTATCTGTCCCACTAGGATAATCGGGTTACAGTTACTGTCAGTTTGGTTCTGCAAACGTACTGAAACATTGCAGCATTTCTTCTAGATTTACAGACTACAGTCTACCTTTTCTTTTTTCTCTCCAGTAGTTCAATTGAAGCTTTCCTTTCCTCCATGCAATTAAAAATGTATGTTATTCCCAGTTTTAGACTAGAAAATTATTTCATTAAAGCAGAATAATTTTCAATTCTATTTCCATCTCATAACATATGCAATAAGTAGGGCTTATAAAATCAGGAAGGTCCTGTTAAATGCATTCCTGTGACAAAGGAAATTTCTGCAAGAGATTCTCTTGCTGCTAAAGAACATACATTGCATGCAAAAGTTCAGTCAGAAAAACCAGTCAGTTAACAGTTGTCTTGGAAAAATTAAGCTGAAAGACATTATTACTCTTGCAGTAAAACAAACAAAATCACACATTTTGCTTTTTCTAAGCATTAGCTTAACATGCTGGAAGATTATTGTTTTCTGTGGGAATTGTATCACCATCTCATTTTCTCCACCACTACTGCTGGGCTGCCAGAGCAAACCAGCTAGATGCTTCAACAGCTTTTTTGTTTATTTGCTTGCCTGCATAGTAGTTCATTTTAGATCTCTGTAAATGTTAATAAAGAAAAGTTGGAAATGCATTAAGAACCTACTTCAGCCATCAAGGCACGACAGGTTTTCTTCATACTGAATCTCTCTTTGACTTTCTGGAAAATTTCAGAATATTAATTTAAGAATACGATTACTGTGTCCTCTTTAGAAACACCCAATATTTGAAATTACTTTTATACAGCCAATGAAGAATCTAATCAAATTTGAGGTGTATGTGGCAAATGAAGAAAATGAAGCAAATAATGATAACCCTTCTCAAATTGAAAACAAATGGTACTCATCTTCCTGGCATTACAGAACAAACTTCCACCAACACGTGTTTCAAGACATCACTCAAAATACTGATCTTGGTTTAAGACCATTTTACCGTGGAACTAGGCCCCACCAAAATTGAAAGCTGCAGTAACTTTAAGCCACAGCCATACCCGTGTGCATGCACTCATGTGAAAGTATCGCACACACTAAATTGCACTGAGGCCGTGAGAACATGCAACTTAGTAATGTGCAATATCTCCACCAGAGCAAGCAGAATGGGAACTTCAGGGAAGAAGGGTATGGTGCATTCAGGAAGAGAACGACATGCTGCTCAGGGAAAGGAAAATGGTTCAGGCAAAGGTGTGCATGCCACTACTTTGGAGACCTGTGAATTGGAGGTTTATAGTGGTTCATACATTCGGGAAGAGGGGGAGGAATCCAGACAAGGGCACCACCTCCCCATTCCAGGGGTAAAGGACAATAATTTTCCTACTTATGAAGTGAGGTAGGTGATTTATGAACTAACTTGATTTTACAGAACCTTTCTGAACAAAGCAAATCTCACACTGATATGCCGAGATAACAGCTTTCCCCCAACCCTCAAAATACTCATTATTCATGCAATAATGAGCATTTTATACCCTCAAATATATTCTCAAAATAATTCATTATTCATGCAATTATAATTACCATGAAAACTTTCACTAACTAGTACTGAGAACTAAAATCATCTAAATAAGCTGGTCCAAGTGGTTCTCACATTTCTAAAGGTAGTCATCTTCCTCACCCTGACTGAAAGTGCTGCTGAAAGAATTACTGCAACCTACTCTGGGATAACCCTTCTGTGACAGTCACCAGTCCCCTTCCTAACAAAGGAATTTCTTTCCAAATTATCAGTCTCCCTTCAGTGTCAGGTAAAATTAGGGAGGTCATTCTTGGAGTTACTAAAAAATGCCTGAGAGACAAAGCAGTCATTGTTGCCAGCACAGGTTCACAAGGGGAAAGTCCTGTTTAATTGAAAACAAAATCTGTGGACTTCCCACAATGCTGGGTGTTCCCTAAAGTCACCTTGTCCTTCAAAGGCCTCCAAGTGATCTGCCTGTCATTCGCTGCTCAGCCCTTGTACCACTAGACTACCCAAGCAAGCCCTCAGGTCAGGCATGGCATGACTTGCCCTTGCCAAACACCTGTTGGTTCTCACCACCTGACATGTGCTGCTGGCATTTTGCCTTCCTCTGTCCTGGATGAACAGATTTCCTATCAAAGGCATTTCATAGACTCATAGAATAGTTAGGGCTGGAAAGGACCTTAAGATCATCTAGTTCCAACCCCCCTGCCATGGGCAGGGACACCTCCTACTAAACCATGCCACCCAAGGATATGTCCAATCCAGCCTTGAACACCACCAGCGATGGAGCATTCACAACATCCCTGGGCAATAGGAGGGCATTTTATCCCATGGCTTGGAGAACGCAATTCTTCTATTCCCGAACTTCTTTAAAACTCATGCAGTATCATCTTTTTTTCTCCCTCTACTCAAGCACAAATTAACATCTGAGGTACTGTGACAAAAGGAGTCAGATTCAACACCTGGCCCAAAATAGGCTGGAAAGCTGTTCTTACCCCAGTACAGCTTATAAATCAATCCACGTGCACAGATAACTGTCACTGTCTTTGAAAACTCATCATCTAGGGAATTAGAAAAAATATTTATAAAATCTGTAGTTACTTATAGTCCAACACACAAAAAAAAAAAAAAAAATCACAACACAGGTCCAATGACAGAAATCGCAATGGGAAAAGGTCTTGGTTTGATTAGGTACTTGGTGGATAATAACTTCAAGTTAAGGAATTTCTTGAGTTACAGAAACTGCTGATTGCCCTTTTCTTCTTCCCCTTCTCCATTCTCCTCACAAGTAAGTAGCAAAAGACACAAAGAACAGACTTCCTTGACTGCATTCAAGTTGCCCAGTGCTTTTCATGAACCCATTTTAAGTAAAAGACCAACAGAAGTAATTGACAATATGGAAGAAGAGTATTTTTATGTCATGTGGTCCCTAAGAAATAGGGATGTAACTGCATCTCTTGCCAGAAGGATCCCTGCCCTCTGGAGAGGACTAGTAGTCCTAGAAGTAGGACTAATAGTCTTAGCCTCGTGCACATGCTATGTCCTGCTGAAGAGTGATGGGAGCTGGAACACAGCTGGTGACTTTCAATATTTATAACCTGGTCTTTCTATACTTCTGGTCTATTTGAAGGCATCACTGTTTTGAGGCTGGATTCAGGTTGTTTAATTCTGCCACAGCCTAATGATGAAATTGACTACAGAAGGTTCATTATTTGATAATACATGAAGAAACAGATGGAGCCTCTTCCTCCCATCAGACCACCAAGCATTAACATCCATTTTGCATACCTTTTATAGATGAGGTGAACAGACATTTTTAGGTTCCTGCCCCTCTAGCAACAAATCATCTTCAAAAACAAAGGACAGCTGCTGCTTTGTGACAAAAACAATGGCTTGCAGTGGCAATTGTTTTTCATATGGCACCAAATTCCAATTAGGCACCAAATACAGGCTAATACTGAACAAATAAGAATGAGCAATCCAGGCTACCTTAGTGAACACAGACTGAGTTCTCTTGTATATGACAAGTAGCTTCACATTCCACATTCTCCAGACACTTGCTTTTTAGAATCATAGAATAGTTAGAGTTGGAAAGGACCTTAAGATCATCTAGTTCCAACCCCCTGCCATAGGCAGGGACGCCTCACACTAAACCATGCCACCCAAGGCTCTGTCCAAGCCAGCCTTGAACATCGGCAACGATGGAGCATTCACAACTTCCCTAGGCAGTAGCGCCTGCAGTTACTGATGCCTGCTGGCTCTTTCCTGCTCATTTTCCTGTGGCTTCTCTAACATCTTTTTTTTTTTCTTTCCATCATTAGAAAGTCTAACAAATACCTTGGGTCACCTGTGTCCCAGACCTATAAACTTAAAATTGCATTTAATACAAATCTCCCTTGCAGAGTACCTTGCACCCACAGAAGCCATGTCCTATTTTTGCCACTCTTCCCCTCTACCAAGGCTAAAACGAACAATTTTTCAGACAGTTTTCAGTTTCTAGATCTGCTTGCATTCTTCAGAAGAGATAGAACTGATATATTAACCATGTGATCAATAAAAACTCAATAGCAGTCACTCAAGTGAAGGGCTATTAACGTTCTGGCAGATTTCCAAATCTGTTGCTTTCTACCTGGATTGCCCCTTCAATTCAACTGATGACAGCAGTTACCATTGTTATTCAAGATCTTTCACAGCATGATATTACCTTCTCATTGTCAAAACATATCCAGGAACAGCTTAATTCCAGTGACAGATAACAACCCAAGAACAGCGGCAAACATTTGGCAATGAGTTTGGGAAGCAATACATTGTTGGTTTAAAGTTTATTCTTGTTGTGTATGTATGTGCAAGATGACACAGAAAGCAGTGGTGTGAGAGAACGGCTGCATAGAATTTAGCGTGGAGTCTGCTGTCTTTGCCCAGTCCATCAACTTTTTCAAAAAAGTGACTGATGACTTAAATGCCATATTTAAAATCCATTTATCATGTTACCAACATGTTAGTCTCAAGCTGCTAACAGGTGAAAGCTGACAGGTTCATTCATCTGTGATGAATGAAATACATTATTGTACAACCCCAAAAATTGCTTTATTGTGAAATCTCAGTGAACCATACTTAAACACACACACACACCCCCCTCCTCCTTCAATTACTGTAGTAGTTCAGAGGTGAAACATAAGAATGGCAACTAAGCATGAAACACTGTGGATGCACTCTGGAGGTGTAGTACAGCACTGCTGTACAGGGGATGAGGAGAGCACTCCCCTGCTGCTCCCTGTGGCATAATTTGGTTCATGGAGATCGTGAACTAGATTTCTTTCAGATGAAACGGAACTGGAAGATGCACTCCAGGACCATATTTAATACACTTCAGCTGCAGATGGGTACTTAGTCCCCAAGATTAGACTAAAATTAGTTCAAACTAAGTAAGTCTGAAATGTGTACAGCACAGATGTCAGGTCCTCAATTTCAACTGTTTTGCTGTATGAATTTGCTCTACTGAGCTACGTTAGCTGCTAATGCCACACAGCTGCAAAGACACTGTGGTTAGAGATATCATGAAATACTACTATGCACTAGTACTAGCTTTATGAAATACTAGTATTCACTACAGCACAGACCTCTGAAATTTTTTTAAGCAAGCCCAATCAAATTGCTCTTTTAACAACCAAGGGGTAAAATAACCAACACTAGGTTCTTGAACATCTGTCAAGATTTGCAACTCATCTCTGAAACACAAGCTGTTGCAATTGCTAAGTATTTATAGGTAAACTTCAAATTTAAAAAAGCAATTTTCTGGAAAAGGCAAGAAATCAACAACATACCTTATCGCTTCCTCCACGGATTGACCCACTATATTTGAGGAGGGACCTGGCTGAGACAAAGGTGTCAGGCTAATCACCCATTTTACTGGCTTGTAGTACTCATCACTGGAACTCAACAGGTAGAACAGCGTGGTCAGAAAAATCACCTGCAAAACAAATTGGAGTTTTAAATTAAAAGGCAATAAACACTTTCCAGAACTACAGTATGCAGCTTTGCTTCAGATACTGGACATCAGTTGAAAGCCAGAAAATACTATACCACAAAGTTGGATTTAGAAAAACACACAAAAGCCAGAAAAACAATTTTCTCCCCTGCTCCACAAAGTACTTAACAGTTATAACTAAACATTATAAAACTTTTAGCCCTGTTCAGGCTCTTCCCAAAGTCACATGGAGATCAAACAAGTCAAATGCTGGATTTTTTATTTTTTTTCCCCAGCATGCTTAGCAGATTGAAGAATTGCTGAATAGTAACAACAACAACAAAAAAAACCAACCCCAAAACCCAAACCAACACAATTAACACCACCGCTATCACTACAAAGCCAAATAAATCTGAGTTGTCTCAAGAATCACTATGCAGCTGGGTATCAGATATGAATTAAACACAAACTCACAAACAGAAAATCGTAATATTTATTAGGCTGCCAATCCTGAATATACTCCTGTGAGTTTCGAAATGAGACTCGGCAGAAGCAACAGCAGTTCCACTGTTTCGGTTTAAACACCAAAAAAATACATTTAGATTGTATTAGCCTCCTGTACGTTGCAGTCCACTATGTTTTCCTTATTTTTCTGTTAGTGGGCTCAGCAACTTCTTGGGCTAAGCCTACATCAATGCATCCATCCTGAAATAGAATACCTCAAACAAGGAAAATCCATTCCATATGCTCCAGTAGTAAACTATGGCTTATATTTGGTTCATCTGCAAGCTTTAGATTTTCTTTCTTCCCAAGATTAAAAAGAATTCTTTCACTTGCCTTACTTCCAACCTACCTGTATGCTAGGATAAACCACATCTTAATCTTTTGATAAGCCAAACAACCTGGCCTCCATAAATCTTACCTTCAAGCTTTTTATCCAGTCTGCAGACACTTCATGCCCTTTCTCTCTGAGCACACTCAGAAAAAAGACCCATGCAAACACCACAACATGCAGTATTCCATTACCAGTCTCAAGAATGCCATCCATTTGTGTCTGTTCCTAATCCCTTTCTATTCAGTAAAATGTTACTACTACTTCCCACCATGCTTCCAGCCTTTAACTTGGAAGTCCCACACTGCTGTTCACCTACTGTGACCTCCTTCCAAAATGTCATATACAGGATTAGACTGTATTCCATCTTCCCAGGTGTGTAACGTCTGCCTTGGGTGATAAACCAATCTATGCACTAAAACAAGTCACAAGCTACAGATATTACTTCCTACTGAATGTTTGGATGGAAGATGTATTTTTCAAAATGGAGACTCTGAACAAAGTGCCCATTATTTCTATGCTTTAAAGCACATATTTTTAAACCATTTATCAATTCAAAATTCATCATTTTAGTTTTTATTCAAGATGACTAGAACTGGACTGAAAGGCAATCAGCTGAAAAGCCAACCACTTCAAAAATTATCTTGTTGGCAAATTTACATTAGTTTGTGACACTTTTAGCTAGTAAAAACCTCTTCTGAAGCAACTTAAGAATCCTGCAAAACAAAAAATGTAAGAGTACAATTAAAGCTGAAGCAGCGCTTTCTTTTAAACACAGCTCTACCTAGACAGAATTTGAACAAGTTCCTTCTGTTTCACATTTAGAAAAAAACAAAACAAAACAAAACAAAACCAAAATCCTTCCTGAGGTAGCCCACTATCTTTTGTAAGAAGAAAGATATGGCATTTTCAAGAGTCAGCTTTTTCAGCTGACACTGCTGGCTGGACCACAGCAACACACAAAATGTGCTCAAATGCTGCCTACCTAGCATTAGGGTTCAGTCTATTCAAAATGTAAAAATTCCATTCCAAACCTCCATTAAAATATAGGGAGATGGGTAAGGATATTGGACCAGGCAGCAGTCAAAGATGCAGCAATTAAACTAGATCAAAAACTCTTGAAACTATTTGCTTTCACATTCCAAATGAACTCCATACAAAAGCTCTTTCTCCTTACCGGAGAATAGTGAGAGTTCTCCTAGGAAACTGTAAACTTCTTAAATGAAAACTTTCCAAAAAGAGAACTTAAAGAAAAAATGGATTGTTAAAAATACCCATCTTTGGAAATCAAATTATTGAAAAAACATCTCACTACAGCAAAAGACTTAAGTATGCTTTGAGACTGCAGAAGAATAAGAACTGTTAAGGTCACTTCTGGCCTTCTCCTCCTGACTTGCAGGATGTTTTTCTTTGGCTCCAAAGGAAGGAACGTGAATAGCAGGTAAATCTAACAATGATATAATACCAAATGGGATTTGGTAACAACGTACACCGCAATTTAAGAAAGCTGCAGTGATTTATCCTAGGGTCATGTCTGGATTTTCTTGGCTTATTACACTAAGCTGTTGCAGCAGGTTAAGAGGAAAAAAAGCCCAAGGAAAAATTAAGAAGCAGTTATATTATTTCTACATGGACTCCATGACAGTTCAGTTAAGCTAACCTAAAAAGTACTCTTAAGATTCAACCAACCAAATTCTCGCAGCAACTAGCATTTTCGTTTACTTATTGCCCCAAATAATAGACTGCATTATCTTAATTTAGTGCAGGCTATTCACTGAATATCCTAAATCTATGTCCTTTCTCTTTCAGTCATAAGCTGTTAACAAACGCACACTAAACACTACTGAAACAACTTCCATCAATTTTCCTTTTCGTGTTTTAAGAAAATCTGTTTAGACTTTGTAGCAAGATACTTTGAGAAAGACTTTTATAAAGACGAGAAACCATGCCTCTGAATGGACACAGCAGCCTATGAAATACATAGTGCAAACAACACTAAGTTATAGTGCTCTCCCACAACGTTTAACAGTATTAATAACTACTACTTCAATGCAAATTTTAAATGTCTTCAAAAGAGGTATCTCATACAGTTACAAGAATACTTAGAGAGGATGTTGTCTGTGCACAGAAATGGGAGGCAAGCATATCCCATTACCCTGGTGCATTTGAAGTATAGTACAACACAGGACAAACACGTTCAGTATTTCTAATTTATTAGTTCTGCTGTTTGCATTTCAAAGGCTAACATTATGAAGAATGGACAGAAAGATCCTGAAAATGCATTAGAACAAATATTTCCTATATATATAAGATCACTTTCATACTGTGCCCAAAAGGAGTGAAAAATGGAAGTCATGGTCAAATCCAAGAGACCAAGAGTGCAGGACTGGCATGCTTTGGTGGAGAAAGCTTTACATGATCATTTTAAATAACATGCTCAACCTACAGCAGAAGTGGAGCAAACAGATTAGCCTTTAGGGCATCTAATCTTTAAAAGGATTCCAACACAGCAATATCCCAACTAGCTCTGCTAAACCAGCCGGCTGCACAGTGCCCCAGCAAGTGGCAGAACCCTGCGGACAGACAAAAAGGCAGGATCATGCATCACAAACAGCACACAATGAACTTGGTGTAAATCATTAGGCATCTACGGTTAAATTTTGTGTCTGAACAATTAAATGCATTCAAATCATCTACACTGATTATCCAAACTTGTCATTTTTAAGTATACTGACTTCTCAGACACTCTCTTCAATACATCATCATGGGTGAAGTTGGGGACTAAGGAAGAAAAGAAATTAAATATTCCCATGCAATCTTTATTAACTGAAAGATAACTAGAGAACTACAAAATTAAGTGGCAGTGATTTTCTTCAGCTCAAGACAGCTGTTCCATTAAGTCTTATTGTGAACTGCTCATTCTTAAGTATTGAAGACAATCCACACAGCTGCCTTGAAATGTTAACCATGATTTCAATTTTGCAGTTTGATCTAAAAAAGACCTCCCTCCTGAGCAAGGCATCAATGAAGGCAATGAAGTTAAACTGGCAAAACACTTTGTTCTCTAACAGATGTTTTTGGATCCTGAATTAAAAACCAGAATTAGATTTCAGTCAAGCTTCCAAGATTAGTATTTGTTTAGTTAGAACAGGAAGAAGTCACAGGCCAATGTTTTAGATTTTAAGTAATAGCTGCCACAGTGAGTAAGATGAAAGAAGCTACCTCTACCATTATAAATTATTCCAGACAGCTGTGGCATTTAGAAACAGAAGAAACTATAAACTATCTAGCTCCCGTCATACACTAAAAAGTGGACTCATAAAATAGTTAGGGTTGGAAAAGACCTTAAGATCACCTACTTTCAACTGCCCAGTCATGGGCAGGGAAGCCTCACACTAGACCATGATGCCCAAGGCCCTGTCCAACCTGGCCTTGAACACTGCCAGGGATGGAGCATTTACTGCTTCTTTGGGCAACCTGTTCTAGCACTTCAGCACTCTCACAGTAAAAAATTTCTTCCTTGTATCCAACCTAAATGTCCCCTGTTTAAATTTGAACACATTACTCATTGCCTTATCACTACATTCCCTGATGAAGAGTCCTTCAGCATTCTTGTAGGCTCCCTTCAGATATTGGAAGGTTACTATAAGGTCTCCATGCAGCCTCCTCTTCTCCAGGTTGAACAGCCCTAACTTTCTCAGCCTGTCTTCATACGGGAAGTGCTCTAGCCCCCTGGATCATCCTCATGGCCCTCCTCTGGACTTGCTCCAACAGCTCCATGTCCTTCTTATGTTGAGGACAACAGGAATGTGTCTGAACCCCTAGTGGGTCTCAGTAATAACATCCTGTAAAGAAAACACCTTTAATAAAATGCTTCAGAGCTACTCTGTGGGCAATAACATTAATAAGAACTAACTTCGTGTATGAAACATTCTGCAATTAAGAGCTCACAGTGGTTACATGAAAACAACCCACCAACCCTTTTATACAGATTTGCTGAAGACACTTCACTAAAAATGGGAATATAAGGAAATCCTTGTAAAATAAATACTTTTGCTGACATTTCCCTGTAACAATTTTTTCCATCTTCTGAGAGTATTGGCTTGTTTATGAAAACATGCTGCAAGATTTCAGTGGCTGCGTAGGCTATTGTGGTTTAAACTCCCAGAAACTAAGTATCACACAGCTACACAATTACAGCTCAGTATCTTCAAGGCCTGAAACAAGAGTTTTCCATGAACTGAATGACAGGAAGACTGCAGCTCCTTAATATGGAAGTTAAGGACACAAATTTTGTCCTTTGCCTAGAATGCCCCTCAAAGCAGATTTGAAAGTTGCAAAGCATTAAAAGAATTTCGGTGTTAGACAAGGTTACAAGATCTTTTCAATACTTTAGGTTTGATTTGTTACAACACGCTCAATTAGGTTCCTTCAGTAAAATGGACCATGTAAACGGATAACATACTACTTACCACTGAAAGCACAAAATTGAGAAGAGCTGTCCCACTATAGAAGAGGATTGTCACTAATGTTGTAACCGTAGTAAACAAGAGGCTCACATTGCGACTCATCACTATCCACAAAGACTCCAGGATCTGGAAAAGGAAGGGAAGTGAAGACAAAGTCAGATACCAATGATCTCATGAGGAACGACTGAGGGAGCTGGGGTTGTTGTCTGGAGAAGGCTCAGGGGGCACCTTATCACTCTCTACAGCTACCTGAAAGGAGGTTGTAGTGAGGAGGGGGTCAGTCTTTATTCCCAATTAACAAGTTACAGGACCTGAGATAATGACCTCAAGCTGCACTAGGGGAGGTTTAGCTGGATATTGGGCAAAATTTCTTCACCAAGAGGGTGATCAGGCATTGGAACAGGCTGCCCAGGGTAGTGGTGGAATCACCATCCCTGGATGGGTTCAAAAACCATGTAGATGAGGGCCCTCAGCGACATGGTTTAGTGGTGGTCTTGGCAGTGCTCGGGTAATGGCTGGACTTGATGATCTTAAAGGTCTTTTCCAACCTAGCTGATTCTATGAGTTTATGGTACTAAATAGGCCAGAAAACTGCTTACAGAGTGATTCATCTCAATCAAGCCATATAAAGACGGCATTTAAAAAAAAAATCATCTTCCCTCATACCTAAATCACAGCAGGTAATAAATATCAAGTTAAAGTGTCCACTTTATCAGAGACAAGCTTCTAGGCAGACAGTTACAAGGGTTTAGACTTTTTGTCCCAGTGCTCAAATCACTTCATTATGCAAAATCACAAAAAAATCTAGATGTGGTGACACTTGTTTATTGTGATTAACACTGGCATCAACTGAAAGCAGATCTTGTGAGAGAAAACTTATCTCTTCAAAAGCAGACATGCTAAAACACGAAGAACACAGAGTAACATCAGAAGGTAGAAATAAATCTGAAAGCAGCTTCAAATTAAATAATAGAATTACTCCTTTAATAAATGTTTTTAAAGTGTTTTATGGTAATGAGATATATAATTTTTATGATGTCTGCAGACAACTATACAAGTGGTGATTTGGAGTAGGGATGCATCAGTTAGCAAATTAATTATGGAAGACAAACAATGCTAGACAATCTATTAAATTTTGTACTGGTTTAGGGAACTGACTGCTGATTAGTTACAGACAGTAAAGAGCAGTTTTGAGACATGCCTTTAAATACAGAATACCCACTACAGCCAAATTAGTTTATGTATGGATGCAGACACATCAATCTGAATAGGGCAGCAACTTCCTGAGACATTAAGGAGATAAAGACATGGCACACTATGCCACGTGAAGGCATCCTAAAAGCAATGCACAGTAGTTTCATAACAAATACTTCATTCAGAAGGAAAACCGTAAGAAAGTATTATCCAAATTGATTCAAATATATAAAAGCAGCAAGGTTATAGACAAAAAGCCACACCTTCTTTCAGACTAACTAACTGGAAAAACTGTAAAAGATCTGACACAAAAGCCTTTCCTCCAGGTTTAAAGCTGTAAGTAAAGACTTCAAAACTAGCAACAGTTATTCTTGGTTTAATTAATATCTTAAACTGAATTTAAAAAAATCTAAGAAAAAACAAACAAACAACTAACAACACCCCCTTCCAATAGCTGTCATTTATAAAGCAGACAAATGAGGGTAAGCTGTGTGATCACCTCTCCCTTAGAATTGATTAAAACATATAGAAGATAATTTATTAAGCATAAACTTGTGAGGGAATAAGTGCTGGAATAAGTGAATTACAACATACAGTAAACCCAGAAAGATCTACTTAGTTCATGCTTCTCACTATTTAATGGGAATTATTACTTTTAAGGCTCATATTTCGAACAGATTTTATTAGTGTCTCTTGAGTTTTCAAGAGAGGTTAGCAGCGAAGAGGACATTCTTCCACTGGTACGTGTTCCCCTCTTCTATGGATTAAGAACTAATCCTGAGGGTACAGCAGTGGTATAAACTCACACAGCCACCAGGTAACTTCATTAAATGTACAGTACACTATGAGCACTGTAAACACAGAGGAAAGTGATTTTTTGAGGGAACAGTCTGCAGTTAAAGCGGGGCCCTTTCAGTTAGTACTCAATAAAAACAGTATATAGTAACAGGACATAAATTGTAGGCTAACTATGCAAGGCTCCAGTCCTAGATGTTTAAGCCTGTTACTAGAACTTGGCATGTGAACAGGAGCTTGGTGCCACAGGTCTCCAGATATGACGTGGAGTTTAATCAGAGAACAGCAGCAAAAGCCTTGAAAATATAGTCACAGATCAAAAACAACGGCCCCTGAAACACAAGCAGTTCCTTGGGGAAGAAAGCATTGAAGATGTACAATCTTAAGAGCTAGGAAAAAATTGCTTTTCTTTTAAGAAAATGCAGTAGCAACTAAGGAAGCTGGGAAGGGAGGGGCAACAAAACCAGGCAAGCAACAGGACTAGGCACCTGGCATGACCCATAAAAGTAGTGGCTCCCCAAGTGTCACACAGCATGTAGACCAGGGTAGAGGTCAAGGGGTGGGAGCTGTCCAGAAACAAACAAAAAAAATTATAAAAGGACAAGCGCCTTCATTTGAGCAAAGATGTCCATTTCTGTTCCAGCTCTCCAGATTTAAAAGCTCATGAACCTGCTCACTTTGACTTCTGTGACTCAGACTATCCAGGACAGCAGCTACTACTGGTGCCAGCTATACAGCATCAGTAGGATAATAGTCTATCCTCACAGCCCATGTAGGATATGATTGTTCAGGACTGACCACTTTGATAATAATAATAATTACTTGACTGTAAAACAAACAACTAGCATGAAGTGTGTTGTTAATGAAAGTTGGCCTAGTAAGGTGTTTTTTTAAAGATTAAAACTAGGTTAATTTATCAGTCTTCTGAATACTAATAACAGCAATCATTAACTCCCTCTCCTACACACCATCACTGGCAAGGCATCAGCTGAGCAAATGATACTGGTGACAAGGAGAGGGGCTTGCTCCACCTGTTACAAAAGATTGCGCATTGACTTGAGGGTGCTGATCGTTGTGAATCTGAACATGAGCTGGCAGTGTGCATTCGCAGCCCAGAAAGCCAATGGTATCCTGGGCTGCATCAAAAGCAGCATGACCAGCAGGTCAAGGAAGGTGATCCTGCCCCTCTGCTCTCATGAGACCCCACTTGGAGTACTATGTGCATGTTCTCAACATAAGGAGGACATGGAGCTGTTGGGGCAAGTCCAGAGGAGGGCCACGAGGATGATCAGGGAACTGGAGCACCTCTCGTATGAAGACAGGCTGAGAAAGTTGGGGCTGTTCAGCCTGGAGAAGAGAAGGCTGCACGGAGGCCTCATAGCAGCCTTCCAGTAATGGGTTTAAACTTAAACAGGGGAAGTTTAGATTGGATATAAGGAAGAAGTTCTTCACTGTGAGGGTGGTGAGGCACTGGAACAGGTTGCCCAAAGAAGTGGTAAATGCTCCGTCCCTGGTGGTGTTCAAGGCCAGGCTGGACAGAGCCTTGGGTGATATGGTTTAGTGCGAGGTGCCCCTGCCCATGGCAGGGGGGTTGGAACTAGATGGTCTTAAGGTCCTTTCCAACCCAAACCATTCTACAATTCAAGTTGGGAAAGTTTCCTTCAAAATAGTATGTTCCTCCAGTATAGGTTGTAATTGTTTTAACATTTTCCCTAGAAGTTTTAGCCTCAGAAGCTGATAAACCA
Source organism: Ara ararauna (assembly GCA_028858755.1). Classification (NCBI taxonomy): domain Eukaryota; kingdom Metazoa; phylum Chordata; class Aves; order Psittaciformes; family Psittacidae; genus Ara; species Ara ararauna. Next base: position 69,524,952 of record CM054377.1, on the reverse strand, counting down.
AGAATATACAACTGCAGTTAGTTTGAACGCAGTTATCAAGTGGCTCAATCAGTATCAGGTTCTCCTAGAAGAACATCCTTGTTAGGTAGAGTCATAGATCTGTTGAACTAGTTATCACTAGCATTTGCTTTCAAGTACACCTCTGAATGATTACCTTACTAGGGGGAAAAAAAAAAAGAAAAAGGGATGGTAGTTGAATTGTTACTGAAGAACAGCCTGGATTAGCCATAAACTTAGGAGATTACTTGGAAAATTCCTCAGGCCAGAGAAAACATTAGGATATGTGGTAACTCAGTGAAATATTTGAGAAATTGATTTGATTTGGAACACATATATCAATCATGCTAAAGGCACAGACAGAGAAACCAAACTGAGCTGAAGGTCTTGGTACATGTCTTAATGGAAAGTCTTCTGTCATTGTGTCTGGGACATCTCTGAATGAGATCTAGCTGCTGGTGGAATGATGAATATTCTTGTGCAAAAAGGAAAAAGATCAATTTAAGGAGACATTAGCAATGTCTCATATATGACCAAGGGAGTTCTGAGTCATCATTCACAGATTTAGCCAGCAGCAATTTACTTTTCAAGGTTTCAAGCCTCCAAGAAATGGAGGCAAGTGTATGAATGGAAAAACATGTGACTGGGGAAGGAATGAGGCGTTATTTTTCAGAAATTAAATCCTAGTAGCCCAGCATATTTCAGTCACCAGAAAAACTACCTTGGAGTAGAGCACGGGGTGCAAAATTTGAGGCATGAGGGAGAACCCACTCTAGTTCTCTCCCCAAAGTAAGAATAGGATGAAATGAATCCCACTTGAGAAATATATCACTGAATAACCTGTTTCATAACACCACTGCTTCTAAAGAATACCAGAAAACTCTTAAACTGAAAGGCAGCAGTATTACTAACACCAAAGCTTTTAGGAAAAAAAAAAAAAAAAAAAAAACGCAAACTGATGACTTAGAAAAGCTCCTCCACAATCCCCACCATACAGAATACACTCAACCAAAAAAAAAAAAAAAAATTCCCTAAGTCCCACAAAACATACAAAAGCAAACAAAACTCAGAACAAGTCCCTCAAAAGCACCCACATAATTTAAATTTTCATTTTTAATTTCTATATTTATACTTTAAATTTTTAAATTTCATTTTTATTGACCTTTTCCAATTCAGTATGTCATTCTAATAAGCCATTGTTCTTCTTCAAAATACCAAGATAAAGACTTTCATGCTCTGATAAAAGCATAAATCCCAAATAAAGTAAGGTTCCATTGTATCCTAGGGTTAGGCAAGCAGTTCTGAAACACCAGACATAAGTTAAAATTATTCTTATTTTAGAATCATAGAATCATAGAATAGTTAGGGCTGGAAAGAACCTTAAGATCATCTAGTTCCAACCCCTGTGCCATGGGCAGGGACATCTCATACTAAACCATGTCACTCAAGGCTCTGTCCAACCCGGCCTTGAACACCGCCAGGGATGGAGCATTTACAACTTCCCTGGGCAACCCATTCCAGAGCTTCACCTCCCTTAAAGAACTTCTTCCTTATGCCTAATCTAAACTTCCCCTGTTTAAGTTTGAACCCGTTACCCCTTGTCCTATCACTACAGTTCCTAATGAAGAGTCCCTCCCCAGCATCCTTATAGGCCCCCCTCAGATATAGATGATTTGCAGCATCTCAAAGTTTTAATGACCTAAACAGGCACAGAAATCAGGTTTCAATCAATTTTGACGCATCAGTGTAATATTTATGCAAAGCATCGTGGATGAGCAAGCCAGCAAAGAAAATGCTACCTGATAAGGATGTGAAATCAGGATTCAGAGGTATGCTGACTGGTTTACAGTCTGTCACTAAGGACATGAGGGTATGGAGAAATAGGACAGGTGTTTCCCCACAGCTGATGAGTAATGAGTTCATGGAAATAAACAGGAAAGCAACTCAACTGCTGGCACTTTTCTTCCTGAACTTCTAAACCAGATTTCAGCAATAAAGCTAAACATACTAGCTAGATGGAAATTTTAATATTAATGCATTTGTCTTAAATATTTGTTCTCCTTACACTATTTCCTGCATTATTCAAGCCTATTTAGATTAATGAAGCACACTTACCACAGTTTCTAAGCACTGTGCAGCAATGCTGTAAATTACATGGCTAGCACCTATTGTGTAGCTTCTCTTCCTTCTCTCTCTTGCCTAGAAGAAAACTCTGTATTTATTTTAACTGATGATATGCTGTGTATTGTCATAACTCTGCCTCAAGCACGCACAGTCACCTTCAAGAAAGTATTAAGCAAATTTCACTATTAACTGAAAAAAGGTTCAACGCAGTAAGAAGTTTCAACTTTTTCTTGACTCACATCTTCTATGATAGAGGCTGTAAGCATTTAAGCAGCAGTTAAGGGAGGACAGGAAAAGCACACATGCCCATCAGCCTAAACGAACTGCCTTGAGACAAACAGTAGATTTAATTGCATCCACAGAAATGTTACATCGTGAATTAGGTATAAATAATATTCTTCCAAAACAGATAAAAGAGTAAGCTGAACATACTTCCAGTTTATGCTAACAGCTCAGGTCAAGAGATGAACTGTATCAGGGACTGACTCCGTGTATATTAAGCAATTCAGACTTCATATTATTTTTTTTAGGGAAATGTAGTTGCTTCAGTTTGGATTGCTTTCAATGCTTTTTCTTTTTCTCCTCACGACCTGAAAGGTCCAGTGTATTAATTCAGGAACTCATACAGTGTAAAACATTAATTTGATTCTCCACAGAACTTTAATAAAAGAAGAGAGAAATAGGCTGCTTTCAACGCAACGAATAATAGTTTGAGGAAAAAAATGCAAGACTACCAACAAAAAAATTTTGTTTTCACAAGCTCTTGGTCAATAGTTTCCTCAATTATAACCTACACAAATTGTTCTCTATTTTAAAAGAAAAAGACTACATAATGTAAAGCACTTAAAACCAGCTTGCTGGAAAACCTACAGGTAATCCTACAGTAACAGCCTCTCTCAGGAAGTAGTGTGGGAAGCTAGTATTAATGAAGATGCTGAAATCTGGGGGTTGTCTTCATCACAACCAGTTCTGTTTGTATCCAAAGCAAGACACAAACATCCTAAGCAGGCTTACAATAATTGCTAAAGTAATTCCAAGTAACACCGTTTCCATATTTTTCCATGTACTTGAATCCATAACCTTAGTGGTAGTCCAAAGAAGAATTGCTATCAGTTAAAAATGAGACAAATTCTGTAATAAGGGCAAAAAAATATACCGAAAGAAACGTTTCGATGTTCTCATGAACAAATGATGCAACATCTTGCCAGTCCAGAATATCACCAAGCCAGCTGTTTTGACGGTTTATGTGCCATTTGTGTCCTTTGTGTCTTCCAGAATGTGTTACATTCTTAAAAAGAGAAACAAAGATGTAAAGAAAACAGACATTTGAATAACTTACAGATGTGAGAAAGCCGAAGACTAATGCTTTCTTAATGAGGAACAGATCTAACATGCATCTGAATACTTAGAGCTGTTTTAATTGGCATCCTCAAAAATACCTCAATGTACTCTGTACACTGGAAAAATTGAAATCTGACAGAAAACCATAGTTAATTACCCCATATAATTACAGTTCTGTATATTGTACTGATTCACCTCAGTTAAACATTAGCTTTCCTGCTTGACTGATACAACAGTAGCCATCTTGCTTTTTATGAAAGCACACAAGAAAGAGGTAATTATTCGAGTTACTGCCTACATAATTTACTGTTTGAAACATACAACTTCTAGTACAATCCACAAAGGAAAATGCAAGCAGAAGCCAAAACAAGTAGTTCTCTCACAATTAGTGTCTACTGCTCCACTGGCAATGTTCAGTCATGCAAAAGCTAAAAGCTAACAGCTAACCTTGAAGTATGGAGGGTTTCTTCTGACTAAATAGCTTTGTAACTGCAGCACAGCAAGACAACAGGAAATGGACATTACTGTAACAGCCAAGTCCTTGAATGGCTTCCCCCTTATGAAGTTGACTATTGTCCAATTGAATCCCACTTGATTACTGTCTAGCACGAGACCGTTTAACTCAGCCTGGGACTGTGAGAAGTGTTTCAGAGAAGGATGAAAAAATTCTACTGTAAACAAATCTAAACAAACCAACTGACTACAACAGATCTCACCTTAACCTTTGACAGTATGTCATGGGTTCAGCTGCTACTGCTGAACCCATGACACAGTAATAGACTTTAAGTTCTCAACTCTGATGTTTATATAAGCATCCTACTACCTCTGTTAGAATTTTCCAAAAGCTTTTAACTGTAACAGCCTGCATTTGAAATGACAGTATCTCTTTTGTCATACATAGAATCATAGAATAGTTAGGGTTGGAAAGGACCTTAAGATCATCTAGTTCCAACCCCCCTGCCATGGGCAGGGACACCTCCCACTAAACCATGCCACATGGCAAGTAGCATTCCAAGTGAAGTCCCCGCCCTGGTTTACCTAAGAACATTGTATTTACTGCTTATTACCAATTCTCCCTAGATGCACTGTCATACTTTGTCATGCACAATTAGCAATGTTCTTTAACAATCTACAGCAACACAGGGACACTGCTTCTGAGCAGGCAGTTTATTTAGAGCAGAAACATCACAAGTAGTCAAAAATGTCTCTCCAATAGGCCTTTTGTATTTGTAAACCATATCAAGAACCTATTTTATGTTCATCTAGTTCTATTTTCAAAGACAGGTCTCATGATTAACTAGCAGAATTAGTTATCATTTGCAAATTTTGTTAACATTTGTTACTCATACACATTTTAAGTTCATTGATATTCAGCAACTGTACTGGTGTAGCACCTAAGGCCTCAGATGATGACAAATAAGGGATATGAACGGTCAACTGACTCCTCTTCAAAAAATTCACTAGATCTTAAAAACAAACCCCCACACCTAAATTGACTAAGAAGAGGAGATTCTTGTTCTTGAAAAAGACAACTTGACTGCAGAGCTATACCATCATCTTCCAAGTCATTTATTATTCTACTACTGTTTTAATTTACAGGGTACATAGATGCAATGTATGTGCATCTATGTTGTTGTGCACGTATCTATCGCAACATCCCTTGAACCTATTTAAATGTATACCACTTGCTACCTACGGATCTTCTCAGAAAGTAGCAGTTAACCATTGAATCCAGATTTCAACAGCAATTCTTCCTCAATTCATGGAAGCGAATCACCTGAGCCTGGGATCTTCAGTCACCTACAGACTAAAGCAAAACCATACAGGCCTCAAAATGAAGTGTGATTATTATGCTCACGCAGCTGAAATAGTGGGGAGCATAAAAGCTGTACTGGGAGAGTTAGATACAGTACAGATGTCCTCCACACCACACTACCATCTAGTTTACTCATTTTCAGATACACCAAAGGATCACACAAGGCTATTGTAATATTACAGAAGGAAATACCCAGGTGGAAAGCACCAAGATATTTATGTGGATATGGAGTGCGGCAGAAGGGGCAAGACTAGAAATAGACTCTGGAAGCGTTACCTGCAATTGGCAGGTAACTGGTTGCAGCTCAGTATGCCAATGGTAATACAGAGTGTCTGGTATGCAAACAACAGCCAAGGAAACAGATTTGAAGATTGTAGGCAATGAGCATCAGTGCATTCCTGGAGCTCTTCCTGCCATTTTGACAGCCAGAAAAGCTGTTTCTTGCCCTACCAGAAGAGCATCTATGAGGAATAAGCCTCACAGTATTCCCTCAAATAACAGATGCAGGAAAGAAATCACGCAACGCAATGAACACAAAGGGAAATTGCGCTGAATACTGCAGCAACAAAAGTACTTCTAAAGCACACATGGCCCTTATGAATGATACAGTGCTACCAACCATCTCACACACAGGTTATATTGGCAAAAACAACAGGTTTATCAGTATTAACTGCATCAAAAGTAAGTGCTTTTCTTGGTCAAATATTTAACACTGACTATTCCCAAGTGCTTAAGGCCAGCAAAATCTACTGTAGATACAGCTTTAATTTCTTACTAGTAGTCCCATACTCCTCAACAGCACTGTGTTCTCTCTCTACATCTCTTCTACAGCACTAACTTGTCAGAAAAAGAAACTAATTCTTTCCCCTTCTATTTTGATTACTGTACTGAAACTCTTTCTTCTTTTAAAAGAGATCTTCTTGGAATGTTAGAGGTACTTCAAAAATAATTGTATTAAAAAATGTTAAAATACTACAATTGCAATTATTTAAATACACAGAAGTATCTCGGGGTAATGACTTCTGGATTTTGGTATTTTCATTGCATGATGGCTAATGATTTGCTTTTTTTCTTTAAAACGCAAACAGCACTGGCAGCATAAAACTGATTTAACTCTTACCAACTTTTCACGATTCGGTGTGCAGAACCCATTATAGGAAGGCTAGTAGAGTTTGCAAAAATGCATGGTAAGAAACATAGTGAAAGGACAATTCCTTTCTCAAAGTTTCAAATTAATCAAAGTTACACAAATCATGCAGAATACCAGTTTCCTTTTCCTAGCTCCTCAAGATAACAAAATTTGAGTGAAAAGCTCTGAACTACGAAACACTAAATATAAGAAACAAGGAAAAAATAAATTAAATGTCATACATATACCCATATATAAATAAAGTGAAAGATGTAGCCTGGCTGTACTCACACTGTGACAGTAGAACCATCTTATACATTTGAAATTATTACCAACTTTTTATTATTATAAGCTTTATTCAGCTATTTGCTTATCTTTTTCTCAGAAGCACATGCTTAGCATAATTTTCTCAAAGTAACAAATAACAGTTTATATAAATATCATTTAAAAGTTACTCACCTTCACAAACCAAGAGTGATAAAGCCTGTCCCAGAGCTCTAGCACTTGTTTTTCAATCACAGCGGTGTTATTCACTTTTTCTCCTAAAATCTTATGGAGCTAAAACAAATAGAAATCTTTTATCACACAGGACAGAATGAAGATGGCATCTACTCACCAACTCCAAGCTAGATGAGTCACATAAGACTGTCAGTAAAGGCATGCCTCAAACCCAAATGAAAAGCTGAGTATCAGTATAGAATGCACATCTCAGACAACACGGTTCAGAACATGAGCATTTTGTCTGCAGAAAAACATCCTGCTGCACTAAGCTGAGGACTTCCTTCTGAACTGAAAAACAAATGTTGTCTCTAAAATGCTTAATCCACAACCCTTGATCATCCTTTGGGTAAATATTTCAAATAATTTGAGATGTGCACTAGGTATCAAATGAATCTTGTCAAATTCTCCTGAAGAAAGTTAACTTAAATAATTATTAAAAAAAAAAAAAAAAAAATCCAATCTACCACACACAGCCCACACAGAAATGAGAATATTGGTGGGGAAAAAAAAAAAAGAAAAATAAATAACACCTTCATTGTCTAAAATTGAGGAGCTAAAGCTAGATGAAAAAATTAGTCATCTTTATCTGATTCATTATCACTGGCAATCTCATTAGAAGCGATGACAGATTTTCCAGTTATTAAAAATAAATATCCCTCCTAGCAGAAAAGACTACTGAAATCACTCCTACCCTTCCTTCAGCTCACAAACTAGAGAGTGGAAAGAACAGATCTCTCAACTAAACATTTAACCCCACAGAAAAGAATTGCTGACAAACATATTTTTCTTTCTCCTTACTTTTATGAAACACAAGAAATGAAAACGTTAAAAGAGGTGGGGGAACTCATGCTTACCTTATGTGTAATCCATTCTCTGCCATACTGGTATACATTATTAACTGCTGAATTGAGTGCCTTCTGAATAACCTGGGCTTCAGGGAGCCAGCTGATTTTTTGTTTTCAAAGAAGGAAAACAAAGTCAAATGCTCTGTAGTTTACTCATTTCATTACACCCAAAACACATTACAAATTAACATTCTGAAACAACAACAAAAGCATTTAAGTTACATATAAACTTACTACAACACTTTCTCTTACATTATGAGAAAAGCTGTTCCTTGATAAGCAAATCACAGTTAAATCTAGGGCATATCACTGCATTTGGAATTCTCCAAAGTTCCTGAAACCTTAGTTAAACTGGTATCCCAACCTTTTCAAAGAGATCAGCTCTCTAATCTGTATGCATCATATTCACACCATTCTTAGAAATTTTTCTAGTATTCTAGTTCTGAAAATACTATATGAAACAGTCTCATTTTGGCTGCAAACACAACCTTCAGAATTACGAGCTGAATATAAATTGTTAACATAGCTTCCCTGAAAAAGTGACCAGATGAAGCAACATGTTTTAAGTCGTTTTAAGTCAATTTTCTCTATATGCACTTCTCAAAATCTTTCACCCCTTAATAGCTGCCTTGGTGTTTGCTTTAATCATTACGTAGACTGCAACTTAGAAATTTTCCACACTACACAGATCTACTCTTAACAGGAACAGCCCTTCCCAGCTGATTAATACCAAACTCTCCCCATCCACCATTCTCCTTTCCACCCGTGAACTGTTCTTCACTTCACTCCAAAAACATTTTCTTCAGCTCCTATTCCCTGAAAGGAATTCTGCAGCCAGCTTTCCTCATCATCAACAAAATATCTCAGCTCTCATCTTGCAACCTTCTACAGACAGCTAATTTGCCATTACTTTACTCTCACAGGTAAAAGGGAAAATAATGTTGACCCCTCTACTCTCTGCACTATGTAAGTTTTCCCTCCAAAATTGAAACTAGAGAAGTTTATACAGCTGTACTTTGTCACCGAAGTCCAACTAGCCCTCAAATGAGTTACCACACTGAGAGTCCTCCATAGTAATCCATAAACACTACTGCTGCCTAAGAGTTTAGCTTTCACATTTGCCTGTAACTGTCACTCCCATTTTTGTTCACCTAAGGGATCTTTATATTAAAAATGATGCATAAGAGCACCTGGAAACTTGTTCACCCACCCTATAACTATTCACTTAACTTCAGCATTCTTACTTTGCCCATTCTGGGTGACTGGCTACTGTCTCATTGATCAAGCTGCTTGTAACTTGAATCATGTGAACACTCTCTTGATGTACCTAAATTAAATATAAAAAGGAGAAATATTAGATAATGCAAACAGGAACTCTTCCTACATTCAGAGAGGCTTTTTTTCCCCCCTTTTTTTCTTGGGTGGGAAGGAGGAACACCACCAGTTTGTACATTTAAAGAAGAATTCTTCCACAGCAGAATTGTAAGTTTGTTTAACCCAATGAAAGATTAGGTGCCATTAACCCCAAAAAAGCAGTCAATACAATAATCATCAGTCTGTTCTAACAATTTTGGTCACACACTGCATGATTAGCAGTAGCAAATGGAAATTTAAACCTTATCAGTGGAAAAAAAATTAACAATACAGCAGTACTGTCAAGGGAAGCACTAAAAAATACAAAGCACAGTTTCAGATATACCTTTTTAAGCCATGGATCAAAGAAATATAAAAGTTAATAAATGTTCAGCTCTAACATGAGCAACCATGCTATGAAGTGCTTCACCAAATTAATCCTTCAATAAGAATGCTGAAAGATACCTTTTATAAATACATTAATGTTCCTTTTACAAATGTAAGGACACTTTAGGCAGGAATGTTTGCACAACTTTTAAAGCTTTCAATTTTAAGTACTCAACATTATATAAGCATACATTTTGGAAAAAGGAGACTGCATCAGAACCCATTGATTTTTTGTTCTGCAACTGTATTCAAGTCAAACATTCAATCTCCACTCTTCATTGACTGTTTCAAGTATGAAACAACCCCATTAAAAAAACCAAAACACAAGGAGGAAAAAAAAAAAAAAAAAGAAGTACGTGAGTGACCTCTTCTGGTGAGCAAAAAAAAAAAAAAAAAACCCCACTCAAAACCCAACCACAAACCAAAAATCAATTTCAGAGAATATGTGAACATGAACCTCAGTACATTTAAACTCAGAACAGGATACCATGAGGTTATTAGAGGCAATTACACAAACTGATAAATAAACCTTAAGCATTCTGCAAATATGTTTCTGATCAAGGTAAATTAAAAAGAAAAAAATCTAAGTAACTCTACTGTTGACAAGGGAAGTGTAACAGGATGCAAAACAAATCTGTTCCTATGGCATGTAAGCTAGTATTTCTTTTACTAGAATAAATTTCATATTTCCAAATGCCTATATACTTGTTTTGTCATATATATAAATAAACACAGAAATACAAAATATAGATTTTTATATGTAAGAAATCTTGGAATGGTAACGCCTTCAACTACAAAGTATTTAGTTGCTAAATCACAAAAAAGTCCTCAAGCTACAAAATTTTGCATAAATATCAGTAATCTTCATTCAGCATTTAAAATGAACTCTATGATTATGCTACTTAGCACACAGTACCTTTGCAGTAAGGAGCAGGGCTAGCAGAAGGGTTCCTATTACTAGCAAAAATATTATGAAAATGCTGATTATTTTATCTAGCATTTTCTCCAACCACACGATCATCTGTGCAGAAAAAAGAAAAACCAAATCATAGCATATAAATCAATCTTTAATGAAAGCAATGCCATATGCTACATGACAGTATTGTTATCTTTATTTACAATCACAGTGCAAAATCAGGCTCTAAACAAACCGCATTTATGCCCAAGCTTGGAGACGAACAATTAACAAGCAATGTTAGCATGATTAAGGTCATGGTGTGACATGTGATTTTGCAAACGACATTTACACATTACCACAAGACATAGCAAGCTCTCTGCAAAGCAAGCAATAATTCAACATCTACTTACTAGACCTAAAGAAACTAGCATTCATGTCAGCTATGAACTTAGAAATTTGTCTTTGTTTCTTGTCCTTCAGCAACCTGGAAACTCACAGACACTATCTGCACAGGACTTGAAATCTATCAAGGTATGCTGTAAAGTACAACTTTTACTTTCAAATCTGACCAGCTTACATATATCTAAACAAAAAATTGGGTATTTCTACAAGTAACCAATTTTTTAAAGCTGCCTATTACCTTCTGAACTGAAATGGGGATAGAGGTTTTCTACATTACTGAACATCAGGCCAATTATTCAGCACCAACTATTTCTATCCACTTTTAATCTCAAGAGGATGCTCAGCATTGAACATGCCTCAGCTAAACCTACTGATACAGGAAACAGGCATGTATGTTGTTCTGTTAGTGTATGGAAAGGCTCATTCTATATATGTCCACAAACAAATAGGTATACCACTTAAGACTGGAGAAATTCTGATAGCATCATTCAAAAGAATAGACCTGCACAGCCACATGACTGCAGAGTTCTCTGGAATAGTGCAAGACGAGCTTCATCTTGTACACAAACCGGCTGTTTACACAGAAAGCTGTGAAAGCCCAAGCAAGTATCGCCAAATACAATTTTCTAACTTCTATGGTTCAAACACCAAGGCTCTTTCTACTCCACCTGACGTTCCTGCAGGAAAAAGCAGCAGGCCAGCTGTAAAATTTGTGCTTTAAGAGAACTGAGGTCAAAGCCAACATCCAGTAGATGAAAGTATTTCCAAGTGAATACAAGTCCTATATTCAGTGATTAGGCTGGTAACTTTTTAATTAGAGATCTTACAAAACTATTAACACACTTGAAGATGGTTTACACTAGTTCTTGCTTATCTACCCTATCCCTACATGTGCAATTGGCCCAGGAACAACAAATTTCTGCAGACTGCCGCAAAAGAATTGAGCTAGCTAACAATGAAGGTCTACCTCCTATTTGGAAAAAACAGAAGGCAAGGATTTGTTTTTTGGTGCTCATCCTGTAGCATCTCAGCAGTTAATATATATTAAGCAATTATTTTTAAACTTCAAGTTCTTTTACAACTAGCTCCTTGTTGATCCAAATTAACATGAAGAGTATATTCAGCATTTTAGAACTGCTGTTCAAATTGAAGAAAACTGGAAGAAAACAAAATCCTTTTAAAAGAAACAAGGTGTTGAGCCAGCAAATTTCTGTAACAAAATCTACACTGTTATGACCTGCAGAAAGGCATTCAGAGAACCTGAAAGAATCTGCAAAATCTTTTCTTTGATATTCGGCATTGCTGAAATATTTCAGCCATCAGAAATGCCCTGCCAGTGCTGGAGGGAGCTTACTTGCCTACAGCAGCACTACCGCTTTCTGAAAAACTCTGAGTAGCCTCTACATGCGGCACTTTAGAAATAGGACTGTAAACAGGATTTGCTGTGCCCTTCCAAGCCCCACATACATCTAAGGATTATGCAAGAGAAGCAAGAAATAAAAGGCCCTGCTTTAAAAGTCAGAAATCAAAAATATCACTGAAAAACACTGGATGGCCTAGGGATGGAAATTTTACAGCACGGAATTCAAAATGAAGCTATAAAAAATTAAAGCTGCCTTTGTTATTTCCTAGTTAACAAAGTTCAAACTAATTGCTCTTTATCTTCTAAGTTAGAGATAAAAGAAATCCACTAGCTAGTCTTGCATATAGCACCTTAATCAGACTCACTGAATCCAAGAAATGGAGGTAGTGTCAGATTTCAAACAAGGCCAGCCTCAGTGTTTGTGTGAATAGTATGCACTAGATGAAATCCCAGTACAGCTAAAGCTGTATGGCCTAGGTGTTTCACCATGGTAGCAACTACTAGAAGATCAAGCACCAAAAGATTAGGATAAGGACTACCTCTGAACTAGAGCATGATGAACAGGGGATCTTTCCTTGACATCCTTACAGTGGGCTGGAGCATGCCTACACTGCTATTGAGGTGCACCTGCAGCACATGTGAAGCCCAAATTACTTTTAATCTAGTTAGTAAAGTAATGGCAGCTCTGATGTTGTACCAGAACAGGCAGCAGCCTCAGCCATGCAGGCACACCTTGAGTTTATTTACTTGAGCAGGTAGCCCAAGCAAGCTAGATGAAAGCCAGCTCTGGTACGCCTGCAGGTACTGCAATTACATCTCACCACAGTCCTAAGGAGATCCAGGTTACATTACTGGCACATACGTATCACAGAAGATTGAACTGGATTCAGTATTGTATAAGTAAAAGCAGATGCACAACATTCATTTAGGACTATATTTATCATTCCTTTAATTTGTTCGCTATTAAACCTCCCTTCCTTCCTCTACACTTAACCCACAATACTTTCTTCAGAAGAACTCACCTTTGCACACTCATGCTAAATACTGCACAGGTGCTATGTTACTGCAGGTAAGCTAGTCTGTTAAATCCCTGTGTGCTTGTACTTACCACTGAGGCAGGTCCAGACCTCGTTCTTACCCCAAACCTGCCAGACCTCCCTTTACATCCTCCCTGTAAACCATGGGCATGCACACAAAGACAAACATACACTGACTAAGCACCAGTAATTAGCCAGAGATCATGAAGTTTTAAATTCAGTTCCAAGCTTCTAATCTAAAGGTTAGTCAACAGCAGAAAGCTGATGTTGCCGTATCATCCAAAATTAAACAAAGGTAAAGGAAAGCCAGGCTCCTAAGCTACAGAAGGTCATACTTGTAAAACCAACTGAAATGTTACTTATTTGTGATGTCCACAAAAAAATCTATCCTTAATTGTCACAGTTTTGAAGGGAAAGGTATCAACTTTTAATTATTTTATTTTTTTTTAATTAAGATCACTGTAAAAAAAAAATGTTGAGTTGCATTCCATTAAAATGCTTCTCGGTAATTTGCAAATACTCCCTGCTTTCAACTTTCGGGTGATGATACAAAATCATATGTAATACAACTGACTATAACACAACTACAGTTCATGCTTAACAATCAGAAATCCTACTGTCTAGACAGATTCTCCATGTTACTTGTATATGAATTCATATTTTCATCTTTCACACTGCATAGCCATCAGAACACTAGTTTTTCTGTTTTATTTACTGCATTACCCACACGGTGAAGCATACCTAGACATCTACTTAATTTTCAATTAAATCTACACAAAATTGCCAAAATATACTATTTTCTTTCTTTAAACAGCTTCACTATCTATCAAGATACCCAAGACATTTTTTAGACTTGCAGACATTTCCTTTTAGCTCAGTATTTGAAGGTATCATCTTATTAAGATCATCTGATGAGAATAAGGGGAGGCCAGTAAACAGGACACATCTCAGAGTTCTGTTGAAATGAGTCACATTAGTAGGTAAGTTAAAACAGATAGAGAAGAGGCTATATAAGGTCTCAGTTTACTTACACCAGTGTCCCCACAACAGCTACAGCAGAATTTGGCAATTCTTTCCAAAGACTTGAGCCATAGACAAAGTTATAAAGAACAAATCATGCTAGCCCAAATGAATCTATTCTATGTTTTGGGCTACATATACCTTGTTAAACTATTTGAGCATATACTCTTCTTGTTTGCCATAATAATAACAATAAAAAAGTTTTAATCAACTCTGACAGCTCTTAGAACAGGAAGAAAAGCAAGGATTTCTCACTATCAGCCATAATCACCCACCATTTCAAGGCGCTGTCTCTAGGTGGTGTATTTTTACTTCCTTGGTAGATTAACAGAAATTTATCTTGGTGTTCTCACAGTACTTCCCTTCAGAGACTGGCAAGAAGGAAAAAGGTGCAAAGGAATCAACCTTTTAACTGCATCCAGTGTTCTGTATTACAAATCTTCTTTCTTTGCCTCTGGCAAAGTATGATTGGTTTTTTAATTTAATCTAGGTAGTTTGTTTTTTTTTAAGAAAAAAAGAACAAAAACCCATAAGAACCTGATATAGTTTCCATGGCATTTTCTTGCCTTGTTTTTTGGTTTTGTTTTTTTTTGTTTTTTTTTTTTTTTTTTTTTTTTTTTTTGGGGGGGGGTAAGGGGGGGTGGTTGTTCTGTGATTTTTGTTGGGTTAAGAAACTGTATCCACAGGGTTTTGCCTAGTAATGCAAATCTCAACCCAAAATCCAGACATTTTAGACTTCAAAGCAATTACAGTGAAATTATTTTTGCAATCTATCAATATTAAGAAAAAATTTAAAAAAAATCCACATGCATGAATTTTCAAACAACAAAATTACAAACTCAGAGCCAGAAAAAAGGAGTTGAGACTAAACTTTTACTTGTGGCTCACTGAACTCAGCTCTTCACCTAAATTGTGCTAATAAACCAATACCTAATAAAAAAAATTTTTATGAAGGGTTGTGGTTGCACATATTTGCTAACCGTAAGTAACTCACATAACACAAACATTTCCAAGTCAGGAAATAATGTCATTTTAAAACAACGAAACACTCAAAAAACCCCCTCTTAATGGGCAGATACAACTGTACCATGAACTGAATTCACCATTCAGATACAACTTGATGAAGCAAGCAACTCTACGTTCTTGTTCAGGAACACAAAAAGCCCTCGCCTTTCCCCCCTACCATATAATGCTGAACTCACTGATCAAATTCACTGAGTTTAATGAAGATCAAACCTTCTAAATTCATTATAGTTGCTCAGCCTGGACCATACAGGCCACATTCTTGCCCATCTGCAACCCACAGCAGATAACAGCTGCGCAGCCCCATTTCTTTGTTTTCAAGAACCTTTTAGAGAGTTGTGCCAATGGCCCCATGCTCTACTCTGCTCCGATTTTTTTCAACAGCTTTCAGAATGACAGCATTTTTGGTGTCTTCCACAACATCCAAGGCAGATCTATAGTTTCTATTGTACTAGCTATTGAATGGCAAGGATGGGTTGTTGCTCATAAAACCATAGCAACTATACAGACTTTCCCGCTAATACTGAAGTGGTGAGGATAAAAGTTGGTGTTGGACACATAACTAATTTCCAGATATTGTATTGAATTTTTTTCTTTTACTTAATTACTTGGTTTCCATATATTTTATCACATCCTAGTATTTTCACCTTTAAAACTCTGAGGTCTTGCAAATGTACATGTTACAGGCATCGCTCCCCAGCTCGGTGCTTGCTTGAAGCAATGACACTGCCCAAGTCCCAGAGAAATATCACTGCATCGAGTTGTCCAGATTTCAATTATGTGTGAGGCCAAACATGGACTGAATCAGTTTTAACTTCTCTTGAGATGAGAGAGGAGAGATTTAGATATTAGAAAAAAATTCTTCACAATGAGGGTGGTGAGGCACTGGAACAGGTTGTCCAGAGAAGCTGCGGCTGCCCCATCCCTGGTAGTGCTCAAGGCCAGGTTGGTCAGGGCTTTGAGCAACCTGGTCTAGTGGAAGGTGTCCCTGCCCATAGCAGGGGGGTTGGAACTGTATGAGCTTTCAGGTCCCTTCCAACCCAAACCATTCTATGATTCTATGTCAGTTCTCAAAAATAGAGTAGTTAACCCCAGTTTGACTCAGGTGAACCATGGGAACCAAGGAGTACTTATCTTATAAAACACATCACACTTTTAAAAGCCACACAAAAGAAGAAAAAAATATTTTACCTGCACCAACTCCTTTAATTTTATTTTTTTTTCTTTGCTAGCCCTCACTTCCCTTAGGACTGTCCTTAGATCCAGCAGTTCTGAGACCATCCGTATTCTCATTTTGCTCCTGCTACACTAAGTACCACTGAGTATACAGGACAGTTTGACACTTCAAAAGTGAAAAATTAACAGCACTGACTGAAACCAGCCAATGAACTATTGTGATCACTTACATTCACTGCTTTACAGCTGCACTTCACCTTCACCACTCCCACGTAAATTCAGTTAACTGACACTTTCTCCAAGTAGAGGACAGCTATCTAGTCCAGGAGGGAACTGGGATTTGTCATGCATACAAGTGGGGAGCAGGTGGGGGTCTACTGTTCTTAAATAAAAGTGCCACTAAATCAAACTACTGCTTGAAATGCTAATGCAATATTCTGCTGTACAAAACATTTAACTATGTGCATTCATTTTACAAGACAAGAGATCAGGTAGAATTATGACCTTCAGTAGCTTATATCAAGAGCTGGATGAGACACTTGGGAGAAAAAACTAAGAAGCAAGGCATGTTAAGTAGTGTTCATGCTGCAAAAACACCAAAAAGCCAAAGAACTCCCCAAAACCACAGAATCCATTAATTGGAATCACAATTTTTCTGTTTATTTACCTTCTTATTAAGCCAGTGCCACAGCTTGTCAGTGGCAGGGGGAGACGGAAGGAAAGGAAGGAAGGAAGAAAAAAAAAAAAAAGACAAGAACACAGTGGAAAATTATTGAAAAACGCAATAATAGAAAAGGGGGGAAAAAAGCAATGAGAGGCAGGCAAAGTCATCGACAATGAAAATGAAATTGTTCCAGACACAAAAGGTAAATTGCAATAGGAAGAAGAGATCACAACTTCTAATGCAGGAGTCTAGATTTTACTATTAACATGCACTATTTGAAACAAAGAGGAATAGAACAAATAACAGTTCATATTTAATGGTATTAACAGAGCCATCAGCATAATCTGGGCAATTCCAGTTTAATTACGCTAAGAGCTAACATTTCAAATTTCAGAGCAGGACCTGTACACATACCCTGAGAAGGGCACTTTACTGAAACATGAAGACTTAACATGAGATACTTGTTTGTTTGTTTATTGCATTAGTGCTCCCATTCAGGCACTTTCCTGTGTATTTCAAAACACTCCTATTATGTCAACTACAATTAGACAAATTTTGGCTGGCTTTTTTAGTACCACAGTTATTACAACATTCACATTCAATGACAACATCAAATACATAATTAAATCTGATATACACAGCACATTCTAGATCAAATAAATATATGGATTTCACTTAACTTTATTGGTCGTGCAGAAGGCTCTTTGTACTTCTCAACAGTCAGTTTTTCCTTTTGAACTACAGTTATTTTTCTTCACTAATTCTTACCCATATTGCTCAAGTACACTCACTTTAAGATCTAGTTTATGTAGGGCTATACTGTTAATTCTAGATATTAGTAAACAGCAGCAAAATATTAATTGTGAAAAGCTTTAATATTGTCAACCATCTGTGTTAGAAGTTAAGATCAGGCAAGTGAAATTCGTTTCTCCCTAAAACAAGATCATTAAATGCTCAATAAATCTAGTGCTTTCACCAGCTGCAAGAAATGACATTACCTCCCAACGAAAACAAAATGTAGGAACATTTCAAATTAAAAAAACCCTCAAAGTTAATTAAGTTATATTAGAAGCAAAAAGCAGATTTACAAAAACATGAACATCAGGAAACATGAGAATAAAATGTTACAAAGCACCCACTTCTATTATCTTCTACTGCTCATGGAAAGGCTCAGTCATGGAAAGCAATGACAAAGCTTCAAAAGCTTTAAATTGACACTGCAGAATTTGTTTCTGTTTTACCTCTTCATCTACAGAATAATTTATCAGTGAAAAAAGGTGAAGTTTTTTACCAATTCAATAATCTACTTTTGCCTTTAACTTTACTTCTGCGTAGTAAAAGCCACTACACATTAGGTTTATTTTGGGAAAAAATGTAGATCTCATAGCCATATTTCTCCACTTTGAACGTCCAATGCAACAAAAGCTAGAGCTCTGTTGTTAGCTTGAGATTTTAGCAGAATATGAATGGAAATCTTTGGTATTTTTCTAGAATTTCAGCCCCCTCAAATCGGATGACAAATACACTAAGAAACAACGTTATATGTCAAAAGTATTTTTTTATTAATGTTTAAGACAATATCTGGGAGGCTCTACCTGCCTGCTATCTTACCAATACTGGTGTTTAAACAGTTCTAGAAATGTAATCAACCTACATTTAAAAATGGGCTACAGCTTGATTAACATCTTCAAGTCATCCAAAATTCATAAGGCTACAGCCACTTTTCCAGTCTTTTGTTGGAAAGCTACTTCTGTAAGTTCTTACACGCTTATGGGAGTATTTCCTAAACTAATCTAAGAAGTGGTAGAGATTCTGCCTGTTTTCTGCGCTTGGTTTAATTATGTGCTAAATTTGGTACTAGAAGAAGCAAATCTTGACTTTATCTGGTCTAAACAATCTATTACAGTCCTCCACACATAAAATTCTAGTACACTATACTTAGAAAAAGCATATAATAATTGCAAGAGTCACTGAAGTCTACCAGAAAGCATGCATGCAAAATACTAGCACATTCTAATTAATAAAATGTTTAGTGCTTGCACCTGAGCAACTGCCTATGCTGCTGAACTCCCTCAAAAAACCCTAATCAAAATAAAGCTACTGTTACTGTACAAAAAGTCTTCTTTAAAACAAAAATAAATATTAGCGAAGCAATTTATTTGTTCCTGACTGCTGTAAGAACATGCATGCTGCCGTATCTATTAAGTTTTAAGATGAGTGATGGATGACAACAGAAACCTCTCTACTCTTTCCCCAGAAGTCTCTCATATCTGAACTGCTCTGTCTGTTGGCTTCATGGCACTAATGCACCACCAGGGACTAAAGAACACCCTATTTCCATAGTCTATATTTAAAGCAGGCCTGCACATAAAGGCAGGCACAGCTTGACCCACTGTCTATACAGAAAATTAAAAGGAACGCCCTACTTTGTTTCCACTTGATCAGAACTTCTCTTTAGTTCAAATTTTTCTGCATTTCCAAGATAACCATAGGTTGATAAGTAGTGGGAAAGAAGAGAATTCTTTTCTTCCTGCTTTTATTTCAGAAACATAACCAGTGAAACTCAAAAGATTTGCGTGCATGAGCAGTAGTCTCCCATTTCTCACAATGGATTATTTTCCAGAGCATCCACACTAGCTTCCTAAGCTTTGAGAAAGACATGCTACTCTAAGAGGTCTTCTTCATTCTCACTACCTTTTACTCAAAACTGAAGTTATTTCTTAATCAGGTATACCACTTCAGAAAGACCAAGTAGCACTCCCAAATATGTGTGTGAAACAGACCTTGTCAATGCCTTGCTGTATTTAGCTAAAAGTCCCAATACCTTCTAATGCTAAGATTTGACCTCCAATTAACTCAGTATATAAACACCAAAACCAAAAGCAGACTCAACTCAGTGGGAAAAAAAAAAAAATATAAAAAAAATAAATAACCAATTGCAGGGGAAATAATCTTCCAATCTTGGTTTCTCTCACACATAAGCACAAAATCTAAGCTGTAACAATTTATTCCATGGATTTCTATTTTGTGTTTGTGTGTTTTTACTGCTTTAACAGTGCCTATTGAAGTCAAAACGTTTGGTAATCCAACTTAAATACAGCTCATTCTAAAAAACTTCCTAAAAAAACAACAAAAAAAAAAAAAAAAAACCTTCCTACAGCTTCCTAAAAAAAACTTGCAAGGATGTTACTTTCATTCCTTTCTTTTCCTTGTTCCCGCAAAAATCACATCTGACAATATCCCATAGCATTGCTTCCCAAATTCTCAGAAGGTAAGATTCATCCATGATCCTACAGTGCACAGAATAGGCATAACCAATAGAACTTCAAAGATATGAAAGCATTAGTGTGATAAGCATTGGAAGACCATATATCATTCCAGCCACCCATAATAAAGCCAGGTGAACTGTTAACTAGAATAGGCACAAGCAACTAGAATCATGCAGACTATCAAGTGTCTTTATAATTGCTAGAAGAGCTTGAATTGCTTTAATACACACAGCACAGACTCAGAAGGCATGTGACTGTCATCTAAAAAATGGGGAGAGGGTATATGGAGAAATGAGTTGTGCCAACACTGTTCTTTTGCTTAGACAGGAACAACATGAATATAAACTGACCTTAAATACATTTAAACTGAAGAGTGGAAAGTTCTGTTGCACATTACGACAAAAGCCCTACCTTCTTTAAGGAGAAAAGACTTAGTGGTATTAGGAAGAATACGGGCATTGGTTAATTAAGCAATACAAGGATACAAAACAACTAATGAAATACATACAATATTGTGTCTAGAAAGTCTTATTACTTACAAAATATTTTCATGAAAAGCTTTGTATAACGTAAGCCTTTATCCCCACGTTAATACTTTCCACTACCTTTGGAAACCCTCTTTTATTTTGTTCATAGCCATATTCTGAAAGGCTTTCCTGTTTCAAATTCTTCTCCAATGAACGCTGTGAGATCGTTACTTATTTCCTACAGCCATTTTAACGCCTTTGTTGACCTTTTGACATCCATTTACCCATTAGATTTGGGCTTAAACTCTTTCTTTTCTTGCAGGAATTCAAAGCTATAATCTGCTGACAGATCTGCCAAGATACAGATGCTCTGACAAATGTACTTCCAGGGTTCAGCTCTTCAGTTATAGAAACTCTGAGGTAACAGCTTTTTCTAAAGCAGCGAATACTTCAATGCAGTTACAGAAAGCACGTTCTTACACACTGTCATAGCTATTACAGACAATATAATCTATCAGGTTAAGGCAAAGCTCACAATCCTAAATGGAGGAGCCTTATTAAATTTTATGGAGCCTTCCAGCTCCGCAGTTTGCAGTGCAAATGGGGGTGCATTCTGAGTGGGGGAGAGAGAAGGGGAGCACACAAGCCTTGTTGTACAGTACTTCCCAAAGGTGTCATGCAACATATTTATTCTTTTACACAGGAAAGCCTTCCTTCTGTATCAACATGCCACTGTGTTCAACACTATACTTGTACAGAGTATAAACAAGTGCTTGACCTAGCTCAGGCCCTACTTACAGAATAAAACGGCTTGTTTTTTAAATTAAGTTTTCACAACAGAAGTAGGAACATCTCATCCTCCAGATTAAAGCTCAGATTTAACTTCAGTATCTTTGTAATCAGGTAAGATGCCTGAACCACAAGAAGTTTGCCTTACTCAGACATGGAATCTCCTAAAGCTAACTCAACATTTAAAAAGTGACTTCTGTCAAGCTTTGCATGTAGTCATTTAACAAATTTTAAATGTGTACTTCAAGAGTGAATAGTGACAGAAGAGACATGGTTTAAAACACACCATAAAACAGATAGTTTTACATGAGAGACGTGTCCATTAGTGACAGACATTTATTTTTAGGATTAAAATATCTCAGCATAGAGTGAACAGAGAATTTAAAACAAAAAAAAAAAAAAATCAAGTTGCTTAAGGAAGTAAGTGGAAATACCTTACTGTCAAGCTTTAACATGACTCTTCCGAGCCCTCTGATGGGCCGTGGAGCAAGAGCTTCCTGACGTTCCTTCACAAAATTTTCAACAAGTTGCCACCAACTTTTGCAATGGTTTGCCATGAAGTTCGAAACTCCAAAATGAACCACGAACTTTTTAAGTGCCCAAACTGTAATCACAAGAAGGAAATTAAGTATTAGAGATTTCAGAGGAGCACATCACAAGACCTATAAAAAGAAAAAAGGATTCTTAAGTTTTAGTTCCCATTAGGAACCACTTTTAAAATTTTCAAGTGGTTTTAGTACTACTCTCTTCACTCACTTTACAACCATGCTTGTCCATATGGAATTTGGATGGCAGCAGAAGAAAGATGCCTGCACGCTACCTATTACACAGCTAGCAGATTTGAGCAAGGCCTGGGATAAGCAGGTACCATGTCATGATTCCAGTACAGTGCATTTATTGCATCTTCACACATACAACAGCCTAGGTGACTACACATGAAATACCACATTCAGAACTTAATGGTTTATTATACATTTATTAAAATTTTCAGCCTCAATTCTTACATTCTAGGTCTTCTATACTGTTAAAAGCTGTCTCTTTCCTTTAAGAACTGACAGCAGATCATGTGCCATTTCACACTAGTGTTCATTTAAACCTTCAACTACTGAAATATAACTACTGATTAATTTTGCTTTTAAACATCAAAAATATTATTTTGAGATCAGCTTTTAATCTTGGCTTGAAGATGATCAGACAAAGCTTCAGAAAAATCCCCACTGATCCTCAAAAGCAGACAGACAACACAGGAAATATTCACAACTTCTCCCCCAAAAGAACTTTGTTACCAGAAAGAGCTTTTCTCCAACACTTCTAACATAAATCCACTCGAAAATAAAGAGCTTCTCAACAACACTAGAAATGTCTAGCCTTATATTTACAGAAATATACAGCTCATGTCTGCTTAGTTGCCATGAAATAAAGCCCAGAGACTTTCGCATAAGGCCTGTGATTCCAATTTTGCGATGGCACTTACTTACTGAGTATATGCGCAAACCTTGTGAATTGCCACAATCAGGAATGCAAAAGCAGAAAAGCATGATATATATGAAAATTTCCTTGGAAGCTAACAGACCTTTAACAGTCATGAAGTATTTGCCACACTTTTTTTAACAAAATGTTACACCTCTCAAATTATCCACCTTCTCATCACTGAGAAGAAAAGAGTAATCTTCCAAAGCTACTAGCATATTTAACATCAGAACACAGGAGTTAAGTCACATAATAAACAAAGATTTGTATTACAGCTGATTTCACTGAAGTATTGATACAAACATACCAGTAACAAAAACATTATAACATACATGAAGGATCACAATTATTTTATGTACCAGTAACAGAACAAAAGGTCACACAACCCAGTCCTGCCATTAACCGATACACAAATCTTTAAACAAAATTATGCTGCATCCCCAAATACTGAAAACTATGGTTCTAAAGGAAAACAAAGTGAAATTATTAGCAACAGAATCATATAATTCTCCAAATTTCTCACCATTTTTTCTTAAACCAGAATTTAGTGACAATGTATTTATTAAAGCTCCCCACGAGCCTATTACCTGCAAGCCACTTGTGCAATACTTTACCTTTTTGCTCATAGACAGCTCATTCAACAATCCACAAACGCTTGGTTTACTTACCCTCTGGCACCACCATGTGGCAAATATGGGATTTATTCTTTTGAAGAAATACTGTGTTATAATAATCTTTCTACTAAAGATTATGTTGCAAATATACAAAACAGGAGAAAATAATGTGTGTCAGCACTTAACTTAGAGGTTGAAGTTTTATATTATGAAATGCAACTCATGGTAAATACACAAACTGCTGCTCACCAAAACAGGGCAAGCTTGCATTTTACAAGGTGAAAAACATTCCTTAAAAGGCATTCTAACCTTCTGTTATTGTTTAAAAGAGTTTAAATAATATCTTCTAAAATAATTGAGTGTACACTCATTGCAAAGGTGACATCAGGAAGCACACCAATCAATCACACAGTAATAATTACATCAGGTTAAAAAGGGGAAGAGTGAAAAAAATAAAGGAGGACTGTTATTACAAAGTTGTGAGCAAAAGAGGAAGGCTGCATAATAACATTCCAAACATCTCCAGGAAGCAGAAAATTACCTGAAGACAAACACAGAATTAACAATATGATGCAACAGAAGCAGCAAAGTAGTAAAGGAAAGTTCTTAAAAAGAGACTACCAGGATTCCCAACCTCGCATCACTGAACAAAATACTACAAATGTTCCACAACCTGGTTTATTAGTTAACTTTTGAATTCAAAAGTCATTGTTTCACCATTTCATTTTATGATATAATTATGGTATACTTTTTCCACCCTCTACATAAAGCAATTTTGAAAGAGCTTCTAATTCTACCAAAGTACAAATGCATTCAAGGAAACTTGTTAATGGTACCAAGATATTTCTAATAATCTAAATTCTACTTCATGTAAGTCCTGTCTACAGACATAAGGAATTCTGGTGAAATTAACATCTATTTATTTAAGGGTTTAGGGAGTTATTTACATCTTATAAGCATTATCCTTAATGTCTCAGAAGTCCTTAAAGTTATTAGTGTCCTTAAAACTTTAATAGCTGCAAGCAGGAAACTCGCTTTATGAGCTTTCCCATTTTCCGCTACTAATTTTAATGCCACCTCTCTTTTAACAATCCACCTTGTCATCATTGATTCACCTTCTGACACTTAATGTGTTCCCTCTTCTAAATTTGGCTCTATTTATCATTATACTGCCTTTTTATACTATTTTTGTGGTGATCTAGCTATATTCAGTTATATGCCAAGAAAAAGCACTTAATGGTCCAGTGTCACTGCTAAGGCAACAAGTCATAGATATTCTCATAATCAATTTCTATATTGGCTTAACTTTATTGTTTGGGTAGCTATTTTGGACCTAATGAATGGCATAGCAGTATTCATCCATTTCAGTTATAGATGTGCACTTTCATCTATATTCATCTGGCTCAAGCTTAAAATCATTCACTGTTGTATGCCGAACTGCAAAATTATTGCATTCATTTTTTCTCCCACCCAAGCAGGTGTTTCCAAACAGTGGCAAGTCACTCCTTGACTTTCCTCTTCAATAAATTAAGTCACATAAGCTTTGCTTCTAGAAAGACTAAAACTTATTCTCTAATCCGTTTATCATTTTATGATTTATTTATGAGCTACATCCAACCTGCCATTGCCATTTCCCATGGCGCTCAGACAGCAAAACCGGGCAGTTTCTTCTGTATCAACTACACTGGAATGAAACAAAGCTCAAACCCCTCTCTTCTCTTAGCTGTATTCAGCCATTTATATGCCTAACCATCATACTACCCTTTAGCTGTTGCTACAGTGCAACAGCCAAACATGCTGCTGTTCCTTTCACCATGCCTCTTAGAGTTCACAGCCCCTCAAACCTGTAAGCATAGCCCCACAGAAATTATTTCCATATGCACAACTAAACAATAATGTCCTTGTGTATTGGGTGTAAATCACAAGGTTTTGGTAGCAGGGTGGCCACTGAGGCGGCCTGTATAGGGAAAGACCAGGGGCTGCCTTATGCCGGACACAACTAGTTCCAGATGGCTCCACAACAGACCCAACACAGACCAAAGCTGAGTCTGTCAGGCACAGAAGTGGTGCCTCTGTGAAAATACATTTAAGAAAGAGCAGAAAACAGCAGAGCAGGAAAAGAGGATGGAACACAGAGAGAACAAGTGAGTAGAGAACAAAAAGGAACAGAAGAAATAAAAAGGCCAGGGGAGTAGAAATGACCCATGGTGGAACAGGTACACCCCTCAGAGGAACTGTGTCCTATGGAGGACCCAGGCTGGAGCAGGTACATCTCTTGAAGCAACTGTAGCTTAGGGATGAGGAAGCACCCGAGCTGGTACCTCCTCAAAGGAGGTGCAGTCATGAAAAAGCCCACACCAGAAGACAGGAAAAGAGCGACTGGGTCTGCAGGGACTTGGCTGCTAGCTGGGAACAGCCCTCGGTAAAAGGGAAAGTATCTACTTTTAATGTTTTAATGCTGAAAATTAGCATTTTAACTGAAGTTTAGAGAAAATCCAAGCAAATTAGGAAACTCATTTTGTTTGCAGGAGTGGGAAAGGAGGAAATGCCTTCAGATTCATATTAGCTCATGCGTATTTCCAGAGTTCCCATCTTCTCTATTCATCCTCCAAAACAGTACTGGAAAAAATGACATTCAGTTTTAAAATAACCTCTTTAGATAGCTACCATAACTATTACATTCTTGCTTGATATATAACAGAACAGATGCATGTAGATGTGAAGCAAATAAGCCAATTAACCTCAGAGCTAGAATTAGAATCAAATTTATCTTGTGACTTGTCCACAGAGCCTAGCAACCCATTTTTAATGGAAATTAAAAGTTAGCATAAGCTGCACTTCACTACTGAATAACAGCTAAAATATTCTCTGTCTATAGGTGCAAAACCATGAAACACATGACATCAAGTACAAGGAAACCACAGCACTCTAAACCGAATTACTCTCACAATGCATGTCACTAAGTTATTCCAGGTAATTACAACAGTCAACACACAAAGCAATTTTAGAGAGTTGTCCTCCAGATGGTAGCAGACAGTGCACATTCATCTTCCTGTTTGAAGCTACAATTCATCTCTAACAAAAACTTGTGGAAAAGTTTTAAATTAAACCTCATATAAGCTTACAAGCCCTTCCTTATATCTTACTTAACACAAAGACTAAGGCTATCCAAAGTCATCATTAAACATATATTTCTAATAACTGAATTATTACCTGCAAAAGGCACCGGCAATAGCTGCACAATCCAGAAATTTAGCCAGATCTGGACAACGACAATGGCCCACACAAGTGTAACAAAGTAAATATCACTAGTTTTCTTTTTTCTAAGGAAAGATCCAATCTCAGCTCTTTGTCTGCTCCCAGAAGAGGATGAAGAGGAGGAGACAGATGATGAAGCTTGTGGCGGCTGATCACCTTCTGTTGCTCCTAAAACAAACAAATGCAAACAAAGAAGTGGAAATGATCACATTAATGTTCACCACAGGACAGAATATGCTCCCTAATGACAAATCAATCTTTTTTTTTTTTCCCTTCTTTTTTGGTTGGGCTTTGGAGTTTCTTTTGGCAATTTATTTAAAACACAACCTGGGCACTGATCTCAATTTTGAAAAGCTAGTATTGGGCTGTGTAAGTTCTCCCATATCATTTAACACCATACCAAGCAATGGTGGGAGGAGAAGAAAAGATGCTACAGCCTCTAAGAGGCCTCCTGTCACTGCAAGTAAATGATAAGACAAATATTTTATCAAAGATAGGTAAAACCCTGAAAGAACACTACTAAAAGAAATCTAAAGTCTTAAAAGAAATCCTTCATTTCTCTTTACTTCAAACACTCAAAAAGAAATCTTAGATTTGCTCAAAGTTCATTTAAACAAAATATACAGCATACATTGACAAATTTCTTACTATGCGTTTCAGTTTCCTGAACATTCACATTACAAACGTAACACTCACACTGTGATTATATTTTAGTAAGAAGAGGAAGCATAAATTAGTGGGTAACAAATCTCATTCTATGATTCATAAGTTAGTAAACATGAAATTCAATTCAAGAATGTGAACTGATATGTTAAAGGCGTTTATAAATAAATAATAAATAGTCATTTCAGGCAAAAATATTATGTCCAAATTGAAGTTCTTGTATGATAACATAGTAATTTATTTATTTAACTTTTTAGTTCATAAATCCATCTAGTATGGGTGACACCAAATCCATTTTCAGTTGCTTTATGTAGGATCTCTTCCTGAGAACACTGGTGTTGATGTTACTGAGGCCACATGCTGATGGCAAAATGCACACACTTCCCACACACCATTACTTGAGAAAAATTTGCAGCTGTGATGGAAGAATGCACACACAAGAAAATCTGAAAAGTTTTCAGGTTGCTGAAAGAATATGCTGAAGAATAAAAGGCAATTTGTCATGTTGGTACATACAGCCGCAAAGAAAACAACTCTTTTTCTGGACTTGTGTCACATCAACACCAATCGTCTTCCTCCCACAAGGGAAAAACTGCTGTAAAAACTGTATTACAATATACTACATGCATATCACTCATGTTCCACACATCGATTTTAGCTGCCATGTGTTGCTAAAGCAATTCCTACCCTAAAGCAAGACAGCTAGAATGTACAGAAAGACAAGACAGATTTGTCATACGTGTACAATCGTGGTAAGTGACAAAGTCTGCAGCTTCACACACTGGATGAACACTCTTTTGTTGTAGAAGTCTGCACTGGTGTTCTACAAGTAAGTGGAACTATTTTTAGAGCTTATAAACTCTTTCCCCACCACACTAATACAATAATGCAGATCTAGTGATTCACCCAATTGATAGACACTGAGATGACAACAGAAACATCAGCTTGTTGCTGGTAAGACATCTGGTGGAGCTTCAGAATACTCTCAAAGGAATTTAAGTATGCAACCTGAAAGAAGATCTCTGCAAGCAGCTAAACACAACAGAAGGTTCAGGTGGAATGCTTCTTGGCGAATCAGTTCATGTCTCAAAGGGATGAAAGGCCAGCCCTATCACACAAACTAAATTTTGAAGAAAAAGATACGAGTTATTTTTTCATACGGGGAGAGAAAGTTACCTGTAAACAGAAGTTTTCCTACAGGATAAAGTGGTTTTGTCATAATAGAGGTTCTATCATTCCCCTGTACTGCTCAGTCTATGTTTAAACAAAGCAGAAGAGTACTAACAGAAACAAATAGATCCAACTTACGGTGCGCTAAAGGAACACAAATTTGAAAGCAGTATATAGTGACTTCAGGTTCTGTAAAACCCCATGTAGTGTGCTCTATGATATTTTTAGAGATGCAATCTAAAAAAACCTATCTTCCAAATAATTAAAATATGACAGTCTTTCCAAAATGGCTACCACAATACCTTGTACAGAATTCTAGCAAAATCAATATGTATGGTACTTAGTGAAACATCATGAGAACAACAAAAAAAGATAGTTTTCCAGGACATCTTAAGACACCTTTTTTTCTTTATGCAGTATGCTCTCTATCAAGTCAACTTCTTGCTGGCATAGCATTCTGAATAATTCTCCTCCTCTTTTTTTAATTATAAGGAGAAGGAACAACAGCATAAACAGGGAGGCAAGTGCCTGTATGAGTGTGGAGCAGGTATCAGAATAAACTCTTCAGAGTTAGATGAAACAGCGATTTTATCATTATTAATTAAAAAGTCTTTCAGAACACCAGGATGAAAGTACACCCTTCACAAATAAACACATCTTTCTCTAATTTCAAAATTAAAAGATTTTAAAAAAACAAAAGTCCAAAAATCACGGCAAAGGAAAACCAAGAGCTGTAGTTTCTTAACCTGGCAGGTAAAATCTTTTCTGTACAAGAATAATGTTTCATCACCATTCACACCATTCCAAACCAAAGATGACCAAAAGGATACTTTACACGTATCACAGAATAGAATGCTAATTCCTAACAGATTGTTGGAAAATCATTTGAACTATTGGTAGGAGTAAGCAGGAAACTCCGTATTTGTTCTTTTCCTCCTCTGAAAGAAAACAACAGAATATGCAAGACAAAAAAGCCATCTAGTTAACTGTCTCAAGAAAATAAATCAAAATCACATTCACTACAAAAGACACCTTTGTAAAACCACTGCAGTTTTCTTTTGGCCAATAAAAGTTACAACATGAAAACAGGAAAAAAAAAAATGTTTGAAGAGAAAAAAATTAACTAACGAGTTAAAAAAAAAAAAGGGGGGGGGGGGGGCAACAAACAAGAACATAACCACTAACAGCACGTTTGTGGAAGAGTGTTGCTTGACCAGATGTTCAAAAATCCAGCTAAAATAATAATCTCATTTCCAAAATTAGAGACAGTGATGCAAGAGAACTGTCACCATGATGCTCCGTTCTCACATTTCAGGACATACATCCATAGGGTTTTATATTTGCTTCGATGATAGTCAAAATTTTTATATTGATGATGTTAAAATGTAGCAACAAAGATAAGAAGAGAATAAGTTGCCGTGAGCTGCCTTTGTTATATTTAAAAATTAACTTTTGTAAGTTCACATCCTGTCAAGTTTAATGACCTGTTTTGTCTACTTGCCGGAAATGGATGAAATCTTTCAATTTCCAGAGATCTCCATAATAGCTTATTTTTCTAGTGCAGAATTCCATCAAAGGCCTACCCAGAAAAATGATGGTAGCATACAAATCCAGTGATGGCCACCAAAACAACTTTTTTCCAACTCTTTCCAGCCATTTCTTACAGACTTCTAGCTGCGCTACTGCAAGTGAAAGTACTGCGATTCAAGCTACAGTGTCAATTAAACTCACTGTAGGAAAGACTTTCAGCATGCCATAGCTGATGAACAAAGAGGGGTTTTATCACTGTGATGTACACAAAAATCATTCCAGTCTGTCTGTACCCAGTCCAGAAGTCAAATTATATCTTTTAACTACCAACAGATCAAAAAAAGACTAGGAAAAATAAAAACACTAAAAAATAAAGAGACAGGAAAAAGATACTCTCATTCTAACAAAACAAACAAACAAAAAACCCCAAACAAACCACCACAAACAAACCAATGACCAAAAAATCCCAAACCAAAACAATGAAACATAAAAAATCCTTCTAATCAGGCCTTCTAAATGTACAGGCAGCCATGTATATCATTTGCAAGACAGCTTTTCTATTATTGTCATCTTAACATTTTAAAAACAGATAAACCTGTTTCACAAGGTAAATATACATGTGCTATTTTGGACAGGATAAAGAGGATAGGACTAGTTTGAAATTTGTTCTTAATCCCCTCCAATTTCATGTCTTTAGAGCAAATTCAAATGTTTCTTACAGAGTATTCAGTCACCTGAGGGTTTTGAGGAATGTTCACTACCAGACACATCTTCTGTCATTGAAATAGCCATGGCAATCGTTGAAGCAGCAATGGAAATCATCTGACCAGGAAGCTCTGCCCCTGTAAAATACATATGTGTATGCAAAACCAGAAAAACTTAAGTCTCAAAATGAATCCACTGAAACTGTCAAGCAACAGAATTATATGGATAAACACTGTCAGGTTTTAACATATATGATACATAGTCAATATAATCAAACAGGAAAGAGTGTTACTTAGTATTACAATATACCAGGAGCCAAAACCAACAAAACCCATTATTTATTTAGCACTTTTCTTGATAATGGACTGCTACTAGCCAAGTCATACAGCTGCTGGCAGTCTGATTAATCTAAAAATCTTTGTACCAGATAATCACTTTTACTAAAAAAGATTATGATAATTTTCAAGAAAACTAAAACAGCAAGACAGGAAGCTTCCCAAAATAATCATACAAGTAGTACTCAAAAGGAACACCTGACATTTGTTTTTATGCAAAACTGACTCACAACAGGCAAAACATGTTTTTCTCAAAGTCTAAACACAAATCATAATTTAAAGAAAGTGGTATTTTAAAAACAAATGACCAGATACAAGAAACTTGCTGGAAACAGCTGTCTCAGTTTCTCTCACATTCAATCTTATAGGAGCTACTAAACCCATATTGCTCATTTCCGATTTCAAATTCCCTGGGCTTGCTTTATGCTTGAAATGACATATAGGATTCTGTAAACTTAAGCTATTGGGCTTGACAATGACAGTCACTACTTTTTACGGAAAAGAAACATCAGTCCATTGCAACAAATTTCTGTAGAGTCAAAAGATTCACTTCAGCCTGAGAAACATACTACAACTCTTATCATCAATTCTTGCAATCAGTATGATATTGAATTTATGGTCCAGAATTTTTACTTGATTTTACAAAACTTTTGCCTCCAACAACAAAAGAAATAGTGACTCCTTTCTTACCAGAAGATTCTTTTCCATTCTGTTGCTCATACAACATGCCTACAGTCATCAGAAAAACTATAACCAGAAACACAGGAATTCTCCAGGAACCTGCCACAGAAGCTGAAAGACACAGGGTTGGGTTTTGTTTAGGTTTTTAGATGGGTTTTTTTAAAGAAAAATTATGCTGTTAATAAACTCTACATTTTGTAAAACCAAGAAAGGCAGCACATCAACCACATCAAGAACAATCTGGACAGAAACTGTCATAAAGCAAACAAGTTTTTTTACAGTCACGGAAAGGAAGACTTGAAAACACAGGTGAACAAGTTTCTCAATGAATAAACCAAGTTGTTATCATTCCTAACTTCGGTGACTTTAAACCATGCTAATCTAGAGAGCAATTTTAAAATCCACATGTAAAATTACATGAAAATACGCAGAAAATAAAAGCACTTAAACCTGTCAGATATCAGAGTCAAATCAAGTTTCCACCTCCAACAATCTACATTTATGTTAAATCTCCACAGACTGGCATCAAGCAGTGACTTCTTGAGTTTTGGCTTTCCAGCTAACACTTCCAGCAAATACAAGATTGCCAAAATGTAAGCAAATGCAAAGCCAATATGTGTAGCTTAAAACCTTGGGAAAGTGTTGCCATATGGTCAGAACAACCCTTGAAACCTGCTGCTAAAGCAAAGTTAGTCATGAAGTATACCACGAAACCTTTCATCATGATGTTCTTCTATTATCTGCATGATACTTACACCATAAACTGATATGATAACATAATCCGACAATTCTATATTAAATACTTAATATTACTAACTATAACCTTCTATTTGTATTAACAGATCATATAGATTACTGGCAAATTTATTTGATTGTTGATATCACACTGTATGCTTGGTAACTACTGATAGAAACTTTTTTTTCTTCTGGTACTACTATTAAATATATTTTACAGCTTCAGCCTTGATTAATGGCAGGCTCTTGAAAAATAATACTACTAAAAATCACCACAAGTGAAAGTCTAAATCCACCCACATGTGGCCCCAGCCCTTCCTTACTGCTAGTAAGTAAGTATGAGGCCTATGAGCCAAATAAGGGAAAGCCATGGGAAGTACAAACTGCACAGGGGCAGTGGAAGACACATGTTGCTTTCTTAATGCTTTCCCTTTCCCTGTTCCAACACTCCCTGCTGCACACATGCAGCCAGAATTACTGAGCAGAGAAAACAGCCTGCAGATCCCAGCTGCAGAAAGCAGCTCAGCTAAGAGCCCATTATGAAGATTTAGTGGAAAAGCAAGTAAGTAGCTTTGTCTGCAAGATGAAAGAATCCCAGTGGACATATTAGGGTAATAACTTCTTGTTACTCACCTAAGTGAAAGAGCAGCATAATCCAGACAGGGACAGAGACTGCTTTTAAGTAACGTTCAGTGCTTATATTCCACTTGAATGAAACCATCAGCAGGTAACCAACCACCAAGGTCCATATCTTTAAGAAAACAATTTACACAGGTATGTATACATGCATGAGTACATCAGAACTATATTTTGATCCATGTGTATATGCATGCACCCCAAACTGCTGTATCAAAAAAAAAAAAACCGAAGTCAGGTCCTAATTCTTTAAGAAGCCCACATTTCACAACTGTCAATTCTGAAACAGGAGGTTTTGCTCCATGTAAGAGAAATGTTAAGTCTGCGCAAAGCCTAAGAACAGGCTAGATGCACCTCCAGCATGGTTCTCATGAGAAACAGGACTATACATGCTTTGCTGGACACAAGCCCTAAAGGAAGATGGTCTTGCACCTGAGACCAAGAAATTACTCTGGAACTATTACCAAAGGGTGAGAACCTGAACAAAACACAGCCACCGCTGGGGCCACATGGAGACAGAGCCAGCAAGGATTCAGCACAGAGCAGCTTGTCAGCTCCTGTGTTCCAGCCCAAAGAGATAAAAAGGGGAGTGGGGGGGTAAACCAAACATAGCCATGAGAATGCACAACAAAAATTGATGTTCCTCAGTAGTGTCAGGCCACAAAACAGTCATGCTTTTAAATGTCTTCTGACATATAATTTTATCTAATATTTACCTAAAACCATTAAAGAGGCAGAAAAATGTCTGTAACAACATACCAAGAGGCAGATGTGGTCATTTTGGTTTTGCTGCTTCTTACTGCCCTCTATAACCCTACTCGCCAGATAAATCACAACACAGAATTCTAAGAATATTGAGATGAAGAATCTGAGCTTGAAAATGCTGAAAAGAAAGCAGAAACCAGAAGAGGCAACAGGAAGTGAAAAGCTGCTACTCAGTAGAAGATGTCAAATAAGAGGTATGAAGACCTGTTAACTGCGCTGCATCTTTAAAATAAAAAAATTAATAAATCAATAAATATATTTCTGGCCCAAATTCAACAAACATTCCCTAGCCATAACCAGTTACAAGCACCTTCAGATTTACACTTACAAACTTGTAAAGCCCAATGAAGTTTAAACATAACTTCTATTAAGAACATTTACTGAATCAGATGTCACTGTAAGAAGAAAGAGCGCACTGGCAGAGACACAGAACGAGAGACTAGACAGGACACACCAAAACAGCTTTCACCTCTTTATTCTGCACTATATGACTCATGCTGAAGAAACAACAGTCCCTGTGAAAAGCAGGTTTGTGTATCTATTCCCATGCACCTATTGGGTGTAGAAAAAAATCTTAATTGCACTGAATTCAGCACACAAGCACTGATGGACCCTGCCAACTTCAGAGGGAATGCTCATACACACAAGGCAATTTAAAAAATGCCTAAGAAATGGGAACAAATGCATACATACCCTTTTCATACTAAATCTTTCTTATCAAAGCCGCTCAGTCCAACTTTTCACTGTTATTTACCTTCAGTTTTGCATCAACAGAACTTGCTTATGGCCAAATATGGGCTCAAGACAAATCTCTAACACAACACTTAGACAGATATTAAGACAAAAGTCATCAACAGATAAACAAAAAATTATCTGAAATGCACTGCAGCATTTCTTGAACAGCATAGGTTTGCAACTAATTCACTCATAAAGCATATTAAAACACAACTGTAACTCAGCATGAAGATGCTACCCTAATTGCTAACATCAGCCACACAGCATCTTTATGATAAAAGTCCCAGCATTAAGCCAATTTCACGCTTTTGCTTTTGACTTTAAGGATAAATTATAAACTCGCTAAGTTCAATAAATTAAACTTTCTGATTTAAAATATGCCAAAAGTAGGAGGCTAACAGGCCATAAACCTGTGTCTGCCAGCCAACAAAGCAAAACTTGTTGCACTGCTTTCAACCATGCATGTAACCGATCTAATACATTTCAGGGTTTAGGTATTCAATATTTTCTTTGTGTTGTAAGTTACAATAATTCATCAATTCTCATTTCTAAAAGTTTAGCAAATTACTCAAAATTTTTTTCTTATTTATACTGAATGGAGAGAAATAACTAATTTTAAAATAAACAAGTCAATCACAGTATTTACAGACATGCACAAACCCCATACAGCGCAATTTTAGGATGGTTTAATACTGTAAACTTTCCTCCTTCTTCCTTGCCTCCCATATCTTGTCTGAACAGACAGCAAAGACCTCATTTCTCACACCTCCTTTGCATTTTGTAGCAACCATAACAAATGGAAAATGTCTCACCTCTGTGCCTGGCAAAATCTTGGAGCAGATTCTCCTGGAAGGCATGCTGAGGCACATGAAAAACAACAATGGGCTTGGTGACAGCCAGCATGGTTCACTAAGGGGATATCCTGCCTGACCAATTTGGGGGCCTTCTGTGATGAGGCTATGAAGCTGATGGACGGGGTAGAGCAGTTGATGCCATCTACGTGGACATGCGCAAAGCGTTCGACAGTCCCACACAACACCCTTGGCTCTAAATTGGAGAGACATCAATTTGATAGGTGGACCACTCGGTGGATAAAGAACTGGCTGGATGGCCGCACGCAAAGAGTTATGCTCAATGGCTCCATGTCCAGCTGGAGACCAGTAACGAGTGGTGTCCCTCAGGGATCGGTGTTGGGACCGGTCTTGTTCAACATCTTTGTCAGTGACATGGACAGTGGGATTGAGTGTGCCCTCAGCAAGTTTGCCGATGACACCAAGCTGTGTGGTTCGCTTGATACGCTGGAGGGAAGGAATGCCATCCAGAGGGACCTTGACTCACTCGTGAGGTGGGCTGATGCCAACCTGATGAAGTTTAACCATGACAAGTGCAAGGTCCTACACCTGGGTGGGAGCAATCCCAGGCACAGCTCCAGGTTGGGCAGAGAAGAGATTCAGAGCAGCCCTGAGGAGAAGGACTTGAGGGTGTTGGTCAATGTGAAACTGAGCATGAGCTGGCAGTGCGCACTCACAGCCCTGAAAGCCAACAGCATCTTGGGCTACATCAAAAGGAGAGTGACCAGCAGGTTGAAGGGGGTGATCCTGCCCCTCTACTCTGCTCTTGTGAGACCTCACTTGGAGTATTGTGTACAGTTCTGGTGTCCTCAACATAAAAAGGACATGGAACTGTTGGAACAAGTCCAAAGGAGGGCCACGAGGATGATCAGGGGACTGGAGCACCTCCCATATGAAGAGAAGCTGAGCAAGATGGGGCTGTTCAGCTTGGAAAAGAGAAGGCTGTGTGGAGATCTCATAGCATCCTTCCAGTACCTGAAGGGGGCCTATAAGGATGCTGGGGAGGGACCCTTCATTAGGGACTATAGTGACAGGACAAGGGGTAACGGGTTCAAACTTAAACAAGGGAAGTTTAGATTGGGTATAAGAAGGAAGTTCTTCACTGTGAGGGTGGTGAGGCACTGGAACGGGTTGCCCAGGGAAGTTGTGAATGCTCCATCTCTGGCGGTGTTCAAGGCTGGATTGGACATAGCCTTGGGTGGCATGGTTTAGTGGGAAGTGTCCCTGTCCCTGGCAGGGGGGTTGGAACTAGATGATCTTAAGGTCCTTTCTAACCCTAACTATTCTATGATTCTATCTACCCTCTCCCTTTGCTATTGTAAAGTGTTGTTTTTTCCAGGCTGCTCTCTTCAACTTGGAAATCACACAGCAAAGGTGGTTTGGGTTTTCTGGGGGTTGAGGGTTTTTTTTGGTTTTGGTTTGATGTGCTTGTTTGTTTGGAGTTTTTTAGTTTTGTTTGAAAAAATGAAGCAACACAAGGCATCAAATGTATCACTAAAAGCCAAACTGTGTTTGCCATCATGAACACCACACTGTTTTCTTTATGCATTTGTTAATTTGAAAGTGGTTTTCTAAGCAGTCCAAGAAGATAATAAGGAGGCAGGTGAGGAACTGAAATTGTCAATCTGATTTCAATCAAGGATTGAAAATGTCAATCTGATTCCAGTTTTCCAAACTTAAATTAATTCCACATGGTTTTACTGTATAATCCAAAGTGAACAAGAGGAAAAAAAGTTCCACAATATGCAGAGTTTGGCAGAACAAAGAAAGTGTAACTGCCCTTCAGTTAGAATGGAGACAGTCTTGGTCAAATAGATACAAAAACAAAAAAATCCAGACCAAAAAAAACAACACCAAAACACACACAAAAATCCCAACAAACCAACTGATCACACATGTAATACTACTGCTCACCTCAGAGCAAACTCAACCACCTCTTGCCTTCACTTAAGGAAGCCATCGTTTACCCAGGCAGGTAAATTACATCCTGATTTCTTTCCTAAGTGAACACAAGTAAGCATAAACTTGACAGACTGAGTTATTTCTTGTCCTAAGTCCAAAGGGCTACAATAGTACCTAACTGCTTCTTCTAGAATCTCCAGCACTGACACATATCAATATGCCTGGCATCAACATAGACTGCTAAATAACATGAAACAGAAATCCAGTGCTTAGTAAGCCTCCCTTTTTTTGAAGGGACAAGTACAAATTTATAACTAGAATCCTGGGGCAGGGGAAAACTGACCATCAAAATCAACACTGCCGCACACAGGTTAAAAGTATTTTCAATGTGTCCTGCAACATTTCCTATGCTGTGAATTTAAGGAAACCAATTAAACCTAAGATATCCAGACTGCAGCTATGGATGCTGAAGATTACTCTCCTTTATTTCATTCTTTCTGTCTTAAAACATGTTATTTATGAGAAACTCAGTTAATTAAAATGCTATTCAGAAATCAAACTTCTCAAGATTCACTTGTGGAAAGAGGTTTTTTCAGAGAACATCAAGTTTTCTCCCTGCGTACAGAGTACTACTCCTCTGACATGCTTCATGGTGACACTTTCAGAAGAAAAGGCTCCTCAACACACACAGCTTCTTCACCTTCTTGCTTTATTGAACAGATCCCAGCTAAAATTTTGCTGGACAGTTCTGTAACAGTCACTCATTTCAGAGGTGGTAGGAAAAGAAATATCACTGCATTCAAATAATACATACAAAAAGTAAGTAACATTATGTAGCTTATTTCATTCACCTCAAGGCTGGCTGCCAGCCTAGCGCCTGGGGCTGCAGTTCTTGCATGTGAATCTAAACAAGCTCCTAAGCCTTTAAGCCTTTTCAAGAAAGGTACCTCACAGCACGATCTGCCAAAAATGAGGGGGGGTGTGGAAGGGAAAAACAAAGGTAGAAAAGAAAACACTAACAACATCTCATACTTTCCCCTGCCCCTCCCCATCAGGTTTTTAAATAGGCCACATGCTGTGCCTCCAGAGTTGATGTCTACCACATTGTGAAAGCAAACCAAAACCTGTCGTTTTGGCAAGATGCGCTTACAGCCAGTACCTGTTTGTGAGATTTACAAGCCATGATACCAAATAATGAAAGGATTAGTATAAACAGCAGAGAGACTACTTAAGGGTTTATTCAGGTGGTAGGAATTGGGGGGGGGGTGTTGGCTCGGTTTTGTTTGGGTTTTGGGGGTTATGCTGGGCAAGTTTTAGAAACCTGCAAGACTACTCTATGAAGAAAGTGGAAAAAAATTAAGAAACCTCAAAAAAAGAGAAATTATATGAACCTCAAAAATCATAACTGTTTTGCTCATTTATAGCTATTCTTACTTTATAATCAAACTTAACCTTTTCCTTTGCTAGAAGAGAAATTGTCCCATCAGGTGAACCTTCTACAATGAACAGGACTGCGGAATCCAAGCTTCTTGGAGCCTGTGACCCAAAATATTTGCCAAGAAGCCTGCTTCAGAATTTCAATCTGCAAGAGTTACTTCAGGGACTGCTGACACGTAGTGCCATCACAAATGGAAGTTTCTCTGGTGGATGCCTTTGAGAGCTTCCCTGGCAAGGAGCAGACAGCTGACTGGCTAAAACAGGAAGTATCTACTTTGACAATATTCCAGTGTAGGGGTCACAGCAAATGGCGCTTCCAGATTTGCCCAACACTGCAGTTAGGAAAGGACCGATCAGGTCTTCTAACTACATGCTAACCACTTGTCCTGGGTTCAGCAGTAGCAGTCATTTTTCTCCTTCTTGGTAGTTGGTGCAGCGCTGTGGTTTTGACTTTTGGCCTGGGAACAGCACTGATAACACCAGTGTTTTCAGTTACTGAGTGGTGATGTTTTGGTTTGACCAAGGACTTTCTGAGTCTCATGCTCTGCCAGGGAGGAGGGGAAGCCAGCAGGAAGCAGAGACAGGACACCTGACCCAAACTGACCAAAGAGGCATTCCATGCCACAGCACGTCATGCCCAGGATGTGAAAAACAGAGAGCAGAGACCCAGAAGGGTGAGGGTGCACTGCGTGGTCAGGCTGGGTATAGGTGGTGAGCAATTGTATTCTCTTTCCTTGTATTTGCCTTGTCATTATTATTATTGGTGGTAGCAGTAGTGATTTGTGTTATACTTTAGTTACTAAACTGTTCTTATCTCAACCTGTGGGAGTTGCATTCTTTCGATTCTCCTCCCCATCCCCCCGGGACTGGGGGAAGAAAGAGGGGGGAGCGAGTGAGCGAACTGCGTGAGGGGCTTAAACCACGACACCACTAGAACAACATGAGTTGCACCTACTACAGAGATATAAATATACACTGGCGCACACACAGTTCTGACCCTGACCAGTAACTTGTGGCAAACCAAGGAAAGACTGGCCATCTGAGAATGACTGACAACCCTGTAAACAAGTTAGCTCTAGAGAATTCTGCCAATTATGATTATATCAGATTCAATTTACTAACTTGAACTTCAGAGTCAGTGTAGAGCAGCTGTATAATCAATTTCATCTGTCAGGATCTACAAACTAACCATTTTCTAAATAAATACGACCATGTGAACCCTGCTGAGCAAAAAAAATAAAACCCACAACCAATAGCTGGCATTTCCTATACATTGCTGCAAGTGTAAAATGTCAGGCTAAAGTAATCTGAACTCATGTCAAAAAGAAAGAATTACCTCTACCTTTAATACAGTGCTGGATACAAGCATACTTCTATATGTCTAAAACTAGGACAAGGCAATCCAAGATTAATCTTCAGCAGGTATGCTAACCATGCTGCAACTGATGACACATATAAGGGTATAGTCAATCTGCTATAGGACAAACTCCTCTCCAAGAAAAAAAAAAGCCATAGAAGAAAATTCCCCTTCCCTATTATACACCATTGAAGTTCATGTAGAGTATATGCCCCCTGTGATACACTTCTGGAAAAAATCCATAGAGAAGGCTGGAGTCAGAGCAAAGAACTCATCTGGAATACATAACCAGCTCCTATGGTTGTTGAGTAAGTTTCTTCAATGATGCAGGAACTGTAAAGCATGAAGGGAAAGGAGACTGCAGAAACAAGATGCTTGTAGACTAGCGCAAGGTCTTGGACTTACTCCTCAAATGCAGTGATTTGCAATCATCTATCACAGGGTCCTAACATGGAGGTATCTAGGTATCTAAATTGCAGGTGTGACTTAAGAACCACTGACAGGAACATAACCGTTTCCAAATCTTCACTCATCAACTCCAGGACTGGCTTTCCCAGACTGGAGGACAAGAAAGCTCTATAACATACTGGTGCCAAGATACAGCTTTCTATGTCGTTATCATATGTAATTTCTGCATTTGGAGAACATTTCTGGAACAGAAGAGAATTTCTGTCTCTACATTATGGCCGATACCATAAAATGACCTTATTTACCTTTAGAGAACACCAAATTGGTGTCCCCAAAAGCCATCAATGTTCTTACTCAAATCCCTCACTTCTCTAGTACAGCAGAGGGAACCAAAAACAGAGAAGACAACCATGCATATTCTTCCTCTCTGTAAGCAGCAGCACTAAGTGAGGCAAAGTTCCAAATAAAAGTAAATGCACCATACACCTTTGCAGCCCAAGGCAGGTTCAGTAGCTGGGGCACAGATATACGTAGCTCACAAGATGAAAATTACCATAAACAAATTGTACTATGCTAGTCAGATACTGGTCTCACACTTGAAACACACCATGCTTGTTCATCTCTTTTATGCTTTTAATGAATTATTTATATACCTGCCATGTTCTTGGCAAGAAAGTATTCCTTGCTGTCTAATGTGAAAATTTTCTTGTGTTAATTAAATTATTCCATATCAAAATATTTCAAAACCCAAAAATATATATTGGCTTAGTAGGCTCCTAAAAGAAACTGTCCAGGAAATGTATCCACCATTCCTTTTGCTTATCAAATAGAATATCTACAAACAAAACCAGTTGCAATCTTCATGCAAGATAACATACAGAAGGAACCTGGAAGAGTCAGGTCCCAGGGAAGAACAGTACAATGGAGCAAGCTGACTCGTAATAAGCACAACTCCTGTGTAGCTAGCAGGCAGAATTCACACATGCAAACAGAGTCTTGCAATATAACGTGGCAATTAAACAGCTTTAAAATGCATAACTGAAGTTAAAACAGATACTATTAACTGATCCAGCTCAAGGCTCCTCAGAAACATGAATAAAATTAAGTTATCCTGCTACATATCTGAGAGAACACAAATCAAGTTAACAGCAAAATTTGGAAAACTGGAATAGGAAAACACTGTAAAGCATTATAGATGATGCCATGCTGAGTCGAGCTTATTTACAAAGGAATGCCTACAGTTTCCTTCTCCTGTAGAGCCCCAGAAAGAGGCACAAGCAGTTTGCTCCAGAAAGCTACAGCAACTGCTTCACTTACGGAAGCCCATGGTCAGTTATTTTGACACAAACCTAAACATCTCGCCAAGGAACACAAATCAGAAGAGTTCTGGGAGCTTAATGTCTTTTGCCCAGTTAAAAACCTACAGAACTTCAGAGGACCCAAGTGCTGTAACAGAAACACTGGTGAAAAACGTCAGACACTGCTAAACAAAACTGCACTGAGCACGCACAGACATCCAGTAGTGCATTACAACCATAGTTAGGAGGTCAAATCGGTGCAGCTTCCTTTAGCGCCCTTCTACTTAAACAGTGTAACGAAGTCTGAATAAAGGACTGGACTTAGCCAAGTCAGCTAGTGTAGCAATACTGCCTATTTGTCAAAAACCCTATCAAAGCTTGTCTTAAGCTTATCAAATAAATTGTGTGGCAAGAAATCCCAACTTTCCATCAGTACCAAGCCAATGTTTAGATTATTTCACCACTCAGTTGAAGGTAAAGACGGTTGTATCGTGCCTCTTTATAAAAATACGGTGTGTCTCTATCTACTCAGTCTTACTTATGAGACAGAACAGACCACAAACAGATCTTCCCCTGACATTTTTCAGTATATGACAACACTTTAGAATAGAAAGACAATAAAATCTCTTCTTGCAATGTTTTCTTTCAAGAGACAAACACATTCTCCAGTCCATCCTATTCAAGCTAGAAATAGCTCACAACATCCTTGGTCAGTGCATTCAGAAGAAATATTACTTTTTTGTTTCTGGTCTACACCTCCAAAATTGTGTCTGAGATACCAGCATTCACCAGCTCCACCAAAGGAATAAAACTAGTATAAAAAATCAGAAGCCGGGACAAGCTTATTAGGGTTCTGCTGGTGGTAGTTTTGGTTTCTTGCCCATGTAAGATCAGTTTTATCTCCACATATATCCCCACTAAACCGTGTATGTAATTTTCCCACTAAGAGGGGAGCGGGGCTGGTATGTTTAAAAAACTAGAACAGCTTAAAAAATAAGTCTTTGGCACCAAGCAACCTAAGAATGCCGACTGCACATCAGTATTTAATAAAAGTATAACTTACTGATCTTCTGAGTTTTCATGTATGCATTTACTTCAGATCTCTAGTATCTTTTTGCATTTTCAATTATCACTAACGAAATGAAAATGAGTTCTGCCAGAAGTTTTACCTAGCCTCTACACATTGAAGACAACACAAGGAAAAGCAGCCTCCCAGTCTCTTTATTACCGCAAGTAACATTTGTAAGCTTTCCCCCGAAGTCACCTGAGGAACTCAGCTGCTAGTTTGCAACACTTCATACACATTTTACAGCTCCACAGGAGCCGGTGCTTGCGCAAGACCTCGCTGGAGACGCCGTTAAGCCAGAGGTAATTCAAACCTGGAGCATGGCTAAGCTACCGGTAATAAATATCAACAGAGGAAGCGTGTCTGCTCCTGCCAGCCCCCGGCCGCCGAGCAACAAGTGAGATGGCGGCCGCCCCCTGGGGTAGCCCAAGGCCACATCTCCCCCTCCACGGAGGACAGCCGAGGCAGGGCGGGGGAGACTGGAGCCCGCCGCCCCTCTTACCCCCCAGCGGAGCCCGGCCACCCGCGGAGCCCGTTCCCGCCGAGGCGGGCACTCACCCACTGGCTGCTGAAGTAGTCCAGTCCCTGGCAGATGAGGCGACCGGCCTGGGCCAGCAGCACCTGCACGCCCAGGGAGCTGCCCAGGCAGTACAGTCCGTAGAGCAGCGGCCCCCCTGCGCCCAGGAGCAGCAGGAGCCGCCGCCGCCGCAGCACCTGCTCACCCAGCGCCTCCACGCCGTAGTTGGCGAAGCAAATGGGGAGGAGAAGGGCGGCCAGCAGGACGGGCGTGCGGGACCGCTGCAGGCGGCCGAGCCAGCGCCGGCCCAGCGCCGTCAGCGAGCTCTTGAAGGGGTGCAGGAAGGTGCCGCAGAGCACAGCCCAGAGCAGCGGCCGCAGGAAGGCCTCCAGGATAAAGTAGACCAGGACGGCGGCGCCGCAGCACAGCCCCGCGAACAGCAGCGCCCCGGTGTTGTAGAAGGCCTGTTTGATCGGCTTCTCCAGCCGCGGCAGCGACATCCCCGCCGCCCCGCCCGGGCTGCCCAACGGCAGCCGCGGCATGGCCGCCGCGCCCTCCTCCCCTGTGGTACCCGCTCTGGGGGAGCCACCCGGCCGCCTCTCCTGCGCCGGCGAGCCCGGAGGGGCCGCGGCCGGAGCCGCCGAGGGCTTTCCGCTGTCAGCCATGGCGTGCCCCGTCCGCACAGCGCCAGGCTTGGCCGCCGCTGACAGCGGGCGACGCGCAGCAACCACGGCCGCCACAGCCGAGGGCGCGGAGGGGCGGCCCCGGCTGCTGGGCGCTGTAGTGCCGCCCCGCAGCTCCGGGCGCGAGCGTACGCCCAGCCC
Organism: Ara ararauna; assembly: GCA_028858755.1. Taxonomy (NCBI): domain Eukaryota; kingdom Metazoa; phylum Chordata; class Aves; order Psittaciformes; family Psittacidae; genus Ara; species Ara ararauna. The sequence goes on along the minus strand of CM054377.1, from coordinate 69,480,394 downwards.
GGCGGGGAAGTGTGCTGGGAAATGTAGTTCCGCTCTGGAGGAGCCGGCGGCCGCGCCCCACACCCGCAGCGCGGAGGGTCCTTTATCCCACCCTTCCGGCTTCGGTTGCTGCCGGGCGCCGGCCGAGGCTTCCCAGCGCAGTCATTGCTTCACCTCAAGAAGGCTGCTAAGGGCTGGAGTTTGGGCGCTCAGCAGCTGGCTTCATGTCCTCGCCCCCATCCCAGCAACGCAGCCCTGTCGCTGCTCTCCCATCCCTACTGTAGTCTCTGGAGGCAGAAAATATTCGGAAATTGCAGCGTCATTGTAAGGAGGAGAGCAACACTGGTTAGACCGGCTGCAGAATTTTGTCTTGTCTGAACTTGCTCTGGCGTCAAGTTATTTAGCAAGGAAGGAAGGAACAAGGAATCATCTGCACTTTTACTGGGAATTAAGGCTTACTGAGGAAGTAGTTGTTTTCTCTGGGTTTTTAGGCGTGACACTTCTGACACTGTGTTGTATGAAATGTTTTCTACAAACAATCTAGTGAGGAACTAATTTCTTACATCTGCCATCCATGCCTGAGGGTGGCAGCTAACATTTTACAGATGATCCACATGCATCTATAATAAATAGGCTTGGACTGAGCAAGTTTGGGAGCTGGAATCCACAACATTTGAACTAGCTCAGCGCTGGCAGTAGGCTGCTGAAACAGTTTTCCTTCCGCAGCCTAACACAGCCCTTCAAAGTACTAAAACTATTGTAATGTCACCATAAAACCACAAGAGGGTTCTTCCTGTTCTGAAAGAGACGCAGCGTAGCCTCTACAACTTATTACAGGGGTTGCGTACCAATAAACATGTAAAAAGTGCAGAGGTAGGGGATTTTTTCTTTATTTTCCTTTTTGGAATTTACATGCAAGTTTGAAATTTAGCGTTATGTGAGTTCATGGTAGATTTGTGACCAGCAGGACTTTGGTGAAGCATTTCTTGCACAGTGCAAATGCCTCAAAGTTGAAATTCCCCTGAACTGAATTGTTTTTAACTTGTAAAGTGGGAACACAACTGTTCATAAACCAGATTTTAAAGGCAGAACAATGCAAAGACAACAGGCTATAGCAGAGACCTATCCCTATCATCATCCCAAGGAGGAAAAGTAGAGATTTCTCTACATGCTTCCTGTAACCACACTGCATCCTACCCAGCCAGTTTCCTAGAGTTTTTGTGCACAGCCCCAGCTTGTCGGTGCTGCAAAACCTTTCCTGCCTGTTACACACATGTTCATGCTTACAAAGGTCACTCTTGGCTCCTGCAACTCCTTATTTTCCTCTGCTGAACAGCTCCTGTGTAGGTTTGGCAGAGTGCTTTCCTGTCTTGCAGTGAAGGCATTTATAGACCTACAGGTACCTCTTTTGAGCCTGGTGGTGATGAGGCATTACAAGCAGTTGTCTGTATGAGAAGCTTTTATTGCACCTTAAAACGATGCTGCCACTCATTGCTCTTTGATCATAGATCTGCCTCCTGGCAGGGTGCTGAAATAGGTAACAAGTGCGCATCACTACCTGAACCTTTTCAGTTTCTGCAGAGTGGAGGAAGCATGCCAAAGAGACTCTAATGGCTCATTGTAATACATTTACTGCATTAAAGTTCAATTAGTAAGTGTCAATTATGATTTACACAGGGGGGAGTTAAATAAACAGATGCCAGCAAATCAAACCTTCATAGGTACACTCTTATTCCTTGCATTTTTCTTAACAGACTCTGGCAGTCATGTTCTTCAGGAATAGAAATTAATGGCACCTCTTTGACTTGAGTGATATTGATTTACATAAGCTAAGGATTTGGTCCCTGCTGTAGAAAACCTTTCCTTTCCAATTCTGTGTTTTACTCTTCATTATAAATAACTAAACATATCAGAAATAAAATAATAAACAAACAAAACCAAAGCCACAATACAATGTAATAAAGATTTCTAATTCATGTACAACCACAACATGAACACTTAAGAACAGGGACATGACCATAAGTATCAGAAAACAAGCTCTGAGGTGACTGTTGAGGGACAATGCATGGTCTTCACAAGGCACACCTCAAGCTCTGAAAACGTATTTCCACAACAGATTTCAAACAACTGCATCCTTAACAGCTGGTTTTATTCAAGATTTGAAGCATTATGTGGTTGTAGATTAGATGCCCATCTAGGGGTAAATTGCACTGATAAATCATGGTTTAGATGCTTTTATGGCCATAGATAAGTACACCCCAGGGTCCTATACTGCCAGAAATCCTCAGTCCTTTTGGATGTATTTTTGCTATTGGTAATGCTTCAATAGCGAAGACAGCAGAAAAGGAATGCTTTTGTGTCACTGCAGAAAACATGTATGTGCCTAAAAGTACACATATGGTAAGTAATGGTAGTCTTCAGTGTTCTTCTACATAAAGGGAAATATAAAATGATGTATTAGCTAGTAAGAGAGAAGCTTGTAACTTCTGTCTGCTGCTGCTGCATTAGGACCCATGACTTCGTGCACTGAACCGAAGCTTTCCAAGTCCCCTTCAAGAAAAAAAGACACTCTTAGTTCTTATTCTTATTATGTGCAGTTAACACAGCGCGAAGTTACAAGCTGTCTTACACATGATAGTAAAATATTGGGTACTGAGGTAGCTGTGAAGCGAAGGAGACAACACTGGCAACAGCAAGTTAATCATGATTTATACCCGAAATAGCCACATGAAACTATGAAATAACTCAGTAACTAAGCCACAAGGTGTCAGCACTGGCCTGTGTAGTTAGAAAACAACTCTTTATCCCTTGTTTGTTATAACCTCTGCTACTGAACGTTTGTGAATGTTCAGTTGAGGTGAATTGATGAAATGAAATTAACCTCAGTTTAATGACAAAATAATATCCTCTTCAGAAGATGCCTTAACAATCTGTCAAAGGTTACACAGCAGAAGACAATACAATTTCAGACCCCCTTTTGAGTATATTTAAGGCATCTATTGATCATGGTCACTTGGATAGTGCACAAGTAGCTGACACACGAGAGCCATCTTTTCTTGCAGCCTGCATCTACAGGACAGCAATACTACAAACACAATAAATGGAGCATATGGTGTAAAAGCAATACATTTTTTGATCCCTTGAGCTAACTCTTCTGCTCAGTGCACCACCATGGAGTTAAAATACCCGCTCAAACCTGTGAGATCTCCAAAACTGGAGCATCTCTGAGACTTCTCCAGCTGCTTTTGCTTGCTGAGTGTCACAGGACTTCCTTCTCTGTTGCCAATCTCTAACCATTTAATTTTTTTTCTGCAAAAGCCTGTTCTCACCACTTCAGGACCTGCTCTGTCTGGCCAAGCAATAGGGCAGTGATGACAGTAGATAAAGAACACCCAAATTTCTCATATTGGCAACTTTATAGTTGCATCAAATACATTACAAAAACACAGCATAGAGATCACCACAGAAACCTCTACATTCCTCTTACTTACAGCAAGTGACAAGAGGGTTAATTCTTTGTTAAAATGCAGGTGACTACATTTATTTGGAGCTTCACTGTGATTCTGATGGTAAAAGAAAAATGTAGTCCCCCACATCTGTTAATTTGCTACTGTGATCAGCCTCACGGACTTAAATGCAATTACTCAGAGTAATAAATCCAAGCCCACGGCACAGGAAAGAGTTTTTAATACAGGGCAGCAGCAAAGACTTCTTTAGCCTCACACAGACTTCCCCCCCCCCTTTTATAAATGCCATACCACACATTTTCTTAGACTAAAAAGGCATTTATTATAACAGGTTTATAAATGTTGCTGTCACCATCAAATAGCTAACAAGGCTCACTTGAACACAAACAATTAGTATAAAACAGATGTTACAAAGCAGTATTTTAGGGCATGCACTGATTGTAAAGTAATCCCATAGGTCACCATAATTTCATTATGTATTCATTCAGTGATATTTTTCTGAAAAGACTAGTGGTTAAATACAAAGAAGTTTGATGGTTACTTCTGGACTGGAAAACCCCAGTTCTGCACTCCTACCCAATCAGATGCTCATTGACATCACATGGATGCTAGATACTGGCGTACAGAACTGAGCCTAGCATAAAGAATGCAGATCACCACTTAACCCTATAGTTACAAGTTGCCTATTTGTATGTTTTATCTATGGATTAGTCTTGAGAATGCTCAAAGATAGATAAAGATAGAGATGACATTTCAGGTTCAACCATGAAACTTCTTGTAATACAAAACAAGTGGCAAGAGTTAACAGTTATGACAGTCTGCCTACTTGCAAAGAGGTTAAAGCAAACTCAGAATATATTAATCAGAAATACGAAGGCATACCAGGCATCTGTTTTAACCTAAACAGAACTCATGATGCTTTAAATACGCTAACAAAAATGTATTTGCCTATATAAAGCATGGGGACATCACACAAGTATCAGGGTCCCACCATTTCATTTTTCTAATGAGTTAATCAGTTTAGAATTTCATCTTTGACTGTCTGTGTCAAGACCTGAATGATAGATACTTCCAGCTTTAGAGAAGATCTATTGTGGCAAGTTTTTCTATTTCAGTGTTTATCATTGGTATCAGATCACTGAAAACAACTAAAAAGAAATCATTGCTTTATACATGAGTAGTCCAATATTTCAGAAACAGATACCATATTTTGGGTTTCAATACTAAGATATTTTTCCATCTAGATTTAAATATGACATTTGTGCTTCCATTCCTATTATACTAATACTCTCCATGGCAGTATTTTCTTCACTTATTGAACTTGTCCTTTTTTCATCTTGTTTGGGGGAAAAATTAAAAAATAATACCTTAAAAAGACAAGTGTGAGGCAATTTTTGTACCCAAGAAGGTGACAGGTTAGCATATAAAACCCACAAACATAATACTGTATCAGGTAACTTCTCAGGTTTCTATTTATTCATTCTGCCTCCCCAAAATCAGCTAGGAGTCAGGGAACATGTAGGTTTGTGTTTTGCCTTCTTTTGTTTCCAAAGCAGAGTCTATCCTTTTGGTTTTAAACTCTCTTGTATAAGTCTCAGAGTTACACACACATAAATACCTTCAGCAAAACTGCATTACCCACATATTAATTCTGGGAAGTGTATTTTTTCATTAAACTTTGCAGATTACTATTATGAGAAATCAGCAAGAATATTTTTATTCCTTGGCATACAGCTCAAGTTCCTTTATTTAGTCTTCTACTAATACCATCTTATGAAATAGAGCTGAGTGATGTCAAGCTTAAAGGGGAGATGTAAAACTAAATCAGGCAAAACGTTGCAATCACTAGTTGGCATAAAATATTCACTGCCCTATGCAGGCATTGGAGCCATAAAAGCTTTGCACCTGCCTGGCACTTTTGAAAATCCAATTACTTGTTTAAAAGTGTAAACATAGATTTGTGTAAATATCATTTAGAAACAGCTCAGAGAAGAGCTGCTACCAAGTAATTCTGCAACTCGCTAAAGAGCACAACTTTGCAGAAAGTTTAAGAGCACCACATGAAAGTTCACCTGGTAAGGACATTCCTAAACAGCCTCTAATTGCAGATCAAAACAAGCCTACACAGAGCAGCAGCTGTTCTAAAATACAGGCTGTGAAGTCCTGCACGTATCCCAACCTCACATCGGTTTAAAAGAACATTCCTATTTAGATAAGAACCACAGAAGTAGGGTAAAAGCAACAGTTGTGAATGACTGTGCAGCTGGTCAGGGAAAGTTCCAATTGGCCATTAGGAAAACATTCTTCACTGAGAGTGTGGTTGCTCATTGGCACAGGCTCCCCAGGAAAGTGGTCACACCACCAAGCCTGTCAGAGCTCAAGGAGTGTCAATGATGCTCTTAATCATATGAGTTAGTTTTAGGCAGTCCTGCATGGAGCAGGGCATGAGACTCAATGATCCTTATGGGTCCCTTCAAGCTTGAGATAATCTACAAGTGCAATTCAAACTATTTGGCAATCCAAGAGGAAAAAAATTTTGCCCCTTTCCTTGCAGCAGATTCATTGCTATTGCCAAGTCAAGTCACAGATTTTCAAAGCAAGTAATGTCTTTTAAGTCTGCTTTTTCACACCTATCAACTCCACAAGCTGCACACATCCTCCCTGACATTTCAAAATTGCACTGGTTTTGCCTCACTATCTGAGCCCAAATTAGATAAGTTAAATAACCAAGTTCATGCATACATAATTTTACCAAATCTATTATAAAAATCAAAGAAATAAAATGAAAAATACCAAAGTGATTATTTCGTACTAATAAAATAGGTTTGGAAAAGGAAGTTTTAACTAGAACTTACACTCTATATGCAAAAAAATCAGATACCTTGACATATAAATTCCACAGAAATAGCTACAGGAAAAAATAAAACTTAAAAAAAAAAGTGAAAAGTTGACATATGGTTAAAAAAATATGTAGTTTTTTTATTAATTTTTGTACTCAGGAAATTGAGATCTTCTTTAAAACCTTCCAGTTTGATCCATGTCTGTGCTGGGCAGGTTGTGGGAGTGCTGTACTAGGTCCTAACGCACTGCTACAGAAATAGCAATAATGAAAATTTAACTAGAGAAGATAGGTACTGCACAACAACAGCTGTTAAGATTTATAGCTCCCATCTTTTCACACTCAAACTGCTGTGAGAGGTGTGTAAAATAGCCAGTAAGGAGATACTTCCCACAGCAGCTGACTGCCACTACTGCCTATGAGTTCTGGGCAGGCTTTTTTACCTGTGGAGGCAAGATCAAGCCCCTAGCTCTTACCTAGGAGTTTGATAGGAGGAACCATCTTGCAGCATAGTTTTACCTCGTGCCCACATCAGCTCAGACACAGCTAGGACCTGCATAACAGCTTATTTCTCATTAAAGACAGACTCTGTTCCTTCTATTGACATCAAGTAATGTTTGCTTGTCATTAAGAGTGCCAGACGTGCTCTGCCACATGTAAACCATGCAAAAATAGGAAGCGTGCCCAAACCATTAGCCCTTCCTTGTCATTCAGCCTTACTATCAGACTCTCCACTCTTCTGTTTCATATTATTTGAGGTCACCAAATAATGCTACGTCTCTGTGTAGCACTCAGATTGCTTTGTTCATTCCTTACACACTGTGGAGCTAGGGTTGAAACAGAATGCCAATTCATGCAAAGTTATGCACAGCTTCATGAAGCCCTGAAACAACTGCAGTATTTAAATGTGTTTCCACTTCTATCATAAATCTAAGGCTTTATACAAAGTTATGCTTTGTATAAAGCCTTAGATTTATGATAGAAGTTTTTTATACAAAGTTTGTATTTTATACAAAGTTATGCTTTGTATAAAATATTGGTACTTTCCCAGTAGGAATCTCTGAAAATAAGTGCTATTAGAACTTTTGTAATTCTGTGAAGTGCACATTTACTTTTCCTAAAGGTATTACCCAATACTTTTTCTTTGGGGAAACTATTTGGAGATGTTAAAAAAAGTTGCTACACATCAGTGTGGTGAAACAGCAAAAGCAGAGTTACAAAGTGCAATTTAAATGCTAATAAAAGTTATGAAGTTGGCCCATAGATTTTAATTCTTCCTCTGGAGTATGGCACATGCAAACTTCCAGTGAACACAGAAGAGATCAGAAAGAAAAGACAGAGGCTCTATTCTCTAAAAGGAGAATAACTTGCTTCTTTGTAAATGTCTGATGCATTGAAGGGATTACAAAGTAAGGAAAAGACAGCAAAAAAAGTAGGGAGACCTCTGTCTTCCCTTAGATTTATAGCAGTAATTTGCTTACAGACAACTGGAGTATCATCAACACAAATTTCTAACTGTGACCTGGATAATCATCAAGACAGCTGTGTGTCAGTCCTCTTTACCCACTAATTCCTCGTCACAGCTGGGCTAAGACTTCTCACTATTACCTCACTAAATAACAGAAGGCATATGCAGAAACAGGGACAGAACACAAGTTACTGACAAGGAGCATGGTACTCACTCACAGTAAGAACATGGTCCACAGTTTGGCAAAAGAATCATAGAATGGGTTGAGTTGGAAGAGGCCTTAAAGATCATCTAGTTCCAATTAGCTCTTCTTCTTGGTTCAGGCCCAATATGGTGCCCCAAGCAATCTTCAAGTCCCCTGTCTAGAGGGCATGCTCCAGTTATTCTCTAATCACTGTGCTGAAGACTGGAACAGAGTCAGCGCCAAACACAGTTTTGACAGCTTTTAACCCACTCTGCATGTTTCCTCAGATTAGGGAGGCCACAAGTGTTTATTTTCTTTCTATCCAAGTACTGCAAAACTAATCAGAAAGGACAAGAAGGCCACATAGGGATTTCAAACTTTTCTCATCTCAGTATGTTCCCTTTCAAAACCAGAGCATTTCCTTTACAGCAATGGAATTTTGAAGCAAGCATCACCCTGTATCCAATGACATTATCAAATCAGCTATCAAATCAAATCAAACCATTATCAGGCTTTTTTTTTTATTTGGGGGGAGGGCAAACGGGGGGAAAAACCAGGGGATCAAATAGTGTCTAGGAGTATCTCACCTATACATAAAAATGCACACAGTTATTTAATTGCAGCAAAGAAAAAAATTACTTTCTGAAAGCCTGACCTCTCCATTTATTATTCTTTCTTTCCTATCCCACTTATCAATGTAATTTCAGGCCTAGCTTAGTATTTGTAGCAGGGTACCAATCAGACACTACAGTCAAAATACAAGGTCCCTTTGCAATAGGCACTGTCACAAATATAAGCACCTGATTTCACTTCCAAGTAATGTACCGACTTTAAGTATAAAGCATTCTAGATAAGATGGACAGAGCGAGCAGAGGATGATAATATAGTTAATGTAACAAGCAATGGTCACAACTGAATTTAGTTCTGCATGGAAAGAACCTATTAGAGGATGTCAATTAATATCTTGTGGTCTTTGCCAGTCCTGTCTTTCTTATTAATAATCAGTTTCAAAAGGACACCATACTCTAAATATGCACTTTCAAAACTCTATGCTTCTGTATTAGGTCACCCTGCAGCAAGTAATTCTCAAAATAAAAAGAGCATATTGCTAAAGTGCTTAACAGCTGCTTGCTAGTAGTCTCCATAAAAAACTTAAAACCTATTTGATTTGGAGAAGGAAACGTCTGCCTCCTTTTCCAAAACTGGCCTTTCCCTCTACTTTATGTTGGTAACTGTTAATTAGAAAAATCAAATAATCATAATCACTTCAAAATTACTTTTAGGGAAGTTACTTTGTAATAACTTTCTATAACAGAGACAAATTCTGGGTTTCAATATTGAAAAGAAAAAAATCCACCCAAACATATGAAAACCAAAATACCTTCCATGACGTTACCATGCCCACTCAAGACTTAACAAATATCATACAAAATTAAATACTACTGAGTTAAAACCTTTTCATTTCTTGTATGCCTTTTTCTTTTCCTACTTTTTCTGAACTAGAAATTTCTAAACACTTGTACCACCTTCTTTTATCAACTTGAATATCATATTCCTGCTTTTCCTACTCAGAAGATCAACTCTCAGAAACTCAGTGCTAAACTCAACCATCAGCTGAAATGCCAAATAGAGTGTTTTGCTGCTTGTTGTGGCCTTTTATTTCCACCCATTTGATTATAAATACTTAATTGGTGCTAATTAAGTACTTCAAAGCTTGGGTGAAAGTTTTTACAAAAATGAACATTTTTGATAATACTTCAATAGAAAAATATGATGACAAAACCACCAGACACTGACAAGTAAACTGAAAATGGAAAAAAACCCAAACAAACAAATGTATTTTCTGCTCTACTTTCGAACACTGGTACAGCTGAAGACAGTATAGTTTTTACGTTGCAGCAGACATATCCTTAAGCAGCTCTGCCTCTGCTCTGAATTCACTGTTGATTCAGGGCCTGAACTTTAACCATGTCTGACTCCATGTAAGCGGAAAGCAGTTCTATGGGTGCTGCACGTGTACCTTGCTGTTAACATTGTCATCATTAACGTACCTCTGCACCCAGGTCCAATCAGGTTATCCTAAATCCATCACTGTATTAAAGAAAAGAGGAGCCAAAATGGGTTTATATCCTATTTCCGTACATTACAATTATTAGATTAGCCCCTTAGTGGATAATCAGGTAAATGTCTGACACTAAAATATTAAATACAAGGCCATAAACTAAGGCAACCCTGAGGCTACTTTAAATAGTTCAGTTCCTTCTCAGAGATCACAGTTATCTCAGCTGTATACAAATTAGCACAATGGAGAAAGAATTTGCCCTGGTGATTTCTTCACTTCACCTGGTTGCTGAATATGAAACTCTTTATCCAGGCTTCAGCTATCTGCTTCAGCCAGTCTTAAGGCTAAAGTTTACAGCCATCATGGATCAAAGTAGACCTTCCTTATTAAGTTGCCTCTGCTACAGACTTCATCAGATGATAAACATGTTATTCTACTTGAGAGAAGTAATTTATACTGAATAAAGCTATTATATGTACTTGTAAAATTAATTTAATTCTGAATTTTTCTTCCCTCTCCTGAACTCTAGTCCAGTAATTTTAATTGAACAAATCCTTAAAGACATCAATGTAAGTATGTATTGCTAAGCAATCCTTCTTTTGAAAGTGGAATAAATTGTTTGTGATCGAGATAAATTCATTTTCAATTGAATTCATATACTTTAAGCATAGGTTTGAAGAATGCTAAGTCTAAAAAAATGTTAGTCTACAAACTTCAGTCTGTGAATACTGACGCAAACCCAGCAAAGCTAGTTTATCTTTGTACACTGTATGCAGCAATGATAATAGAAAGGAGGTCCATCACATACTGTACCAGATCTTATGTTGCAGAGTCCTCAAGCATACCACATTCATTAGAACTTTGGCACAATTTAAATTTTAATTCTATTTAAATAGAATTTTAATGCAAGTTGGGAAGTGAATGAACAAATTTATCTAAACATATTTGACTACTACATGTAGATGTGTCATACACTTCCTATATTAGGCAAAAAACAGAAACTCTCCACAAGAACTCAAAGTTTTTCATAATATTCTGTGGCTCATAATTACATTTTGACACATTTCATTTCTGTAATATTTAGCATTCATCTTTGTAATACTTATTAGTGATTTACTTCACCTTTTTCCATAGTAACTACATCTTAGCAATGGTTTGGTGAAACTAAAGCTACTGCTCTTCTTCTTAATCCCTATCTTTCCTTACAAATAATCACAATTATATTTCCATTTCTATGTAAGTTAACACCAGCTGCTCATATTCATCCTTAACATGAACAGGACATACAGGCATACAACACAGAAAAACAGATTTCTTCATACTATTACATGACTGCTTAAAAATATATTTACATGTCAGCAAAATTACTGTTTGGTTTTGTTTGGGTTTTTTTCATAAAAAGAGAAAAACTGATTTAATCTACTGGGATTTAATCTATGCCTTGTTGGGAACTTCTATATTCTGTATGTTTTACACATGGCTCACCTATAGATGGAAAATTTTCATTACTGTATTCTCTCTTCCCCTTGTTTAAATAACTTTATATCACTCAGAAAAGAAGCAGACATTTCTTTCAAGAAGGCTGTTTAAACACTATTATAATAAAGAAAGACATTCGTCACCTATTTTCCATTGAAAAAAAATCATGTTAATGCTTGATTATGCAAGTTTAGTTTTATAAAGTACCATGGTCACGTGAACCTTGACAGATATAAAAAACACCTGGGAGAACTGTCCATTACTGAAGGGCAAGTTTTATACTGCTGTGTCAGTATCCAGATCTTAAGTTCAGAAAATGCATTTGGAGTTGTGCTGTCTGCTCCAGAAGTACCAAACAGCATTATAATATTTTCCCAAATTTTCTTTTGGGAGCAATTTGAAAGGCAATTTTGTTTTGCGATAAGATGCCCATCACTAAATTCTCCTAAACACACATACAGACACCCCTCCCAAACACACATACACACACGCACATGGATTTTACAAGTCTCCTTTTCTTTAAGAAAGTAGTCACAACACTGAAAATATTCTCCTATGTGTTCACTGATTATTCTTAAACATTTTGTTACCACTTTGCCACTCAAAGGAGGTGGTTATTTCATTCTTCTGAGAAGCTAACTATGTTCAAAAGCAGCTAGATGAGGATGGTGGTGTGATATAAATTCCAATAGAAAAATGCATTGTCCGTCAGTATAGCCGTCCATCCTGAGAAACTTTCACTGACAAATTCTTGCTGTTTTCCATCAGTCACGGAGTTCCCATCAATAAATAAAAGGTCAGTGCAACAATGAGGAGCAAGCAGAATGGAGAAGAGAAGGTCTGATAGGCAGCTGATGGCATGAAAATATCTTCATACTTGTAAATACTGACAACGTGCTCTGATACAGGTGGTGAGTCTATATCATGACGAGTTATAGAACCTTTAACAGGTAAGGGCAGAAAGAAATAATATCAGATGCATTTTTTCTATAACTCTACCAAAGAAACAGGTAAACAGCCAAGTAATTTTCAAACCCAAAGCATGCAATATTACAGTGAGCAGGGTCATTTATATGTTTTCATAAATTAAACATCCAAATATAACAAATGAAATTCAAGTAAATGATAAACATCCTTCAAAGGAATTCAGAATTTCTAGTTATGAAGCTCTTCTAATTTAGCTTTGGGGAGTGGGGGTAATAACTATATAGTCAAGAAAACATGATATGTAGGACCCTATTACTTACCTTGTCTTCCTTTTTATCTATTTTCAAGCCTCATGGTGCCAGAATTTTAGTTCATTAACAAAAAGGAGATCTAGTAAGAATAATGTAACTAAAACACATTTATCAGTTTTGGCACCTAAGTGCTGTCAATAACACAGAAATCAACCTACCCTGAATTGCTGGACCCCAAGCAAACAGATAGTACCAACTCAAGTGCAGATCTACAATGGTTTCCTCTCGGGGAACATACACTGGACGCTTGAATCGACACGTCACACGGTTGTTTTCGAAAACCCCTTCTTCATCTCTAGCAGGATTCCTCTGGATTTCTTTAGCCCACTGACCGACGTTATAGAAGTGCTGTATTCGGACTCTTCCATTATCATCATGAACACAAGCCATGACATCATCTCCTCCCTACACGTTACGTATTGGTAGAAGGAAAACAGAAGTGTCACAAAGCATTTCCTCATATATGTGCATAATTTGAATTATTTAAAACTCATCAAGACCTGGGGCTCTCATTTCCTCTAAGTTGTATTATACAAATACTTGTTTCCTTAACCACCATGTGACTTTGGTCAGATTGAAAGGCACAAAGTGGGTAGTAATATTTACTTACCATTACTATCCAAGTATCAGTGCCATATTAAATACAGGCCCTACTTCTCCAATATTAATCTTTCTAATGTGTTATGCTGATGATAGACATGATGCTTGCTAGTGTGATCATCTCTCAGTTCTTTTGTAACAGGAAAAGAGAGGAAAAGGGTGCATTTCATCAATTTGGGAGTACTTTTATGTGGATTTGTGAAAGATGTACCAAAAGTGAAGGAAAAAGGGGACAACTAGGTAAAACACATGCTCAAACAATTTCTGCACCTCAACCTTTCCAGCTTCTGTCTGGAGCCTATCCTCACCCTCCATAACTTTCTCCAAGCTTCAGTTTTATATAACTGAGCACAACTCCCTCATTCCTAAGTACAAAGAGGAAAAAATATATCTATTTTCACATACGAAAAGAAAGTAAAAGGAAAGAAAAAGGTCTTCTGAATCTCAGTTAACAGAATGACATTACAAAATCCTGCCTGGGCACAAAAGCCTACAAGTGGAAAAGCATAACGTGATTTGAGACAAAGAAATAGGTCATGGGCCTTTAAAAAAATCTATTAAGGACACAAAATAGGTATTTTTTCTGAATTCCTGTAGCTATCCAGGACACACCATTTTGACTAGCGCCTCCAAAGCACAGCCCACTTCCCACAGCTCAGCTGTTTTGACCCAGTGTCATTTTACCATTAAAGCCTGCACATCCCAGGACACCAAAACATCCTGGAAGTTATGAAAAAGGATGAAGTCAGCAGGGGGAAAAGAGAGGAAGACAGATGCTAGTTGTTTTAGTCCAGCTGACTGATGGGCATTAGGCCACCTAGACAGCAAATTTGGAAGCAAAACCTTTTACTTTACACTTACGTTATTCTTCTAGCCAGAAGCTGAGACTTAACATGCTGGATGGTGTCTCTGGGACAAAAGGAAATACCTTTTTTCCAAGGGGCTGATGAGATGCAGGCAGTGAGACCCGGGATCTGCTGGAGGTAATTCAGTTACAAACTGATTATACAATCTCTGATGGCTTGGGGACAAATACTTAAAGGTGCTGAGCTGCTTTGAAAACTCTGTTGAGTACTTGCATTTCCAGGCATCCCAAAATTTGGCTGTAAAACTGTTCCTCACAACATTAAAACCATGAACTGCTTCTTGTGACATAAATTGTTCTTCATGACACAATAGACTTCTAGCTTTATTCTGCTTATTTATGGTCTCATAATAAAACATATGTTGTAAGGACTGAAAAGCACCTGCCCTCACAGGTTTTTCCTGACTACTGCTTACAACTGTGCAAGAAACAGTCCTGTCCTCTGACTTGTGATTTGGGACATAGACTCAGTATTGTTTTATATACTCAGTAGTATTTCTGTATACGAACACCTACATTATGAACTGCATTTTAAACCTAAATATTTTATCAAGGATCATAGACAAAACATCTTTGCCTAAGTTGTCTATTGCTCACGTTGTTAAAGTTCACACAGTACAAGCTCCTGTTTTGCTTACTGAAACACAATGAAAAGTGAAGCTTTTGAATGACAAAGTCAGTACAGGAATAAGCATAAAACCAAACCACATAAAATTCAGGATAGACAGAAGAGATTTTAACAAGTGTTTTCTAGAGTACATATGTTGAAATTAGCAGGAATAATTTTGTGACACATTTGTGGCTTCCCTGGAATAACACACAGGTAAACAAAAGAAACAAAAAGAAACAAAGAAAATTATTTCCAGAGCTTAAAGTGAAAGTCACATCTATACCACTGAAAGTCAGCTGATTTACTGAAGAATAAAATTATTTGCTATTTAGTTTCTGATGGGCCTTTCGTCCAAGTAACACTGACATAAAGCACGACAGGTGATTTCCAAACGAAATGGCTTATCCCTGAGGACTTTTCTAATAAAAAGGGAAAAAGCTAGTAACATTCAGATATCCAGAGCTGAACTGAAATACTGAACAGCACTACTGAATGTTGTACTTCTCAGAGAAGAAGGGAAAGGACATGTTAGGAAGGACGCAGCAATTTTCTGGGAAGCAGTAGGCCTGGCTTCTGCTCCCAAGGTGGCTACCAAACAGTGCTTTGTTTTCAGTAAGTCATTTTTATCTTATGTGCTCTGTTTCTCACAGATCAAATATAAGCCATTTACATCCTAGCAAATAAAAGCATGCACACTGTCAACAGCAAGAACTGTACAAGTCTTACCATTTTCTTGTCTGAGGAAAATCCCACCGCTACCCAGCCATCAGTATCGGCACTCAACTCAAATTCAACATCAGCTCCTATTCTACGGTAACTTAGAAAGTAGTCACAAGTCTCTGCATTGCATCCAGGTTTACCATACCTAAACAGAATTCGAAATACATGTCTCTTTTCCTTATGATTTTCTGCTATGGAATTTAATTACATTTGTGCAATAAAATAAAAGAATGCATTTTGGTATAATGGCAGTAAAACATGTTATATTATGCTAAACACAAAGTACCATTAATTGTTTGCAATTTTTACTCCTTTAGTGTAAGAATGCATAGTATTTGAACAGCATGGCAAGCCATTAGTTACAGGCACTATTACTCTGTTGACTCTCCTAGCCCCGGTTTTGTAAGCGCTTCACAAGAAACATGAAATAACTGTAGGACCATAACTATGTGAAAGTTCCATCGCTGGTGGTGTTCAGGGCTGGACTGGACACAGCCTTGGGTGGCATGGTTTAGTGGGAGGTGTCCCTGCCCCTGGCAGGGGGGTTGGAACTAGATGATCTTGAGGTCCGTTCCAACCCTAACTATTCTATGATTCTATGATTCTATGATGTATATCCTTAAATAATATCATTTTCTCAAATAATATTGCCCATTTCTACAAAGTACATTCTTAAGTAATAAACATTTATTAAAATTAATATGGAACATTTACCAAAGTCTCCAATGCAATTGGTCAGCATTTGCAAACATAAAGGTATCTATCTGCACTCTGATCATAGAATCATAGAATCTCAGACTGACCTGAAGCATCCCTTGGTTTTTCCACAGTCATCTACTCTGATCTTTGCAAATGGATCCACAGGAGGAGCAGTAGGGAAAGGGTAACCTGTAGAAACAGAATAAATCATTACTAAATAAAATGCAAGGAATAAAAAGTAGTAACACTGAAGAGAAAGGCTTTCAACAGCATTTGCTTTGCCTGTTGAACAGTGAACTGTTCAGATGAGGGACTATTTTGTCACATGCACAGTCCTTAGCTCAGATGGTCCTGGATCCAGGTACCAAAGTGACACTGATAACTGAAAACAAAAAATTTTCTCAGATTTCCTGCGTTCGTCAAGAAGGGAAAAAAAGGCTGGAGCATGGCTTTGCTACACTGAGGGCACAAGTTAACTCAAACCAGCAGAGACACAGAATAGTGCAGTCAACTAGCAATGAGGTATCTCCACTCTGCTATCTCTCTATGCACTCTTAGTCATTGAATCACAGAATCAGCTAGGTTGTAGAAGACCTTTAAGATCCCCAAGTCTAACCAAAATCAGACCTTTAAGATCACCAAGGTCGTTAAGTCACCCTAGGAAATCCATAAGGGCACTCAATCTGAGGCCTTAGCCATAAATGACAGTATTAAGTATAAATGCAAGGGACCAGATTCGGAGCTGTAGGAATGGATACTGAAAAGACCTTACAACATATCTTCCACTAAGAAGTAAAATCAAACATGCACTGCAATAAAAGGTAAAGGAGTACCAAAACTGTGAATTGCCTGCCATTGTTTGAGAAGGAAGACTCAGAAAAGCCAGACAATGAGAGCTATGATCCCAAGCAATCCCATGTCTGATGTACAATAGTAGACCAAAGAGAAAGCGTGAACATTTGCAAACAGCCCCTTTCTGTCTTGGCTTGTAGAAGTTTGTCTGTTGCATGAACACAGGTATTTTAACAGGATGTTCTTTTACTTAGCCAACTGAAACCCAAAATCCTAGTTCTGAAACTAGAAAGTCCTCTGAAAATGTTTCACTAAATAGGAAATAAATACTGTGGTGAGCTACAGCATCTACAAACAAACATTTAAACTACAGTTTAAGGCATTTGGGAGCCTTGATTCACCTTCCTAGATTTCTGACAATGCCAATGGAGACAGAAAGTACGCTGTAAACCGTAATTGCAGCCTCCATGAACTTTATCAGGGGCCTGGGTAAATTATGCAGCATAAATGTATTAAGTTGTCAAAATTTTGCAGCAGCCTGTAGCAGAGCATCACTGAAAGAATAGCCACAGGACATCCTACCTTCTCACTTCTTCCTCTTTGTCAGATGCATCAAACAATTGGTTTCCAGCGCAGCCCAGCCACAAAATCGGAGTTTTAAGACTCTGCCATTTGTAAATTCAAAAGAAATCCACAGCAAAACCCACGACTACTGCGTTTGCTGTCACTCAGGACATCACACAGCATTCTGAACCCACAGAACCCAGGACTCCTCTCAACTAAGCAGCCCGGAAAGCTTTTCAGGAGGGGGTTTGCACCTCGGAAGCGAGCCCTCGCCGGCTGGCCCCGCACAGCGGAATGCGGAAAGAGCCTGGCCCCCGGTCCCCGGCCTCCAGCCCCCTGTCCCGGGCCGCCTCCCGTGCTCATGCCACAGCCCCGCAGCCCCCGGCTCTGCCGCCCGGCCTGGACTGCCCAGCACCCGCCCGGGGAGAGAAGATGCCCGGGCCCGGGGGTGTCGCTGCGCCGCAGCCCGGCGGGGAGCGAGCCAGTAGCCCTGCGGAGGGCCCGGCCGTCGGGCAAGGCACCCAGGTCTGTCCTCCGGTGCCGTTCTTGGTGCCGGTGTCGGAGCGGCAGGACTGGCGGCAGCCCGGGCGGAAGATGGCGGCGGGCGCTGGCCTTCGTGCTGAACAACGTGCAGCCACCACTACCCACCCACCGCAGCCCGGCCTTCGTCCCCGCGCCGGGCTCGCTCGCCCGCCGCCTGCCCCCGCCCGCCGAACCTTCTTCGGAGAGGTAGCGCAGGTCGTAGAACTCGCTGGCGAAGGTGCCGTACGAGGAGTCGTGATGAGACCGCGCCGCCTCCTCGCCGTGCTCCCCGCCGCCCGCCTCCCGCCGCCCGCCGCCCTCCTCCGCCGGGCTGGCTGCGGAGCCGGCCAGGAGCAGCAGCAGCAGCAGCCGCCACCAAGAGCCGCGGCTCCGCACCGCCATGGCGACGGCGGCGGGGAGGCGGCGGCCGAGCGCGCTTCCTGCGCGGCTGCCGGCGGCAGAGCGGAGAGGAGAGGAGTGGGGGCGCGGCGCGGGGAGCCGGCCCCGGGGGCGGGTGGTGCCGGAGGGACTGCGGGGTGCGAGGGGGAACGGAGCGGGAGGGTGCTCGGGGATGAGGTAGAGGAGGAGTGCGTGGGGGCTGTGGTGAGGGTCGTCCCCAGACCCGTCCGGGGCAGAGCCGTGGCAGCACTGAGCCCTCCCGCTGGGACCACCGCCAAAGGGGTGCGCGATGGCCTGCCCCGCTTGCGGCTTCCCGCCACCCCCCGACCCCAGCCCCATGCAGAGAACAACCCACAGCTCACAGCCCACAGCTACAGCTCACAGCCCATAGCTCACAGGTCACAGCTCACAGTTCACAGCTCACAGCCTACAGCCCACGGCTCGCAGGCTGTAGCCCACAGCTTACACCGCACAACCCACAGCTCACACCCCATAGCTCACACCCCATAAACCACAGCTCACAGCCCAGCCGGCAGCAACCTGCCACTGGGACCCCTTCTCCCTCCCCCAGGCTGGTGCACATCTCCCAAAGGCTGCACAGGCCCTCCACAGCTACCCCCGTGGCCTCAATTCAACAAAATGCCTCAGCATGAGCTTCAAGAGGACGTGGTAGATCCCTCTCCGTAATTGCTGGGTGAACATCTCTCATCTCTTTATTTTTAATGACATCTGAGATGGGACTGGAGGCACAGCACGACTTCCATTTGTTTCAGGTAAAACCCCATGCTAGTGAGCATTTGCTATCTGGTGGCGCATTCTTGCTTTTGTATTTTATGCAGTGTAACCACAGTAATGCAGATATGCTGAAAACCTGGCAGAACTGAAAGAAACCCCTTCTTGTGCTCCCAAAGCTTGCTTGGGCTCTTGTATTTGACACTGGACTTGCAGCTGGGCATTAAGGATATGTTTGTGCTCTCGCTGTGCCGTGGTGTCTATGGGATGATGATGGAAAAGTGACTTTTCACCCCACATCTTCACCAAAATGGATCTTTTCTTGGGTTTGGATTGCTGTCTTCGGGTTATAATTTCTTTTTTATGCTGTTCTGCATGGCTACAATCCCTCCTCTGAGAGCCTGGTAGAAAATTGAGCAAAACATCGGGGGGAGGGAGGGAGAGAGAAGATGCAGCAGTCAGCAGTATTCTGAAAATTGAAAGAACCCTCAATTTAAATATTTTCCTTTTTAGTATCAATGACTGAACTGAGTTACTTTTTGATGGGGCACTGAGCGTGCCCGAGACCTAGGCTGCTAGGGAAAAGTTCATTCCCTTCGGCTGAGCGGTTCCGTATAACACCACAGCGTGCTCAGCTCGATCAAGTGGAGTTCGTTCATTCACATCTCCAGTCTGGCAGAGTAGCATGCTCTCTGTCCCTGCAAATAGAGGAACAGCCACACAGAGGTAAAAAGTAAGTTGCAAAACAAATTCTGCTTGCATGCAAATTCAACGTCTTCCATAGAAGTGTATGGAAAAAGCTGCAGAAGAACAACACCAAGCTCAAGTGCAAAATAATGAGACCCTTCTTCCCACCTCACTGAGCTTGGCAAACTTTGCCAGGCAAGTGGAAAACAAGCAAACAAATGGCAGTAGAAAAAGCCTTATAAATCAGGCGAAGGGGAAAATAAGGCTGCAGCTTATTCTTTCTGGCAATAATCAACTCTGATGAAGGCCCCCTGTCTCCTTTTTGAAATAGCTAGCCCAGGGTGGCAGTGCCTGTGAAGAAGCATTTGCTCAGCAAGGGAACAGCTGTCAGCTGCACGCTGGTTTTCCTCCCTGGGAAAAGGCTTTAGCGCACTGCGATACAGGCAGTGCTTTGCAGTCATAGTAAATTTAGGATATTTATCGTGAGTTGTTTGTACCTACATGACACCTATTGGTTTAAATCTGACAGCTAAGATAACTGTGATTTACAGTGGAGCTGCACTGGTTTTCTAGGTGAAGACTTGGCTGAGAGACTGACCCATTGCCTGTGCCTCCCTCCTAATAAATCCTTAAAAATTAAAATACTCCTGACACATTTTTTTTCTTAGTAGAACTTCCTGCATTTTCTGAAGGTTGTCCCTATCACAAAAATGGGTTGCTTGCAGGAAGCAATCTCAATCTCACATTGAAACTGATGGAGCACTAATGAGTACGTTCAGTTTTCACTGCAACTAACAGCACTGCCCATTCACAGCAGTTCTGTAGAGACGATCCTTATCTGATCAAATAATTAAGGCTGCCATCAAAAAACCTTTAGTAGAAGGAGTCCAAACTACAGTTGCATGAGCAGCCTTAGTCCTCAAACACCTAAACTTTCTGAATGCCAGATTTCACAGCTTGCACGTGCTGGTGATGCCTTTCTTAGACAGAACATATGCATGCCATATGTGAACAGTGGGTTGGAAGGTGTCACCGTACTCTGACAGCAGGAGTCATAGAATCACAGAATGGTCTGTCTTGGAAGGGACCTTAAAGCTCATCCATTTCCAACCCCCTGCCACAGGCAGGGACACCTTCCACTAGACCAGGTTGCTCAGAGCTGCATCCAACACGGCCTTGAACACTGCCAGGGATCAGGCAGGCACTTCTCTGGGCAACCTCAGAGTGTTCAGTGCCTCATCACCCTCACAGTAAATAATTTCTTCCTAATATCTAATCTAAATCTACCCTCTTTCAGGGTAGATTTACTATTATCCTTTGTCCTATCACTACTGGATCTTACGAAAAGTTCTTCTCTCAGGAGTCCTCTTGATTTCACTGAATTGGAGATGAAGTCATTTCTATTGATTCTTGCACCACTGTCTCCTGCCTCAGGGGTATCCAGCAGTCAAATTCCTTGCATGATTAATTGCCCTAGCTTGGACAATTCTCTGGTGCTAGCAGTCTGTCTAGAGGTGTCTTCTCAGGGCTGGAGACCATGATTATCCCCAGCCATCCCTTGAGGCCTATCCTGCCTTTTGTCTTGGCTCTGTCTCTCAAAGAACACCTTTTCCCTGGAGGCTCATTCTTTTCAGGGCATTTGAACTAGAAACTAAAGCTTTGGGAATCAACCATAGTTTACATAACATTAAGGGAAAAATGATGTCTGAGTCTCTGGTTGCATTATTCAGGAGTGGCCGCAGCTCCTGTGCTGGTGGGGGAGAGGGTAAAACCTCACTAGTCATATAAAAGCATGGGCTGACCAATGAAGAGAGAAGTGGGGAAAGGCCAGTGATGCTGTCAGACCTTTAAGCTACATAAACCCCTCATACAACATCTTTTGTGGCCCCTCCTCCTTTGGGACCACCCATGCCAAACATGTTCCTCACAGTTCCCTGCTGCCATGGGCAGTTAGGCTGGATCCTACCCAATCCAGTTGCTTTTCTGCTTCTGTGCATGATTTAGTAGGATTTCTCCTATTAAAAGAGGCTCAACTTCCTTACTCAGTTTTTCAGAAGTTATTGCTGTTCCCAGGTCACCCCAAAAAACCTGAAGCTAGTTAAGTTCATACCACCCTGCCTCTTCCCAGCTACTTCTTCAGTATGTCCACATCTCAAAAACAGCACCTTAAACTTTAATGCTCCTGGTTATTTCCACCAAATCAATGAATATTAAAAAAAATCAGTTCATATCCACCAGTGCCGAGTAACAAAATGACTTCTGAGACAGCAGTTTTCTTACAATAACTCTGCAGTAACCTGAATCAGAATTTGTAATTCGTACATAGTTTTCTCAAACCCTTACCACAGTTTTGTTCAATGTGGTATCTACCAGCAATTTATCATAGAATCATAGAATAGTTAGGGTTGGAAAGGACCTTAAGATCATCTAGTTCCAGCCCCCCTGCCAGGGGCAGGGACACCTCCCACTAAACCATGCCACCCAAGGCTGTGTCCAGTCCAGCCTTGAACACCACCAGCGATGGAGCATTCACAACTTCCCTGGGCAACCCATTCCAGTGCCTCACCACCCTTACAGTAAAGAATTTCTTCCTCATATCCAATCTAAACTTCCCCTGTTTAAGTTTGAACCCATTACCCCTTGTCCTCTCACTACAGTCCCTCATGAAGAGTCCCTCCCCAGCATCCCTATAGGCCCCCTTGAGAAATTGGAAGGCTGCTATGAGGTCTCCACGCAGCCTTCTCTTCTGCAGGCTGAACAGCCCCAACTTTCTCAACCTATCTTCATCTTGGGTTTTCATTTTTTAAACAATAATAAAAATTGTAGAAATTGAGAAATCACCCTGATTTCATTAAGAGTCATTCATTCTGTGCTGTAGTTAACTACCTGTGACTCTATGGATACATGCTTCCTGTGTTAGCTACTTAGACTAAGATGTGGGAGAAAATATGCTAGGAATTTCTTGCAAGCAGAGCTTTTTCACCATGTACAAAACTGACTGACAGAGGAAAAAATGTCAAATGCCAATTCATTAATACTATCTCCTGTGAGAAAAGTAAAAACTAAGAAAAAACAAAACACTATGGAGGAAAAAGATGAAAGCTACTCACAACAAAGATGAGTGAGCTTTTTGGAGGCATGGTACTGCTTTGGGTCTTCTGGAGAAAGGCAAGAAAATGTAAACTCTAAATATGTTACCATCCAAATAAAAAATGCATTAAATCATTAGATCATCTCTTTTTCAGCACTAGTAAATCTTTCTGCTGCCATTGAGCTATGTATCTGGTCTTGCTCCAAGGGCAATCATGCATCTGCTGCCAATACTGCTCACAACAGCACTCTTTCTATAAAATTAATCTAATGTAAGAAAATAAGAGATGACTCTAAGCTCTTTTCCACAAGCATAACTTACACCAATCTAAAGCGTAAGTCCAGCAGTCTTAGACAGTAAATCAGCATGACTTTTTGCTTCAGTAAGCACTGTGGACACTTCCCAAAGTATACTTAAACTGTGCAGCTTTTATTTTAATGTTGCTTTACATCAGGCAATTTATGCCTTTCTTTCCAAGATTGTGGGTTTTTTACCTGTTTGGCACTCTTTTCTTCCCCAGTGTGAATGCAGTGCTGGGAAGTGCAGCTACCCTGAAAGCCAGATCTGCCAGATGGTGGCACAATGTGCACCAGGAGGGTTTGGAGCAAAACTTTTCCCATTTTTAAAAAAGTCCTTGTCACAAAAAGGTTATTTATAGTGTTATTCCAATAAGGAGCCAAAACAGAGCAGCCTTTTATTAGAACTCGCAGTAGAAGGCATTGTACTGAGGCCTCCCTGTGCATAAATACCATTTACTTTTGTGGAAAAATTGGCCCTGAAAGCTGCAAAATTCAGCTCGCATTAGCACAGAGCTTATTTAGGTAAGAATGCTTTAAAGAGTTTAAGCAGTACTGGCAGAATTCAATTAATTTCTTGTGTGACAATGTCATTTCATCCTAATTAGTTAAGAGCTCAGAAATAAGAAAGGGGAAAAAAAGGAGAAAACCCTGTTCCTTCATGAGACTCCATCTGAAGAGTTATGATACAAGTTCTGTAAGTTTGCCTTCTGGAAAGTAGTCAGTTAAAACAGACTTTTCTCAGCCCAAACTCAAGACACTTCTGAGTCCAAATAATTACTAGGATGATTATAATAATTATAATCATAGAATGTTTTTGGTTGGTGGGAACATTAAAGATCACCCAGTTCCAACACCCAGCCACAGGCTGGGACACCTTTCACTAGAACAGGTTGCTCCCAGCCCCTCCAGCCTGGCCTTGACACTTCCAGTGATGAGGCATCCACAACATCTGTGGGCAACCTGTTCCAGTGACTCACCATAATGACAGTAACAACAACAGAATAATGAGAAGAATAATGCTGCCTTTATCTGCCAGGAAAATGTAAGTGGGCAGGAGAAATCAGCAGAGCAGCTCTTCCTGGCTTGCCCCTTTGCAGTGAAGGTGCTTCTGTCAAGGAACTGGGCCTTGTCTCCCCTCCCAGGTGAAGGCTACAGGAGGGGATGCTTTGCTTCAAACGGACCAGGGAAAAATGCCTGGATGAAGGGAGTTTTCTCTTTCACCTTGGGATGCTGGAGCCTAGGTGAAGGGCAGCCCCTAGGAACAGGCTTCAAGCCTGGCTTTGGGCTGGAGCACTCTAACCCCTTTTCCTGCCCCCCTGGCACTGCTTACCCCAAATGTCTCATCCACACCTGCTTGGGCTCCGAAGCAGGTGATTTCTCTCACCCTCGAATGCAATGGCGCATTACCTTACAGCTACAAGTACAACCTGTTGTTTGAGGAAGGAGAGAGCAAGGGAGGCTAGAGAAAAGAGCACAGAGAAACAGGCAACTTTCTCCCGGATACATTCCGTATCCATCTGTACACTGCCGGGGAAGCTGCTCCAGCCGCTGACCGGGGCTAAACCCCCTTATATGTCTTCCCCCCTGCTCCTCTCTGCCCCTGGCCCCTGTACCCCGTTTACCACTGCTTCCCCCGTCCCGCCGGCAGTCCCAGCCCGGCTCTCCCGGCCCTTTCCGGGAATCGGCCGGTTTGGCAGTAGCAGCCGCCCGCCGCCGAGGGGCACCAAGCCACCGGAGTGCGGCGAGGTGCTGGGAAACTCGTGCTCGCGGCGGCGGCCACGCGGGAGAAGGGCGTTACCAAGGCGCCCAGCCCGAGACGGGACACCCCGCAGCCGCCCTGGCGGAGCCTGAGGCAGCCAGAGCCATACCGGTGCATCCCCGCCTCTTACGGTCCTGCATGCATACACACAAAGTGATGTGTGGGAACCATCACTGCTGGAGGCACGGGCTGAGCAAGGCCTATGCGCAAATGGCTGGAAAACTGCAAAAGTGGAACCGCAAAAGTTGCTTTTTGGGCTGTAGGGAGAGTTACATAGCACTGTGGGGGAATTCACAGTGCAAAACATGGGTTTTCTCTCAAGCTTCCCTCGACATCTAAAGGCACGTCCGTATTTGTTATGACAGAGCCCGGCACACGAGTGGCTTCACTGACTTTAAAATAATTTGTTCTCTTATTCACATCTAAACCAAGTGAAAGTCAGCTATTCTGAAGACTTTGGGTATCAAAGAGGTTCACCAATGGAGAGTTACACTCTTTGCAGGCTTTGCTAACATCCGTGACCTGCATTAAGAGTCTCTGAACCTTGGCTGTGTGGATGAACTAAGCATAAAACAACTTATTCTAGTGTAGAAATGATCCCATACATCTGCTAATGACATAACAGCAAGCAGTTTTAGAGAACTTGGATATATTGTTTTGAAATGCTTGTAAATGAAGTTAAAAGAGAAATTTTTAATATTTTCAGAGAATCATAGAATAGTTAGGGTTGGAAAGGACCTAGGAAATTTTAATTTACTTAGGTTGTTATTGATATTTAATTTAATGACATCAGGTTTATTCTCATAACACAAATGAAGTCAGAGTCCAATGTGGCTTATTTACCCAGAGATGCTAGAATACAGGCATGTTTTATAAAATAGTGTTACTGAACAGTATAAAACACTGTGTAATGGCCAGGATTCACTTATACCAGATTCACTTATAGCGCTTATACCGGTTAGTGTGGGGATAAAACCATCTTATTTGACTTATTTAGAGGAGAAGTTGCCTCTTTGAGAGAGAATCTGACCAGAATTACATCTCTTGTTTCTGCTAACCAAAATATTGTACAGTTGATAAATGATTGGGATTTTCTCATTGAGATCTTCATGTGACACCAGCAATAAATAATAAAAAACTTACACTTTCTTGTTTCTACTGTGCAGCTACATAATATAGCCTGAGGTTACTTCAATGTTTTTCACACAGATGTTTACAAGGATAAACCTAATTAAAGAACAAGTATTTAAGCAGCTTATCTTCATTTGGCAGTCAACGTGTGCATGGAGGAAAGGTTTCCAACAGCCTAAGGTGTATGCTGTGCAACAAGCCCTTCCCTTACTTCAAATAAATGAGAGCCTATTATGAGTTCTGAAGCCGTTTCAGTATGTCGTTAAATCGATGCTTTTGAGTTTTGTTCTGATACTGTTGCTATGCCAATTTGAGACAGGAAAATAGTCTCTAAGCATTTACTGAAAACAGTGCTCATACATGGGAGGGGGAGAAAACAGGGGGGGAAATCTAGACATCAGTCTGTCACTTGGAGAGAAATCCAGACTCCCCTGTTCCAATGGCCACTTCTTCCACACATGCACAGAAACCTCTTCCTGCCACTGTAAAATATTCACATATATCAACACCCTCAAAATGTAGCAGCTGAGAGCAAATAACACTAAGCTGAGGCTTTCTTACCGTTCCTCACAGGCAGTCATCATATTACTGTGCCAGTGCACAGCAGCTTTTCTAAGCTCAGACCACAATGGGGCAAGGTCCTTTTCATACAGACGTGCACAAACCCTGAACCCACATACAGAAAAAGCAGTTAAGCTGGTGTTGGCTGCATGATGCAGACACTTTAAATCCGCCATCTGTGTTCTCTTCTGGGCATCCCCAGGAGAGATTAGTTTGCTCTTTTGTACCAGGGTCATGTGCTGAGGAGAGACATCCTAGGTGGATTGGGCCGTTTGACTGGCTGAGGAGGGGCCGTGATTTAATTGTGCAGCCTTCAGGCAAAATGGTAACTTCCAGGCAGGGGCTGGATCCTGCTATAGTACCAGCTCCAGGTAGCCCCTCAAGGATGAGTCAATGAGTTGGGTGGCACTAATGCTTGTGAAGCAGCACAGCTTTTTTCATCCATAGTAAACAGTGCTTCTTCTCATAAAATGTCTCAGCACGTAGTTGGAGTATTTTTAGAATCACTCATTTGCTAAAACAACACAAAACAAAAAACCCTCCAACTTACCAGAACTCTCATTTGTAGCAAAGTATCACTACCAGTAATATTTTCAAAGTGAAAGTCAAGAGCAATTTTTTAGTTTTTTTATTTTCTTCAGGGAATCAGAGTTCTTGTTTGATTCTCTGTTTTGTTCAAAGTCATGACATCTTACTGTGCTTATTATATCCATATTTATTTTGTTTGCAGAAAACTGCTGCTTTGGGTAGTTTGTTTGCTTTTATCCATGGAACGTTTTTGCTATTCATTCTCAGTTAGAAGGAAGTTCTCAAAACACAAGGAATTCCTGCTTCTGACCAGCAGGAAGAAGATCAAAGTAAAGGTTGGCAGCAGTACCTGCAGCCCTTCCGCCCCTCTCCCTACCCTCGCACGATGACTCAACTTCTAATGACACAATCACACTTGAGTTTTTCCACAGCACCTGTCCCATTTGACAGCCTACAGTGAAGGAGAGGGCTGAGTGATGTTTATTTTTATCTGCTCTTTTCTATTTGAGCTCTACTTTGAGGGCAACTGTCAAGAGCTTATTTAACCACTTAACCACCACTTCCAGTCATGGCCTTATGAAATTGACCTCCAGAACTACTGCTATGCAAAGTCACTATTTCTTAGGAGAAGACTTTTGCTTTACTTTTCTGATTTTATGAAGGAAGGGACCCGGTAGCATTTTGCATTTCTCATAAGGGAGCCCAGACACCTGCCTAGGCTTGAGATTCAGGTTTGGTTATTTCAACTTCAAGGGGAGCAGGAATCTCTTCCAGCTCTTCCACAGGACCATAGTTTTAACAGAGCCATCCTTTCCCATTTCACAGAGGAACACTGTTGCAAGTATTGCATGTAAAACATTTTAGCAGGGCAGCTAGCCACAGGCCTGAGGGATGCTCACAGGAACAGCACAAGCTGTGCTGACAAGTGCTAGCTAAAGAAGTGTGAAGCCAGGACAGCAAAAATAAACATTTCTGATGCTTCCTTGATCCTTGTTTGAACAATTGAGGCTCACATCACTTCTGCTTTCCTTCACTCATTGTCCTCTGTTGACAGAGGTCTCATTCTCTTGTGCTCCTTTCCTTCCCACAGTTCCCATAGTGGGAGGGTTTGACAGGTACCTGACCCCAAGCAGGGACTGACAGAGGGCCTGAATGGATACTGGGTGCTCTCTGTAAACCCTCAGAACCTCCTCTTACCCCACAAAATTTTCCTCTTCAGTCCTGGCTGGTCTTCCCCTGCAACCTGCACCTCCTCCCACTGCTAGGCATCTGCAGGCAGGAAACCTTCTTTGGCTGCAGACAACCATGACAAGCAGCTGCTCACCCAGCTGCCTACTCCAGCACATCGGGTGTGCTGCTCAGGCAACAGAAACAGTGAAGTGCATACCCTTCTGGTATAAGAAACATACAGTGAAACCTCTGCTAAGTAACACTTGCATAGACAAGAGCAGGTGCATTTTGATCCATTTGTCAAGTGCTTTTAATTCTCCTCTTCCCAAGGGGAGTAAATATGGTGTGTCATGGAGCTGGGCAGGCAACAGAACCTTCACCTTTGTGCACTCTGGAATAACAATTCCCATTTGCTTACATCAACCGCAACTTAGGATTAGCCCTGCAAACCTATGTGTCTGAACAGTAAAGGAGCAGCTCAACTACAGAGGACAGTATCATGCATTAGCACTGACCAGGTTCACTGCTTTCACTGGCAGGATTGGGTGAGCAGGTTGGCAGTTTCTTAGCACACACAAGTACCTGTGGTCCATATTTGTACAGGTGTATATCCCTCAGGTGAGCTGCCTGCCTAACCTTCATTGTTCCAGGTGATGCATCCACATGGATGGTACAGGTACCTGCGGTAGGGCTGCTACTGAAATGAGGCAGCAGATCACAGTGAGCTTTGAAATACTACCCCTAGCTGCTAGCTCAAGGTTCAAATAAGCCAGTGGAGGTCCCTAGAGAGTGACATTACCAAAATCTCTTAGTGAGCTGACTCCACAGGCTAGAAGGAAAAAATAACATGTCAAATAAGTGGACTGGCAGAGTTCAAAGGGATAATAAGCATTTAAATTCAACATGAAAGACATCATCCTCAGCAGAGCTTACAGATGGAATGTAGCCAGGCAAATAAACTATTTTAAAGGTCCTTTAATCAAGACTATTAACATGAAGATTTTTTGTCTTAATTAAAAACATCCCCCTATTCAAGTATATTAAAGTGATACAAATTGTAATTTATTTTTCTATTTGAAATTTTTTAAAAAGGTCAGTAAAACATTTTTCCTTGCAGAGAATCAAGTCATCATTGAAAGTTCTATTTGAGGGAAGATTCATTTAATCTATTCCATCGCTCACATTTTAGCTTGAACTGTTGCCCACATATTTCAATGAAAAAGGTAGAAAGCCTACTTTTTGGCTTCCTAAATGTTTAATTATCTGGCCATAAGTGATAGTGAGACAACATAAAAGGAAAATTTTTCTTCTCACGAATTTTCTGGGATCTCAAAAGGTACTGAAAAAAATACAATGCTAGCTCATGTATAAAGCATACTTTTTTGTGTGTGTGCTTTTGGAAGCAAACTTTATTAAAAAGAGCTTATCCATTCTGCAGATGACAAAGCAGCCAGAATATTACCATTCACTTGTATTCAGCAAAGCCTGTAAGTGAGCACCAAAAAGGGAAAACGATGCTTCAGGAGCCAGGGAGGACTACCAAAACACCTACCTCCTTTCCTCAATTAGTGCCTCAAAGTCCTGCCTGTCACTGGGCTCCCTTCTTCCTTCCAAAATAGCTGTCGTCTATTTAGATCACAATGACACAGAACAAGAGGAAAATGAATAAGACCAGAGATGCCCTAGTACAGCAGCCACAGCAGGGATGCTTCACATGGAAACATGGCATCTGAATGGAAATTAGCAGTCCTTAGCAGGACAAGGGTGGCTGTTTGCTTTATTTTCAGGCAGATTTGCAGACCTGTGTCGTTACAGCGGGACAGAGCAGCATCCAGAAGTGCATGAAACCTCTCTGAGTCTCTCACACAGCACTAAGCCTGCCTGCTAAGAAACCTAACCCCAGGCAGGGAAAATATCACCATCTGATGGTGCTTTGACACTGTGAAGCATGGTTTCTCACACACTGACAAGCAGTTCAGTGGGATAGCTCTGGTGAACCTGAGGGCATACTCTGTTGGTGTTACCAGACCTGAGGAGGTTGCAGGATCAATTGCTTATCAAGCTCCTATTGCTTTGCACTCCTCTGACTTTTAGGTAACACATTTGTTGTGAATTCGTATTCCTTCCCAAGCTGACTAAACTGACAGATCCAGAAAAAGGAGCATATATGGCAACAGATGAGGTAGATACACAACGCAGTGGTACATCTGGTTTATAGCACAATCAAGTGCTAACTCAGCTATGTTGCTTTGACCGTAGGACTTGGTTGGCCAGCTTCTGCAAAAAGCCTTTTGTCAGACTGCAGAAAACCTAAAAATAACTTTGAAAATGCCACATATTCTTTGTGACGTGTTGAGCAGTGCAATGTCAAGAAGCATCTTACGCTTTCATGCTGCTCAAGGTGATCAAACTTCCCTTTCCCTGAACTGAGCAATGCTGAAGCAGCAGCATAACCAAACGTCTGTGGTAAGGTCCCCACACTACCACCATCTGTAAAGACTTGTTCTTCTGCACCCTCCTCAGCCCTACCATGCTTTGCAAGGCTAGCTTCAAATGGCAAACCTTTCAGTTTTGCTGTCTTGCAACAATCACACTAACTTTGTCCTTGTGCGGCTGCCCTGTTTGGGCAGGAGAATATAATGGATGGCAACTGCATTCTGAGGTTGCTGCCTGACAGGGCTCTTCAAAGATCAAGGCTGCTCCCTAAAGCTCACTAAAAATATTGTATGTGTGCATCTTGTCCTAAGGATCGGTATGGGTACAGAGCAGCATCTGCCTTTTTACAGGGAAGGAGCATCTACACTGCCATAGCTACATACAAATTTAATGTAATCTTTCCCAAGCAGGTCTAAGTCACAGACATTATCTTCCTTTACTTGTCAGCTTAGTCCTCTATCGTAGCCCTTCAGAAACTTGCTAATTTCCACCAGGCTCTACTTTCTCCCATTTCTTAGAAGGTACTTGTGCAGGCCTCAACCTGAATAGAGCTATGCCAGCTTATGGTAGCAGGCAGTTGGCCTGTACCCTCTTGTAAGCTATAGTAAGACTTGCTTACTAAGCTCCGAGTATTGCTTTGTTCTGCCATGTGCATTGCAGACTACCTTTCCTTGAGCATACATTTCTGGAGGAGCAGAAAAGGCAGGATCTGCCTGAGGTGTCTAGACAGTTCCTAGGCATTAAATCTATTTAGTTGCTGCTTGAAACTAAATCTGTTTGAGGCTTGTTCAATGACTTTAGTTAATTAACTAGGTTTTTATTTGATGCTGGTTACTCTTCCATTCAATGAAAAAAAGATTATTTCCAGTATTGTCTCTTCAGATAGGAAGAATCAGCTGCTTTTTCTGATACAATCACCCCTTAGTAAGTATCCAAGAAAGATTCATTATTGCCTCTTGAAGCTAAAGAAATGTCAAAGGTATTAAAACATTGACATTTTGTTGCAGTGAGATCTGTGAGATCAACCAGACAGCTGCCTCAAGGCAAGCTCCAAGCTTACTCATCCGATTTTGTTGCTGTGGTATGGTATTGTGACATACCATTGCTGTGACTCACTCCCTCCCCTGTCAAGCTCTACGCAAATGGCTTTGCCCCATTTGTTGTGGTTATAATGGACTCAAAAGGGCCAGAACTAGAAACCCAGAGTTTCTTGAGATGTTGGTTTTGATAATGAAGTAAGAGCTTGCTAGAACCTGTATTTCTTTAACCAGCGAAAATTGAAATGCTGCATGTGACCTTATCAGCAGATGCTGAAAAAAACCAGTATGAAATCCTTCGGGTGCAGGCAGATTGGATAGCTTGGCAATGTCTAAAAAGAAAAGATTATTTCTTCTAAATGATTCTCACTCCTTCCTTCTACCTTTGCTGGTCCCATTTTCATTTTATTGCAGTCCTTTCCAAGAGCACTGAGAAGACAAAATGAAAAAACCTGGCTTGATGAAAAGAGCTCTGTGTGCGCAAGAGGCCTGTTCTTCTTGGTCACATACTGTGGACTCTGGCTACTGTCCAGCTATAGCTCTGTCCTTCAACCTTGTGCTGGTGCCTTTAAGCTTACCTTTGACCATGGTTTTGATCTTGCTCAAATTAGACTGCACAAAAGCAGCCTTGGTTTCTCTGTCTATTGGCCAGGAGAGTCTGCACAACGTCCTTGGCTTAGTTCATCAGTTCTTCAGGCTGCCCGAAGCTGTCACAGGTCACAGTGGGACAGCCATTTCTCTAGCACATTCCTTCCCCTTCTCTGAGTATATGTTTGAGAGACACTGAATATGTTTTTAAGCATCACTCTTTTTCCGGGAAGAAACTATGGTGAATAGCTTTTTTGACAGCTTGAAAAAAGCAGATGTACTTTTCTCCATTTCTTTGTTAAAGGAGGTGGTAAGAGATGTGCTTTAGCAGGACAGCAATCTGATTCAGGGGGCAGTCATTCCTTCTTCCCTAACCAACAATCTGGCTGGGCACTTAAACCAGTGCAAAAACCAGAGGCCTGAGTAACACTAGGAAACACCTTTCCTCAAAATACCCTCTTTTGAATTAGAATGGATTTTAAGATCAAGACTCCCACTATCACCATTGCTGCAGTCTTCACAGGGTAAGGAAACTCTACTCAAGCTACAGCAAGACCTTCCTGTCTTCTCACCAACCCTGTTCTTGGCATTGGTGTTTCCACTGCATTTTGTGCACAGTTCAGTGCAGCAAAGTCCAGGAAAGAACTTTTACTCACCTGAATATTTCTTAAGTTTCACCTATCTTTTAAAGTGTTCGAAGTCCGACCCACAGGATCATGGTACATTTACAGATTATGGCTGTGTGGTTTTTTCTAAGCCAGTTAGAAACAGATATTCTCAGGATTTCTCTCCCTCCCCCCAGTATGCAAAGTCTTGTCTCCACAGTCATAATACAAGTCAAATGGGAAGACTGTTTCTTGTTTTCATCCCCAAGGGGGCCCAAAACTCTTTCCCTGACCCAGACCTCAAGGAAGAAGTTATCACTATTTGTGCCTGAGGTCTTGTGGCTGCCTTTTCTTTTCTTGTATTTCTGCCTTTGCCTTTGCATTTACAGACCGTGGTAGCTCTGGAGAAAAGTGAACTTCAAATCTGCCTCAGCAGGATGGGTGAGCAGCCCCACCTTGCTGGCTTTCACATGGAGCAGAGAGCTCTGCCCACAAAAGGGTTTTATTCTTTTGTGTATTTACCCTGCATGAGGCACAGCCATTGTGCAGAAAAAAAAAAATCAATGCTCTTTAAAAATGCCAGTGAACTATCACTTGCTACCTTTGTGAAGTACGAAGCAGAGCAGGCTGAGGATAAACATTTTGGTCAGAAAGGAAGTCCACAGATTACAGAATACAGCTATGACTATGGATAAAGGCTGTTCCAAAGAGCTTGGAATGCCACCAAAACAAATAAGCACAGTTATTTGTTTCTCACCGGTGTTGTACAGGTTTCTTTCTGGGTGTGGGCATGAGCATTTATTCATGTGTGGAGAGTTATCCTAATTCTGCCCTTTTATTTCCTAGGGATTTAGTTTTTCTACTGGCTTCCCTTTTTAAGCATTTCTGAAACACACTGGTGCTGCTGTGGTATGAGCCCCCATAGCTAGTGCTAACCCTCCAGTCTTCTTTCTCAGGAGAAGCGAGAGCTCTTTCAGTTTTGGGTGGTGGGGTTTCTTCAGAGTGGAGCCAATGCTAAATTTCTCTCTGCCCCTGAACAAGCCTGACAGCTGCAGAGCATATCTTATGCCCACAGGAGAGGGATTTATATCCATCTACATCCCCCTGGAGCCATTCAGCTGAGGAAACTCTGCCAGGATGTAACCTCCACACCTCCCCTCAGTGGGTGCCTCTGCACATGTTACCAACAGCTCCTGTCCATTTTAGAGTGTTTTTCAGTGGTGAGCCCTCTTCCTGCCTCTTGACAAAGAAAGCTTATTCAGTAGGGCTGCCCTGACTGGGGGTTTCAGCCTGTTTTGGAGGGATCCCATGTTAATCACCAGCCTTTGCTTTTGGAAGGATCCTCAACACTTCAACACCAATGCACCCTGCTTATGCATCTCTTCCCAGGGCTATGTCTGGGCTCTCTGCAGCCAAGCTATCTCCAGACAGCATGAGCTGAACCAGTATGCTGGGATTTTATACCTTTCTGGTATTTTACCCAATAGAAATTCTGTTGACCAACTGCAGCTTTCACACTTTCACAACTTCAAGAAAGATTCATCACGCTGGCAAACCAGAGTTTTTCAAGATTCACTATTTAGACATCATCTCCTGTGGTGGCAGCCCAATTGCTCCAGTCTGGGCCACAACTGCACTTTTGTGAGGCAGCTGCTGCATTTTCCTAATGTCTTTCCAGTGAGGAGTGCCTGTACCAGGATTTTCTTCAGATTTCTCTACTCCCCTTCTTTTTTTGAGGTCTGATACTTCTTTGGGTCCAATGTCTGGGTAACATTTATATGTGCATTGATTGCCTTTCTTTCATTTCCATATATATGCCTGCGATGAAATTCCATTTTTTAAAGCTTATTTCTGTTACAACCATGTACACACAGGTAATAGAAACCGCAGAACACAAAAATAAGTATGGCAGCAAAACTGCAAGCCAAAAGCTTTTTTTTATTGCTTTCAAAGCAGAAAAAGGCCCAGAGGAGTATTTCTCTTGTCTCCCAAGTCCATTTCCACTTACGGTTGCACACTTTTAAAGTATTGTATTAATAAATAGTAAAAAGAAAGAATCCTACAAGTTAACACAGTATGCTGCGCTCATCCATTTGGAGCAACATATAAAATTCACCTATGAATCAACCAAAGTTATCTGCTACCCGTGCAGTCTTTGGTGCAACTCTTTCCTGCCCCATTCCTTTCCTCCAAGTGAGAAAAAGAGGAGAATGGCAAGACCTCGACTGTGCTTCCCTGTATCTTTTCCCAGAGGCCATAAACCCCCTGCATCTCCCGTGCTGTGCTCTGCAGTGCTTGTGGGAGGGATATGGACTAGATACTTGCACCACAGATCAAGCAGCCAGATCACCAAGCAAGCCAGGGGTCACAGATACATTTCTATGTGGCTTACATTTGAGTGGGAAGCTCCCACAGACTGTTTGTGAAACACATCCCATACCCAGACTTCTCTCCACGTCCCCTCTTCCTCACCCAAGTTTCATGTTCAAGTCCTGAACTTAATTATCTATTTCAGCTTCAACAAGCATATCCCAAAACATCCCTAAAAGCCTATTGCTACGTTTCCAGGGCCAGATGTAATGTGTAGGCAGCCTCTAGCAGAGGAGCCAAGACTCACAGCAAACCCAGGTTGGCACCGGCACATGCAACACAGATAAAAACAGGAGAAGGACATCACCAAATAACCAGCAGCAGCTCACATCACAGCTTCCAGTCCTCCTCTGCCTTTCTGCAGCCTCCCCTGCCTTCAGAGTGCAGACAACAGGGCACACACCCTGTAGCACACCCTGAAAAGGTCAAAGTATAAAAAACAATAGTGGTTCCGGGCTTTAGCTGCTTTTGCCTCTTCCTCCTCCTGAACCCTGGTCCCTGCAGACATGCAACTCCCCCAGCCAACCCTCCATCCCTAGCTCTGTCCACAACACCAAACTTCTGTCCTTTAATTTCCTAGCTGAGCTGTCTTTTCCTGTGGTGCCTGGATAACCCTCCTCCCAGAGCTTCTGTCCACTTCCCCATAGCCTCCACTCTCACACAGCAGAAGAGGTCCATCCTCACCCTGAGTCAGTGCAAGCCAAACAAGTGAGGCTTGCCCCTGAGGATTTACCCAGATGTGGGCACGCCAGGGACAGAGAGGAGACCAGCTCCTCTATCTTCCTCAGAGCAGGCTGCAACTTCTCACCTTCACTGTGTGTTATTCTTGTCATTAGCATAAAAGCATACAGGAAAACAGCAGAGCACAATTTACCCAATATGCCTGGTAAGAATATCTCATGATTTAAAGCCTTGGCACAGCACTCAGCATAGGGGAGTGCTTCCACTGTGACTACTTGAATTATCCCAGCTATTTTGGAGGGAGGCTGGGGAGACCAGTCCCACCCTGAAGATGGGCATATATAAGTGCCTTGCTGAACCCAGGCCAAAGCTTCCCTAGAAGGAAAAGGCAGAGTTTATATAATCATGAAGAAAAAAATAATCTTGTCCATTCTGTTTTCCATAAGACATGGAAATGAGGAACAAATCAACAGTACATTAGCTACAGATGAACATTTGCATTCAGATTTCCTAAGCTTGCACATCTGGCCGATAACAAGGTGTGATTTATTGCAAGCTCTAACAAGATGTATGGACCTCTATTAAGTGATTAGGGAGAGGAGTATCCCCCCCCCCCCCCCCCCAGGTTGCTTCGTTTCCTGTTTTAATTTCATAATGGACAGTTTGAATTTCCTACAAACACTAATGGGATCTGTTTTCTCTCTTGAGAGTTTGCTTCACCGCATTTCGTAAATGAAGATAGAAGGAAACAGCCTTTAGCAGAAGATTGATGGCGCAGCCCTGGGTGCAATCTGCCAGGATGGGCTCAGCAACGCCACAAAGAGCAACTGTCTGCTTTGACAGGGAAGATTTTCTGTCTACCCCAAAGGACAGCAAAGCATTTATGACAAGGCACTTTTCCATATTAATGAAATGGCTTGCAGTAGTTCACTGAAAGCTGAGCTGAGCCCCAGGCATCTGAGAGTGACATGAGGCACTGTGGGGTAAAGATGGCGGCAGTGCCAGCCCTGGGGTGCTCTGGGGAGCTGTAGGTGCTGGCATCTTCCCACCACCAAGCCCTGTCCTCCTGTCCCATCCTTACTGGGCTGCTACAGTTCTCGGCTAGCCTTTGGGCCCCACATAAGGATTTACACCCCAAAACTGCGGGATTGTACCACCTGCATGGCCCCATAGGGACAGGTATAGGTAGCCCACCCTGCTGCTGTCCTTGGCAGCAACTCTGCACCTCTAAATAGTGTGATTTTAAAGTCTGATGTTGTACAAGTTGCCCAAAAGAGAGTCTCCTCCTGCAGGAAACCCTGATGGGATAAGATTCACATCCCTCATCAGGCACCTGACAGCACAGAAAAGCAAAGATCACTCCAAGCAGCCCCACACATATGTTCTTGTTTACTCCTAGCAAAAGTTCAGGTGTTAGGTGTGTGAGTGAGAAACTAAGCAGCCATGTGTTTCATGTGGTAGCTAGAGCTAAATGTACTCAGTTACTGCTTGAGCCCACGCAGTTACAGGCTATGGAAGAGATACATGCATAATTCATATGCTTTTAATTAAACTGCAGTATCTTTAATATAATGCATTTATTGTAATTACATTTATCTCGTCACACTCTTTGACCTACTGAAGCAGCACTGTTTTTCTTTCTTTCTGTTGCAATATTAGCATAAACAACACTAATTGGACTTTAGGACTAAACCTGCCAGAGCTGTGTCGGGCTCTCCCCACTGAAGACAGCAGCGGCAGTACACAATGCACAAGAGCTGCTCAGGGACGTAGCAGCTGCCCTGAACTATCCCACAGCTACAGGCGACAAGTCCTGCATGTCCTAAAGCTCCTTTCTGGGGCTTGGCACAGTGTCCCTGAAAGGGCTTTAAAGTAAGCAAAGCTGTCCTGTAAGAGCTTTGTTCAAGCAGAGACCACTGTGCAACCAGGGCTCTGCAAGCAGGGGTGAACACGCCAGTGGGACAGTGGTTTGTGGACGGCAGAGGTGGCTCTTGGAGATCAACTGAGCCACCTTAGTGCTGCAGAAAGTTTTCTTTCAGGAGCAGGGTGTCCTTAGAAGGTGGAGCTTGGAGTTTTTGCCACTCAGTTCCTAGGTAATGCACACAGCTAGGAGATGGGTCACCCCTGACTACCGGGCTGCTGTGACCTACCATAGCACACTCCTCTTTGCCAAACTCATTGCTGAGCTCCCCATGGACTTACAATGGGACCTATCAGGGTCAGCTTACCTGCACCTCCTGGTGTTTGGGTCTGCTGAGCTGGGCAGGTCATGAAGCAGCAGCTGTGGTACAGTTTGTGTTTGCGAAGATGCTTTAAGCCACTGTGGACAGGACGCAGGACCAGCAGTGCAGGGGCTCAAGTCACCATGCTAATGCAGCTTCTCCAGAGAGAGAACCAACTCTGTGTTTGCTGGGGCAGGATGGGAGATGGAAATCCCACAAGGAGAGGAAGAGTGCAGATTACTTGGAAATATCCTTATGACTGTCAGAAGAAAGGTTTTCCCCTTCCAGGAAGGCATTTAACAGTTCTGGTTTGTTAGATGCTGCTCTACAGGCCTGATTTTTGTTTTGTTTTTCTCAGCACACAGACACAAAGGAAAAAAACAGAAAGCAATTAAAACTGTTTCACTGAGACTTAATGCTATGTTTTTCATGTGAGACTACATGGGCAAGACCAGAAGTTCATTATAGATTTCACTGCCAGAGCAGTAGTTTAGGGTAAAGAAGAAAAGCACTAAGGTTGGGCTGTCCCTGTGATTTATTACCACATAATGTGCAGCAAGATTAATTCCAGCTGTGTTGCTTTAAGAAGAGAGCACTTATTTGAAGACACCTGAAGGGGATTAATGAGTTGACAGTTTGGCTTTATGAAGAGATGAGACCTCTCTTTCTCTCTTCTATCACATTCCCCATTTCTTTCCAGTGCTTCAAAGTTTGGACTTGAGGAAGCCTAAAAGCAATGAGCAGACAGTGAGCTGAGGCATCTGCAATGTGTGCAGAGCTTGATAGAGGTGGGACAGATGAAGGGGAGATGGAGAGATAAGAGTTACACACGAGAAGGGCAAAAGACAAAGTGGATGGAGGAACATCTACTGAGGTCAAGTGAAAGTGAGGGCTGGCAAGGGGCTTCTGAAGTGCAAAAGACTTCCATCTGGAAAGTGAACAAAGCCAGAGGTGTGTGTGTTGGAGGGGAGGGATGCTCACGGGGATGAAGGAAGCTGTCAGCCATGAACCTGTCAGTGATGAGTGATGAGCAGAGGATGGAAGAGGATTAGCAGGATGGCATGGAGAGACACGAGTAGGGTGAGGAGCAGGTGGCTAGAGGAGATACCTTCTGCTCCCAGTGGCTTACGATAACTAGGGCAAGTTGTCAAGCTGGCCAGAACTCACGCTGAACCTTGGCTTGTAGTGGCTGGAAATGAAAAAATGGGAGCACTCTTTGGTTGCAAAGACAGCTGGCTTCAGAGCTGCCCCTCACTGTCTCCATATGTTGGCAATCTAGGTGGAGGTGCTTCTCAGAGGTTCTGTCATCCTTGCATTGCCACAAAAGAGCTGCGAGCCAGTGTGACAAGGATACTGCAGGGTCTCATTCAGAGCGAGCACCCGTACTGCTGAAAGTACTGACCACAGCCCTGCCGCAGAACTCACTCTGTTCCTCGGCTTTGAAGGGCACAAGTTTTCAACTCCTTTGTTGGTGGAAAGAATGACCAGTCTTGCAGTGATGCCCCTGCCATTATTTCACACACCAGGAAGAGGGCAAGTCATGCTGATGCTCCCCATAGCCTCATATGTCTCCTCAAGCCCACACCACCCAGGGGCAAGGCAGTCTCCAAAATCTCCAGAGCCCAAACTCTTGCATGTGTCCTTGTCGTGATGTTACAGCTGAGCCTAGGGCAGCCCCTTACACACACAACCACCACAGCTCTCAGCCCCACCAGCCCTAAACCCTCTCTGGGTGACCGTGGAGCTGCAAACATCTTCCCAGCTCCCAGCAGGGCCATGCACATTCCACCTTGGAGGATGCAGATGTTGTTTCAGCCACAGCACGAAATGCACCACAGGAGGGAAGGAAGTGCTGGGGGGTGTTGGCAGTCCACCCCCCCCCCCAAAGAAAGACCCCAACCAACCCTTGTCCCCTCCTTCCAAACCAACCAAACCACCCCATGCCTGGCACCACTGGAGAGGGCCAGCAGCTAGAGCAGAGCAGGAGGCAGTTAGCAAGGAAATCGCTTTTTTAGTTGTTGTTTTTGAGAGCAGCAAGGCAGATAAATCAAAAAAAAACCCCAAACCACCTTGAGTTCTTCACCTCACTGGGGCCCTGTGATGCTCAGCATCACTGACCAAGCATCTTTAAAGAAAAGAATTTGTGCTCTGTTTTCCTTGGATTTCCAAAAGAGTTTGCTAATGAAAGGCAAAGGAAAAGCGATGCAAGAGGCTAAGTGGCTCTCTGCTTGAAGAGCTGAATAATCAGTGCATGAAACAGTAAGGATCCATGCGGCTTTTATGCCTCACTGCTGTGCCAGATACTCTGATGGCAGAGCTGTGCTGTTACTGGCATCATATACCACACACACTGTAGAAATGCTCATTATAACCCACATAACTAGCATCGATTGCATGTTACATATGTAATGATGCAGTTATATATATGTAGTTTTAAAATAAACTAAAAAGGCAAACACTGGTTAAGGCAATACTTTTGCCATGAGGCCACCCAGCAGGTGATGGTGTGGGTTGTTTGCTCCTTATTCTCCCTGTTGTTTTCCTCCCTTCTCCCCTGACCATTGCAGACTTGAAAGCCTGTCGAGAAGCCACCTCACATACCATATGTGCTACTGGCAGCTCATAAGACATAACTGCAATGGTCAGGGTTATTAGACACATCTGATGCCACAGCTAAACTGATTCTCACTAGGGCAAGCTTGCTCTCCTCATCTGACACCAGGAGCTGGGGATAATCCATGGGCCTGGCCTGAGGTGGCTGGAAAAGAGAAATGGTAGGTCTTTTACTTATTGGCATCTCCTCCAGCAGGTCTGGTGACAGGCAGCTGTGGTACTGCATTTGCTGCATGGTTGCCCTATAGGACAAGTGGCATGGGCATGGAGATAGCACTGCTGGCCAGCCCCAAAGGCTTCACTGCACTTGAAAGAGCATGGCCATGGCTTTTCACTAGGGCTGGGTTTTGTTCCACCTGCCTGCACCTATATGGGCACCTTCCTGTCCCAGTGCAGCACCATTTGTGCAACACAGACAGGCTTGTAACTGTTGCTTCATCTTCTTCCCTGCCCTGAGTTAACAGTGCCTGCATGCAGGGCTGGTTTTCTGCTCTAGAATGCATGTCCCCTGAGAAATAGGAGTTATCTCAATGACCTTGCGCCCAGTCTCGTAGATCAGCCACCCAATGATAATAAACCAAAACATTGTTCAGATTTATATCTCTCAAGTCCTCAAGCTTCTCAGTTGCAGCCAAGTTACATGAGAGTGTTTGCTGACCTTTTAGCACACAGCTTCTCATTTCCCTGCACCCCAGAACACTAATTCTTTAGCAAAGACGTGTTTTAATGGGAATTAATTAACTAGGTTTGCTGGCTGGATAATCAGTTTTCTTGGTACAAATTGAGTACTGATGGAGGAATGTTGATCTGTTGCTCCTCTGCTTTCCCTGCATGGAGATTAAATATAGAATATCCATTTGGAGAAATTGGGATGGGATCATACTCCTTCTGAATATAGAGTTCTGGCAACCTCAGAAAATGGGGTGAGCATTACTGGGATTTCATTTCATAAGTGCATTGGAAAAGTTAAATGTCAAAATGTCCTAATTTAGAGATCTTGGAACAAAAGAAAATGGAAATTTTGCATTCTGAAGCAACTTTTCATTTAGACATTTCAAGAACGGCAAAATCAAGGACAAAAATCTGAGTGAAATGTTTTAATTGTGTTAAACAAAAAATATGTGCAATGAACGGGTTTTGTCTTTGTTCCTGTTGGGTTTTTGTTTGTTTGGGGTTTCTTGTTTCCTTGGTTTGGTTTTCTATATTTTCCTTCATGAAGCAGTTTAATAACTTGAAGTGTCTCAGCCCTGTGTGAAAAGGAACATTTCTCCCCACCCCTCCCACTCCTGCAATGCTTTTCTCCCCCTGTTGAGCCCCTGCTGAAAGACCAGAAAACTGCCACATTTCATGTTTCTTCACCTTGATCCTGCCAGTGTTTTTTTCCAGATCTGGTATTCAGCAAAGCATGCCCCAGCTAATGACCCAACAGATGAGTGGTACCCTACAACGCTAGTCTGTAACCTTCAGCTGGATAAAGCCCTCTGGGCTTTATGAAGAAGTTCTCTGTTTTTCCTTAGGTTGTACTCTATTTTTTATAAAGATGAATCCACTTCATTAGCAACCAAATGTTTCTTTAATTGGCACACTGCCCCATGCCTCCTAAATGACTGATTTGACTACAAATTGCTCAGACTCTGTGGTTTATTTTTCATCTCATTTATTGCAGGCATGAATACAGGAACAGGTAAACAGCTGAGCCGTAAAAGTTTCTCTCTAGGCATGTTTTCAACAAAATGCCATCATACACTGTCTGATGATACACGCTGCTACTCGGATGAAACAAAATGGTGTGAGCAGTCTAACTTTAAAGCTGCCACCCACCAGTCAAAGCTGCAGCTGCCAGAGAAGCCTTCTCCTCCACTTACTCTCTCCCTTCCCTCCTTCTCCACGTCATCTACAGGTTCTTTTACGGCACTTAACTTTACAAAACACAGTTGTGAGGCTGATCTTACATGCAATTACAGAGCAGCCTCAGTATATTTATTGCAAACTCCTTGAACATCAGGACATTAAAAAAAAAAAAAAAAAAGAGAAAAATAAAAAAAAGGAAGAAAAAGGAAACACTATCCCATTGCATAATTACGAGTAGGTTTCTGTAGCCAATGAACCGGAAATGTATTCAGAAACAAAAAAAAAAAAAAGAATAAAAAGAAAACCAAAGGGTAGTTGTAAACAGTGCAAACAAAACCTGATGCTACCTCCAATGAAACATTTCACTGCATTGCCAGCTCTGTTTCAAATGGGCACGTAGGCATCCTGTTGCAAGAGAGTTGTGAAGCCACAGACTGAAACTTT
This sequence comes from Ara ararauna, assembly GCA_028858755.1. Lineage (NCBI taxonomy): Eukaryota > Metazoa > Chordata > Aves > Psittaciformes > Psittacidae > Ara > Ara ararauna. The sequence goes on along the minus strand of CM054377.1, from coordinate 69,437,102 downwards.
GGAGGAGTTAATTTTCATACATTGCACTTTGAGGGCCTAAGGATGTTTGAAACGTGAAAGATCTACACACGCTGTGGAACCTGATAGAGAGGTGGGATCTCAAACAATGAAAGAAAACCCGGTTATTCCTTTTAAAACAAAACAGTGAAAACAGCTGAACCACACAAAGCCAAATCACAATTGGCTGGCTTCCATAAGAGACTGCAATATGAGAAAATATTTAACTCCTTGCATAGCTATTTAAATGGCCAATAAATTTTGCTGGAATCACCCAAACATGACAACATTGCATTCTGCCGCTTAGAGACTTCACGCTGGAAAGCTGGGATCTGCTGAGCGGGTCAGAGCATCACTCGGGGCACTGTTAAAAGCCAGGGCCACCCCTGGCAGGCTTTGCCAGCATGGTGATAGCAGGAGGTTTCATCAACCAGTGCCTCCCAAAGGGGGCACAACTATAACGAAGCCTCTGTGCTTACTATGCCACTGTAAATTTCTCCAGCTCTCTGTTCTCCCCATAAGGGACACAAGCTGTTCTGACAACAGGGTGTTTCTGGTAGTATATTTACACCTAACGCGCAAGGCTTTTGCTGGCAGAGCTACATCGATCACAAATCGTACCTCAAAGCACCCTGGATGATACGTCTGTGTTGGCAAGGGTTTGCAATGTAGACCTAACCAGAGGGACGGAGAGCAGGATTCATCTCACTTAACTGTAAGCAATATAAAGGTAGACATTTAAGTCAGAGGCACCTCCGGAAGACAGTTCCTTTGATCTCTCGTCAGGTGAGAGTTGAGCATATTAACATTAGGTGAGATGAACCCTTTCCCAGGAGAGCTGAAGAGACAAACTCCTTTCAGCCACCCTTTCCTGTCACCAGCTCCGGAGACCATGCTTCAGAAGGCTGCTGTTCAAATGCATTATCTTTACACGTGTCAATGTACATGATAATGATAGCCTGTGCTGGGCTTCATGCTGCCACAACTACATATGCAAGCTCATTAAAGCTAGCTCAGATACTTCTGCGCTATTATATAGACATACCCTCGGCAGAGTATCCTTTAACACCTGTAAAGTTAAAGTCTAGGGGCAAATCTAGACTATCTGCCCCTAAGCATATGTCCATGTTGACATTGTCTTGTTTACAGTAGTTTTGGGTAACATGTGTCCTAACACTGTTATTCCCAACCAGACGTGAGGCAGGAGTGTTTATTCAGAGGATGTGAAAACTGAGACACTTAAGCGTGGCTGAAGAAAGTACACAGTAAGAAAGAACAAGGCGATGACATTCCACAGTTAAAAGTTTAGTTTGATAATAGTAGAACAGTTTTAATAAAGCTCCATTAGGCTGCAGAATAGGAAACGGTGGCAGCCAGTGGATAAGACACTAAAACAAGACAAGGCAACATACTTGGGGTTGTTCTGTGGAAAACATCCCCCAGGACCTAAGTGGCCATGCGAGCCTTTCCCTCTTCTCCTAGTGGGAACCAAGAAGGGAGGAGTTTCTGCTCTTTCTTGGCTATGCCAGAGCATGACTTAGCTATAAAGACTTTGCCGCTGTAAAATAACCTTGCTTCACATTTCTTGTTCTTCAGTTCTATTTCATCTCCAGAATTTTTATACAATGGGAGCAAAAGGTTGCATCTAAAATATTAAACAAATAGGTTGTTCACAGGCCAGAACATCTGATGGGCTGGTCTGCGTCAGGCATTCAGTTTTGCTAAAGGCTTTTGCTTGTGTGACCAGACTGCCCTGATGTGGGTAATCGGATTTGTTTGCCCCCAAACCTGAAGGCATATTGCTGGGTTCCCAAAGTCCACTCCATGGCAATCAGTACAGCTGATGTGTGCGTTCAGATCAGGGTTTTTTCTGTTTTTCCTTGACAATGACTTTGTGAAACTGCTGCCAGTTCACACACAACTGGGGGTTGCCTAACAGTAAGCGGAAGACCAAGTTCAGCTGGAGTCAGTGCTGTGCCATTCTCAATCTTACTTTGCTTTCCTCTCCCAAAACAGCAGCTTTAATTATAATTTTCTTTTATTTGTTCTTTACAGTGCTCATTTTTCTCTTGAGCACAGACAAAACAGGCTGCTCTTCTCCACCCTCCAGTCCCTTCTGGGAAGCAGCAAGAAAAGAGTAACAGGACATGGAAGATGCAGACTCTTGTGGTTGTTGCATTTCGCCTCCTTTCTGATTTCTTCATAGGGATTTAAAGTTCCTAAGCTGTTTTTAATAACCTTGGATTGATGCAGTGGTACATTAAAATATAAGGAGCAGAAGTGTCCTGGGACTGTAACTAGAAGGTGGGCAGTGTACAAGTCATATCTGATCACCCTGCAAAGTCACCTGAGTGCTCTCAAATCTGCAGTCCAGGTGTGTTTCTGCGGCTCCTTGTGCCCATTGCTCATGTTGAGCTACTGCATTACATTTTGTATTGTGAGTTTCTATCTAATACTTGTGCTGGGTTTTTTGCCCCTTTTTATTGCAAACTGAAATTTTGGGGTTGGTGGATTTGACTGGGAAGCCTAATGCCAATTTCCTGTCCCAGTAAATATAAAATAGACAAATCATTTTATACCTCCACATTGCAATCCACAGTGCTGTGATGCTCTCAAGGACTCTCATTTCAGAAAAACAGCGTAAGTTAACTCCGAAGGAAACCTAGTCTCACAGCAAAAACTTCCCAGGCTCCACACAAACAAACTGCTTAAGTTGAGATAAAGCCATTGTAATCAGTATCAAATGAAGGGCAATCTTTTATCTTAATACAAACAAGAGAACATACAGAGTAACAGAAAAATACACATCTTCAGCCATACAAAATGCACAAAACTTTCCTGTTGGAAGAGTACCTTGTAGCTGACAGCTGTTGGTAGCTTTCTAGATGACCCTGCAATACTGAACAGGGGGGAATGGAGAACTTCTTTCTTCTTTTTTTACCTAGGAAATAGTTGGTAGCATTACCTGTATACCATAAACACCCTCCCTGGGGCTGCGGTTCTGCTAGTGCTGGACCACCCACCCCACCTGATGCCTGAGATAGCTCCACTGAACGTAGAGGCTGCTTGTGTGCTGGAAGAGAAGGGGACGTGTAGCCAGACGTACCCTTCACAGGTTTTCCGTACACATGTGCTGATTAGTAGAGTGAAAAAGAGGGTATAGACACAGCTATGCCATTAACTATCATTGTTACTATTCTTTAAAGTGATCAATAAATTCATGTCAGTCAGGAAGGTGGTTTATCTATCCAGGAAGGAAAAAATAGCTCCCTGCATGAGCTACATCCACACCGCTGAGGCTTTGCAACCTTCAGTGCTGGGGCAGAAGCTGTCTGAGTTTGGGCAAGCCCTAATGCCTAGGCAACCTGGAGAAGGTAAAGCTTCTCACTCAGTTAAAAAAAGTCAGTATCAAGCTAGAAAGTCAGTAGCAAATTACTTTAAACAACTGATGTTTTTCATTAATGGAAATACAGAAGGATTTAGTTGAAGGTTTAGGTCAAGATGACAATCTATAGGGAGTGTTGGGTGCGTTATACCTGTATAGTGGGGTGTCTTTTCCCCTTGCAGCTATTTATATCTCTGAGTGAAGGTTAAGGTTAGGAATTGAATAAGACAGCCGTTTATTTTTCTGTGGAAACTTAACAGTCCTGGGGTTAGGATGTAATAATCATTCTTCTGCTTTAAAAACGGTTCTTTAACAAACAGCAGTAGCTCATTGCAATTTTCAGTTGTACAAAATGACATATTTTCTATGTTACTATCAAAATATTCTGCATAACATTAATTTCTGTGCACTTATTAACATATGTACAGAACAGTGTTTCCCAATAGAAATCAGTATGCTCCTTGCTGATCCTTTTTGCCCTAGATTTACCAAAACCAAACCAGAAATTAATTGTGTTAATAGTATAAAATCTCAGGAGAGACAAAGGATTGAAGGTTGATTTCCCAGCAGCAAATGAATAAAGGGACTCCTTCAAGTTAAAGTCTAGCTGAGACTTAATTTTAACCAACCATAGTGAATCCAGGTGAGCCAGGTATATCACACATTTTCCTGATGCATTATGTTGAGTACACAGAAGCAGAGGAATGTAGACAGAAGGCACATGAAAGGCCCCAATCCAGTCTCCATCTGATGGAAGTGCGAATTTCATAATTCTGTCATCAAGAGTCTTTTCATCATTTTCTCTCTCTCAAGTTCACGCCTCAGAGTCTCAGCGCTGTGTAATTAATGCACAAACAGCCAATTATGGGGACAACAACAACTCTCAGATTTCAATTTAAAATAATTAACATTTTCAAAACACCAAAGGAGAGGGGAGAAAAGGTCAGGCTCAATTCAGTGAAAAGGCTGATAATTGATGGCCGATTCAAAAACAAGTACCGCTTGGTATTTCTGAAGAGCAGAGGCAAGAAAAAGGATGTAAAAAGACCCACATGGCAAAACAGTTTAGGATTTCATCTCACCCCCATTAAAAGCTACTGATTTCAAAGGAAACTGGACTAGGACTCTATAAACGAAACAGTTACAGTAAACCCACCACAAAAGACTGGTGTTACAGCCTTCTGCTCCTTGGTGTGGTCTGATATTTGGGACATCTATATTCATGGAATTTACCATAGCCCTGCACACATCAGGCTGTAGGAAGCAGAGCCTGAAGTCCTTGCTCTTATACCACAAATCACTCAAGAGCCAGAGCACTCTGTAACACCGGGAATATCCTGAGTTAGTGATTCCACTTCTTAATAAATAGTGTGTGTAGGGGAGGGTGGGGTAAACCAACACAAAACTGTTTACTGTGCTGTTCTGACAGTTAAGTATCTTTATGCTTGTAAACCAGTTTGGAGATTTAAACTGCAGTGCAGAAACCTTGCAGCCCGTTCATGAACAAGTAAGGGTGGAATCACCCACTAGTGTTTGAGACATCCTACAGAAGCTGAGTTCAGCACTACAGCTCCAGAATTACATTTTCACTGGGATGATAAATTTTTCAATGAGTTAGCAATGCTGAACAAGTGTGCAGGTGCAATCAAACCACCATCTGCAAGAAATAATTCACAAATGAAAATGGGAATTGACCGTGAATCTGAAAGTAAAAAAGCTTCATTTATAATGATGCCAAAGAAATGCTTTTCAACATAACCATAGGACTTTTTTTGCTCCAGAAATATTGAGCATATCCACTTCTACATTTGTATTCAGTAAATTATCAGCTTGGGAGATTCAGCTGTGATTACATTCTAGCATAAGAAGCCAGCATGAAAACTGGTAAGATGGAAGAATAGACAACTGAAAGTCTGCTGCCTCTGGAAAGATGGGATGGCTTATTGTTTCTCTGAGAAACTACAAGAAAGACTACTGCAGCTTGACATGACTTAAAAAAATAAAGAGGAAAAAGAAAGAAAACCAGGGTCTGTTTTTCATTTAGAAGAGCAGACATTTCTTAACCTCAGCTTTCCCTCACAGATATTTCATTTCAAAAAACAAATTACAACAGCAATTATTAAAAGAAAACCTTTGTGGTTCAGACTTGCCTGGGGAAAATCTGCACAACCCTTTCTCTTCAGGCCACTGGCCACAGAAGTTGCACACTGTTGGCTGCAGCAGTTAATTAAGGTAGGGTTTTTTTCTCACAGCAGATACGAGCTATAGATATTTCTTTACATAACCCCTTACATATTCTGAAGTAGGTGTCGAGCAGCAAGTAGAAATCTTTTACTATGGGGGAAATGGCAATTTATAGTAATTAAAATAAGAAAAAAAAAATCATTCTGATTCCTTTAATGCAGAGAGCATGGTATTACTTCTGTGGAAGAATTGCACAGTACCTGTCAGCCAGCGAAATTGGTTTATGCGACGTATATACTGTCTGCACCGTTGGAGTAGGTATAGTGTCTGCCAAACTTCTCAGTACGGGTGACGGAGTTACCAGCGTTATCTTAGGGGATGACTGCACTGTACAGCATTGTAATTTGCTGTCTGCAAATTCTGCCTACAAAAAAGTACACAGACACAGAAACAAAAAAAGTGTAGATTAGCTTTTGCTGTCTTTCACCATCCAATTCATTGCCAAACACTCAGCAAAAAGTAATAACAAGAACAAACAGGACTCTGTAGCTATAGCTGCCCAGTGCCACCTCCATGCGTGCTGAACAGCCACCTCTTTTGATGGCTTTTTCAGAGCTATGCCAGAGGGACAAGCCCAATGGCAACATGCCCTATGTGAGATGAAACTCCGTGTATGGGACTGGCAGCATCTGGATAAAAGACATAATCAGTTTGGAGAATGCTGCTTGTCATTATTGCATTTTCCCTGAAAATAAACAACGCTGACTGCATTTGGATTATTCTTCAAATATCCTATAAAATTTTCTGGTGGGTCCCAAGTTTCAAAGTGTCCATCCCTTTTCCGCACTTACTAACTGGAACATGCCTCAAGAGAAATATTCTTGTAGTACCTAGTGACAGGTAACATGAAAGCAATATTGAAAGTGCTGTTCTAAGACAAAACAGCAAGCAACCATCTGTCTTTCAGCACTGCAGTATTACAGCAAAGACTGGGCCAAATAATAAAACTGGAGGGATAGGATGCCTAAAAATAAAAGAGCCCTGGTCCTGCTTTTTAGCATGGACTATTTCTCATGCAAACCACACTGGCTAGTATCTTCCTGGTATCAGCTGCGTTTCTTTCTTGACAACTGTTTCTTCTGAACTTGGTTCAGGGTTTAAAGCAGGGAGGAAGATAATTCACCATCATGATGGAGCAGCTGCTTGAATAGCAATATTTTTTTCTCTGTCTTAATTATTTCTGAAATTCTGCAAGCCACACAGTTCAATGCTAACCACAAACAAATCAGTTTGATCAGTGGGACAATTATTTGAGCCCAGGAAAGAATGGCTGTGTTAGGTTTGCTTGCTCATTGCCATTTTTTATCGTGTTTCTGCTCATGTTTCAGCTAAATGCATCTGATGTGCTCCAAAACAACCTCTGAAGCAAAACGAATTCTATTAACTCCATCAAATTAGTAAAATGGAAAGGGTAAAACCAACTAAAGAAACTCTTCCTCCACACTTGGCCAATTATGTGTGTAAATAGTGGCTAATACAACCTGTTGGAACTTCTCTGTCATTCAACTTTTAAAACTCAAACTTACAAGCTTCAGGAGGATCAAATTTTGTGTTCCTCATACAGGATCCATGTGCTCTGAGGACTGTCAGATCTTAATTTACTTTATGAGGAGGCATCACTCTGTGAAGCTGATGGAAAATCTCCCAGCCTTACTGAAATCAGCAGAGCAATGACAAATTACACTTGCTGAAGATTTGCTCTAAGTCCTAAAGTGCATTTGCTCTGGATAACAGTGTATTTACAGTAAATATATCCAAAGCATCTTTTTATATATGTATGTGCTTGCACAGTATGTTTGAGCTAAATATTTAACTGGTCTAAACAGGTATAATTCCATTCATTTAAATCTCTGTGACTCATACCAGCCTGTGAGTATGGTCATGGAGCCTGCCATTTCTCTACAGAAATCTCTGAAATTCAAAGGGCTTCCTGGCACGCAGCTCGTTTTTAAACATTCCAGGCAACTAGTTTCTCTTATTTTACCTCTGCTAAGAACAACACAGCTATATATACACCACCAAATTAGAAGCCCTACACAAAAGGTAAAGCCTTCCAAATGTCACCATTCTTAGCTTTTCCCTCCTCAACGACATTTTAGTGTTTTGTTCCAGGCTAAAAAAAAATAAATAAAAAAAAAATGAACAGGAAGCAAGGAAAATTAAAAACCCAAACGAGGAAAAGCATTAACAAATGTTACCATCTGGGATTGTGTGTGACTGAAGGACACTGAGAGTTGAATCTGCCTGCAAGCCCAAGCATTGATCTAGACCTTTCCCTTACAGCTCCCGCCTGCGGTGTAAGAAGCCTTCAACAAGAAGCTCAAGTCTTCAACAGAGCCCATTTAGCAGGATGAACTGAAATGCTGCTGGGGAGAAGCATGTCTCTTTGGGCTGGGATGGAGGACCATGAAACACAGGACCAAAGTCTAATTAACCTCCCTAATTGTTTTCCCATCTTTATGCAGTCCTCTCAGTAGTTGCTCCTTTACCACAGCTATTTGTACAGAACTCATTCATGTATGGAAACCTATAATGGATTACACACCATTAGATTTTTATTGTAATGGTGTTTTAAGTATCTGTGCTCAGGATTCTACCCTTCACTCTGCCCAGGGAAATGGGACTCTATAGGAAGAAGAGGGAATTTCAGAAAGATTGGTTTCAATTTTACTTTGCTTCTTCTCTCCCGACAGAGCATAACAAAAATGTCAGCATTTGAATTTACCATAAAAGAGCCATTTTCTACAAGATAGAGATTTCTGTGGGTAAGTATATCAAGGTAATTTCTGTAACATTTTAAAGTTTCATTGCCCCAATGATGAAAAAATATTTTATACAGCCTTTCTAAATTTTGCTTTTATCATAACTCTCCTAGGCAGAAAACCAATTTCCGAACAATCATTCTAATTAGAGGGAAAACTATTTTGGGCGTATCTTCTTGCTTATATAAAGCAGTAGCATGAAAGACACAAACACTGTAACTTTGATTTATCTCCTACCACAGTTGTATTATCTGGGCTTGGCTGACCTACTGTGACTTATTCCCGTGTATTTTCAGGTACCTTTAATTAAAGCTCAACAGTGGCACTGACATAGCCTGGGGAGGCTAACTAACTTTGGCTTTAAAATACCTATGTGGAGAAAACAACAGATCAATCCCATAGTCAGGTCTACTGTGAAAGAAAAGCCTCTCTCTTTAAATCATTAAACACAGACAGTTATTGCACATGGCCCAACAGTGATTGAAGTTACTTATCTCTGATTATACGCCAGTTACAGATTGCTGCTACCAGTATAAATTAAGGTTAAACTCTGAAATGCTTCATTTTTCCAATGTAATTTAAAAACTGTAAGTCAGTTACTGTGGTTTATAATTATAATCAGAGAGTGTTTCTTACAGAGTAGGCAATTTTATAATACTTACTACACAACGGCTCTGACCTTAAAGTAGGACATAGACTGGACTTATTTTTTAAATTGTCAAATACCTGTTTTCTCATATATAAAGGTTTTGTTTATACGACTGCTTATATGTTCCTTATAATTGTTTTGTTAATAGTTTATCTTATCAAAATGCCTAAATCCCAACTTTTGTGGAAGTTTAACAAGAATTATAGAATCATAGAAAGGTTTGGATTGGAAAGGCCTTTAAGATCATCTAGTTCCAGCCCCTTTGCCATTGTCAGGGACACCTTCCACTAGCCCAGGTTGCTCAAAGCCCTGTCCAACCTGGCCTTGAGCACTGCCAGGGTTGTAGCATCCACAGCTTCTCTGGGCAACCTGTTCCAGTGCCTCACCACCCTCACAGTAAAGAATTTCTTCCAAATATCTAACCTAAATCTCCCCCCTTTCAATTTAAAGACATTCCCCCTTGGCCTATCGCTTCCTGCCCTTGTAAGAAGTCCCTCTCCAGCATTCTTGTAGCCCACTTATAGGTACTGGAATTAAGTTCAGTACTTGATTCAAATTATTAAGCAAACATGGGAGTTTATATGAGGATACCATTGTAATCACCAACACTAACTATAATTCTTCCTTAAAATTCAGATGTAAATTCAATGAAAATCAGGCCCTTCTTTGTGATGGCACAGCAGGTGGTTTCAGGCAGGAGGCCATGCAATCGCTAGACAGAGGACTAAGTCTTCCCATTCCCTTACTGCTCCTTGGAAAGATGCTGTGGAATTTCACAAGTGTCCTCTACGGTCCTGAACGGAACAACATTTTGGGACCAACAGCCTTAGTGGTTTAGCTTTGACCATTAACTCTTAGTCCTCTGTCTAGTAAGCAGCAATGTCTGAATGCAGGCAAGTTATATATATATAATGGAAATATTTAACTTGTTTGCACTGTAATTTTGACTTGGAGTTTTTTCTTTTTTTTTAGGATTGCTTAACATATAAGTTTCTGACACTGTTAAAAAAATAATTGGAATTGTGTTAAATACACAGTTTTTTAGTTGCACGTTCTACTTACAGAAAACTGTGGTACTGTTGGAAAAGGATCGAAAAAAGGATTAGATGTATCAGCAGGGAATGTCTTTATCTTTAAAAAAGATAAAGAAAAAGATGTTACTTTCAGAGCATAAAAAAGCAAAAGCAAAAGAAAAAAAAAAGCAGCAAAGCTTTGCAACTACAATGACATATCCAACAAATTAGAGCAGTTCAGCAGAGATTGGACCAGACCAAAAAAGACACCTCCGAAAATGAATACAGAAACCTGATGATGAATAGTCAAAGCATAAATATGAAAACTTGATAAATTAATTCTACCATGTAATTATATCTGTTGTGTAAATACAGATCTGATTGCATATATAATGCATCTTCCAATTCTGACAACAGCCATTGGATTATTACCTGCTTCCTTCAGCCAGTACTACATTTTGCACAGGAGCAAATTCTGCAGTGCAGTAACTCTGGCTAAAGAACTTGTCCTTTACAGATTTTAGACTTCCAAATTTTCATTTACACAGATGAAAGCAAACAATCACGTAAGGTGGGATTGAAAGAAAGAACACCATACATACAAAAAGCACTGGGGACAACTGTTTCAGGCAGCTATGAGGCCTTGTGTTAGGAGGGCTGTGGATATAGGGTTGATCATAGGAAAAGTGCCTGGAGATGGAGAAGTGAGAGACCAATGCATCCATATGCTGAGAAGCCTGAGAGCTCCCAGGGCTTGGCTCATGAGTGTACACTCACTGGTGGGACCAGGCTCTGCTAGAAGTCACTTCTGGCCTTAAAATCATTTCAAACATTAACTGAGATGAAAAAAATATTTAAATCAACAACAATCTTTGTCCAACTTCATTGTGAATACTGTTTCTCATGATTTTACTCTTTAGAATGCAGACATTTTTCATTTATTAAAAGAAAGGATAAAATAAAATATAAAGATACCAATTTTGAACTGTACATTACGCTTTCTATTTGGAAAACCACATATTACAAAGGAGTGTTTTTCACTTTATTATAGAAACTGCTGTGCATTTGTTTGTTAAACATGTCTTCAAACATAATTCACTAACTACAACTATGTAACTGTTGCTTAACAATGAGAAAATCTACCCTGAGAGCCCTGAGCCTCGTAGTCTAAAGCAAACCCTGCAATTATGATGTCAAATATAATAAAGTAAATGCATAGTGTTTATTTTGGAAATAAAATTACAGAAACATATTGGCTTACAAGGATGCCATGGGAAATTAGCAGCCATCTGTGGGCCCACTTCTGCAAACACGTGGAATTAATCTTGGCATTAATTGTCAGGCTTTTTACACATGAGGAGTATGGATAGCGAGCGAACAGTTAAGAATGTAAACACCTTTTTAACAAAATACGGGTGTTTATAAGTCAATTACACAGGCATAAATGAACAACTGTGCAAGGGAGAAAATTCTTTGCAATTGCAACTTTCTATGCAAACATATAAATCTCACACTCCTTTTATAGTCTTATATTCATGCCTGTCAGCAAAGCGTACGCATACTACATTGCTGATTGAACCGACTCACTGGATTGAAGCAATAGCTTCTAGTGAGTTTGTTATGTTTCTTCATACCCAGAGCCAAGTCTGTCAACATAAAACATGGACAGCTGCAGCATATCTCACTCTTGAGAGACAGAAAATACCCATGAGCCCAGGTTGTCATTCTCAGGTTATAAAGGGTATACAATATGTTACAGTACAAAATACAAGTGCCCTCCATTACGAACACAATCTTTGGGCCAAAAGCAAACAGGGATGGGAAGTTGGTTGTTTGTATGCAGTATGATTTTGATATTCTACAGCCAAAATCTCTCTAATTTTGCAGGTTTGTCTCATTAAAGAAATGAAGCTCAGTTACTGAATACAGTAGAAAAGGATGCAGAACACTATTCAAGAGCCCTTGGGGATTTGGGACAAGCACCCCATAAAAAGAGTCAGCCCTCATTAGAGGCTGAGGAATACAGCCATGCAGAATAATCTCTTGCAGAGTCAGTAGTGCAATCTGTGAATGTTCCTGAGGCCAGCCTACACATGAGAACAGCAAAAATGGTTGATCTGGCTTAGCTATCAGTGTGAGTTCCTCTCTCAGGGAGCTGTGCTTATTTAATCTTGGGAATAAGACAGTCTTGACAAATGAAAGGCTCTCTAGGTTCTAAACCCACCAATTTCCATCTTTTTAAAGAAACTGAAAACAGAAATTAAGGAACAGAGGGAAAAACCCCCCATACTGATGTTCAACTTAAGAATGACAAACAGAAACCATCCTGCTTAGCCACCAGGATTTGCTCTTCCTTCTCATATTTTTTTCCCTCTGAGACCATTGTTACTCAAATGGCACAACAGAGTTTATTGGCTTGGCCAGCATCTTAATATGAGTGCTGCTGCCAACTCTCACAGGAAAAGCAGAGGGACAACACTGTTGTCTCCACAGCACTAGCAAGAAATTCTTACCTATTGATGGCTTGGCTCTTTTCTGTAGGAAGCAGGTACAAGATCCTCATCCATGCAACAGCAGAAAAAAAATCTATATATTTGAGAACACCTTCAGAAGAATTTGAGAACTGAGGATATGCAGGATGGGGAGACAGTCATGTGGAAAACATCAGTTAAGCAACTGGGTTTTGTGAAACTGCATTTGGAAATTTGAACAGCCTTTTCACCCAGGAATACAATTTGTCCTGACTGTCCTACATGCCCACCATGGCCAGCAGTGTGCTGAAAACAGCAGCAGTTACCAGCACCTGGGATGAGAAAGACAGCCCTGTGATTCCCATTCCACAAGGAAAGCAGCATCATGTGTGAGTCTCCTCCTGACCCTTATCTTGGGTTTGAGTCTATTGCATGGACTCAAAACTCTCAGAGTAGCTGGGAAAGCAAAACAGCTCCCTGACCAGAACCAGAGGCAAAGACCTAAATGTTATGCGTTCCTCACACAGTATATAGTCACTCTCCCTGCCCTAGGAGGCAGACAGACCAGACCTTCGAACACCTCCTGCCTCACGTGGCAGAAGCAGACCTTAAACTTCTGGGTGCTTTCTTCTCCCTGCTGCAGCAGCATCTGTTGAAAGATGCCACCTGGGGACAGAGAAAAGAAGAGCAGAGCCATCACCACCACCTCCCACAAACCTTTATCTCCTCCAGCCATTGGAGACCTTCAGCAGCTTCTGAGCTTTACCTGGGATTGCAAATACAAGGGGAAAAGGAAGAAGGAAGAGGAGGTGTGCCCTATGTGCAGAACAGTCTCATGAAGCTGAATTGTAGCTGCTCAGACTAGCAACACACACTAGCTGCTAGTGTGTGGATTGCTGCTGAGTTATTCCGTCTACTTTGGTATAAGACAAAGTGAGAGAAATAATAGCTTTGAAGTTTAAAGCTGAGCACGGAAATTACTGTGGTGGCAGGTGGTGCAGCAATTGTGTCCATGTTGTATTGTTGCTTAGATGAGCATGTTCTGGCACAATCAGGCTCTTCCACAGGAGCAAATGGTGCTAACTGGTGTCACACAGGCTACAGAAATATCATGAGCAACAAGAGGTCAGAGCTGTGCTCTCAGTAACAGCATAAACAGACTTTTAACACTTGATTTCAAGCACGCCTTCTCTCTCTGCAGGGCTAAAACAGTCTTGCAGCCAAAGTCACAACCATAAAACAACCATTAAGGCAGGTCCCATCTTAAGTAACTGCCACGTCAAAGGGGTATGGCATGAAGGGAGAGTGAACACGTTCTATGCTCCGGTGGCACCTCGCATACAGATGGCTTGTTTCACAACCTCAAATGCCCCTTGCTTGAAAGGTCAGGGTGCATTACCATAGAAGAACTACTTTGGACAAGTACCTCCTTGTCTGGAATCTTTAGCTTGGCAAGTGGAGAATTTATTCAGCTTAAAGGAACAGTTGACCCTTAACAAAAAGAAAGAAAAAAAAAGAAAAGAATAATACAAAAAGGATCAGCACAGCCTCAGGAAAAGTCCAGTGCTTGAGTAATCTTTCAGGAGAAAAAGCCAAAAACCAGTCAATATTACAGTCACATTGATTTTGTGGGAAAATGAGCCAAATTTTCTTCCTCTGTGGATAATTTTCTGCTAGTACTGAAAGATTCTTGTTGATTTATCACATGTCTATGGAAGTGCAGATTTCTACTGCAAAGAAGAATGAAGGAGGGTAAAGGAAGAAAAGGGAAAACACGACAAGAACCTCCCTATTTTATTTGCATTTGTGCAAAGAGTTCTTCTGGACAGAGTTTAAAATCTCACTAAAAACAAACATATTTCCCTGAAATGCCTTTTAGATGGGTTAGAAGAAAAATACCCTGTACATTTCTCATAAATGCAAACACAAGTGGATGGAGACAAAGAAAGGGTATGTTTATCAAGTTAAATGATAGAAAAATAGCATTTTTGATATTTCTATCAGAAGGGAATATTACAAATGTCCTTGCTGTGACAAAAAAAAAAAAATCATTTTGGATATTTTGGGTATTTTGCTCTCTAACTTTTGGGGTAGTCGGCATATTCACTGCTCTGCAATAACTTTCTTTCCTTCTACAAATGTCCAGTAACTTTTTCAGCTGTCAACACTTCCTTCACTCCCATCCACTGCACTGGAGGCCTTTACAATATGAGTCAGAAAATGTGTAATCTCAGTGGGTTTGCACTGTAACTTTGTATACCGGCCAGATGGAAGACAAACTGTAGGCCAAACAATTCACTATATTCCTGCGCGTCACAGCAGATGCTAACACCTGAAGTGGTGTCATAAACACAGTCCTCAGTATACACATATAGACAAAGGAATGTTGTGTGGTGCTTTATTTCAAAATACATAAGTTGAATACCAGCACATCCGTACAGCACAGAGACCCGTTTCTACTCGTCAAGTTAGGAAAGATCAGCAGCCCAAACTTCTGGAGTACATTGCATTAGCATTTCACAGGCCTGATGTGATGTGACTTTAAAAACACCAGTTAACCATTAGACCTGGTTTCCAAAGCCAGTGATACGATTCTGGACTCTGCAATTGTTCAGTAAAGCTCCTCGTCTGCTGTCATACCATTTCAGTGGCTGAAGTGAATAATGAGGTGGAAGATGTAAAACCAAATAGTTTCTGGTGTTTTTCACCATGTAATACTCCCAAACAAATTCTTTTGAGTGGGAGTAGTTCTCAGCTTCAATGATCGATCACTCAGGTAATGGCAACCTCAGTTCACTCCATTTGCAAGCGGTAACAAAACCAGTATGATAGGGAGGCAGGCATAGTCATTGCCTGGGTGGAGAGGGCAAAAATTGGCCCAAACCACTGCAGCCCAATAAACCTGCAACAGGATAGAGACATAAATCAGCAGTACCATTTGTTAATCAGTCTTGGAAAAGGCTGTGTGAACTAAATGCCTTGGTGAACCCTGCCTGGTGCGAATCCCACACACATTGCATTACAGGCCATCTTCCTCTCATCTGATGCAGGATTTTTTCCACGTGTTGAAATGATGTCCAGGTGTCAGTGTCAGCAAACAGATTTAATTTACACACATTAAGGAGGAGTAGTTTTGCAGAATGTACTAGTAAAAATACCCTAAGGCACCAAATGTGAGGTTTCTGAAGCGGTTGGGTTTCTGTACAAGTCACTAAGCCAGGGAGACATATATGTTCCCTGCTACTGTCACTCCCTCTGCGGTGATAATACTGTGAAATCTCTGTCCTAGCTCCATCTGGTCTTTGGGTCTCCATGGCTCATCTTGCAAAAATCTGGCAGAGACTGGAGTTCAAGGACATGCTGTGAACGACATTCACTGGCACATAAGAACCAATGTAAGTGAATCCAGCTGTTTGACTCATCTGATTTATCTGCTTGGTTCAAGATTCCACAGACCTGTAGGACTGTGTCCACCTCCACACAGGTATCACTTAATTCCTTTTGGAAAACTGAGAGAACGCCACTTTGAAAGTCATGTACATCTCATGGTATCCTTGGTGAGCCAAGTTCTTTTGGGGTCCTCTTAAATGGTGAACTTGCCATTCCCCTGGTCACTGACATATGGCAGCCCTTCTCCAGACCTTGCTCAGGCTGAGTCCACTGTCCTGGAATATGACTCGGCAGCATGAACCACATTCTTGATGTCTCACTGAGTGCTTGCACAACAGGGCTAATACCTTCCTCTCCATCAGACACTTTCCTCTCTCTTGAGAGTGACTTTGCTCAACTTTTCCTAACATAGAGGCGTTGCCAGGAGGTGGCTGCCTGGCTCCTTGGCTGTACACCAGTGACTTCTGGCTCCCAAACAGACGCTCAAGGAAGTTTGTGGGAGTGATTTGCAAGGTTCAGCTTCTGCTAAAGCTTGGTTTTGCTGCAGCTATAGCATTTCACATGTACGTAATGTGTCGTAGTTTGTTGCTACCATATAAGCTATATACTATTTACAAGCAGGTCTACCTAAAACACAATAGTTAAGGTGTCATGGATAAAATCCTGAATCTTCATGCCAACTAACTTACAAGGGCAGCCCTGCAAATCATGTTGGTGCTAGTATCCCTCTTGTGCTGCCTTTAAAGATTGAGTATTCTGTTGGTCTTCATTCTAAGGGTTGTAATTATGGGTCGCTAGCAAAGTGATTTTGGAGGTATTGGGAAGGGACAGGAGATGACAGTACTAATATTATAAAGTCAGCCCAGCATCTCTGCAGCACATGGGAAGGGAATATATGTTTTGGGTCATTTTTACAACGTATCTTTGCCTTGAACTGTTTTTGAGAAGACTTTCTTCAAAATAATACAGAATAAGAACAACTCAGATGTGACAAAGACAAGACAGTGTCCATGTTCTCACCGTCCTCAGGTTATTCAGTACTCTTTCGCTGACGCTGTGAAGGTGAGCAAATGGGCTCACCACAATCTCTGCATGAGCTGTCAGTCCAGTCACCATCCCCTGAGGAAAATGTGGCAAGGCAAAACGATGTCACAGTCTTGATGCATTGGCTAAAATGCAGACTAAAGATTGCAGAATTTGCTGTCTTTACTTAAAACGCAGAAATGTAGCAAATGGAATGCAGTAGGTACACTCGCTGGATAGTGCTGCTGTCCAACACAGCTGCAGTGTAACGTAGTTGCATTGCTGGGACAGCTAATACAAAGTTACTGGGTTTGCCCCCTGGTCTTCACCAATTAAATCCATGATGATCCAGGGCCAGGCGCCTAGATCACAGTGCACAGACAACAAAATCAAGTGGCATCTTCTGCAGATGGAGGCTGTTGTCACAGGAGAAAGTCACTAAGGATGGATAACATGAAGAGGAGGAAATGAATATTGTGATTTCTGCCAGTTGAGAGTGCCCCAGGTAAGCCGTATATTTCCTGATTTCACTGCCCACAAGCAGACTGTCCATGCATTCTTTACCAGATGGAAAGTCACCACTAGCCATGCCTGATTATTTCTAAGCGTTGACACTTACAGCTCATTATCCATTAACTCCATGCCTTATTAACACAGAGAATTCAAACCCAGGGACATTTCACCAAAGGCTGACTAATAACCACAGGACATACCTGCATTTTCTCAAAAGCATCAGAATCACATTCCTCTGTTGAACAGTTATGATAGATTGACACAAACAGCACACTGCCTGACCCCTGTCCCATACAAATGATTTGGCTTTCAATCTTTACTTCTATAAGAACAAAAACTGGCTGAAAGTGTCCAGAAACTCAACAAGTCACAGTCTCCTTGAATGCCAGGATAGTAAGAAATACTTTGCATTAAATTTTTGTCCTATTTTTCTGGTCTGTTGAGCTCTGCTAAAATCCCCAGGAGTTTATACAGCTCATTATTCTGAACGAAAAGAATAGCACAGGTAGATTAAAGTCAGTGGAGCTACAGGAAAAATGTTGAAATTACAGACTGATGCTCTACTTTTATATGTCAAGAAGGACACTTGAGTATATTTTCAACTTCAGCATGTGGCTTGTCCTGGTGATTACTGCAGCCTTTAACAGTGCATTTGCCTACAAATTTTGGTGACCTCTCATGGATTAGTACCTCCTCAAATAGACATAGTAGTGCTGACTGCTGCACTGTGCTGCAGTTTGCCAGGCTTACTATTCTAAAAGTCTGCTCTGACTTAAGCTTCTGTACAACAATAATCGTTTCCCAGCATAACATGTCAACCTTTCCAACATGCCTTGCGGAAACAGACACTGCTTCTTTAAATGTAGTGTGTGCAAAACCATTTGATCCTGTAAATAAGACCAACTCGAATAGAAGCTGAAAGTCCATAAAGAACAATGTTTTGCATGGTTTAAGATTCATGCATGAAGAAGTCCAATTCCATACCTATAAATCTTTTGTGATTGCTACATATAAATACTATTTATTCATAACCTCACACCCTTGGCTATGGAATCATTCATATTACCAGACACCAAGTGCTGGAAAAACACAAAGATTCTTTGTTCACTGTAGTTTATATCTTGTGTTCAAACACAAAACCTCATTAGACATATACATTTACAGATTACAGATACCTGCATTGTAATACTTTTCAAATTTAGTGCCATGAAACACATCAAATGCCTCTGTGTCTGTTGAGTCCCTCACTAAAGCAATCCACTATCAAAGTAAATGTATTGTTCCTTTGTTCCTTTTCTCATCCTATTTCCACCTTTTCAAGAATAAATTGGGATGCTACCTTAAGAGCCCCTCTCCCAGTCTGAGACACCACACTCAGGCATGTTCCATAGCTAAAGAGATTAGTCCCAGCCAAGGGATAATCCCAGTTCATTAGGGCTATTAGCACATAGCTCACTCTCTCCCATTCTTAATTACAGCAGAAATTTCTCCTTTGGACTGAGAAGAAAAGTAAAGAACACTTCTGCCTGGCCCAGGAATGACAGCAGTTTCAATGCCAGAAGGTTGCTCTATCATTTGAGCAGAACTCTGCTTCCCCATTATTCGTTTATTGGGCAAAGCATCCAGGGGATCCATTATTATAGATATCTCTGTGAAAGTGGCTGAAGAAGATTATAATGCTGCAGTGAACAGGAAAAGAAAAGGGAAATGGGAGAAAGGCCAAACAGTGACAGTCCTCTCCCTGGAGGTCTGCTTGTGGCATTTCTTCAGGGCAAAAAATACCCCGTGAATGAAATGTCACAGGCATGATGCTGGTCTCCACTCAGTATCTCCCTGCCCATCCCAGCAGGGGCTCACAGGGAAGCCAAACTGGGAGCTGGGGATTTCCTGCAAGGCATGGTTTCCAGCACTGCTGCTTCCAAGGCAATTCCCAGCACTGTGTCCTGATGGAGGAGGCCAAAACATGCTGTTGTCTGGCAACCTCTGTCGATATTATGGTCCCTGGGAAGATTATGGTTAACTCAATCAATTCAGAAAAACCCTGAAGTATTTCTAAAATGTAAGAGGAGCAGAAACTGTCAACTTCATTACTGGGGAAAAATGAGGAGGCTTACAGTGGTTACTTTAAACTTTCTCCCCAAGAGCCCTGGGATAGATGAAAGCTAAGACCTGAGATACTCTGTTTTGGGGGTGAGGGGAACATCACTCTGATTTGTTTTTGGGTTTTGGTTTGTTGGGGTTTTCTATTTGGTTGGTTATAATCCTGTGCCTGCTGCTTTTTGAGCATGCTGTCGATGAGCTTTGGAACTAACTGTTCTTGATGCAGGAATATGCCCACTTCAGACATGCTGTAGATGTGAAGAAAGTCCCTTACCCACACTGCCTCAGTGCCCCTACTCTCGGTGAGATAGAAGGGAAAAAGCAGTTTCTTCAGCCTTTTTCCCAAACCACTAACAGGAAGACAGGAGACATCTGAAGGAGAAAATCACTTTAGAGGGACACACAAACGTGGGCTTTGCTGACCACAGACATTCTGAAGAGAACAAGCTCTGTCTGCAGGCTGGGCAGTTCAGCCATTGATGCAAGCACATGGACTTTATCTGGATATGAGCACTTGAGCTTCATGGTTATTGATGTTGACTAGTCTGCTCTAGTCTGCTGCAGCATGAGTGCCAAATTGTGCACAAATTCAGGTGGTAAGAGCCCACTGTGCTTGGAACACATCTCCGTTCTCCAGCACTGCCAACAGAGTTCTCAGCAGAGCATGTCCACATGGCTTGGTGTGTGTGCCAGATGGCATGGGTAGCTCCTTCGTCAAAATCCATTCTGGTAAAACCTCTCACTTTGCCAGAAGTGGCTAGGTGATGTTTCGGAGCGCTTGCAAGACTCTAACCAACATTTTGGCAGGGGATCAATAAATGACATTAACTTGCTGAAAGAGTTTTGTAGGGTTTCACTTCACGACCTCACTGGATGTTCTTCCTAGACAGTGGGGGGATTTGGTCTTGGGTTGTTGGGCATGAGATGGATGCCAACCCATAAAACAAGCCATAAATCCACAGTTATTCCACAGTTCTGTGGACAAGTTCCAAGGAATAACTCTAAGGAGTATACAAGGACCGTTTTCTAGTAATCTGATTTAAATTGGATGTATAGGACATCTACCTATGCAGAAATTTTCTTCCTCAGCCCAACACAGTTTAGGATTTTGTTTTCAGAGGGTGATACAAGGGGTAATGAACAGAAGAAGAGAGTTTCTACTGAGTTCAGTGGTTTTCAATCCAGTTATTATGCTAGTTTGCTATCTTGAACTAAACAACTCTTGTTTTCTTCCTTCCACAGTTAAACTACAATTTCCTTCTCTTATCTACAATATTTGGGACACGGCACAGAGACTGTGAAATTACCATAGACATGCTGAGATTTATGTAAATTTATCAGTTCAACTTACTGGTTATTTCTACTACTGCCATTCCTCTCAGTTATGAAACTTGTATTAGGCTCTGTGCAAAGTCAAAACAAACGATCTGTCCTGACGTGAATCTCACAAGCCAATGATGGGGTCTCTGGTTGAGTTTTGCTTGTAGGAGACAGACTACAACAAATGAATAGATGTTATGCTTCATTAGGGGATTTTCTCACTGTTGTGGATAACAGTAAAAAGAAGATGACATCAGTAGATAGGCCACTAGAGAAAATCTCTGGTCACTTAGGTACCACTTGTGGCTCATCAGAAGACACTGCTACTGGAACTACTTGGGAATTCTCATCAGAAAATGCCTACTTATTTAAACTGAAAGTGTTAGAAAAGAATCCGTGCTGACTGAATTTTCTCTGTATTAAAAAATATATGTTCTAAATGGTTTCATTCATCATTTTGTCAGAGGAGTTTTTAGTGCTTAATTTAGAAAAGAAGTTCTGGTTGGAAACATGAGTTCATTGAAATTAATTAACAAGCATTACTTGAAACTGAAACACTTCACAACTGCTAAAATGAAAACATTTCAAACTGCCTTGACCCTCCTCTCTACCCTTCTTAGCATTCCCTGGCATTTGGTTCAGGATGTTTTCCAAAATACAGGCTTTTGAAAGAAAATGTAAACAAACAGCTTTTACTTTAATCAAAGAAGATGAAACAAAAATATTTCCTATCAGTTCAATTTAAATGAGTGAAAAAATAAAAAGAAAATTTACTTGCTCTTTTTGCTGGTTTTTCAAGTTGAATCACCCAACCAGCCAAAAAACAGTCCAGAAAGCAGATGTTTCCATTTTCTGTTGGAGCTGGGAGGCATTCAATTGAAATTCCACAGAACAGCCCAACCAGTTAGCATCACACTTGCTATCACATTGGAACAATGTGAATTAGAACTACACATATATCAATTCATTAGTGGGTAGGAACAAAAACAAACACACAATAGTTACTCACTGGAGTCTAAATGCAATTGTCACTAATCACACTGAGGAAGAGAGATTATGAACTTCACAGCTGCTGAGACAAAAGAAATTATACACTCCTCAGGCCAAAGGAAAAGTGATTAATAGGCCTTCATCAGAAGACTTTGAGCCATAATAGCTTCATCACTATACTCGTCTCATTGAGAGCAAACATAAAACGATATACCTAGTTTGAAGTAGGCTTTTGCACAAAAGCGGAACATTTTTTCTATTACTCGAATTACTGCAGAGTGGAAGACTCAGCCAGTACATCCAAAAGTTGATGCACTGTCTGAAAAGCTCTATGTATCTATTGTTCACTTTTATTCTTCCTTGCCAATACTACACCTGCTTACTGCTGCTAAGGTAATGAAACACATTCACTTGAAAAATAAAACAATAATTTGTAGTAAAAATAAAAAGATACTGAGCAAAAGTATGATTGAACATATCAGACCTGATTTATAACAGTGAGCAGGTTCTAAACGATTTGCTAAAGATTCTCAGCTTGAAGCAGGAGGTAGGTGTCAGCCAGTTTAAAATCTGTTTGCTTGCATTTACTTGATCACCTTCTTTTACCTTGATGTTGATTTTAAGCAAAAGAGAAAGCTGCTACTCTCATGGAATGATCAGGTTTTTGATGAGGAGGCAGGAGAAAGAGATTCCACGTAGCATTTTCTTATGTTATTTTTTTTAAGCTAAAATAATGTTTATGAATCTCAAGTTTCTGATTTTCCCAACCACTGCCAAAGTGGTGGCAATCTCTATCACTTCACAGGCACTTAGAAAAGCTAAAAATGGTTATTGCACTAATTACACTAAAAGAGAAGCACACAGTCTTGCGCTGCCCTGTCTATGGTGTTTGGCATTTTCAGATACTCTGCATCATTAATAAGGGAGCAGCCACTCTAAGATCTTGCCTGTCAGTTGGCCTCAAGTCACTGTTATTGCAGTCACGCACACCCTAGACTCCCTCTCATAGTGATCAAACTTCATCTTAAAGTTACTTCAACAGCCATAGTAATCCTATTTGGAGTACTACTCCAGAAACTACACTGCTTGCAAATGTACTTTATCACTTCTACAGTCCTCAGGAGAGCCTATAGCTAAATAATTTTGTTTGTGGGGTTAGTGTACAGCTGAATCAGTGTTCCAGCTCCTGTCACAGCCCCGCTAAGGAAGCTGGGACAAGTGAAACCGTCCAGCAATCCATCTACAAAGACCTATGTGTACAGCTGTGACACCACAACCTCAATCTTCCAGCTTCACAGGCAAATCTGTAAATGGCCACCAAACAACCCATTGTAGAGGCACAGCAAACATCCTGCCACTGTGCAATGTCACAGACTTCAGTCAAGGAGCACTAGTGGTTATCTAAGCTATTTTCCTGCTTGTATCTCCCTGCAGGCACACAAGTGGTAAAAGACCCACCAGTTTTCTGGTGTAAATGTCTCCTCAAATGAGCTCCCACCATGTGGTAGGTCTGCTATGGAGTCCAGCCAAAGTTTTAAGTCCCAGGGCCAGCTCTGCTTGCATGATCTGGCAAAAACCAGATTTAAGGATAGGCATTTATTTATTTTATAAATTCTTCAGGCATGTGACAGGCACATGGAATGCCAGAGGACAGTCGAGACATCACCTTACAATGTACAGAGGTGACTAAAAATAATTGTATGTGGCAGAATTTATCACCTCTCAGAGAAAAACTTACACCCTCTTGATCCAAACTGCCTTATGACATTCCACCCTTACCTGCATGTCAAGTTTTATAAAAAACTAGCCAGTGGGCCATTCATTATTTAAAATCAGTGAATCAGAAGACACAAAGTAGGCACAGTGCAGAATTTTCTCTGCATTTTTTCCCCATTTAACACCTTCCCCTCTTTCTGGTACCTCCAGTGTTTATGTACACGCTGTATCCAGTTTATCATGGTGCCCACTGGTATGAAGTCAGCAATGGATGTCACTTTGTGGATCCTTTTATTTCTTGCTGAATTCACTTGTAATTAGTTAAAGAAATAGGGAAGTGTTGAATTGTTTGTCGTACATCTACAGAGTGCATGAGCTGCTCTGCTCAACATACAGATAACGGGAAAAAATCATTCAGCTAATGAATTTAAATTACTTGAAGTAGAGGCAAAATAAGAATTAAATCTAGATGCATACAGTTAATCTTTTAGTATTCCCTCATTCTGTTTCTTCACTTGACCCTGTCTGTCCTTCTATAATAGATGAACACGAGCAAATTGCCAAATAGTTGAGTAGCAGTCAAAGTTTTACTTTTTTTAATGAATGTTAAACTAAGATCCAAGAGGCAGCCTCTGAGCTGGACACTCAGTTATCTTGCATATTAGTAACTCATTAGACTGCTTATGAGACTGGCACCCACCAATAAAGCCCTGTGCTTGAACATGCAGAGCTACATGTTAGTTGCAAGTCCTATTTATAATACTTTATGTGCATAGACTATAAGCAGCAGTTATCAGGGAGCGTGAAAATCCAGTCCAAAACGTATTCACCCATTGTGCTGGCTGCCCAAGTGCCATGATTATTTTAAAAGGTACTAAGTCCCTTTTCTAGTTATTAGCATGCTTTATATAATCTAAATGATGCTCAAGTAATTTGCATTTGCTTGGTTCAGGCTGTGTGCTCTCAGGAGCCTTGCACTGCATGCACCACTGAGGACTTTCTTCAAACCCCCAGTCATGTGTCTCGTACTCAATTTGACCAGGCATTACAATGCACCCCTTAGAACTATGTTCTTCTTTGGTTGATGCCCTCTTCTTGCAGTAGAAAAAATGGTCCTTTGCAATATCAGTGAATTCGGAGTATTCCTTGAGTTCATATGGAACTAGACTTATTGTCTGCTGCCACAAGGGTTTTTTTGTGTTAAAGTTGTTTGCTTTAGCAAATCGCTGCTCTTTGCTTTTTCATAGCTTAATATGGAGTTAAAGGGCATGAAGTTGAAACTGGGAATAAATGTACCTTTCCCCTGTTGCTTACTGCTTTTGGTTCTTATCCATACATATAACTGACAAACTAATTCTCCTGTGCAGATTCTTTTGCTCATAATTGGTCATTGCATGTAAGGTTGAATGTGCTAATACTGTTAATCAAGAAGCTGGCTTGGAAAATGGCTTTTTTGAACACCTCTTTGAACCCAGGTCAGAGCTATTGCTTCCAATTCATCTTGTACTAAGAAATGTTTGGGATTTTTTTTTGTGTTATGGAGATGTAAAAGGAAAAACCTTCTAATCCTGAAATATATCACACAGCCTTTATAAGCTTGAGAAGACCTATTTTATCTTCTGTATGTAGTTCACCATAAACAAAGCATTTATAAATTTGTCTCTGACTGAGAGGTTTTAAAGACCTCTAGGGCATGCAGAGATAGTTGATCTATACTTTCAGCCAGCTAGATGGTAGATACAGGCTATCGAATACTCTTATCAAATATTAGTCTTGAATTACATTATATTTACTTTTGTTTAGAATTCAGTCCCAAAAGGACTGGTTATGGAGGCATTAGAGTTTGATATGTTTGTCTTTCTTCCTTTGAAAAATTGTTTTGCACTGTGAGAAGTTCTTTAAAATGAAGGTAGAAATACTGAGCTCATCTCCCGCTCTGTTATTTGGCTTATTGCAACCTTGCAAAACTGTCACAAAAATTTAGCAACTAAAAGTTCAATCAACTCTTCTTTATCAACATCACAAATCGTAAAGGGAAGTGAAATGAAGAGATTCTTAACTCATTCTCTTTCATTCACTACCCCTTGCTCACTCTATCCACTTAGAGTTTGCAAGGATGTTTTATCGCGATCAAGTTACTGTACTTCTTTAAAGCAGAACTTCACCCTGAGATGACTGGCTGTTCACCCAGTTACCTTCACTTTGTTTTCAAAATGGTAGATGCTAATGCATCAAATTCTGTACTCTTTCAGACTCAAAACTGGAGTGAGATCACTTTCAGCGAATAGGACTGCATACACTAGTAATGCTATTACTGAAACTGAAATATTTGTTTTCAACCCATCCTAAATAAAAATATCTAGTTTTAAATGGAAGACCATTTAATTTTTTAAGCTATCATACTGATGATTTATATCTCTTAAACGTTGCATCTTGTTTTGATAAGGCAAAAAATTTTCTACTTCCTGTTTTTCACCAATAGATGGCAGGTGAAGCTCTAGCAATTTATTCACTTAAGACATCATGAAGCAAGAACGCTTATAGTCTGCAAGTACATAGCCAGCTATAAATCAGTGGGTTTTGATATCTCTTCAGATGTGATCATGATTTAGTCCTAGCCATCCACCTTGCATTATAAACTTTAGACCATTAGCTCCATTTTGTGTATAAACCTGTTCATTCTTATTTCTTTTGTCCTACTCCATTGGGTCAAACCAAAGAGACTGGTGGCAGAAAGACCCTACTACACTGATAAAACTAATTTTAATAAACCACACTAAGGATGCTCAAAATTCTTCATGTATAATGCTGTATTATTTTCTAAAACGCACTTCTTTTCTGAAACACAGAAGCAGAAAGAATTGAATCTTGTTTACACAGAAGTCAGGTACAGTGCTTAAAGTCACAATTAAGTAGTATAAAAAGACAGGGATTTTCTTCTGTATATGCTACAATGATTTTAAGGACAAGTAATGTGTTGCAGTCAATTAGCTGTAGGATTTACTTGAAAAATTAATGGAAGCATGCATAAACGGCATGGTTTGAGGAGTGCAGAGTGCAAAAGGATGCCTTTCCTTCTAGGCAATCTGCGTTAGTAAATGTACATTATTTCTCCTGCAAAATTATTTCCTGAAATCAGTCTGCCTCATAATTGCCCTGCTGTTACTGGCAGTCTAAGTATTGATGACTAAGTGACTATTAGAGCTCAGCTATCACAGTAGCTCCTCAAGGCTGACCGGGTGGACAAATTTGAATGCTCTGAGTCCTGCATGGACACCTGCGTGAATTCTATTAATCCAATCCATTCAGTAATCCTTGCATTTTTATATTATAATTTCATTTTGTGAGCTCTACTTCTAACTGTAACTCTCAGCATGGATTAAAGCTTCCAATGTATGGGCAACAGCAGCAAAACATGGATAAAACCCAAGGCCATCAAGAAGCATCAATGGTTAGACACTGTACAATGAAGATCAAGCAGCTGAGTCAGTGATTATTAATCACTCTCAACCAGTAACGTTACAGAAGGGAGGATGTCTAAGACTGCTTTAAATTAACACTTCTCCAGTGAACTGGAGAATTTTGGCAGCAAATATCATGACACGCACATCACACACACCCCCACAATTCATTTTAGGTGTCCAATTTAGGTGCCTTAGACTCTCTAGCCCAGATGACAAGAAGACAGCACTGAATGCCCCTCTGCAGGAAACCCCCTGACTATGTAGGAACCTGAACTTTTAACCCTATCACCTCAGGCAAATGCCTCAAATCAAGCAGCATGAATGACCCTCTTAGACATTGTACCTATCACTGAATGTGAAATAAATGGGTGCAATTAACAAGCAACCTCCCAAGGGCCAGGTCATTGCATGCAAAACCAGCGCACCACCACTGACTTGACAGTAACACAATGTAAGCTGTACACCATCCTGACCCTCAAATGACAGCACATGTTATCACAACAGAATTATGAAATAATCAGACTGGCTCAGAGCTATGCATTTCCCATAGCTTGCTTTAGTTTGGAGCCTCTTTCCCTGAAGAGTAAACTTTTCATTCAAACCTCAATTGAGAGCAGCCTGTAGCCAGTGAAACTGCAGAGAAAGGTCTGTAAACAATAACTGCTCTGTAGGGAACAAGATGACCTTTATAGATGTTAAACAAAACAGAAGGGGTTGATTGATGCTCTACAGTACATCTCTCCAAAATGGTAAAACCAAGAAAATAATGGAAGGTTAGTTTATGAACATACCGTGTGACAAATTATGTCAGCGGATAGGGGGTAGAAAATGGGAAAGCATGACTGGGTAAAATATTTGGGGAAAAAAGCCTAAATCCTCAGCTGCAAAAGTGTTTAATGCTCATTCCTATCAAATGGAAACAAAAACCAAACCCGTTATCTACAGCAGGTCAGTTGCTAAAGTCCCCATGACTCACTTTTTAAAATTCTGCTTAATACAGTAAGATAAGGTATGATGATTTTTAGAATAAGAAATCTATTAATAAACTCTAAAGGATAATTACTTACAGTTTAGCCACTGTCATGGGTTCAGCAGTAGCAGTCATTTTTCTCCTTCTTGGTAGCTGGTGCAGTGCTGTGTTTTTGATTTTGGGCCTGGGAACAGCGCTGATAACACCAGTGATTTCAGTTACTGCTTGGTAATGTTTTGGTCTGACCAAGGACTTTCTGAGTCTCATGCTCTGCCAGGGAGGAGGGGAAGCCGGGAGGAAGGAGAAACAGGATACCTGACCCAAACTAGCCAAAGAGGTATTCCATGCCACGGCAGGTCATGCCCAGGATGTAACACAGAGAGCAGAGACCCGGAATGGTGGGGGGTACACTGCTTGACTGGGCTGGGTATAGGTGGTGAGTGACTGTATTCTTTCCTTGTATTTGCCTTGTCATTATTATTATTGGTGGTAGCAGTAGTGGTCTTGTGTTACACTTTAGTTACTAAACTGTTCTTATCTCAACCTGTGGGAGTTGCAATCTTTTGATTCTCCTTCCCATCCCTCCGGGAGCAGGGGGAAGAAAGAGAGGGGAGTGAGTGAGCAAACTGCATGGCTGAGAGGCTTAAACCACGACAGTGGATAATCTAATCTATATAGAATTATAGAATCATTTAGACTGGAAAAAAACTTTAGGATCATCAAGTGGAACCGTAAACCTAACACTGCCAAGTCCACCACTAAACCATGTGCCTCAGTGCCTTATCTACACATCTTATAAGTACCTCCAGGGATGGTGGAACAACCACTTCCGTGGGCAGCCTGTTCCAGTGCTAGATAATCCTTTCAGTGAAGAAATTTTTCCTAATATCCAATCTAAACCTCCCCTGGTGCAACTTGAGACCATTTCCTTTCGTCCTATCACTTCTTACTTGGGAAGAAACCAACATCTACCTTGCTACAACTTCCTTTCAGGTAGTCTCAGTTTCAGTCTGCCTGTGTGTTGTCAACCCAAACTACTGAAAAAGGCTGCAGAATGCTGCCCCTCTTTCTCACTTTGCTTTGCTCCCTTTAAATTTTCCCTTCCCCCAGAAACATAAGGGAGCAATTGTAATTGTTTGGCTTAAATGCCTCTCTTTCTGTCACTTTCTGAAATGGAATAGTTTCATCATCCACCATTCAAGGAGCTTCCAGGTAAACCTCATTTCTAGATGCTCCTCAGTCTGCAGTGGTATTTTCAGGTGCAAAAGCAGGTCCCTTCTACATGGTGGGTATAGCAGCAGTGAGTGCTGTGCTGTCATCATAGCTGCTAGTGCTTGAACAGTTCTCCTACCAAGGAGACCCAGGGGCTCAAGGAGCTAGAAGGCCCCTTAAATTTCAATTTGTCACAGTTCAGAGATACAACACCTGCACTATGAAAGTCTTAGGGCACAAAAACTGTTCAATTGACTTGGTTGAAGGGCAAAGATAAGAAGAGGGTCAGGAGGAACAGGGTGGGTACAGATAGCATGTCGATGGAAGGTGAAGAACATGCTTATTGAACCCCTTGACCTATTAGAGGGACCATCAAGTATCCTTAAGGACTTTGTGAAGAAACGATACTACATGCTTGAAACTGCATAAGAGAGAATAGCTTTGCAGATCTTTCTATCCTTCTAGAGCTGGTGTCCATTTCCAAGCTGCAGTATAACAGTGACGGTCTCAGCTGCTCCATAGCCCCTGCCCAGTCCCCTGCATCAAACCTGTTTACCCCTCCACAACAGCAAGTCTTTAGTCATAGTACACCCTGTGCCTACCTCAGAATGCCTCTGAAGCCAAAAAGCCACAGCTGAATATTCACATCTCTTTTGCAAGCAGGAAGGGGCCTAGGAAGGATAAGCCTTCACTTCTTTAGATTGACAGGGAAGCCACATCTCTCATCCCGTGGTAACAGGACACAGGCAATTATTTACAGACAGATACAATACAGTTTCTGAAGGAAAAGGCACATTCCCACAGAGCCTTTCCAATACTGTAAAATAGCACTAACCATGTAGTGAAAGCGATGCCTAGAATGTAAGTACTTTAATACAAAAAGGTTTATCCAAAAACAGTGCTATCCATGTCATGTTTTTTATATGCTTTAAATATGGTTTCAAGAAGACAGCAAAAATGGCTTTGGACAGCAGAGGAGCTATCTGACATTAAAGCTATTTCCAACGCAAGATGACTCGGAAAAAGTTAAGGATCATACTGTGATCCTTCAAGTGGTCTGATGGGAATCTGAGCTGAAAGCCTGAGACGACTGAGGCAAGAGGCATTTTGACTTCAGTGGGACCAATATCTTTCCTTGGCTTTTAAGCAAAATCACAAATCACATACCTCTAAAAAAAGAAGTTACCAATCAACACGTTATAGGCTATTTTGCCTTAAAGTGAAGCAAAGCACTCTGCTGATGAAACATGAAAGTGCAGGTACATGTCTTTTGATTGGCTATTGGGTAAGGTCTTATGGGGAGAAGAAGAGACTTTTCAGACAACTCCCAAAAGCAAATCTATGATCAGATTAGGAATTTATGCTAAAGGGACAAAGAAGCTTGTGAAACCAGTGCAGCAAGGTATAAAGATACCCAGGTAGGAGAGAGACATGAGAAGTCATCCAACAATAAAAAATCACATGCAGAAGATCAGCCGTAATATTTGTTGATGGGGACTGATTTTCAGAGATGCTGAGCTGAGTTTGATGGATGCTCAGGATCACTGAATACCAAGGAAACGTGCTTCATTCCTTTGCACTATCCAACACATTGTATAGTATCCCATTCATTTTAGCTGCAGGCAAATTACTGAAAACCTTCACATTTTTTTGGTGGCAAACTGAAATTATTTACCATAGGGGTGGCCTCTGTGAAATCCATCAGGAGGTCACCTGGCTCCAAAGCAAATGTACTTCCGGCGTCTGTGGAACTCTAAAGGCAAAAAAGAAACCCAGCATTGAAAAGGACACTGAAGTTCTGTAATTCTGTTGGTTGTTGGGGCTTTTTGCTTCATTTGGTTTTTTTGGGGTTTTTTTGTTTGTTTGTTTGTTTGTTTGTTTTTTTATTCCTTAAAGCATAGATTGCCAAAAGGATTTCAAATTTCACACCATGCTTTATTAAGCATTGGCTACTCAGGAAAGACAAACAACGGAATCATGCACCTTTGAAATCAAGGTAAATATGAATTTAATCCTGATCAAATGCCCCCCTAATATTGATGAAAAACTATTATAGGTTTTAGTTGGGTCTTGGAGCAAGCTTTAAATATTCCCTTATACAACAGGTTAAACATATTACTAACTACAAATCTGCATTTAAAACTACTCCTAAATGTAGAATTACTCCATCTAAGGAAAACATATTATCTGCCACTCCATCTCACCCTTTCTGAACACTTTCCCAACTGACAAAAGCTCATTTCTCTGTACATTACCTTGCCACCAGGTGAAACCTGTGTTTGTCCTTCTGACGTCTGTGGCGTACATGTTTTCTGTGACCCAGGAGATGCTGAGGACACAGGTGTGGATGCTGCTGCTGCTGCTGCCAGTGCTGGAGGAAGATCATCTTCATCACTGCAGTTGATACAAGCAGACAGATCTTCTCATTAGAAAATGTCACCAGACTTTACACATACTCCTTCACCAGGAGGAGGCACTGGTGATAACCTGTCTATATGTCAGCTGTAGTTCTTTGGAGTGAAGTTATGTCTACTCTTCTATCTATAATGCAGGAATTTAATTTTCAAGAAAATTACATTTTGTAAGCTTTAAAGATTCCTCCAAAGTGGATTGGCTAGGCAATTCCCATCTGCAAGTGGAAATCTTATGTGCAAGTAGTCTTTCTACTGGGTATATATATATATATATATGACTAAATAAACTTATTTGATGGTAATATTTATTCTTTTCTATGAAGGCTGGCAGTAGTGATAAGAACAGATCTGGTTAGATCCATCCATGAGACTGACTGCTTCATTGGCTTTAGACCAGTGGGAGATTTGACGCAGCTAGTCTGTGCTGTTGATCTCAAACTGTTTTTAAAGGACTTTGACTCCAAAAAGGAGCTCTTTAGAAACATTCTTGTGAGAGTATCTTTTTCCTGTCCCATTTATTCCTCTTACAGAGAAAACATTTTATTTAAAACCAGGTTGCATGCTTCCCTTGGGCTCTGGGCCGTCAAGCTGAGCTCTTTCCATCTCACCTACTGCCGCTACTAAATGAAAGCTAGTAGAGGATATTATCCCTTCATTTACTTTTGTAGAGCTACACTGACTACAAATCATTGGGATCAGTCAACCCTGAGCACGGATGTTTCCAATTACTAATTGCAATTGCATGGAGGTAAACAAAGTCACAATTTGGCCAGACACTGATGAATTCTCCGTGGTCCTGTTACTCCCAAAGGCCCCTGGCATTCTTTCCCTTCTCTTTGGGAAAAACTCTCACTCATTTTCATTTACCCTCTCCTCCTTTCCCCAGTACCATTCTGCAGGTGCTCAGCAGCTCTGGGGGACCAGATGACTGTTCATGTACAGGAAAGGGCTCAATCTGGCCTGAAGAGTTTCTCTTT
Source organism: Ara ararauna (assembly GCA_028858755.1). Lineage (NCBI taxonomy): Eukaryota > Metazoa > Chordata > Aves > Psittaciformes > Psittacidae > Ara > Ara ararauna. The sequence goes on along the minus strand of CM054377.1, from coordinate 69,404,492 downwards.
CCCCTTTAAGAACAGATTGGCTAAACAGTTTCTCAGACAAGAATGATCTAGTAATAGCTGCTTCTGCTATTACTTCAGGGATGATGCCTTGCGGTACTTATTTTCACTCTTCTCTCCTATTACCTGTACCTCTCCTTTGATTGTCACTTATTGGTAAACACACCCTCTCCAGCCCTAATATACCCTACATACACATACCTGTCTACATAGAATAGCCCTGTTCTCTTTCTTTTCCACATAACAGTATTTGAGAACCAAGTTTAACAACCTGTTTAGGTTAAAACTTAAATCAAAAACTTCTCCAAGTGTTTGTAGAAAACCTGTGACTGTAGCTGCAATAGGACATGAATTTCCTTACACATCAGTGTGCTTAAAGAACAGGATCAGCCACTGCATCCTGTTCATTGCCTGCCATATGATGAGAATCAAATAATTGGTTCTCTGTGTCACAGCCTTTTCCTTTGCTGACTGCTATCTACAAGTCCCTGCATTATATAAAAATCTGAAAAAAATAAGATGCATCTTGAAATACGTAGGAGATTTCCTTCCCAGGCTTGTAGAAAATGAGGTAGTAGAAGTGATGTCTCATTTAAGAAAAGCACATTGCTGTCTGGGTTATGCTGGGCAGAGTGAGTGAGCCAGCTTCATTCAGGCCTTTGGAAACTGCTCCTACCAAATGCTGTCAAGTTCCTGTCACACATTATCTTCAGGATTAGCAAGCAGTAAGGGAAACTGGGTACTCTTCCCAGCTTGAGTTGTCAACTCCCATCTCATTTTCAAACCATCCTGGCTGATGTGTTATTGTAAGAGAGAGCATGCTATGTGGCTGCAGACCAAGCTGTGGCTGTGTGTTCCCATGTGTCAGCCTTGGTCTCTCTGACAAACACCAATTTGGTTAATTGCTCATTTTCCTCCTAGTTTCAAATTGATCCATTTTTCTGTTTCTTCTTCTAAATAATTTTTTAGCTCTGGCGATGTTGATTATTTCTTTTTTTTTTTTTTTTTCCATAACAAATGCCAGTGTTCTCAAGATTGAGACAGAAAATAATTACATATTGATATTTATTATAATCCATCTGGAGAGAAGGAAAATGTTTGCTAATGTTTCTATATGTTTAGGGACACTAGAATGTTAAATTGCTGGAGGGACTAACAGTTGCCATTCTGCATAGAACACATTCATATTTTTTTCTTTGTTATGGCACTCGTGTTCTTGTATTAATAAGTTTATGCTGACATTATTCCTTTTTTAAACCCTATTTTCTAGCGGTGCTGTCTGTCCCTCCATAGGAACGACAAAACAACAAACCGATTTCCACATCTCTTCAGTACTTCACACCTTTAGAGACTCTAAAATCGGTTGACTTACATGTAAATGGCATGCCAAAGCCCTATAGGCACAGATCATTCTTGCCAGGACTAACTGTAGCTGTAGCAGGCTCACCAATTTTTGCATGTGACAAAATCACAGGAAGAGAGGGTTCACTTTCTGGGAGGAAAGCCTGGCAGCACAGCTTGACCATCCAACAAGGACAGTTTTCCTCATTTTGCAAATGGGGCTGCAGTGAAGCAGACAGAGCAGCTTGCTTTAGCTCACATGAGGTCTTTGACATTTCATGTGGAAAAGAGATTTTCAATTCGTAATCTGTAAACTCAGAGAAAGCAGAGGGACTGCAATTCTGAGGGTTAGCAACTGCTTAAGGACAGCAAATGCATTTCATATTAAAAGTTTGAAGATTCTCAGTGATGAAAGGATTGGTATCAGTATAAGATCATTATCATGTAATTGCACTCATGCCTCTCAGAAGGCATAGCTAGAACAGTAATTAGCATCCCCCTTCATTTTCAGCTGTAGTAGGCAAAACCAGAAAGATAGTGCTATGCATTACTCACAAACTGTACTGTCTTGTTAACTTCCTCACACGAGAAACTTTAACCTCCTGCTTCTCTGTAGGGGCAGTTGACGGTGTAGTTTCAGGTCGCACTGGAGCTGGACTTCTAAAAATAACAAGAGAAATATATGTGGCACAGTCTTTATCTAAACTACTTCAGGCATATCAACAAAGTTCTAACTCATCAACACATAAAAGTGGCAAGTGCCCAGTGAAGTTCATCCTTTTGTTCCATTTATAGTTCACAGCCCAGTGTGCATGAACAGAAAAGGATGTGTGAACTCACCCTCCTGTGCATTGCATTCCATTTATAAAAGCAGCAACTGATTACAAACACAGAACCTATGTAAGAGACCATGTGGAAATGTCATTGTTTCCAGAATACAACATTTTAATGACAGCCCAGCAATTCAGTTATGTCAGAAATATTTTTACAAAAAAATGCCTTTAACATTTGTATGAACTATTTTATGAATTGTGAAACCTGTTCTGATTAAAATAGATTTTACATTAAATTGAACATTATCCTTCTGCATTTGAAAGAGCAGCTCAACGGAAATAAACTAATCGGTTTGATCCAAGAAAAGGTTACTTACTAGAAACAGCAAAACTCAGCCACTTTTCAGATGCTCATCAATGTGAAACACACTTGCAGAGCTCCAGCAAAGGATAGAAATGGGAATGAGGAGACCCATATAAAAGGATGTTCTCTTTAACCATTTATCAGTAGAGTTAACTAGGGCTTGAATACAAATAGCCTAAATACTAAATACAAGATCTTCATGGCTATTTCAACTGTAAACTTGAGTGGCATGAAGACACGTTAAACGTCTTAAATACGACTTTTATTTGAAGCAACACATTATAATTAAATACACTGCATACATATTACAAATGCTATAAACATAATAAATATTCCAAACATTAAAGGAGTAACTTGAAAGTTTTGATTAATCATTTGTGAAATGGTGTCTAATCTGGAGTCAGATACTAAATTAGTACTTAAGCAGCCATACTGATTGCTGGTGGGACTGCTTATGCACTGAGGTACACTCCAGAGCTGGCAGAAGTGTCACAGTATTGTCTCTAACATTATAAATTTGGATTGAGTTTTTTGAGTCTATTTGCATCTTATTGGCCTTCTAAGACCATAACAAGATAAGCATATTTAATCTTCATAGTTGCAGTTCCTCTGATGCCCCTGCGGGTTTTAAGCTTCATTAAATCTCTGATAACTTCTGAACCTGCTGTCCAGCTACAACAGAACCTACTGGGATGGCACAGCCCTCAGGTTATATTTTTTAGTCTTTGGGGAGGTCACAGAACATAAGGTAGACCAATGGGGAGCATGAGAGTAGAAAGGCCATACATAAATCATGTATGTGACTCCACTAGTTCCACTTCTCACGGAACAATTTTTGTTGACTATTTTTCCTGCACCTTGACCCCATTAATTTCAAAAAGTCAGCAAGATAGCAGCAAGATTCATATTTTGCCCCTTCCCAAATTCCAATTTCAAGGTCAGTCATTTATAGCTCAGATTTGCAATAAAATTAATGCAGAACAATCAAGACAGATTTTGAGACTTTTTGCTGAGTTTGTTTGCTGGCAAATAAGGGGGAGACAAGTGAAGAAAAAAGACCAAAAGATCTTGTTTTAGTCTTGAAGTCAGTATGTCTGATCTGGAAATCTGTGAAGCAACATCATGATGGAAGCTCACAATGTAATTTCATGAAGTCAGGCTTCAGAATGGACGATGGCTCTATCTATTGTTTTCTTAGACAACTTTTGCTCTGCCAAAGGTAGCTTTTGAGAACTGAAAAAAAATTGCTAGTTCAATTTACCCAAGGTGATTTTCAATTCAAGTTCTGACATAAGCAGGATAAATATGTTGAAAGCCATTTAACAATTGGATCTGATGTTCAAACCCTCAAGGGGTCTGAATGTTGTAATGCCATTACTTTCAGGTCAAGTTTTCTGAAATACATTAGCTGAAATTCTTGCTTGGAACAAGTAGTCCTCACAATTCTCCAATACCTTTGTAAGACGGTACTTTAAAGTTTTAAACTTTTTCATCACCCCAGTGAAAGCACGAACAAAACTAGTGGTATAAACTAAACTAAGTTGAGAAACCTTTCCTCAAAATGGCAGCAAATGATGCACTAATACTGTCAATGGGTGAGGAAACAGCAGGGAGTGGAACAGCAAAGCAGTGACTACCTTTCTCCTGGTATTTATCAGGCCTCTGAGAGACACAAGCACCATTTAACTGCACATTTTGAGAAGCGGCAGGTTAGCTAGGGTGCAAATTGAAGCTACCAATGAATGAAAAGGAGTAGTGGCAATGCCTCCATCCAAAGAGGCCATTATCATGAGATGAAAAGTTAGATTAGTCCCACCAACTGCAGAGCTGGATCTCTGTCCTCATTAAAACCTTGCTAGGTTAGCTCTTTCCACAACAACCTAAAAATCCTGTGACAGCTCCTGTTTCATCTGTAAACACTCTTCCTCAGCCTGAACATGTTCAAAACTGTTGCTACTCTCACATCAGCAACCAGATGCAAGCAGTGCTCAGCTTGATTAACTCAGAGCCTGATCTGTGCTTTAAAAACGGCAGACTTTGAATACCACACAAACTCTTAAAAAAGATCTCATTGATATTTTTGAAAAAGCAGCAACTATAAAGCAGAGTAACTTCCATTGTTATCTTTTGAATTTTACAGCCAGAATGTATTATCATACATGGAAAGGCTTCTTTTCTTGAAGAGAAGCCTTGCAATTATCTTGTCTATCTAAATAGAGTCATTACGTGCAGATATCACCATTTGTAGTTTATAGTCCTATATAAACTATATAGCTAGAACAAAATCTGAAGTGTTAAAAGATCAGTGGGACACAGACTTAAAAAGAAAATGAAATGTGTAGTATATTACATTTCCTTTATAAGGTTCTGTTTCATTTTCATTAGTTCATAACAAACTTTTTTCCCATAACGGTATCCAACCACTACAGCATAAAAATGAAGGTACCAAACCAAGACAGAGTTACTTCATGATCTGGCACCTTACATAAGAATCTGTCACTTCCTGGTGAGAATGACAATAGCAACCATGAATGTCAGCATACAGTGCCAGGTCATCCAAAACTGCCTGGGCATTGAGAGCCTCAGCATACTCCTGAGCAGCAGCCAGTGCACCCTACTTCACACCTACTTCAGCCGGTTTCACAAGGCTGCCCAGAAACATAAACAAGTCCTAGAGAGAGATCCCCCCAAACCCAATGAATTTGGGTCTTTTTCTCAGGGTATCAACCAACAGGGCTACTGAAACCAAAACTGCTCACAAAAAGCATACACTGTGGGACATTTCAAGTGACCACAGATGTCCACTGATTTAGCTTGAATCTTCCTTGGGGACACGATGTACATGCTTGTGCTGAGGGGCTCCCGGTGACGCACTCCACCCTCAACTCAGCTGTAATGGGGAGACTGGGGCTATGCTGCTGCCTGCACCACCTCTTTGTGTACCGTGGCTTCTGTAGACTGACATGACTCCCTTGTCCCCTGCCAAGCTGGCTCTGGGCAGACCTCTGCACTTGTTTGAAATGTGGCAAGTGAACCATCTGGGAGCAAACAACTGTACATCTAACAAGCTGAAAGGGATAAAATAACTTCTCTTTCCCTGGAGAATCCAATTCAGAGTTTTAAAACCACTAACGTCTGCTGGGTGAACACATTTTCTGCATTTGTTTTTAACAGGTTTTATCCTCTTTCTTTGCTTCTGTTTGTGTCTATTTTGCCACCTGGAACAATTTCTCTCCCTCCATCCTCACAGGCTAAGGCCAAGGGGTAGAGGCTAAAAGCCCCATGATTTATAAGGATACAGCCATCTGCATGAAGGCTGACATTCAGGTGCTGATTCCTGGGGGAAAAAACAAAGAAACAAACAAATAAAAATGCCCACAAAAAATACTGTCTGAGTTTTTGCTTCAGAACATCCTTTGAGTGGGAATATACTAGTGAAATCTTGGGAAGAAGAAATACTAAGAGTATCTGATAGATTCGTTGTTTTATGCATCAAAGACATAGCCTAATGCCCTAAGGAAACACACACAAGCACGCACAATCTTTCTAAGTCTGTGTCCTAAGGATTTCACGCTCCCTTCATTTCCAAAGTTTCGGCTATCTGAAGTAAAGACACAATAATTTGTGCTTTTTCACTTTGATAAACTAGCTTTTCTCAGAAGACAGGTTAGTTCTCCAAAATGTTATTTGAACGTTTGAAAGCTATTGTCATCATCAAACTTTCTGAAGAAAGGTTTTTTCTTCTTTTCACTATTTTTTTATATAGATTGCAGCTGTACATCAAAGTTCCTTGCTACAGAGCAGCAGCCTAATCCAAAATCAGCTTGTGCGCTTTCCTTACCCTCCTCATTTGAGTTCTGTTTCTTTCAAAGCAAAAAAATTCCCTCTTCTGCCTTATCCTTATAATGAAAAGGTATCTGCAGTCTAGATGAAAATGTGATGCTCCTGTGGTTCAACAGACAGATAATGATGATACAGAAAATGTTCTTCTCCCCCAGCTCAGAATAATGTTGCAGGTTAACACCCAGTATCTAAGGTCAAACTGAGCTACAAATCCTACCTCTCCATACAGCAATCAGGACAGCCATTATAAATGCTGTGGCTTCCAAAGAACCAAGGTGCAGTTTACAGGACACAACCAAAGAAATGCACCTCAAGTGGGTTATTCATCAGTTTAACCTCATCTGAAAAGTCTGAGTATTGCTCCCTGCTCTGTAGTTCAGAGATTAATAGTACAATTACAAACAATTTGTCAGCATCTGACTTCAGGCAACAGGTCAAAGAGGTCTTCAATACATGGAATGAAGTCAAAGAACATAACTAGGTGTCCTATCTGCAATCTTTAATGCAGGCTGGCATGCAAAGGGTATGCAAGAGTTCAGCTTGAAGTTATGACTTTGATGCAGAAAATACCGAAGTTCCTGTAAAAAGCCAGAGTAGCAGATCTATTAGCCTTTCTGCTGGATTGAGGCCAGGCTGGTGTATATTTAGCTATTCACTTTGGCTTTGGAAACGCTGGTTGAAATTTTTCAGTTGGAGAATGAATGTTTTTTAATTTTTAGGGTAAAGATTAAATGAAAAAGCAGCTTTTCAAAAGCAATCAATATTTGTTAGGAAGAAGCCAAATTAGATAATGCTTTAAGTTTTCCTAGAATATTTCATGATCCATTTAGAAGGAGATATTTAAATTTTATGTTTCAGACTCTGCCTCCTAGAGTTAAGTCCATTCTGATTCTAAGAAATCACAACCTGCTTGGATTTACTGAAGTTAACGTCAAGTAAAACTAAGCACATAGTTTTTGATCAGCATCAATTCTGACCTGCCTAAAAGTTCTTTTGCATTTATCTATTTTTCTAGAGAACTGAAGTCTTTGACTTAAGAAAACAAGCTGTCAAGAATCATCCAGGTGACATGTTTATTCTTAACCTCCAGTTGTCACCATGGACATCTCCTACCACAGCTCTCATTGGATACCTGGTATAAAACTTCAGCTGTATGATTTTTAGAAGCTACCTACCTGGAAACTGTCCATGGTTAAGGCCACAGACTCAAAGATGTGGTGTTAGTTGCAGTCTTTGTAAGAACTGCTGTCAGATACCATGTCCAATAGAGCTTTGTGGGACACAGCCATCTCTGTCAATTGAAATTTCTAATTAAAAATCAGATCATGTTCCTTGAAGTCTTGAGCAGCTGATAAGCAGCTGTACAAGAAATTCTGCTTCTCTGAGAACACTACTACCACCTCAGGATTCTAGTTTTCCTTATAAAAAAGAAAAGGAAAGTTGGGGTTTTTTTCCTTAAAAAAAATGTTGTCTTGAGGACTCTTATGATTACAAAGAGTCCTGAATCAGTGTCACTGATAGAAAAAGTCAGTGCACAGAGTACATACTGTTGGATGATGTAGAAAAAACTCCCTGTGCAGTTACATGCTGTTGAATAGCTACCCTGACATTCAATGGAAGCATATGTATAAAGAGAGATCCTGAGGGTTAGTTTCAGATCCAAAATGTGCATAGATTAGGCAAACCGAAAGATGATAATTCAAATGCTAATATAATATGTGCAGGTGAGAAATGAAAGGGAAAAGCATAAGAATGCAGACATTACTCTGAATGACACTTCTCTCTTAGTTGTATATAAAAGATACATGTAAGAAGAATCATCACTTTGGTCAGGAAAGGTGTAGGATGTATTCACATAAACTGAAAGGCAGACAAACTCAAAGCCTGGTGTACAGCAGATGGATGAGCCTCAGCAAGGGAATCACATTATGACAATTTGTAAGAGCAAAGCTTACTCTGCGTTGGGCATTCAGAAGAGTGCCTGCTATTACTTCTGATTCATCTGTACCCGGTATAACTTGATATAATACTTTCCACCCTTGTTTTCTGGTGTGCAGCATCATCAAGCTCTGTGAGATAACATTTAATTTTACATTACATGTTGAGCAGCTCCTAATATAATTAGTCTTAATGTAATAGTGTAATTTGGTTTTGGATGGGAAGATTTACAAAGAAAATTAGAATAAATGAATGCACAAAGCTCCAGCTGGTGCTTATACCTACTCCCACAGAAGAAGAATATTGTTATTTGCAATCCTATGAAAGATGAGATAATTTAGATAACAGGGATCAACAAAGGGTGTTGCAGCAGTTGGTCGAAACAGAAAGAAATCCACACACAAATCCTGAACCATGTGGGATGTAAAGCATGCCAAAGCTCTTAGAAATCCAGAAGCGTGCTATAAGGGAAAATAAATATTGCAGTCCATAAATGCACCACATGGTGCAAAACAGCAAGTGGCAACAACAACAGAAACAGCAATAACTGACCAACTAACTTGAGGGCTTCAGTTGAAGAGGGCCCTTGACTGAAAACTACTGGGCACCTGCTTCAAGAATGCAGAAACTTGTGTTCGCACATTCAATCAGTATTCTGCATAAGAGGCTGTATGATCTTCATCCTTGGAGGTTTTCAAAATCCAGATAGACAAACCATGGCTGATGTGATCTTGTGTTGGTAAAAGTCCTGCTTTGAGCAGAAGGCTGAACTAGATGACATCCAGATGTCCCTTCCAATCAACACTTCTACAATACTTCAATTAATAACTAAAATTTCACAGAAGCAATGTAAATTACTATTTAAATTTTCCAAAACACAACCTCAGAAGGGTGTATCTATTTTAACATCTGGATAGTCTTTTGTGTGTAACAGTAAACAGCTACTCATAAAATGAAGACTAACATTTAGCAAATGAAGACAGTATTAGTGTTTACATGTACCAGCACTTGAAGACCTTCAGCCAGGTCACCTGAAGCAGGCATACATCATGCCTAAGCTTTTCTGAGCTTCAAATGACCACAAATTAAAAACACATTATGAACAAATCCTGTTGCCAGGTAATTCCTGTCTTACCAACGTAACTTCTGTTCCTTACCAAACTTTGTTTAACTTTAGGCATTTTTACTAACGTTTCCACTTTCTGAGTTGTCCCAAGATGAAAACTTGGCTTGGCAAACAGGATATACCCAAGGACAGCCACTATTTCGCCTGGTTCAAAAGTATCAGCAGTTCCTGACATCTAGACTATTTTGGTCTAATTCTTCACTCACTGGAATCCCTGAAGAAGGCACAGCAGTGTTAATCTGGGGATTACATTCAGATATATTCGAAGAAAAGAACAAAATAGGAAAGTGTAGACTTTATATTAAATATAGTCAAACTCTGCATGTATGAATCTGTGTGCACATGCACACGCATATACATGCTTTAGGCTTACCCAGATGGTCATAGCCAGAGGGAAAACAGACAGTTCAAAGAGTCTTCAGGAGAAGTTTGTATACAGGCAGTGGGAAAGTTATACAGATGGTGCTTCTGTCTGGCAAAGCTTTGAGGAATAATGGAAGGAATTATGTTGATGGGGTTCTGTGGTTAGCCGTATATTTATTACATTTGACAAATGAAGCAGGCTCACAATTAAGTGGTAAATTTCTGGAAAGAAAGTTTAAAAGGTTACCTTTCTAGCAGCCCACCCCTTTACTAAGAAATGGGTGAGGTTTATAAACAGATGAGGAGGTGACTATGTGATTCACCTTTGCTTGATACGCTGCAGCAGAGAAACCTTTGCATCCCTAATCACTAGATAGGCTTGATCTCTTGATCACAGGAGAGTGTGACCAGAGGTGAATATGAAACTGGGCAACCACAATTGTTATTTTTATATTTCCTACAGTATTTTATCCTTCCTTCATTATACAAATGTTCTGGCAGGCAGCCTGAACCCTGATCTCTCAAGGCTAAAAGAACCAAATAAAAAAATCCCATCTGGAGGCAGGTGATGAGATCCTTACCAAAATTATACATAAGAACATGCAGTAATCTCAAACCTAAATTAAATTAGATATCTGATCAGTGAATTCTCCCAGAACACTTCTCCCTCAATGCTTCCATCTGGACACCAATTCAGATACTTGGGTGTAAGGAAGTTTCTAACAGACATGGAAATACCTCTGGTACTTCCTCATAATTCCTTCTGGCCCATTCAGCACCATGACAGATTCTTCTCTTACAACACTAAAGAAGAAAATGTTCTGTTAGAAAGGCTTTTCTAGCTCTAGTGGAAGACAAATTCCTCTCACTAGTCACAAAAAGGACTGGTGTGATCACTGCTTCCCTTGCAGACTTGGGCCGTACATCCCAAAAGAAGTACCATTAAAAATCACTGCAAAATGACTGACGTCGTAAATTCCCGATGAGACCAATGCCCACACAAACACATTTTTACTACATGTCATGCAAAGCATGCCTCACTATGCAAGGTAGTAACTGCAAACTAACTGTATCTTTTCTTGACTAAATACAGGCAGTATAAAAAACAAAATAATGCAAATACACAAAGAACAATTTTTTTTTACGTATTTCTTCTCCGCAAACCAACATTAATTTCTGCCTTGCCAAAGTGCTTATGCCTCAGCTGTATAGCTGGACTGTACTTCTCTGTGCCTATTACTTGGATGTTGACGAAGACGTGTGCGTTTTTAAGTCTGTTACAAGAGAGCTGTAATAAAGCCATGTCTAACTCTTCTTGGTAGGACTCCTGTCTCTTACCAGGATAACTCACAGCTATCCTGTTTAAATTGCTTTTGAAATTCCCTTCCTATTAGTTGCTCTCTTTTGACTTTGATCATGTGCAGCCTGGATGGATCCAGCTTAGGTAACCAGACGACTTCTCCTACTGTCACTGCCCAGGTCTGCTGCTCTCCTAGGGGTTATCAGCAAAGCAGCAGGGTCAGCAAGGGGAACGTACAACTGTGTCTCAATTCATATGCACTATATCAGTCTTAATTGAGGCTTAAGGAGAGTGTAAGCTAGGACAGCGCAGCACGTATTGGGTTACTGAGTCACTAGCTTTTTCCTCACTGAATGTGGGGACCAGCACTTGAAACAGTGTGAGAGAAAAAAAACACCCTATTCAGAGGAGGAAGAGCTACATAGAGAAACATATAGCACTGCTCTACAAAAGCAGGGAGGAGGGAGGACTGTACTCTTCTGTGGTCCCACATCCTCCCACAGCCTAATCTGGCATGTACAGGTTAGCTATTAACAAAAAGATCAGGAGACAACCTTACACTTCTGGCCTTTGCACCAAATGCCAGAGCAAATTTCACAAGCTTTTCCCTCCTGAAAGCTGACAAAATAGTGTAATTTCAGCTGCAGCTGTGGGCTTTTTTTCCCCATATTTAAACTGACTTAAATATAGAAATATCTGCGGTTTGCCAACAGAGACAGAAAACAGGTGAATAAAGTGACTGACACATGGCAACTTTGCATAAACACAACATAATTCCGAGGCCATGCCCAACAAAATGACTGGAGACCTGCTTGCAGTGAAAGTGGCTGTACCACATGTAAATATGAGTAATTACTAGTTGAACCAGAACTAATTCTACACAGAGCTATAGCAATTGTTAACCAAATTGAGTCTGCCATGGCAGATGCTAAAATAATTGCTCAGGGGGATCACAGGCCATATCCAAGTAGTTAATCCATTAGAAGTGTAATTTTCAGAGTGGCAATGGATGAGCAGACAAAATGGTAGCAAAGAGAGCACAGCTCTTTAATCAAACAAGCACTACTGCCCGTCTTCCTCACCTTCTATTTCCCTATCTTTATGAACAATTCATACTTCAGTTAATGATCAAAGCTGCATGTTTGCATACTAGGTAGCCTGAACAAACTTCCCAATGGCGTGGGTCTAGAAAAAACAGAGCATTTTGCTAATGCATTGTACAGTCATCAGTAATGAAACACATGAACTCATTGTACCTGCTGTAAATCCGTTGCATGAAAAGAGTATTTATTGTTACATAGCTGCAACAGACACTGGTTTCAACTGGCAAGATATTTCAGGAAACAAACACCCTCAAATATTCAGACAGGTGTTGTCCACAGGAATGTCTGCATGGGCTCTTCCAGGAGTAAAAACTATATTCCACAGGGAGGGCTTTTGTACAAAGGATATTTATGTATTTCTCAACGAAAGAAGAGAAAAAAATCCCAGGTGACTCGTCTGATCAGTATGAACTAACCCTTAGCTCTACTCAGATGCAATTCCTAGCACAGCAAAAGCTTATTTGTGTCCATCCAAGTCCACAAAATAGAGGTTATAGAGGATGTTATTAGCAAAAAGGTCACATGCTGGCTGTCTGCAAGACTGCATATATCCCTGCAGAAAGGAAAGCCACTTGAAGGAGAGAGAATTGGTTAGACACTGAGTTTACTTTGCATTATTCTCTGAGTTTTGAATGCAAGCTGTTAAAATTGATCTATCCGTGAGAGCTGATTACTTGTATATTTGTACCTCCAGGACACAGGCACAAAGCAATAAAACAATACCATCTCATTTGGCAGAACTGACTGTAGAGGAAACAATGCCTGACATAAACCAGGTAAAAATAAATATTAGACAAATATACACCAGTCTGCTGCATACTGAGAACTCCAAAGTGGCTTTTATGAGTTTATAAGCTTGGATGTGTGCAAAAGAAAACAGTAACATCAGCTTTGCAGGCAGGTTGCCATCCTTACTCATGCTGAATAGTATTTCACTTCACAAAGCACACAATTCATTTACAGCTCAGCACGATGAAGCAGGAGAGAATCTACTACCAAATGTGAAATAGAAAGCTTTTCCACATATGTTATACAGAGGTTCAGCATAAGAATTTCAGAAGGTAAGGCAAACAAGACTGTTGCCACTTTCCAAATCACACAGGGCTTTACAATCCAAGTCCTCCTGAACTGCTTCTGGAAGTGACAGCAACCCAACAAAGGCTGCTGTGGCAAAGACAATATATGAAACCCATTTCTATTAAATAAAGAAATAGGTCACTGCGTAATGTATGCGATGAATTTTCTCAGTGGACATAAGAAAGTGCTGTAGAGGTCTAGGAAGGGCAACTACACAGGAGAAAAATGGGTGACTCTAAATATCAAGTAGACTTTGCAGCCCCTTGGACAAATGGGAAAATCACAGCCTGCCAGGCTAAAAGTTACAGCTCTGTAGGGTGTCCCGAGATGAGAAACATATGGGGAACTGGGAATCACAGCTGTACTGCAGGCAAGACAGGGACTGCCATGGAAAGCAATATCATCGTCTCTCACATCTCCTCCTGCCTCAGCACCACCAACCATTATCACCATTCTCCTCTAGGTAGAATGGTAAGCTTTCACTAAGCAAACACAGCAGTTCTGCTAGTCCAATCTGATCAGAAAGAAATATTTCAACAAAATGGTTTTTGAAGACTATTGGTGATTTTTCACCTTGTAGGAAAGGTACACATTGAACAAAACGGTGGACAAATTTTCACAACTGTAACTGTAACTGTTTGCATTCAGAAGGATCTGTCAAATGTAATTCATTACCCCCCTCACCCAGACTGTTCTGTAAGATACTTAAATGTCTGCTTTCAACTGCAAGAGTCACCACCAGAAAGTTATAAAATAAAATAATGGGATAACTAGAGTTTTAGTACACATGTATATCACATATACATGTATATATTAGATATGCATATACATAGCATATACACTTGCATGTTAGCTGATTAACAGCCAGTGTGATTGCTTTGAATTCATAATTCTCTTTCTTTCAACTCTCCTCTCATATTTGGATACTTAAGGTGTTCAAAGTGGTGGTGCTATCACATATACAGAGGCAGGCAATTTCCAAATACTTATGTTGTAACCTCTCTAGTCACTTGATGAGAGGCAGCACACTGTGCCATTCAAATAATATTTACAATTAATATGCCTCTTTAAAATAGCCATTCCTGAAAAGGAAGATTTCTATCCACTATCATCAGAATAAAAGTACAATCCAAACTAGTCACTACTGCCTGCAAATGAGCCATCAGAAAAAAAACAAACACAAGGATATTCCAGTTTGGAATATCTAGCATGCTTCTGATACAAAAGTTATGAAAAATTACTTATTTTTATACAATGTTTTTACGTTTTTCACTGGACCTGATTTTTACCTTCAGCATTAATGCACTGTTCAAGTATATACACTCCATCGAATTTTTAAAGCTGAGTTTTATTAATTCTTCAACTATATGTGGTGTATGCACATAAAATAAGCACCCTTCTGACAGACAGGTCACTGCTTGGTGAACTTGGGGATGAGCAGATTAAACCTGTAACATCTGTTGGAGATAATGTTTGGAAAATGCATTTATTTGATGTTTTCCCTATGGACAAGAAACAACAGACCTTACATTAGGGTCCTGCAGGCTGGAAGTCTTACTGGGATTTACAAAAGAGGACTCTTCTTTCACAGCCTGTTAAAAGAAGGAGCCAAAGTTTAGTATGACATCCATATACTTAGGATAATACAACTGTTTATTTAAAATATACCCCTGTAAGCACCCCAGAAAACTGCAATACCCCAAATTACTACTCTGCCCACATTTAGAAGCCACAGCAATGTTTTTTGAATTCATCTCAACTTGATTTTCACTGTGAGATTCACTGCGATGAGCTACAATGTACAATGTGCAAAGCAACAGTATTAGGAAGAGAGTGGATAGGGATAAAGAAGAAGTAAGAAACCATTGGTTTCTCCAGAAAGCATTTGAGCAGAAGTAATGAAAATCAGCCCAGGCAAACATACTGTAGTTAAGTTGCTCTTTTAATTGGAGTAGAATAAATATTTATGTAGTCTAATCAAAATCATGATGCCAGCTTTTCATACAGACTTCAAAAAATTAATTGAAAAATGGGATCCCCTACATATAATCACACTGTACATACAAATCACAGAAAATCTCACCCATTATTGCTCTCTGCTAAATTACAGAGTCCTGTCTCTCACATCGCATTTGTCTATAGGTTTGAAAATACTAGTATCGCAAAATGACTTACATGAAAATTGCTTGATTACACAGTAAACACCCAATTAAGGCAGGTGTTGGTAGATTATACTCTTCAACTGAGATGCAGGGTTCCACAGTCTATATGTAAACACCAGTGTCAGTGAAACAATGCACCCCTCTACAGAAAATACTGTCTGAAGACACACGAGTATCTCCGAATCAGTAATGGATTTGGCAGGCTCTGACATTTCCATTCTGCTAAATGGTCCTACAACAGAGTGATTTTTCAATGCTGAATATGTGAACTGTAATAATTTGGGGCCATTGGTCCAGATCAAATTGAATTAAATGTGTCAGCCCCTCTTCAAATAAGATGAGACAGGTCCCTTCAAATATATCAAATCCAAGACAAAGGATTTTACAGGCATGTAAAAATGTTGGAAATTTGATGTGAGACCTTCCATTCAATAAACATTGATATAGTCCATTTGAGGGTACTTATAAGAAAAAGAAACAAAATCAAAGCTGAGTGTCTTCTATAACTTAATGAAGAACTACAAACTATCAGTAGGAATAATCACTGCTTGGGAAAACTTCCCAAGCTGTGATAGCTTTAGGTTCATTTCCCCCTTGTGCCACAGAGAACAAAACCCTCATTGCTACTTCCCAGGTCATTATTTACTAGATCTTCAGCCATGGTGGGAACAGGATGTTCCAGCTCGTACACATAATTAACTGTACGAGCAATTAAACTGGAACCACTGGGAGCCTAGCAGAGAGTGAACTTTGTCCTGGGCCTACTGCAGCCCAGGCACGTACCTGAGGTATAGGTTAGGGAGCATTTTGAAATAAGTCCCTCCGTAACCCTCCCTATTAGAGTTGTTGCACCTTCTATATTGATGCTAAAACCACCATCAGCAGACAGCGATGCCTCCGAACCTCATCAGCAGGTTTGTGCTGCTCCTAGGGAGCTTGTTTACAGAGGAAGCTAGTTTAGAGCTAGCTTACTCAGAGGAGAACAGGATTAGCAGTAGGCACTGGGGGAGATCCACCCCAACACTGTGCTTTTATATATCTGGATTTAATCTCCATCAGCCAGAGGTTTCCTTGGTCCTGGGCAAATGCATTAACAAGTCAGATAAAAGTGGACATAATCACACCAGCACCACTACCGTGACTCAGCCACCAAATGTTTTGCAGCTAAGGTTATCAGTGGACTAGCATCACACCACAAATAATTTCAGGACCAGGAGTGCAATTTTTCAAATGTTAATAAAATAACAACTTTAAGAAATTTAGCTCCGCTCTAGTAACATTTTGTTTATTCCAAATAGAGTGCTTTCTTGAAAGGAAAAATGGTTTATAAGGAATTGAGAGAAAGCATAGAAAATCATTCTTTGTTGGCATAGATGAGCACTGAAGCAATCTTCCTTTGTTCTACAGAAATTATAATGCTTTCTATGAAGCTGCTGGGTTTCTGAAAGCTGTAAACATGAATCTGGCTGTCAGAAACTTAATACACAGTCTCTCTTCTTCCATGCTGATGTCTTAACAATGTTTTATTGTTAAGCCTGACAAGCTAGCTGCTTACTATGTGTCAAATGGGCTACTTTTTAATACCATAAATTTTACTTTATTCCAACTTCCACCAAAATAATTGAGCTGCATTTTAAGATGCACTTGAGCACAACAATAGAAAAAAGAATATGGAGATCAAGGATGAAGTGCAGGGGCTGTGACCAGGAATGAAATTAGAATTCAGTCTCCTTAAACACTATAAGCCATGGACCTCATTAGCCAGTTGAGAGGGCTTTGCTGTATTAGTCCCTAACAGCTGACTCTTGGTTTCTTTCAGCTCCATGACTACATTACTACTCTCTTTTTCCTTCTCTGCATTGGAAGTCTAAGCCTGCATTTCAAGTAGTGGTGCATTCCTAAATGGCATGATCAGCACCCCCAGGAACTTCTCTTGGTATTAATTTTTTCCATTATTACTCATGCTTCAGACAACACAACAGACAAGTACAACACAAGTAACTGCTGCACATCAGTGAACAAGCAATCCCACTCTAAACTGGAGGAAGAGAGAGAGCATGCAAAAAAATGGAATGGCCTGAACAGCCTCGGGTGATGAGGTGTGTACACCAGGTGACACAGCTGTGCATTGGCAGATACATATTAATAAGGATGGACTAATTCTCTTCACCCTATGCCTCTCCTTGCATATCTATGAATGAATAGACACAGGAAAATGTGCCTGCAACACTTCTGCAAAGGGCTTCAGCTACCACGAACTGTACTGTGCTGACTTAACTTGTTGGCTTTTGGTTTGTTTTCAGAAGGAGGTCAGTAAATCACCAGGTGACAGCATGTTTCTTTTATTTCCCTCCTAACTCTGTAAATCACACTCACTAACTACATGACTTCCACAGCCTTACTGAAAAGATGTATACTAGGCTGCATCAAGAGGAGCGTGACCACCAGGTCAAAGGAGGTGATCCTTCCCCTCTGCTCTGCTCTCATGAGACTCCACTTGAAGTATCGTGTGCAGTTCTGGCGTCCTCAACATAAAAAGGATATGGAACCGTTGGAACAAATCCAGAGGAGGGCCACGAGGATGATCAGGGGTCTGGAGCACCTCCCACATGAAAATAGGATGAGAAAGTTGGGGCTGTTCAACCTGGAGAAGAGAAGGCTGCATGGAGACCTCATAACAGCCTTCCAGTGTCTGAAGGGGGCCTACAAGGATGCTGAAGAGGGACTCTCCATGAGGGACTGTAGCGATAGAACAAGGGGTAAGGGGTTTAAACTGAAACAGGTTAGACATAAGGAAGTTCTTTACTGTGAGAGCAGTGAAGTGCTGGAACAGGCTGCCCAAAGAAGCTGTTAATGCTCCATCCCTGGCAGTGTTCAAGGGTGGGTTGGACAGAGCCTTGGGTGACATGGTCTAGTATGAGGCCTCCCTGCCCATGGAAGGGTGGTTGAAACTGGATGATCTTATCGTTCTTACCAACCCAAACCATTCTATGATTCTATGTGACTGTAAACCAAGAGTTATACTTGTATACAGCTCTTACAACATGACTAGGGACAACATGGGCCCTCTCCAGAAGCTATCAGGAGAACTGGCTACCCTGGGTTTGGAGAAGGCTGAGGTTCTTAATGACTTTTCGCCATCAGTCTTCATTGGGAAATGCTTTGACCATACCACCCAAATCTTGGAAGGCAGACGCAGGGACAGTGAGAATGAAGACCCTGAGTCCACTGTAGGAGAGGATCTGGTTCGAGACCATCTTAAGAACCGGAACATACACAGGTCCATGGGACCTGATGAAATCCATCCGT
The DNA here is from genome assembly GCA_028858755.1 of Ara ararauna. Lineage (NCBI taxonomy): Eukaryota > Metazoa > Chordata > Aves > Psittaciformes > Psittacidae > Ara > Ara ararauna. Next base: position 69,385,796 of record CM054377.1, on the reverse strand, counting down.
GGGTCCTGAAGGAACTGGCAAATGAAGTTGCTAAGCCACTGTCCATCATATTTGAAAAATCCTGGCAGTCAGGTGAAGTTCACGATGACTGGAAAAAGGGAAATATAACCCCCATTTTCAAGAAGGGGAAAATGGATGAGCCGGGGAACTACAGACCAGTCAGCCTCACCTCTGTGCCTGGCAAAATCTTGGAGCGGATTCTCCTGGAAGGCATGCTGAGGCACATGAAAAACAAGAAGGTGGTTGGTGACAGCCAGCATGGCTTCACTAAGGGGAAATCCTGCCTGACCAAACTGGTGGCCTTCTATGATGGGGCTATGGAACTGATGGACAGGGGTAGAGTAGTTGATGTCATCTACCTCGACTTGTGAAAAGCATTCGACGCTGTCCCACACGACATCCTTGTCTCTAAATTGGGGAGACATCAATTTGATAGGTGGACCACTCGGTGGATAAAGAACTGGCTGGATGGCTGCACGCAAAGTGCTGTGCTCAATGGCTCAATGTCCAGCTGGAGACCAGTAACGAGTGGTGTCCCTCAGGGATTGGTGTTGGGACTGGTCTTGTTCAACATCTTTGTTGGTGACATGGACAGTGGGATTGAGTGTGCCCTCAGCAAGTTTGCCGATGACACCAAGCTGTGTGGTTCGCTTGATACGCTGGAGGGAAGGAATGCCATCCAGAGGGACCTTGACTCACTCGTGAGGTGGGCTGATGCCAACATGATGAAGTTTAACCATGCCAAGTGCAAGGTCCTCCAGCTGGGTGGGAGCAATCCCAGGCACAGCTCCAGGTTGGGCAGAGAAGAGATTCAGAGCAGCCCTGCAGAGAAGGACTTGGGGGTGTTGGTCGATGAGAAAATGAACATGAGCCGGCAGTGTGCGCTTGCAGCCCAGAAAGCCAACAGTATCCTGGGCGGCATCAAGAGGAGCGTGACCAGCAGGTCGAGGGAGGTGATCTTGCCCTCTACTCTGCTCTGTGAGACCTCTCTTGGAGTATTGTGTGCAATTCTGGTGTCCTCAACATAAAAAAGGACATGGAACTGTTTGAACAAGTCAGAGGAGGGCCACGAGGATGATCAGGGGACTGGAGCACCTCCCGTATGAAGAGAGGCTGAGAAACTTTGGGCTGTTGAGCCTGGAGAAGAGAAGGCTGTGTGGAGACCTCATAGCAGCCTTCCAGTATCTCAAGGGGAGCTATAGGGATGCTGGGGAGGGACTCTTCATGAGGGACTGTAGTGAGAGGACAAGGGGTAACAGGTTCAAACTTAAACAGGGGAAGTTTAGATTGGATTTGCCGAAGAAATTCTTTACTGTAAGGGTGGTGAGGCACTGGAATGGGTTGCCCAGGGAAGTTGTGAATGCTCCATCGCTGGCGGTGTTCAAGGCTGGATTGGACATAGCCTTGGGTGGCATGTTTTAGTGGGAGGTGTCCCTGCCCCTGGCAGGGGGAGTTGGAACTAGATGATCTTATGGTCCTTTCCAACCCTGAATATTCTATGATTCTATGATTCGCAGATGGTTTGCCTTCATTTGAAAAAAGCCACACATGCCAGAGCCAGGATTTGGGTTTCTACTGCAGGGTGTCCTTCATCTGTGGCACAGGGGAGTTTAGCCAAGGCTATCAGGAGATACTTGCTGGGGAATGTACGTGGAGAGCTGGGCAGAAGCTCTGTCACCCACAGAAAGACCTGCAATGAGCTGCGTAAGGACAAATGCAAAAGCATGGAGCTGTTCAGATCTCCTTACCTAAAGCAGATTTTCCCCTCAACCAGAGGCTGCTGCTCTGAGAGGGAAATATTTGAGGGCATAACAGATCTGGAAACTTCGTTTATACAGAAGTGCCCTAGGTTCAGCAGTAGCAGTTGTTTTTCTTCTTAGTAGTTGGTGCAGTGCTGTGTTTTTGACTTTTGGCCTGGGAACAGTGCTGATAACACCCATGTTTTTGGCTGCTGCTTAGTCATGCTTGGTCTAACCAAGGACTTTCTGAGCCTCATGCTGTGCCAGGGAGGAGTGGAAGCCGGGAGGAAGCAGAGACAGGACACCTGACCCAAACTGACCAAAGAGGTATTCCATACCACAGCACATCATGCCCACTATATAAACTAGGGGCAGTTACCTGGAAGGGCTAGATCACTGCTCGGTTGGGCTGGGTATTTGTCGGCGGGTAGTGAGTGGTTTATTCTCTTCCCCTGTTATTTCCTTTATCATTATTATTATCCGTGGTAGCAGCAGTGGTTTGTGTTTTACCTTAGTTGCTGGTTTGTTCTTATCTCAACCCGTAGGAGTTACATTCTTTCAATTCTCCTCCCCATTCCCCTGGGAGTGGTGGAGAGGAAGGGAGGGGGGTGAGAGAGAGGCTGCGTGGCTGACTAGGCTTAAACCATGACAAGAAGCAAATTCATTTAATAATTATCCAAAGAGAAAGAAGCTGGCTACCAGAGTGCAAAACAAACAAAATTAAAGGTTGATCCATATAATCCATCCACACAATGTCATTCTCTTTTTTTATCTGCACTGGGCTCAGAGCAGAAGAAAAATTATTAACATTCTAATTTCATATGCCATTAACTTTCTGGATGATGTCAGAAACAAAGGTAAAGCATTACTTTATCATACTAGAGACAAGAAACATGCCTGGACAGAAACGCCATTGCACAGGCTCTCTTCATAGATGATTGCTAAGAAATAGTAGTTTTGCCAAAAGATGAAAGGAGGAGAAAAGCACTTAATACCAAATTGTATCCACAGCTGCCTAAGAGACCGACCTTTGGGCTGCCAGGCTGATCCTGACAGTCTTCAGACTGCTTTTCAGTTGAATCCTAAGCACCCATAACCCCTGCTGCTCTCCTGGCAGCCTGGTCCTTTGGGGCCTTAGAGAGAGGATGGATGCTCCAGGGATCCTGCATCAGACCATGTTGAGCTTTCTAGCAGGGGTGTGAACACTTTCTGTCCTGTTGGCAAAACTCCTTGCATGAATTCATAAGCCCTGGTGGCTGGATTTGCCTGTCCAACCTGGCCTTGAACACTGCCAGGGATGGACCATTCACCACATCTTTGGGCAACCTGTTCCACTGCCTCACCACCCTCACAGTAAAGAACTTCCTTATATCTAACCTGGACTTCCCCTGTTTGAACTCATTATGCCTTGTCCTATGACTACAGTCCCTGTTTGGAGATCTTTAAAGTTAAGGGAGCAATGGCTCTCACTGCAGTGGCCTCTAAATACTTTATCCTGGCTGTTTCTGGATGCTAAGGAGGCCTGAAACATACCAGATTTCTCAGGTCTTCACCAACTCCTTGGTCATTTATCAGCCCAGCAGACTGTTGGCTGATCTTATTAGATAATACAGGCTAAGCAACAGATCATCAGAAAGAACACCCTGCCAAGATAAACCTACCTTGGTGATTTAATATGTCAAATGTATCCTTTCAGGCAGAAAAGCATCATGGTTAAGTCTCTTGGAAACAGACTGTTTTTCTCCCTCTGAACAGGGCTTGGCACCATGTGTCTCCTGAGCCGTGGTGGGGCTCCTACACATCACCGCAATTAACAGTACTTGTCTTATCATGTACTAGCACTTACAGACATGCCAGCAAGCAGACATAGCTGACATATCCACAATGCACTGTCACAGTCTTGTGACACCACTGCCACATTTGCCTCCAGTAACCTGGGGAATAAATTAAAGATTTCCTTTTTCCCACATTCTGTTTATCGAAATCCTCCCTCCCCTTCTGTACCTCAGCAAGATTGCTGCACCATCTCCTCAGCTTCTTGCCTAAGGTATCACTGCTGACACGCTTCTAATGAGCTGCCATGTATTGTATATTGATCACGCACATTCAAAATCTTGTGGCTTTATACCTCTGACACCCTTCATTTCCTGTAGCCTCACAAAAAACCTGTTTCCCTGTGGCAACTGAACACAGAGAATTTGAAGCTGAACCGTTTTCAGATTCCATTGTTATGAGCAATTATAACTGACGCTGCTGTTCCAGTTGAGAGTTCCAGCTCAGTTGCTTCTTTTTACTTAGCCTGAAATTTGCCAGTGAGTTTATTGCTCATCCAAGTGGGTGACTAACAGCAACAGCTTTAGCAAGGAAGGCATCATGTACATAAGGAGCTGTGCAAGTTTCGCCCACAACCTGAACACCTCAGCTGTGACCTGTTATACTCATGTAATTCTGATCTCTGTGCAAACACTGTCAAATTGTGCAGTAGCTCAGTGCTGTGAATAAGCACGGGCGGAGGGAGGGAGGAAAGGAGAAGGAGAGGGAGGCAAACAGCATCTAATTCATGATGGAAAGATGTTCAAATGTTGGAAAAGCTGATCCTTTCAAGGTGCTTAAGCCAACATCTAGTGAAAGCTAAGAACTCCTCTGGGCATCCGGAAGGATTTGTTTAAGTCCTATTACAAGAAAGATGGCATAAGATTATAAATCAAGTGCCTTCCCCTCACCTACTCTATTTTTGTTCATGACCTGACTGAGGTTTGAATCCAGATCCCCATAAGTGAATAAAGCTCCAAAGACCCAGCTCATATAAGGTGATTTTCTTCTAGACATACACGACAAAAGCACCTGGACTTTGAAGTTGACAAGTCCTCACACTGGAATGTCTCCTCGAAGGAGACAACACAACGAAAAAGGCAAAGAATCATGAAAAATCTAGATAAGACAGACTAGTGCTGTGAGTCACCTCACTTATGCACCCTTTCTACCATAAATAATGAATAGATCCCAGTCTCATTTGCATTTGCAGCCATGGCTTGCATCCTTGTAGGGAGCACAGGTGGCAGGATGATACCTATACCCGTGCATGTTCTGACACATTTGCTGTACGACAGTCCAGTCCTTTCCTCAAAGAAACTCCTGACAGCATAAGCACCTTGCACTTCCTCACATACTTGCAATACTTGAAGCAAAATGACACGATCATGGTCTGTACTTGTTTCTAGGACAGGGAAGAAAAAAAGAGAGATGGCTATCAACCTGGCCTAAAAATTTACATGTGTATAAGCTTGTGAAGAAAGTTAGGATGTGAAAAGATCTAGATGACTGAATGTTCCTTTATTCAGTATAAATGTCCCTTTGTTTACTCAGAATCAAGCCAGAGGAATCGACTGCTCAAGAACCCAAGCCTGGCTGATAGACGATACCCAAGAGTTTCCCTTGGGGTTGATAAAGTTGTATGCTCTTTGTAAATAACTCCAGATTTCCAAACTACCTTTAACCACCCGTAATGTTCAGCAAGGAACAGCTCAGGTGGTAATGCTACCTTTATTTGTCTTCCATAAACCACAATGCAGAAAGGTATCTTAAAATGAGCTTGGCCTTCCCTTGTCTGCTGAAATAGATACAAGTAGTGCAAAAAAAAGCTACAGAAGAAAACTGGGAGAAACAGGATCTTAGTTTCTTCCCTGTGCTAACCTGCTAAACTTAAATTAATCCAAGGAAATTTTGGGCAACAGGTGGAGAACACAAACACCACTTACAGAAGACAAACTTCTAGAACACAGCACACACTGCCCGCCAAAAGGCATACTGCCCTGCTGAGATAGCTGCACATTTGTTCAGGAGCCTGTGTTTAATTCTAAAGATAATTAGAATCTGCCCTAGCCAAAGTGGATATAAATAGCAACCAAAACCTGGTAGCATCTCTCCTCCATCAGTTGGACCATGAACTGTTTGGCAAAAAGGGCTCTTTGTGATACTAACAAGTTGTCTGCTCAATCACAGCGTATCAGCACTGACTCATGCAAGCTGCAAAGGGGTTTTAAATGCCAGGGAGAGCTGGTCTTTTGTATTCTGTCAGTTTCTCACTGCTGCTTTATACCACTCCCTCCCAAATGAAGAGTCTGGAATAAAAGCAAAAAAAAAAAAAAAAGAATTAAAAAAAAAAAAAAAGAAGAAAAGATGTCAGTTGCTTCCCAGTGTTTAGTGCTCCCCTGGAGCTTAATTATGTGGGAACTGTGATATGCAGTCTGTCAGCTAGAAGGTGGCAGATCCCTCTGGCACAGTTTGAAAGGTGTGTTGTGAAACACTACTCGTTTGCTGGCCTACAGAAATTGCATGGCATGCCCTGTGCAAACCACAGGTTCCCACAGTTCTGTATGGGTTCTTCACGTTTCTCACCTCTGGTATCTGTGGCAGCGTGCTCCTGGATTCAGCTTCCAGCACCCCCATGCACACTGGAGTTTGATTCTCCATCTAGCAGAACGGCACATAAATATTTCCATCTTCACCAAATAAACAAACTCACTCGTGTTAGTTTCCTGCTGCTCTATAACTCTCAACCACATGCAGGGCTCAGTGATCGGCACCATAAACTTACAAATTTTCAGTCTCTAAATCAGGGCTATAGCCATGGGAGACGGTGTATTGCCCCCTAGGAACGCAATAGGCAGCTCTTCAGCTTAATTCTGAAATGAAGCAGTGCAGAGACTATCCTCCAGAATATATTTTCAACAGTATTGCATAATTTCCCCTGTTTTTACTTTTTAACTCATAAGCACTGGAATCATTCATTTCTGTAGTTCTCTCTTGTGTTGGTGTCTAGCTGACATAAAGATAAAGACATAGAAAATTTCTGTCCCAGTTTGTATTTTCCACTTGTAAACGTTCACTCCATTCTCAGAATTAATGAGGAACAGCTTCTTCTTCTACTACACGCAGGAGGTGCCTTCATAAATTTGTCACATCCTGATGTTAGTAGCATATGGCATTGAAAATATTTCTACTGCTCAGGAATAAAGAGCTGTTACAAATATTTCAAGCAATAGTTTGTTATTTTGGATGCGATCCCACAGTGCACCAGTATTTTTCACATGCTTTTACACCTAGCTGTATAATGAAGATGCCCCGTGAAGTTTCATAAAGGATGACATAGACCATAGATTCTGGGAGCCTTTAAAAGAAAGTTTAATTTCAAATAGTGTGTGCATAAGACAGAATCTGGTTCTTTCTTCTTCTTTTACAAAACAAAGAGGAGCAAATCCCCATCTTTTTTGTGATACCATGAAATAAAGGAAGATATATTCTGCACATGAGGAAAATCAGTTTGTCTTGCTTTACAGCTCAAGGAATATAGGCTGTGCCTTACAGAACCTATGCTTCTTGTCCTGGCTGCCTTGTAAGCTGAAATATAACGGTACAGAAAATGAGAAATGAGAAATTGGAGTCTTACGAATAAGGCCAGAGGCAGGACTTCTCTGGAATTTAATGTGGAACTGGCATCAAAAGATAGAATTGGGCAGAGGATAGCAGTTAGACCTCCAGGTATACTAGGCAGCAGGATATGTCAGATAGGGTCAAAGAGAGGCAGGATCACAGCCCTGGAGGAATACATGGAGTTAAATGGTTGTCTTCTACAAAGCAACTATTTCTTATCTGCTCCCTCAAAGGATGCTCTAAGTGTCTCTGGGCAGTGTAATGCCATCCCAGCTTGGTTTTCTCAGAAGATGACTGAATTTCCACTGGGAAATAGCTTAGCTACTGGTATTCAGCTGGTTTGGGTTGATGTTTGGGGGTTTCGGGGGGGGGTGTGTGTGTGTGGGGTGTGATTTTATAGTATGCTGATGCAGTGGTTTATAAGGGCCTCCTGTAGCCCCTTTCTCTCCTCCCATATTCTAGATGACAGATGGTGTAGTTCTGCTCATTCCTTCACCATGAACATTTTACCTACCCTCACCAGTGCTTGTATAGCCACAGCTTCTTATGGAAACAGCTGACCATTGCTTGGTCTCTGTCTACTTATTTTTGCAATGCATCTGAGAAGGGTAATCTCATAGTTGGCAGGAGGGGAGCTCAAGTGCAGAAGAACTCATCCCTAGTTGCACAGGCAATTTTGTGGCTAAGCAGGGAGCTGAATGAGGATTTCCAAGATTAAGATGACATCCTTATTTACTGGCTGCAACTTTTAAGCCATACTTTGTTATAGCACTGAAAGCTTCAGGGATTTCAAATTTAACTGTATGCTATTATTTTTCCACAATACATACTACCCTGCAACAGCCTTTTTTTCCCTCGTCCACCCTGAAATCATACGACTTTTCTCATTGATGCCAATCCTACAGACACCTACTCAATCCAATCTGACTGCTAAAGCCTTGTGCAAAGCAATACAGGTAAAAAGGAAAAAAGGTATGTTCAGCTTGCTCTGAAACTTATTTAAAACAGAGCAGCAGCTAAAGAATACAGTTACGGCATACATGAAAAAGCAACCCAAGATGTTCTCCATTGGAAAGCCTCAGAGTGGAAAATTGAGGCAGGGCAGGTGAACTGAGAGATTCATATGTTAAGCACATTTCCTATCTTGCCTTAGTAATGCTACATTCTGAATGCAGCAGCACACACTCCTTCCAGTCTTTAACTATCCAGTCAAACATGACCATTAAGAATATTCAGTAGAAAATACAAATGTGAGAAATATACCATAACATCCTGTAGAAAAGACACACAGGAAAAAACAGAGGGCAAACCCAAGGGCAATCAAATAAGAAACATGCTGCATAAACCACTGTTGAAACAACACAGAATTCAGAGAGGTGAGAGAACTGCTTTAAGCAAAAACTGAAAGAAAAACCCCAACCTCCTTCCCCCATCTGCTGTCAGATTTATGGTTTCTGCTCTTGAAATCTAGGGCAGTCAGGATAACCAAATTTTGATACTTCCCTAGGTCTAGCTAGACCAGATGTAATCTGGCGCTCAGATGAAAGATCTGCCAGGGAACAGCAAATACACAAAGATAACTGTTAACAAAATCCTTTGCAGGGCAAGTTGACCTGTTCTGTTGTTATGAAAAGAAACAAAGCGGTGGAAATACCAACACAGTTTGCATTCAAAGAGAATAGCATGCACAAGGATACCACAGGAACTTTGAATAGGAGTCATACCAGTCTTTCTACTTCTCCTTTTGTTCCTAAAGTATTGTATTTGGCTTTATTTTTGGCACCAATGGCATTATTTTTTGTCCACAAATCACACTTGAAAAGAATCACATATGTTAGGTTTCACTTGGATTTACCTCTGGTTGGAAAATTAACTTTTAACAGTCATGCCATCTAGCATCAGTTTTAAGCTGCATGACATCATTACAAGACTAGTGGTGCTTTTGAAAAAGGATGTATTTGATGTAACCTCTGACCAAATAGAGGAAATAGCAGCTTAAAATTTAGTCAAACGCACAAACCCAAGTAAGAAAACAATAGACTAGCCAACATTTCACACTCAGCCAGCTAAAGTTAATCCCCTAAAATAAAGGTTGAATCTGGATGCAGAGACACTATCTTTAGAACACCCTTAACCACAGTTTCCATGAGTGGTGGGTAGCCTCAGAAAATTCCAGAGATTACTGTTTCTCAGCTACAGAGTAAGTAAAAGCTACAGTGAGAAATCAAAACATGGAGATTTCCTGGGGCCTTCTCTCCTATTTTCTCAGCCTCTCTCAACTGTATTAATCATGTCAGCTAGGACAGATTTCCTGCTTCCATCATATCAATCATTTTGAGTTCCCTGAAGAAACTGAAAAGCAGCTAGAGAGAGCTAGGTCAATGTGGATACTTGAGATAAAATAAGGTGCTTCCTCAGGAATTACATGATTTTGGAAAATTAGTGTAAGCTATGCCAAAACTAGAAAGGAAAATCATTAAACACGGATTACCTGGGTGCCTACTCTAAAAGCAGCTTCCACTTGAGCTTTGAGGATGTTGCACTTCATATGGTCAGGTACAGATGAAGGTGAAACAGGGGCATGAAGAGTCTTTTCAGGTGCTTTCTTGTCTTCGCCCTGTATTTAATATAAAAGACAAGCACAGTGACATGTAATCGAGAGATAAGAAAATGGTCAAAGGTCAAATTTTTACTTGTAACAACTTGATTCAGCAATACTGGTTAAAACTTCCATGTTCATACCCGATACATCTTAGAAGAAAACGTTTTCAAAATATTTAATGACTTTATATTATTTTCAAGACATGAAAAGCCTCGGGGAAGCCTGAGCAATAAAAGAAACAGATGTGCAGATACATGGAAAAAGCCCAGCCAGGCACTGGTTGTCCAAACCTGTGATGACACTGAGGAAGCAAAACACTGTCTCAAAATATCCCACAGCAGGCAGAAGAAGGAAAGGTTCACAACACTCAACTGTAGTGAACGTTGGTTTCTTATATTACCCTAAGAATGTGATGGGGCCTCACAAATTTAACCAGAGGGATCTGAAGGAATATCCATGTGATTGCAAGCCAAGCAAAATCTCCTTCATCCGAAAGAAAAGAAAAATCCAGGGAATTTAAACACTGTTGCTGCTGTTTCCACTTGATGTCAACCCTTTACATACGCAGTGATCTGGATCAGAAATCTAAACCCCCAGGACAGCTGGTTTAGTGACCTGTTTAAATATGACTTAAAGATTTTGTGCCTACAACAAACTACATCCAGCAGCAATGTCAGGATGAATAAACTTCCCATGCAGAAAAAAAGAACACAAGAATAAAGGAAAAAGAAAAGAGGACAATGCAATACTAATATATAAACAAACTGGGTATGAATGAGATCAGGATTGTAAATATGAACTCTTAAACAAACAAACTGTAATATCATATATTTTTAAAGAAGAATTGGGTAATGGCATAACAGCCATTGCAAACGTCCGTATTCTTCCTGGAAAGGAGACGTGAATTATAACCAAGTAACAGCCTAGCTTATACATTCCTTTTCCACTCACATTGCTGCAAAGGCTCAGCGGTCGTATACACCCAGACAGAACAGATATGTAATGCTATCATTCAGATTTCGCATAAAATGGGTACAAGGCATCAGTAAACCAGGTCCAGCACATCCCTGAGGTTCAGCTCTGACAAAGTATTTCAAGAGAGAACTGGTCATTTTTTAGCCACTGAAATTACCATAAGATTAGCCCTTTAACTTCAAAACCTGCATGCTTTACCTTTCTTTCTGCCCTCTGCGTACCTGATGGTACCTACAGTCTTACTGACTCTTCTCTCAGGCCCAGGAACAATCACAGACAAAAGTGAACATCAAGATTTGGGGGATACTTTTTGCAAGTGGAGCAAAGCACAATGCAATTATGTTGGCTGAGGAACTGTTCGGCAAACACTGGGGAGGGGAAGAGCCAGACCTCTGCAGAGCTCCATTGAGACTGCAAGGTATTTCACACATGTAAGCAAAGCTGGCTTAGCAGACTTTTGCATCCAAAATGCCACAGCTGCCAGGTATGATTTTGAACAACTGAACAACTGTTAAAGGCCTGCTCATTGTGGGATGCTTTTTTTCTCTAGCAAATTTCTAATAATTTTTACATATTCATTTGCCAAGCTACTTTTACCGGCTTTAGTGGGAGATATTTTTGGACTTTTCATTCTCCACACTTTCCTCCTAAATGAAGAAGAAAATACTTAAAATGAAAAGTGACAGCATCTAGCTGGACCAACTTACAGAACTGTAGTCACCTATTCAGTCTTGAATATAGTGGTAGTTCTGGCAAGCATATAAAAAAACCCCAACATGAAATATTTGTTTGCCATTGGTGTCTTTTCTGCAGTACTCATGAAGCTGAGAAGTGGAGATACTCAGGAGGACAAAATTAACTGTAAAGAAAGCACAACTTTTCCTTCGCCAGTAGTCTTGGTAGCCGCAGTACACTATTACGTACTTTAAAAGGGCTGCTATTATTGTCAACTTTTAAGTGCATTGATTTTTAACACCAGAAAGAACAACATACTAAGTAGTGGCATTTCAAAAGGCCATTGCACAATTCCACCTTTGTTTTACACTGGATACTAATTAAATATCATTTCAGACAAGCAAGATTAAGCAAACTGTATTTTACTAGCTAAATCAAGACAACTGGTGCTTGTTTAGGACACAAGCTTGTTGTGTAACTCAAAGTTCCAAGTCCCATCCATCTGTTATTCAGATGGATATGGATATTTTCAGTCCTTATGTTCTTCCTTCCCTGACTAACTTCCCCACATTGACCAAGAGCAAGATAAAAGCTCTGGGGTGTGCCCTGCACAGCTGGGAATCTTCAAAAGGTCTCAATGTCCTGCTGTATTCAAGATTATACCAGATGAGTCCATGTAATAGAGACTGTCTCTAGTGTGTGATCTGATGTGCAAGTCTCCAGCTGAGATTCTCAGAACTTGAGACACCCAAACACTGATGCTCACTGACCTGCCTGAGAAAGGAAAGCTGCTGCTGCTGGTGGTTGCAGACTTCTTAGAAGCCATTCTTGGCCACTCAATTCTGCTTTAGCTCTTGTTTGGGTCACACTTTGAAGGTTTTACCTTCAAGCAAGCAAATTTTGCTTTGCTTGCATCCCACGAGGACCAGTAGCACCTTTAGTGACTGATCACACATGAAGACATTGCTGCAACCACTGCTTGGCCTCATCCTGTTCACCAGATGCTGAACCAGCAGCCGAAGGCCATCATCTCCCTTGCCTCAGTGGAAATGCTGACTGCACAGAAGCCCCATACGGGGCTTGAACTGATCCAGATCTCCTCTAGCTTCTAAACATCTGTGAAAGGCTTCTTTGCCAGCCTGCCTTGGCACCGGCACTTTTCTGCCACAGTGCAGCACACACTGAATCATTACTGAATTCTGCTTTCACAGAGCTGATTAGCTGAGACTATTACACATACAGTCAGTGGCACTGAAAATCCAGACTGAAAGTGAAAACTCAAATCACAGACTACAAAGAGAAGAAAGAGCACCTTTGTACTGCAGACTATCAGTACTTGTAAGCATCTATATCAGTTCCTATTGTCCTTAATGGCACTAATCTTTACATAGAAGTCCGTTCATCCCCCAGTTTAACTCCTCAAGTATAACTGCAATCAAGAAGGCAAAAGAAAAACCATACATCACCTTCTATGGCTCATTTCACTGGTTTATAAGAAAATCAAAGATTTAAACACTGCCTGCATTAGGAATTTCTATATACTAATCCTGCAAGAATGAAAGCTGTAATCTACTTAATTTTGTTGTATAATAAAGAGATCTTATATTTCCACAATCCTTATTGCTTGCAGTGATAAATGAAGCATAAAGATAGCAGCTGGGTATTCAAATGCTGTACCAGGTTTGCAGTTATTAAAATTTCATTTTCATTTATAAACTAAGAGCATTCTTAGTCATTAGTGGAAGTCATTAGAAAACTAAACATGGCATAATATTATTGAAACTTCGAATTTTATAATTTCTTATAATGCAATTCCAAAGAATCTGAGATGTTCCTTTCAAGTGAATGTCTGAGAGTCAAACGAAAATAAGTCATCTTCTTACTTAAAATTGCAATCTAAACTCATCCAAAAAGGATTAAAAATGTGGAAAACCCCATTAAGTTAAGATATTTGATAACAGTTCAAATTTCCATCTACACTTCTGCTGGTGCTGAAAAATAGCAACGTATTCACATCACTTTCACCATTGATGGAGAACTTTATTCTTCCAGAGAAGAACACTGTATAATTGCACTTAACTGGATTTGATAGAAGTGGTTTGATCCAGCTCAGATATATACATGCATAAAACTAGATGTCTTTTTTTCTTTCTATAATTGAGGTCTTAGGTTTGCTTTTCTCCTCTCAAACATTTACTTTAAATTCAATTACATTTGCTGATACGAAAACAGAAGGCAGATTTGTAGAGTATTAGATAATGATGACACTGGCTTTGGTTTGCAAAGCTAACTGAATATTAAGAACACATACAGAATATAAAAATAATTGCATGAAACACAGCAAAACTACTCCTGTACTTAACATTTCCATTCTCTCTGCTTTAAACGATTCATGCTTTGTTCCACATCACACCCTATACCAACAGCAAGATGTATGATCTTTTGCCTCTGTGAATTTATCAATAGTCTCTTCTCAGTCAAACAGTATGTGTAGAATAAACATTTATCTGGAGACACTTGAAGAATAGAATAGATACTTTGTTTAGGAATGCCGGTCTATTCTTTGCTGTTAGTCATCACTACTAGTAGGAGGTAAAACTTTAATGAAGACAACGCAGATGTACAGGTTCTGAATGCACATCAGCTCTGTGAGGTCAGACCCTTTGGTTTCATAGGATGCAACTACATCTGCAAATGTGCATGAAAATCTACAGACTCCTTTGCCCCCTTTCCATCAATAACTTTATTGATTTTTTTCTTTCCCCATGCAATAGCTAACACAAATTGCGAACAAACATCACAATGGCAAGACCTGTAAGATTATGTGTTATTCTTATTTGAGGCAAAGTGTGCACGCAGAAGCTGCATCTTTTATCAGAAAAAAACTTTTGGAAAAAAAACAACAAGTAAAAGATCCCCTCATTAAGCTGTCAGACACACAAGACCTTCCTCCAGTCAACTATCAGTTGGTCTAATGAACGGTATAACTCCCAATAAATCTTGTTATGCTTCTATCCTTGGAGCAAACCTCTTTAATGCCTGGTATCAAATTTATTTTATAAAATGCTATTGTTCAATATTATTAGATCCTGCATCTGTCAGTGCCAAGCTTCATGATAGCCTTACTCAGTCATGGTAGCCATGTTTCCCAGGGTATACTCTATGATCAGTGTATGGCACAAAAGAGTCTCAAATACATAAACAAAGTGAGTTGGTTTTATGGGTTTTTTTAAACCACAAGCAATTTTTGGAGCTGCAGCAGCTTTAGGCTTTGCAGTTGTGCATGGGGCAGGTATTTCCTCGGCTTTTTTGAAAGTGGTTTCATTTGCAAGCAGTCAATAATGTAACTGGGTAGCCCTGTAACATGTTACTACCATGCCAACAAAAGGCCATAAGCTTTGAACAGAGGTTGCAAAGTCATTGAGGCTCATCAGGCTCACTCTGAACCTTTCTTGATCTGCCTGCAGCTTTGTTTTACTAGAGTTAGCTGTAACAGCAATAATCTCAAATAGAAAGCAGTAACACAAGCAGTTATTTTTTTGTAGAATAAATATAACTGTAACACGATGTAGTATAAAGCTATGCAAAGCTAGGATAACATGGGTCTTAAGAGGTGGAGACACAGGAGGTGGCGTAGAGGAGTGCAGGCACGGGGTGATAGCACAAGAGGTGCAGGCTGGCACTGAAGACCCTACAGCTGCAAACAACTTGCCAATGGACAGTTAAAGAAGGGCAGACCTGAACCTGGACAAAACTGGTTTTAGAGGCAATGAAGAGAGCAAAGACATAGTATCTAGCATAATTATGTAAAAGCCACCATGTATAATGTGTTTAGGCGCAATGTGAAGATGCAGATCGATGAAGAATCATAGAATCATAGAATAATTTGGGTTGGAAGGGACCTTCAAATGCAATTGCAACACTCCTGTAATGAGCAGGGACATCTTCAGCTAGATCAGGTTGCCCAGAACCACAGCCTGGCCTTGAATGTCTACATTCAAGAAAGAAGGTGTAAAAGCATGTTTACTGACATACAAAAGGACCCAAAGTGGATCCTAGAGTGACGAAGAAGAAACCATGAACATGACTTAATGGAACATTGGAACTGGCTGCCCAGGGGAGTGGTTGTTGAGTCACCTTCCCTAAAGGTATTTAAAACGTGGCACTTAGGGATACTGTTTAGCGGTGAACTTGGCAGTGCTAGGTTAATGGTTGGACTTGATGATCTTAAAGGTCTTTTCCAATCTAAATGATTTTATGATTCTGTGACCATCATAACACCCCCTCAGACCTCACCAAAATGAAATCACCCACCTTAGGACCCAAGGGTGCATGGGAAGGGGGAGCATAACATCATGAAAATGGGAGGAAAAAATCTGAACTGTATTAGTATTCTTTCTTTCTATGTAATAATTACATCTGGACTAACTATTAGACTTCCCAGATTTCAGAAACGCGAACAATACATTTGTGGCTACGCATACACACATGGAGCAAAGCGGGTGGGTGAACATATGTTTCTAATGAAAGGCTTGCAAGAAAGAAAATCAGAAATACATTCACAGCTACAACACTTAGGCTTGTCTCTCCTGGAGATGAAGGCATCTGCTAGCACTTAAGGATATGAAATGCATATTGAAACTGACTTTTATCATTCAGTAGGAGGACAGACACGTCCACTGTACCAAACAGCTCAGGAAAAGAGATTGGACACATCCATTCATCATTCCCATGAGATGAAGTTTGCTGTAGCAGGCAATCAAATTAATTAACTGCTGAATCTAATTTACCCAATTTCTTGTTAATTCTCCTATGGGCTGATTATTAAGCCTGACAAATTCCAGCCCCAAAGCACTTTGCTTGAAAAAATAATAATTAGCAACAGGAAAAGAGGGAGTGAAAGTTGGGACTCCAAAATAGATGTGGAAACCATTGCTTTATTTTCAGAAATAGAGCAAATGAAGCAGCTTTGGAACTGGTTCATCGGTTGTGTTTAAGCATAATATTTCAGATATAAAACTAGGGAATAAAAAGCATTTAGTAGAATAGAAATCAGTGGAGTGGGGCAGGAGAGCTGGAAATGTTTAATATTTTTGCCAGGAACTAGACACCCAGACCACTCATTAAAATCTGCTGCTTGACTCAGTAGCCAGTTAACTACCATAACCAAAGGAGCTTTAAAGGCCACTGAAAACTGCTTCTCCCAGATCAGGGTTGTTCAATCATGTCTAACCTGCCCTGTTGCCTTTGTGCTGGGTGATGGTCCACAGCATTTTAGCTCAGGGTTAGGCCAATATTTAAAGCATGTCCCTCTTTCATTGGAGCAGCTATCTGCTGAGGCAACTCCATAGAGTCTCTGCTCAAAGTCCTGCTGTTTGTTTGTTTTAGCTTTACGAGCCCTGTGTCCACATTTCACTAGGATATAGGTTAGAAAATGGTGCTTGAAGAAGAAAACAAAAGGAACAGGCCAAAACAACTTGAGAATGGTTCGAGATCATCTTTGGAAACGGAATGTACACAAGTCCATGGGACCTGATGAAATCCATCCGCGGGTCCTGAAGGAACTGGCAAATGAAGTTGCTAAGCCACTGTCCATCATATTGGAAAAATGATGGCAGTCAGGTGAGGTTCCCGATGACTGGAAAAAGGGAAATATAATCCCCATTTTCAAGAACGGAAAAATGGATGAGCCAGGGAACTACAGACCAGTCAGCCTCACCTCTGTGCCTGGCAAAATCTTGGAGCAGATCCTCCTGGAAGGCATGCTGAGGCACATGAAAAACAACAAGGTGGTTGGTGACAGCCAGCATGGCTTCAGTAAGGGGAAATCCTGCCTGACCAATTTGGTGGCCTTCTATGATGGGGCTACGGAGCTGATGGACAGGGGTAGAGCAGTTGATGTCATCTACCTGGACTTCTGCAAAGCATTCGACACTGTCCCACATGACATCCTTATCTCTAAGTTGGAGAGACATCAATTTGATAGGTAGACCACTCGGGGGATAACGAACTGGCTGGATGGCCACACGCAAAGAGTTGTGCTCAATGGCTCAATGTCCAGCTGGAAACCAGTATTGTGTGGTGTCCCTCAGGGATGGGTGTTGGGACCAGTCTTGTTCAACATCTTTGTCTGTGACATGGACAGTGGGATTGAGTGTGCCCTCAGCAAGTTTGCAGATGACACCAAGCTGTGTGGTTCGGTTGATACACTGGAGAGAAGGAAAGCCATCCAGAGGGACCTTGACATGCTTGTAAGGTGGGCTGATGCCAACCTGATGAAGTTTAACCATGCCAAGTGCAAGGTCCTCCACCTGGGTGGGAGCAATCCCAGGCACAGCTCCAGGTTGGGCAGAGAAGAGATTCAGAGCAGCCCTGTGGAGAAGGACTTGGGGGTGTTGGTCAATGAGAAACTTAACATGAGCCGGCAGTGTGCGCTTGCAGTCCAGAAAGCCAACGGTATCCTGGGCTGCATCAAAAGAAGCGTGACCAGCAGGTCGAGGGAGGTGATCCTGCCCTCTACTCTGCTCTTGTGAGACCTCACTTGGAGTACTGTGTGCAGTTCCGGGGTCCTCAACATAAAAAGGACATGGAACTGTTGGAACAAGTCCAAAGGAAGGCCACGAGGATGATCAGGGCTCTGGAGCACCTCCCGTATGAAGATAGGCTGAGCAAGTTGGGGCTGTTCAGCCTGCAGAAGAGCAGGCTGCGTGGAGACCTCATAGCATCCTTCCAGTATCTGAAGGGTGGCTATAGGGATGCTGGGGAGGGACTCTCCATGAGGGACTGTAGTGATAGGACAAGGGGTAAGGGGTTCAAACTTCAACAGGGGAAGTTTAGATTGGATTTGAGGAAGAAATTCTTTACTGTAAGGGTGGTGAGGCACTGGAATGGGTTGCCCAGGGAAGTTGTGAATGCTCCATCGCTGGCGGTGTTCAAGGGTGGGTTGGACATAGCCTTGGGTGACATGGTTTGGTGTGAGGTGTCCCTGCCCCTGGCAGGGGGGCTGGAACTAGATGATCTTAAGGTCCTTTCCAACCCTAACTATTCTATGATTTTATGATTCTATGATTTGTTGGTCACAATCCATAACCTGTAATGTGAGCACTTTATCGCTGAGGTGTTTTTGGGTGGAGATTCTGGGCCTGTTTCAAGAGCACGTACAACTTTCAGATGGCTCAGAATGGCAATTTTAATAAATGTTGAGAGACTGGCCTCCTTTGCATTCACATGGTAGCCTCTATTCAGGGAACTGCTGTCCAGCTTTTAAACCAAAAACCGCTATGACTGCCAGGAGAGATATTTTCATTACATAGACTATGTCTCTAAACTTGCCTTCTGCTGAGCTTCTGCCAGAAACAGAAGCATTTAGCAGCTCCTGGTGTTCATTGTAAGAGCTTTTCACCAGCTAAACTTTGACTGATGGCTGCAGCAGACACAGGCTGTGTTTACTGTGCAGCTGCGCTTATTGTGATGTACAGACTTGCTACGATACTGGGTTCTGCTAATTAGTCCTTATATAAATAGTCTATTTGATTGTGGACAAGATTCTAGAGCTGTCAGGACAAGCCAAAGAAAACCATTAATTATAGAAGAGCTGAGCTCTCCCTCTACAGATTTTCAGAGAAGGAGAGTGAGAGGATCAGAGGTCAGGCTTTGCCAGGCAGAAGTCACAGTGACTCTATTGGTACTACTTGCACAGAGGGGTGGAATACAGGACCAAAGAGTTTTAAGCTTTCACTTATAGAAAAAAGAGACCATAAATCTACTCATAATGAGATCACAAGGGTACCACTGAGATCACCTGTTCAGATCTTTGGTGCAACACAGATCAGACTGGTTTAACCACTTGTGCACTCTGGTCAACATGGAGGGAGACCTCTCACTTCACTTTAGCCCTTTCTATATGCCAAACTGAGCTGTCAAGAAGCTCAATATTGTAGGACTGTCCTTTAAAGCATGTTTTGGGCACTGTACCTAAGTGAATGTTCTCAGCTGGGGTTCAGATAGAGTATGAGTAATTACACCTGAACTGCAGTGTTCCTCTCATAAGAACTGGATATTCACTGGATGAGTCTGTAAGATGGAGAATTTTCCTTTGGCAAACTATGTCAATGCTTAATTAGCTTGGCCTGTACAAAACTGTACTTATTACCAGATAAGAGCATTTCTAGAAGAACAACTTGAGAAATGTCCATGGGAAAATGACGTCTTCTTTTGCATTTCACCCCAGTTTGTCTGCTTTATGATTTAACTTTTTATCCCCACTCAGGCCAACCAGTCAGACAAAATGACAGCTCCTCACAGCTGATAAGCAAATAGATTTTGGAAAATGTCTGAAGTATTTCACCTTCACCTGTTCATTCAGAAGTCTCCAACAGTCATGACATAGGTCGTTGCCTCATGACCACATTCATAAGGCATAAAGGCTGCAGTCCTTAGCTGAAGTACAATACCACCCCATGACAATCCTGAACATGGTTCTTCAAGCAAATGTTCATGACAGAAAAGCTGCATTATGGATTAACTTCAATTAAGTAGAATGTTAAAAAAAATAGTTCAAGATTTTGGTTTTTTTATTAGAAACACCTGACTCACTGATTTTCGGCCTTGACTTCCATCTCCTGGATTCTCACATCCAGAGAAAGAAAGATTATGCTATATAGATATACAGTCCCTTTGTGTATGTATTTTTGATACACTTTTCCACATCCCATTTGATTTTTAATTTCCTAATGCTCATTAAAATAATATCAATAACAAACAGCTGCTTGCAAAATCAAGGTAAAGTAACCTGAGTTCTCCCTTGAGCTGACAGAAAACTCTACATACCACGTTTCTTTCAACATGTCTGTACTGTCCCTGGGGGCCCAAACCCATCTCATTTGAAGCCAGTGGCAATGCTCTCATTGACTTCACAGGGCCAAGCTCAGGACTGATGTGGTTGCAAACCAAAGGTCAAGGCTTCTGTGGCTCTATTGAGACTCAGCTCAAGGCACACCCTACAACAGAGGCACAGTGGATTTTGCCTCACGTGGATAGAAGGAGCCATTGACCTGCTGGCCTCCGATCTCTGGCAGAGGCAGTGGGACATGGCTGTTTTGCCACCCCTGCAAAAACTCACTCACAAAACACCCACTACCATCAGATGCCAGGGGGTGTTTAAAGCATAATATGGGCTCCTTATGTAGAAAAACAAGGTTTTCAATTTTTTTTTTTCTATCACTTCAAGTGTTGCTTCTTCTTTACACCTCTGGGCTGTCTAGATGACTAACTCTTCACAACTGAACTAAAACTACATCAATAACATTGTTGCAGCAGCTTCTGAAATTTTAAAAGGTAAAAGCAAAGGAAATGTTCAATCTAAAAACCAAACCCCAATCCAATCAGGAGATGGTGAGAGGTGATTAAAAAGCAAGCCAGCTGCAGATGAATGTTGAGTTGAGTTGAAGGTGGGAAAGCAGCAGCTTTTGAGTATGAAGCGACAACAGGGCTCTCTGGCATATATATGTAAAAGTATATATGTAAAAGTATATATGTATGTGCTATACCTTGTTCATGCTGACGTGCAGGGCTGGCCATGGTCCAACTACCTTCACACTCTCCGTTTCTATTTTCTTCAGATGAGAGGTTTCATCATAAAAAAGGGGAAGTCCTGAGCTCAGTTCTAAAGAGATGCCCAAAGGAAAGAAAGAAAAAGAAACAGTCTGAAGGGAAGCTACAGAAGAACTGCAGAGCAAGACACCCAACTGCATTTGAAAAGACAGCAGTCAGCAAACCATGCTCCCTGTAAGACCCTCTAAAATGCTTCAGAATTATGCCTATTGGGTCATTTTGCTTTTTTCTATTTAGCAAACAATTCCTCCCCCTCCTCCTTCTTGCCCATCCCTTCATTTCAGCAGGGCTTTTGCCAGCTTTGGGCTAGACACTTCTCTCCTTACCTCCCCCTCACCACCCCTCCGTATTCTAAAACTCAGTTGACACCAGAGGGATTATTTATGCAGCCAAGGTGCCACTCTCGGAACATGTGATGTGTAAAGAGATCAGAGTATAGCTTTTGGCTTCTCTCAGACATCTTTATTTATACGCCAGCCTCTTTAAGACTGTTGTCAGGAATTTGCTGTACTTTGTCAACAGAGATTCTGAGCAAACCACCGACAGAGAAAGACAAGGAAAAACATTTCTTGAGACAGCCCTGAAAGGTCTCTGCAACATCTTGGGGATGGTGTGGCATATATATATGTATATTTGCAGGTACTCTGAAAAAAATGAGCTTCAGCATGCGATGATTTGACTGATCTCTGTGTCCTCCTGTATTTCTTTTTACCATGGATTCGAGGTAATAACAGTTGGGAACAGTCTGTAATCTCTGGAGGCTGATTCAAAGCCCACTGACATCAATAAAAACCTTGCACTGACTGCAGTTTAGCCTGGATCGGGTTCGTAAGCTGTCCTAAGAATATTAAATATTACCCATTCAAGATCTAATTCTACAGCTGTTTAAATATACATTAAGAGCTTTGCTGACTAAAGACAAGCTGCTAAAACCAGATTATAGAGACATAAGAAAAAAACGGTGGTTTTGGCATTATGAAACATTATCAGACCCTGAGGTAACAATATCCTAGAAGGGGTTACAGTATCAGCATTGACCTCCCATTGGTGGTCTCTCATCACAAGGTAGCGATGCAAGAATTTGCCATTTCTCACACCACAGCTGCTTCTGTGGATATGACACTGTGAAACTGCCCGATGATATCTGGGAATAAATCACCACAGCTATAAAATAAGATATGACAATGTGTTACTTGGGGGGTTTTTTTGTGTGTGTTTGAGTGGTTTGGGTTTTTTTTTTTTTTTTTTGTTTGTTTGGATGAGGTTTTTTCAGAAATAGTCATTCTATTTCCCTGTCAAGAAAGACCGTGGAGGGGAAAAAGTGTCTTATTTAAATTACTTTATTTAAGTCTGCTATGATTTAAAACTGATTTTTAAACTGTATTTTCGTTTGAAGGGAGAGCTCTGGAAAACAAGGCAGCCACTGCAGCCTTCTAATGCAACCTTGAAAACAGATCAAAAAGAAAAAAAGGCAAAAATTTGAAGTTCTACGCTACAAAAGGCACACATTTCCTGAGTCAGCATTAAGTCCTGGCAAAATCAGGCTTTCATGTCAGGAAAGGATCTGGCAGCACTGGGGTCTTTTAAATCACTGTTTTCAGCCTGAAATTCAGTCTGTACTGCATCATTCTCCGCTCAGGGTTACACGAGGACTTTTGTAGTGAGCAGTTCAGGAGTAGAGGATGCCTATTTTTAAGTGATAACCTGCAAGCTCAGCCCAGAGTTCCAGAGGCAAGCTGGGCTCCCTCTTCTCGTTCATCACTTTCCATCATAAAAATTCAGCAAGCTACATTGCACACTTGTTGGCATCTGCTGTCAGTGATAGCCCCAGCTGCTGCCAGTAGATCTGCTCATGTGCATTTGGTAATCCCTGCACGACGTTGCCATGCCGATTAGGCTCAGCAAGCTGCTCAACCCCCCTGTGCGGTAGCGATGGCGCTGTAAGGCTAAGTGCTGTTGAATACAGCAGTCCTTGGGACCGGGATTCTGTGAATACACCAGGGCAGGATCTGCTGCATAAACGACATGATCTCTTCACATTAGCTTTGAGGTGAAGGGCAGCATCACAAACACAATCATCAGGCTGAATGCAGGAAAACAACATCTTCTGCTGAACTGCCTTCATAAACACACATGTCAGATTTGTTTCACCGGGTTTCGCTTCCTCCAGTAATTGAAGTCGACACATTACTTGGAATGTGAAAAATCGGGCAGGTCTGGCCAGGGTTTGTTTTTCATAACAAAATCTCAGGCTGTGTGCTTGCTGAGAAACAAGCACCAGTATCTAAAGGGAACCTTGGCTGGGCATGTTGTCATTTCCCTCTCTCCTGTCCATGTTCTGTGAATTGGACTGGAATTCTGGCATTTATCAGACTAAGTGGAGTAAAGGCACATGCTTCTCCCTCTGTTGACACGAAGCCATGTACATATTGATGGGTCACGCCATGGTCCACTTGAGAAGAATTTAAAGCCACCTCAGAGGCAAGTCCAGTCTGTAGGAAGTGGAAGAAGTCACAAACTGTCTCTGATCCCTCGCAAAACCACAGGGAAGGCAAACTGAAGTGCTGGTGTGCACGGCCTCTCCTCTGTCAGCCTCATGAGGAAGTTTCCACTAGGACAGTGTATTCTCCCATGCTCTCCAGGCATTTCCACTTGAGATATTTTGGTCACAAGCACCCTCTTCCCCGAGACTGTCCCCAGGTTAGTGACCATTTACTTCCTAGAAATGCTTTTACAGCAGTGGCCTTTCCACACAGCCTGAAGCCAGACATCAGCCCCCCATGTCCCCATGTTCCTGACACAGACCCCTGATAGTGCCTCCTCTCTGCCTGAGCAATTCTTGTCCCACACTGCCACATCTGCTGTCCTAGATAACAGACTGACAGACAGCATGCTCCTGTTTCAGCACATAGACCACAAGCCTTTTCTACATGCTCTCTACAAGATGGTTTTCTCAGTTGAAACAGCGTGAGCAGCATTTTAATGAATCCATTAAAAACAAACCGAACCAAAGCAAGCCCCCTGAGCACCAGCCTTGCAAAGGCACCTACACCTCTCACCTCAAGCTGCAAATGAGTAACTTTGACTCTGTTCTAAGGAAAGTGCTCCTGCCCACACTGCCACCACTCTAACAGAGTAAACACGCGAGGTCTAACTGCAGACCGGCCTTTCAAGGAAAATCATGTTTGTGCCTCAGGCTGCATCTCCTCAGGGGATCAGTAATGGGTTGCTGTGGGGCAGCATGCCTGCATTAAGACAAGCTAGAGTGCCGTATGTACAGCTGCCTGAAGAGCTCAGCTGGACACAGCCAGCATGCCTGCTCCATAGATTCCCCTTGGAGGTGCCCCATTCTTTTCTGCTCCCTTAGAGAAACCAGGAATTGGCATTTGGCGCTAGTGGCGTTAGGCCATGTCAGGAACTAGCACTGATTCCCTTTTCTCTAATCAAATAGCTAGCATGAAACAGCCTTAAGCTGACAAAACAAAGAGAAAGGTAAATCTATCTCCAGGAATAGGTGTTCCATGAAAGTCTTGTCTTGGTTGTTGAAACCCCATTCAGAACACTGCAGCTGCTGGACAGGCTGCAGAGGCTGTGCCCCCAGAGAGCTGTGGGATTTGGTGGAGACAGCTTGTCCTTCCCATGCTTGGGGAACACAGCCTCCTCAGCCCCACATCTCATCTTGAAGGTAGGCACTAGGCACAAAGAGAATCGTAGAATCCTAGAATGGTTTGGGCTGGAAGGAACCTTAAAGCTCATTTAGCTCCAACCCCCTGCCATCAGCAGGGACACCTTCCACTAGACCAGGCTGATCAAAGCCACATCCAGCCTGGCCTTGAACACTGCCAGGCATGGGGCAGCCATACCTTCTCAGGGCAACCTGTTCCTGGGCAAACCTGCTCCTGATGTTTTGCTCTTACATTTTTCTAAGCTGTTTCTAAGGTTATTTCAGCAATAAAGAGGAGTAGGAAAGCAGTGCAGCCTAAAAGGAGACACAGAGCTGGAACAAGCACCTTGTACTGTGGTTTTGGTGTTGTTTCAAATCACCTTCTGCTCTACAAGTGAGCCCAGCCCGGCGAGGCAGTGGGGAGGTGGAGACTGCAGCACTGCTGGGGCAGAAGCTGAGTCCCCAGGGGCTGACATGGGGCTGTGGGCCACAGGCAGGATGGGTGGAGCCCCTTTGAAGGGGACAGGGCGATGGGTCTGCAGCGTCCTCAGGGATGGAACACTTAGCAGCAGCAGAGCTGGCTCTGACCCAATGTCCTGGTGTGCTTCACTCTAATTTGGGAAAGAAAAACATGGGCTGGCAGACCCTGCAGAAAGGTCACTGCCTCCTGCTGCACTAGGCTGACAGCCCAGCGAGGCCATCCGGATCAGTCCTGCCAGCATCCCTCCATTGCCAGCACTCAGACACACCTCGGGGCAGCCCATGAGCAGCTGGCTGAGGCCCAGAAGGTACCAGCAGGATGGCCTGTGCCACTCTCTGCAGTCAGGTCACTGCAGACCATGGCCAAGATACCCGTTGGCAGTGCTGGAGCATCCAGTTACCTGGCCAGGGCCTCTGTGGCAGCACCAAGGGGGGGTGCCACACCAGCCCTTGGCACTTCCCAGCACAAACTTATGCTCTCAGTGAGTGTTCAATCCATGAAAGAGGTGGGACAATCTAAAGTCACTCACCCAGCACTGTCCCTTACAAGATCCTGGTTCTGGGCTTTTGAAAGTTGTCAGATTAACAACACAGGCTGAAAGTTTCCAGAACTGATGCCTGTCTCAGGGTGATTTACAATTACAAAGGCAAGAACTGGGCAAAGAAAGAATTTATCATGCCCATGAAGCAAGGAAAACAATAGGACATACCTTGTTTTGCTCATCTTCTGAAATTCTTACACAGCTTCAGCGTCTCACACACTGCAGAGTGCAGAGATTATAAATTTGGAGAGCAAGAGGTAGAATTGCTCAATGGCAGGGCTGTTTCTCTTCCTGTGATAACCTATGAATATTTGGACAAGCTATGCACCCTTAAAAAAGCCTGTACATGTTTAGCTATGGAGACTTACAACCAAACTCTCCAAGGTTACATCAGGCATAGAAAGGCTTTTCTCCTCTTTGCTTTCTATAAGCCAAGACTTTCTCCACCAAACAAGCAAGCAGACTCCAGTCATGGTAGGTGGGGCTGAGCAGGAATTGTTCGCATTACACAAACTAAGAGCAAGATGCTGATTGCCCAGTGCTCCAAAGTTTTGGTTGTTCGTGCCTAGACACACAAGCAAAAGTCAGATCCAGATAATGAGGGCTGAGGGACAGCTGGGCAGATCAGCAAAACACAATAGCAGATGAGGGTAGGTTTGAGAAACTATACAAGTAAATAGCAACAATGAAAAGATAGCCTGTGCCAAGTGGCTAGAGACTCGGTATCTGTGACTAATTGGGTGTTTGTTCAGCTATGGAACACCAAACTAACACCGATCCCACAGCCCTGTAGCAAAGCCAGGAAATTGCAAAAATCCTGTCTCATTTGCACACACTTACAAAGCTAGCAAATAATAACAAGAAGCACATTCTTCAAGAGGGAAAACTGAAACACCGTGTCATTTTCCTTTAGTTTCCTTTGCCTTCTTGCCAGAGACAAATCACAGCAGCACAGTTACCGAAAGGACATTTACTGGAGTACACTTACTGTTTGGGTTTGGAACAGCAGAAACAATGTCTTTGCTCTCTGGAGCAAGGGCACCATAGTTCGCAAGGTGGTGGTGATGACGGTGGTGATGGTGGTGCCTTGCAGGCATTTTTGCAGAATACGGTGTTCCCCCGTTC
This sequence comes from Ara ararauna, assembly GCA_028858755.1. Classification (NCBI taxonomy): domain Eukaryota; kingdom Metazoa; phylum Chordata; class Aves; order Psittaciformes; family Psittacidae; genus Ara; species Ara ararauna. The sequence goes on along the minus strand of CM054377.1, from coordinate 69,358,949 downwards.
TCCTCAATGTTGAACTGATGCAGATCACTGTTGTTCAAAGGATAGCTACAAAATAAATTCAGTTCAGATTAGAGCAGCAAACAGTAGGACAAATGGTACTTTTGGACAGCGTGAAAACTTTCTTGGGTAAAAAATGCTTAGATTTTTGGTAAATAAAATTTTTAACGACTTATATCCCAAATCCTTAGCTTTCTGTTAACAGGGAACTCATAAGGTGAGGAAATAGGATGCCTCTTCTTGTTTGGTAAGATCTTATTAATAGAAATAGCTTTAATTTTACACACTATACAGCCTTTGCTGCAGCCCTATGCAGAGCCAAATTCTGACTGATGGAATACGATCCTCAAAAACATCAAAATTTGTCCTGCTGGGATTTGCAACTTTAGGAAAGTGGGATAGGAAAGTGGACAGGCAGCAAACAATAGCTTTTTTAAAGTGAAATTGACAGAAGAGCAGATCAAGGAACAGTCCCAGAACAACATTACGTTCCTGAGAAAGTTCGGGCCTCCAAATTCATGATGCAAAATAGCTGTATGAAAAACCTGTGACTTGGGAAAAATGTAGAAAGGTCCCATTGGAAAGAACAGGTTTTAGACGTAACAACATACAAAGTAGTGCATGGTCAAAAAGGAACTATATGTGTTCTGACAAACTAAGTGGGTTTTTTTAGCATATGTGTCGTCAGACAAACTGCTGTCAGTCTACAACATACAGAGAAATGGAGACATGCTGAAATCTTAATTCATCATATCTAACTCAGAAGTGTCAAATGACGCTGTTGGTTTTCCTCTCCGGTTTTAACTGCTGCTGTTTCAACTTACTGTTTGAAAGGATGATGAATTTCCAGAAATGACATTTTTGTCTCCATACCAGCAAACAAAAAAGACTGAGATAACTCTATGCAGATACTGCAGATGACTTGACCGCTTTTTCCTCAGAGGAATGCTTAAATTTTTTACAAGGTTTTAACTTATCCTATAGTATTACATTAGACGGTAGTCGCAGTAAATCAATTCATTCCAAGAAAAGATGAATCTCCTGCCCATTCAAAAAATGCTAAAGAAATTATATCTTCAGCTGTTATACTAACAGCAGCTGAAAACCTGACAGTATGGAATAAACCCAAACAACAATAATTAAGGAAACAATGAATAAATTATACCTAGCTACTTGTTACATATGTTCTCTGTAGATTACTTACTGATTCAAAGCAAAATTAACCAGTCAGCTGCAAAATAACACATCTGTCTATTTTCCAAAGATATGCTGAAGCATGCCAATTGGTACATCATTAATAACTGCTGTCTTCTTAGTAACAGCTTCTGACAACATGAGGCTTCTGACTGGGTAGTAATTGAGTAACACTTTTATGCTGGCTACTTTTTCAAAGCAGGAGGAGGGGAAGTGAATGTTGTGTATATTAATCTTGGCAGGTTCCCTGCACATAGCAACAAATGCCAATAAAGGCACTTCTGATGCCTTATTTGCCTTAAGGAAACAATACAAATAGGTGTCTGATCCACAGGGGACAGCTTTGGTGAGCTCAGATAATCCAGAACTGATCTGTCTTTGAAACTGCACTAGATCTTCACTGTTATAATCAAAAGAAGCAAGTACCTACTGGAGGAAAATGGTACAGGCTAATGAGATTGCACACTAATTGTAGCAGCTCTCCTGCACTCTCCCTCCGAGCACTTTGGATTGAAGTGACATTTTTTGACTGAGAGGATAGCTGGTTTTGTTCACGCAGTTAAAACCCTTATTGGAAATAGGACCAACTTTGAGTTGGAGCCTCAGCACATCCTTTTTTCAGTCTATGATTGAACATTTTTCAAGACCTAGACCCCATGTGCTTGGGAGTCGCATTCCTTTTACTCACTGGCAGGCTGGTTTAGCAGATTTTCAACTGGACTTTTCAAAATGAATGAGATCACACCAAATCCTTACACTGACTCCTTATATTGCTATGGGCATGAGGTAGCTTCCATGCTAAAATGGAAATTAGCTGAGCAACGGAATGAGACAAAACCCCTTTGGCATGAGGTCAAACATGCACCAAATTCTCTACATGTATTTTTTGACTGTTCAGAGAGGAGCACTCACACTATATAAAATCCAAGGAGACCATTAGTTCAATGAAGTAAAGAGCTAGCCCAGCAAAGCGGATGTTCCAGTATACACTGAAATCCTGGAGGACAGTAAGTTGCAAAGCTCCAGTCAGGCTGTCAATACCCAGGCAGTGCACTCTGATGTGAAATGCCATACGGAAATTTCTGGCCCATTTAAAAGAATGCAATCACCGATACTCTTCCATGGCTGACAGCAGTTAACAGATATTGAGGCAAACTCACCTCAGCAGTCAGTTAACTCTTGCACTTCAGATGGATGATGTAATTTAGGGCCACATTGGACATCTTAGTGCAGTTTCTACAAGGGTCATCTCTTGCTACAACATTATTATCATACATTGTATCTGGTTTTCACTTATTTTTTTGTGCTTCCACTGTCTTCAATCTACAGACTTGAGACTTTTCCCCTCAATGCATCTTTTTGCCATTAACTTTTTTTTCTATTGCTTGCTTCTGTCTGGCTTACCTGAAAAGGTAATGTGCTCATGCACTCTCCCCAGACCACTGATGCAAATAAATCACAAGTTTTAAGGAGCCAACTTTCTGGCTGCATCCTAAATCCTCTAGGTTTTCCACACTTGCTCCCTGGACATTGCTCTCAGACCATATGCATACATGGACAGGTATCGCTTTTCATCCTCCCTCTTGTATTTGCCTTTTGGCCCTCCTAGTATGCCAGTGCTATACCTTTGTTTTACCTTTCAATAGCAATTGGCTGTCCTGCAGGTTTCCTCTTTTTCCTCTGTTCTTAACCTGAGTAGTTTTCCCAACAAGCTCCAGTGCTCCTTATCCTACTGTCCTTCAAGGAAAATGAGGCACAGCCCCACAGGCTATTATGTAAAGGAAGAAAACATTTCTTCTTTCTCTGTTCCTCCCTCTGGCAAAGCACTTCTGAGAATTCTGTTACCGGAGGCTGAACCTTCAAAAGGCCACTGAAAGTTCACGAGATGCTTGGCATTGCCTTTAGCCTCAACCTCCCGCAATTACTTTCTTCTGACCAAAAAGGCAGCATATTGAGGAACAGGGCAAATAACATGCATTTTCTGACTACCTTTTCCATGTTCTTTTACCTTTCATTACATTCATTTTACATTACTAGTCCTTTACCCTAATTTTATACTCCTCGTCCTTTGCTTTAATAGCTATTTTCAATTGACATTCTTGTATTGCATGTGCTCCAGCCATCTATTGCCTCCCCAAACTATACGTCTAGTGTACCTGTTAAGAGATCATAGAAAAATGGGGAACAGAAAGGTGTTTGAAGGTCTTAATTATCCACCTTTCACCTGAAAATCAAACTAATCAAGCCAATGTTACTCTAACTGATTGGCTGAACTGAGCCTTCAACACCTTCGCTAGCAGAGACTTCATGACCCCCCTGTGCAGTCAATTTCAGTGTCTCGCCATGCCTACACTTACTTTCTTTGTTTATCCTGTCTCCTTTACTGCAATTTAAGCCTGCTATTTCCTCTCTCATCCATCACAGACACAGTGAACAGGTTATTTCTTGCTACAGACCTGTGTTTTTGAAAATGGCTCTTCACATCTCGCTTCAGAGTCTGAAGAGCTCTGATTTCTTCAATCGTCCCTCACAGATCACACATTTCCTACAGCTCTGATATATCTTGTCATCCCCATCTGCCCAACTGGCTCCAGCTCTGCTCCAGTATGTGGTGCTCAGAACCGGGTACCCCACTTCAGCTGAGGTTTTTAAGTACATTGGGAAGAGGAAGGGTTGCTTCCTATGTTCTACGGGACCTGATCCTGTTTCTGCACTGGAACTTTGACATTTACTTTTTCCTAAATAGCCTGGGGTCATGGATTCATGTTCATCTTCTGATCCTGAAGAACACCAGATCCCTTCCTAAACTGGCCATGTTTTCACTCCCCACAACCTCAGCTGTGAAGCAGATTACCCCTACCAGCACAAACATATAATCCCTCCTGAGCTGTGCCCTAAACTTTCTCATCTGCTAAGATCATAACCCATTCAGGGCCTTTCCCTCATCCACAGCATGCCTGGGGTGAGAAGGCTTCCCATTTTGGTGTGACCTGTGAGTGACAAGAGGCTTTTTAAACAAAGTAATTGCCTTTCCATGCCATCCTCCCAACTGCCATTCTCATTCTCCTGTCCTGTAGAACACAACTATGTAGCTCTGCATAAACATCTTCCACCTGCATCCCAGAGATGGCTTACTCCTGCAACCTGTCGGTGTCCCCTTTTTGAACACTCTTCCTACACACATCTCCCACCTGCCTGAAGTTACACTTGGATTGCAAATGGTGGGGCTCCTTTCTCTCCCCTCCTGGTGGGGCAACAGCAGAATGCAGGCTCAAACTACTGTGCCTCTTGGATGACTCTGCATTGAGTTTAGACCCTCCCTGCCATAACTGAACAGTGGTTTAAAAGCATCCCAGGCTTCTAGGTCTGGTTGTGATAAATAACTTTCCACAGTCACCACACCCACGTTTGTTCTTTGCTTTGAACACTGCTTCTGCACCAAACCACTGCAATTTTCCGATATTTAGAAACCCTCAAGCCTTACACAAACATCTTCACAACCCCTCTCACTCCTCCCCCATCTGCAGCTCAGAGCAAGCTTCATGCTGATTTGTGCTGTTTCAGCAGCTCAAATCCACACAATAGGCTTCCTGCTGAATGCACTGGAAGGCTCCTTCCAACCATATCATTCCCTAATAGGAGATATTATACCCACCGCGATATCGCAACAATACCTTCTCCAACATCAAAATGGGCTTTAGGTGTGCTCCCAAATGGCCGTCAGCGAAACGGCTAAAGTATATGTTAACATGTATGTACATGCATCAGTGTGTGTGCACGGAGAGACTCTCAGAAGTCTAAAGAAAGCAACCACTGCATGTGAAGATTCAGTGCAGCAGCTCAGGGATGAGATTTAACAGCTATGTTAAGCCAAACATTCATTTTTGTGCTTAGTCTCACCCTTTAAGGGAGGGAAGACTCTGGGTTTGTTCCCATACTTCAAAAGAAGCTTAAACCACCCAAACAACCCCAACCAAAATTTTAGCCAAACATTAAATGCGTTTAGAATCTCTCACACACCTTTGTGTTGCTAAAGCACATAAGGTAGCACAGAGAGCCTAGGAATTCACATACTAGGGAAATTTCCATGTGGAGAGGAATGAAGAGGAAATGGGAATGAAGAGGAAACGGGGATAGAAGGGCGGTGTTCTGTGTGAGTATTAATTAATAGCCAGAACCATTGGATTGAAGCAAAAGACTTTGAGAAGAGCCAGAAGCCAGTTTGCTTATATAAGAAGGAAATGTAGACCATGGCAGGAGGACTGCTTACAAAAGAGAGAGGATGAAGTTCCATTTTTGCAGCCAAGGACTGGGACACACAAAAGCAATGAGTTCCTAAGGAGGATTGGGATCACTAAAAGCAAACCTATGCCATTTTTTCTCCCTATACCATATAGCCAAGACCTCTCTGCCGGTCAGAACTGGCTTCCTAAACTGTGAGAAGTATAACTGAAGCTGAGCTGTTATGTTTCCACGCTCTGACATCACCAGATGACCAGAGACCTGGCCCATTTGCTTCCTTTAGGGAAGGCCTGGGAATATGTGTTTGAGCTGTCTCTCCCTGCTGCCAGGGATCATCAGCAGTTCCCATCCATTCCTAGGGATATCTCAGAAAGCGGAGGGGACAACCAGCAGCCTTCTCCCAGACAGACAGACAACCTAACCTTGGAAAGAAAGAGAAAATGGCCATGCAGAAATAAGTGTTCAGAAACGGTGACAGAGACAGGGGGAATTTCTCATGTAGGAAACAAAAGTATATGCAGCAGCTTCCTGCAGTACAGGGCGCTGAACTAAGTTTTGAAGCAGGAGTAATCTGGAATTCTCCGCAAGAAGAACAGAGCCTGCAGCAAAGCATGCTCTAATAAAATACTGAGAAACAAATCCCGGCTCCACAAAGCCATTGTCCTCACAGGTTTCACCTTCTCTACATAAAGATCATTAAAAACATGCTGCCTTGCAAAACGGTCACACAAAATATGCCCAGGAGGAACTAAACTTGCTCTTCTTCATTTACAAATGGTTTTAATTGATCATAATGCTAGCTAATGATATTTAAACACCTGTCAAAAATTTTCATTGTCCCTGATGTCCTTGCAGACGAGAAAAACTCTGAAGAGCAGATAGAAAATTTCCTAAAACAGATTAAATCCTCCCTGAAGTCAGTGCTGCTTTCCCCTTTCAGTCACAGGCAGACAATGTATGTCTGTCATTGGGAAAAAAAACAGCTTGGAGTGGCTAATCCAAGAAAGATAACTCAGGTTAAAATAGGAGCAAACCAAATGAGGCCTCCAAGACAGCCTGTAGCTGATCTTGGCTTGCTAACCATGCTACAGCCTTTCATACCACTTAACCCATTAGGTAACTCGGGTCCTGCGAGCTAAGCACATCCTTATCTTTCTCCTTTCCTCAGTATCACATACCTGCTAAAGCATGTAGACAGAGATGCAGGCATGGGCCTAAGGCTTAGCTAATAAAGGAGAACATGAGAAACCATGGGATGTGATAGAAGTTGCTGCTGGATATGACAGATGGAAGCGTAAGCACCTAACAAATGTTACAGATCATGCCCTGAAGGATTGCCAGATTTCACAGGAGAGCTACATGAGAAATGGACAAAGAGCACTAAAGGGGAATAACAAGGATGTTTTTGGTGAGAACAACCATGCAAGGCCAGCACTGTCTAGGAAACCAGAACAGTAACACCCCATGAGGGCCAAACTACCTAGGTAGCCTTAGAAAATCTGGGCCTGGACTTACAGAATGGGGAGCAATGCAGGGGAAAAGCAGGGACAACTGAGGAGACAAAGGAAGGGAATGTTCTTCCCTGTGTACATCAGAGAAGAACAAGCCACCCATAAGCAAGCTGCTGGTCAGTATGCTTGGCTGGTCAAGCTGGGTTCAACTGTAGCCTAGGCCATCTTCTTAACTGTACTCCAATTATCTCTGGGAGTATATGCAGACAGGATTGAGCTCTCGGTGCTGCTATATGTGTCAGTGGCTGCTGGTAAAGGCACTATTCTCCACCCCTTTTGTCTGTGTGGTTGGATGAATGTGTGCTCTATGTGCATTTATATCTCTGGAATACATGCTAACCGTCTCTATAGGCTGAGCTTAGAAACCAGGAACTACAGCAGCCTCACATCTTGCAGATCAGGAAGGTGAAATCACTTTAGCTTTAAAGCAAATTCACTGGATTTGGCTTCCCTTAACAATAAGCTCCCATCTTACAAAATCTCCTTTCTGTCTTTGTCCCTGCAAAGCTAAAATACCTGGAACCCCCCCCATGTTTACAAAGAAATTAATCAAACTGTAGAAGTTTCATACTTCTAAATTATCTACATTCTGAATATTGCTAATGCCCTACAAAGAAATACATGGCCTTCTGAATTTCAGTAACCGGCTATAACTTCAAAGCCCAGCATGTATACCTGAACATACCTGACACTAGTGCCACACCAGTGACTTCAGATTAGGTTATAGGTTTTTGCCCTTTTAACACGCTACCAGTGAAGCCAGTTAGCTGCTCAGCAGGCAGCATTAGCAGGTAAAAGTAAGACAAAAATCAATCATTTAGCACAGCAAAGTGTTTCTTATTTACAAATCTGCAAGTTGTCCCATCTCTGCTCTCACTGCAACACTTGGGAAACTCACCTGAGTTATAGCAAGAAACCGTTCACATCTTAAAAGTGATTTTCAGACATTTTTTAAAGTCACAAATGGAGAATGAGAGACACATTAAATACAACAGTAGAATCTGAAAATGAATGATAAGAAATGGCTCCCTCCTGGGCTCAAACTTTTGATAGAGAAGCAGCATCCAGCTTTACATTCAAGTTCCTTGAAGCCTTGCTTCAGATCAGCCTTGCTCATTGATTCAGTGAGCTTCAGGCGCTGAAGACACAGACGCTGAAGTCTCAAAGCTCCCTTGCCTCCTTCATTCCTCTTCTCCATTCCCACGGTCTCTAGCAGACTTCATTGCTTTTTCTTTTCCAGTTCCTCTCATTGCACATTCCACTGTAAAACTCTGCTTCTCATAAACCGTTTTGTTTCCCTGGTCCATTTCTATCCTGAGCTTTTCCTTCCTGTCTGATTCCTGCACATCTACTGATGAGAAAGACTTGGCTCGAGGACACAACCATGCTGGCCCTGCTGTCTGCCAGTGAGGCCTCAAAATTCAGGGGCTTGGCCCCTGGAGATGAAATGAAACACAGCCTCTGTGTCATCTGTTTAGCTACTCAGCTCATTGCTACCTCAATATACAATTTAGAGAGCACTGGAGATTTATTAGTGCTTTGTATTTCTACTCCTCTAAGGTTCGCAAAACTGCAGAAATCAATAATGGCAAGGAAACCACTGTGGTCATAATTCCACACAGCCTGTTACAGGTTTAGTGAGGAAAAAGAAAGATTTCTAAACAATTAGCTTCTTATATAGAGTTTAATTGTATTAGATCAGTGCTTCCTACTACTAATTAAGTATGGCTGCTTCTTTCATTTTCTTCAGGGCACAGGAAGTAAAATATTTTTCACTGCCTCATTAAAAAAAAGTATCTTTTTTTTATAATCCACCAACATATGACATCATTAAGGCAGGAACTCCATGTTTTTCCAACTGTTCCTCTAATGAAACATCTTTTCTTGCTTAATCCAATACATCTTCACCTTTGATATGATGAGCTGCAGGTTTTGCTGTTTGATAGTTGAAAGTTGAAGGTCGTATCACTAGTGCTAGAAAGTAGGAAGAAGAAAAAGAAAAGGGGAAAGGAAAAACCAAGCCTATTACAAACTAAAAAGACAGAAAGTACAAAAAAAAAAAGTATCCAAAGTGGAAATGCAATTGTGGTGGCAACTTGAAAACAGAACCCAAGGGGCATTTCCACTGGTTCCCCAATAGGCTTAGCTCAACATCTATCTTAGTTTTAAATTGGCATATTTCTCAGTTCTCAGAAGGTGTGATGACTAAGACTGTTATCATGAATGCTGCTTCTGCTAGAGAGAAAATGAACTAGATTTCTTCTGAAAGACACATGCAACAGATCATGGAAGAGAAGATGCCACCAAACCAAAAGCAGCCCCACAGAGTTAAGAGAAAGCCAGTATTCCAGAAACACAAACCAAAGAAGTAACACTGGGTCTAAGATATCAGGCTGGTGGAACTTCTCATCTTCATCAATCTGTGTGCCAAGACTGCCAAGATTGTATCTGAAAAAAACAATTAAAACACCACCACCATCTTTAGGAAATGTGGATGGGAAATACAGTATTAAAAAAGAAAAAATAAATAAAAATCCAATATTTTTTCCTCCTTTTCAAAATTGGAGGTATAATGCATTCAGAAATTAAAAGCAATATGCAAGTTATTACAGACATGCTTGCATTTTCTATAGCATGCACCTACTAATACACACAGTGGGCAGTGAACAGAGAGGCTCAACTTGTGAACTTCACCAACTAAATCTAGATTAACGCTTGTGAAACCAACTGTTTGAGAGTAAGTTGTTTTGCTTTAAAGGAGTCATGAAAGTCATTAGCAGTTGAGAGCAGCATTTAGTCTGCAGAAGCTTTATTACTGGAAGTGACTCATAGCAAGGGAGGTCTCTAGCTGAATCAAGTTTTCACCTGTTCTTTGCGACGCAGCAGCAACAAAAGCAACAGCACATGTAATCAGAAAGGAAGCTGATTTGGCCAGGCACTTTAAGGAACAACAAACAGTACATAGAAAACAACTGAAGCCAAACAAGGTCTTCATCATTTCCAAAGGCTGCTTTGCAATGTACTGCAAGAGGCAGGTAGAAAAGTGTGGTCCGTTCCTTTACCTGGTTTTTCTTATCTACTTTGAGTAGCATTGGTTTTGCCCAAAAGCTTCATCTTTCTATGTGTCAGGTGCCAGCTGAGCAAGGACGACTGGTTTTCCTGCAGGCCCTTTGACCCTAAAACTAGGGAGCATGCACAAGGGCACTGTGTTTTTCTAAGCATTTGCATTATGACTATAGAGAAAAGTGTTTATTCTGAAACAGCTCAAAACCTTGATTCTCACACCGTAGCACAAATTTGGCTGGGGTGCAGAGGCTTGACCAGCAAAACACTAGTTCAAGCTGGCTCTCAAAGCAGGACTAACGCAGTCTTGACAAAAAAGGTAGGGCCACGGTGGATCAGCCCTCAGCACACAGTCTGAGATGAATTTAGAAAACATACAGTTTCTACTTTATGTCCATTAATGCCATCTGATCTACAGCAGCTCTGACTCCAACAGTCTCTTTGGCTACCATTAGCAATGCTACAATGACAGCATCCCTCAAGTCTGCTGTCCTTGGTTCTCTTTCACAGAGCATGAGGAAAACCACTCATCACCGCCAGTCTTTCCAGAGATCTGGTGTGTCAGGTTGGATGGATGTGTGTCAAAACTTCTCTTCTTTGAGCTAGCCAGCCTGCTAGATACCCAAACCCGAATGACTTGTGGGAAACCTCCTCTGAAAACAGATGATTGCAGTGATGAATTGTCTTCCTCTTCCCCCCTCAGAGGGCTCCATCTAGCCAACTTCAACGCCTGAGGAGCAAGTGATATACTCAGTTTCACTTTTCCCCCTTAGACATTTCCCAGCTCACTCTCTGCCAGCAGCTCAAGTTCCATTCTCAAAATTACTTGCAAGCTCTAACACTCTTTCTCTTGCAGGCTGAAGGTATCTTCTGCAATATTCATCCAGAAGGAAGGCATTTTACATCAAAAGGCTATAATATACGCTTTGTTCCCATCCACAGTGCGAGAATGCAATCCTCCTTTTGGTCAATCTGCATGTAGGTTCACTGATTAAAGGGTCTGGAAGGACTTGTCAATTCTTCTCCTGAAGCGTGCAACCCCCCTGCTGCCAGCTTTGGAAATGCATTACAAAACCCGATCCCTTTGTTCACTTCGCTTGTGACTCACATCAGCGAGAGAAAAATAGCTGAAAATCAAAGTTTAAAGAAAAAGCCCACACTAAAACAATTAACCAAAAGTGCCATCACTTTCAGTGTTGTATTTCAGTATTCAATACTAGTCATCAGTTTGCATGCCAGGGCCTGGCTGGGGCTGAAGAGCAACATATTTCAGCCCAAGTTACAGAAGTGGTATCACCAGGTTTTTGATTCCCCTACCAGATCTTGGGGGATAGGACACAGGACCACAGAGTTATTACAGGGCAAAAGTAACTCCCCAGCAAATCTGAATCTACAGTGGAGAGCTAGGCCTGAGCTCTGCTGGGGAAGAAGTGGTTTCCAGCTTCATTGAATGCAGGAGGAAGGCATGTAGAGAGATCATCAGAAGATACCCTCAACCAAGAAGTATGAAGCAATTCTCCAGCAAGTAGAAGAATGCCACTGATTACACACTGGACTTCAGATTGGTGTAATTACCCAGATGCCTAACACCACCCTCCATCCCAACACGAGGATAGTGTTTATCACCTGTAATCAGATTACAGAAGAGTTGCCAAAGTGTGTGCTGGACTTGTAAAAAGACAATTTTAGCCACACACAATGAACACACTTCAGAATGGGATGGAGAAAGTTTGCACACAGGGTTCAACAGGTACCCTGAGAATGTGCTTCCTTTGGATTCAGAAGGTGGTAGGTACCTCCTTCAAGCAGTCTGAAGGGCTTTTTTAAAACAAAACCAACTTCCCTGTGTATTTGGAACACGTGTGCTGAGTTTCCTGCATCCAGCATGACTGCATAACATGCTCTTTCATAAAAACTGTGTGGCATTTCCTCATGAGTAACTCCTAGTTAAAAATCACTCAACATAACATATAAACACTCACATACCGGGGCTCTCAAGTCCCTGTATTGAGTTTGTACATCTATAAACACCAATGCCTCCCTGTAGCAGCATGAACTTAGGATGCAGTATCAATTTATATTGCCAGAACTTTCTCAGTGTTTTGATTTTTAAACAAAAGGTGCTACTACATTTAACAGCGGAGTTAACCAAACATTTTCCACCTTTCTCCTCTCTCCCCACGTAGTTTGGTTTTCACCTGCAGTGCTCTGCGTTGCTTCAAAGACAAAACTGAATTCCTAACACTACAAGGCTTGTATTAGTCACTTGTTAAAAACAATACTTGGTCAGCAATGAGTGTGCTAATTTTAGAAAACCCAGTGTGCTTTCAAATTTAAAGCAACTTATTTGTATTACCCTGTATTATTACCTTATTTGTATTACCCTGTTCAGATGGACACTATCCACCCAGGGAATTACAGACCAGTCAGTCTCACCTCTGTGCCCGGAAAAATCTTGGAGCAGATTCTCCTGGAAGGCATGCTAAGGCACATGAAAAACAACAAAGTGGTTGGTGACAGCCAGCATGGCTTCACTAAGGGGAAATCCTGCCTGACCAAGCTGGTGGCCTTCTATGATGGGGCTATGGAACTGATGGACAGGGGTAGAGCAGTTGATGTCATCTACCTAGACTTGTGCAAAGCGTTCGACACTGTCCCACATGACATCCTTGTGTCTAAGTTGGAGAGACATCAATTTGATAGGTAGACCACTCGGGGGATAAAGAACTGGCTGGATGGCCGCATGCAAACAGTTGTGCTCAATGGCTCAATGTCCAGCTGGAGATCAGCAATGAGTGGTGTCCCTCAGGGATCGGTGTTGGAACCGGTCTTGTTCAACATCTTTGTTGGTGACATGGACAGTGGGATTGAGTGCACCCTCAGCAAGTTTGCCGATGACACCAAGCTGTGTGGTTCGGTTGATACGTTGGAGGGAAGGAATGCCATCCAGAGGGACCTTGACACGCTTGTGAGGTGGGCTGATGCCAACCTGATGAAGTTTAACCATGCCAAGTGCAAGGTCCTACACCCGGGTCGGAGTAATCCCAGGCACAGCTCCAGGTTGGGCAGAGAAGAGATTCAGAGCAGCCCTGCAGAGAAGGACTTGGGGGTGTTGGTTGATGAAAAAATGAACATGAGCCAGCTTCAGTGTGCGCTCACAGCCCAGAAAGCCAACCGTATCCTGGGCTGCATCAAAAGGAGCGTGACCAGCAGGTCGAGGGAGGTGATCCTGCCCCTCTACTCTGCTCTTGTGAGACCTCACTTGGAGTATTGTGTGCAGTTCTGGTGTCCTCAACATAAAAAGGACATGGAAGTGTTGGAACAAGTCCAAAGGAGGGCCACGAGGATGGTCAGGGGACTGGAGCACCTCCCATATGAAGAGAGGCTGAGAAAGTTGGGGCTGTTCAACCTGGAGAAGAGAAGGCTGCGTGGAGACCTCATAGCAGCTTTCCAGTATCTGTAGGGGGCCTATAGGGATGCTTGGGAGGGACTCCTCATGAGGGACTGTAGTGATAGGACAAGGGGTAACAGGTTCAAACTTAAACAGGGGAAGTTTAGATTGGATTTGAGGAAGAAATTCTTTCCTGTAAGGATGGTGAGGCACTGGAATGGGTTGCCCAGGGAAGTTGTGAATGCTCCAACCCTGGCAGTGCTCAAGGCCAAGTTGGACAGAGCCTTGGGTGACATGGTTTAGCGTGAGGTGTTCCTGTCCATGGCAGGGGGTTGGAACTAGATGACGTTAAGGTCCTTTCCAACCCTAACTATTCTATGATTCTATATCCACCTTTGCTCAGTTAAGGTAAGCTGCACAGGCCGGTCATGGCAGTGCTGGTGTCAGAGAGGAAGCAGATAGGTATACTCCCCCCTCTTCCCAACTGTATCCCAGCACACTTGCTGTAAGATGCCAACTAAGACTAGAGCAAGGAAGGACAGAGAAATTGATCTCTTCTTACCTATCTGACTGCCAGGTGATTTTGCTGGTGCAGAGACTTCTGCACACAGAAAGGAGGATGTGGGATGAAAAAATGACAGTGCAGAGTGTATGAGCTCCTCTTCCAGAGAAGCAGAGTGACAAGAGCTTCCCTAGAGGTGACACACACAAACTGCAGAACACACGAGTCCCACAGGTTGGTCGTCACCAGTGGGCAGACCTCCTGCATGCGGCATTTTAATACTTTAGTATCAGTTAGGCCTTGTGCTGTCTTGACATCTGCAAGGGGGATCCCTCATTCACTGCACCTTCAGCAATAAACCAAACCACAGATAACAGCACATGGTAAGGAGAAACACTGAGAACAAACCACAGAGAAGCCAATGCAGTTATATGACAAGAACAATACTGTATTATGAATGTAGGAGTGTGAATCACGAAGCAACAATGCTCCACTTTAATGCGAGTATTCAAGAAAAAAAAAAAAGCCTCCTCCAGAGGGCATTCAGAATGGCAGCTAAGCTAGGCTCCAACAGCTCCAGCAAAGCTCTCTTCCTTCCTTCCTTCCCCACATAAACCATCGCTGAAACACAGGAAAAGCAGACTAGGGAAACTGAAGTCAGCCTCTGTGATTACCCACCTCAAGCCTTACCCTGGCATCAACACATCCTACTAGCACAATTGCTTTATTGTTTTCCCCTATACAGACTGCACTGAAAATGTTGATCCAGTACAATATTACTGATTCCAGGGCAAAACAGGTACAAGCATAAGCTCTATCATATCTACCCACCCTCCCCCCATATCCTTCAAAATTAAATAATGCATCATAACCAGAACAAGATTGAAAATTTTTATTTGTACTTAGCACAAACAGGAAAGATCAAAACAAATATTAAAAGATAGCATTTGTAAACAAATATATTTCACAAAAAGTTAAACACTATCAAATCTGCTCTGAAAAAAATTCAGTTATAGCCATTTATAAACATGTACTTATCAAAATCAAGTAAAAAACTACTTCATTTTTAAAATATCCCAAATGAAGATTTATTCCAACAACTTCAGAGAGACCACAGAGGTAAGGCCTAATTAAAACAGATGCATGAATGAACATGGCACTATGATTTCCAGTTTAAAAATAAGATAAAAAAAATAATCGGCAAGTGATCAAAATACCAGCCAAGCCTAATTAAAGACCTACGTTTGTAAAATGTACATTCAACTTTGCAAACATCTAACTGTATGAAAATAGAGCTATTTCACGAGATTGTCCTCATCTTGAAGTGCACCCATTATGAGCTGCGTTTCTGAATCCACTCAGAGAAGTTATCAGTAGGTAGTTTTATACGATTGTATAGTTCATTTCCATAATCACATTAAAAATAAGAAGACAGCAGCACCCTTTCAGCAAGGATCCATTTTTAACATTCTTGCCTTTATAGCAGCAGGTATGGTTTTGGGGAATTCTATCAATATAATCAGTAAGTCAAAAAAGAAATAGACATACTCCATGAAGTTTATGATAGTGTTCTTTCTCCATACGTGTTTCTAAGTTAGGCAAGCACCTCTATTTTTGCCACAGAACACAAAAGATTAAAAGCAAAAGACACCCAAACCTATGACTCAGTAGCCTCCCTTTGTTGGTGGTCCACAAGCCAGTTTGATTGCCAGTGCAAATTCTGTTTTTCCCTCCCTCCAAACTCCTATTTGCATGTCAACTTCAAATTTTCTCAAACTTCATCTATTAATTTGACTCAAAAAAACCCAAGATGATAAAAAAATAACTAAGGCACAAATGGCTGATCTTCACCAGCAGGCAGAGGGTCACAGACTCCAAAGTACGGTGGAATGTAAATCCCCAGAAATATTTCTGGTCTCGGGGCACTGGAAATTCTCACCAGCTTTCACAAAAGGGTTTTCAAGATTTTTTTAACAAAGACATGGAAAATACTTTTTCCAAGAATGTCCATGAACACTAAATGACAATGGATGCACATACAAAGACACACACATTATGCACAATACACTTTGAACGTACTGCAGACAGACAAGGACCATGGAATGCAATGATCGTCTGAGATGGCAGGTGAAATGAAGATGGCTGTTTTTCAGAGTGTCGTCATGAGTTTATCTTGGTACATCATGCTTTGGATGCCTCCTAAATTCTTCTGGTTCTGTTCCTGGATATATCGTAAATTGTTGTCCTCTCCACTTGTGGGGGGTTTCCAATATGGCCTGTCATCATGATAGGGTGGCCTGTACCATTTGCACAGTTATTGGTTAGTGAGAGATGGAAGTAAACTTATGAGTGCTACACAGCAACATGAGTTCATCCAGCAAGTGCTAAGCATGCATACAGTGGGACGGGCAGCTACCAGCAAGGGAGGGAATTGCTGACAGACCTACAGGCCTGATGCAGAAGCCACTGAAGCAATGGGAATCTTTTAGCTGATTTCAAAAGACTTTGAATCAGAGCTCAGTCCTTAAAAACCCTCTCTGTTTTCAAGTCTTTCAGACAAGTGTCGTGCATCACTGCTCCTGAATCCCAGAGGGATGGTGGGGAGGGAGGAGGAGGCTACAGGAAAACTAAATGCTAACAACAATCTAGTAAAATAAACCTTATCATGCAAAGAGTTGAGCTCATGAAAATATATCCTTAAGATCTAAAAAATTAAAAAAACAATCCTATTAAGAATAAAAATTGCTCTTCTGTAAATATTGTTCCTCACTCAGCACTGATGCAGTTGATCACACTGAAGTGGCCTGTGAGTTACACAGGCGCATTTTAATAAGAGTCCATAGTTAGTACCAGTATTTGTCTGTGACTGTAGTGAAACTAGCAAGAAGTACTAAGAGGAAAAATATATTTTTCCTAATTTGTTCATTATTTATTGCTGCTTGGAGATAGCAACCTCAAGCACTCCTACAGTGTCTCCTAATCAATTGCGCGTGTGTGTGTTGGGATAAATAATTAACTAAAACAAAATCTGAACAGTATGTAGGAAGCCACAGTACTTGGGATTCCCTTATTACCAAAATGCAGTTGCACCCCTTATTTTGGTAATGTTTTTAGTTTGTTATGCTAGCAGATACACACGCAGGTTTAGAGTTTAACTTTTTTAGATATCTTAAAGTTATATAACGACAAATGTTAACTGGAATGAATTTTCTCATAAGACTGCATATTAAGTTAACTGCAAACAAATAATTCCACTGAAAGGATCTTACTAAAATGACAGACACAATTCCACATATTATTTCACAAATCAATCAACAAAAAACCCCCATATACAACAACATGTAGTGCACAGGTATTTCCATTTCGGCTGTTGGCCCATTCTAGATTTGCATGCCCAGCAGAAAGAATTACATGAATCTGTGATTTGATCTCAAGTTCATAGTTGAATGGATTAAGCTTTCTCAAATCAAGCTATCCAGAATGTTGAACATTCAATTCTCTCACTTTGACCCCAAGTTAGAATAATAACTTGAAGCTTCTGCTTTAACCACATATTTAAATCCTTCTACCTGCTGGGACAAAAAATCTGATCACCTTTTCTACTAAGCTTGCATGACTGAGCTCTTAAATATGTTTTTAGCCTTACAAGCCTAGCTATAAAAAAGCCATTGTTCATTTTCCACTGACGTTAATTTTTGCCCAGGCAGTGGAGGGGCTGAAGGGGGAGAATATCTACACATATTACAATAACTTACTGTGCTTATTTCAATATCACTCTGCTTCAGGGTGAACAATTTGGCTATAAAATGTTACTGACTTGTATCGTAAGTGAAGAAAACTTTTTTTTCTTTAATCTAGAAAAATTTCAGCAAAACCTCAAATGATTTATAAAATCATTAACCTCTCAGCAATCACTCTTTTGTAATGTGAAATTGTACATTTTAAACCACGCACAATTAGAAGGACAAATAAACCCTAAACAGGAAGTATCTTGAACATGAAGCACAGGCAAAGTTAGTTACCCAATTTAAAGTTGTCTGTTTGTAGCAAAAATTTTGTAGCTGCTTTACTGCTCTATGCTAGGAATTCTGAGATGAAAATGAGTATGTCTGCTTCTCTGCCTAGTAAGTATTTCTAATAACATATTTGCCTTTTCCTGCATTCTCAGATTCAAACTTGGACCAAACTATCTTTTCAACCATTTTAAGCTCAGCTTCGTCTCCAGGGCTTGCCTACACTAAGAATGAAGTCTACCTGTCCTGAGATTAAACAATATAGAGACAAAAATGTAAGATGAATAGGAATGCAGATTAGGGTACTGGTATTTTTCAGTCAAGAGAGTGATTATTTGTCTAAAATACTGAGTAGGCTAAAAAGCCTAATTTGTATTAGGATGAAATAGCAGCTGCTTTTTGGACATGCGCAGACACATATCCACCAGCAGGTGCATGCCTTCACTGTGCATTCCACCAAGCTGCTTCTAACTTAGACTGAATTTCTTCCAAAATTTATTTTCACACAATTTTTCTCCTCACTAGTTACAAAATAAAAAAATATGTAAGAAGATAGCACAAACTACATATGGGAGTATTTTTGTGAAACAGTTCTCAAAATTCCATAATGTAATTTCACTAATACTAATTATCTGGAAAGTGCTTGATACATTGTTCCACATACATGCTATTTTTCCACACACATTTCTGTAAAAGATGAGAAAAAGTGCTGCAATGCAAGAATCTGTCCACTCATAACTTAATCTTGCCCTAAAATTAGTTTCTTCTTTGTCTTAGAAGGTTAAATACTGATCAAATTACACTTAGTTTTTTTGATGCTACTGAGCACCTTTCCATCCAACATACATACGATCTACAGAAATACACTGAAGTTGTATTTCAAATTCAGAATTACAAATCAATTCATCAAGGAGCTTAGGTCACTCCAAAGCGAAATCTAAATAGAAGTGATTTAATACCGCTTCTTTGTCACATAAGTCTAACCTCTGTTTGCTTTTCATGTGCAGAAAACTGCCCAATACATCCACCAAAGCTTCATGCCAACAGATTAAGATAACAAAAGAAGTAATCATCTCATTCACAAAGTGAAGATTGCTTACCTTACATTCACAGGTGTATGTGGATGCCAGTGCGGCTGAGCAGGAAGTATGTTAGGATGATACTGTGGCTG
Source organism: Ara ararauna (assembly GCA_028858755.1). Classification (NCBI taxonomy): domain Eukaryota; kingdom Metazoa; phylum Chordata; class Aves; order Psittaciformes; family Psittacidae; genus Ara; species Ara ararauna. Next base: position 69,339,865 of record CM054377.1, on the reverse strand, counting down.
CAAGTGAAAACATTGAGCCTGGTTAATGAAATCATATAAAAAACTACCTACTAACATTAACTTCTTATTTTCGTGGGGCCATGAGGAACATGCTCCCTGGGGGCCCTAGAAACCCCCTGTTTCAGACCTTCTCCCATGCCGTTAAGCATATACATGAGACTTCTTGATGATGAGCTTGTTTGTTAGGCCACACTCCTGGTAAAATGCAAAGAAATTGCCTTTCTATTTGAGAGACAACCTGGCACATCTAGCGCTTCTCATAGAAAGCACATCAAAAGAATGTCAGCTTTAATCAAAGGTGGAGAGTGAGAAAGGTTACAAGAATAATAGCAGTCTTCAGAAGGCCACCTATCTTTGGTGACAGCATTACTCTCTCATATACACGAGATCTTGAGGAGAAACAGTGAAACAAAACCACTAGCAAGGCTTTTAATAAAAACAAGTATAAAGACTAAGTTTTGATGTACACACTCAGTTTGGATGAAAGCACAGCTTGCTTTCTTGGTAGCAATGACTGCCAGTATCATAAATGAAAACTGGGTGAGGTTTTTCCCTGAAGTGTATAAAGGAGGTTGTTAAAAAACAAACTAACAACAAATCAACAAACAAGCATTTGACTAGCAAGGAACTCCTTAAGTGTTGTGATGGTGGAGATAATTGAAACTTCGATCTTGTTGGCAGGGATCATCCACCGTGAGAGGCTGCTCTAGACAAAAGCTTGCTCACAGAGCAGTCTCCTGGGATCTATCATATTCACTGTCCCAGGGGCTTTAACCTGTGATTTCACAGAAAGGGAAGTGAAAGAGCGTGGCAAATGGAGCATATTCAGCTTGCAGAGCACCCAAGAACACAAGGGAATAGAGAAGATTCCCTCCACTTTCCCTGTAACTCCCAATGTGATGCTGTTAATTTCTGAACCTCCTCAGAGAATCCTACCCCAGAGTAAGGAAAGGGAAGCAAAAGAGCTGTGGTAATTATAGAGGGCAAAAAGATCTACTTCTAAATAACAAAATGACAATATTCTCAAAAACCGTTATGCTCTTACCTGGTAGTTATGGACTTCAGGAGTATTTTTAGCACTAAGGGAGAAAGAAAATTAGTTTTTATATATAATCAATACATCTATGCCAACATTTCCCATAGTTCAGGGTTTTATTCTTCAGGAAGATATTACAGTGAAGTAAAATCTGTATTCTTAAGGACACCAATATTTTATTCTAACATATACTACAGGAATTAGAGTGTAAGAAAAAGGGGTGCAAATTTTTTTCTTCATTTTACATTTGTGAAGCAGGAACAAACAATGGTAGATAAGTTAGCTCAACAGAAAAGAGCAGAAAGGAAATGTGTTTTACTTTAGCCTGATCTCAAACACCAAAAGAAGACTAAAAAATGAAAGCACTTAAAGTCTCACAGGCAGTCCCCAAGAAGAATCTGGTGCTGCATAATGAGAGATCCCAAAGCAATTCATTCATCCCACACCAGAGAATTTGTTTTGACAAATCCTAAAGCAGACATGGTCTTCAGAATCCTTTTTGCCTGACAACAGCAATAGAGAGAACTTGAGCACTCACCACAGTTGTGCTGCTTTCACAGGATTGTTTGCTTAAAAAGAAATAAAACAAGAAAACTTAAGACGTGCGAAGTATCAGTCATTCTGCAGCTATTGTGACTGGGATGTTATACTACAGTTTAAGTCAATCCTCATACAGACATATTTGCACAAATGCATCAATCGCAAGTACAGCCCTGTGCTTTGTACCATTCTTGTGCAAGTACGTGGAGTATGAGGCAGACACAAGCCTCTGTTTCTGCAAGAGACAAAGATCATAAAAATAAATGTGCAGATCAAGTTCTGCACAACCAGGACACTACATCTAATCTCCACTTTGCCGTAGCTACCATGTCAGTAACACTGAGTCCCTTGAAAATCTGAAGCTACTCCCCACAGGAATTTTGCATCTTACTGAAACCAGAGTAGTCCTGAAGCTGGTAACAGCCTGTGTCTTATTACAGTGAATGATAGTAGCCAAAAAAGCCCGTCAGTTGGGAATATGGGAAGGCACCAAGCAATCTTGAGCAACAAGGTCTTGGCTTGTGCTTTGGACAGGAAAGAACAGTGAAGGCGGCAGCTGAGTAACTCGGACGTATAATTTTTTTCCTGACAAACAGCATATATTTTAAGAGCACTGAAAAACTGACAAGTGATACATCTGAAAATCCAAGCCCCTGCTGAATACAGACAGTGGTTGACAAACTTAATGAGACACTGTAGAAGTCTCGAAGAGACCGAGCTAGGGCAGAATCCAGTGCTTGTGGGTTGCTACTAGGTAAGGACTAAGTCATCTAAAGGCAGTTTCTGCATTAACTTAAACATACTGCTGAGCACTCTGGAGGGAGATCATCTGGGTTTGTCTTCTGACAAAGATGGTTCTGCCTGGCTGCTATGCACAGAGAATTAAAATGAGCATAAGCCATACTTTCACTCTTCTCCCCCCACCTCCAAGACATAACTGCACGAGCACTGAGACGCAAGGTATAACCTGTAGGTCTGACAGATGCTACTATTGTAAAAATAAAATTATAATAATCCATACTTCCACTTATGAAATCACCCCCACTTACCACAGAACCGACTATTATGTATCACATAACAGTATCTCACAAATTTAATGAATTTGCATTGCCATAAAAAAATGAGGGTGCTAAAGGTGGGAGGAGGAAGTTATAGCCCCTAAGAAGCATGCCTGCTTGCTACCTGTTCCCCCCTGCACATGAGAAATAAAAGTGTCCCCCATAATACTACAGGACTTTTCATGGCACTGAGGTTCATATTCGAGGAAGGCAAAGACATCCTAAGAGAATGTAGGTCACCCTGCATCATACAGCAACTACAGCTTCAACCTCAACTAATACAGAATTTAGAGGGAGCTGTCTTGCACTGCTCCTTCTTCAGTTTTTCCACATGGAATGAAAATCTCAGCTTCAGTTTTGAAGGAAAAATGACAGAAACCACAAGGGAAATCAATTCCTGCTCATTCCATTCAAATTCAGCACATTTCAACTCCCAGAGAAAGCTATTTAAGGCCAGAGTCTGGATAGGTGAATAACAAGCCATCACAGTCAGGAAAGCAGCAAAAACTGCATGAAACTGCTGTCTGGATAGGTAAGCAAGTCAGCAAGGCATTTGGATGCTGCTCCGCTCTACAGAACAAATGCGCTTCTTCAAAGAAAATGTTACATGCTTTCCTTCATTGAGTGTGATGCAACTTTTCTTTCCTGCCCATTGGAGCAACAAATAGGTACCTCCCTCTTCATAGATTTGGGATGGAAGAATTAAGTGTAGACAGAGATTAAAACCGGGAGATATGAACAATGGATTCAAGATTAAAAAAACACACATGCACATCCTGATTTTTTTAGGTGATCTGACACTTTTTTTTCCTTTTATACTGTGGTACAGATTTTACTGTTTTAATGTGACATTTATATAAGTTAACAGGACACCTGCATGACCAGTTCAGTGAGCACATGTACAAACACTTACCCTTAAAAGTTGAATGCCTTCGAGAAGGGTATCGCTTGCTGGGCCTCCTTTCAAATGTACTAGTTCTGCGTAACCTTGTCCCATGTGTTGCTTGATACTCTGTCCGTCCACTTCAAATACAGAAATAAACAAAGCTTACCACTGCCTTTTGATCCTTTGTATAAACCCAAATATATTGCTGTTGCTTTGCTAAATACCTGAATCTGAAGCGTGATCCCAGCCTTATGAAGTCAGATCTATTAGATTTGCTATTTGCTGGGGCTCGCAGTCTGAAGAAAGCATGGTGTTCCACTGCACACTTCCACAAATGTTTGCATGTTTTGGCACTGTCTAACCGGAAAACAAATGTGTGCTCTTGCTCTCTGCCCTAAATGCAGAAACAAAAGCTTTGGAAGTTGGCATGCATGGTATTAGTTATTATCCTTGGCAGGAGAAATACAGCCTGGGCCAACAGTGTGCTGAGCCTCTCTTTTTTTCTTACCAGCCTGAGCACACACCACACTCTGTTGGATCAGGCCCAATTAAGTGAGGAAAGTTACCTGTTCATCATCTTCTACAACCACAAGCGTTAGCTTGCTCTTTTTAAAGTCCATTTTTGTGATTTTAGGCCTAAACATAAAAAGCAAAAAGAAAATTAATGGGAAAATGTCATTCTATAATCTAGGACCACTTCCCCAAATGCATGAGGGATTTGAAATTCTGGAACACTTCAGGGATTGCAATGAAAGTTTGATTTCCTGGAAATGTGACTATTTTGCAGAAGAAGTTTCACATTTAGTCTGGAGAAGAGAAGGCTCAGGGGGACCTTACCGCTCTCTACATCTATCTGAAAGGAGGATGGAGAGAGAAAGTGGCTGGTCTCTTCTCCCTAGTAATAAGCGATAGGACAAGAAGTAACAGCCTCAAGCTGTGCCAGAGGAGGTTTAGATTGGATATTAGGAACAATTTCTTCACAGAGAGGGTGATCAGGCATTGGAACAGGCTGCCCAGGGAAGTGGTGGAATCACAGTCCCTGGAAGGGTTCAGAAACTGTGTAGATGAGGCCCTCAAGTGACATGGTTTAGTGATGGACTTGGCGGTGCTGGGGTAATGGTTGGACTTGATGATCTTAAAGGTCTTTTCCAACCTAGCTGACTCAGTGATTTGAAAGTGGTATTCCTAACCAAGCCGATTTACCTTCAGATTTAATCTTGACGTTTCAACCTTGCAGACTCAATCTACATTACAAAGTATAGTCAAGATGCCACTATGCAAAGGAGAAACATTTCAGCATTTTAGCAGAAAGGAATGTAACACAAAAACAGATTACCAAAAGAATAAGCCTATTTTGTTGGCTCCTTCAAAGATCAATATGCCTGTTGGTGTCAGTCCAAGAGCATATTCACAACCATCTCTTCCCTGCAAGCAAGCACAGAATCAATAATCAATACACCATTAGGAGAGTAAAACTGACTAGAGTAGTAATAGGTTTTAAACTAAACAATAAGGTTTGCATATTTTTTTAATATTACAGAGCAAGAGAATGTATATTTGTATTGGGTGCAAACTAGCAAGTTTTGGCAATAGAAGGCTGCAGGGTGCCCTGCACGGAGAGGGCTGTGTGCTGCCCCAGATGGCTCTAATGGCCATGGAAACAGCTCTGCACTGATACTGCACCCAGGGGAGCCCACACCTCAGCTCACCTATGTTTAAGAGCAAGCAGTAGCTGCCAGGGGAAGGAGACACAAAAGTTAAAAATCAAGGGACATGTGAAAAGGCATGTGGAAAGGGACACTCTGGGGGACATGTGCGCTAGAGATGCACTCTTGGGAGGAGCCCTGCAGGAGGGAGGTGCTTCTGAGGGACCACAGGCCATGGGACAACCCGCACCACCACAAGGACATCCCTGAGGGGCTGACCCACACCTGAGGGACCCCACATTAATAAAGTATCACATGGATCTTACCTTAACTACATGCATATCTACACCATACATTTCTAGCCATTTAGCTTTGTTCAAGTAGCACAATTCAGCCTGTGCTGGACTCTTTCCCCTAAGAACATAAGATTTATTTATACTTTATGGTATGAAATTTTTGTCAATTTAAAATCTTTTAAATTTTTTTCCCCTACTCTTTTTCTTTAGGACCTCAATCTTAATGACACCGAATGATATTTCAAGCTTAGCTTATGTCTTTACCCTTTTCCCTCCAAATGAAAACTAAATCGGAGGGATGAAAATTGAAAAAGGTCTAAAATCGACAGTAAGGATGAAAGCTCAGGTAAGACAGAATCACCAAAATCTATTATATTTATTAACAAAAGACAGGCAAAAGAATTTACTATTACCCTGAATACAAAACTTTATGTGCTTATGTGTGACAGAAGGAGAGAGAAAGAGAACTATTTCCAACATAAACAGCAAAAAGACCTGACTGCTTAACCTGTGATGAAATTATCTAAAGAAAAATGAAAAGAATTAAAGCTCACCCACCAACTTTCCCTAAATTACCACTTGCCACTTCTACGGGAGGGGAGGGCTCAAAGTCTATTTACAATACTTTTCAACTGACAAACATTATCACTGTTTCACATCTCTTGAAGGCGTTCTTGTGGACATATTTGACTTTAGAAAAGAAAATTTCCTGTTGCTAGAGACTCCACTCCCACACAGGTACCCTACCTGCACTCTTTCCACTTCTGAAAAATGTCAAATTCCATTGCTTCGGTCTGGTTTGGTGCAAACCTGAATTCAGACACAAGTTCTGGTGTGTGCTCTGGGTGCTCACACTCTCCCAGCTCAGCTGCAATTAATCAATTGAAAAGTTAAAAACACAAGATCATGAGATGATCAGAAACATTTACGTCCATAATCTCCACACAGACAGCAATGTTTGTAAGTTTCTAAGTAGGTTGTAGAAGAATGCACTTCTGCAGATATTGTAAGTTAACCTGCTCCCTGCAAACTCAAACCAGATTTTACAGCACAAGTCTGACAAATCCATTTTCAGGAACAGTGTAAGTAAGGTTATGGTAAAGAATTCTGACACTCAAGAAAGCTGGAACTAAACCATCTTAACTAAAGCTGCTTCTTTGGGTTTTGAAGCATTTAAAGGAAATGAAGTTTCTATCAAAAGCAAAAATCAATGTACTACTGTTTCAAAAGAGGTTACTTTGAAATGTCTTCTCAGTGTGTATTTTTCATTCCAAAACACTTCCGATTCTATTGCATGCTTAGTTACGTTACTGCTCATGTCAGAACACAAAGATAATACTTAGTCTTAAGAAACCACTGCTAAAGTTGTGGGGTTCTTTTTGAAACCACAGAGGTGCTATAATATTCGGAAAAGTAGTTTTTAAGGAAAACCACTAGCATAATTGAGGTGTCACTTTCTACTTAGCTGCTCAGGGCCTGGTATCTTCTTTTCTAGGGGCAGAACACTTGCAAACTCTACTGAGCTCAGCAGAAGATGAAAGTGCTGGGCATCTCAGTGACTGAAACCCTTGACTGTCTTGTGCCTGCAACCTGCTTTGCTCCTGACACCTTTTAGCTACACAAAGAGGCTACAATGTCATCGCCTCAGCACTGAGACACAAACATCAGCAGCAATACATGATTCAGCAGTACCACCTGTCACCCCCTGACATATGATGTGATTCCAAACCAGGGCTTTGTCAGTCAGTGTTTCTTGACTCCTATTACTACTACCACCAAAAGAAAAAAAAAAAAAAAAGAAGAAAAATAAAGAACAAGGAAAAAAAAAAAAAAAAGGCAGGCATAGAGAGAAATAAACTTGTGTGAAGAAAACAGTTTTATTGCTTCAGGGCAGTATTAGACATAACAGTAAAAAATTAATTCACTGTCAGTCTTCAAAAATACCTAGCAGGATATTTTAGAACATAGGAAGTTACATGGTGAGTTACATTATTCTGATCTATATGCCTTCTTTAACAGAGTTATCTCAGCTCTGCTGCTGTTTCATCTAAGTGGGAAGCCTATTTAACACATGTTGCAAAGAATTACTGGCAGTCCAGTCTCCAGACTGTAAGAGGGAGCCACAACACACACATTAGCAAGGAGGACTTCAGGGGAAAAAAAAAGTAAGAATCTGAAGTTGGATGTGTTGACAACCATCTAGGAAAAACATGGGAGATTTCTCTACTAGTTAACTGAGAGAGAAGGCGGGGAATGAAAGCTGACTGTGCCATAAAGAGGATGTGTAAGGATGAGAAGAATCATGAGTGTGTAGGACAAAAGATACACAGAGAAGCTAGGGCAGGAGTATTAGGTACAAGAAAAATATCACCCTTGTTTCCCAATGGCTGCAGTCACTGTTTATTCACTTTCAGGCAAACAAACAATGTCATCATTTTGATCTCTAAGAAATAGCTCTTAAGAGTAAGAGCCAGCAAGAGTCTCACCAGCTCCCTGTAAAGCAGAAGAAGGGGAAAAGCGCAGGCTCAGTACAAGGATGCTTTCACTAGTGACTCTGCTTGTGGAATTATGTTCCCTGAACAGCTCAGCAGCACTAATGTTTTTCAACACAAGAGCACAGAAGAGGACCCATCTCTTAATTTAAGGTTTTATGACAAAGTATTACGCTTTGGCATGGCCCTCCTCTGCTGGTTTTTTTTTGGAGGTGGTGGTGGGTGTGATGGGTTGTTACATAATGCATTTATATACATTACCCATGTTCTTTAATAAATAACTGCATAAACTGGGGGAAATATTTAAAAGGAAGTTTCTGAGACAGGTTTTGAAAACCACAAACACATGTTTATATGTTTATATTGTTCATTCATCAACATGTTTATATTGCTCATTCTTTTACACAGAAGGAAGAAAAAGTTTTCACTATCCCAGGAAGATGGCTTACAACTAGAACTGAAAACTGGATATCTGAGAGAATGTTTCCCTTTTGAGTTTCATGAGTAGTTTCATAAGCATACCTGGTTGAAAAGGAAAGCCAAGCAAGACTAATGATGTAGTTAAAGAGTTATTCTAAGAGTGACACTTCAACTTTGATTACAAGCTTTCTGCAGATAATCCCTAGGTGAAGTATACAACCATGTATCTGCTTCACAAGTTACCTCTATGGCAAATCAATTTTACTTGATACAGAATTTCCTCATGGGCCTGGCAACAAACTAACAATTTATATTTGAAAGATGATTCACACCAAATACCAGCCTTGGAAACTGTGGTTTGAAACAAAGTAAGAATTGCCATAATGGAACAACTTTTTTGATACAAAAAAGGTATGAAGTTTAAAGCTGCCCTGTGAAGAGAACAGGCTTTTCTGTCAGAGGCCTTAGCGTAGCAATTTCTAACTAGCCATTTGTAATTTTTTCTTCACTCTTAGGAAAGGCTCGCTAAGGAACAAGATTAGATTTTACAGGGTAAACGTAACCTGCTGAAGAGGAAGTAATCATTTGACGTTAGGGACTGTAGTGACAGGACAAGGGGTAACGGGTTCAAAGTTAAACAGGGGAAGTTTAGATTAGATATAAGGAAGAAATTCTTTACTGTAAGGGTGGTGAGGCACTGGAATGGGTTGCCCAGGGAAGTTGTGAATGCTTCATCCCTGTTGGTGTTCAAGGCTAGGATGGACAGAGCCTTGGGTGACATGGTTTAGTGTGAGGTGCCCCTGCCCATGGCAGGGGGGTTGGAACTAGATGATCTTAAGGTCCTTTCCAACCCTAACTATTCGATGATTCTATGACATTTCTTAAAACTCTTCTGCTTAACTAAATTTCCAATGTCAGTAAAATGTACTAAATGTTACATCATAGAATCATAGAATATCAAATGCTACTTACAGTGTATGTCAGCAGAGATATTAAACTAGTTACAATAATGAAAGAACTCTGGAGAAACTTGTGATGATGTCAAAATTTCAGGAAACAGAGGCAAAAAAATGCAGAAAAGTATATAAGTATGTTCTCACAGACAGCGTCAAAAAGAGTTAGCTTTGGTACCTAGCTGGGGACATTATAAACGTGATGGATAGCTGTGGTATTACGTTTACACAGTAATCATAGGTGTCAGCTCCTATCTAAAATGTAGAGGCATCAACCTATTGCCTTTTGCTTGGTTCTACTGGCTTAGACCAGGGTAAGTAAGGTTACCACTGTTTTTATCTGTGAAAATGGAAAATGGAAGTAACAAATTAAATATGAGCTCCAGACTTTTTCCATCTTAAAAAGACAAAGTTTGGCTGCAGTAGTTCTTTGCACACCTAACCATCAGAGCTGTGCCAGACTGGAGCAGAAAAATAACCCACTGCCTTAAGATTTATACCTGCTGCTGTTTCAAACTCCCAGTTTCGGCTGTCAAGTCCATCTAGCATCACTGAGTTGTCTCCATTGCCATATTAAATTAAAAGGCTCTGCCTAAGCACTCCATGTGCCATTGCCAACCACCAAATGAAGGAAAAAGAGCATTTTTCATTGCAATTAATTTTGCTGCTGCTATGCCTACAGTGATCCAAGTTCACTGTACTTTCTTTTAGCAGCAGGAAGCCCATGTTCAAAGCTACACTGACAGGGACCCATCTAGTGCAAAGCTCTACAACTACCTGAAAAGAGGATGAAGAGAAGATGAGGCTGATCTCTTTTCCCAAGTAACAAGCGACAGGACAAGCGGTAACGGCCTCAAGCTGCACAAGGGGATGTTTAGATTGGATATTAACAAAAACTTCTTCACAGAGAGGGTGGTCAGCTATTGGAACAGGCTGCCCAGGGAAGCGGTAGTATCACTGTTCAAAACCGACGTAGACGAGGCTCTCAGTGACATAGTTTAGTGGCAGACATGACAGTCTTGGAGTAATGGTTGGACTTGATAATCTTAAAGGTCTTTTCCAACCTAGCTGATTCTATGAAGCATGCACTGAAGGGCCAGCTGGATCTTCAGGCTGAGCCGGTACCACTGTGAACACACCACAGCTTCTCCCTCAGTAGCCAACTATTTGAGGTCTTTCTTCGCTGGTCGGCCCCTGGTTGCCATGAAACATTTTGCCTATCCATTCCTTTAAGGTTTTTTCCCCTTAACAAGTGTGCCAATGTTGGCCAATGGAGTTCACAAGTTATGAATGGTGGGAAGGCATGGAAGTGATCTCCTAACATTCTTCTCCTCAGGTAAAGGAATGACATTTATATATGATGAATGAGAAAGCATTAGTAACAAAGAGTGAAAAGAGACCATACCTTGAAGACACAGAGCTGCGAGTTCAACAGCCGTTTCATATGGGCATTTCAGTCTTGAAAAGAAAAAAACAAGTTATAAAAATCATGTTGTCTTTCTCAGTGAATTCTTCTTGCAATAAAGCTAAAAAGTAGCTTGATATAAGAAATAGAAACATTAACTTCCACAAACTACTAATGATATGAAACATCTACAATTATTTTTACTTGCATATGTTCCTAATTTGGTACATTCTAATTAGCATTGAACACATGATACGCTCCACCATAAAACAAGCTTGAACTAATAGAGACAACTTTAAATTGACTAAGAGACCATTTTTGTTTCCACACTGTATTTTAAAATATGGCTTTGAGGTTTTTTGACTTTGTAATAAAAAAAAAATAAAAAAGAAAAATAAAGCAAGTGTGAATTTATTGGCCAGGGTGAGACTATAAACACACAAAGTACTTTTGCAGGGTTGACCTATTGAGAAAGTGTTGCACTTTATCTTTTCCTCCTCTGTTTTACCTACCGTGCTGAAAAATATGGCAAGCACAAGTCACATTTTCAAGTCATAATAATAATGACAGTCTTTGCTCTTTATGTGTTTCCATCACCTGGTCAATCCATTAAAGGTCTTCACCCATTCTATTTGCCAATAATATAATCACGATGCACACAAAGTCATCTATCTCTGTATTCTAAAGCAAATAAACCCCATGCATGTGGAACTGTAAATCATGCTCATAATCTGCGCACGAATACCATAGAGGATTAAAAAGATCACACAGTTAAAGTAAAATTTTAAATCACTGAGCGATTAGCTATTATAAATACATTCAATTACAGTTGCAAGAGCAAAGAGGTACTTACTTCCCTGAAAGTATGTCTTGCCGGAGCTGTAACACAAACAGGTACCTGACAAATGAAAATTCAGAAGGTCAGAAGTATATATCATGTCATTTTTCTAGCCCTGATAGTTCTTAAGAAAAAGAGCCCTTGAGATCACCCAGATACACCTTGCAACCTTCAAACTTCCCATAGCTTTCATTAAAATCAAAAAGAAGAAAACATTTTTCATCAGCTGGCTGTGCTCAGGATATTATCCAAAGCCTTGTTGTTTAGAGATGTGTTCTATCTGAGCATACACCACAGCAACCTAAATGTAACTGATGTTCTGACATTCTCCTGATCTGAGTCCTTCCCAATTCAAGGAAGAACTGAACTACATGAGCTAGAGTTAAAGGCATGAAGACTTCAGGACTACCTTCTCAAACACAATTACAGAACATGGGAAAAAGTCCACATTGGCAAAAGAAAAAGCCCAGGTTGAATTATCATTGAAAATAGCAGAATACTTCTGAATAAAAGAAATTTGAACTCCATAGAGTCCACACATTTATTTAGGAGGCCAAGTAGGAATTTATAGCCTTCAAACTGTAGTAGTAGTTTAAGCTGTTGCTAATTTTCAGTTATAGGCACATTCCATGTTTCACAGCCACTCAGAGTTGGGGTTTGAGGCATGCAGAAGCACCCCAGGTCACGCAAGAGCTCTGTTCAGGCCAAAGTGCCACAGGCAGGCTCTGCACTGCTCTGGACCCTGCGGGGTGAGGCTTGCAATGATGCTTGATGCAAGAGAAGCAAGCATGAAGCACTACTGAGTGTTAACCCAGTAAATGTGAATGTAAGTAAACCTCTGCTATCTTTACAAAGAAGCCAGAAAGACAAAGTGTTTTCTATCACAGAGGATGTGCTGTGAATGTGAGGAAGGATGAATAGTTGGGATCAGGCAGGGAAACAGAAATAAAAAGGAAGATTAAAAAGACTTCTCATGACACACTAAAGCAGAATCAGATTTATCCACGTTAGCTCTGTGTCACAGCTCTGATTCACATACTTGGTTAATACCTGACATGCCAATCAAACCTGGGTATTTGCATGCATAGATTAAACGTAGACAAGTGTATTTCCTGTTCCTATTGTTTTCCTCTGATGATTCACAATCTCATGAACTTTTCTAAATTTGAAAGAAAAATCTGGGCAGTTCTTCTGCCTGTGTCAGCTGGCCTGTACAGCACCACGGCTCTGCTCTGGTTGGTATGGCTTACTCTTGCTCCTTTTCTGCGCACAGACTGACAAGCATCAGCATCTCAATTGCTGATATTTCAAATCAGCAAATTCTCCATGACACACATGTACAGATACATTCCTCTGTCGTTTTTCTAACTAACGTAACCTAAACAGGTCCCATAAAGGTGACAGAAGATGTCTTCCAAAATGCACTGGATTTAAACTCTGTTGTTAAATTGTTAAAAGACAGAGTGAGTGAAGGGCTTCAACTCTGTGCTTATTATGAGAATGTGACATTTACATCTTCACTACAAACTGGAGTCTACTAGAAAACAGGTCTCCACAAGGAATTTTGAACATCCCCCCCCCAACCAGGTCAGTTCATGGTTGCTGTTAATGGTAATTTTTCCTCCTCCTCTTACTCCCATTTGAATTCTGAGTATACAGTTGTTAATCCTCACTTTTTACTCAACATGCTACATGGAAACTATGATCCAGCCAGCACAAAGATTCTTAAAAAACCCAGCAACATTCAAAATTACCCTCCCCTACAAAAAAGTACAACTATTTGTTCACCGTAAAAATCAATTTCTAGCTCATTTTCATTTTCCTTCCGTAGTTTCACAGGCTCCTTCTGTCAAGCTTGTAATTAAATAAAATTGTTCATAAACCTGAAAATTTAGCTGACTAAAGTGTTTTTCTAATTAAAATAGTCTTCTGAAATGTCATCTTTCAGCAACAATTAGATCATGAAGCATCAGAGGTTAATATTTTCAGAGGAAATGCCTTACTCGATCACAGCAACGATCACATAGCTCAGAAACCCACATCTTGCAGTGACTAGTATCATATGCTTCAGAGGATTAAGCAAGAAATCTTGCAGTAGACAGTAATGGAATAATTTGACCACAGGGGAAATGCAATACTTGTCAGACATGCACTCTGATGTATGAAGACTTACATCAGTTTTCAGAAAATATATATTATTCCTACTAATTTAACCACATTTTCTCATTACAGATGCCCTCAAATCATGCAGATATTTTGATCCCCTTAAGATCTTGTATTCAATCACATAAGTGGCAGGGAGTTCCATAGGTTAATTATACATTGTATAGGAATATGTCCTTTTATCCAATTAACACTGTTGCACTAAATTGACAGCAGATATTAAATCCTCCATGTCAGTATCATAAGGTAGTGACAATTAGCTCTTTCATCTTGTCTCAGGCAGTGAAAAAAAACCCACTATGGTCAACACAGCAGATAGGAGACAGTAAACTTATGTCTGCAAGTGTAAGTTTAATGTAAACATCACATGCACATGAACTACAATAACCAACAGTCTTTAAGCACCTTAGGCTGATTGGGAGTACACTGACTATTGCCAAGCAAATTAGAAGACATAGAAAATGCCCTATGGTGAGAAACAGAAAAAAAAAAAAAAGATAGAATAACATTACAATAGATAATTACTATACAAAGAAAACACAAAGTTGGCAGATACCAAAGGTAAGTAAACCCTTTTCCTCCAGCTGCTCCTTTCCCAGTTTTCAGAATATCCTCTAGATCACACCAGGGTGCTATGAACCCAGCAAGGTGTAGTTCTTACAGCCCTGAAAATAGCCCACCAGACTGAAACAAAAGACCTCCAGGCAGTCTAAGGTAAGTTTACACAATTGCAGTCTTTTGTACCACAGAGAACACATGGGGAAGTGGAAGAGATTCAGTCAATCTCAACTGTTAACCAAGAACTCAAGCTGCCTATTCCCATAATTCTGTGGCCTTTGTACCATTATTAAATCATCTCCAATTCTCAGAGCAAAGGGAACAAAGTTCCTACCTTGTAAATTCCTCATGAAGGTTGTTTGGTTCTGATGAATAGTACTTTATTCGAAAATGCAATGTGTATGGAGGTCCAACTGTGTATGCAGAGATTTTAAACAGAGGAAAACAAAGAGTTTACACTAGCTGCACATCTCCTAAGACAGGACAACAGCCACCACCCCACAACCCAGGAAACCCAAAGCGAGGTATGTTTTTAACATTCTTCAAAGAAGTCAATATTTCATGGTTTTAAATTGTAAAATGCATGCAATAAAAAAAATAATTAGATTACCACCATACTTTCTGATACTCTAATAATTACATTAATCCAGAAATAGTCCATTTGGCAAACACATTTTTGTTCACAGAGGTGTGCCTGCAGGAAGTTCCAAGTACACTGCCTGTTGCTGGAGGCAGAGGGAAATGGGAGGGAGAGGGAGGGAGAGGGTGATACTTCTTCTTACCAGGCACAAACACAACTCCAAAAAACACCTGACCTAATAAGATCAGATTTCGATTGATAAACATGAATGAGAAAGGGTAAGATAAACACTGTGGAAAGCATCAGAGAGGACTCTGAAAGGCACCCATGAAACACAGAAAACTAACAGATTCCACAAAGTGGTGTTGTGAGAATTGTTTTATAATACCAGAAGGTGAATGCTAGGTCTGACCTTCTATGTAACACAGATAATAAAACCAGATACCATGAGACTGTGACCAACATTTCCTTATCTGTGTAAGCATCATCTTCCAGAACAACAGCTTGCTGGTACATTAAATGCTAGAAAGTAACTCTCTTTCACACCTTTCTAAGGTCTTCTGTAACACCACATCAACACAGTATGTACGTGCATATTAATGATCCACTCTACTAAAACTTGTGCAGCTAAACCTGTAATTATTAGAGCTTTGACACTGTCTCCAGTGATAGCTCTGAGAAGACAGGTTATAGTACCCTCGGCTAACAGTTAGGCATTACTGGTAAGGTCTGCATCAGTGAGATAATGACTCTCACCTGCCCACTGCTGGGAAAAAAAGAGCAGTGAGCACATCCATCATGAAAGAGGAACTCTTCTCAAAGCACCTGCTGAATGCAAGGTAAAGAAAAGTATCCTGTTGTGAGGCAGACCTTTACAACACCCATCAAATTGCTTCCCTCTTCAGCTTTCCTCAGGGCATGGCTTGGCCAATTTCTTTTTAAAACAGGCCCTTCACAGATTAAACAGACAAAACAGTGCAACTAAACTGGTTGAAGGTGTTACAGAATCATTGATTTTTCCACATTTTAAAGTGGATCAAGAAAAGGACACAGCTGTAACAGAAAGTGAACCTGCAAATCCCTTAGTCACTTCAGGTAAAGCAGCCTGTGACGTGATGAAAGGATGAGAGAAAGCCAACCACCAAAACCTTACCTACAGCAACTATCTTTACTGCCTATTCTAGCAGAATGATACCCACACACTGTGGGTTGAAAGCAAACTGTTCTAAAGGCCTTTGAAGAACTCCAGCATTTACAAAAATCATCTAGATGTTTGGATACTTATCAGAAAGAAAGGCAAAGCATCACTGAAGCAATCAAGACCCATTTCTGTGAGATCCTGCAAGAGGGTCAACAATTTCCTTTCAAAACATTACATTTTAATCTCACAGAAATATTTTAATCTCACATAAGATTGGCTATGCCTGTCTATGGCAGTTGCCAACTGCAGTATACTAACAAAACATGTCAGTGCTGATGCTGTACTGTATCCAAGCCTGTAACCAGGTTATTAGAGATCCAAAAGCAACTTGCCTGCCTTAGCCAACTTCCACAAAGAACTCAGTGGCTAAACCCAACCCCAGCACCCAAAACTCCCTTTGATGAAACAGCAGGTATATCTGCTGGTTTTATTCATGATATAAAAAGAGAGGTCAGCAGTTACACAATTAAATATTTTTCATTACTCAGTCTTTGAAAAAACTAATAAAATAAAAATCAGAAAATTTGCTTTGGATCAGTAGCAGTGACAGAAACCATGATCTGTGTCCAGGCAACCTGATTTCACAGATCAGGCTGAAATTACCTGACAACCTACCCTGTTTCAGATGAACAGCATATGTTCAACAAGGGCTGCTGAAGGCTGGTCTATCGCTTATACATGCTCTTGCATTTAGCATGATATAGTCAGCCAATTAGCCATTAAATCTATTCCCTAAGAAATATTTATTCCACTAAAGGCCATGTTTAAACACTCACAATCATGTTCAAATACTCTAAGTTCATATTTTTACAGAAGTAACAAAATAAACAGGCAGAGACATGGTACTTACTTTTTATTTGCTTCTTAATGAATTTTGAATGGTCCAACCAGTGCTAAAAAAAGAAAAACCACATTTAAAAGCAGCTCCATTTAAAGATTTTGTTGACATGATAAACTAATTACAGTAAAATTTAACAGATAAAAATATCTCTTAGAAGGAAATATTGCTATATTTATTTCCTAAACTTCTATACATTTGCACAAGTGTTCATTTTCATATTTACCGACTTACTTTCTTCGACAAGGGAAAGCTTGATTTACAAATGCATCAGTATTGCCAGGGAACTTTCACTCTTACAGAGAAGAAACCTCAAAAACCAAAACAACAAAGCAGTGGTTTATGGAAAATACCCTTTCATACCAGGTTTAACACCTGTTATGGAAGGGCCCTTGTGGACACCAGGCCAAACCCCTGGGCTTCATTTTCTTTTCATCTCTCCTGTTTGATGAAGACCCTCCAGATCCTACACTGTCCTGCCTTCTATAACTCCATGGCCAAGTTTTTTCAAGACAAGATGAATAATTAACCCTCACTAAAGGCACCTGGGAAACACTGATGCATACCCACCTCCTCTTTTTGAACTAATCAAAAGATCTTTAATAGATGCATCTATGATGACAAAAATGTATGCTTCCCAGCAAAGTTTATGCACTCTCTTGTCAGTGCAAGTCACATCTACAGAACAGTAACAATGAACAAACTCTGGTGTAAACTTAGCTTAAACCTTTGACTGTCTCTGCACAATGCCCTACACAAGGCTCCAATCTGATTTAAAGCAGTCACATAAGATAATAAACCAGTATTTGGAATTCCTTGAAATAAATATTTTGCTATATTAATTTTAGAACAATAAACTAGGTGCTATGGCACAAAAACTTAAGGGAAAAAACCTCTGCCTCCCTATTAAAGCATTCATGCTTTCAGGAAAAGGAGAATCTGTAAATGACTACTTATCATTCCATTAACACCAAGCTACCACAGCTAAATAAATGTGAAAAAAATATTTTCTGGATAGTAATGGTGGTATTTATTTACTAAGTCTGCCCTAAGCCAAAGCAAAAAGTTATTTATCACAGGTATAGAGAAGGGTATAGATCTAAAGTCTGATAACTTATGACCCCTGAGGTAAATAAATCACACAAAAAGGAGAAAGAGAATAAGAAATAACACTTATTCTGAAGGTGCTTTTATTTGCATGAGACTTGCTAGACTCCCTTAGGTGAGGCTGCCAAGGAATCCATCCTTACAATCTGAGAAATCTCTACCAGAATGGAAATAAAACATTACAGCAGCTCATACAAATACATTCCTTGGAGTTACAAGTAATTTATTCGGGCTCTACTTTGCTCTTTTATGAAGAATTACACCAGAAAACACAGCAGTTCGCAGAAGCCTTGTGACATTTCAAATTTTTGATATTAACATTGAAACTTCAGTGAATTTTCTTTGTGGGTTTTTTGTTTTGTTTGTTTGGCTTTTTTTTTAAACTGAAATTATACTTTCTGTTACTTTCATACCTCCATGGCAGATTACTCTTTTATGCTTCCAACACCTAGCTACAAAAATGTCTTTCACCTCAATATTTATTTTGGCTAAAGATAAAGCACTCGCAAAGACAAATGTACTGATTCCATTAAAAGTTTGGCTTCATATTAAATCAAATCAAACATAAATAACACCTATACTACGGGCAAAAATCCTCCAGTTACTTTTCCATCTGTGGCTCATTACTACCATGTTCAGAAATAAGCACCGCACAGCCTGAACTAAAATAATTACCAATGAAATAACAGCTGACAGTCCCAATCTTGGTATGTGGTATTCTAGGTGTACTAAAACTCAAATACAGCAAGTGTCAAACCGGCTATTTGTAAGTGTAAATACTTCAAAGAAGGCTTAAAAATAGCTCACAAGAGTCTAGGAACTACTTGTGCAGACCATTAAATGAGTCTATAACCAAGACAGGGAACTATCATTCACTTTCCATAGCCAAGCAGCCAGAGGCAGACTGCTCCAGGAGATAAAACACAGCAATCATTAAACTCATCCCTCTTCAGAAGCAAGAATGAGCTGCCATTTTGCCCTCATCCCACATTGCACATCACAGCTGTGTGTGATGTGGCCACCACACAGATGACAAAATAAAAACAGAGGTAGGACATGGACCAGCAGTATTATTGGCCCAGAGTTACCAGTCCTGGCAGTTTTCATGCAGATATGCCAATTTACAAAGTCAGATAATGCATGCAACAGCATTCTAGCTAAAGCCAAAAAAAGGTTCGGGCTTGGCTACACACTGCTTGCTGACTCAAGAACAGGAAAGAGAAAGCAATGAATTCTGAAGTCTCACTAGGAAGTTGAAAAGAGGGGACTTTTTCTCTCCCAGCATCTGTCACTGTAGCTCTATCTAAGCAACTGTGCACCATTTCAAGATCCAAACTCATCACAGAAACTTAATGACGGATCTCTAAGAGTAGGACAGAGCTGACACAGTAATTTCAACTATACAATGCCACATGCCCGATATCCAGTCAGGACTCAGAAGTATCCAAGGAGGAGGAAAATGATTAATTGGTTTAGGATTGTGTTATGATAGAAAGCGTATCTAAGCTACTTGGACCACACTAAGGGGAAACAAAGCAAACCAAAACAAACTCAGTCAAACTTCAGGTAATCAAGATTCTGTGATTACTTCAGAACAGAATAGAACAAAACAGAACAGGACACTACAAATAGCTCAGTTGGCAGGGACCTACAACAATCATCTGGTCCAACTGCCTGACTATGTTATCAAGTGCAGCATCCAAATGCCTCTTAAAAACAGACAGGCTTGGGGCATCAACCTCCCTAGGAAGCCTGTTCCAGTGTTTGACTACCCTCTCAGTAAAGAAATGCTTCCTAATGTCCAGTCTGAACTTTCCCTGACGAAGCTCTGAACCACTCCCATGTGTCCTATCACTGGATACCAGTGAGAAGAACTCAGCACCTCCCTTTCCACTTCCCCTCCTCAGGAAGCTGCAGAAAGCAATGAGGTTACTCCTTTAATTCTGTCAGGTAAACAGGAAGTTCAAATGCTGGATTAAATTCCATTTATTCCGGTTTAATGCCAGTGTAATTTCTTTCCTTTGCCAAATGAATAGGTTCCTATGGTATTAACTAACATAAACCAGTAGTTACTTGCTGGGACTCATGTGTTGAAAACACACCCCAATCAATTCCACATGAGAGAAACACCATTTAAAGAAAAGATTTCTTAAAATAGTGGAGGGACATATGCATCTCAGCATGCTCTCCTGTTGATCACTCACTTTATCTAACAGAAGGGGAAAAACTGAGTACCTCAACACTTCGTAGGTGATAGCAACCAGTATTTTCTCAAAATAGTCACATAGCAAGGGAAAGATGTATTTGTGTCAAGATACAGCAGATAAACTATAGTTTCTGGTCAACGTAAGGACCAGAGTGACTGTCAAAAGAAGACTGAAAAGGGGAGTACCACAGGTTGACGCAAACCCTTCACACACACCTGAGCTTTGCAAATTCCATCGTCTCTCTACTTGCTTCCTAAAAGAATGAAAAATCCTTGTCTTGTTCTATACAGCCCTCAAAGGTGACCTGAAAAGGAAAAAAATTGTGTTTGACCCTTTTTGGTTGGTTTACTTTCCTAGCTTAAACTGCACAAAGAATGTCTTGAATAGACTGCTTGCTTTATGCTCATTCAGTAAGAGAATGCCCATTCTTACTGAAAGTTTTATATTTGCTTTTTGAAAAACATTGCTTAATTAAATGCTTTCTCAAGCCTTACCTGGAGGTACAGGAGGGAGAACCGTGCTAAATGCTCAGGTTTGGAAAAGAAGGTGTGCTAAACAAAAGCTGGCACCTTTAAAACCGAAAGTCAATTATCCCTTCAACTGTCTTCTTGCTGTCTGATTTCCTAGGCACCTGAGCCCTCCCAAGCTGTCTGCCACTAGGCACATGGCTTTCTAAAGCAGAGAGGATGAAAAGGTATGCAACACGTGGGAGGAAGGAATCGCCAAAACAAAGTCAATAAAACCCCTACCCACCAACCACAGACTGGGACATTTCTAACCATATAAAGTTAAAAAGTAATAAAGTTACAAAGGAGAAAAATCCCTTTCCTCTTTTCTTCTGAAGGTCACCTTTTAAATAATATTACAGTAGAAGGAGAAAACCAAATGAGAATTGGGGTCATGTAGAAACTCAGAGACTACACAAGCATATACTTAGAAATGGTATAAGCTCCCAGGAGTTTAAAAAGATGAGGAGGTTGTTCATTACACTCATCTAAGTATCTTTGATCCCTCCTGGAAAGTTATGTTCCTCTTGAAAACGTAGATGCAGAGAAGAACTGCTTTTAGATAAATTGCTCAGATACAGCTGAAGATGTAATGAACACCAGGGGTGATACTGGCTAGTATTTCCAATAGGAAGCAGGATGATGGGGCATGATACAACTGCATGGGGTTACTACATACACAATACAACGCCAGAGAGAGAGCAAGAGAGTGCTGGGGCAAAGGAAGACATTATTAAACTGGTTGGAGGAACTATTTAAAAACAGATTCTGTGACATTAGCATGGACAACGACAGCATTCCCAAATTACAGGCTGAGCCCCAAGGGAGAGGGGAGAAGAGCACCACCAGGGTTTCATTGGGCTGCTGCACCAGGGTGACAGGAGAAGACTCTCATAGTGCCACTGAGGTCCTCGGGACCTGGAGGTGGGGGTGTTCAGCCTGAGGACAAGAAGTCTGCCCAAGGGGTGTACTGAAGATGAAGCCAGATTCTCCATAGCAGTACACAGTGAATACCAACAGATCAAGCAAAGAAGTTGAGAAACACCTTCCACCCCTCCCTTTTTCTCAGGCTCAACTTCATTCCAAATTGTTCTACCTCCTTCCCCCGAGCAATGGCGGCTGTGATCAGTTCATCACACATTGCTTCTACCACTCCCTCCTCCTCAAGGGAGGACTCCTCACACTCTTCCCTTGCTCCAGCATGTCTCTCCCACGGGAAACAGTTCTCCACCAACTTCTCCAACGTGAATCCTTCCCATGGGCTGCAGTTCTTCACAAACTGCTCCAGTGTGGGTCCTTTCCTTGGGTGCAGTCCTTCAGGAAGAGACTGCTTCAGGGTGGGTCCCTTCCACGGGTGCAGTACTTCAGGAATAGGCTGCTCCAGTGTGGGTACTTTATGAGCTCCAATCTCCATGGGGCCACAGGTCCTGCCATGATGCTGCTTCAGCACAGGCTTCCCATGGGGTCACAGACTCCTTTGGGCATCCCCCTGTTCTGGTGTGAGGTCCTCTGTGGACTGCAGGGGGATATCTGCTCCACCATGCATCTCCATGGTTGCAGGGCAGTATCTGCTCCTCCATGGACCTCCACGGGCTGCAGGGGCACAGCCTGCCTCACCATGGTCTGCACCACAGGGGGAATCTCTGCTCTGGTGCCTGGAGCTCCTCCTCCCCTCCTTCTCCACTAACCTTGGTGTTTGCAGAACTGCTTCTCTCACATATTCTCACTGCTTTCTCTCAGCTGCTGTTACACAGCAGTTTTTAACCTTTTCTTAAATCTGCTATCCCTGGAGGCATCGCCAGCACTGCTGATGGGCTCAGCTTTAGCCAGCAGTGGATCTCTTTTGGAGCTTTTTCAACTGGCTCTGCCCACCAGGGGCACATTCGGCATCTGCCAAAAGCAACCTCCACAGCCCTCACTTCAGCTTACGCTTTGGCCATGAACAAAGACAAAAGAAAATGGCAAAAGCTCTTTGTTGTCCTGGATAGACTTATGACTTGACTTCTCTACACTTAGAAGAGAGGTGGAGAAGCACCACTGAGACAGTATTGCAACCACATGCCTTGCACAGCTGCTTCTCAAGTCTGTGCCAGAGAAATAGCCTCCAATCCTCCTGGAAACTGCAAGTGCTACTGGAAGATGAAAACCTGGAGATGCTCTGGGAATTCTTAGTGTATTGGAGCCTCTCACCACATGTTCCTAGACTGCAATATATCCTTGGACAGCCACAGCTTGAAGCAGTCATTGATCACTTGTTCCGCATTGGTGTGGAGGCAGGCACATTGCCTCTTGTCCAGTTAGTGAACTGGCATTCATATCACTACCACTATTAGTAACTGAAGCACTGAGTACCACAGGATATTGCTACCTGTACAGCTCTTGGGACCCTCCAGCTGTGACTGGTATTTGTTGTTCTAGGCTACAACCCACAGACACACGTCCTGCAACAACCACAGTCCCAAAAAGCTCATCATCCAGAAGAACAAGAGAGATTTAGGGAGGTGAAACAGAATCACAGATGAATTTCATATCTTTTTCATGGGGAAATTGGATATTTCTACTAGAAGCAGAAAAGGAAACAGTTTGCATTATCAAAATATTAACCAGTATAGCTTTCTCCCAACATCCAATGTATTGAACAGCGAGGCTTGTCCCTATTTTGTTCTGCCTAATGAGCCCTTGCTGTTACAGTATTAAGCAGTACCTAAGCAAAATAGATTCCCAGATATCACACTAAGGCTGACTGGTTTGAGTTGCACATTTTTCCATATCCCTCACACCTTTAAGAAGTCACAGTAGCAGTATCAAAAGCAATCACATGAAAAACTCTTGATCCGAATGACAATGAGCCTTAAAAGAGAATTTAGATGCAGCAGGTGCAGTCATGAAGCACCAAGTCCCTACAAGGCCCTGACCCAATCAATACCTGCTGTAGCATCCAGGACTCTAGTTCTCACTGCAATATTATGCATATTATAAGACTTACACAAAAATAGAAATTTTAAAAAGGATGTGAACAATGAAAGAACCACCACTAGAACAGCTGCAGAGCACCAAGTCTCAGGTTTTTTTGGGTCTGTCAGAAAAAAAGAGTTGGTCCAAAGCTATTACAATGCTACTACAGTAGTTTTATCCCTCACTATAACCTATAAATTGTGATCAGTCAAGGAGCTGAACATCAGCAGGCGATATATCTGTGTTGCTTTTTAAACCTCACTTATGAATAAAGGTTTTCTACTAGATCAATTCTTCCACACGCTAATAATACTTAACAATCCATGTCACCCAGAGTATTTCTACTTCCGGAGTTAATACCAGATAACTTAAAATACAACAGTGCACAAAGCTTTGCTTTAGAATAAACTACTAGATGACTGTCTACATTCTTCTATTCATGGATATCTTCAAAGAGCACAAGATATAAACTGCTGCAGCGTTCACTGAATTAGGCTTTACAGCATTTTCTGCCTTGCTGCTGAAATCCTGCTTTTCACAATTTTATGGTTTTTGGTTGCACTGAAAAACTTCTTTTTGGGGTATTAAAAAGAAGCTGTTCAAAGTTTTTTTCTTTTTCAAAACAGACCAGCTCTAATCATGATTTTTTTTGATCTAAATCACAGGTATCAACACTGCTTGTCCCAAAAAAACCTGACCAAACTGACAAAGTTAACAGGACTGCAGGAAACTGCACTCAAAAGCTGCTGGTCTGGAAGCACATATAAGTAATTTCCACTATTCAAAGACTATTTTCTGCTCTTTTATTTATAATGGGGGCTTAAATATGTTTAGCACTTAACAAAATATAACAAAGAGAAAGGCTCAGAGCCTCAAGTTGTTTACAGAATTTTAACCTCCCAGTCCACATCCTGGCTGGGCTGGCACTAAGCAGAAGCACACAGAAGCTATACATTAATAGCTATGCAAATGAAATGAGTAGATCATAAGTTCAAAACAGACTAAGGAAGGATGTTAAATCATGGAACCTTTTTGCACAGGGTACTGGGGAACATAAAAGCCTGTGCTTTAAAGCTCTTGAAGCTCTACTCTGACCAGCTTGAGCCAGACTAAAAACCTCAAACCCACAACCTAAATGAGAGCTTTCAGCCTCACACTCCAGCGGAGGTGAAGAACTTTACCCTAAACACTCCTCTTAATCCAGGTAGCCATAACCCTATTATTAAAGCTCTCCAACCATCACTGGCTTTTTTAGCCCCGCCAGATGCTGTTCATAGCACTTATCCCTCTTGTAACTGTAGACACAATGTTTTACTCCCCACCCAATGTAGAGGAAAGAAATAGCATCCACATGAAGGCACATTTTGCCCTGAACACCAGGAATACAACTACCTACGGAAAACATACTTGCTCATATCTCTGCTTCATCTTTTACTATTCAAGAGCCCTTCAGTTTTGCAAATATACAAGAAAAAGAGCATTCTCTGCTACCTCAGCCAGGTCTTCTGCTTCTCATCTGCCCTCTTTTTTGCTAGGAAAGAATACTTTACTCTCCCTTTCTGCTTCCCTTCTTTCAAAACATTATGGAACTCCTTGCTAGGTAACTTCTCCTAGCTATCAAGTTTCAGGTGATTTGACAATCGGTAATAATATAATCCTTTTTGCTATTCTGAGGAAGCTCTGCTCTATAGCTATGTCTTTTATTATCAGGTCCATCATAAAAAGACACACAATTTATGTAATAAATTTTATCAGCAATATACAGACTATCTACCTAAAAATCCTAATCCCATTATGGACATACTACAAACATCAGTTTCCAGTGATAAGTACGTACCCTTAAATTAACTGGGATATCAGGATAATGTTTAAATAGGTAATACCGGGTTTCCCCAAAAGCACAGATTCCCTTTCTCAATAGGCAAATCGTTATAATATTTAAACAACAAACAGAAGACTTGTCCAAAGTCATTAGTAAACCAGATGATCACGCAAGCTGATAAAACACTGATCTGACCTGATGACATTGCCCCAAGCTTTCTAGAGAACAAAGCTGAGAATTCTGAGATTATAAAGGCAAGATGTCAATATAGCAGCTATATTTTCTGACTATCTTATTCTAATAGCACTAAATACATCTGTCACATGTTGCTTTATGGAACAAATTATTTACTGACCAGATAACCTAAAAGCAAATGCTTATTTTTCAAGTCTGCATATTCTTTGCTTGCAACCCAGGTTGCTGTCATAGCAATACCTCAGCACATAACAAGAAGAAAGGAAAAGATTAAATATACAGCAATAAAGTTTAACCACAAGGCTGCATTCTTTCAACCTTATCTTCTTAATACGTCTATCTACCTGCATCTGTAAATACAGTCCTTTCTTTTCCTCATTTTACCTGTAGATGCTGGAAGTCACTGAATAGGGGAAAAGAAGGAAAAATTTTCTCTATTTCAAATACAACTAAATTGAACTAAACTCTACAAAGTAAAATAAGCTCTATATGGAACAGCAAAGATAAAGAGTTACAAGAAACTCTTGCTTGCAAGAGAGATGTAAGCCATTTTTTATATCATGAGCCTACTAAACATAAAACATTTTTCTTTACCCACAATTATTGGTTTTTCACTTATGTGCAATCGTGTCATGTGCGATCATGTCATGTGCATATCATATAAAGTGCTACATGACTCATTTAGAGGAACTGGCTTTATGTGCAAGAACCAAACATGGTATCAGCTGTTTCAGCAGTATGTCTCCTGATGCCTACATCCCGCCATGCAAGAACACCAGTAAAGCATTTATAATAGGCAACATAACCTACCACAGAACACAAAAATAACCTGAAGTTATACTCACTGTAACCTGGGAAGCATCCATGAATTGTAAGCCAAAGTAATCAGTTTCCACAAGGTCCAAATGATACACAATCTGGTCAAACAACTCCTGTCCTTTTGCATTTTTCTGTAACAGAAAGCAAAGGTTTTGTTTGGTTTTTTTTTGTGGGTGGGTGTGGGTTTGGTTGGTTGGGTTACTTTTTAAGTTCAAATGGGGAAGAGGAGATGCACAATAGAAAATAATATCTAAATAGAATTATTAATTATTCTAAAGAATTGTGTTGACATTTATTTTCTTCAAGAAAGTCACAGTGACACATTGTTCCTATTTGCAGCTATTCAAACAGCATTAGACTTCACTCTCAAAGAAAACTGTCAAAGTTCACTGTAACTAGAAGTATTGGAGAGGAGAAAAGAAAGGCTTATATCCTGTAAGTCACAGAGTCCGCATTTTAAACCTCAGAAAGCCAAATTCTCCAGGAAAAGCTTGCTTGACAGCTGCCCGAAATCTGCAGCCATGCAGTGCCACACCACCACTCCAGCTGCAACGTAAATTCTGGACAGCTTGAATACTTGAGCAGCACTTTGAGGAAAATTAATGGAATTTGATAAGAATCTTTCAGTAATGAGGCTAGCTGCAATAACTTTTACATCCTTTAAATGGAGAAACAAAAAGGGAAAAAAAAGAAGTCTACAATTCTTACTTGGCATGCATCTGAAACACATAGGCATGGAAACAAAACTAATCCCAATAATGGGCTACAGTACTAGTAGAAAAGTTAGCTGATCCTAAAACTAGCCTGTATTGGCCTGTATACTTGCTCTCAGGTTAAGTCAAGAATTTAGATACACAGTGCTTCAACTTCAACCACTAGAAGAGGCAAAGCTTGGAGGTTACAGGTGGGTAGGATTAAGAGGGAATATTAACACAAGTCTTCATGCAAACCCTGTTGAGTTACTTAGGGAAGGAAGTTTTCAAGTTCCTGAGCACAAAATCCCCTAAAAATACATGAGATGATCATAAATCTCAGCAAGAGACCAAAGCTACAGGCATATTTTATACAGGAAAGTACAGATCTGGAAACACTTTTGTGCCTGCTGTCCCTCACACACCTTTGAGGTTTCTTTTTAAAGCTCCAACATATTAGAAATTCACACTTCATCCCAAAATGTAGCAAAATTCATTGATTTCAGCTGAAGAACTGAACAGCATTCAGTTCCATTAGTTTAGTCTTCTGCACAAAAGCAGCATCAATCATAAGATGCAGAACTGCTGTCCAGGACTCCAAGCTGTCTAAAATCTGTCTCCTTCAGCAAAGGCAAGATGAAGAGTTTAATCTTACTCAATTTTTCAAAAAAAGACCAAGCAAGCTTAGGTGTATATATCAAATTCTGAGGGGTTTTGATGTTTTGGTAGGTTTTTGTTTGGGATTTTTGTTTGTTTTAAACTAACAAAGCAGAAGCACAGAAGTCAAATCTTATCAAATTTCAGGAACAGTATTAGGAGCTCCATTAAAACAAGCTACAAAAAACCTAAAATCAATCACTGATTTATCATTGTGAGGTACTGCTTGATTGATCTGGAAGGGCAAGAGGCAAATAACAGACATTCTTAAAGAAAATGAGAGCGCAACAGCTCCTTATAGCAATAAATTCCTAAGAAACCATCACCTTTAGATGTACAATAACTGTTACAAACCAAAAGTTTTTTAAAAAGTATCCAGAACACATTTTCTGATACGCAGTCAATTCAGCACTTGTTAAAAGAAGCTATACCAAAACACAACAAAATTTAAACTCATTCTGCTCAAATGAGAAAACCCTTCAAAGCAATAAAAAAGAAATGGCAAGACATGAGAAATTCATAAAACTAGGAACAACTGATTTGATGCCCTATGATCTCTCTACTTCTGGTTGCTTACTTTATGGCATTAACTACCAGTATGTTTATCTTTGACTGCCATACACCCAATAGAAACCAGAGAGAGCACGCTCCACCTTCTGCACCCAAATAATAGTTAATGTTCAACATGTGTGTTACACAGAGAATAGCTCTGTATGGCACGGCTAGGCCATAAAATGCAGTATTACATACATAGTTTACAGGAGATTATAACATTTAACTTGTCGCTAAATGAGCTTTTGCAGCAGCTCCTACTGCTTAGATGATAAAGTTGCTACAGCCAACAAACTGCTGACAAAAAACTTTCTTTGAGATGTCACATTAAAAGGGGAGATAAAAGTGACTAATGCCTTTCCTCTACTAACAGTAAGGGGTGACCTGTTCTCCTTCATTCTGCCTCTTCACTGTGTGACAAGCTAGGGAGTCAAATTGTGAAATGATAAATTGGTACCTGTGCATCGAATTAAATGCTATGTAACTGCATTTAATATAACTGGTACAGGCAAAATAGAAGGGTTTTTCCTCAGGAATTGCATATGCGTAAATAAAAGTGGTCCCTAATGGAAAAAAATGTTCTTATTATAAGAAACTTTTGATATTCACAGTCTTTTCCTCCTCCCCTCCTAGATAACAAAGAAGATAAAAAAATCCTCTTTCAAAATCTGGCACCATATAAAGAATGCGAAACCAATTTCATACAAGAAAATTCTCTGAGTAGGTCTAATCAGTTGGAATTTAACAAATCACAGTTTCTCTCCAGACCTTCAAATTGTGCATATTTTTTGAAGAGACATCTGAAAATACCAAACTTTAAACTATTTTACAGTTGTACCTTGCTAGACAGATGGTTCAGAACTGTCAGATGAAAAAGACAAGTGTAACTTAGATATTAAAAAAAGGGAGTAGATGGCAACAAACAATATACATCTGCTTCCCTGGGCAACCTGTTCCAGTGCTTCACCACCCTCACAGTAAAGAACTTCTTGTATTTAATTTATCTGTAATCTAAGAAAAGGTGCTTGCTTCATGTCAGTCAGCCCTGTCCTGCCTGACAGTTGTGCTAGTTTCCTTCACTCTGTAACCTGGAAACCCTTCTTAAATACCCCCTCCCCCCCCACCCTTTTCTCCATCATATTTTCTTTGGGACCATGAATCATCAAAGCATCAAAGAAAATTCTTACATTTAAAGAGAACTTATTGCTGGGTCCTCCAACAAGGACCCAAATCCACATTGGTATAAAGCACCATGTAGAGTCACAGTGACAGCTACATGGCCCACATTTCAAGTGGGCTAAATTTTTAGCTGTCAAAGACTTCCAGTTTCAGGGAATCTGTGGAAATTCTTGTCAGCTAAAACCTGACAAAACAAAGATTAACTTCTCTAATTAGAAACTCTTCCAGACTTGACATGTGAATAGGCAACAGGTTTTAACATGCTTTCGGTGGGCATGAAGGAAAAGGCAAACTCATTAGCCAGGGACATCTTATACCAACTGGCTCTATCTAAACAGGCTGATCATTGTTGATTTTAGCTATTCCAGAGTTGTTTGACAGCTTTTTGCCAAAGGGCATGAAAAGGAGACATACAAGCCAGAAATGTCCCATTTTAGTGCAGATACAGTGCAAGAATGCTATCAACCACTCTCAAAGCACACACAGCAAAGCTTGAGAGCTTCTCCGCACATCTTCTCCAAACAGAAGTGTATGTGGCAACCAAGCACAGTGCATTACGTGAACCCAAGTGGAGTGGCTGTATTTATCGAGTCATACTAAAGAGCTGTGGTCACGGTATTACAAACTATTAGCAGATTTCAGAAATAGGTGAAGTTGTGCTTGTTAAAACAACCTGTCAAATACGCCAGGAGGTACATGAAATAGCCTGCAAGTTGACAAAATGATAGCAAAAAAAAAAAAGGAAAATAAACCACTGCCAAGAAAAAGGTCAAAGCCAATTAACTGTAATGTGTCCCAAACTGAACAGGGGACAGGAGCAGGAATTAATAGGTAGGGTAGGTTTAGATTCTTTTTCTAAAGAAAACACAGGATCATGTGTTCTGCAATACATAAAATATTTTTTCAGAGTGAGCTGCTATGATCTCATGGCCACAGACACCAGGTGTTTTTAGCTTCTAGTAAGTTACTAAAGGAGCATTTGTGGCTAGCGATTCTCTGCTCCACAACTGCTCTGACACATCAGCATTTCCTCTCACAGGCATTTCCTGGAACATGGTAGCTAAGTATATTCTGCTCAGTCCTCTTAAACCTGAACTGTTATTAACCCATTTTTCAAACCTATAACTAAGGCTTTATGTGCTGGCCATACTGCTTAGTAACAAGAATTTGCTTTGCTTTTTTAAGAGTCATTGGCAAAGCTGTTTACCAGCATTTCAGACATACTACAGGCTAAACATGCTTAAAGCCATTTAGGCTTCTAACTAGCCTCAACTCCTGGTGCTTGTTACCAGCACTGAGGCACTCAACTTTTTTGCCTTGGTCTTCAGCAGCAAGTGCTTCAGTCACATTGCTCCAGCCACAGGGCAAAAGCAGGGACTGGGAGAATGAAGAACCACCTGCTGTCAGAGAAGATGAGGTTTGAGACCATATCAGGAACTTGAAGGTACACAAGTCCAGGGGACCTGATGAGATGAACTCATGACTCCTCAGGGAACTGGCAGATGAAATGGCTAAGCCACTATCCATTGTATTTGAGAAGCTGTGGCAGTCCAGTGGAGTCCCCACTGACTGGGAGAAGGGAAGCCTCCACTTTTAAAAAATGGAAAAAGAAGACGCAGGGAGCTACAGGGTGGTCAGTCTTCCCTTAGTGCCTGGCAAGATCATGGAACATGTCCTCCTGAAAACTATGCTAAAGCATGTGGAAAATAAGGAGGTGATCAGTGACAGCCAGCACGGCTTCACTAAGGGCAAATCATGCCCTTAGTGAAAGGGAAAAATTTGGTGGCCTTCCACAACAGGGTGACAGAGTTGGAGGATAAAGTAAGAGCAACTGACGTCATCTATCTGGAGTTGTGCAAGGCATTTGACACTGTCCCACATGACATCCTTGTCTCTAAACTGGAGATACATGGATTTGATGGATAGACCACTCTGTGGATAAGAAATTGGCTGGATGGTTCACCCAAAGAGTTGTTGGCAATGGCTTGATATCTGGCTGGAGACCAGTAATGAGTGGTGCCCCCTCAGGGGTCAGTGTCGGGACCGGTTTAGTTCAACATCTTTGTCAGCGATATGGACAGAGGGATTGAGTGCATGCTCAGCAAATTTGCTGATGACACCAAGCTGTGTGGTGCAGTTGACACAGTGGAGGGAAGGGATGCCATTCAGTGGGACCCTGACACACTTGAGAACCTCATGAAAGTCAACAAGGCCAAGTGCACCTGGTTTGGGGCAATTCCAAGCACAAATGGATTAAGAGTGGCCCTGAGGAGGACTTGTCAGAGGTGGCTGATGAGAAGCTCCGCCTGAGCCAGCAGTGTGCACTTACAGCCCAGAAAGCCAACCATATCCTGGGCTGCACCAAAAGCGTGACCAGCAGGTTGATGGAGGTGCTTTTTCCCCTCTGCTCCACTCTGGTGAGACTCAACCTGGAGTACTGCATTCAGCTCTGGAGTCCCCAACACAAGAAGACTGTGAACCTGCTCTATCAAGTCCAGAGGAAGCCACCAAAATTATCAGGGGGCTGGAGCACCTCTCCTACAGAGACAGGCTGAGAGAGTTGGGGCTGTTCAGCCTAAAGAAAAGGCTCCGGGGAGAACTTACAGCAGCATTCCAGTACCTAAAGGAGGCCTACAAGAAATCTGGAGAGGGACTTTTTACAAGGGCATGTAGTGAGAGGCCAAGGGAGAATTGCTCTAAACTGAAGGAGGGTAGATTTAGACTAGATATTAGGAAGAAATTCTTCACTGTGAGGGTGGTCAGCCACTGGAACAAGTTGTCCAGAGAAGTTGTGGATGCCCGACCCTGGCAGACTGGACAGAGCCTTGGGTGACATGGTCTAGTGTGAGGTATCCCTGCCCATGAAGCAGGGCTGGAACTAGATGATCTTTAAGGCCCCTTCCAAGCCAAACCATTTCTATGATGCTTCAATTCTTTAACTTGCTTTCTTCTAGTCAGTTTCTCAGACACATCCACCTGTACTGAAATAAAACAGCATTTACAGAATTTTAAGCACAAAAATGCAACAATAAACCTGTTCATTAGGACCCTCGGGAAGAGGGTGGTACAGACACCACCCTCTGCATCCTCTAAGCTTAGTCATTAGGGGGTATGTGACTACAATGAAATCATCCTTTGGATAATGACTCTTGTAGGCACATTAAAGTCAGCACAACTAAAAAGAGATGTATATTATACATCACAGTTGCTATGATATCTAACAGCTTCAGCCAACTACGTGTATTTAAGGCCATGGCCAGGCTTACAAAAGCTGCACTGAAAACCACGCTGTCCATCCCAGCAACACTGCTATAGGTAGCACTGTCAGAGATGGTAACACTTTTTAAGTTCCAGGTTCCATGCCTCCACCCAGAGATGACACACTGCAGAGGGCACACTACTCTCTGCAAACTAGCCATGATGTTGGTGCCTATTCTACCCTCCTCCCAGTGGACCTAATGAGCAGATTTATGATATTGTGGAGACAGTTGCATTTCTTGAAATTATGCAAATATTGCTTTCTTTCAATATACAATAAATTCAGTGTTTAGACTAAAAGAAAAGCAAGTTGTTCCTTAACACATCATACTTCTATGAGGCTGGCTAACTTGCTCAAGCTATGCAAAGATGTTAGGTTATTTTCTTACCAGTCAACCACTGACTCAAGTTTTCAGTTCTGGCTCCAAGCTCCCTTGAAAATGTGACACTGTTCAAATAACGATTGCTTCAGAGCCTGCTACTGCATGCAAATTATGTTTAAATGTAGTACAGACCACAGAAACAAGCAGCATTCCTGAACGTGCCCAGAAGAAAATGCAACTGATGATGCATATGAACTTTTAGCTGAAGGAGAAAAAAAACCTAACCATTTTGAGAAATTAGCTAAAAATGAGAGAAAAAAATCGCCTCAACCTCCCCTGCAAAAAAGCCCAAAACAACAGAAAATGCCAAACACACACAGCACTAAACCCTCAGACAGTCATCAGAAGACCAAAAAAAACCCACTGAATGGCATTTACTTATTATAACCTTGAAAGCACAAACATTTCACTGCCAGTCATTTTTGTCAAGTCCCTAAACTAAAATTGTGATTTCCTGAGCAAAGAAGCTCATAAGCAAAATTAAAGAACCCCTCAAAAACTGACAAAACACCAAAGCAAAAAACCTCCCCAACCAACAAACCAAGCCACTCTCAAATCCTATGAGAAAAATAACTCTTAAATACTAGGCCTCTTACCAGTCACATCCCATCAAGGAGATAGGGGGACCTCAAGAAACAACACACTACTACTTAAGCACATTGTCTCTGTGAGTGGTACATAAAGCAAGTGAGCTAGGTTTCTGCAACTAACATGTCAGTGAGAATTTGCAGAGAGTTATATTATAGTTATAAGAAAAAGAAGTAATCACCAAACACTGGGCATGATAAACCTCACTATTGCGGCGCAGCAGCATTTCCCAACAGCACTCAAACTCTCATGTCTCCATCAATTACTGACAGGAAGAATCAGTGTTTACTCCCTGCTAGAAGAAGCTGGAAATAGCGATTAATGATTGCAAAAGACAAGTAGAAGTAGCACCTCTGCCTCTTTTCACAGGACAGCAAGGATTGAAGATAGAAAGTCTATAGAATTGGCATGGAAGAGAAACCTGAACAAGAATAAACAGATCACCACATGTACCAGCCAAAGCACTGCATAAACCCAAGTGGCAGTGGGTTTCTAGTTAGATCATGCTATCATTACCATGCTAGTACGACATCAGGCAAGTCTCTTGTGTTAGCCTAAGCTTTCTGCCTGTGTCATGGGTTCAGCAGCAGCAGTCATTTTTCTCCTTCTTGGTAGCTGGTGCAGTGTTGTGTTTTTGATTTTGGGCCTGGGAACAGTGCTGATAACACCAGTGTTTTCAGTTACTGCTTGGTAATGTTTTGGTCTGACCAAGGACTTTCTGAGTCTCATGCTCTGCCAGGGAAGAGGGGAAGCCAGCAGGAAGCAGAGACAGGATACCCGACCCAAACTGACCAAAGAGGTTATTCCATACCACAGCACGTCATGCCCAGGACGAAAAAACGGAGGGCAAAGACCCGGAAGGGTGGGGGTGCACTGCGTGGCTGGGCTGGGTATGGGTGGTGAGTGATTGTATTCTTTCCTTGTATTTGCCTTGTCATTATTGTTGTTGGTGGTAGCAGTAGTGGTCTTGTGTTATACGTTAGTTACTAAACTGTTCTTATCTCAACCTGTGCGAGTTGCATTCTTTCGATTCTCCCCATCCACCCGGGAGCGGGGGGAAGAAAGAGGGGGGAGTGAGTGAGAGAGCGACTGCGTGAGTTATAAAGGCTTATAAAGGCTTAAACCATGACAGCCTGCTATGTAAGGGCAGACAGTTGTGAATATACATAAAAAAAAGAAAAAGACTGAAAGGTGGGGAAGAACAGTATGCCATTTTCAAGCTCTGTAATAGGAGTGAAAAAAACACTTCTAATTACTCTTAGAGTACAAACTCATTGAGATGAATCAAAGATTGGAAGAGCAGCACAGCATCATAGAGAATACACAGAAAATATAGCAGAGAGGGAATTACCTTACAAGCAGAACAATAATTAAAGAGCCCAAAACCATGCCTAGTAAACTGTTGGAAAGATGTTAAATATACGGCACTACTTAAAACAGATTCAAGAAAGTCAGGTGAGATTTGAAGGGTGAGTATAAGGTTTCCTTTGCCAGTTCACGTATCCCTGCTTCCACTCACTTCCTTCCCCACCTCCAAAATACATTCTCCTTCTTCCTCAAGTGGGCAAATACAAGTGGACCAGCTGTGTAAAATGACATGTACAAAGCTAACTTTCACTGAAATCTGTTCTTGCAGTTGTTTTCAACACATGTACTTTTGCTAACTGTGCCTTACAGTACAGCCCTTCAAGAACTAATTATAGTAGCATACCTAGAGTATCATAAGTCTGTTTAGCTGGTTAAAAGAGGAGCACGAAACCACCATGTCTCAAGACCTATGTTATCTGGAAAGGAGAATTTCACCACTGTTTAGTTTTTTTCAGGGAAGATGTTGGAGCTGGTTCCAGCCATCTCCATGATGGACACACTGGCCACAGGTGGTGGTGGGAAGAAAGCAGGTATAAAAGTCAGGAGTGAAGGGAGTAGATTTCAGCCTCAAAAGGAGCTGTCTTTATCTTGACCCACGAGCTTTCTTATTCCTGTTTTATTTCTCTCCATATTTTCCCCATCCTGCAGATGGGGAGGATGAATGAGGGGCTGGGTAGGAGCCTGATGGCTAAGGCTAACCCACCACAGTGGGGAAATCCTTATGCAGGGCAGTTTTACATTTCGATCATGTCAGCGGTCATCTGAAGGGCACGCTGTTTTGAAGAGCCTTTAATCTCTCCAAAAGCCACATGAAGGGCAAGCAGATACTGTGATGGGTGCCCTATAAATGCAATTACTCTTGGCAACATTACAATCAGCACCGACATTTTTGCTTTATTGGACTCGGATAAAGGTGAGAGTTTCTGTTTACTGTCCCTATCATCCACATGTACTACTGGCAACACAGACCTCTTTCAAGAGAAAAGCACTGTCAACACTTCTAAATGGGATCCTCAGGCAACAGATAAAAATTACCATAAGCCACAGAACAAAGTAGCAAAACAAAAAATCCTTACTGGTAATTTTATGTTCTAGAAGTGGGTCCAGACTCTTGTTATTTCAGATACAGACAGCTTACTCATCACACTTCGGCATGCAGAGGCATAATAAAGAAATGGTTATTTGTATGGAAAGAAGATTCTTTTTCACCCCTAGACTGACAGCTCCCTCTCCTGACCTGCTTGGAATACTACATGCTCCTCAGGTTCAAACACACAGCTGAGGAAATACGAAGTATCTTAGAGTGAGGAGAACAAAAACCTATGTTGAGATTTCTTAACCTACATGATTTCACTCAAAATATAATTTACAGTTCTGCACCCCCAGATGAAGAGGCACAATGCAGTAAATCTAAGCTATGGGTTTCTTGAAGTGGCAGCCACCTCTAAGAAATGATACCATCAAACATATGCCACAGAATGCTACTCTTCCCTCAAGTGACTTGATCATTGTCCTTTTGCACCCGTATAACAGTGGGATATAAGTGCCATTTTGCAAGAGAGATAGAGAAGATTCTAGGTAATGACTTTAAATTGCATTTGAGAAACAACACAGAACACCAGCATAAGCTAAGCTGACCTAAGAGAACAAGGAGAAAGAGGCAAATGCTATCAGAAGAGAATCACAGGGGAGTTTAGCAAAGACTCTCCATTATCTTATGCTAATGGCAGTACCAAAGTTTCAATAGACATTTTTGCTTTCTTATATGCATGCATTTGAATGCTTCATGAGAGAGGCTTTAAATAGATGCAATTGTACAAATAGAATTTTCCATATGGACACATGTCTTTCATATACATTTTGAATGTATGGGTACTTGACTCAACTCTTCCCAGTTTTTTAACTTGTTTTTAAATAGGACACTATGACTGTCTACAACAAAACAGTTTACTGATAAGGCTCTACTGGCAACCTTCCTCTAGCATAGACTTCTCTAAGACCAGCAGTACTGCCTAGTCAGACATACAAGCTAGCACTAACCTCTGGCTTATATAAAGGAAGGCAGCACTGTCCCTGCTGCCCCAGCCAATCAAGACACAGGTTCTGTTTCTGACCCATACCCAAGAGATTTGCCAGTGTAGCTGCATAGCTATATGCATAGTAAAGAACTGCCTACAGGGGGAAGTTCAATCAGTGTAACATCACTACTAATTTAAGCTAACAATTCTTTCAGACTCCCTCGCAACATAAACCCTCACGGGCCACATTGTACAGCCTGGTATGTGGCCTGTCATGCCAAAAGCTGTTTCTTGAAAGTTGGGCACGGGGGCAAGAAAGAGGGCACAAAGCTGTTCTGTGGCCTGAGAGCAAAACCTAGAAGGGCTGCTCTAAGAACTGAAATCTTACACTATACCTTATAGATCATCACTTTGAACATACAGAACAAGATCCACATGACCACCACCACCTGCTGACCTGTAAAACCAGAAGGGTGCAGACTCCTCTAGAAAATCACATCATGTATGCTGCACGAAATTTACTTTTACCTATGTCTAGATAAAACTAAGAGTTCTTTAGAACCACTCCTCTACTCCAGCATAATAATGCATACTGCTTAGGTTCACATAATTCACAGTCAATTGTTTCTATGGGGTTTTTTGTTTGTTTCATTTGTTTTTTGGTTGGGAGTTTTTGTTTGGGTTTTTTTATTTTTTTTATTTAAATACATACTATTTGTGGCACTTTTCAAGGCAGAAAATTAATTCCACATGCATGCTAACAGTAGCATTAATTCCCTATTCCCTTCCCTGGCACAATGTCTTACAAAGTGCTAAACCTTCCATATAAATCATATTAATTATTGATTACCCTGACAGTTACAGCCAGTAAACAAAGTTAAAAGATCTCAAACATAGAAGCAGTGACCACATAGGGAGAAGTTGAGGACAAAGCTCTAAGGTGGTAGTTCTTCAGAAGCCCTATGGATTTAAAATGCAAAGTACCTATTTATTCAGACAACCAACAGACTTCACTCTTCACTCTTTGTTCTTTTAACACTAAATCACAGGATCTCTCCAAAGAACCAATTCCAATTACTTGCTTCTCTCTGAAGACAACCAGAAATCCAGAGATTCAGAAAAGCCAGTAAAAACCTCTTCTACTGCAGGTTTATAATCAGCAATTTAAAGAAAACAGAGAAAGACCAGGGAAGCTTGCCACGAAAAATATTTTATTTAGTGGGCAGCCAGGAAGACATAATTCTTTTTAAACATAATTAGCCAAGTAGATGCAATTAAGGAAAATCACTACAAATTACATTTATTTCTAGCAAGGCAGAAGATGCAATAGGAACAGCCATGTGGATATGGATTTATAAAAAATAAAACCCAACCAATCAACCAAACACCCCACACGCCCCAAAAAAACCCAAACCATCACTAGTATAAGTTTAAAAAGTTAAAATAAACAATAGTTCAAGCTTGGAGAAACCACCTCTCAGATGATGCCACTGCTTAGTTAAAAAACCCCAAATGCCAGACCTAGGTTTATTGTATTGAAAAGCCCAGCACTCTAATCTCCTCATTGCCACAAAGGAATTATACAAGTCAAGACAAATTCTCATCATGCCGCACAATTTGACTTCTTGCTCTGCTACAAATATTCAGCTCTGAAGGGGAAATGGACACCTTACAGCACTGAAGTAGGCATGACAGCATAACATGCTATTTATCTTCATTCTGAAGAATGAACAAGGACTGATGTGTCTGGAGTTTTGGTTTTTTTCATAAAAAAAAAAAAAAATTTAAGTCAGAAGTTCTGAGTGTCAACATGAGAAGCAGAAAGACTGGGGTATAGCTAAAATTGATTACTTATATTTCATGCCAACCAACAGATCATCCTATCAAGATAAAGTAAGAGACTGAGAAGATAAAAGCAGTGGTTATTAACCAAACCTCTGACCCCATTGTTAGTATGCAGAAAAACACAGTATTGATCAGAATCTGGAAAAGTAACATTTTCTGAAAAGACAGAGAGACAAGTAAAAGGAACCACAAATCTGCACAAGTGTCAGACTTCTCCCCTGTCAGGTTCCCTGCAACCTGCAATTTTTGCTGCCTGCTTGGAGGCAATATTGTATGCCAGGACTTCCTTTGGATGTACTTTGAAAGACTGCAGATGAAAAGCAAAATACAAGACCCAAGGTACATGCTACATGTCCATACATTCCAAAAAACAGACAGGTTAGCAATAGCTAGAAGGCTACCCTGCATATGGTTTGATTTGAAAATCCATTTGCATCAGGCTGCAGTTTTCACTAATTTGCTGGAAGGTTTCAGTTTTGTCTTTCACTTTGAAATTTGGCTGCCCTGCCTGTCTCCACGGCATTAAACAGATTCCGGACATTTACATGCCAAGGGAAATAAAACCGAATCCGAAAGATTGTAGTGGAAATTAACCCCAAGCGCAATAAAGGAGCAAAGTATATCTGCTTTTCAGTTTACTTATTTTAGCTGTGTATTAACAGATACTCAACAGGAGCTTATACTGTTGATTCAGACCACCATACAACACAGAAACACTTCAGTATTGCCATAGTGATTGCCAGAGATTCAGTAGAACTCGTTAAGCGGGTGAGGATCCCAGTTTACTGTGGCAGGTTAATGGAGCATTCCTTGTGGCTGGCTTTTTCCACCTGGGCATTTCACCTCAACACAAGTTTTGCTATGCTTGACATCTTTGGCAAAAGCCTTTTTCTCAGAGTCTGGACCTCAAGAGAGATCAGATCAAACACTCCAAATCAGCCAGTCACACATGGCTGAACTGCAACTCTCTCAGTTGTTTAAAGCAGTAACTTGGTCTTTTAGCCAAACGTTTTTTTTTTCCAATTCAGGGAAACAAATGGCAAGAATTCTTTAATCACAGTATGAAAACCAGCATGGTCAAGTCTATACCCAAAGGCCACTGAAACATGAAGCCACTTCACAGCATAGCTTTTAGTTGGAGGGATAATGAACTAGTTAAAAATGAAATCACTTGTGGTAGCCCCAGCAAAT
This sequence comes from Ara ararauna, assembly GCA_028858755.1. Classification (NCBI taxonomy): domain Eukaryota; kingdom Metazoa; phylum Chordata; class Aves; order Psittaciformes; family Psittacidae; genus Ara; species Ara ararauna. The sequence continues at coordinate 69,299,613 of CM054377.1, read as the reverse complement.
GCTGAAGCACCAGTTCTTTGCAGTTGAAGGACAGCCTCCATGTAGGTATTAACAAAAACCTTTGTGTATAAAGCAAACAAAATCAACAAGGAGCTTTCTATCAGAAGATTTTTATTTCACAATAAAAGTGAACAGAAAAGCAGAGAATCCTCACAAGCTCACAATACTTCAACTGTATATTCAATTAAACTTATACCACCCGCATTAATATCAAGCATATTGAACGACTGAAAAGTGACTAAGTCACTGAAGGATCAGATTTTGCTGTCCTAATTCCCTAGGCTATCACTAATTGTAGAATCATAGCACACCAGGTTGGAAGGGACCTCGAGGATCATCTGGTCTGACTTTCCTTGGCAAAAGCACGGTCTAGACAAGATGGCCCAGCACCCTGTCCAGCTGAACCTTAAGAGTGTTCAATGCTGGGGAGTACCCCACTTCCCTGAGAAGATTATTAATAGAAAACAGAGTTTCCCATTTCCAGACTTGCAGACTTGGACAACAGAGTCAAAAGCAAACTCCAGTTCTGCTGAAGCAAAGTTATGCAAGCCAAACTGTGACTATGGTGGCAATTCTGATGCCTAACAGCTGTTAAACAACACTGACAACTCAGCTGACTTCAAAGTCATACACATGTAGCCAGCAGACCCTTTAACTGCAACCAACTACAACCCTGTACCAATGACTCAGGAAGAACAAGTGCCACCTCACTTGTTCAGCTGTGTCAATTCAGAAAGAGACAGCATGTGATGAAGTTTATTCAGGCTGAGCAGCAAAGCACATATGACTATTGATACAGCCAGAGAGTGTAGATTAAGAGAGACTCAGCTCTTCGTTTCACTGTACAGAAAATACCATATGTTTGAGGAAAACAAGCAACTAAAACTGAATGCTCAATCACTCGCCAGACATACATAAATGAAGATCTTAAATTACACCCTCCTTTTAAGTCTTGGATGAAAGACCAGCAAAAGTTATTTACCGTGACTGCTGGGCTTCAACATGGTTTCCCACAACATCCTTTCATCCTCACTGGGACATTATAGACTAGATCGGTGGATTACTGTGGATGGCTGGATCACTGAGCTCAAAGGGTAGCAATTCATGGTTTGTACACTACCTGGACACCGGATTTAAAGGGATCTGTTTTGGAGCCTGTCTTATTTAACACCATCTACTGTACGAAGGAAAAGATGGAACACATGTTCATTGACTTTCTGGAAGACACCAAGCTGGGGTGCACTGGTGACTTGTTTGAAGGTAATACACAAGGATGCTGACAAACCAGAGATCTGGAAAAGGCTGCAATGGTGTTACGAGGCTGGACCATATGCCCCATTAGATTGAGATAAGTACAGGAAGATGACTACCACGACGGACAAAACAGACTCAACCCAGGGAAGATTAATTTAATTTATTGCCAATTCTTAACAGTAGGATGGTGAGAAATAAAAACAAAACTAACACCACCAGCTCCCCACACACCTTCTTCCCAGGCTCAGCTCATTTCCGATTCTTCTACTTTGTCCCTCTTTGCGTAGCACTGGGGAACAGGGGTAGCAATCAATCTGTAACACTTCCTCTCTGTTGCTCCTTCCTCCTCATGCTGCTCCAGCATGGGGTTCTTCCCATGGGATATAGTTCCTCATGGACTTGTCCAGTGTGGGTCTTTCTCATGGTCTGAAGTTCTTCACGAACTGCTCCCACATGGGACCTTTCTCTTTCAAGAACAGACTGCTCCAGCGTGGGCTCCTCTCTCCATGTGGCCACGGGTCCTGACAGGAGCCTGTTCCAGCACAGGCTTCCCACAGGGTCACAGATGATGCTCCTTTGGGCATCTTCCTGTTCCAATGTGGAGTCCTCCATGGGCTGCAGGGGGATATGTGCTCCATCATGAACCTGGAGCATCTCCTCCCCTCCTTCCTCACTGACCTTGGTGTCTGCAGAGCTGTTTCTCTCACATATTCTCACTCCTTTCTCTCAGCTGCCATTTTGCAGATTTTACCCCTTCTAAAAGAAGTTATAACAGAGGTGCTGCCAAAATGGCTGATGGGGTCAGCTTTAGCCAGTGGCAGTTCCATTTTTAGGCCAGCTGGAACTGGCTCCATCTGACATGGGGACAGTTTCTGTCATTTTCTATCAAAAACCACCCCTGCAGCACCCCAATACCAAAACCGTGCCATGTAAGCCCAATACAAATGCCTACCCTCCCTTGCAGACTCTGCAGTCTTGAACTCAGTATCTAGGCTTCTCATACATCACATGCAGGTTACTAAGCCTTCAGAAGGAGATTCAAAATAGCCAGTGTTCAGGGGGAGGGTGGAGGGAAGGAAGTCATCTCAGTCACTCTTACCGTCCTAGCTCAAGAAGGTTATCTTAGATCTGACACATTCATTGTAACTGAAAGGCAATACTCTCTACTCACAATACAGATGACTGAAATAATGTCCTCAATGAATAAAACCTCTTTCATTCAGAGAAACAGGATGGCTCCTTTGTCTGTCTCTCTCATCCTCCCCCTCTACCCCCAACATTCAGAAGAGGAAATAACTCTACTCTGTTATTCAGTAACTGTGGGCATTAAGATTTTTTTTCAATATATTTACTGATATAAGCACTATCAACCCACCAAAATATGGGTTATTTTGATGTGACAGCACTCCCTCTTTTCTGCTCAGAGATTCCACACAAAGTGCTAAGACTGCATCAGCCACAGAGCCAGTGGAAAGCACACACGTGCCTGCAAGCAACACCAAATGCTTTCCAGCCTCATTCACCCAACATCCAAGGGCTGTGCAATCTCATGTAGACCTCATAGCAGCCTTCCAGTATCTGAAGGGGGCTTATAAGGATGATGGGGCGTGACACTTCATTAGGGACTGTAGTGAGAGGACAAGGGGTAACAGGTTCAGTCTTAACAGGAGAAGTTTAGATTGGATATAAGGAAGAAGTTCTTTACTGTAAGGGTGGTGAGGCACTGGAATGGATTGCCCAGGGAAGTTGTGAATGCTCCATCCCTGGGGGTGTTCAAGGCCGGGTTGGACAGAGCCTTGGGTGACTCGGTTTAGCGTGAGGTATCCCTGCCCATGGCAGGGGGGGTGGAACTAGATGATCTTAAGGTCCTTTCCAACCCTAACTATTCTATGATTCTATGTATTTGAAATTGTACCTGTCCAGTCTCTTATTCTCTCATTCCCAATGAATCCATTTTCCCTGGTGAATCATAACACCACAAATTTTACAAATCACAATGTGACAAATACTTAACACTTTAAGAGCATTTTTAAAGCTTTATGCTACTGTAAATGTAAACTTAGATATAGATTTATTATCTCCCAATCCATGAGTCATAAATTTTCCCACTTTCCTTCACTCCCTAATTTAAGTTTCCTGCAAGTGAACAGACATAAGACTGACAATGTGTTGGAAACAAGCCTTTCTTGACTTTGTGTGTAACTCATACTGAATTAATGCAGTTTTGTTTACAATGCAGCATTTAGAAGCAAAGCATTTTCTCATGTTATGTTCCAGCTGTCTTCTAGCTTTCACCACAGTTAAAGCTCCTGGTTGTTTTGAATTTTCAGGATAAACCGCAAACTAGGCTGAGTATTAAATTGTAGGAATCTGCTGAAGCACAAGGATAATGGTAGACATAAAACTCTAGCTTAAACAATCATCCCTGTTATTCTAATCCGTAATGTCTAGTCAAGTGCATGAAAAATTGAAGCTTTGAAAAAAGCAAGCATTGAAAAAAAAAATTAAAGAAATCCATACATTTGGTGCAACGGTCACAAGATCAGAAATCTGCATGTCTAACCCATTTGTTTTAATCCAACACAGTCAATGCTTAAAGCACCATCTTCCAGAGAACTGCCAGTTGCCTTCAAGAGCCTGGAAGGGACACATGGATGAAGGAATTAGCATAGCTTGTTTATCTTTTGGATACTAACCACAAAAGGCTGGGAAAGCATCCCTCTAAGGTAACTGACATTCCACTTGCCCCATGGAGAGGTTGTGCTACAAGCAATTTATTCTGGAGTAACTTTTGCAGTTTGGAAAGAGGAAGTTCTCAGGAAGCTGAGCACCCATTTCAGAATAGAATGTCTGCCAGGTAATCACTGCAGAGCAACTCTGCTAGAACTACTATGGTAGTACCTGATGCTGCTAAATCTTAATACTAAAAACCAGATTAAACACTATCATTTCCTGCTGCACAATGAGACTGATTCAAAGACCAAAAAAGGTTCAAAGGCATTGCTCAAAATACAGAAATCCTTGAATATAACCTATCAGGATGATTAAGAACTGAAAGTGGAACACAGAGCACGGGGTGTTTTCCACTAGAGTTGTTTACATCATAGTTATGAGATAAGAATTTACACAAATGACTTCCTCATTTTGGAAGCTATCAGCAGTTATGCTGCACTACTTACAAAACTTCATAAGGAAGCTAGAACTGCCTTATTTACATGTCAGAACAAGCTGGCACACATGTAACACTATGTACTGGAACAGACATCATCACACCGTATTTTTATCATGCACTAAAACCACATCTTATTTTTTTTTAACAGCTCTAGATGGCATCTGTGTTTTTTGTACTTTCAGCTATTGATCCTGTATTCTTTTTCCAGCATCTTGATAAACTAATTAAATCTTACTTTGATGTTTTAAGACAGAATAGGGGCTAAGAGCCAAATAACCTTTTGTTCATGCAATGCTACAATATTAATACAAAAGGAGTATTTTTGTCTGCATTAAGCACAGCAGGCAGATAAGCCACCTGGCAAAGAAAGCATGCAATACCAGGAGTATATATCTAACATCTCACATGCTACTGATCCAGAAACTGAAGAATCAGTCATTGCTGTGAAGCAGAGAAAGGTTTTAACTGAAAGAAGTGAAGGTTGACAACTAATGTGGAGCATGCATGAATCAAGAGAAGACAGCAATAAAACTGAGAAGAAGGGAACAAGAACCACAGAAGCAGGTGTAAGTTTTGACATATATGAGGTACATTTGAGGAATGCAACCTGGGGAAGGGACAATGTGGAGAAAGGCAGGAAGCTAGCTGGTCATCTTCTACTAGCCTGGAACCCATAAGGTTATTGCTAGTATTAATACATCAAACACCTTTCTTGATTAGATGGTAAACACAATTTACTGAGTCTTACAAGATCTGTTTAAGGTAACTAATTCATCTTGCCGCCCAATCCTGCAATGCCCAGTACAGCTATGCCTTCATAGAATAGTTAGGGCTGGAAAGGACCTTAAGATCATCTAGTTCCAACCCCTCTGCCATGCCCAGGGACACCTCACACTAAACCATGCCACACAAGGCTATGTCCAACCTGGCCTTGAACACCGCCAGCGATGGAGCATTCACAACTTCCCTGGGCAACCCATTCCAGTGCCTCACCACCCTCACAGTAAAGAATTCATTCCTCATATCCAATCTAAACTTCCCCTGTTTAAGTTTGACCCCATTACCCCTTGTCCTGTCACTACAGTCCCTCATGAAGGGTCCCTCCCCAGCATCCCTATAGGCCCCCTTCAGATATTGGAAGGCTGCTATTCATGGTGCCTGGTTGGACACCACTAACGTGATCTAGTATCTCATACCATTGGCCTTGCACTGCTGTAAAACTTGAGAGGTGACATTCTAACTTTTGCCTAAACACAGTTGTAATTTAAAGCTACTTAAGAGCTTCTTTCATTACAGAACCAAATGTAAAAGCCCAATCTGGAGGCCCCAGAGGGGGGAAGAAAATGGCAGTAAAACAACAAAGCAGACAAGATATTTATGAACAGATAAATGAAAACTGATAAAAGTTTTCCAAAACTAACAAAATTCTTGCATGTGTATATAATTGTACTAGAGAACAGATTGCAAGTCAAGAATTAAGGTACAGGAGGAAAATGAACTGGGCAATCAGTTGGCAGAAGGCCCTGAATCAACAGCCCATACCCAAAGGATTGCCCAAGCAACACATTGTCTTGATGAACAACTCCAGAAAATTGTGCAACAAATTCTGTGCCTCAAATAAGAGAAAGGAAGCAGAGCTCTCACACAACCCACTACCCTGCGACGGCTTTCAAACACAAACTCATAAGTAACTCAGATTTTGTGCTTCACATTCACAGCACATGCCCAGCATGGGAAGGTTGGATTTAATGATCAGTACAAAATTACTGTCGGTTCCAGACAAAAAAAATATCAGGTGTAGAGGTATGGCATATTACTCCTGAAAGATAATAATTAAACAGCAACTACAATTTATGTAGGGGATAATCAGTGTTGTGCTACTCAGAATAAAAGATTATTTCATGTTAAACATACTAAGCACAGAGATTTGGATTATTATACTGCTGCAGCAAGCCAATGTTTATACTCACAAAGTAAACTCTGCCTTCTCGTGTTAATATACATAGTCTTTACTAACTCTTGAAGACGCAGACAGGAATTACTAAACACACCCTTAAGAATTTCACAAGCTCTCTACTGCTTTCAAGTTTCTTGCTTCCTATTATGCTGAACTTGAAATGGCATGTGAAGGTACCCAAGCACACTTAGATCCCGCATTCTCAGTCCCATTTCTGTCAAGAAGCTGATTTAAAGCAGCGAAGCCTACTAGGATACTAAAGATTCCCCAACAGCGCTATTAGAATTCCATTAATAGAAGGGTAATTCTCATCATTACGAGGAAAATAAAACAAAAATCCCCAACACTCTGAAAAATAACATTAAAAAAACAGCAACAACAACCACCACATAAAAAAAAACCCAAACCCTTGCCTAGTAGATCTGCCTAGACTCTGGTCCCTTGGTAGGAAGAAAAATCAGACTGCAATTCTGGAGCCATAACGATTACCACATTCCCCTAGGAAAAGCCCAAAAGACTACTGGTGCCAATGCTGAACAAAGCATTCTTGTTCAAAGGGATACAATGGTGGTGTTTTTTCTTTCCCCACCTCTCCCTCCCTATACACTGGAGGTACATTAATTAACTGCAAAGCATGCTGCTAGAGCATGCTAAAGCATCTCCATTGAATTCAGAGAGGTTTCACATCTATACATACACACTCTTAAGCAAAATAAAAGAAAACCAAACCAAGATAATGTAAAATTATCAAAGGACACGATGTTCCAATATCTCCTTTGTCTTGCAGATCCAGACACAGTAAGGATGGATGTATAGACAGACAAGCCAGCTCCTGAAAACTAGTAAGGGTAGAGATCTCACAACTTCTCTGAATAACCTGCTCTAATGCAACACTATATTCTCATGGAAGAAATATTTTGTAATGCCCAGTGTGAACCTCTCAAGCTGAAAACAGGCCTTTGGTCTTCCCACATCACCAGACACTACGAAGACATGCTTGCCTCCTCACCTTTGTAACTGCTCTCCAAATAGCTGCAGGCTGCTATTTGACCACCCCTTAGCCTACCCTACACCAGACAAAACTTACTTCCCTCAGCCTCCTCCTGCAGGTCATGCAGACCAGCGTGGTCATCATTCACAGAAATATCTACAGTTTCTTGACATTTATTTTAAATTAGTGGGCCCAAAGGGAACGTTCCTGGTGAAGGCTTATCAGTGCCAAGTACAGAAGAACAACAATTTCCCTTGATTTGCTGGCCACGCTCCTAATACAGCACAATACCAGATTTACTGACAGCAACAACACACTACCGGTTCATATTCAACTTGGTTTCAACCATAGCCTCCAGCCCTTTAGAGCAAAGGTGCCACTTAGCCCATCATTTCCCAGCCTGTACTGATTGACCGTACTGTCATGCCTCAGGTGCACAACTTTGCACAACAAGCCTGTATCTTTTACAGTTTTCCCTGACTTTCTTGCAGACGGGTGTAGCATTAGCCTTTTTTCATGAAGCCTCTCATGTCCTAATCTTTAAGTCTCTTAAGATCTCTTGGGATTTCTGCTTTGCTATATGTCAGCCACTCCCACTAATTTAGTGTCATTTGCAAATATATCATATCCAAATCACTATGTATTGAAAAACCGCAGACCCCAGAATCAACCCTTGTCACACTGCACTCATGTCAGCTGCCAGCTGGGTGTCAAACAACTAATAGCCTGGCTGATTTTCAACCCATTAAGCAAATTGTTCAGCCAGCCCATACTACCCTCAACTTCTAAATGTGAATGCAATTGCAGACAGTTTCCAAAATTTCAGTTAATTCAAAAGGCAATATTATTCACTATTCTTCTATCATTCATATAGCCAGCCATTTTTTGCCACAGAAGGCAATGAGATTGGGTAAACGTACTCTTGTTAAATGGACACTATTAGGTAGTAATTTCTTGACCATGTATTAGGAAATGGAACCCAAGTGAAGACCTTCAGCACTTTCCGTATGAAGAAATTCCCAATTGGGAATTCCCAGTCCTTTTTCACAAGAGTAGAATGGCTAATAAAAATACGGTACTGACTAGCAGCCAACAGGACAATGCTCCGAAAAGTCTGCAGTACATAGAATTTTCTGGTGCAAAAAAGTGGCATTTTCTACAGAAAGCTGGAATAACTAATTTGAAAATAAAAATGAAGAAGTCATGAGATATTTCTTGGCTTGCAGACACCCCATGAAGTTCAGTTCAGAATGAGGCAAAGTGGAAATCTTTCTGCTCTACTACAGACGGAGGGATGCACATGCAACTATACCTCAGCAGCATGCGCCTCAAAAATGCCTGCCGGCTTGCTTCTTCCAGAGGTGCAGAGTGCTCCTGGACCCCGCACTCGTGTAGCCCCACTGCCAGGCAGGAAGCAGTTAATCCCCACTAACCTTCCATACATCATTTTTTTTTTTTTTCAGAAATTCCTACTATGAAAAGGGAAAAATCATGTATTTCTTTTCCTTTATCAACCTAGGATACCAGAAAAGCAAAGCTGCTTCTATAACCAATTCTTCTACAAGAGAAGTTATCACTGAAGTGGAAAAGAGCAATATCCAAAGAAAATCCTTTTAATAACACAGTGGCACTTCAGTGAGATAAATACAAAGAGAAAAGCTCCCAGAACATAAATTGGTCCCCTCCAAGAAGGCAGTCTGAGTAAGTCCTTCCACAGTACTGGATCCTATCTGTACTCATTACTAGCAAGCAAATCCCCACTAAAAAGAACAAAGAAAAAAACCCCTCTGATGTACAAATCAGGTGCCACGTTTCCTTAGAACAAAGGTCCTGGTTAAACACTTTTTGAATTATTTATTTATTCTCAGTATTCGTTAAAGGGGGGTTGATCTGTCTAGGAAATGTTACAGCAAATAGTATGAAAAAAAGTATTTACAAGCTAGGAGCCTATTGATATGCTATTTCTTCCATCCTACTACTTCAATAAAAAGTCAAAATCTCTTAACTGCTACTTTCTCTAACTTGCTGCCCCTATCAGAACAGGAGAGGACTGTTTTCTTTCCATAGTCAGAATAGGTTCTTTCTGCAAATTCTCAGTATTTGAGGTTAACACTAGTAAGATACTTGGCTTCCCTTTACAGGAGAAGTACATAATAGACGTTACATTACTTCCTCCCCTCCTACTAAGGGCATTTCAAGTATTTCCACAGGACATACTGTTTTGAAGGTTTCCACAGGTAACCAGGTTTCCCACTGAAAAGTCCAAATGACTAAATACAGAAGATATATCTGAAGGGAAGATCGATGTAACTTCCTAGCAAAGCCTGTTCTTTCCATTCCAACAGAGTAATTAACCCGGAGGCTGAAAGGAAAGCCACAGGTAAAGTTCTAGCCCAATAGTTTCCAAACATAAATTTCCCTAAATGCTCTCCTAAACAACTTGGAGAAATATGATCCAATATACAACAATGTGGGGACTCCTCTGGTTGATCAACTGCACTCACAAGACAGCAGCTGAATAATCAGCAGAAGAGCATTTTAAGTTATTTCCTGGATCTGATTATTTCCAACAGTTTCAATTAGTGGTTTGGATGACAGAATGGGTACGCTTTTAAACATTTATAGACGGCATTAAGATTGCAGCTCAGGCAACTTAGGCAAAAGTGTCCAAACTAAACAATACTGCACCAAGCTTTTTTTAAAGATTGCACTAAAAAGTCAAACTGGTGCTAGCAAAGTACCAACCAAAAGAGGTTTAAACACAAAAAAAACCCCACATGAAATATAAGATATTACACAAAGGAAATAAACCAATGAAGCAGAGGAGAATGAGGCAATCACAGTAGATTAGAAACTGCATACGGTCAATACTAGACAATTGCCTAAAGAATTAAGTCCCACTTCTAGGAGGATTGTTATCCTGGACAATCAGTGAGGTCTGGAAAGCAGTTATAGTTCCTTGGTGCTAAAAAGAAGTCACAACCAGAATCCCATACTCAATTTGGGCCTTCATGGTTTAAACTGCTGACAGAGAAAGATAAAGCACCCAAGAGAGAACCGCAAGAATAATGGTTTTAGCAAATACAGATTATACAGAACAAGTAACAAGGCTCTTTTGGATGCTTGTCTCAGAAATGCAAAAGACTACTCTGCCTCCCACCCAAGAAGCCAGAGCCCAACCACAACAGTCTAAATGTATACTCTCTCAACACATACAAGTTTGTTAGGAAGAAGACAGCAGCCAGCAATGTTTTGCATGGAACAATAAAGTTTAAACTTGCATCTGAAATTATTTGGATTAGACTAAACTTTTCATAGTTAAAACATTAAAAAAAACAAGATACCAAAGGATGTTTTGTGATCTCTTGCCTTTGACAATTTGCAAAAACAAGACTGACAAATAGTTCAAAGAGATGTGATTCTGTCCCAGTATCTTGGGCAAACAACCACCATCACTTGCATTTCTGTGGTACAAAACGCCTTTGAAGTATTAAGCCCCTGGTATCTTTAGAGCGGGTTTGTTCTATAATTAATAACTGTTCATGTTAAGAACAGAATCAGAACGGTTGAGGCTGGAATGGACCTCTGGAGGTCAACTGGTCCAACCCCTCTGCTCAAGTAGAGTCAACTATAGCAGGTTGTCCAAGACTGCAAATTGCTTCTGAGTGTCTCCACGGATAGAAATTCCATCTCTCTGAACAACCTGTTCCAGTACTTGGTCACCCTCAGTGAAAAACCTCTTCCTGATGTCCAGACAGACCTTCCTGTGCTTCAGCTTGTTCTCACTGCCTCTGGTCCTGCCGCTGGGCACACCAGTGGAGCCTGGCTCCAATTTCCTTGCACCCTCATCGACAAGATGCTCCACACCACCACCACCCCACACCTCCTCCCAGCATGTACAGCTGCCTGGGGTTGTTCCTCCCTAGATGCGGTACTTGGCCCTTGCCTTTGCTGAGGAACAGGCAGGTAAGACTTCTAACCAAATAATAAGCCAGCCTATTACTAGTTAGCAAAGATAAAACATTAAATGGTTTCTAGATTCTGTCTCCCTACCACTGTTGTAAGAACCTGAGAGAGGAGACATGCACTCCTTCCGTGGTTTAGTGCAAGAATTAGAAGTCACAAAATGCAAAAAAGGTCCTGACAGAACAGTTCAAACCACTGAAGTCTCACCCATATACACCTGAGAATGGACACTGCCATGCAGCATTAAGGCATATTTTAAAAGGAGAAAAGACAGAAACACTCTTTTCCTCTTGTTTATTCCTCTTTTTAATTTCTACTTCATAATTTTTGTTCTTTTTCATCCTTTTTAGTAGCTTAGCTTTATGGTAAATAGAACTTTACTTCTATAAGTTATATTCTTCTTTCCAAGGTTGACTTCAGCAATCTGCTTCCCAACTGTCTGATTTTATACATTATCTATTCTCTATTTTCTTCTGTGTTTTTCATCTTGTACCAAATCTTTCTTCTATTCAATGCATCATTTCAACAACTCTTAATACTGCTCTTCAGAGCTATAAACTCCTTACAGATCAAATCTGCCTTGCTACAACTTACACTTCAAGATCTTGTCAAGCCTGTTATTCAAGGCACACACACCTTCAAGCTAAATGAAATATATTTAAATGAAGTCTGAAATTACTACTTGATAAACAGCACTGCACTTGTACAGTGTCTCAGCTGTGACTCATCTCTACCGGGGGCTAATATATATGCATGCCAAAATCAAAACAAATGCTATCAAGATTAAAAAGAAACACACATACACAGAGGTTGGTATTTACAAGGCAACCCAAAGGAACGAGCACCCAACTGAAATGAAGTGAAAAATCTGGGCTCACACCACCACCCTCCAAGGCACATAACCTTCAGCTACACTTCAGGTTCAAATGAAGAACTAACAAATAACACAAAGAAAAAAATCCATGCAACAACAACCAGAACTCAGCGCTGAAAGCAGACTTCTAATTTTAAACCCTAAATTTTGCTACTGCTTCAGTCCCTTATTTTTCCATTTTGTTAAGCAGCTGTCTGTGAAGTTCTGAGACGAAAACAATGTAACTCCAGGCAGAGGTCTAAGACTGCTTTCAATTAAGCCTGAACAAAGTCCAAATAATTTCATTGAGAACATAGTTTATAAACAGCTGTATTTGTTCCCAATACTATTGCTAGTAATAGCATTCACTATTCTGGGTCACTTTGCATGTCTACCAGCTTCCAAGCACGGAAGCAAATTCTCAGTTATCACTGTACTGTTTCAACATCCAAAACTCAGATGGAGAGATTTGCGTTTGCAATAATTCTTTCCACATTAGTTTCTCCTGTGTATTATACTCTGCTACAAGCAAGCTATACTCTGCTACAAGCAAGCTATGACTGGTAGAAGCCTGCTTTATTCCAGGTTATTTAATAGCATTAGTTTATATTTCCTCCAACATGAGGAACATTTCTTGATAATACACATCAGATAATCCTGGAATGTGGGTTCAGCTTTGACCTGAAGCACTGCTGCTTTATTACAAGCAATCAGGCCACTTTCTACATACTCAAAATGCTCTAATTTACTGAAATCTCTAATTTCCCTGCTATCTGGGATTTTAGCACCTTTACTTGCACAGAACTGCTCCATATTCTTCCAATTTATTTTTGGGAAAAAAAAAAAATTATCTGTTCTAGCTGTCATTGTTCCTAAGGCTCTAATTGTCTCAGTAATTGGTTCTCATACATGAAAGACCCACCAAAAGTCATTAAGCTGTTGGTTTTCTTAAAAGCTATCAGCTTTCAGGAACAGATTTACTGCATTCAGAAAGGCAAACTGACATGTAAACATTTACATGGAATAAGAGTAAGGGTCCTTTATTCTAGGAGAGTACTTCAAGAAATTCACCAAAATGAGTTTTCTTTAAAATTACATAAAAAAAAGAAACTCATACTGGCATGTGCGTCATTTAGCAGCAGAGAAAGAGAACAATCAGGAATCAAAGTAGGTGTCACTAGCAACAGCTGCAGCGTAAATGTCTTTTTCAAATTGTGCACACACTCACAAGAGCAAACAACATTCCAGCCTCATTCAAGTTTAAATTAAGATTCAGAATACCTAAGGGCTGGTATGAAAGCATTCATTAATTCAGCCTTTTTTGAGGGGAGGAGGGGTAAAACAGGATCTCTCATTTATTTAAGCAGCTATTCCAAGAAAACTGTTTATCTTCCTAAGGGAGAATTCCTCTGTCTTTTCATTTAGCAACTGAACAACAAGTCATACATACCTGTATTACATAACAGGATTGAGGCATGCATTCCAAAAAATGAAACTATTTTTGGATGCTTTCAGCAAAATTTTATTTATACAGTAATAGATTAAAGAGAGATGGATGTGTTTGTATGACTAGCTCCTTTGCAGCAGATAGGAGCACAAGTGAACAGCAAATACGCTGGACGTTTGCCAAGGTACAACAGACCATCACCAGAAATCTGCGCCTTGGCTTGAAATGTAGCAAAACCTATCCTCTACGCACATATGCAGCTATGTACTGCATCTCTACATCTCATTATCACAGGCAAGAATGGTATCTATGCAAATGATAAAATTTCTTGCCAAATGCCATTTCTGATGACCAGACAAGGTTACAGAGATATCTGCAACCAATACATCAGTTTTGTGTGGATACTGCTGTGATTCCCCGCCCCCCCACTCCATACAAAAACATTTAGCCACGAAGTCCGCAGCACAATTAGCATAAAAATCATTATGTGCTTTTGTTATGTCCTGGATGACTAATTACCATACAATAGATTACATTATGACATGAAGACGCATATACCAAAGGTTCAAATTGCAAAATTTAGCGGCAGTTTCCATGTTTATCAGAAGCCAGGCAGCAGATAAGACAATCAAAACCTAATTTTGGTTTCAATGCCCAGCAACATTCCTCTGTTCTGTGCCTGTGCTCACCACAGCCCTCTCTCACTCTTGGAAAGGGCAGGATATGGTGCTGCCTTGTACACAGGAAAAAAGCTTCCCCACCATTACTTCTCTTCAGCAACTGGACCTCCACAAAGAAAACATGTCTGTGAGGATTCCTTGTCTCCCAGCTAAGCACCTCAGACTCCTCACACAGTACCCAGCTGCCACTGCCCATGGAAACTGCTCACCTGTGCAGAGCTCTAGAACTTCCTAATCACCCCAGGTACGTGTGGCTTCTATACAAAGGTGGCTTAATCTCTGCCGTCCTGCTTCCCTTGCTAATGCCTCATCTCTGCACCAACCATGCTAAAGAAATGGGGGCAGAGGACAAATGCAAGCCAAATAAGACTACCACCGAGTCCAAATAACCACAGGTTGTGCAAGAACTGTTCCCTCACATTCTCATACTCTCTTCCCACTTGTGGCAACAAACAGCAAATCTCAAAGTCTGCAAGATAAGAATCAGTTGAGTCTTAGGTACCTTAAAGCTACCTAAATAAGAACAAAAGAACTGGGCTCCTGCTGAATTATTTTGGGGGAAGTAACATCTAGGCTGAAGCAGCAGCCCTGCTGACATCCAATACACTTTTTATGCTGACACAAGTTGCTGCCTTTTTGAAGTGGAAAAGAGCACCTCTGCTAGCTAGCACTCTACTTGGACAAACCAGGAACAAAGTCCTCATCTGCTCATCCAACAAAACTAATGGACCTAAAAAACTCCCAGGCATAAAAGTGACATGGAGAAGAATGAGTACAACTAACATTCTGGTTTAACTGAAACAAACCCAACATGCTAAGCAACTGGAAAGTAGGAAAAGGAGACAGAAAGATCACAGCAGCATACTAACTCAAGCAGGCAGTGGCTTATCTAGCTCTTCATATTGCATTGATTTCAGGGAGCAAACTTTGAGAATGAGCAACTTAAGACATTACATTAGCAGGGCTCAAAAATGGCTTACTATATAGGCTCTAATACCGCCAAGAAAAAAACTGCTGAAGATACAGAACTAGATAAAACATCCCACCTAGAAAACTTCAAATAGTGAAATATAAGGGATGAGCGCAGTTGAAAAAGCACTTACTTTTATCAGTAATGCAATCTTGCAAAAAGTTTCTATTGCATGGTATACCAGTCTTGCTCTACTCTTTTAACAAAGCAGTTTCCAAAATGGAAAATGATGAGTCTGAGGAGCAACTAAATGCTGGTGACTGTGAAACTTGCATTGACTCTCTTCTTTTTCAAATCCCCACTCCCCAAAACCATACTTAAAAAGAAGTAGGCATAAAGAAGACTAAGACAATAAAGGCAGTCTGAAGCTTGACACCTACTTCAGAGCACAAAGCATGGTATTTTCTGTGCAGAGAAACAGATCTATATCAAATATGAACTACAGAATAGAAATTCATCATGCTGGCTGCATATCATCTGCCAAGGTAGTCCATCAGATCCGTGTTTGTTCTGGCCAGGTGAAAGGCCTATTGACATATTACTGTTTGCACTGCCTACTTGCCCCCTGACAAGGGTGGAGCACTGGAGTAAGCATGTTCCAGCTTGCTGGCATCACAATAAACTCAGAAATACTAATCTTACTCTGGCTCTGTCCAGAACTTTGAGTGGTATCTTCCCAAGTTTCAAGTATAGGGGTGTGGGGTCAAACCGCTCTCTGGGACCAAGAACTAAAACAAAACACGGTTTCAAGGAAGGGAATGCAAGCGCATATAGGCCATATACATTATGCTACTGAACAAAAAGAACACGATCTCAGTATGTCCTACTGCAGATCATCAAAAAATGGATCCATGCAGCCAAAAATACCTGATTATGAACTACTACAATTCACTGCTATTAGCAATGACATACTTTCACCACATGCCGCTATTTAAATAGCACTCCTAAAGCCACTCACTTTTAGTACCAAGACTGACAGTATGCCACTATCATTTTTCCTTAAGTGCCTTTTTTCCCCCCTGCCTCCTGACCTCACACCCTTTCAGAAACAAAATTATCATGCAACAGTTAAACATCCTTCCACTGTCACAAGTAGCTATCTTACATTTTCAGTAAGAATGAACACTGGCCTTTTACTCACTTCTAAGGCTCATTTACAATAGAGCTGGACCAGTTCTTTACTAGTTCATTTACTTTCAATAGAGGCTTCATTCCCAATTCACCTGACAAATTACTCCAGAAACCATACATACACGCATGGTTTCCTCAAGCCCGGAATTTTTACAGTTTAGAGCCTTTTAAATTGCCAATGTTTTAATTACTATATAACAACATATACATGCTGATTACTTTGGGAGGCCTGTGCAAAGTAGACAAGCATTCAACTTCAGTACATAAATACTGCCACCAAGAAGGATGTTTTAGCTACTGAATAGAGTTTTTATTGTTGATTCGTTTCATCTTTGATTCATTTTCCTGGCAAAAAGCTTTTAACAACATGAACTAAAAGAACATAATCCCTAAAACATCAGGAATGAAACCAACTCTGTTGACCTGAATCTGTTCCCATCAACTTCTTTTACCTGAAAATTAGCACTCATACTAAATGGACACATGCTAAATGGACAATATAAATGACAGCATTTAATGACTGGTGTTTTCTGGATAAGCTACGTCTACTTTTCCAGATCACTCTGGAATTGTGTTTTTTTAAAGTAATGATGTTATTCAGATATTACTTTCTGCTTTACCTCTTGCCCATTTTGGGATGTCAGAATTCTTCATTTTGGAAGAAAGATGGCACAGTCATCCCAGTTTCTCAACAAAATAACATCATAATTTGTACTTCAGCTTTTCTGGACTTTTAAATTGTACAAAGTGCTTGTGAAAGCCTTTATTACTAGACATCATGATTACTGAAGGAGGGAGAGGATAGGAAGAAGAATCAGAATTGAAGTATGTTACAAATGTGTACCTTGCTTGAATTTGTTATTAGCAAAGTGTAACATTCAGTGTAATTACTTGAAAAGCTGTAGTCCTGCTTCATTCTATGTCACTGGCAGAAGTTCACTGAGGTGATGACTATCAACAAAGCAAGCTTGTGGTCTGGAGCCTTTAAAGGTGTGTACATACTGCAGTCAGCCACCAAAGTCACATTCTTACTGCCTTTGCCCTTCCTCTCACTTTTACTGCTCTTTTATTCATGTGACATTTTAAATAAACACAAGGTTCCCAACCTTTACACCACACCTTCCAAAGCAGAGGCTCATTAGTTTCCAGAAACATTCTGTCAACCCCGATTTTAAAAACTAATGTTAGAATAAAATTTTTAAGAAAAAAATCCAACACTAGAAAATGCAAGCATGACAGTTCAAATTCTATAAAGAAAAGATCTTCTGGCTGTCTATAACAGAAGCTCTGTAATAAAGGCAATCAGAAATTATCTGCCTACTGCTTGACCATAGGAGATATTTATACTAATGATAGCAGGCAAGTTCTCCCTCTATCAATTAATCTTTTTATTTCAGGAATGTAAATCTAGCTTTGACCACAAACCTTTTCTTTCCTGATCCACTTCTCCCCTCAAACTGAACAAGTACATCCTCTACACTGGAATAACAAAGGTACCTTTTTTTTTTTCCTCTTTTTATAAATAAACACATCATTTATCTTCCCAAGTTCAAGTTTGGTTTTACACCAAAGACAGTTTCCACAACACTGTGCTAAGTACTGGTGCCAGTTTATTTATATTCTGATTTAGAAGCAAGTTTTTATCACTCTGTAGATCTTTACGTCCCAGAGCTCCAGCTGGAATTTCCTTTGCACAAAGCAAATACAGAACGCACCAACATACAACTAAGTCAGAAAGTCAGGAAGCAGTCACTAAAAATTCATGTGAAGAGTACAACAGCTTCAGGAAGAGAATGCAGATAACATAACCAGTTAACTGTCATGTGTTTGGTTTGTCATCATAGCCCATCCCCAAATGAGTCATGGTAACTCAAAACAGATGATTTGATAGTCACAAAGCGTACATAATGAAGTTTTATCGAACAACAGGTAGCTGTACTTTAGCATTATTAGAGCAAAACCACCAAGTTACTGCATTTTGTGAGTGTAAGATCACTGAGGAATGCAGTAGATTTAATTCAAGAATACCAAGTGGTTATGTATTAAAAAAAAAACTTGTCCCGATTCACATAATATCATATTTGCACCTACTTCTACGCAAGTTAGCAAACACTTTCGAATTCTTAAGGGTGTCAACACTGGACAACCTCAGGTTGATTTTATTTTTTCCCTAAAAGCATGCAGCAAATTGAAGACACTTTTTTTTATCAAGACTGCTGCATGAACATACAAATTCAATGTGCCAAAAAGAATGACGACTATGGCGAGTTGCATGGTTTGTAACATTCTTTCTTACTATTATAAACAAATTACAACAAATTACACAGGCTTGGAGCAGAGTTAATTCAATCTCTGCCTTTAAGACAAATATGTGAGTTCATCTTTGTTTAGAAAAATGCACATTGAATGGATTGCTATAAGCTGTTCATTTTCTAACTTCAGTATTTTGCCATTAATCTTTTCATGTGTTAATGCTTAACATTCCATTTAACTAAATCCAAGTTATCACTAAGGTTGTAAAACCCAGTTTAACCCACCTTTTGACTTATTTTGTTACTGAGCTTCAACACATGGTCTTACTCACTTGAAGGCTGAAGCAGAAAAACTTGTCAAATCTTTTCCCCCAGGTTGAACAAACTGTACACCAAACTACCAAACTCCAGAGCATCATAAAGATCTCTACTAGTTGACTGTCTGAGTAATACTTTATTTGCTAGGTCTTCACAGAAGCCAGTTTACAACATTTCTCCTCATCTAATAAAAACAAATACAATAGTCCTACTTCGCTTAAAGTATTGTCTAAAATTACATTAGCAGTCTGAGGTTGGCAGCATCATTCTCCTGTCTTTGTTCTTAAATGACACTTTATAGATGACAGTCATAAGGTATGCCTTCCACAAAAATGAAATTTCCTCCACAGAAATGAGATTTCCTCCATGGGTTTAGTTTTTGAAAGGTTCACATTCATCAAAACCAAGATCCCAGATAAAGTTAAGGCATAAGTAGTAAGCACTTCTTCAACACCCTGTCATCAAGTATCAAAAACATGCTTCATATCCTAAAAAAAACAAATTTTAGCCTAGAAACTTTCCTAACAAAAGATGTAGTTCAACCCAAAATATCAAGAGAAAAGAGTATGCTTCTGGAGATGGGGGAAGGTAGCTACCATTTGACTGACTCATTCCCCATGGTACTTATGCAAGTACACATCTAGTCCATCAGGCTGGAAAGCAACATGCTATGAGCATGGCACATAGACTTTTAAGTTCAGAGAACGAAACTCAAAGCGCACAGAGCTAGTGTGAGAAGGACAATCACTAGGGAAGACGGGTTAGCTCTGTTAAGAGGCATACTAATAAAAAAAAAAAAAAAAGACCCGGCTACACCACCACACTGATGTACAGTCTTGAATATATTGGCCAATGTAGTTGAACCTGATGGGAACAGATTATCACAGTAAAACAGCTCTCCCCAGAGAAAGCTGCAGTGATCACCAGGCAGATTCTCAGAGGTACGCATATCAAAAGAGTAGAACATCCGCAGCTTTTAAACACTGCCCAGGAAGACGCAGAAAAAGAACAAACTAGAGATGACACCAAGAAAAACAAAAAGCGAATACCCCTCCCCCACCTTTATCAGCAAGGGAAAAAAATACTTTTCAGGTGAGCCAGTCTGAAAAGCAGCTCTATTTAAATGGTATCTTTGAAAGAACATGATCTGAACTCCTTCTTTTGAGCATATTCTCCAACTTTCGTTCAATCTGTTGCCCACATACAAATCCACTTACAATTCCAATACAAATCCACATGCCATGCTGATAATCAACTTCAGACTCAAATGATAGCTGAAATCTTGATCATTATTTACTGGGACAACCTCGTGCCGAAAGTATCAAAACAAAAGAAAAGTCTAGCTTGAATGAGATAGCTGCTTGAATGAGATAGCTGCTTGAATCTGAAGGATGATCAACTTAAGAGAAAGAGGGAGAGAAGGAAAATAAGAAAGGAAAAGGTGTTTTTTTCTCCCCTCGCCTTCCTTAGCATAAGATTCAACTAACCATACTCAATTCATAGAATCATAGAATAGTTAGGGTTGGAAAGGACCTTAAGATCATCTAGTTCCAACCCCCCTGACAGGGGCAGGGACACCTCCCACTAAACCATGCCACCCAAGGCTATGTCCAACCTGGCCTTGAACACCGCCAGCAATGGAGCATTCACAACTTCCCTGGGCAACCCATTCCAGTGCCCCACCACCCTTACAGGAAAGAACATCCTCCTTATACCCAACCTAAACTTCTCCTGTTTAAGACTGAACCTGTTACCCCTTGTCCTATCACTACAGTCCCTAATGAATAGTTCCTCCCCAGCATCCCTATAGGCCCCCTTCAGATACTGGAAAGCTGCTATGAGGTCTCCACACAGCCTTCTCTTCTCCAGGCTCAACAGCCTCAACTTTCTCAGCCTATCTTCATACGGGAGGTGCTCCAGTCCCCTCATCATCCTCATGGCCCTCCTTTGGACTTGTTCCAACAGTTCCATGTCCTTTTTATGTTGAGGACACCAGAACTGCACACAATACTCCAAGTGAGGTCTCACAAGAGCAGAGTAGAGGGGCAGGATCACCTCCCTCAACCTGCTGGTCACGCTCCTTTTGGTGCAGCCCAGGATACGGTTGGCTTTCTGGGCTGCGAGCGCACACTGCCGGCTCATGTTCATTTTCTCGTCGACCAACACCCCCAAGTCCTTCTTCTCAGGGCTGCTCTGAATCTCTTCTCTGCCCAACCTGGAGCTGTGCCTGGGATTGCTCCCACCCAGCTGGAGGACCTTGCACTTGGCATGGTTAAACTTCATCAGGTTGGCATCAGCCCACCTCACAAGTGAGTCAAGGTCCTTCTGGATGGCATTCCTTCCCTCCAACGTATCAACCCAACCACACAGCTTGGTGTCATCGGCAAACTTGCTGAGGGCACACTCAATCCCACTGTCCATGTCACCAACAAAGATGTTGAACAAGACCCGTCCCAACACCGATCCCTGAGGGACACCACTCGTTACTGGTCTCCAGCTGGACATTGAGCCATTGACCACAACTCTTTGTGTGCAGCCATCCAGCCAGTTCTTTATCCACTGAGTGGTCCACCTATCAAATTGATGTCTCTCCAACTTAGACACAAGGATGTCATGTGGGACAGTGTCGAACGCTTTGCACAAGTCTAGGTAGATGACATCAACTGCTCTACCCCTGTCCATCAGTTCCGTAGCCCCATCATAGAAGGCCACCAGATTGGTCAGGCAGGATTTCCCCTTAGTGAAGCCATGCTGGCTGTCACCAACCACCTTCTTGTTTTTCATGTGCCTCAGCATGCCTTCCAAGAGGATCCGCTCCAAGATTTTGCCAGGCACAGAGGTGAAGCTGACTGTCTGTAGTTCCCTGGATCATCCATTTTCCCCTTCTTGAAAATGGGGGTTATATTTCCCTTTTTCCAGTCATCGGGAACTTCACCTGACTGCCATGACCTTTCAAATATGATGGACGGTGGCTTAGCAACTTCATTTGCCAGCTCCTTCAGGACCCACGGATGGATTTCATCAGGTCCCATGGACTTGTATACGTTCAGGTTCCTAAGATGGTCTTGAACCAGATCCTCTTCTACAGTGGGCCTAAGGTCTTCATTCTCACAGTCCCTGCCGCTGCCTTTCAAGACTTGGGTGGTATGGTCAGAGCATTTCCCAATGAAGACTGAGGCAAAGAAGCCATTAAGAACCTCAGCCTTCTCCAAACCCAGGGTAGCCAGTTCTCCTGATAGCTCCCAGAGGGGGGCCACGTTGTCCCTAGTCTGCCTTTTATTTGCAAGGCACCTATAGAATCCCTTCCTGTTACCTTTAACATCCCTAGCCAAGTTTAATTCTAAGTGGGCCTTAGCTTTCCTAACCTGGTCCCTAGCTTCCCAGACAACTTCCCTGTATTCTTCCCAGGCCGCCTGCCCTTGCTTCCACCTTTTAGAAGCCTCTTTTTTCCTTCAAATTTTCCTCAGCAGCTCCTTATCCATGTAAGGAGGTCTCCTGGCCCTTCTGCAGCACTTCCTTCTAGTAGGGATGCATCGCTCCTGAGCTTGCAGCAGGTGATCCTTGAATATCAACCAGCAGTCTTGGGCCCCCCTGCCCTCTAGGGCTATATCCCATGGAACCTTACTGAGCAGGCTCCTGAAGAGGCCAAAGTCTGCTCTCTTGAAGTCCAGGGCAGTGAGCTTGCTGCACGCTCTTCTCACTGTCCTGAGGATCTCAAATTCAACCATCTCAGGATCACTGCAACCGAGGCTGTCCTGGAGCATCACATTTCCAAGCAGTCTTTCCCTGTTGGTAAGGATGAGGTCAAGCATGGCACCTCTCCTTGTCAGCTCCTCTATTACTTGCAGAAGGAAGTTATCTTCCACACAATTGAGGAACTTCCTGGATTGCTTGTGCAGGGCCGTACCATCCCTCCAGCAGATATCAGGGTGGTTGAAGTCCCCCATGAGAACAAGGGCCTGCAAGCCGGAGGCTATTCCTATCTGTCTATAGAGCGCTTCATTCACAGAGTCCTCTTGATCAGGCGGTCTGTAACAGATCCCCACAATAACATCTCCCATCGCTGTTCTCCCTTTAACCCTGACCCACAAACTCTCTATTGACTGCTCACCTGTCCCCAGGCACAGCTCCATACTCTCCAGCCTATCCCTAACATAAATAGCAGCTCCCCCTCCTCACCTGCGGGGCCTGTCTTTCCTAAAGAGCCTGTAACCTTCCATTCCAACACACCAGTCATAGGAGCCATACCACCATGTTTCTGTGATGCCTGTTATATCATACTCCCGTAGACATGCACTCATCTCTAATTCCTCCTGTTTGTTCCCCATGTGACTGGCATTCGTAAAGAGGCATCCGAGCCAAGCTCCAAATGAAACCAGCTCATTGGCTGGAGCAGCTGGAATATCTCTACATTGCTCCAAGCATTTATTGTAGGTGCTGGCAACTGACTGTGAATGTTGGGATGGAATGATGCCCCCCTCCCCCAACACATCTAATTTAAAGCATCCTTGACCAGTCTGGCAAGCCTCCTACCAAATCTACTCTTCCCCTTCTTTGTGAGACCAGCTCCACCAGCCCCGAGTAGACCTGGCCTACTAAATTGAGTCCCATATTCTAGATACCCAAACCCCTGACTGCGGCACCACCGTTCTAACCATTTATTAACCTGGCCAATCCTCCTAGCCTTTTTAAGGTCCTCCCCTTTATGCTGGATAACTGATGATATCCCTTTATCCTGGAGAATCTGAGCTCCAGAGCCCCAGACCACGTCCCTCTCTCCCAGGGCTCTGTAGTCCTTTATGTTCTCCGGCCTACTGCTACCTATAATTCCACAGCACTACAAGAATGGCAAGTTTCAGATCAAGACCATCCTTGAGAAAGCACGTAAAGCTGGTAAATTAAAACACTGGAAGCAACACTAATTTTGCTTTTTTCTACTCTGTGGCTTGTTCCCCAATCCAGGAAGTACAGTAAAGCTTTTAGACTTAGCAGCTAGCATACCCAACTCAAGGCAATAGAGTTTCATATTTATATGTAGAAGTTTAAAAGCAGCATCAGCAATAAGTAGAGAAAGCATTTCTTTTCTTTCTAGAGGAAAAGCAGCCCAGCTATAGGGTTTTAGCAACTCTTTAGGGCCAATGCAACTTGATCAAAACCAAGTACATTGAGATGGAGATAAATCCTTCTTATAATTAGACATATGGTTATTGCAAACCACATACAAGCTTATATAGGTACACACATATATAAAAACAAAGTTTAAAACACAAAAATAGCACAGTAGACTGATTTGTCATCTCTATCACAACTGCAGATAGCCCTCATGCTGCTACTTTATCTGAACTACACACTGAAGACAGCAGTTAGAGCAAAACTGATGTGACAGAAACCTGCCAGTTCTCAAGTACACACTCCACTGAGGCTGGCCAAGTTGTAAATGAAGTATACTAAAGCATTTTCGGTGATGCAGAAGATACGAGTACTGCATTTAAATTTTGCCTATTTTTATTTATTGCATACTGACAGAATAAACTAGTAATTCACGTGTTCAGACAAGTCATAAACTATATAAATTCACATGAGGACTTTGTTTCCTTCCCCTCTCAGAATCAGCAGAAATGTTTAAAAGAAAGTCTCAGATGATCAGAAGGCTTACCTGCACTTGTTTGGAATTGCCTCCCCACCCTCCACCCTGCTAACCTAAAGCACTTGGGCTGGGGAATATCAAATCAAATTTTATCTACTGGTTTGAAAAGTTTATGACAAATGTTTGTTTTTCTGCGATTACAAGTGTGTCACAAGACACTAACATATACCTAGAATACCTATAATCTGTCTAGATTAGCTGTAGCAGAGACAGAATTCTATTTTAGTAAATTATCAGCTTTGTCTATGTTTTAACACTGTTCTTAGCCAAATTTACAACCAGCTTCACGTAAAAAGTTGTAAGTTTTTAATTTAGGCTTACCAGGTGTTCCACAAGGAAACCTTGTAGGGTGGAAAAGATGAGGTTATCACAAGACAATCACCGCAATCCAATAATGTCAAAGCAAAAGGAACTTTGTACTGTAATACTGCAATACCCTTAGTCAACTTCCAGTATTTGTGCAAGGTGAAACTGTGCTTCCAGAACAAAGTCCAAATAAAAAGACACTACAGCTAAACTAATTGCCTCCATCTCACGTAGTCAAAAAGCTTTGTATCTACAGACTATGTCTTATGTTTCTGCAGTTTATCAATCCAATTTCTCTTGCAGACAGGGCTTCATATCCCATCTTGGCCAGTATAAAACTCAGTTTGCTTCCAAAGTACATTTGTAGTAGCTTCTGGGGGTTTTTCCAGACAAAAATCCTTACAAAGGAATTCTCTGAATGCAGAAAGAGCAGTCCAGAATCATATCAAGAAGCCTCATTGGGCAAGCAACTGCTGCTCCCAGCTTCTCAGAGAACTACAACAAATGCTCCAC
The DNA here is from genome assembly GCA_028858755.1 of Ara ararauna. Classification (NCBI taxonomy): domain Eukaryota; kingdom Metazoa; phylum Chordata; class Aves; order Psittaciformes; family Psittacidae; genus Ara; species Ara ararauna. The sequence goes on along the minus strand of CM054377.1, from coordinate 69,274,156 downwards.
TCCCATGACATCTGCCATACTACAGCCATAGAGTGCCTGTAAACTGAAACAGCAAGCTCATGCGAACACAAGAGCAAAGGATTTGGTGACTCTGCGGGTGAAGCATGTTAGAAGAGTGGACTTTTCCTTACTAAGGAGGAGGCCCAAATGGGCAATCTTACTGCAGGACTTGAATGCATCAGTACCCTCTACAAACCTCTTGCCCCCATGACTCAGCTAGATATCACCATTTCCTCCACAACACAAAACACACACTTTTATCTTGGTCACTGCACTGCAGAATCTCAAGGCTGAAACTCACATCTGGTTATTCAACAGACAGGCTGAGATATAGGCGCACACACACAGCCTTCTGCCACTTTAGTCACAAAGCAGGACAGCTAAAGGCAATAATATCTTAGGCATCTCCAGTAATCTTTTTGCAGCAGTTTATCAAAGCTTCAAGTCTTTCTGTCCAGATGGGGATTACATTGTCACCTTACTACCCAGACAGTATAACACCTCCAAAGATGCTTTGGGAGCTTCACAAGAGGAGCAGCAAATGCCTGCAGCTTAAAATAAGCAAATAATAATAATAAACAAAAGTTAAGTGAATCTTGAACTGGAAACCTTCACCCATGAACCCTAAAACTAGCACCTCTGAGCAACCTGGTCAGTACACATTCACCCTTTAGCTTCCCAGACCAGGAACCCAAGTTATCTCACTCACCCTGCAGCTGCAGTGCAACATCCCTGACTGTAAATGGATGCAGGCATGCATGTACACAAAGAAGCACCAGATGGCCTGGGAACTCTGTTTTCTCAAGCATTTTGAAAATTGGATTTATTCCACAAGCCATCAGAAGAACACAACTAGTAAGTAAAAAGAAAGAAAATCCTGAAGCAAAACCATAAACTGTTTTTCTCTGTTTTTCCTCTAAAAAAAAAAAAAAAAAAGGCACGTTAATTCGAATGTTTAAAATAGTTGTCATTCTAGTTGAAACCTGTCTTTCTATTGCAATTTGTAGATTTGGAGCTAAAAGTATTTTTCCACTGAAACTCTTTCAACATTATTCAGAACTGTCCATTTGTGCTTTCAAGACATAAATAATATTCCACCTTCTTCTTAAAAATGTTGGTTTAGATCACGTTCCTAAATAAAGTTTCTTTGCATAACAGTGATAATTTAATCATCATTAGTGGGCTGATGCCAACCTGATGAAGTTCAACCATGCCAAGTGCAGGGTCCTCCAGCTGGGTGGGAGCAATCCCAGGCACAGCTCCAGGTTGGGCAGAGAAGAGATTCAGAGCAGCCCTGAGGAGAAGGACTTGGGGGTGTTGGTCGACGAGAAAATGAACATGAGCCACCAGTGTGCACTTGCAGCCCAGAAAGCCAACGGTATCCTGGGCTGCATCAAAAGGAGCGTGACCAGCAGGTCGAAGGAGGTGATCCTGCCCCTCTGCTCTGCTCTTGTGAGACCTCACTTGGAGTATTGTGTGCAGTTCTGGTGTCCTCAACATAAAAAGGACATGGAATTGTTGGAACAAGTCCAGAGGAGGGCCACGAGGATGATCAGGGGACTGGAGCACCTCCCATATGAAGAGAGGCTGAGAAAGTTGGGGCTGTTCAGCCTGGAGAAGAGAAGGCTGCATGGAGACCTCATAGCAGCTTTCCAGTACCTGAAGGGGGGCTATAGGGATGCTGGGGATGGACTATTTATTAGGGACTGTAGTGAGAGGACAAGGGGTAACAGGTTCAAACTTAAACAGGGGAAGTTTAGATTGGATATGAGGAAGAAATTCTTTACTGTAAGGGTGGTGAGGCACTGGAATGGGTTGCCCAGGGAAATTGTGAACGCTCCATTGCTGGCAGTGTTCAAGGCCACGTTGGACATAGCCTTGGGTGGCATGGTTTAGTGGGAGGTGTCCCTGCCCCTGGCAGGGGGGTTGGAACTAGATGATCTTAAGGTCCTTTCCAACCCTAACTATTCTATGATTCTATGATTAAAGCTTATAAAGTTAATTTGGAAAAGACAACATGAAATCAAACTCATCTACAGTCTCTCACTCAGAAACAAATAAAAAACCCTGAGAGTTATGAGTGTCAATTCAATTTATATCTTTCCATTTTACTCAAAAACAAGTATTACTGGATTTGTACTAGCAGTAAGACTCAATTCTGGAATATCTATAAATAAGGATTTACAATTAAACCACTTGAATTTTATGGATCCCTGACAGGTTAGGAATCCAAACTCTGCCAATGCAATGTAATTTCCACTCAATAGCATAGATTTTCACCTCACTTGCAAACAGCTTCAAAGGAAAAAGGAGCGTAGAAATACTTCTTCACAGGATACTCACATCAAGTAATGGCCATAGGAAGAACTTTTCAGTCCTGGCTCTACTTGAATCCCTACAGATGAAACCTAGATAAAGGTGCCCTTCTCTAAAATTCCTAGAATCTTTCTAATTTCAGTATCAGCTTTGTTGTTCTTATCAGTTCTGGCTCCCTGTTACATTACAAAAATAAATGAGAGATGGCTGGGTCTCATCAGCAATAAATTAAAGAACAGCAGCATAATTTATACCACTCATCATGATTTCAAGAAAATGAAGTCTTCTAAACAAGTCTAACTTCCTCCATAAAATTACTGTTTTATTTGATTGTGCAATAAGGAACCTTAGAATACGTTTCTGTACGATATCTGACTTTTGCACAGATTACCTCTTGCAGATCTAGTTTGAGCTGCTACTTGCCACAATTTCTGTAACTGAGCCACACTGCTGCAACAACTAAGCATTTCTTCTCCACTTCATACTAATCTGTCTGACTTCAGTGGGGCAGACAAGGAGCACTCACATGATCAAACTACGAGAGCACAGGGTACATGAATCAAACCATTCCTAAAGTGATTATTTATACCCTCAAGGCCCAACTCAACAACACATGGGCTTTTAAAACACTTTCACTTTAAAGGACCCCCATGCCATCCATCAGGTTTTTCCATACTGCTCGGCCCCTTCCTTATGCCATACCTTTAACAAATTTCTGACACGCAGTGTCGCAAAAGCTTTTTGTTTTGTTTTGGGTTTTTTTGGTTTTTTTTTTTTTTTTTTTTTTTTTACAGTGAAACATCCCTGGATCTGATCCCTGACCTGGCTGTCATCACAGTCCCACAGACAGCTGAAAGGGCAGGTATCTGCCTGCAGCTCCAGGATTGGAACAGGAAGCCAAAAATTCTTTGAACTCCTATTGATCATGAAATACCTGCACTCTCAAAACACAGCCTATGAGAAAGTCTGACAAAAACAAGGATCAGTATTCCTAAAATAGACGTGTATAGTCCACAACAGGCAGATTAAAAAAAAAAAAAAAAAATCAGGAAGGGAAGGAAGGAAAGCAGCCACCAGCACTGTCAATGTAATCCTGAAGTGTTCTCACAGCCACTCTTGTTTTCCCTGGGAGGGAACTAGTAAAATCCCCCCTGCTGAATGTCACAAAACTTGCACAGTAGCAGGAGATGATGGGTCTTGTTGGTTGCACAAGCTGATTTGCATCTCTTGGGGACAGAGAACTGCATCAATAGACTGTAGCTGAATTCAGTGAAATCACAGCTCACACACAGAGGAACAAGTTCACCCAGACTCAGCAGGCCCAAGACAGTGCCCTGGATTTCAGCAGCACTGTAAGAACTCTGGTGTAACAACAGAAAAACTGACAGTGAGCTCCTAGTGGAATGCTACACCAAGAAAGTGAGCCATGAATACTTAACAAGGGAAAATCAAATAAAGGGCAATGCCATTTCATACAGCATTCAGCAAGCCACTATAACATTGCTGTGCGCAGTTTAGTCTGCACATTATGCACAAAGTCAGAAAAAAGCTACAATAAGACTAAGAGGTGGCTTGCATGTGAACTTCACATACCTTCATGTAGAGGACATTTTTTTCTCATAATCCCAGGACTTTTCATCACATGCCCGCTCAAGAACCAAGACAGGGGATACCAGGAACCATAAAAATACCAGATACATTAAAATACCTGTTATCACTCTGAAGAGTCCATATAGAACCTGCATAAGTAACTGCTTCTCATAAAAGACACTTAAAGGCAGACAAAACAACAAGATCCAAGGAAAGAGCTGATGCTAAAAAGTGACAGGCTTAAAACATGTTCTAGGAGAAATTCTAGAGACTGACCACAGAAGTAGAACAGATTAAGTGTTCACAATGATCCTTTCTGACCTGAAACAAATCTACAGTTCAGAACCTATTCATTTATAAGCCAGCCATATGACTCTTTAAGAGTGATTGCCCGAATGATACCTAGGGAGGATAGGCAGTTTACTTCCATTTATCATCATCATAACAGCCTTAACATGAGATGTTAAAAGGAGGAACAAATGGGAACAGAGACAGCTGGAACCTCTGCTAGCTGCTTACCAAAAACAAATTTTCTTATATAGTAAATGCAGTAGCTTTATTGGAAGTGGTGATGAAGCTCCCAGGCCTTTGGGAAGTGAAGATACAAAGAGGTAACAATAGCCACATTAGAGATTTTCTGCAAATCCTTCATTCTAACAATTCTCTTTGAAAAATAAATGCATGTAAAAAAAAAACCCCAGGAAGTCCTGTTAGCATGAATAAGTTTGTATTCATTTATTCAGGCAATAGGAAAACTCTCTCCTGCACTACTCCAGCACAGAAGTACACAAAGAAAGTCATAAATCCTAGGTATCTCAAACATCAATTCTACTGCTTTCTGCCATAGGAACCAATAGCCTCACAAGAGCTTTTGAGATACAAAAGTCGCTTTGAAGAACACTATAAATTCATTTAGCTCTGAAACCAAAGCTGCCTCCTAGCACTAGCTATGGTGCCTGTTTCTGCACTTAAAATGTATCCTTTAGTGATGAAACCACTCCAAGTTTATTAGCACTGCAGGTTATGTCCACATATAGGGCAGAAACAGAATTTTCCAGAGCACACATTTCCTCATCAGCCCTGCACCCAGTCTCTCACTCCATGGTTTGTCTATCAAAGAGCTTACTTGTACTCCATTTGTGCAGAGGTTACCCAAGTTTGGAATTTCACAGAACATACTTCTCAAACAAAGCAGGTGACAGTCTTGGAAGTAGACTAGGTGGTCACATCTTGCCTCTCTGGAACTGCACTGAACTCATATTTTGCCTTCAGGGACATTTTTTCAGCACCACAAACTGCTGCTGGATTGCACTGGATCAGATAAGTACCTGGCTGTTTGCTTCCAATGAGTGCTTTTACTTTATTGTACAAGACCACAGAAACAAAAGAACATCTTCATTCTCCATCTCACCTGTACCAGCTCTGCAATGCAGACAGTCTACTGCATGACCTTAGGAAACTGCAAACTTTTTGTACCAGTTTGCAAGACTCACAAAAGGAAAACTGCGAGAAAAGCTGTCTTCCCAGATAAGTACTGGGACTTGGAGCTTGACCCAAAACTCCTGCAGGAAAGCAGGCGGCACTGCTCAAAGAGCTGCTCTCTGCAGCGAGAGCTGCCAGGCCTGGGACTTTTCATGGGATCCATATTTAGTAGCTCCCACAAGTCATTTAGTGCTGCCCTAGTCTTGACAGCCTTATCCTGTTAATGAGGTTAGTACACATGCAAAAAAGAGGAATGTGTACTCTTTAAATATTGCCCTACCTTCTTTGCAACCAAACCGTTCATTTGCCCTGTAGCTCGCCAAAACCAGCTTTTCTAAACACCCTGCTGAAGATTTTGATGTTACTTTAAAACTGTATCTGCCTTAAATTAAGAAATAACTTTTAATTCCAGTAAACAGCAAGATGCCTTGGAAGTCCTGAAAGCAAAAGAAACAGAGTTCATTTTGAGGGCTATCCTTCAAGACAGCACTTGCACTTCAGTTTGCCCACTTTCAACAGTTCCTGAAACTCACAATGAAGCCACAGAGGTTCTTCAAACTATTTTCTCTTCCTAGAAAGCTTCCAGCATGCAGTTTGCTGAAATAGCTGGGAAAGATCTCCACTCCTGAGATTACACAAATGCCAAGAAACTGACAGCTGCAACAGAAAAATCTGCTTTCTGAAACAAACTTCTGATTAACAATACTTGTATTTATGAAAGACTCCATCTTTTTGCTTTGACAATTTTTCAGGTTATGATCACGCTGGAAATGTTATCAGATGATCCCTTTCTGTCAAAGATAAAATTCTTCTAGAAGAAATACTTCTATCACTAGCTAATACCATAATGGGGGGGGGGGAAGAAATCAAGATCCCCTTTCCTCACCATAACCATAATCTTAAAGCAAAATCTTTGTCAAAACAGCTGAACTTTACATAAATAAATAAATAAATACACTTTGTGTTCAAATTATAAACAAAAATATGCTGGGTGTTTAATGTGAAAATACATCAAAATCCAAGCACGCAAACTATAAAATGAGAATATCTGCCAGCAAATTTCAATTTCAGCAAACAAAACCCAACTGGTTTTGTTTCTCAGCACTGACTTTTTCTATTCCCACTCTCTGCAGGAAACGCAGTCATCAACTCCAGTCCACTTTTTTGCTAATTTACAGACAAACGCTCAAGCTCATACTTTATAAACTTCTGATGCATCAAAAAGGCTTTACTATCAGACAAATTTATAATGCAAATTGCACATCAACATGCTAGACAGGAAAAAAGCAATTGTTAACACTGCCAACAAAAGAGGGGATGGCTCTGAGAATTCAAGGGGAAAAAGAAGTGAAGGCAGAGAGTAACCTCAGCTTGTTTCCAATTCTAAATTTAAGACTACTATACAAGTATTTGTTGTGCAGATCATTTCTTCATAGACTGACCTCCCAAAATATTTTAAGGACCTTTCCTGAACTACCAAAATCCATCAATTAAAAAAAAGTTTCCCTTTCAAGTGCCTACTGTTTGCAACAAACAATCTGAGTACTGTGGCAAGTGTCTGGATGGTCCAAAGGCTCCCCTATTTTCACACCTGAAAACAAGGGGTTCATTCCCTATTTTACAAGTTTTGCAACAGTTCATCATCCAACAGACAAAAGCCAACTGCACAATATCATCTTAGGAGAGGATTGAAGGGAGATGGAGCAGACATAGAGGCAGATGATAGGTTAAGCAATGAGCTTAGAGGAAGAGAAAAGGAAAATTGCTACAGTCAACATTTAATGGCTTCACTGGCCTCTGTAAAAGTAATCAGCAATCTCTGCTGTCTTGGTAAGTAGTAAAGAAAACTCATCAAAATTAACATCTTCTAATTAACTGGAAGTCAAGAGCAGAACTCCAACATGCTGCTGAGAGTTGTGCACAGAATGAATTTTGCAAGGCCAACCCTGAGCATATGCAGAGCGAACCCTACAGCTACATGTTCCAAATCACAACTCACAATGTGGCCTTGGCAGATGAGACTCGGGCTCAGGAGCTGTCATGGAGTAGGCCTGGGAACACTCCTCCTGAGGGAAAGGGCATTTTGGTAACAAAGAGGAAAGCATCCTGCCACCCTCTCTTCATTGCTGAACAGCAGGGAAAGAAAAAGAAAAAATCTAAACCAAGCCCAATACATGAATTAGAAAGAAGAGGGAGAAGAAGAAACAATGTCTTTTCACTGCTGCTTTATTAACCAGCTCTTTCCTCCACAGAGCTATAGCAGGATGCTTTAATTCACATAGATATACATCTGCATCCAAAGAATACAACATGAGAAAAAGTAAGTGGATACTGCCCACTGGTCTTTACACTTCCAGGGTGTTGCCTATGATATGACCTATTTTGAAGAATAACACCACTCTTCACTTATTTGCTTAATTCAAAGAGATAACAGACTCATCATTCATCATCTCTCAAAGCAAAGCACTCATGGAAGGTTCATTATTCAGGAAGAATTTCTACTCAGTAAGTAGCCTGAATATAAAACCTACATACTGAGGATTTGCATCTCTGCTGAATAGTGATCTTTGTGGCAACACAAGATTGTACAGAGTACTAGTGTTTTCAGATCTGCTTATAAAAACTGAAGTTTTTGGGCTTGGCCTTTTTACATAAATGTAAGCCCTCAATTTAAAATCATATCATATCACAGCTCTGGGAACCACTAACAAGGTATGAAAGAGATTTATTTAAATGACAGCCTCAATTAATTCTGGATGGGAGCAAGGGAGAAGGAAAAACTTAATAGAACTGCTCCTGGTTTCCAAAAATGAGGAAAACCTTTACTTTACTTGCACAGTTAAAGCAGGTAACATTAGAACATGCAATAATTTCATTTAACACCAACAAAAAAGATGTGATGTAGTTAGAGTGTTTATTTTCTCCATCAATAATGAGGATTTGTTCACATCCTAGAATTACGCTAAAGCTTAACACAGCCAACTGAAATTCCTTATCATCTAACCTACAAGACCTCACGTAATGAAACATACACAGTAAGAAACTCTGAGCATAAAAATGGGAAGTGATTTTCTTGTTTAGCCTCAATTTAGGCAGAAAAATAAATTGGTGTTTTCCCAGCCAAGACTGCTAAGCTACAAAATTCCTCTCAAGTCTACATTTATTTATATATATATTAAAAAAAACCATCAACAAAAACAACATGCAAGATCAATTACTAGTACTACACAGAACTACTGTGAAAAGCATTATCTTCAATCAGCCAGAACACAATTCATCCTTGGATAAGTTATTCCGTGAAAGAATGTTGCAGTCTACGACAACTTAATTACAGGTTACAATCCCTAGGTTATAGCACCATGCTTTTCTAATCATGTATTTGATACCAGTATGTTCATATGAGTTCTTCTAAAGACAAGACCTATACTCTGTACATTATTTGTGTAGAGCTACTTGTTGCATTTCACAAACATTTAATTGAATCTATTAGGATTTCCAGTCTCTATCATATAAACTGTACCACATCTATTAAAATAATGAAATACAGTAACATCTCAAATCAATGTGCTTATCAGTAGACTAAAAAAAAAAAAGACAGCATTTGGTCTTTTGTTTGGATAAACTAACTGTGGTTCCATAACAAGTAAAGGAAATAACCTGAATCTGTACAAATCGAAACCAGATGATATAAATTAATCCTTCATATTTTTTCATGCTTCATAGCTGGAGTCTGACTCTGAAACTTCAACAACTATTTTAATAATCTCATCGCTATATAGCTAATGGTCTGGGACATATTTAAATTGATGCATAGAAATAAATGGAAATAGCAAGTCAAATGAAGAGCAGATGGTCATTCTAAACACTTCAATACCCTCCAAACCTTATATTTCTAATGCGGAAAGAAAAGAACATCTAATAAAAGAATAAAAGAACCACAGTTTACACTGGAAAACAAATACTAAAAAAACCCATGTGTTTCTTAAGTGACTTAAAATACTAACCCAGCAACACTATATGTACAGTTAACAGCTGTTGGTTTCATCCTTCTATCAAAAAATAAAGATATTATTTGTACTTATATTTTATTTTGTAAAGGGTCTACAAATTCAATAACAAGTATGTTCTCCCTTCTTCTCTCAAGCTCCTTTCCACACCATCTGAGTTTTCAGGTCCAGTTTTGTTGTCTCATATGAAAACATCCAATTTTAAAGTGAGGAGGTTTAATCTTTGAATGAACTATACCACCTATCGCTACCAATGTTCCCCTAATATTTGCCCTACAACTGGGAATGGTCAGGACAAGTGGCCACCTGTACCATCTGTGCCCTGACATACAGGCCACTTGGCTAGTTAAGCTCACTAAATGAGCTGCCGAACTAGGCATAGACCCCTGGCCACAGCTGGGAAATTTAACTGAATGGGGAAGGAACAGGACTTCAGAGAATCACAGCAATTACTTAAACTGTTTGGAGGGAATGGTACAGAGAACTATGCTTGAGGCCCAATCTAGAAGGAAGTAGACCTCTAGCACTCTTTGAAGTGTCTCCCAGAAGAGATCCTCCATGGTGAACTGCTTCACAGCACATGCAGCTGCTTCTGGTAGGCAAAGAAAACTACTTTTATAGATTGGGAAAACAGAGTAGGGTAAAAGAACCCCACAAAACTAAAAGAAATCTGTTCTCACTTATATGTATATGTAAAATAATAATAATTAAAAAAAAAAAACAACCCACAACTGAAACCAGACTCTTAGAGAAAGTTACAGGAAAAAAAGATATTTACAGAGGTGCCACAAGTAGAAGCACAAGGAAGCACATGAAGAAAAGCATGCAGAGAGAAGGAAGAGTAGAGACATCTGTCTCCTCATAATTTCAGAAAGGATGCATAGACAATATACCTCCTGAAATTCAAAAATACTAGTCCTCTGCTCACTCTTCTATATGGGCTGCATTTCCAAAGTCACTTTGCTCCTATTTCCTGTCTTGTAGGATCTTTTTACATACCCACTCCTCTTCCTTTTCAGGACCACTATTACAAGCCCGAAACTACAGTTTTGCTATAGAACACAACCACTGGGGAAAAAAAAAAAAAAAAAAAAAAAAAAAAAACCAACATAATAGGTGTTCACTGGTGCTAAAAAAAAAATATAGTTATTTTCTAAGTATTCTGAAAATTTCATATAGAGCATCTCCATTCAAATCCATGATGGTCTTCAGAGTTTCTCCAGTGTTTATGATCACATAGTTACACCCAGTGCTAACAGCTGCTACCAAATGGCATTTTTGTGCCGACAATGAGAAGTCCAGCCACACTGAGGCTTCACATGGTTACTTTCCTAACTATAGCTGTATTCTACCCCACTGTAAAAAGGCTTCCGAAAGAATGCATACAACAACCTTATCTTCTCCTCATCTCTTCAGACACATAAACTCTCTATCAGAAAACTAGTATCAGCTGCTGATACTTTTGTCTCTGCAATATATTACTGCCATCATTAGCTTTCTCCCCCTCACTGATTGTCAACTCTTTGTAGCAGCAGTCCTGTTATCCTGTCAATCTGTACTGCACTAAGAAATGGTTTTGGTTTCCATAAATAACTAATGCAACTAACATATGCCAAAACAAAACGCTGTCCATTGTCTCCCTCTTCTACAATGTAGTGTTGAAACATCTTTTATTTGCTGTAGATTTATTTGGGATGTTTGGTGAGTCCATGAAGGGACTAAAATTCTCTCTTCTCTCTTAGGAACCTAACACTGTGCATTTCTGAAGCACAGCTGCGGTCACATGTGCATACCCCATCTCATTCCTAGTCCTCTGGGGCTGTGTATGTCCCTGATTCTGTATGTGATTCTACTATGAATACTCTTCAAAGCAATGCATCAACGTACATGGATAACATAATTAAAGGCTACTGCCAGAAGACAATACACTGAATTGTAGCTACAGTTACTTGATCTGAGCTGCAAGGTAATGAAAAAGCATTTCAACATGAGCTGCAGAAGTAAAATACTCAATCCCTTCTAAAAATTGAGCTTGATTGGCTATGAAGCAGACTACAGGTGCTAGTGCCCACAGGAGTTCATGGGCATAAGACGCATTTCCACTGCTGCAAATATGATTTTAACATTTTCCAGCAAGAATTCTAATTTTATGCTGTTGAAAGGTAGTTTCTGCATAAAGAAGGCATATTATCAATTTTGTAAGTGACAAAAGCTTAAAAAAAAATAATAAAAAGTCCTGTTCTCCATCTCATGTAATTTATCTATCTGGGGGGAAGGTAACTCCTCAATTAGGAGGCTCCAGAGAACGACTTGAATTCAAGTGTCTACATGCATATTAGTGCATTTCTCTAGAGTTAATATTCCTAAAATGCTATTAGGAAATCAAGTGTGATGTAAAAGAGAAAAAATGAGTTGTACTTCTCTCCCAATATTTATAACTTCATCAAATCAAATACACTAAGCAATAACTGTAAGACGGATATAACTACTGAAGAGTTAATTTTACACTTACATTTGATGTAAGCATAGAGGCCAGACAGCAGATTTTTTTTATTTTCATGTTACTCCAACAAGAAAAAAAATACAACAAATAGAAGACCAGAGATGAGAAAAGAGTACGGAAGAATATTTACTATCCCTATCCTGAAGTGTTTCCATAGCAGCTGAAACAATTATTAAAAAAAGATATACCAAAAGGAAGGCAAAGAAATAGTACAAAAGCTATCCATCTGAAAACAATGCATATATTTGAACAGTTATAATTTGCTTGTTCATTAGTTTAATCATTAAACATCACTCTTCGAATACATCACACAGGTCTTTACAATGACATTCATAACAGCACAGAAATTTATCAGAGCAAGGAGATTTTTAGAAAGGAGTATTTATAACAAACAACACATTGACTGCTGTAGCTTCATGTCACAGAAAATGTAAGGTAAACTGTGCCTGCTTTGCAGGATGAAGATTTCCAAATAGAGTAAGCTCACCATTGCTCCTTTTCATCTCACATTACACAAAGCCAGGAACACCTTATCTGTGCTCAGTCCCCTCCTGCCTTCCCCCACCTTAGCACAGAATACTGTTTTCAGCGGCATTAAGAAAAGGGGCATTAATTCCTGCTACTCTGGACATTCACACTGAATAGCCATCTTTCATATGCTCCCTTTAAGCTTTCATAAGATGCACTGAATTAAAAATCAGAGACTCCAGTTTTAGAAATGCCAACAACCGCATCTGAAAGTCAACAAAGATTTGACTTTTGGGCCTCATCTGAAAGCCATCTATAGTCTGTTTCATTTACATATTAAGTAGCCAGCATCATCACCGCTTCATAAACATCAATGATCTTTCCCTGCATTCTTTATGTAAGAACACAGCATTGTCCATAACCAGTTTGTCTTTCATTAAAGTCATGAATCCTCCAGAAAAACAGGCAGGATCATTTTGACAGCAGTGAGCAAGTCACCTCCCATCTGCCTCCAGCTGAGCTACAAACCCTAACCAAGTAACAGCCTCCTATGTCAGTGAAGCTGCAACATAAAAGATACTAAATAGGTTCTCAATGGTAAAAAGAAATACACGGATATCTACGTGGGAGGGAGGAAAGGATGGCTTGCAAGGCAAGCATTTTTCTCCTTGCATCAATTTTTATAACCAGATTTCAAATGTGCAGACGTGATATCAGGTCAAGAGGAAGTAATGGCACCATTTATGCTCGCCTTCCCATGGGAAATCACCCCACAGCAACAGAACTGGTCAACTGCCATTCACTCCTATACAACAGATCCAACCTTAATAGCACCTCACATTCAAAATAATGGGGCCCCGAGGAGCTCATGGGTTTAAAAAGCCATCCAGTGCATTATCCCTTCTAGAAAGGATACTTTCAAAGTACACGATTCTTGCCTTACGACTGAACAAAAAAAGCATCATTCATTAAGCAATCCTTGAAATTTCATGCAAGAAGCTGAGTATAGAAACCATTGTCCAGGGGTATCTACAGTGCTCAGAATAATTTTATGCTGACATTTGTAAATGGATAGCTGGGTGGAAAACAAGTTTAGAGAAACGAGAGAACACCTACAAGTGAAAGCTCCACAGGACAGCAGGCTAGCAGATGGGCAGTCTGGGAGCAGAGGACGTTCAGTAAAAAGAATGAAGTATACATGCCCCAGAAGGAAGTGGGCATGGAAAGGCAAATAGAGAAGAAAGGTGACAGTGGTCACAATATTGCTATGCAGCCTAAAGAAGATCAAGCTAAGGAAGGATTCCTTAGAAGGGAAGACAGATAGATTAGAAGGGGATCTCTATTTCTGTTAGCAGCATGAGCAGACAAGAGCTTACTAGATGTGCAGTTTCCAATACAGACACTATCTCACAAATGAAAATGTTAACCACAGACACAGTTACCAACTTACTGATGTAGGATTTATTTTTCCAACACCAACATCAGCCCCCACATACAAGAAAACACTGTGGCGGAGCCTGCTACATTTAACCTGGGCAAAAGTTCCAAGGATTTAGCTTTATTTGAATATTTAAAAAAAAAAAAATAGGATGACAGCAAAAACCCCTGAAACATTTTTTCTACACATTTTTCCATCAGGCTCATCTTTTCTGCCACTCTTCCAAACAAACAGACCCTGCAGTCTCTAAAATCTAATAAGCCTTTCAATGACTACTAAGTGAAGCCCTAGATAGCAGCCTAAAAAGTTGTAGTTTCAAGAGTATCATGTCCTAGTATCAACAAGTTCCTTTTTCCACTGGTAAGACAACCTGGGTGTAATGTTAGCAGGGAGTGAAAAGAGCACATTTTACAGATGCCACTATCTCCTGAAAAGTGCTTGCAGACATGATCAGCAGCACAGTAAAGTCCTCTGCAATTATCTCCATGCTTGACTTCATGGGTAAGCTGCTCACATGGGTGACGAAGCTCACATTCCCTCCCTTTCCATGAGATTTGAGCTGAAATGGAGATAAACCATCACACACTATTTATTTTTAATGGAAAAGATGCTATTTGATTCATTCAGCTTAACTGGTCCTGTACCACAACTTCAGAGCATTTGAAGCACGTTCTGTTCCAGGCCATAAAATCTAGAGCTGCAAAGCTCAGAGAAACTTTACTGATGAACTGCTATAAATGGTGCAACGCCTCTTTCAGTTTTTCTAACTCTCAGTGTGGGTGTTACTTTCTGTGAAAGAAAGGGAAAAAGCATGAAGAACAGATATGTAATTCAACAGAACGGTATTTAATCCTGAAAATATTAACAGCTATTACGTGCTCCAGAGCCCTCCACCAGTCTAGATATTTCAGTGGAAAAAAAATACCAACTTCTTATCCCATCTTCAGACAAATGAACTACAGCCACCACATTTGCAGCTCACATTCTGCAAACACTGGCAGCTTAGGCTTCATTTGGAGGTGAAGTTCAAGCAAGACCGAGCAGATGCTCCCATCTACTTTCAACCCTGAAGGACTACAAAGACTGCCATCACCTCATTTTCTGGTGCTTCAAAACCGCAGATCATCTTGAACAGGCTCTACAGCAAAAGCTGAACTCTTGATAAATCAGGAGTATAACCTCAAGCAAAACATTTACTGAACTTATCTACAAAGACCTCTATAAGCAAATCCTTAGCATGCTGATAACATTCATCATGTCATTTTAAGAAAAGATTTGTGCCAGGATGTTAGAAGGACTGCAGCAAGTTACGAAGGAGATGTGATCAGAGGAAACATACTAGCATCTCCAACATCTGGAAATGCACAATCTAGTCTGTAAGGTAAAGGAGGCCAGATAATTCTACAGCAAGCATCTCTAGATGGCTCTATCCACATACATCTACATTCACTTGTAAGAGTCCTACTCCATCTTTTCAGTTTCTTTTAAACAGAAATCACAGGGTTGCCAAATCCCATGTTTCAGTGAAATGATGCCAATATACACAGATAATTATTAATATGAAAGGCACCTAGTAAGATTCAAAAAGCACTATGAAAAAACCCAACTCTCTCCTTTACACTACTGGAGAATAAATTAACTTGGAATTTATTAGACTGTGACACTCGTTATTAGTAAGTTTCTCCACCTGTTTTTGTAGACCAGCCTTAAAGGCTGGTGATTATTTGCGTTGAAATGGAAATAAGATTACATGTTTTTCAATTATGATAAGCTTCCATCCTATTTCACGGGAAGCTCGGTTTTCAAGAGGGAGAGGAAAAGTCAGCAAGAAAGGACGCATATCAAGTATTTAGCAGCTGTGGGTAATGAATGTCTGGCACAACGCAAACTCTGCATATTAGTAATATACAGCGTGCAACTTCCTTTAAGAGAGACAAGAGGATACACAACGGGCTCCGGGGACGCCAACACACCTACAAACGCGGCCCAAGTTCACCAAGCAGGCCGTCACCGGCCCTTCCTCATTCCTCCAGCAGGGCAGCAGGAGGAGGGAAAAGTTCAGCACCGGCACCAACCGCGCACCCGGCCCCCCGCCGCCTGAGGCGCTGACGGCCCTGCCGCCCCTCACGGCCGGCGGCTGGAGGACAACCCCGAAGCCGCAGGGGTTACCCAGGACCGCGGCGCTGCACTCGGGCGCCCCTCCCCTCACGGGCCGGACACCGGCCTGGGACAGGGGCAGCACCCCGGGCACCCCGCAGGCGGAGGGCAATGCGACTCGGCTCCTTGCCGCAGCCCCCCCGGCCAGCCCCGCTCTCCTCCCGCCGGCAGAGGGGCGGGAGAGAAACAGGAGACGAAGAGGCGGCGCCCCGGCCGCCCCCCGCCGCGGTGGGCGCAGCGCGGTCTCGCCTCACGGCCAGCCTCGCCCGGCTGCGCTCTCCCCGCCGGCGCCACAAGTGCTGCGGGGCTGGGGCCACCACGGCCGGCTGCAGAGGCTAAAGGCACCGCTCCTTCTCAGAGCGCTCCAGTTCACGTCCCGCGCCCCGGTACACCCCAAGGCCAGTGGTGCCGCCGGGTGGGGTATGCGGGCAATCCCCTCTCCCCAGCCAGGGACACACAGAGGTAGCGCCCGTACCACAGGGGCGATCCAACCCCCCCGGAAAGGCGCTGCTGAAGGCATCGCCGCAGGGGGCTGTTTACTGGCTGCGGAGGGGGAGGAGAGCAGGTGCCCACCTCCACGCTCGCTCCGGGAAAAGGGAAGAGGGAGGTAGGCAGTTTCAGCCAGCAGAAAGCGGGCGGGCAGCGGGCGGCGAGCGGAGCGGCGGTCATGGCGGGGAGGCACGGCACGCACCTGGCAGCAGGTGCAGGCAGGCGGGCGAGGACGCCCGCGGAGAGGAAGAAGAAACTAACGAGGCTTGCCAGGAGAACGGCGCATGTTTTGCAGCCGGCGGGGGGCACTCGCAGGTGCCTGTCACCAAGAAGGGGGGGACGATGCGGAGGAGGGGAGAGGGGAAATGCAAGCGCCGTTCCGCAGGCAGGGGAGGAGAGCGCACGGTACTCACCGGCAGCTCCACGCTGACTTCGGTCCCGTCCAGGAGAAGGACGCGGCACTGCAGCACCGGCTTACTGCCGCCGGCCGCTGGGATGTGGACGGGGGCTCCGGCGCTGTGCGCGACCCCTCCGGGGTGCGGCGAGGAGGGGAAGCCTCCCGAGCCGACGGCGGCTGCTCCCCGCAGCCCCCCGTCCCGCTCGTCCCCCTCGCCGCCGAGCCCTCCGCGCCCGGCTCCTCGCCCGTAGCGCTGCATCGACCGCCGGCCAAAGGTCCTGCGCAGGAACCGCAGCATCCTGGGGGCGCCCTGCCCGGCCGCTCACACCCCCGAGCCCGCAGCTCCGCGCCCGGCCCGCGGCGCCTCCCAGGGCAACGCAGCAGCGCCGCCCGCCGGGAGCCAGCCCGCGCCGCCCGCAGGCCGCCCCGCCCTCTGCAGCGCCGCCCGCCACCGGCACGGCGGGGCGGGACGCGCTGCGGCCCCTCCTGCCGCCGCTGAGGTGGGGGAACCTTGAGCGGCTGGCAGGGGGAGCTACTGAGGCGGCAGCCGGGAGCCCACCTGTGGTGGTGGGGTCAGTGGCGCGGCCAGGGCGCTCACCCTATGCCCGCCGTGTCTCTGCGCCTCAGCCCCGCTCGCCGCCGGCCGCCGCACCGCAGCGCAGAGAGGGCAGTGCTGAGGAGCGCCGCTCCTCCAGCAACTGCCCCGGCGCTGCGGTGGTCGGAACGATCACGCTGGCCGTTGGGGCGGTGGCTGCCCCTCGCCACCGCCCCCGGGCAGGGGAGGGGGCGCGGGGTCTCCTCTGATCAGGCCGGCAGCGGGACTGCCGCCTCCCGGTGCTGGCTCCGTTCCGGGTGGCGGGCCGCCGGGACCTGCCACCCAGCCGCTCACTCTGGGGTCGGGGGCGGCCCGTCCTTCGCGCCGCGCTCTCTGCTTTGCGCCCGCCCTGCGTTCCCTCCCTCCGTCTGCCGCTTCCGCCCCTTCGGACGGGCGAGAGAGGGGACGGGAGAGGTTAATAGCGAAATAACGACAAGCGGGAATGGAGCAGTAACAATCCCTGCGGAGGCTGAAGCGGCGGGTTCCGCAAGGAGAGGGAGGAGGACACCGCACCGCTTCTCCCACCACCGCCGATAGTGCTACTGCCTGTAGCCCTTATGCGCAAACGCTTCTGCCCGGTGTGTGAAAATGCTCCCGCATTTGCCTTTGCAGTCAACGTGGTCTGGTGATTAGAGGAAACATATGAGAATGTGATCCCGTGTTAAAACGGGCCAACCAGACCTTCCTGGGGTTTAGCTCCCTTTAGCTTCTGCAGCTGTGAGGAAGCAGTACGTGTTTATTTAAGTGTCATAGCAACTCCATAGGTACAAACACTCTCTCACGCAGTCGCTCTTCCAATAAGTTAAATATTTAGTTATTCTGGCTCGGGCACTTTTGGAGTTTGGAGCACTTTTGTTTAGTTGCCATTTATAAAATACTGGATGCGAATGGACGCAATCAGTAGGACTAATTCTGTCAACCTATGGTCAGATGTGATCTAAGGGGCTTTGAGCTAAAATTGCTGCTTCTAAAGTTTAGTGGGTTTCTTTTTTTCTGCTGTGGGTTTACTAACCTTGCTTCCAGGCTGGTTTACACAAGCATTGCCTATTAGGTATTCAGAAAGCCTGCCAAAATGTCTCAGCTTGTCATTTTCTTTTTATTGAGACTTGGTAGTGTTAGGTAACTACCTGCTGCTTCTGCATCCTTTTTCACGTTTCTCCAGTGCACTAGATCAGGTCTTGAAGTGTCTCAGCTGCGACTGTCACTAAACTGCATGGTCTTTGGCAAGGATGCATACCCAGCCCTTTTAAACTGTGTAGCTGCATAAAAGAGCTTTTATAGAAACAGAGTGGAAAGGTGTTAATCTTTGCCTGCTAATGTTCACGTCAAGAGCAGACACTTATTTTGGGCTCTTTCCTTTTTTTTTTTTTTTTTTTTGTTTTGTTTTTGTTTTCTTTGCATTAGGAACAGAATTAGAATTTCTTTCAAACACTGTGCAGCATACCTTGGGATTCTCTCACTGCCTTGAACACTGGGAAGATTTCAAGGCCATGCTGGATGGGGCTTGGAGCAACCTGGTCTAGTGGAAGGTGTCCCTGCCCATAACAGGGGGTTGGAACTGGATGATCTTTAAGGTCCCTTCCAGCCCAAACCATTCTATGATTCTATGAAGACATCACAGTTCCATAAAGCTCATTTGCATACCATAAGCAACACAAATCATCTTAAGGGTTAGAAATTCAGCAGAAATGCTGTTGTCTCTTGATGAAGCAACAGCAATCCTGGTGCAAAAGAGAGTGGGGTGGAAGGGAGGTGGGCATCAGTCAGGTCTGGTCTGGCAGAAAACTGAGCAAGTCTTTGCAATGCTAAAAAGCTTATTTACTCAGCTGTAAAGCTGTAAAGAGACTTCAGCCCTTTGTCTCTTTCAACTTTTGTCATGAAAATAGAAGTCTGGTATTTCAAAATACATAAACGTAGGCTTGCTTGACTTGCATTAGCAGCACACAGAGCACAGGCCATAGTAGTCATGCCCCAGAGGCAGTGCTGTATTTACAGAACTGTCATAGAGATGCTGAGGTCCCATTGAATCTCATAGTAAGAATATGAGATAATGGTCATGGTAAAGGATCTTCCCAAAGGAGATGGTGGTGGGAGGACATAAAGCTTGTTCTTCAGTACCCAGCCTCTTCTGGAGTAAAACAATTCCACCAGTATTTTGTCTCATGTTAACAGCAGAGCTACCTTTAGCCCTGGAAAAAGAGGCTTGAGCAACTGTGGGTACTGGGGATGTCATGATACATTTACTGAAAGATGAGAGGTATTTAAACTAGTATTTACATTTGGATTGTACTTATACATTCCACCCATCTACATCCTCTCTCCATTTTCAGGTGGGCAATCCCTAAAGTGGTTTGGTTTGCTGGTGCCTCTGCCCTGCAGTCCCTCCTCAGAGTGCCTACTACTTGCCTGCTTTTCAATGAGAGGCACAAGCAGAATCTGCTGTGATCCTTAGCTGTACTGTAGTTAAGGGCATTACTTTTAAATCTTTATCAAAATATCTCTCCATTTAAACATCTGTATCTGATGGAGCATTTGATTGCTGCCACAGGAAAGGTGGTGACCTAGTTGTACTGACCAATATCATAGTTCTAGTAGCAAATCTTGCAGGCAACCAGCCTTAGCAGTGGTTTTGCCATAGTGCTAAGCAGTGTGTAAATGGGAGAGTATTTATCAAAATCCTTTCTGACATTTGAGTAGAGGCAGCAAGATGGGGAATCTGTAAGCTTTGGAGGCAGTATTGTTAGTCATGGCTAAATAACAAAATAAAAGCATGATAAGCCCTTTATTCTTGACCTTTCAATTCAGAGTTTTGGTTTGGTTCAGATCTTGTCTGGTTGCTGTTTGAAAGTTTCATAGTGGAGGCAGCCACCTGAATGGGGATGGGGAGCAAACTGCTAACAGTCCCGTAAATGTCTGTGTTAATAAAATTGGGGGGAGGGGGGAGAGGGGGGGAAAGAAACTTATAAGAAATACATTCACTCAGACTTTAGGGTATGAATTTGCTGGGTTTTGTTTTCTAAACTTATAAATGTAATTAAACTCTTGTCAAAAAGAGGAGATTCAGGAGTTCAGCATGAACATTCATTGGATTACATTCATATAGCAGTTGGCAGTTCTATCTGTTCATTTTCCCCAGAAGCATGTCAGTTATATGAACAGGCTTAATGCTTCTGTTTTTCAGGATTGCTTTTTATACGGATCAAGTATAAAATGCAAAGGTAATTCTGAGTTACATGGCTAAGAATAATTTGCACTTCTATGCCATCTTTCAGCTAGAGAGAGCCCAAAGCACTTTCATTTAAAAAAAAAAAAAAAAAAAAAAAGAAAAAGAGAACTATATGTAGAACTATTTCACCAACACTGAAATTCAGTGGCTGTTTAGCAGCAGAAAAAAAAAAATACTAAGAATCCCTCTTATATAATTGTCATGGAAGTATGAATTTGGATAGTCAGAATGTTGTTATGCAAATGGTATGGCCGTGATGCTGGGGCTAGTGGATGTATTCCTGCAAAAGGTACCACACAATCATAGGCTGGGTTTTCCTTTATACTGCATTAACTGTCTCCCCAATGTGTTACAAAAGAACTACATTGGCATAGAAACTTAATATTTCTTCATTTGGAATAATACCATTGTTACAGAAGGCATGAATTTTGGCTGCTATTGCTGGTCATGGCAATCCTTATGTTCTGGGGACAAAAATTCTTTCTGTCAGAATAAATAAGAAAAATGGCTCATTCCAGACTAAGTTTGTCCACTCTAGTTCTAGTATATCTAGAGAGGTTTATTGATGAGGATGTAAGAGCAAATACCTTTCCATTAGAAAATCTACAGAAATAAAATGTTTCTTGCTGAGTGAACACTTTGCAATGCCTACAATAAGCAGGTGCAATATGACTTAATCAGATGTTCTTTCCTTTAGTGAGGATTTTGTCAGATTTGTACTGACCTCAGTGCATAGAAATTATTTATATTCAAACCTATGAAAAGGTTTAAAGCATTAGCGAAAAAATTTTCAATGCTGTGTTAAAGTGCAAAGATATCAGATGCTCAGCTGAAAAATAGAGGCATCTTTGCACTGGTGAACTGTTTTGATATTAATCTTAGGGGAGCCTAGATGACTGCTCAGAATATTACCTATAAACAAACATCACATGCTGAAAAAGTAATGTTTCCTTGAAATATTTTCTGACAGTAATTATGTGTCTTTTAATTATATCTCCACTGAAAAGAGATACCCATGGCTTCTTGTGCTGTGCGGGAATTAATAAGATCTGAATCTTGCAATAAAGAGCCGTTTGACTGACACAGCAATGTTGAGTGGTAGCTTGTATAGGTATGATGGAGCAATGAACTGCTTGTGAAACCCTCTGGAAACCTTCAGTGTTCAACAAAAAACAACCTAGAAATAAAACAAAGGTGGAGGTTATAACGAATAAACATCACGTTAGATGTGGATAATTAAAAGAAGCTTAAGTTAGCTGCTTGAGAATTTTTACTCCACTGCTAGGACGTTGTTGCCAGCTTTGGTAACAGAAAGGAGATCCTCTTCTCATGTGGAGACTTGGAGTCTTCATCTCTTGAACTGTTCTGAAAGTCAGAGAACAACAGACAGAAGAAGGACAGGGCACTGTACCTGAAGGAAGAGGAGTTTGCTGGAGACAAGCTAGTCAACAAATGAAGAGCTGAGTTAAGCAAAGTATTTCTAAGGGAACAAAAGAGAGAGCAACAAAAAAGGAAAAGATGCATCTGCTGACATGACTGCTGAGTCAGTCTGTTTGTCCTATGTCTACCACTAACAAGAAAAATGGAGGGAAAAATCAGGACTGAAAGACTGAACCATCAGTGCCAGTAGTATAAATAAAAATAGAAATAAGAAGAAAGAATACAATCTTTATTTCCAATCTGTAAATTTACATTTTCTAGCACAGGTTTTGCTGAAAACTGAGAGACATGGAACCAAACTGTTATTACAAAGTAGATCATAAAGTAGAAATGTTCTGTCACTGTTGTTTTTTTAGAAATTGAATTTTCCTAAGCAGCAAACAGCTTATTTTAATACATAAAGTATATATTCATTACAATGCAGTCAGTGTCTGTCTGATAACCTGAGTATAAAGTGAAATAACACCATCTGCTTCACACAGAACAAGAATCTGCCATTCAGGTAGAACCTACATCGATGTTCAAAAGAGGAAAATCGAAGGAGGACTGAATCACTTATTCACCCCACAGTATGGCTTTTCATTTCTGTTGTAGGACACATTGATAGGAAAGCATACAGTCCTCTTTTGTGTGTATACAGGCTTTAGCTTCCAAGTTTGATTGTCAGCCACAAATCCAAGATTATTTTACAGTAAAAGAAAACCCATGGTAGGGTTGGACTGCAGTACCTCTTTGTAATATATGACCCAGAGGGGGAAAATCTTCTGAGGATATTAAATCTGTTAACACCTACTTGATCACTTAAGTTTTCTGACATCCTGCTTTCCTACTGAGTTTGTTGGGGTCTTGTTTCATCAGAAGTACAGCACCAGCTGAAGGAAATCTTCTCTGAGTCCTTCTCCTCTCCTTCACCTCCTCCATCAAGTATTAATGTATACATATACTGTCAACAGAGGTTCCTTCTTGCCCAACACTTCCTTCTTATTATTGCTCTGCCCTGTGCTACATACATTGTCCTATGCCATCTTGCAATGACAGCCTCCGAACACTAACGTTCTGCTGAGGCTATTTTCTTATCTCTTGTCACATAAACCCATTTTTATTTAACAGTATTTTTATTCTCTCTAGATCCTCTGTCAGATTATGGTAGTGTATGGTGGAGAGATGCTTAGACCATGGAACGATGCTGTTGAGGGTAGAAAAGGGTTCATCTCATCTTTCTTTTGAGATTTTCCAATACTTTATAGCAAATCAGCAGTTGGAATCACTGGGCAAAACTTCTGGCAGGTTTGCAGAAGCCCTTTCCCAAAAGTAAATTGATGAAGACTGGCTGGAGCATGCAGAAAGATCAGAAGGATCCTCCTTACATCACTGGAAGGAAATTTGTATCCTGTGAAGTTCATCAGGAGGACAGGCAGTGAGTCCCAAGCATGCAAAGAGATTAATTTATTTTTCTCATCTTTTAAAAGTCATAGAGTGATACAGAAAGACATGTTTTCTCTAAGACAGGGCTGCGTAATGACATACAGCAAAGTGCTGGGTGCCACATCTTAATCAGGGCAAGTTAAAAAGAAAAGGACAGTTAATCTAAATTTCCCTTAAGTGTGGTCCAGCTTACAGCACACCAGAAATCTGTCTAAAAATCAAATCACTCTAAAAGCAAACACAACTGATAAGAAGAATTCTGCCTGATATCTACAAATCCATTTACATACCTTTAGTTTTTATAAGAACAATAATCCCCATAGGTATTTTCTCCTAAATACTTGGCATGCTTTCAGCCACACCTGAACTCAGTTGGCTGGGTGCATGTATATTTCAGATGCAGTGGCCTGACTCCTTTACAAGTTTGAACATGAATTCTCCTAACAGCTGCAGCACAGCAGACATCTGTCTTAAATCCTGATAGATGGGACCACTTGCAGACATGGCAAAATCACTGGGTATCTTTAGGTGAAGCTTGGAGATTTGGGGAGCGTTCTTTCTTGTTCACTGGTGTGAAGCCATGCAGACAGAAGTATGCTGGGCTACATGGGACTTTTTTACCTTGGCAGCTCATAGAATCATAGAATTATAGAATAGTTAGGGTTGGAAAGGACCTTAAGATCATCTAGTTCCAACCCCCCTGCCATGAAAGAGTAAGGCATGTGTCATCCAAATTATTAATATATAGTGAAAATAATTGTAAGCCTATTTAAATGTGAGTTCTTTTATATTGTGTGTAAGATCATTGTGTTAAAACTCTTGGCAATTAAGAAAAAAATCCAAGCCAGAAATAAAATTATAGTAGCTGTACCTCACTCTGATCCCTTGCCCTGCTGAAAGCACAACAGATGTTTGATTCCCATGTTTCCAGTTTTGGAGGCAGGCGTAAAAAAAATGTGCTAACAGGCAGGCAAACAGAAGTGTTCTCTGTTTGGATATTTAAGTATTCTTGCCATCAGAGATCAGCAAAACGAAATGGGAAAATAGACGGCTGTAAGCACTGTCCAGCAAGGTTGCCATGCACGGAGCGATGCAGAGAAGCAATGATAGCGAGGAGGATTTCTAGCTGCTTCCCTGAAACAGAGACTGTGGCTGACAGCTGCTCCCGTTCTGTGCTTCGGGGAGGTGAGAGGACCTTTTGAAGAGCGGTGGGAAGAAAAGGGAGATCTCAAGTCTGCTAGATCTGGTCTTCCACAGGGGTACAGCACTATGTTACCATCTCAGCCAAGGCATGAGTTATACAAAACTTATGCCAGGACCACCAAGCCATGTGGTAGGATCTATCAGCCTGCAACCCTGTAATATTCAAGCTTCAGTGTGTTCAGGCTAGGATCCTATTTAATGGAGAACTGAAGCCAATATAGTTTACTTGACCTGAGTGAAAAAGAAGTTCAGTGTGCTACTGGTATGTCTCTTGAATGTGGAGAAACAGTCAGCTTACTTTTTGCCAGCAGCTTTAATGTCTTCTAAGGCTTTGCTGGGAGTTTAAATTAAAAAATAAAATACCCAGGGTTTTGTGTTTTTTCAGTGTCTTTTGAAACTGCTGAGCGGGTTTATACAGTTATACAGAAACAGTAAACAGAAAGTTACTGAATTAGGTTTACATGTAGACATTGAGATAAAGCATTACGATTAAAATCTTGCTTTCACCATCTCTCTTAAATGTTAGCAGCTGCTGTTGTGTATTCTCAGCAGTTAATGTTTTACTGCATTTCAAAACTGGAGCAGGGAGACTCAAACACAGAGCTGGAACAAGTACATTCAGTGACAGAGGCTAACAAAACCAAGTCAGAACTGAAGTAGAGACAAATGCTCATCACAGTGATCAGGTCTTCAGTGGTAGCAGGACATGGGCTGTAGGCATCTATTAGATGTGGTGGGAAGCTGGGATCCCGTCCGTCCCTAGAGTGTGGGAACACCAGGGCTGCATTTGCATGATGGTGCAAGCTAATATTAGGAGTGGCTGGGCTCCCAGTCAGGAGTTTACCAAGTGTTCCTTCACTGTGGGAGGAAGACTTATGTCTCAGGTTAAAAAAAATGTAAATAGGATGGAGATGAGTGTTTACTTGCTGATGTACAAGTTCTTTGAAAGAGCAGCTTGTCAGAAAATTGTGTTGTAGATGAATGTGCCTGGTCCCCTCAGCCAGTCAGGCAGTGCCTATGGAAGATCCGCTTAGGCATGGGAAGAAAAGGTTACCCCATTTTATTTTCCAAGGCAACAGAAGAAACGGGACTGTGCTTAGCCCTGCCTGATTCCCGGATCACTGTCACTGTGTGCTCTCTCTGAACATCATGTCATAGGCTTTCGTGCATCTCCCTTTCCTCGAATGCTGAAACGAAGCATGCCCAATCATGAAAATTTGAGGGTTTTGTAAGGATAAAAACTGACTTTTTTCAAGTGCACTGAACTGAAAAATCTTACTTTAGAGGCTTCAGATAACTCAGATAGGAACACTGCCAAGTGTAAGCTAGAATTGAGATGTAGCTCTGAAAACTGCCTCTTATCTTACCTACATAACAAGGACCATCTCCATCTTGCAGGGTGAAGCAGCTCCCTACTTGCTAAGATTAAATGTGTGGCTGAGGTATTTATTCAATTCCTAAAGTGTACCTATACCTGCCTTGAAGCACATCTACACAGACTGCAGAGTTGTTTACATAAAAACAAGAAAGGGAACCCAGAGTGATATAGCCTCCTCTGGTAAAAAGTCAGACCAAAAAATCGCAGTCAATCCTGAGGACTGAAAACCCTTCAGGCCTGGCTTTAGGCAAAAAACCTCCATAGATTAGATAAGATAAGACTGGCAGCAATCCCGAACTGGATCCCAAACGGGAGTTCTGCCCAGCCAACTGGAAGAGCTGGGAGCCATCCAGGGGTAATACCTCCCTCTCTGACATACAGAGTAAGTGTCACGAGGGTGAGAAAAGCTCCCTGGCTGCTTCTGCGGCTGGTGAGGAAAAAAAGTGAGCAGGAAGGTGGCCATAGTCCAGATCATAAATAACCTTACTACAGAGTAAAACCACCGATTGAGCAGACACTGCAACCTGTGAGACACTGATGCTGAGTTTTCCACAGCATCAGACAAATGGGTAGCTGGGGTGCTGGTACCTGTGGGTACCCTTGAAGTCCAGTGCCAGGTAATGTGTATCCTAAGTGCTGATCATAAATGATGATGCAGGACAGAACAAGTGATCATACTAACAAGAATGATAGTCTGCATTTGTCTTTCTGACTTGAATCTTCCTCCTGCCTCCTTTGGCAGGCACAGTTAATAGTGCAATTACAGATCTCAGCCATCAGCTAATGTGTAATTTTACAAATCTCAATCAGCAATTGATGAGAACCCCAGTGCCAGCATGAAACCTGGCTCTCCATGCATCAACCAGAAGGGTTTTCTAACATGCCACATCACAGCAGAAAAAAAGGCCATGAAACTAAGAGATTTTGAAGAGACATTTGGAGGTCTAAGATCATTCAAAATGAAAGAAATTCAGAATCATTCAAAATAATGAAAATAAAAGAATCAAATACCATTCTAAATAGTTAAAAATAAAATCAATTTATCTGATCTCTGTCCACACCTCCCAAGTCTTAGAAGGCAGATGTGGGGACTGTGAGAATGAAGACCTTAGGCCCACTGTAGGAGAGGATCTGGCTTGAGATCATCTTAGGAACCTGAAAGTATACAAGTCCATGGGACCTGATGGAATCCATCTGGGGGTCGTGAAGGAGCTGGCAAATGAAGTTGCTAAGCCACTGTCCATCATATTTGAAAAATGATGGCAGTCAGGTGAAGTTCCCGATGACTGGAAAAAGGGAAATATAACCTCCATTTTCAAGAAGGGGAAACTGGATGAGCCAGGGAACTACAGACCAGTCAGCCTCACCTCTGTGCCCAGAAAAATCTTGGAGCAGATTCTCCTGGAAGGCATGCTGAGAAACATGAAAAACAAGAAGGTGACAGCCAGCATTGCTTCACTAAGGGGAAATCCTGCCTGACCAATTTGGTGGCCTTCTATAATGGGGCTACGGAACTGATGGACAGGGGTAGAGCAGTTGATGTCATCTACCTCGACTTGTGAAAAGCATTCAACACTGTCTCACACGACATCCTTGTCTCTAAGTTGGAGAGACATCAATTTGATAGGTGGACCACTCGGTGGATAAAGAACTGGCTGGATGGCTGCACACAAAGAGTTGTGCTCAATGGCTCAGTGTCCAGCTGGAGACCAGTAACGAGTGGTGTCCCTCAGGGATCGGTGTTGGGACGGGTCTTGTTCAACATCTTTGTCAGTGACATGGACAGTGGGATTGAGTGTGCCCTCAGCAAGTTTGCCGATGACACCAAGCTGTGTGGTTGGGTTGATACGCTGGAGGGAAGGAATGCCATCCAGAAGGACCTTGACTCACTTGTGAGGTGGGCTGATGCCAACCTGATGAAGTTTAACCATGCCAAGTGCAAGGTCCCACACCTGGGTGGGAGCAATCCCAGGCACAGCTCCAGGTTGGGCAGAGAAGAGATTCAGAGCAGCCCTGTGGAGAAGGACTTGGGGGTGTTGGTCAATGAAAAAATGAACATGCGCTGGCAGTGTGCGCTCGCAGCCCAGAAAGCCAACGGTATCCTGGGCTGCATCAAAAGGAGCGTGACCAGCAGGTTGAAGGGGGTGATCCTGCCTCTCTACTCTGCTCTCGTCAGACCTCACTTGGAGTATTGTGTACAGTTCTGGTGTCCTCAACATAAAAAGGACATGGAGCTGTTGGAACAAGTCCAGAGGAGGGCAATGAGAGGACTGGAGCACCTCCCGTATGAAGATAGGCTGAGAAAGTTGGGGCTGTTCAGCCTGGAGAAGAGAAGGCTGTGTGGAGACCTCATAGCAGCTTTCCAGTATCTGAAGGGGGCCTATAGGGATGCTGGGGATTAACTATTCATTAGGGACTGTAGTGATAGGACAAGGGGTAACAGGTTCAAACTTAAACAGGGGAAGTGTAGATTGCATATGACGAAGAAATTCTTTACTGTAAGGGTGGTGAGGCACTGGAATGGATTGCCCAGGGAAGTTGTGAATGCTCCATTGCTGGTGGTGTTCAAGGCCAGGTTGGACAGAGCCTTGGGTGGCATGGTTTAGCGTGAGGTGTCCCTGCCCCTGGCAGGGGGGTTGGAACTAGATGATCTTAAGGTCCTTTCCAACCCTAACTATTCTATGATTCTATGATCATCTGAGCATAGGAAAGGAAAGAGTAAGGCTCAAAAGCATAAAATTAAAGAAATATAGGATGTCTTTTCTATTCTCCCTCATGTCCACCTGGTGCTGTTGTAGCAGCACAGAAGAAAGTTTAAGCTATGCTACCTAGTCTTTCTCCCCAGAAGAGTCAGGAGAGATGGGTGTCTGTCCTACCCCTGTGCCCTGTGTAGGGCACTGTATTGCTATTTTTTCCATACATCCATTGGTGAGCAAGGTCTACAAGCAGAGGATGAGGAGTCATGGTCATATTGCTTGCCTACCAGGGTGGCCAGTCACTTTTTGTTGATTCAGAAACAGTATTATTTGTGCATAGGGAAAAGGAAAGGCTGCACTCTCGGAGCCTAGTTGACTGCTAGCGCGAAGCTCGTGCTGATCCTGAATGCAGCACGCCAGGATGTATCAACTCGTCAGACCTCTCTACTTGGGAAGGCTGATTTTCTGCATCCCTCCATCTTTTCTTAGGAAGAAGAGCACATTGTGTGGATCGCTCGCTCTCTTGTAACAAGGGAAAGGGCTCACATGTTTGGCCATAGAGGAGTTATCATCCTCCTCTTCCTTCTCTCTTGCAAGCACAAGAATAGATGCAGCAAGACATGTTGTGGAGTGAAGGGTGTGCTTGAATAGCAGGGCTCTCTTGTCAAGTGCAAAGCAACTACAGCTTAGCTATACTTCACTTTTGATGGAATTAGCAGTTCATGTGCACCCCTCCCTCAGTCTGTTTCTGGGTTTTGTTTGTTTATATAACAAAATTTTCACATCACATTTTGGGCCCAGATCCTGTGAGAGTATTCTGGCCTGATTTGAAGGTTAAGTGAAGGTCACAAGGAAACAAGAAAATATACAGCTGGGAGCATGCTGGTGGCAGAGGAATGGACTGGATGCCTTTGCTGATGACAGGATCTATAATTTTTATCTAGTTTGGCTGTTCTGAGAAAGTGATGGGAATGTTTGAGAGCTACTTGCTGGGTATGCCAGTATGCAGACACCCTTGTTTTTCTGAACTAAAGCTTTTCATCTGATGACACCCAAGAATTATAAAGTAAAATGAACCAAACCCCAGGTATAAAACTGCAGTACTGAACTTTGCACAGTTTAATTAAAATGCCTAATTGGATTAGCAAACTATGATTTGGATTATTGGATTTGCCACACAATAGTTTTCAAATGCATGACAAATCTCAGCAAGTGCAAATACTCTCTGTTAAGTGGGGCAGCATTTGGAGTTTTTTTCCTGTACCTTGGAAATATCTGTGTGAACCTTCATTAAAAGCAAACAAACAAAACAGAGTGGCAGAATGCACCCTGCCTGGAAGTGTTCAAGACCAGGCTAGATGGGGATTTGAGCAACCTGGTCTAGTGGGATGTGTCTCTGCCCATGACAAGGGCAGGTGGAACTAGATGATCTTTAAGGTCCCTTCCAACCCAAACAATTCTATCATCCTATGATGATTCTGTGATTCTCAGGAACCATTTAAAAACAAGAAAAAACTTGTCAGGAACTTTGCTGTAAGTTCATGATTATCCATAGCATCTACTAATTTGTTATACCTAACTTGAAGCTCACTTCAGCAGCTTGATTTTTCAGGCTGGACTGAGCATCTCTCCTTTGAAAATGCATGTCCCTCTATATTCCATGTTAGGTATCTAAACGGAGCAGCCACATCAAACATTTGAATACATCAGTCTTGGTCTGTGGTTATTGCTCTGTGTATCCACTGCTCTGAACAATCTTGCCTAAAAGGAAGATATTGTGCTAACACTTAATCTTGAGAATACCTGGGAGCCAAGGTGTCTATACTAGAACCCTCAAACAGCATGGATTTAGCTAATTAGTGGCTGCTGATTTTTCCAGACAATAATCTTTCATATCTGACAAAAGAAAAACTGATTTCAATGTCTAATGTTTTGCAAACATGGCTAAAAATTTAAAGAATGGAAACACAGTGAGGAAGTCTTGCTCTTGTCAGAATAGAAAACCTGAAAGTCAGTCAGATGTCTGATTCCTAAAGAAATGCCTAGGAATTGGAAATGCTGCAAAGGGTTTTCCATTGTACAAGCTTGCTGGAAATGTCACCAAAATATGATTCCCAGTAATTATTTGTAGCCCTGGACAAATACCATTGTTCCTGACCAGCAGCGTGGAAGTAACATAAAGTATGTGGAATTCTGTCTAAAAGAAACAGCTCGACATTATTTGCTCAGCTAGAGAGAAGAATTGTTTCTGTGAATACCAGCCGTAATAGAGGACTGAGCACAATATTTCAATAATAGCTTAAATAACCCTTGATCAAAGAGCAACAGGGTGGTATTAAGAGCCAGACAGATTAAGCGTTCCTCAGAGAAGAACATGGAGTCCCAGGCCTCACCACTGCTCTATATGAATTAGCTGGAGGGACTGGTCCTTTCTCATGCTCCAGGAGGATACAAGCAGGCAGCGGCAAGCAGGGAGGGAGCAGGGCATGGCCATGACCCCTAGGCAAGGCTGCAGTGGCACCTGCACCTCTGTAGGTGTAGAAGAAGGACAGTGAAAGGTCCACACAGAGAGGAACTTTGCCCCAGCAGTGTCCTTGTGACTGCCTGCCTGAAGGACCAGAGGTGCAGCTTGGGCCTGAATTATCTTTGATTGTCAGATTTGAATTGCTGGTTCCAGTTCTGCCTCCTGTGGTGATGCCTTTCTCCATCCGCTTCCTCAGATGTTCAGTGTAGCTCACAGCAGTTAATTCTTTCTTGGCTCAAAAGCAGAAAGAACCTGGAAGAAAGATGCAAGGATGACAGTTACCACCAGCTGCCTGCCGTAAGGTGCAAAATGAAAGACAGCGTCTGGATGGACTTATACCTGTGAGACACTGTATTTGAATAGATTTATGTGATAGTCACCCCTCTGCTGAGTACTGCCAGATGCCCAAAGCCTTGCTGGCTGCCTCCCAGTGTAGAGAAAATAGCGACATGATGTCTGAGAGCATGTGAAGAGTTGGAGACAGCAGGCAGGGCAATCCCTTCCCTCTCCCTGCAGCTCACCCTGGAGATGGTGCTTCCTTCCCTGCAAGAAACTCTGCCTCAGCTGCCTTACATGAGTTACAGCCCAAGGCAGAGGAGGATCTGAGGCCGTGTGGTGACAGTGAAACAGAGCAGCTCCATCATAGAACACCACTCCTGCTTGCACACTAAGGAAGAGAATGCAGATCTGTCACCTTGTAATAGCTGCCACTGCAGTACAGAAATTGTTCAGTTTCTGTAATTTGTATGTACCAGTAGCTTTCCCTATGCTCAGAAACAAGGGATCAGAAAGGACATTCTGCATTCAGTCCTTGGTGTTACAGACTATCCCACCATTTGGCTTTGTACCTCATTTTAAGGTGGCTCTTGGTAGATCAAGGATGTTTGCTGTCTGCAAAATAAAGGAGAACAATGTGGGCAGTGAATATAAGTGCTGTACACTAATCTTCATGGGAAGAGGCACTTCCAGACTGAATCCGGCCTGCCCAAGACCCAAGCCATGCAATGCTTATCTTTAAAGGCATACAGAATAACAATCTGTGGTGTGTACATAGAGATCCTGAGTTATTTGGGCAAGTCTGGCAGCACCACATCAGCCAGCTTAACCAAATAATCTACTTGTTCTTAGTGGTTTCCCTCATTAAAGCATTTTACAAACCCTGCTTTAATTAAAGTTCACAGCAGTCCTGCAAGTTAGTAAAATGTCATTATCCCAATTTTACAGATGAAAAAATTGTAACAGAGAGGTGAAATGCTGTGCTTGAAGCCGCAAAAGGAGACAACTTTAGGAGCAGGGTTATCCATCAAAAGCTCCTTGCTCTGTGCAGCATTAGTCAGTCTCCAGAGGTACTGAATGGGCTCTCAGAGAGATGCTGAAAACACTGCTCCCCCCTTCGGACTCCCTTGCAATCTCTGTATGCTGGCTTTAAGGTGGCAAGAGACTGATCTGTGTGCTGACATTCCCTTTTATCCCATACTTACCTTCCAGAACTGAGCCATGCCAGGTATGTGCCAAGGAGAAAGAGGAAATCAGCAACATATCTTTTTTCAGGGTATTGTGGAGTCTCAGAGAGCTGCCCTGCGAACAAAAAGGGGCCACAGACAAGTTGCAGCAGCCTCTGGGGCTGGGCCAAGGCACAGCAGGCACTGTACCAACTTTGACCGCTGCTGGGTTTGGAGGCAGTTTAGGACTTAATCCCCAAACCATGCTGAGCCAAAAGCACAAAGGTGACCACAAACAAATCAAGGATGATTAGCAGGCTGACACAAGCATTGATCCGAATGGACTGCCATTTGCAACCCATCCGGAGTGATGCAGGGTGCAAGCTTCTACTCTGAGTCATGCAGCAGAGATGTGAAGCTTGATCTCCCACCTTTGAGCCACCACCCTAGCCAGAAGGCTCAGATGGATGCAACTGACACTCCCGCACTTCCATTTTCATGTAAACGTCCAAAAGGTTTCATTTTTCCCCAAAAAGAAAGGAACTCATGTGTCTGCATGCTAAAAAATAAACAAAGCACAACAAAGAGGGATTGTCACCCACTACTCAGATGAACATAAAGAATTTGGGTCAAAAGACACCTCAGGATGTCCTTAGTCCCACCTGCTGCTCAGAGCAGGGTCATCTCCGAGATCAGACTGGGTTGCGCAGGGTTTTATCCAGCTGTGTTCTGAAAACCTCCAAGGATGGAGATTGCACAACAATCTTGGGCAGCCTGCTCCAATCCCCAGTTTTCCTCAGGGTGATTTGTTTTTGCTTATATCCAGTTGGAACCAGTTGGACTGTTGTCTTAGAAAGGAGGGTGTCATTTCACCTGGTTGTGGCCATTCCCGGTAATTTTCTCCTTTGTTTGAACCTCTGTTTAAATATAACGAAATAAAACCGAGACCACAGAAACTTTTCAGTAAGGATTTTATCACCATAGCACAGTGTCAAGATCTCATGCTGCAGGCTCATGATTACATCAGAAATCTGGTAAGAACTATGGCAGAATGCAGCAGCTTTTTAAAGACTCAAGTGTTATATCATTCCCTCTTCCCCCCCCCCGCCTTGTTCTAATGAGACACTGCTTTTGGGTCCCTGTAATGGAACACAGATCAGAGGTCTCTAAAGAGCTCAAGTTTACATCACGTCTTGATACCCTAAGGCATATGTATCATGGTTGTGATTTACTCCTGAAATTCACCTATTGTATTTGTGTTGCATCAGTAATATTAGTCACCTGTTACTTTCTGGAAATTCTTTTATAGAAACATAATACTCTAATTTTCTTGTGGAATTCTTTCTATATTTACTTTCCTGACTTGGGGTGGGAGGGAGAGTGTAGAGAAGGATCTAACCTTCACCTGAATCACCCCTTATTAATGATAAATACACCAAAGCCAGGATCTCAGTATGCCACAGGAATGAAGGAGGAATGTTGGTCTCATTTGGCTTTGACTATTCTAACAAACTGCACTATAATTCTGTGTTGAAATAACTCTGATTTTAATCTGCTTGTGCCTTTAACTGTGTATCACCTAGCTGTGAATTACTCTGCTGCGTTTAGTTTGTCCTGTGTGCAGGAGTTACTGTGCCCGCCTGCCAGGGTGCAGTGTTGTGGCTTGGTGCCAGGTACCCGAGGGTGCACAGGAGCTGCCACAACCTTCTGTGAGAGGACCATAAAGTGTGCCACTTACCTGGAATGCTAAATGCTGGTGTTTGGAGAAGTGCCAAAGGGAGACCAAATAACTTGTTTAGTCCTCTCATATTTTCCTTTGTCTCGTAAACAAGAAAAATGTGGCATGGACTCTACCAGAATTCAATGGTCAAAAGTGAAGAAGCTGGGTTTAACAGATACAGTGTCTGAGGGGCAAAAGTGTGGACCGGTTATTCTGCCATTGATAACTTCTTGGCGACATGTTAATAAAAGGATCCTTTCATGGAATGAAGTATGGAAGGACACTGTGCTAAAGCTGCAGTGGCTCAGTTTTCAGACACTGCCAGCTGCTCATGTATCTTGAGATCCATGGTTCCCCAGGCCTCAGACACTGCAAATGAAAGAGTAGTTACCACTGGCCACAGTGAACCTTGAAACCCCAGTGTGAGCCATCCAAGACCTTGCTCTGCTTTCTCCTCCCTCATGAGTTCCTCGCTGATGTCGCAATCTTTCCCCTCTCTCTGGGCTTTCATGTGATCTGCATTGCACTGGCATGAGGAGAGCTTGCAGGACAGCCAGCTCTGCCATGCCTGGAAAGGAGAAATGAAGAAGGGAAGACTGATCAGACCAACGGAGTCCCTGCATAGCAAAGGGAGTCAGAGTTCTAAACTGTAGCTCACCAGTTAACCTAGAGCAGCTTCTGTGACTGCTCTTGTTCTAGAGAATACTGATTTTTACCATGTTCACTGTTCATTTTTCCTTTTTTTTTTCCTGTCTGTACTGTTTCCTTGCCTTGGTGAAGCTCCAAGAGACAAAGCTGGATTAGGCACTGCTTAGACCATAGATGCAGCAGCAATGTTGTCCAAGTTGCTGACTGATTGGAGAGGTGAGTCTGCGCTGAGCTCCCTGCTGCCAAGCCAGGCCTGGGAGCGATATCCAGCCAGTGAGTTGAAGCCTAACTTGGGTTTGCTCATGCGACCTGCAGTGGCTGCAGTGTAAACATATGGTTTGTTTTTGCTGGAGGTCAAAAAGTGACTATTATTTATATCTCAGTCTTAAGCATGGGACCACACTCTTTTATTCCTCATGGAGTAAGATGAAAAAAGAGGCTCTTACTCTCTTTCCTTCCTTCCTTCCCCAGAAGAAAGGTTTTGGTTGGTTTCTACTATATTTATGTTGAACAATAGTGTGGTTTCAGTATGAAATTGTGTGTTATGAAAAATACCTCTATACTCTGACAGAAGTTAACTAATATCTCAATAGGATGAAATCCCTGCATTTGTAAACACAGTGTTGGTGTTTTCTGATCAAAGTTTTGCAGTGGCCCAGCCATATAACTACTAGTATTGCACTGAAAACTAATACAGAAATTCTTACCTGCTTCTGTGCATGTATCCCCTTCAGATGAGATGATAGAAGAGAGTCTATGTCCTTTTAAAAGTAGTCAGTCACTGTCTCGGAATGACATCCTGGTAAATGGGACATGCAACCCAATCATTTTGTTATACTTCTAGAGTGAAAAAATTGAATTAAGTACTGAGAAGAAAAAAAAATATCATCAATAGGGTATTGTGGACTTTCCTCTAAACTTAGCTGTAAGGAACTTATTTGGCCTAGAAACTCCATCCCGCTGTCCTGGCATCTAAATGCATTCAATGCACAGAAATAACTTCACAGGGTCTCATAAATGCGGAGGCCAACACACTGATCGGGACCCAAAAGTCTTCAACCTTAAAAGATGGGAGCGGTGCACATAGCAGCTTGTGAGAAATGCACTGCTGGTGCTCCTGATGACTCGTGTAACCTCAAAAGAAGAGTTGATGCTGATTTTCCTCCCTACGGCATTGAGAATAAATAGGAAGCAGCACCAAACACACTGATGGCTGTCACCCACAGAGGTGCACAAGGGCTTCAGCAAACACAACTCAAACCAAATTTTTATTGTGAAAATATATGTTATGCCTGGGACCAGGTTTTGACTGCAGAATGTGTCCTTGGGCTGTGAGCAAACTCCTTGAAGTCAGTGGGGATTTACTCAGAGTAATGTGTTACCCACCATGAGTAAATGCATCACAACATATTTCAAATAATGTTCAAGGGCCAAATCAAAAAATCACATCTCCAGCTGCTAGAAACTGCATCAGGAGAGAAGTTTCCCTGATTTCGATAGCATCACCTGCAAGGATAGAATTGCCCACATCTGTAAATCAGATCAGGGATTTGAAGCATATTTCTCCTGGAGCAAGGATTGCATGTCTGTGTTTTGTGAGCATAACTGGATGTTCTGCCTCTGCTGAAATGTCAGTAATAGACCAAATCTCTTGAATCTGGAAGAAGGCTCACAAGCCTGCTGTCTTGCCATGCCCTATTTTCGTAGGCCAAATACCTGCTGAAAGAAAAATACACAAAAGAAACAGCAAACCCCTGTACCTTCTGCTTTAAATACTGCTTCAAATGTTCCAGTTTCAAAAGGTTTGCTCCATAACCAGTAATTAAGTGCAATCTCAATCCATATACATTGAAAGCAAGCAAATTATACAGTGCCATGTCTTACTTGACTCTTCACAAAAACAAAGTAGTTTTATGCAGTAAGCAAACACAGCAGGGTTTGAATGCTACCATTATTTGGTTTCTACATTATTTTCACATCCATGGTGAAATATTTTTAGTTAGGAAAGAAGATTAATATAAGGAAGTCCTTATACCTGTATATCTATAGTGCTGGGGCATATAGGCTGTTTTAGGCACTTTTGGTCATTGAGATTATAGATTCTCTTCCTCTCTCTGAGGAAAGCATGTCTGGAGAGGCAGTTATCAGCAGTCTCTATCACAAAACACCATCTCTAATACTACATTAGTAGTTCCAAATATAAAGTTTGAGAAGGTGATTTCATTTTCTTGCATTTCCCTGTCCCAGAATTTACACCTATTTCACACCTATTTGAAGATGGAAGGTACCAGCTGCCTTTGATCTTTAACAGGAAAACTCAGAAGCATATGACAAGGTATAAAGGACATGTTTAATAGATACTTAATACAAACAGGTGTAGCCTGGAGACACAGAGGCCAGCAATGAACATGAACTCTAGAAACCCCATCTTCTTGCAGCACTGCATAATTTGCATTAATTATGTCTATAGTCATTACATCTGACACTGGTTTAACCAGGGCTTCTGTAAGCACATGGGAGATGCCATAGTGGTACCAAGAGTTTTGCTCTGTTAGTGAATTGGGCATTCTGTCTTTGTGCAGAGTGCCCTTTTATCAGGTGTTTGATGACTATTTTTCTCAAGGCCAATTTCACAGCAAAGGTTCTCTGTTTAAAATCTTTTGCATTGCACAGGGAGCATTCTGCAACCTGGAAGTGATTATATGTTTGATGGTATTTAAACGAGGTTTGAAGTGCTGAGTTGCATTTTGATATGTAAGATTTGCAAGTTGCGGATAGTTATACATACCAAAAATAGTTTTTCAAGAATATTCAACCGAATGTTTGCTTTTATACAAGAATACAGACAGAAAGCAAACCAGTAACATTTCAGATTTAGTCAAGAATTTATTGCTTAAAAATAATTCAAAATTTTCATATAGCTGCAATGTGTGCTGAAGAATAAATCTTGATGTGATTTTGTTCTGAAACTCTGTTAGCAGTTCTTTGATGTTTTTCCTTTTCCCCGTGGATAATTGTGAACTCCTGCAAGACAGCTGCCTAATTATGCTCGTGAGTACCCTGCAACATGCTTTCTGTCCTGAGGCAAAGCAAGTGTAACAATAATTTACCTGCTTCACTTCATATTTTACGTATATAAAAAATAATATGTATTTAAAATGTATTATATCATTATATATATTTTCTATAATATATGGAATATATGCTACATAAAATATAAAAGAATATACAGTCAATTGAGTCCACTTTCATAGAATCATAGGGTCATAGAATCATAGAATAGTTGGGGTTGGAAAGGACCTTAAGATCATCGAGTTCCAACCCTCCTGCCATGGGCAGGGACACCTCACGCTAAACCTTCTGCACACCTTCTAAAAATGGAGACTGTTCTGACACGCAGAAACTCCAGGAACCCTTTGTTCATCAATAATCTATTTTCTAAACATTTGACTGACTATTTCCACAGTGGTTCTCAGGCTAAAAGTGACTAAAATGTAACCATTTTCTCTACTACCCGGAATAGCATAATTATTCCCCATCAATTTCATATACTCATGCATATGCATACACTACTACTTTCTTCGTAAAATGTGAGAAAACTAACTTTTGTCTCCAGAATATGTTAAATATTTCACTTACATGAACCCACGAAGACAGATTTCTCTTTTCCCCCTGGATTCTACTGACAACAAGAGTTGATTCACTGAATTCTCCTTAGAGAAAAGGTGCTTGCCATAGCTGCAAAGCAGGTCTGCTTAATCACCCATACAAAGACAGGCCGAGAAAACTGAGGCTGTTCAGCCTGGAAAAGAGAAGCTGCATGGAGACCTCATAGCAGTCTTCCAGTATCTGAAGGGGGCATACAAGGATGCTGAAGAGGGGTTCTTCTTTAGGGACTGTAGTGATAGGACAAGGGGTAACGGGTTCAAACTTAAACAGGGGAAGTTTAGGTTAGATATAAGGAAGAAGTTCTTTACTGTGAGAGTGGTGAGGCATTAGAAGAGGTTGCCCAAAGAAGCTGTGGATGCCCCACCCCTGGAAGTGTTCAAGTCCAGGTTGGATGGGACTTTGAGCAACCTGTTCTAGTGAGAAGTGTCCCTGCCCATGGCAGGGGGGTTGGAACTAGATGATCTTAAGGTCCTTTCCAACCCAAACCATTCTGTGATTCTATGATTCTGTGATTCTATGATTTGATATGAATCGTGCATGTGTTTATAGTATATATATGAATAGTGCATATATAAGTACAATAAAGTACCATTGCTAGGAAAAGCTATTGGAGGCATATTCAGCATTTTGCTCGGGCCTTCCTGACCTATTGCTGAGAATAGCTGCCAGAGATATGAGGAAGTGAAAAAAGAGAATCCCATTGAGAATAGCAAAACCACCAGCAGCACCTTCTACAAATTAGTCCCCGTTGCTTATGCATACTGAAAAGGACCTGGCAATTCTACACATTGCTGTATCAGGGAACATCAAAGTAGGTGCAAGCTGATGATTTGAAGAAGAATATATTCTTATTTCCTCCCATCCACCAGGTTTCTTCTTGTCTCCCCCAGAAGATATTTGCTATAGCGGGAGAAACTTGCACCACCGTTTTGGGAATTGAGAAATGGGCTATCACCAGTCGCAGCAGGAGCTGGTGTTGCCTACCTGACTGACCTACCAAGCAGCAGGGTCACATGTGCATTTTCAGTGCTGCTGCAGAGATTAGGACAGGCAGAAGGGTTTTTACGTAGCACTGTCAGTGCTGTCTGCTTCGCTTGTTTAAAAATGAGCCTGCAATATTTATTAGATGAAGCCATCTGCTTCTCAGCCATTCTCCTACACTACCCCTGACAGTGACTGACAGGAGAGAAACAATGAATTTACAGCAGTGGGTGCAAATCAATTGCATTTCTTACCCCTCTTCCAGAGCTGCTGGAAGCCTTACAGTGCAACCTGGAGTATTTCGTAACAAGTCTCTTTTGAACTTTAAGGGTGTAGAGTAACTACACACACACATACAGTCATTTTTACTTTGCTCCTTGCAAAAACCAATGAAGGAAAGCCTGAAAAGGAATTAAGTGTTTTTGATCATTATTGTTAATTGAGCTAATGAAGAGGGAGCTTCACTGTAACAGCCGTTTGGTTTTCTTTTCTTTTTTAAAAGGAACCCGTTCAAAGGTCATTTGGATCTTATTGAGATACAGCTGCTGATTTCAATTGGTTTTGAATACGGCTGTGAGTGTATGTTCTTTGAACAAGGAGTTTTTGTTAACTGTTTCTAGTCTGGAACATACATTTTTTGTCACTAATACATAATCTTCATGGCAAAATGACTTGGTTGTGAATACTTCTTTTGACTAGGTTTATTCCATTACTAATTAAACCAAAACATTTTGGGTTTTTTTGTGATATTTACCTCATGTGAAAATCAGGTGAAAAAAGTACTAACTCTCGTCGAAACAGAAGAAGAAATCACTTTGATTCACTTGTATTGCAAAAGAGATGTATTAGTTATGCTCCTTCTACTCCAGATTGAAAAAAGAAACCAATGCTCCAAACCTTGGCTACTTTTCAGACCATACCAGTTGATCTAACTAACAATAATATTTTTACCTGCAAATTTCACATGACAAAAACAGTCTCTGTTGAAGTTAATCAGTGATTTAAGGCAGCAGAGTAGCTAATTTGTTTCAGCTACTCTAATAGATGAAGTAAACAGGTGGAAGAAGTTGCTGTCATTTCTAAAAGCTGATTCACCATGTCCTCAGGAGTTAGCCGGTTCCCTGATACATATGCTATGTATATTCTTGGTAGGTGGTTATGAGGAAAGCCATTTACAGGCAAAGAGGAGAAGCACAGTAGCTCAGCGGAGAGAGGAGGCCTTGGGCTAACTGCTGCATAAGGCTCTTGTTGAATGCAGGTGCAAGCCCTTGCAGTGCTTGTATGCTCAGTGGCACATGCAGGATCTGCCAAATTGGATCTGCTTCTCTCGTTAGCCTGCTCGCCCTTGCCAAGGACCCCTCTTCACCCTGGGCTGGCTGTGCTACATGGACTTCCTTTTCTCTCAGCAAACAGCGTCTTACCAGCC
Source organism: Ara ararauna (assembly GCA_028858755.1). Taxonomy (NCBI): domain Eukaryota; kingdom Metazoa; phylum Chordata; class Aves; order Psittaciformes; family Psittacidae; genus Ara; species Ara ararauna. Next base: position 69,232,936 of record CM054377.1, on the reverse strand, counting down.
TCTTGCTTGCCAAGCAGCCACCAGTCTGTCCAGGGGTGAAAGTCCTGAGACAGTGATACCTCCCTCTTGAGCACAGACATCTTATTGCACAGCTCATGGTCTCTACCTGTCTAATTCCTTGCTGGTACTGCTGCAATGGCCAACCACTCACAATCATGCACATCATTCTATTGCAGCATTCTCATGGGCTGTAAAACAATGAGTGTGGTGGCTGCCACCGCCATAATGCAAGGCTGCCCCTATGAGCAGTGCTTGCCTTCATAGGGGCTTCTTTCACATATCACCATGTGGTCAGCTGCTCTTCTGTATTTTGAGATCGTCTGTGAGTGGCAGCTATGTTCACTCATATTTAAGAAGGCCCAAGTCCAAGGCAGGGCAGTGCCCAGGCTGACTTGGTGACCTGGGCTGGAGCTGCAGGAGTGGTGCTGACAGAGTCAGCATGCCAGCAGGAAGGCTCCAAAGTAGCCCAAAGAAAACATTTTCAGGCAGGTGGCAAGACTGCTCCCTACACAGGACAACTTAGGTCAGCGCCTTTCACCTCCTCACGCTGTAACTCATGGAGAGATAGGACTTGGGGCACTCATGCTTCTGGAGGTGATGTCACTCTTCACTTGGCATTGCTAAACACCAAGTGGAAGAGAGAAAGAGAACACGGGTGACCCAGGGACAGTGTAATCACAGCATTCCTCTGGGGAATGAGGAATCACAGAATTCCTCTGGCACAGGCTGTGTTCCAAGCCCTTCCCTTGGAACACATCTCATCTCCCACCTCCCTGTGCACAAGCTCACCAGCTGCAATTGTGGCTGCACAGAGGCAAGTTCATTCTTGTACTTTTTCTCACCCTCAATGAACATTTATTTATCCCATACAAAAGGGAGCAGCATAAATAGGGGTCTGTGCCTTCCTGGACAAAGGCAGTTGTGTATGCCCAACTGTTAAGGTGCATTCCTGGGCAGGAATTTGACATCGCCCTCAAATTGGGCTCTGCTGGTGGAAAAGGAGGAGGAGCCAACAAGGGAAGTGTGTGATAAAAGATAGATCCCCATGCTGCTCAGTATCATTAAGGCAGGAGCATGTCAGGGTGTGCTGAGAAGCAGAATGTAATGTCCCTGAAAAACGTGAATTTGGGAAATACTGGCATATTCAAAATGAAGCTGCTACGTCAGTTTTGGGGAAAAAGAAACCTACAGAAACAGTTCATCTATTGTTTGTGAGGAGTTGGTGGTATCAGGAGGTACAAAGTAGATACAGTTAAAACCAAGAACTATTTGCACATTGTTAGATTTGGTCACCAGAGAAAGTCAGAAAGAAACATAATGTTGTACTGAATAATGCAACTGGGCGGTGATTATACTCCTAAGCCTACAAGACACAAATGAGTGATTTGTGAAAGAAAGGGGAGAAAAATGTCATGTTATTTGTTGGAATTGCTGCAACATCATGAAATTGTTTTCAGATATACCTGCGATTCACCAAGAAATTCCACCTGTGTCACATCCCGTCCATAACAAAGAAAGCTATCATATGTGCAAAGCTTCTTCTTGAAAGCCTTGAGCACATCATCCTCCTTCTTCTGCCTCATCAAGTGGCATAAAAAAGCACTTTCAGCTTTCACTGAAATCAAGAGTTGAGGTGATTTAACATCTACATGAACTGTTTTGCATCTTGCACAATGAGGCAGTATCATCCTTTTTTCTTTTATCCCATGCTGCACACAGGTACCTGCTACACTTGCATGAGAGCAAGTGCTAGAAAGCAGAGGCAGAAGTATTTTCTGGTATTCTCTGGAGCAGTTCAGCTCTAGCTCCAGCATTCTGAGTTTTCTGTTTATAGCAGCACCTCTCCCTGTGGTATCTTAGTACTTGCCAAGAGGTAATCTCAGAGAGTAAATACATGTCCACTCCTCTGAGTTGCCCAGATTGGATTTGTCCTTTAATTCCATGTTCTGGTGGGATTGCTTATGTAACAGCATTTTTTTCTTCCCTTAACCAAGGTTATAATTCCACGGTATGGAGAATTAGGCAAACATTTCATATGATAAAACTACAGCTTGTGGGTGTAATGGGCTTTAGGCCAGCATCTCTGAACAGACAAATGCTTTTTGTCATTTTGAGGAGTGAGGAAATCAGATCGCACAGAGATGAGAAGTAGTAAATGTGTTTCATTAAAAATTATTTTCTGAAGATGGTTTCAACAAAAATATTTAATATTGGAAATGTTGTTACACTTTTTATCAGCATTGCAAATGTAGGCCAGCAGGCTTGTTTTAAAGGAGTAAAAAGGAGGAATAGAAACAAAAGTGGATAAAAAGCCTCCAAAAATCCCTAATGTGTATTTATTTCTTAGGGAAACAATCAGTTGAATACATATGTTGATGTAAAGGATGACTTCCTAAGAAAAAAAGACTACAACACTTTCTGTTCAGAAAAAGGAGTTTGCATGCAGTTTTGAATGGCTTCATGAGGGACATGCATAGAGTCATTTCGATGTCTTGTGCTGGGGTGGCTTACCAAGGAGCAGTAAAAAATACCTGGTGAGCTGCCTTCTCTGATTCTTCACAAAAGTGCTTATTAGGCCAACAAAAAGTTAATACATGTAGGGTAGTGTCCTCTTTTTGTAGATCTGGGCAGCATCTGCAGAGTTGGAATGGGAGCAGCTCCCCATTCAAAGAGTGCCAACCCACCGATCCCTGGTAGGAGGTTTCCTTCTAGTACCCTTATTCTATCTGTTTTCTTTTACCTTGTGAAGGATGAAGTTAGCACAGACCAGACAATTCCACTTGTAGAAGCACTGCTTCGGCCAGCTCTGCAACTAGAAAGGCAAATCTTTTGCTCAGGGCAGAGGGGCTCTGTGTCTTTCATCTCCTCGATGGCTTCAAGACCAACTGTCGCCCTCAGCTGGGATGGGGTATGACTAGGGGTGATGGAGCACATGGCAAAGGGAACCAGCATCACCTCGCAGAAACAGCCAAGCCAAAGGGGCACATGAGCATATACTAAGTGGTGTGAAGCAGGACTGATACTGCCTTTCAAAGGAGAGAGAGGTGATTAATTAGTTCCCCAGGCAGCATTGTTTTCCTCTGCAAAGTAATCTCTCCTTTGGAGCTGGGAGACACACTGCTGACTGCTTAATCACTCATCTGGGGCGCCAAGGTACAGGCTTACTGCAGCCTTGGAAGAAGAATTGGGGCTTGGGAGGGTAATGCCATATTCCTGCACTGCCATCCCAGCTCAGGCAGGTTTGCTGTAGGCCCACAAGCTGGTCACTTCCGTCTTTCTGCCTTCATTTGACCACCTGAATGAGTTAAAAGATGGGCTAAATAGATTAGTTATTTAATAAATTCTATTGTGCTTTGCATATGCAGCACGTGACTTAAGCATCCCTGGGGCTGCACATGTTCATGACTAGACCAGAAGCAGTTGTATTACAACAAGTGAGTGTATTTTGGCACCCCCAGTTTCACAGATGCATCAGGTTGCAAGCAGAATTTAATGTGATTTCAAATAAACCATGTGAAAATGATACGAGCTCTCCCGTTTGGATTAGCATAAGCTCTTCCTCCCTCATCTCATTTTCTGCATGTTTAAACTACAAATACAGCTGAATTTAAATGTAATCCTTGTGTCTTTAACAACTCATCTTCACTGACAAAAGCACATCATTAAGAAATAGCAGTGTAAGGGGGGACTAGCCCTCTGTTTCCAAATGTGATAAAAGCAAACCCATCCAAATCAGTGCTAGTGCTTTAAATTTAGCCCCTAACCACAATAAAATTGGCATCACAGAACTTGCAGATACAGAAAAAATCTAGGTTCAGGTTTACCAAAGCGTTTCTGTAATTTTGGGATGCTTTCCTCTGTTTGTAAACACTCATTATGTGTAAGCAGACCCAGTGCCTGAAGAAAACGTGCAGTTTAATCTATTATTGATTATTTTTACAATCTTCAAAAGCAGCCAGAGTGTACCTCAGGGCAGAAATGGAGAAGCTGAACATGCAGTGCGTATTCTGGGGAGCTGCCAATGCCAGTTCCACCTGCGAAGTAACAAGGTTTTGATCCAACCCAATGCACGTGGGAGAGGAGAGCAGTCATAACATGAGATACCAACTCAGTCACATGCAGTCACACAGCATATGTTTGTTTTGGGGGTGGAGGATGTTATTGTCTGTCCTGCCTTGGAGAAGATAGTGACCTCTGGAGGAGACAGTCACTGGAGGCATAGAAACATGTAGCTTCATCATGACCAGCTGTCTCAATAAAGCAGAGAGAAGGGAGGCACCAGGAGTGGCCTGGTGCAGCTTTTGGACTGTGGCAAGAGGAACTGTGGTAAGAGAAAATATACAAGGAAACCTGTGGCACATACATATCATCAGAGACTTCAGAGAGGCCATACTGAGTCAGACTCTTTTTCAACATGAGCCAGTATTGAGCCTCTGACCACGATCATAGTGGACACATATGCAAGAGTACAAGAACAGGTTAGACATGTTTTCCCAGAATATTCTTCTAGCCTTAGAAAATTTTCAGCTCCTGATCCAAAGGGTTATTCTGGTATTTAAAAGCTTGCCTTGGGTGTTTGGATGTTTGGAGGTCACCCAGTTGATTTTGATCCAATGTGAATATTTTACTCTGTCTCTGTGAAGACCCATTTCTTTTTGCCAGTTCTGCCCTGTCCACCCTCTGGAATCACTGGATCCTGGTGGGACACCAGGCCCATATGGGGCAATCAGCAGTCATTCCCTACCCACCTTCTCATGCCACTTGGTGAAACTCTAGCACATCCATCCTTGGATACATCTTTTCATGGGCTGGATGGTCCTGGAGGCTGCTTCTTGTGTAAAAGCCATTCCACACCCCTGAGGATCCTGGTTACCTATCTCTGAACTTTTCCCCATCCTGTCACATTTGTAAAGAGGACAAATATGCCCTCTGCTAAGCAATACCTCAGTTATGTGATGCCAGCACTATCACTGTAGCTGCGAGACCAACCTCGTGTCTAGCATTAGTCAGCGCAACCCTGACCTGCTTCCTCTGCCCCCCTCCTCCTCCTTCTTCTCTCCCCCAGCCACTCTGCTTTATCTGAGGATGGGCAGGGGATGCTGCACTTGTATTCCTGCTCCTGTCACCTCTTCTGATGATGCTCATCACCTCTGCAGCTGAGGACCAGAGTGCAGCTGGGCTGCGGGGCACTCATGAGCCCCAGCAGAAGTGGATGCCCTGGGTACCCTGGCTGGAATGGATGGTTGTGCCACCACTGCTCCTCCTGCAAAGGAGTTGGCCCCAGGAGCAGGTCCCTTCCCTCTAACTCTGGGTAACCTGGGAGAGATGGGAAAATTCAAAGGGGGAGGTGTGTTACAGAGAAATCCTTCACCCTGAAAATCACTGTCCCCTTCTTCACAAGTTTAATACTTGATGGCATACATTTGGTCTTTTTTTTTTTTTTTTTTCACCCCAGCATGTCATGGAATCATAGAATCACAGAACAGTTAGGGTTGGAAAAGACCTTAAGATCATCTAGTTCCAACCCCCTTGCCACTAGCCCAGACCCCTCATAATAGACAATGTTGCCAAAGACTATCCAACCTGCCTTGAACACTGCCAGTGATGGAGCATTCACAACTTCCTTGGGCAACCCGTTCCAGTGCCTCACCACCCTCACAATAAAGAACTTCTTCCTTATATATAACCTAAACTTCCTGTTTACTCTTGAAATCTCCCCTGTTTAAGCTTGACGTCAGTCCTGTGTTCCTTCATTCACCAGCAAATGTTTCACTGCAAAGATCTATCAGCCTCTCCTTTGTAGGGAACAAGTGCAGTAATATGCAGATATACATAATATACAATATATATTGTATGTACAACATACAATGTCCAGATTGCAACCATGAGCCAAGGCTCTTACAAACTGCCCAGCCTTATTGCCTGCCACACTGAAAGTTTGCAGCTGGTTTTCTGGCTTTCCCACACATCATTTTCCTCAGCATTTTTCGAACATTGCTGCTTTCTAAGTACCTCCAGACCAATAAAACAGCTACACATGTTTCTTCATTTCTTCTGGGTGTATTAGCTTGTGTTGTCCAGGTTGGATTTTATTACTATACCCTCCAGATAAGGCTACTTGCCTGCATGGTAGTCTTTGCCTCCTACTATGAGATTAGCTGCAAATTTAATTTGAGAGCTATTCATCCCCTCTATATAACTACTGTTAACATCCCCTCTTGCTAGCTAGGTAACCATTAAAAGTAGAATTCAAAAACTGAGATTCCCGGCATCGTTTGGGTACCTGTTCTTATATCAGCGTATGTTTGTGGATCATTCAGGTTTATCTATTTACAGTCCTTCAAGTAGTGCTCGGTATACAGAGCAGCTCTCTGACATGCTACTAATCACCTCTTTTGAAATGACTGTAGAAAAGATATCAGGCTGTGAGCCTGTACTTTTGGGATCATGTTAACAGTTTACTGTTGTATTTCAATCACTCACAAAGTGCAAAATAAACCAAGACGTCACTCCCTCAGGGTATTAAGTAAAGATTGCATCCCCTGCGATAAGGGAAGATTCTGACAAGCGTTAATCTGCAGGGAGCAGTTCAGTGGGAAATAAAGGGCAAGAACATCGCCAAACGGCTTCTTCTTGCACGGGGGGTGCTTTATGTAGGTGCCTGCATATTTTGGGAGGGATCCTGCCTGTTTCCTAGCATTCTCTTATTACCATGAATATTGGGGTACATTAGGGTAGTTTTCAGCATCCAGAACTTTCAGTTTTGCAGATTTAGAAAATCCTTAATTAAACAACAGAAGGCATATTATCCTGTCTCCTTTCACCAGCTTGGTACCTATCTACTACAGCTGGCACAAACCAATTATCCCTGTGGCAACCACAGCTTTTGACAGCTCTTGACACAGACCGCTTTCAACTTGTAGGCACCCCATGCTATTTTTGTGATTTTGCCAATGGTCAAAGGCTGCTATGTGCACCTCCTTTTCTTCAGGAAAGAGGTGCTGGACTTGTGCAGTGATGGCAGTTGGGAGAGGGCCTTTCAGTCTGCACCAGCACCAGCAGCAGATGGTAGTGTTGATGCAGCAGCCCGTGGTGCAGTGTAGAAATTGGCCGTCCTTGTACTCGTGAAGAAGGATGTTTCCATCAGGTTGAAGCCGATGCTCCATCTTTCTTAAGGTAGCTGTCATTCTGTGCAGTCTAGCTCTGCCAGAATAGGTGATGTGTACCCTGAGACAAGCCTCTGTGATGGCGCAGCCCTCCTGTTCTGTGATTAGGAGTATGATGCAGATCCCACTGTGCAGATTCTGGAAGAAGGGATTCTTGTCTCAAGCTGCCTACAAAGCGCTGTGATCACCTGTAGGCTGTGGAGCAGTGCTCAAGGCAACAGAAACCTTTTGCAATGTTTGAGAAGAGGGGAAGAAAACATACCAGAAGGTCTTTGAAGGTACCAACTTAAATTCACAGCTAATTACAGGACAGGAGGGTATTCTGGGCTAGTGACAGGACTGGCTCTGCCGCATGGCTGCTCTGCACTGACAACAACTCATAGGTGATGGGGAGCTCAGGCTTTGGGCTGGGCACCTCCACCCCACTTGACCACAAAGTCCGCCAGCAGCCCAGCAATTGCTTCCTGTGCAAAGATTGTCTCATGGCTCAAAGGGAGATTTAGCATTTTTCTTAGTTTGATCCACTTATCCTTCTCCAAGAGCCTGAGCCAAAACCTATCGACTTAAATAGGCTTTGCATTGGGTTTCCAGCTTGTTGGAATGAGACACAGATAAAATAGTCCCAAATGTCCTCATTTATAAAAATATTACTTATTTTCCCTCTGTGCTTAATTCCATGATCTAACAGAAATTCGAAGCATGCAGTAAGACACAATCACTATCTTAAGGACAAAAAAATGTATATTCCTTCACAACACCTCCCCACAGACTTCTAGTCCAAATGCCCTCTCATAGAAATCAGTAAGCATTTTAGAAGTGAGATCAAGGACGATCCAGAGCAGAGTCCCTCGTAGCTTTTTGTTTACCTCAAAAAGCTGCTGCTCTGGGCTGCAAATCTGGGTTTAGGTTTGTGTACTTTTTTCCCTTCTTTTACCAGCAACCTTTGTTGGCTGTTATCACTTCTGGGTAAATCTGCAATATACAGGCTTTTAAAGAATCAGTGTAGAGACTGTACAAGAGTCAAGAGTCTGATTCCCACCACCACCTCGAGGTTGACTTTTCTGGGGAATGAGGAACAGAATGCCAAGTACCAGTCTGAGGAGCAGGAGTACAGTTTTATTACCAAACCAGAACATGCTAAAATTCCTTTAGCTTACATTTAAAGGGAGGTTTCTAACAACTGGAGATTGAGTTTATATGTTGCATTTGGGGGTGTTTTATAAAAAGAGCTTTTAGGATTTTTTTCCCCCAAGTACCTTCACATGTACTTCACTGGATTTACCTTAAAAAAAAAAAAAAAACAAAAAAAAAAAACAAACAACAAACCTCTTCAATTAAGAAAAAAGTGGGATTTTGTAAATTTCCGTATTTAAATTGTATGGATTTTTGTGAAGTCTGAAGGCACCATCATATGCTTGGATACCTCTTTTAATGCACACAATTTAGGCTCTATAATTTTAGCCACTGGAGGGCTCCCCAATTTTTTAATTAATTTAGTAAGACATCTGGTATGAAAGAATGGAGGAGGCAGCAAAAGCAGGGTGGTCCTGGTCACTACCACAATCTCTACTAATGCTAAATTTCATGCAAATTCCAGGTACTGATATGTGTATTCCTGAACCAAAATACTGGAAGAAAATGAATTTCGTATTTCTGATAGAATAAATATTCCAGTATAAGCTGGCCAGCCGGCAAGCCTGGGTGTGACTGACTAGCTAGATATGCATAAAAATACAAGAAAATGAAAGCTTCAAGACTTGGTAGCATCACACAATCAGGCAAATTCCCCACAAGTTTTACTCTAATGCATCAGTTTTACTGTAGTATATCAGCTTTTTGTGTGAATGATTTACATTGTCATTGCATCCCCCCATACTCCCAGCCTGCTAATTCACCCCTATGCTGCCATTTGACTAATATGCTCCTCAGATGCTGTCTTGGAGTTTTATACTGAAGATGGTTTCACATGGCTGGATCAGCTTGTAGCACAGTACAGAATCTACTTCTGCATCCTATTCTGGCCCTTGCACCCTGAGCCCTGAGCTAACAATCTTCCAAGATTCTATTCTGTACTCAAGGAAATAAAGGAGAGCAAGAGAAGAGAAGAAATGTCCCAGGATCAAATAGTATTAAGAGTGCCTGTGAGCCAAGAATCCTGCTTTTCCAGAAAAGTGTCCCAGACTATGCAGGGCACAGAACTCTGCAGTCACATTTACAACGTCCACTTTATTGGCCATAGAGGCAGCACCACCAGCCTGTTTCACTCCTGTGGTTGCAATAGTCCATTCAAGAAACAAAATGAAAGGTTTTCTCCAGTTCACAGCCACAGAAGAAAAGCAGAATCTCCTCAAATAACAGTGCTTACCCATACCTGCTGTGATCAAGGGACTTGTTGGTTGCCCTACCAATTCACGCCTGATCTTTGTAGAGACCTGGTGATGTGACTCTTGCCAGAGCTTACTGCGCTTGTGCTCACCACAAAGGAGAGGCTGATAGACCTTTGCAGCGAAACATTTGCTGGTGAATGAAGGAACACAAATCATGCGCATGCCTGTCTCACCGGCAAACACTTTCTCAGAGCTAGGCTTGAACTACTTTTTGCAGCATGTAGTGTTGCAAACCTCCCCATCCTACTGACCTACCAGCTGCCTCAATAGCACCATCCTGATCAGGCATAGCCCCAGCAGTTTGGTATGGTTAGGATGATGCAGCTATGCCGGAGGTGGTATGTACTGCAGAAAACAATGTGAATGGGGAAAAGCCCCATATGTGCCTCAGACTTGCAAATCAAGCCACAGAGAATGCAAAAGCCCATCAATGTGGATGCATGCAGTGCATCTTTAAGAAAGCAGATGTGAGTGGCATCAACAATTGTCTTTTACACTACCTTTGTGCGAGACCACCCATTATCTCACCACACTGAGTAGCAGTTGTAGACTCCTCAGCAAAGAGGCATATTTGCTGCTAATAAAATATTAACCAAGATGGAGGGCTGGTAAAATATTTAAATATCAGACATTCTTCTATTCCTCAGCTTCCCACTTGGCACAAATCACTGCCATGATTTGGAATCTGATCAAACATGTTTCAAAGGTACAAAGAGGCTAATTTATAAAGAAGGATTAATCCCTCTACAAGACCAGGCTGGTTGGAATTTCTCTTTCCCCCTTTCATGCTACAAGGCTCTCAATCTTTTTAACACACAGCTCTTTTGTGGAGAATTTTTTCACCAGCATGACTTACGGCTTTTTGAGGCCAGGTGTTTTAATTCAGAGACCCGGCAGGTGAAAATTCCTATTTATCCACAAGGCAAGAACTATTTTGTCCTTGGCAATATGAACATCTTTGCACTAACCCTTCAGCATACTTCAAGTTTGACCTCTAGAAAGGCAGGCAAAGTTACAGTGAGTTCTGGGACCAGAAGAGAGAATGAGCAAAAGCGGCAAGGCATGACAAATGTAGTGTGAATGCCTAGAGGTGGTGCAAATGAAGTTCCCTTAGGACATGGGAAGTGAGCAGGGACACAAGGGGAGCACATGGCGACCTTCACCTCACATAATGGAGGTACACATGCCATGGTGATGACGGCCACATTTCAATTACAGTTGGTGTGGAACAGCGTTGTCTTTTATATTAAATGGGCTGCCCCATCATTTCAACCCTTAGCACTCAGAGAAACTGTGAATTATCATTTCCTATGCATCTTTCTCCCACCTTTTCTGAGCGTGAAGGCTTCTGTCATGTTTCCCTAACTTCTCTGTCAAGAATCCTCATAAATTTTGTATGTCCTTACTGATGGCATCCGTACACTGAGAAAACACAACTGCAATTTTAACGGGGGGACTCTGCACTGTGAGACTAGATTTTGAGACTGATTTCTTTTTCTCACCCAGCTTATCTCCTTGCTCAAATTACTATTTCTCACTTCAAACAGGAGCTAGCTGACTTTAGAGCAAAGCTCTGTTAAGCCCATTGGGTTCCCGTACAGTCACAGCCCATGTGCTTCAGACTTTTTCATCTAAACAAGCAGAAAAAGAGGGTGAGCAAAATGAAAAGATAGTATAACTGCTCTGGGAGGGGAAATGACCTCAAAACTGTGCACGAAGCATTTTGCTAGAACAAGCTGTTGAAGTTACTGTGGATCTTTATCTACTGGATTACCCTTCCCACACATCCTTATACCCCTTGCCCAAGTGGGGTTCCCTGCTGTGATGCCTCCCCTCAGGACCACTGCCACTAACACCAGCTCTGCAGGGAGCTCCTTCTGCCCCTCACCTTGGGTACAGAGACGAAAATTCCTGTACTTGCCCCATCCTGGCATTGCTGGTTGACCTCCCTGTCTTCTCTCCCTCAAACTAGCAGGAGCCACCTTAGCTGTCACTGAAACACCAAAACCACCCAGCAAGGCCTTAAGTGAAAGCTATTTCTCCCTTGCTGTAGGCAAGTATGGGTCTTTTGTTGCATTTTGCAGAAAGATGCCCTCCTAGTTCACTCTGGAAGCAGACCCAGTTAACACCAAATATACTATTTCAAGTAACTCTGTGGTCTGAAAGAAAGACTTTGCACCTCATCCAGAGCCAGCTGCCTACCCAGCTTGCCCTGGTGACCTGGGACAAGCCCCATGACCCACCATATTTCTTGCTTAAGTCATCACCATAGCAGAGCCACAAACATGCACAGAGAAGCATCCTCCAGACACATGTGTTGATCATTAGTTACATAAATTAATTTAAACAACAATTTGGCATTAGAGCTATCATGGAACTTTAAAATCATTAAGTGTTTAATTATTTCCCAGAAAAGCTTTGAAGTGGTGCTTTTCAAATTCAGCTCTCCAGCTGCTATCAGTGAGCTGCAGAATAGGGCATTTGCATACTCCTGGCTTGGATGCTGGCAGCTTTCCGGTCTATTATTTTATTGGGTCTAGATGAAGATTGTAGTAATAATGTAAAGGTTTGTCAATGTGTATTTTACTGTTTGGTTTTGAATTTATATTACAAATGCCTCTTAAAAAATATCCAGTTAATCTCAGCTTGGCCTGTTGCCTGGGAAATTTTCTGTGTGGTGTTTAATATTAAATATAGCTCTTGAAGATTTCTTTATTTGCTGAAGTGTTTGTAATTATTTCTGTTTTCATCACAGTTCGAAATTGGTTGATTCATGAGTACACAGGTAAGAATGAGGCTCTTCCTATGCTTCATGCAGAAGTCACCATCATTTTGTTAATTGCTGTGAAGCTATTGCTAATACATTAGCCTGCAGAAGATGAGAAAGGGAGAACTGAAAGGTTTCTGTAAGAATGCCTAAAGAAACAGCAGGAACATGATACAGCTTTCAAACACAGACAAGGCTTCATTCTTTCTGTCTTGTTTCATAAAAAATGAACCACATAGTGAATGCTGTAGCTTCATGTTACTCCTGTCAAGTCTTTAGTAAGTGGGTGTCCAGGGAATTAGATCATAAGCGGAGGGAATGTTCCTCTCATTTAAAAGGTTTCTCATTGTGTTTATTAATTTAACCATTGACTTTAAGAAGGCAATGTATGCTGTTTTCAAACGGATTCAATAAAGCGAGATCTGCCTGACCCCTTTACAGGCTATTCTGAGAGGCACATCCTATGTATCAATGGAAATATCCAGAGAGAATACATGTAATGTAATTATTCATAAAAGAGAGCTAAATCACTGAGCAGTTATACATCACTTAGGCTGAAAATATCTTCAATTAAGGTAGGAATGAAGTAATATTACATTTTATACAAGTTCCCATCAATAAGCCTGACACATGCCAGCTCCCATTTAATAACATATTTTACTTCTAATAATTCTCCTTTTTTTTTCCTACTTCAAAAAAAAGGTGGAAGATGGCTCAACTGTTCACAGAAGTGAAACGTGGTTGTAGGAGGAATTTATGGTTTCGTGTTTCAGGGCACAGAACAATCCCCATCTGAGGAGGTTAAGATGCATTTTCCTGTTTGGAAAGGAGCACCAGCATCACTGGTATGCCTCATCACTGGACACGGAAGACGGAACAAGAAGAACCATTGGCTAAAACCAGTCTGACAAGACCTGTGATTCATGCATCACCATTTCTGTCCCCCAAATATGTGGGAGGTCTGTTCTGCATGAGCCAGTGCTAACTACCTACTGTAAGTAAATTGAAATGGGCATGGAGTTCTGGCACACAATTATTTTCAAAGTGCCAGGCTTTCTCAAATGAAATGAATACAATACAACTTCATCCTGAGAGGCAACTGGGAAGAGTGAGAAGTGAAAAAACAAAGTGCAGGAGATGGGTTAGAATTGAGGAGTCACACCAAGTGGTGGGATCTGGGCAACCAGAGCACCATTTCTGGTCCAGGCAACATGCTGCAGCCAGTAGCTGGAGAGATGAGGCCCTTTGCTTCTGTTAAGCATCTTAAATCCTGCTCTGTGTAGACTGCAGGTAATTCCACACACCTCACCCCACCCAGCACCTGGATTGCTGTCTGTAACACGGGGAGAAACCAGGCTGGGAAGGGAACCAATAACACCTATAAGCCATTCCCATGGGGATCCTCACTAAATCCAACAAGCATACTCAGCCAGGAAACAGAAGGGCTGCATCTCCTGACAGGCAGCTCTAACAGCAGTGTAAGCAGACTAAAAAAGCAAAGCCATCCTGCAGCAGCACTTAGGAAACAACTACCAGGCTGAAAAAGCAGCAATATGGGCAGCAGCAGCTAGAAACCTGAATTTCCGTGCCAGTGCCTATTGCTTCTCTCCCTCCATTATTTCCCTCAGTGAAGAGGTTGCCAATTGGGATTCGGCTGTTCAGGTCTCTAGTGTCCTTTTGGGCACCCTCAGGCTGCAGAGAGGTCTGCACAGCACTGGCAGATCCCTGGAGCAGATGTTGGAGGCCGGGTGGTAGAGCAGAGAACATCTCAAAAGCCATTGCATCCCCACATTAGACAACTAATTCAACGTAAATTCAAAGAAATCGCAAGAGATGCACAAACTGATAATTAAAGTGATGAAAGGCAAAACCCAAAAAATTATTGTCAACACAGCTCTAAATTTAGTTTGCATGAGCACACACATAGAAATGTATTTGTATGTATTTATATAAATAAATAAAAATTAAAATACCATGTACTTTATAAAGTAGCATATTATTACATCTTCTGAGAAATAATGCTTTAAATCAATTGAATGTGAAATACAGCAAATTCTGCACAACAAACACCTTTGCTGAGATGGTTTCTGATGTACCTAATGAAAGCTGGCCTTCCAGGGGACACCCAGGTTTGGCAAGCTCTGTGACAAGGATGCTTTTGTTGGTCTTTTTGGCCATTTTTAATGTACTGCAGTATGACAGCCCCAAGTACATCCTGGCCTCATTCATCTCACAAGAACGAAGTTACTTTTTAGTCCCAGCAGCAGTGCTGTCAAGTTTCTTAGGATTTTAAGGTATGGGGAGAGTGGGAGTAGAACTTGAGCTTTTCTTGCTACCTTGCTAAAACCTATTCATACTGCTATGCTTTCAGCTGATATTGCCTGTCGGTATCTTGCTGGTATTTCATAACAGACCAGCTCTCCCTGTGCTCATTAAAGAGAAAAAAATGGAAGCAAGGGTGACTGAGGAAGCTGCAGGTTAATACTGATGAAAACTTAAGAGGACAGAGGGTATTCTAGTAAGTCTTTCCTATCCCTCCCAGAATGAATTCCAACAGGGTAATAATCTGACCCTCCAAACTGCAATGTAACAAGTGCAGGATTAATATCTGACTATAAAATACCTAGAAAGCCATAACTGTAACTCTGTTATCCACATAAAAGAGATCAGACTTCAGGAATGTGATGATTTCTTAAAGTAGATACCGTTTGCAACAGGTCAAAAATTTGAGGCAGAAGAGATTCCCATTGAATATTTATGGAAATTTACATTTTGTATGACATATCTGTAAATGAAACTAATTTCAAAGGTAAAGAAAAACAAAGGTCTTTATCTTGTTGAAATGCTCAGCCATGACTCATGACAAAATTACTAAGTACCAAGTCAACACTTGCCAGAAATTTTATGTAGTGTAAAATTTGAAAGTTTTGTCTCCTGGTTCCAATTTAGAAGGATTTCTTTCCTGCCTAAAATGTCAGAGCTGTCCTTGGAAAAGACATTTAGGTTCCCAGCAAGCTCTGCTACTGCATAGTTCACCTATACTTCCAGTCCTCTGAGCTAAGCAAATACAATTATCTTTATTGACTTCACTCTCATTGACATGAGTTGGTTGACTTCATCTGTTCAGGAGCCACTTAGAAAGTGTAAGTTGTCTCTGAGCAAAGGCTGTGGCTTTCCTCTGTCATTCGTTAACACCACACCTTCATGAAGGGCAGAGGAAGCAATTTTAGTGTTACCCTTCTTGAATAACGTTAGAAAGCTTTATGGTCTCGAAATGTGCAACAACATCTATGCAACTTCCGAATACAGCTATAACGAATACACCTGTATTCATTGACCTGTAAACTGGCTTTGAAATGAACCTAGATAATCTCTCCCAGCTGCTTTCCATGGCTGTTCTTATTTAGTGTGGTTAGGAAAGAATGGTCCTGATTCCTCTGAAGCTATGGGATCTGGTAAATGAAGTGTGAATGTGATTTTGCACCAAATATTTGACTCTATAAAAGTAGTGACCTAATGCACAGCATTTGTTTATACCTTAAAAATATCACAAACCTTTGCACTGATAGCAAGGCCAAAGCCACAAGGACTGAGACCAGAATGTTGTAACAAGCAGCTCTGGAGAGAAAAGGCATAGAAATGGTGTTGCTGTGACACCAGCTGGGAAGTTCTGAAGAGAGGCACGAGTGTGATGTGACACATGAGCTGTGGCCTAAATGCATTTCAAGTGCAGTTGCTCAGTTGTAGATGCATGCATCACGGGTCACACGCTGTACATCTTATCTGCCTGCCAGCATCAGGTATGCTGCGAGCATCTCTATGAGGTGATCCGAGCGGGCAGAGCTGGGTTGCCTGTTGTTTCTGGACCTCTGCAGGCAGGTCAGCGCAACTGCTGCCACTCCAATCAGTTTGCCAGGGGTCTCCGGATGATGGGAGCAGATTCTCCAAATGCTGCTCAGAGCCTGTGACCGGACATGTGTGGGACAGCTTGGACAAGTGGTAACACTGTAGAGCTGCAAACAAAATGGAAGGTAATTTCTGACCTATGAAATCTCATGCTAGTTTCCATCATGCTTGACATAGGAACAGCTATGGCTGCAGTCCTGGTTCCTGTATGGATGGTCCCACTCTGTTCACTAATGGTGTCAGAGAGCCATCTGACTGGAACAGGTTATGCTGACCTTCATGTCGGTCAGGGAGACAACTGTGCATCAGGAGACGCTCAGGAGGAGCATAAACCCACCAAGGAAAAGGGCATAAACTATAATGGAAACCCACAAGACATTCTTCATATGTGTGAGGAGTCGGTGCCATGGTCTACCACCCTGCACCAGTGAGTTTTTAAGTAACCCAGTCAGAGAAGCATGAGTGGTTGTGAGTTTTCAGCCTGGCCTGTTAAAGCAAGATGTGATGGGTGGCTGAGAGGTAATAGCAGCTTCAGTTTTAATGTGCTGCTGTGTGGGGGTCAGAGCCTTTATAGACTCACGGAGCTAATGGGGTCATTAAGGTTTTAGCCTGACCAGTAGATGAACAGGGGACATGGAGAAGAACCCATAAAATGCTGGCAGAGGATGATGGAGGCAGCAGCCTCTTTCACTTCTGCATTACTGAGCCACGGTGAAGGTGCTGGTCTGTGGCTATTAGAAAGCACTGGCATTTCCCAACAGGACCCCTAGGAGATGAGGTGGTACTTGCCCTTCCAAGGCAGGCTGACCTCTTGGCATTTTGAACCCGTGCAGAAATGATGTGGCATCAGGTGTGACCTCTGATGGAGGTCTGTGGACATTAAAAACAGGTTCCCAAAGAAAGCTCTTGGTTTGAAGTTTTGTTGCTGGCCCCTCCTTGTCACCTACCTGCAGTTGAAAGACCTGAGGTTTATTTCTGTGGAAAGCAGCGATGTCCTTGTCAGCAGCTCCCCATCCATAGTGGCTGCCTTGGGTCAAGCAGAAGTCTTTGCAGTTCAGTGCCAAGGGAATCAGCTGTCAGGGATACAGGTTGCTGGTGGTGGCTGCTCTCATCTCATCTCAAATGGCCAAAAGTGTAAAAAGTAGGGAACGTGTGACTCATAGTGTGAAACTCCTGTGGTTCTGTGGGGTAAGCATTATTTTTAATGTAGTGGCTATATTTTCATGGGCAGTGCACACCATGAGAAGCTCCCACATGAGCTCAATTACCACAAATCATTACTTTAGTTCTGTTGCAGCATCTTATACAAACACAGCACATACCAAATCAATAGTGAGAGAGTGCAGTCCTGTAACTGGTTTTACAATAAAGGAAAGAATCAGTGGGAACACCAAAACAACTCTTTAAAAATCTCATTAAGCAAAACCAGATTGAAAAGCGTTAGTGATAATACCAATGCAATTACAGTTTAAGTCCGTTAGAACTGAGAAATTACCAGTAAAAGACAAAGAAGTGTTTGCTGCAGACCAGAAAGTCCAGATAATGTCAGATTCTGTTAGCTTTTCTCACACTATCTATATACAACACTGCTCAGCTTCTTAAGGGAAGTAAGGTTCAACACTGAGTTTGCTCTGTTCCAGACAATAGTATCTCCTATTGGTGTGGCATGATTGCTACGTATTTTTTACTGAATATACCCAGTCAGTTCCTTCTACCTTTATATTTAAAGGTTTTATGGACAAATACAATGTCCTATAAAATGGTACTGTGTAATCTGTGACTACATTTGAGTGCACTTGTCCTCTGGTTAACAGTGAAATATATTTGTTTGAGGTTAGTAGTCACTGACATTAGTCATTTATTACCTGTTGGCAGATTTGTTTGTGCTGTGTCATAGAGTGCATACAGTGCGAGTGAAAGCCTGTGTTAAATTTTCTGAGAGGCTGCGTTTTTATTTCAGGACACCTATAAACACTCTCAAGCACCCAAATTCAGCTGGAAATTTCTTTCACATCAGTGTTTTTTCCTTTGTTTCCTTTTTTTTATAACTGTTCAGAAATAAAAAGCAGGAGCACAGCAGTATAAAATGGGCACACACAAGCACATGTATCTTGTCAAGACTAGAAAGCAAGCTCCTGAAAGCATTCAGCAGGAAACAATGAGATAAGGCTATCCTTGAATCAAATTATGACTCCTTTCAGCAGTGTTAACAAACACTTTTCTGAAGTATATTTCCCAACACCATTTTAAAAATCACAGAATCACAGAATGGTTTGGGTTGGAAAGTACTTTAAAGACCATCCAGTTCCAACGCCAGTGTCATGTTCCACTAGACCAGGTTGCTCAAAGCCCTCTCCAACCTGGCCTTAAACACTTCCAGGGATGGGGCATCCACAACATCCAAAATGTTTGGTTCTACTCTGAAAATTGCCTGGTGTTAACCATGCATCGAATTTATCCGTATCTAATCTCTCCAGCATGGATGACACCTATTTGCTTCAGGAAAAAAAATAAAATCCAAGTTTTGAATAGCAGTACTCTCATCTGAACTTGGATGGGCTTGATCAATGTGTGTGTCTGTGCATAGACACACACATGTGCATGTGTGTCAGCAAGAAAACATAGCCAGGAAGGCAACCAGGTAATTAAGCAGCTGGAGAAATAGGTCTAACAGCTGTCCGTCAGACCTTAGCCATTTCCCCTAGCTCTCCCCATGGAAGTCCCCAGGTACTTGTCAGAGCAGTTCCCCCACATTGCTGGGAGCAAAGCTTACCAAAGACTGCCAGAAAAGCTCACCTGCAGGCTGGGGGAGTGTCAAACCCTGTGATGGGAAACCTGCAGTGAACCTTGTAACTCTGACCAAGGGTTCAAGCCAGGATGAAAACAGGAACTGGGTACAAATCCAACTCTGACTTTGGAAGTTAGTGCAAGTGCCATAGCCTAATGCTGATCAGAAATGTGTTAGGTCTCCCCCTAGAAATTAAGTGCCTCTATCAGGATGTGCAGAAGATGACTTTGGAGAAGTCACTTAAGCACTCTGCTGAAGTACAGCAGGTAGGCATGAAGCTGGGCAGGTTTTTGCTCTGAAGGTCCTGTTCATAGAGGCAGGTGTGCAGAGACCCTGTAGCCACAGACATCCTCACAGGGCCAAGGATCTGTCTGTCTCCATCAGAGGAGGATGACGAGGCAGTGACTCTTCCCTTAGAGGGGTTAACCCTCTTTAAGCTTCTGAGTTTTGCTCAAAAGCTTCACCAGCACCATGCAATTTTCAATCCACTGATCTAAACAAGAATGAAAACATAATGTGTACCAGAGCTGCCTCCCGTTGGTTCTCATTTCAACTCTCAAAGTCTCATTACTGCTGTAGCTGTTCCCCAGATGCTGGGGAAAGCAGAGCAGAGACCCGTGGCTGGTGGCTGCTCAGAGAGCTCGTATGACCTGTTCTAACCTCCCGTGTAGGTGTCATCCATAGGTGGGCTGCTGACAGATCATGTGTAGGGAAGGTACTTGGAGCAATCTTCATCTTAAATTAAGGTATTTTTTTTTTCCTGTAATTACCAATTACCATAACAAAGAAACTGAAGGGGCTGATCTGATTTGTATTGAGAACAGTTTTGTTTCCACCTCTTTTCTCTTGCCTTGGGAATAAAACATGCAAAGTACCAGAGAAGAAACTTTCTAAGAAATTGTTGAGATATAACTATGCATGTGAAAGAAAGACTACCTATATATCTATGTATACATATATATATATGTAGGAAAGCATAGAAAAGTGTCAATTTGTCAGATTATATTTGTCTTACTGTATAACAATCCCCTGAAAAGTAATATTCTGTGTCTTTTTCCCTTCGTGTACTTGCCATCATTTCTCTTACCCTCAATTGCCTGCTCCTGCAAGCCCAACCTATGATCCAAAACCTGGAAACCCCCATAGAATCCTCATCACTGTGCTCCACCACTCAGGGCAGACAGTGAGACACTTACATTCTGTGATGCTCTTTGGGTTTTATCCCAATTATTTTAATGGTGGTAGTGTCAGAGTCCTACAAATATGGATGAAGTAATACCTGCCTTCTCCTTTTCTTTGGTTTAACTTGTGATCAAAGCAGTCCCAGTTTCCATCTTGAGTACCCTTAGGACCTATCTAGCTATGCAAGTCACTGTCGGGCATATGTGGCAAGGTTTTGGTAGTGGGGGGGCCAGCGACAACTTCCCATGTGGTCCCACTGATCTGGACTCTGCACAGGGTCAGGAATTTTAGGGATCTCAGTGCCTCTGGCTAAAGCCAAGCTAAGTCCAGGAATGTTGAACCATTAAGCTGTAACCACCCTCCACATCTAGATTTTTTAGAAAGAAAAAAGAAAAATATATACCCAGAGAAACGTTGGAGAACCTGCATTTTTTAACCTGCAGTTTCTTTCTCCTGACTTCTCTTCTTTATCCCTCAGACATTTGAGCAGCATCAAGGATTTCTTCCTGTTTCCATCACCGACTTTTCTATTTCCCTTTGTGGGTCATATTAGGCACACAGACTAGTTTCCCTTTTTCTGTCTAACATTCAATGTAACTCCAAAGCATGCAGTTATGCTTCTGTCCTTATCTTCTCCTCTACCTTGCCAGCTCACCATGTTTTTTCAAGGCTTTTCTGACTTCTCACTGGTGCCCTGCTTTTCCCTGTGGCTCCTTACCTGACAGCGCCCTCCCTTGAAATTAACTCCTGCCATGTACCCTACCCTTTTTCCCCTCTCCTCCCCCTCCAGTTCTTTTGAATCCACTTGCTTTAGGATGTTGTCCCATGACAGAAACTGCCTTTCTGTGCCCCTTAGCATTATACCTCCTGGGTTTCCTTCGATCAAAATGTCTTCAGGGAAAAAGCTTCACTTCACTGCTGTGTGCACTTCAGTCAGGAAAGCTTCAATCCATACCTGCTTAAAGAAGCTTGAGTAATTCATCTATGGGCAGCAAGAGCACTGTAAACATCGTTTTTCATAAAAATGTGCACCAGGGAATACAAGGTTGGTAGGTAGCTCTGCATTTGCATTATTGGAAAGTGTGCTTAAAGGGGTGAGTGATAAATACTTAACAGCTCTGTAATGAACTCTAGTTACAGTAGGGGTTGCTTGTTTTCCTGCACTAATATACCCATGCTGAGCAGCTGAGAACAAAAACTGGGTGCGGGTGCATTTATAGCAAACTCTGCCTTCTTGTTTGTCTGCAGATACTCATTCTGAGGCAACCAAATTTTCTGAAATAAGTTATGAAAGTAAGGAAAACATCAGTTTGTTTGGCATGAAAGATTAAAGCAAAAAAAACCTGGGCATTTTTTCACAACCATTGTCAACTTAGCCCTGCTGTGTTTCGAAGGTTCTCATTAGCTAGTAACCACATTTTAAAAATAGCCTAATTAAGAAACACTCATGAAAGAGAAAGGGAGAAAGAAGGCTTTGAAACAGCTTGTAATTGCTAATAGATTTTCCACAGGCACATTCTAATTCTGCGTCACTTGCCACAGCTGCAGAGTTGTAACATCTGAGCTTTGACTTCTGTATGAGAAACAACCCAACCTTCTATCCCTGCATAGGTGCTGAACAGTCTATTTTCATTTATTTTGGTGCCTAACCACCAGTCCCTCCATGTGGCCAAGTGGCCGTTCATTATTCACTTCATTCACTTCAGCTACATCCATTTTATATGTGAGTAAGATGCCTTCCTTCACT
Organism: Ara ararauna; assembly: GCA_028858755.1. Classification (NCBI taxonomy): domain Eukaryota; kingdom Metazoa; phylum Chordata; class Aves; order Psittaciformes; family Psittacidae; genus Ara; species Ara ararauna. The sequence goes on along the minus strand of CM054377.1, from coordinate 69,210,993 downwards.
CCTGAGATTTGAGACCAAGAACTTGCAGAGATATTGTGAAATACCCTCTTCAGGCACTTTATCTGCTTTAGGCAAAGAGGATTTGAAAGCTTACTCTGAAGCCTACATCTCTGTATAACTGCAGTTCTTTATTACTTTTACTATTCTTCCTAGGTTACTTCCACTTTGATTTCTCAAACAATGCTACTATTTTTCACAGTTATTTTCCTTCCTTCTTTCTCCCATGTCTTATAATATGTACCCACCAGCTATCACCCCATTAATCTCTTCTGGCTGATCTTGAAGCCTTCTTTTGGGCACAACAATTAGTAATATGAATAGGAGGAAAAACTACGTATTCATGATGGTATCTGGAAGTTATAATTTTTGTGAATCCTACATATTATTGATGAATGCTACCCCTCAAGATCACCATCACATTTATGTAAGTCTCGCTTTCGAATATGTGCTAGAAAGCATATGTGATATGTGAATGACACTACAAAACCACTCAGAGTACACAACACAGTAGGGCCACTCATGACAGAGTGATTGGATTCTGTTTCTGGTTGTCATTTTCCAATTCCTTGCTAGATCAGCTGGACTCATGAGAACACTACATGCTTCTTTTGAGAGATATTCTGATATTTAGAGCTGTTTTATTTTAGTAGAGGATTTTTCTTTTTTAGGGAGACAGTTTCAGTATTTTCTAAGTTTTGATGCTCATCTCCTTTCAGCAGCAGCTCAGAGCTGTAAAAGAAAAAATCTATCCAGAGAGGAAATATAGCAAAAATTTCTCAGCCACCCCTTGTGTGTAGCATCTAAGCAGAATCAGAAAAAGCAATTGGAAAAAATACTGTGGTCTACCCAAATATATTTACTAAAATATGTCACCAAAATAGACGGCATTCTCATGCAGCACATATGAAGAAATAATGGTATGGAGTTATTTTCTGAGTCTTTCCCAAGAAAAAGACTTCAGTTAGGTGAAACAGAAATTTTCTACGGGAAGCTTCAATTAACTCACTGTATTGATCCAGAAAGCTTATTAAGCAGTAAATTGATTCCAGGAGGTGAAAAAGACTGAGATTCATATCAACAAGTACACAATGATTACAGCATTCTCCTGAGATGTAGAGGAGCCAAACTGAAATTCTGACCTCTCTTTTGAGAGTGACAAATATTTGGCTAAATATATAAAATAAGATAGTTCCTACGAGGAGGGAAAAATTTTTCCTCAAAAATATGTCCACCTAAGAAGCTGCTTGAGTCATGGTAAGCATAGGTAGACTTAGTTCTTTTACCACCACATTCAGGTGATTTTTGTCCACACAGTAATTTCCAGGTTATTGTTTGTACCCAGGTGGACATTATATCTATGTTCTTTTTTCTAAGCCAGAAAGTTTTGTTTTCACTCTGTTCAGAATGAAAGCTTTCAAACTCCTATTTTTTTAAACAAATCAAAGCTCCTCGGTTTTCTGGCATGAGCCAAATTAGAGCTATGTAAATTGCTAAAGCCACAAGAATACTGCATTCTGCTGGTATACCCCAGCATGAGGCTGGACCTATCAAACCTGAACAGCATAACTATCTTCATATGTGCTTGAAGTGGGATTTCCGTCTTTTCATACTTATTTAATTTTTTGTTTTCCTCTCATTATTCATAACAATTTCATGTACTGCTTTCTATTTATCCTTTGGCCAGGATGAAAGTTGCTGAGAATGGGAATGAGGACTGTTTCTCACAGCCGATGCTGCTGGTTCCACATGTGGCCCCCGGACATATGTCCAGAGAGAGATCTGTAGCAAGCGTACACTCATAGGGATGCACAGACGTTGGCAACAAAGTGAGAGAATGCCTTTGATAACAAGATGGGTAAACGCCTTGCAAGAAAAAACCCTGCAATAATAAAACTGTAGTTGATATACTCTTACTTGTCTTAGCTAAGTCCTCTAAATCTATTAACTGAACCTTTGTTTTCAGTGTTACTATTACAAGACTGAAGTATGGGATGAGGTAAAAGGAGTTGCTGACGCATTCAGACACTGATCTATTATTGAAAAATGTGCCTTTCCCTGAGTCTGACTAGTAGTCATCATGCATTTCAGAGGTAAATAGCACCTGTGGTGAACACTGAATCCAGCCAGCAGGAGCAAAGAGTGTTTATTAAATCAGCAAATGTGTTGAGGAGGCTCCAGAAAAAACACAGATAAATTAGTTCAGTTTTCCTATGTGCGACCTCTCTTCAGGTTCTCTCTTTTATATGCTTCTAAAACCCTGAATTATTATAACAACCCACATGATATATTGAATTTGAAAATTAGTATTTAACTGTATTGATTTGTTGGTAGCTATGTCACAAGCAGATCCTCAATCGCTTTTTGGCAATGGGGACTGAAAACAAGAAAAAAAGGATGGCTTATATCCATTTCATAAGACTGTCATCCTTAATGGTACTTGCGTTTGCATTATTTGGAATACTGGAAAAAGCCTTGCCATATTGGAGTGGAAGTCTTCATCCTCCATTTTAAAGATCTAAGATGAAGGATGCTAAAGCAAGAGTACATCTCACTGTACCCTGGCTGTGGACAGAAACCCCACCCCCTGTCATAGCAAAAATCACAGCTCCATACCTGATCAGTTAGCAGATGGCAGTTTTATACATGTATTAGCATGAAGTAAAGTGTAAGGAGCTACATGTCATATCTGCTTGTATACACATGCATGCATCACTAGAAAAACTAATTTCTGCTTTCTAAACACTTGATTTATTTTCAAGAAGGGGAAAATGGATGAGTCGGGGAACTACAGACCAGTCAGCCTCACCTTTGTGCCTGGCAAAATCTTGGAGCGGATCCTCCTGGAAGGCATGCTAAGGCACATGAAAAACAACAAGGTGCTTGGTGACAGCCAGCATGGCTTCACTAAGGGGAAATCCTGCCTGACCAATTTGGTGGCCTTCTATGATGGGGCTACGGAACTGATGGACAGGGGTAGAGCAGTTGATGTCATCTACCTGGAATTCTGCAAAGCATTTGACACTGTCTCACATGACATCCTTGTGATGGCCACACGTAAAGAGTTGTGGTCAATGGCTCAATGTCCAGCTGGAGACCAGTAACGAGTGGTGTCCCTCAGGGATGGGGGTTGGGACCGGTCTTGTTCAACATCTTTGTCAGTGACATGGACAGTGGGATTGAGTGCACCCTCAGCAAGTTTGCCGATGACACCAAGCTGTGTGGTTGGGTTGATACGTTGGAGGGAAGGAATGCCATCCAGAGGGGCCTTGACACGCTTGTGAGGTGGGCTGATGCCAACCTGATGAAGTTTAACCATGCCAAGTGCAAGGTCCTCCAGCTGGGTGGGAGCAATCCCAGGCACAGCTCCAGGTTGGGCAGAGAAGAGATTCTGAGCAGCCCTGCAGAGAAGGACTTGGGGGTGTTGGTTGATGAAAAAATGAACATGAGCTGGCTCCAGTGTGCGCTCACATCCCAGAAAGCCAACCGCATCCTGGGCTTCATCGAAAGGAGCGTGATCAGCAGGTCGAGGGAGGTGATCCTGCCCCTCTACTCTGCTCTTGTGAGACCTCACTTGGAGTACTGTGTGCAGTTCTGGGGTCCTCAACTTAAAAAGGACATGGAACTGTTGGAACAAGACCAGAGGAGGGCCACGAGGATGATCAGGGGACTGGAGCAACTCCTGTATAAAGATAGGCTGAGAAATTTGGGGCTTTTCAGCCTGGAGAAGGCTGCGTGGAGGGAGACCTCATAGCAGCCTCCCAATATCTGAAGGGGGCCTATAGGGATGCTGGGGATGAACTATCTGTTAGGGACTGTAGTGATAGGACAAGGGGTAACGGGTTCAAACTTAAACAGGGGAAGTTTAGATTGGATATGAGGAAGAAATTCTTTACTGTGAGGGTGGTGAGGCACTGGAATGGGTTGCCCAGGGAAGTTGTGAATGCTCCATTGCTGGTGGTGTTCAAGGCCAGGTTGGACAGAGCCTTGGGTGGCATGGTTTAGTGGGAGGTGTCCCTGGGCATGGCAGAGGGGTTGGAACTAGATGATCTTAAGGTCCTTTCCAACCCTAACTATTCTATGATTCTATGATTTAAAATAAGCAAGCACAACTGTAACATAGATACTCAGTAGCTTAGTGAACAGCATATCAACAAAGTAGAAGTACAGTACAGCTCTCAGTTCTGTTCTCATTTGTCATAGCGGACTTTGAGTGACTTTTGTCAAACTGCTTTATCTTCCTTTGCCTCGTATTCACCACCCTAAAAAATCAGGATGAAGAGATCTTTTATAGAATGTTTGAGGCAAAGATTTGGTAACATTCTGTACATTACTCCATTAGGAAATAATGTTGGGTTTTGGGGTTTTTTTCCTTCCAAAAATGAGCTTTCAAAGCTTGTGAAAACTGTAAGTTCCTGTCAAGAAATATAAAAAGTTGTTTCAGAAATGTTACAAGACTTTTATAGTGCTGCAGTTCTTGCGAGGATTGGGCTGGGAGTAGTTTTCAGGACCAAGGTTTTGTGTAGTGCAGGACAAGTTACAGAAATTCCGTTATTTCTTCAGGACTATGATTTTTGCTTTGTTCTGAAGCTAAAGACGATGGTGGTGTGAGAGTAGCATGTGCTTAGGGATGAAGGTGCCTATCCCAGGGTACTCAGGGATCAGATAGCATGACTGATGGCTTTCATCAGCATGTACAGTTTGACATCTCCGGTGAGAGCCTGCCTGTAGTCAGCAGTTTAGCAAGATGTAACAAAGGAGAAGAAACAGTGCCCTTTTTCATAGCACTGTTGTGTAACTCCTGTGTCACTGCCCCTGGGGCATCATGCACCCTCATGGTCACCTTAAATCATGCAGAAGGGGTTCAGAGTGATGGTGAGCATTCAAATGTGATGAGTGGGGAAGGTTAGCTTAGGCACAAACAGGTGGGGACAGATCAAAGCGAAGTAAGTTGAGGAATGGCAGAGAGAATGTGGAAAGGGGACAGGAAAGCTATACAAGGAAAGAGTTCAGGTTGTTGTTCCCTTAATTAGGAGAGGAGCTCACTGCCACAAGAACTCAGTGAATCATTCACAAGATAATTGAGCTGTCGTAGGTGGCAGACTTTTGAAGAGATACAAAATCTGTTTCAGACCACAAACCAATTTCAGATTACTGAGGGCCTGCACCTAACATGGGTGCCAATTTCTCCAGGCTTACACAGTTTTAGCGCACTGAAACCATGCTGCCTCATCTGTGACAAGACCCTAAACCAGAAAGATAGTTGGACCAGATCACTTACAGAGGATGCAGCAATAGAATTTCAGGCAGCAAGGATAAAATTCATGTGAGTAACAGAATCAGCTTTTGTCATTACTTGCAATAAAACCCAGGTGACTCATCTACCCTCAAAAATTTATTTCCGTGGTACTCTCAGTGTCATTTTTGACTGCAAAAGGTTCAAGTGAATCATTTATGAGCATATTCTGGCAGCTCAGCCAGGGGATAGTCTTCCAAGCCTGGTTTCTTGATGAGACAAAAACGGAAAATGAAAAACCACATTTTGATCAAACTAGAGATTTATCTAAAATTTCGCCTGAGCCCAGGAAAATCTAGTTCGAAGTTCTCTGCTGGTCTGGAGCCAGTGATTCAAACTTAATGTCTCTGCCTGTCAGAAAGGATGCCATGTAATTATGCTCCTCACCAGGGCATTGCAAAAATTAGTTATGATTTGCATAGTGTAGTTGAATAATTTAAAAGTCTCCATCTCTGCTTTAGTGAAAGACTTTATTTCTAAAGCAAAATAAAGTATTAGTAATTTCAAAATTATAGTAGAGGAGAAGGCACTCTCCAGAGCACAGGCTATGTGGTTCAGTGATGCCAAAAAGAAACAAGCAGGTGCTGTGGAATAGCTGGGACATGTCATGCAGAAGGACTGGACAGCCTGCTCCTGTAGCAGGCCTCCTCTAGCAGGATCCAGGACCACCTACACGTCATTCAGATGGAAGGTGTCTTCCTTCCAGTGCAGGCATGTTACACAAGCGTTTGAGAAGACAGAGCCACTAATTAAAGAAAATGTCAGGAAGATGTTTGTTTTTTTTGTTTCAGTTCAACTGCCCTGCACTTTTATCACAGCTTTCTCTCCTGGATGACCACACCTAATGGAAGCTGTTTGCCCTTTCAGGTTTCAAGGGATGCCTGTGCCCCAGCTGCAGTGAGGTGATGTGCATCCTCTGCTTACCTCTCAGGATTCTGTGCTGCTTTTGCCTCACGTGGCAGAACTGCAGTGACAGGGAAGCTGTAATTTGGCTTTGGTATTTAGATTGCACTTATCAAACCAGCTCATTTGCATTCACAGTCTCACCCTTGATTACACCTGACATTTTTAAGTCCATTATGTTTGAAAACATCCTGTCTGTCATTTGCAAGATAGGAGAAGCAGGGTATTCTGGGTTCCCAAAAATTGCAAGGTCTCTTCTACCCGCACGCTTCTTTAGCTCACCATTAGTTTGCACTGCCATCAGCTATAATGGGTGTTGCACGTCAGGACTGAGCAGAGCTATGCTACAGAGACCTGCTCCAATTATTTTTTAAGTGCTACACCGCAGTACCAGCAGCTGTAACCAGGACCCCATGCTCTCTCCACCACATCCACATATGCCAAGGACACTGTTTCTCCATTTAGTTCTTTGGGGTAGGGACTTTCTGTTGGGGTGTATCTTGGCTGTACAGTGTCATGAAAGACTTACTTACTGTAACAATCTCAGTGTAGAAAGCTTTTTCAGTTATATTTTGCTGCCTGAATGTTTGTTAGGTGCCAAAACACTTAAATCCCTACATCAAGGCTAGGGGAAGGAAGGAAGAGATCAGGATGGGATTACCTCGAAGGCAGGGTGTTGAGGAGTCTCCCTGAGATCTGAAAACACCAGCTTGGTCTCCTAGGTTGGTGCTGCCCACTCAAATGTGGCCCTTTGTGATTTCACCTGCAGAGCTGCTTGGTTCTGTAAAGAAATAAAACATAATAAATATAGACATTTAATTTTTACTTGCCAGGGAAGACTCACAGGTACGGTTGGGGTAAATCATAACACACACCTTTCTACATCAAAGCATCCTTCTAGACGGGAGTTTCCTGACTGAGCTAGGATGTATCATCATGTACCATGGCATAGTGAAGCATCTCCATACAAGCGTGATGTCTACCTCATACACACGGACAGTGTGCTTGAACAGTAGTATTTGCGCTTTGCTCTCAGTCCAGGATTTCTGGAAGAAATGAGAAGATGAATAAATCAGGGAAGCAAAAGAGAATATACAGAGGAGGAAAAATGAGCTGTATGCTAACCTTGCCAACCACCAGGGAATGTCTTTCCCTATTTGCCAAAGTATTAGTTTTATTATTTTAACTCATTGCTTCTCTCTCTACTTAGCTTTGTTTGGGGCTGGGATTAATTAGCACAAGATGTTACAGAGTATGAATTGCAGCAGATTTCTGCTTTATTCTGAAGTCGAGGTGACCAAGACACCAGGGAAAAGATTCAGAAAGGATTTCAACCGACATAGTTTTCATTTGTAACAGGAAAAAAAAAAATAAAAAGGATTACATTAAAATAAAAAGATGCCTTTCTTTACACACCCAATCTTTCAACAGTTCATTTCAGTTATTTATATAATGAGAGACAACAGTTCCAACAGAGAGGGCAATGTACTATGAATTTTCCACTTCTGTATATATACCCCCTGTGGTAAAATTCATAGCAATGACAAAGAAGCTACTAAAAAAGAACAAGTTTGGGGTTTCATTTTTTTATATATATATGCATTCAAAATACCATTTATAATTGAAATCCCTTTGAACCTTATTAAGAAATTCCAGCATACACTTTTGCTTCAGTTTCCCATTTACGTCAGCCAAAAAGAATACTTTAGAAGCAACAACCTTATGCACGTAAATGTCCATGGGTATATGCACATGAAAGCCCTTGGTCTGCAGGAATATAACCAATGGACAATATGGTTGCAAAATGAGCTGTAAGAGTGCCTTTCAAAATGCAACAGCAGCTGAATGTGTTCTTACTAATTTGAAATTAGATTTCAGAATGAGAAGGTCTTTTGAAACTGTATTGGTTACACAGAGATAACATGTGGCTTGCGGTAAAGGACATGGAAGCCCCAAAGATCCCTTTATTCTTTTCCTTTTCACATAGAAGAGGCTCCTTTTTCCCCCAACCCAAAGCCATTTCCTCCCTCTATTTCTATCTACAAGCAAAAAGTGCACTCATTTAAAGCACATTCCTTCATTAAGTGCATATTAAAAAACACACATCAGAATTATATTGTGCATAATGCAGTTCCTATCACATTGTAAAGTACCAGCAACAAGGAATACTGCCATCAATGCAATCTTATTTTAATTAAGCAAATATTGCTTGAGACGGTGCTTGGATTTTCTTCATTTTTCTATTACATGATCCATTGGACTTTATTTTCTTCTGATTGTGGAAACAACTGAACATCACACATGTAAGTTCTAGTTGCTTGCTCCATCATTTGCTTTTAATAGGTTTCAATAGCAAAGGGAAAATTAAACCAGGGAAATCTTGTAACAGAAAATGAAGAATACCTGATCATGTGCACACAGCAAGTACTGAGGGAGGGTAGCTCATTTTAAGCTATGCCTGTAGGATATTTTCAGCATTTCAGTTCCTAGGCATACAGCTTACCATTTACTCATATTTTGTGGAGACTTTTGACACAAAATTCTGACTGCTCACAAGATGAGGCATTGATGCACGCTTATCCAAAAAGAGACAAGATTGGATTTGCATTCTGTCCAGCAGATGAAAACAGACATAGTCTTCAGCACTTAAATTCCAGCTGCAGCCAAAATGATGCTTCTGACATGCTGGCTGTCACTGTCCTGAAGATGTCTGGGTCTACCTTGTCTGACACAAAATGCAGCTCATGAACTGGTCATTGTCACGTGCCACAGGGTGCTTCTGTTTTGGCTGGGCTAAGTGATTGTGCACTTTGTTTCTGCTGAACCTCAGTGAAATCCAGGAGCTGAGAGTACTTCTGCCAAAGGGAAGGGATTAACTCCTTCCATTCATCATTGCCTGTGCCTTCTAGAATGATGGGACAAGGCACAGCACACAACCCAGCAACTGACATTGAGAGCACGCATGCAGGGTAACAATGTTTGCGTAGGAGAGGGACAGTTGCTCAACAATTTTCCAACAGGCTCAATCTCCCTGTGAAAGTTGTTCCACATTGCTCAAAAAGAGTTTAAGATCCACCAAAATGTAGAGGAAGCAAATATCTACAGTTTCAATGGGGCATTCAGCTGAGAAGATGCCTTTGATTAGTGAGGACTCTCAGGATTGCTACTGTATTTTGTGCAGTAACTGCAGAAATAAACAAACATACAAAACGAATCAAAATGCTACTACCAATGAACAACTCCTGCTATCCTCTGGGCTTTTCTTTAATAAGGCATGGATATAAGGTACCTTCCCCTGTGATGATGTTCTGGGTGGCAGATAGAGCTTCTGCCCTGTAGCCTTTAGTAAGGGCCTAAAGCATTGGCTGACTCAACTGAGGCAGCAGATTGCAAAATTGGCTGATTATAGGTGACTTGCTGCTCCTCAGTCAGTCTAGAATAGATGCTATTAACAATGAAAGGAGGATAGGTGCACAGGTCTCTGCTCCAAGGCAGAGAAGTTCTTGTAAATTGGGTGTTGCAAAGGTCACATTTAGCTTTTGTTTTGTTGCTACAAACCCGGGGTCTCTCTGGTAGGAAAAAACTACCTTAAAAGTGGTCACAAGAGAAATTTAAGCTGACTGTGAGTAGTTGTAACAGCATAAAGAAGCCTGACTCTAAATAAGAGCCAGGCACAAGGGGAAGATACATACAAAAGCTCTGCAGGTAATGAAGGGATTGTTTGTTTCCACCACAGCAGCTGGAGATGAACTACCAGCATTCGATCGCTTTTAGGGCAAAGACAGTCTAGTTAATCTGAGCTGCCCTCAGCCCACATTCCAGATGGAGGTATCATGCTCTAGGAAATAGAGATGTTCTGTGGAGGAGAAAATAATTCAGCTACAGATTGACCTGTCTCCATAACATCAACTGCATACTGATTTTTATCTCTAAAATTGTCAGCATTTTAAGATCTACTCAGAATCATTAAATGAAAATCATTTGGGCTTGTGGCTGAAAGGAACAGGGTCCTACCTGCTTCATGCATAGGGAACACTAGGCTGTCAGCTGCTGGCAAATGTCTCACACAAGAGGTCATAATGTCAACATGACAGAGCTGAAGATAGTCCTTGGTCCAGAAAAACATGCTTTAAACTAACTTAATTCATCTTAAAAGACAGAAAAGAGTTTGTGCTAAAGCAGCTTGCTACCTTACATCTCAGATTGCCAATGTCTCTTTGAAGCCTCTGTGCAGAGGCTGCGTTTCAGTGCTGCTGACTCAGAGAAACAGCTCATGGATAAGCAACCTCATTCTGAAAACATTTTTGGCCACCCTACTGGTGTTCAGGATATTAGTCTGAACCCCACAGAGACCTTCTAGGGTGACCTAGACATCCAAATGCCACGCTGCAACTTGGCTTTGGAGTAGCGCAATATCCTGAGATCAAGGGGTCACAGTGCATGTTTTGTGATTTCTCACCCTGTCCTCAGATGTTGCAAGAACTCCCACCATCAGGCACATGTCTCCAGGGGCTATTCAAGGACCATCTATGCAGACAGTTTCCTTGCAGAACTACTATGGTTTGCAAACTGGGAGAGCTTGCTCCTTTATTTTCCTGAGTAGGGAATTATTCAGGCACATTACAGCATCTGTGCAAGAAAAGAAAATGTTCAGAGCATACATGCACCTTTCCTCTGTCACCAGTGGGCATGAACCCAGGACCCACTCTTTCTTTTAATCACACATGACCACCAGCTGCTTCCCAAATGCTGCTTTTAAAAGCAGCTTGTGGATGCTGGAAATACAGGGTAAGCAGCGCAGCCAGATTTCCTGAGAGGGTTGTGACTGCCTAGAGCACCTAAGGGTGAAGAAAGACTTCAGCTGAGTTCTCTCTCTTCTGCCCCCCTCCTCTGTTGCAGCTGTAGCAGTATCCTGCCTCCTGCTCTGTTGCTATGCCAGCTTCAGTCAGAGGTTATCCATATGGTAATACACAGCTAGTGATGGATAGGTACGCTACTTTTATGGCATAACACAGAATAAATGAGCAAGATAAACCGAGGCTGAACACAAGTTTCTGAAAGACTGTGGGATCTTCCTGGAACAGCATAGAAATTGCTGCTTGACAAGATGACCTCTGCCACATCTGCTTGCTTTCCATGGGCATGGATTCACTGGCTAGAGTTCACTGACAACACCAGCACATCCACTCAACCTGGAAGAAGAACATGTGTGTGTGCAAGTTCCTGTGTCCTGGGGTTTTTGGTTTCCAACTTAATTACAATACATTGGGATGTTCTTCTCATATCCTGTCCCCTATCTTGATGCAACAGTCACTCCTACTGACCTCTGTGGGTCTCTGGCCACATCCTGAGTTGCATGAGAATTAGGGCTCTGCCTTGCAGTCTCAGGAGGCTGTGGTGGCTGTGATGTAAGGACTTTTCTCATAGAAGATGCCCTAGGAATGCTGGTGTCTCTACTAGACATTACTGTCCCAGTGGCAGAAGCAGTTCATCTTTCCCAGAGCGCAAGTAGTTCAAAACCCCAAATGGACATAAACCACTGCTGATTTCAGTTTGTTCTCAGATTTTCAGCAGCAAACTGCAGCAGGTGAGGAGCAGAGGCACTGTCCATTCTGCTGACCTAGCCAGCATGCAGTAACTCTTGGCAGATGGGCACTGCAGCACCTTAAGCTCCCCACCAGCATGAATCCTAGCCCCGTGATAGCGGCAGACACACAGTGAAATCATGGAAGTTTTTAATTGAAAACTGCCAAAGTAATATGTGTAATACAAAGACCAGAAGTGCCCAATGCCTGATTTTTCGACCTCAAGCTTTCAGTTGACCCACAAACACACAATGGCTCAGGCCACTCAGATAACAGGACATTCTCTCTTCTGAACTCTGGTAGACCAGCAGATTCCCAGAATTTACTGCTGTATGTGTTTTGTCTTGTTTCTACGTGTCCCATTGTTCCTCCTGTTTTGCTTGTCCTTTTGCATTCCTTTATCCAGAACCATTTCTACAGTTTCCTGTACATGCTGGTGTCCAGGACAGCCTAACAGAGCCTGATTGGCCCATGGTCAACCCTTCATAATAAAAATTAACATAGTATTTTCTGGTATAAGTCATAGACAGTGAAGAATAATGTTCTTCTTTTTCTCTCTCTCATAGGAAGAAATCTGAGCAGACTTTGGTAATCCTGCCATAATGCTGTGTGTTACTTCAGAGACCTTCAGAGGCCACTGAGTTACAAATAGTTACCAATTTGTGAGACTTGAGCAAGCTTTATGTAGCAGTTTGGCATGCAGAATTACTGCGATCAGCACTAATTTCACCTATAAGCAGGTGCTAGTTCCCATTCTTGAGGGATTTCTTTGGTGGGAGGAAGTATATTAAAAATAGACACTCTTAGTTTTGCAATTATCTCAGAAATCAAGTTAAAATGCAGTTTTAAGGGTAACTCTTTGCTGACAGTAGATTCTGTTTTTAAGCAGCGTGATATGGTATCATTCTCAGAGGTAACAGAGATTTTGGAATTAAAAACTCCTTCGTTGTGTACCTTCCCAAATCCTCCTTTCCACTTCCTTGTCCTTCCTACACTGTAGGATGATTTTTCCAGTAGATTGCAATCTTTAATAATCAGATAATACACTTTGGTGGCAAAAAGCTTCAGCACCACAAAATTCATATAGAACCTTCATGGTATGAAGATGTGTCAATCATCTCCTTTAAAAAAAGATTTAACTTTGCTCCAAACAAAGCATGCTTAGCTTGGAATTTCTAATTATTTTAGTATTAATTGGAAATTAATACTAAAATAAGAGAAAGAAACCTCTGCCCCCACTCCCACTTCCCCCACCAAAGAATGTTGTTTTACTTAAAAGCTGCTATTACCTAGGGAGGGAAAGTGGTGTTTTATCCCTCATTGCACAAAGACTACAGAGACATCTTGGTACGAGATGCTCTGTCTCCAACACTTTTGCATGGGAAATCAGTAGACCTTTTTTCATCAATTCCCTCTTGAGAGGCACTCCTGTGGTTTTTAGGAAAGGTGTTGAGGTGACTCCAGCCTTTAAAAAGCAACTTTGCTAAGTTCAATGCAGTAAGGGGAGGTGGGAAGGAAACTTGCCTTCTGGACATTTAGTCAGCAACAGCAATACTGTGAGATGAAAAAGCCAGACACCAGTCATTATGGCTTAACATTATTCAAAGAGTGAAATAAAGCTGGAGAGTTGGCCAAGAAGTGAAGTCATGCTGAACAGCATAAGGTCACCTTCTAAATGAAAGCCTTATATGACACCATTGCTGGTACATCCCATCTGGATGGAGTGGTTCTCCACCTCACCATCCTATCAGAGGTGGATTTTCTCAAGCCACATGAAGGTTAGGTATTAAAAAGTCTTCTACACACAACGAACAAGACTAAGCTGGCCCATGAGCGTTAACATGACAGAGCTTTTTGGACAAAGGTTTCCAGAATTTGTCTTACTTTTGGGAATAGCTAAACTGTGTCAGCTAAAATTGTGTCCCTCCTTTCTCTAAACAAGTAGATACAAAAAAGTTAGTCTGAAGCATCTTCGCAGTATGGAAAAATCTCATCCTAATATGGATGCGCCTAAATAAAAAGTCTATCAACCAAGAATGATCTAGTATCTTGTCTCCCCTATAACTAGGGTGAACATTCAACATAGAAACATCTCATACCCCTTTTTTTCTCAGTTTCTTCTGTCCTTTGGCCAACCTGTGGTTCAGGGTGGGCACAGTGTAGTTGCAGGGTTTGAGGTTCACTAGCCAAAACTGTTCCTATAACTGACGCAGTGCCATCTGGCCCTGCTGTTCATGTCCATTCATATTTTTGGCTTTGGCTGGTGGCTGAGCAGAAAGTGCCTCTCACTAACAGAGTCAGCCCAGTGCCACTTTCTACCTCAGTTCCATCCAGGATCACAGATCATTACCAAAGAGCAAAACCAGCAGGAATCCAGGATTTTATTCGCTATTATGATTAGTTAAGCTACTAAACCAATTTTAATTTTGCAGGTCTTTCTGATAACCTCCCAACATAACAGGAAAGAAAGCTTTTGACAAAAAAGATCTTTCCTGTAGTTGTCTTGCTCGCTGCTCACCAGCTGTTGGAGGCAAAGAAATCTGTAGCTCTGTAGCTTCAGGCCACATGGCTTAGCTCAGCAGTCAGTTTCCCAGGACACAATTTTAGGGATTACTAGCTAACTACTCGTTGCTATTATCTGTCACTAGACGTTAATGCGGGGCAAAACTTATACATTAGAGTTTTTTGGAGGTTGTTAATGATGTAATGGTAAGGGAGGGAAAACTTTTGATAGCACAGTAAATGAAGAGAGAGAAATGAAGCCAAAATGTAAACCAAAAATAAATCTTACAAACCAATAAAATCAAGTAGAACAAAAATCACGTTAAGTGGCTTTATATTTGCATTCACCTTCAAGGTCTCATTTATGCAGTTATTGTTTCTAATATCATATTGATCCTTTTGCAAAGGAAAAACAGTACTGTTTGGTTCTTTTTTTTTAAGAAAGTAAAAGATAAAAAATAATGTTCTTGTAAACAGGGATGGCTGGAATATTTCAAAGATATTTTATTGTCCTGAATGTTGGAGCTCAACTATTTACCAGTAATGGCTCAGATACTAAAACTCACACTGCTCATCTATGTCACTTATGAGAAGGAATTGGTTTACAGAAAATTAATTTCCTTTGCCTTGGAGGTGTTTCATGCATTGTATAGGCATTTGCAGACATGAGAGGTGGACAAGATTTCTGGAAGCCCTGGGTTCCTAAAGAAACTGATAATGCATTCAGAAGGATTTTCTGAAGTCCCTGAATAGCTTGTAATCTATTTCTGAGGGTTTCAGCTCACTGTGATACCTCTGTAGGCACAACCAGGTATATATTTGAAACTCAAATATCTTGGAAAATATACTGCAACTACCTCTCCCTGTTTGTGACGCTGAGTGTTTTATAATTTATTTGCATTTTGGAAATCCTTAGCATACATTTGAAGTAAATTTATTTCTCCAGGCTCCAGGGATGAGATAAGTGCTTTTATGAGAAACTGTAAGAAGTCCTGGGAGATCTATCTCAAACAGACCGTGCTGATTAACTTTTTACAAAGGCAAATGGTAGCAGTTTGTGGTTTCAGGCCTGGGGCACCTCCTGAGATACAAGAAGTTTGTGTCCAACCATTGTGCAGTGCTTGCCACTGATTTCACAAGGTCTGCATGTATTTTACAGTTTTTAACAAAGGTAAACTATGCCTATATCAAACATTTATGCTATTCCAGCAAGTTATAATGCAAGTCAGTCTGTCAGTCATGCCCCCACACAGATTTATTATATCTTTTGATTGCCAGGTGCAAGTGAATTGAAAACAAAGGCTCCTAAAATGGTTTTCTTGCTCTTCTTGTAAGTAATCAATTACTCCTAAATTACTTAATAAAGGTATGATTTTATGATGTCTCTTTCATATCCTACCTCTCTGCTCTGTCCAAATGCTCAAAATATACATCTTCCTTATAAATCCCTCTTCTTGCAAGCCGCACAAAATGATTTTCAGCCAGCAGCTGAGACTGCTTCCAGCACAGAGTAATCATGATCCAACAGTGGGCTTTGATAGTCAGCTCTGACCCAGGCAGTCCCAGCAGTCGCTGTGTGCATGGGAATTGCTGAGTATCAGATGGGGCTGTGATGAACTCCATCATGGTCAGCATGCTCAACAGTCCCTGCCGGTAACAGGAACTGCAGTGCTGTGCTGGCAATGAAATGTTGGTACTCTGGTTAGGCATGAACAGCACATACTTGATGGAAGATAATTGGTGAAATAGTCATAAATCAACATGTCAGTAATGGACAGATCAAAACCTTAACTTCATATTGTTAGGATGTGACCTCTCCTGCAAACAAAGTCGTAGGTTAAATGGACCAATTCTGCTCAGTATCTGGGTATAACTCAACATAGATATAGAGGATGTCATTTGTCTGTCAGTTTAAGCTGATCTAAGATTGTATTGCTGCTGAAAATGATGTCTTATTCCCTCTTGAAACTTATAGTTTCAGGTCTTTTTACCTGCTCACAGTAATGCAAATAAAAGGGCAGGCAGACATAAGGCAGGGGGATGGATGGATGACCCTTTCTGACAGGGGTTCAAATGCAGAGCAGTAGCCTGGTGAAGGGGCAGCCTAGAAGGAACAGAAGTCCTCTGCTATCTGCAGGGCAAAGGAAATAAATACACAGAGAAGAGTCATACTGAAAGCTTTCTGACTGGTTACAGCACAAAGTAGGGGATGCACTACAGGAGAAGCACAAATCTCCTCTGAGCAGTGAGCACTCCTGCATTGTCTAGAGGATGCAGAGTTTGTGTTGGCAAAGCAGAAGAGGTGCAACAGCAGCAGATCGGTGCTGAACTTGACTGCTGTCAATAACTAAGAGGTGGCTAACCTCGATGTCTGAAAATCAACCATCTTTTTGTGGGTTTGCCTTTGAAAATAAGCTACACTTAGGAAATGTGGTGCTAAATTACTCAATAAATTATTCAATACAAAGGAAATTAAGATATCTCCTTCCCAAGTGCTAATCCAGGAACACGTCCAATTTTTGTCTTCCTTCTACTGCACAGCTTCAGAGCAGAGCCATGTCTTTCCACTTCCTCGGTGCTCTGCCTTAGAATCATAGAATCATAGAATAGTTAGGGTTGGAAAGGACCTTAAGATCATCTAGTTCCAACCCCTCTGCCATGCCCAGGGACACCTCCCACTAAACCATGCCACCCAAGGCTCTGTCCAACCTGGCCTTGAACACCACCAGCAATGGAGCATTCACAACTTCCCGGGGCAACCCATTCCAGTGCCTCACCACCCTCACAGTAAAGAATTTCTTCCTCATATCCAATCTAAACTTCCCCTGTTTAAGTTTGAACCCATTACCCCTTGTCCTCTCACTACAGTCCCTCATGAGGAGTCCCTCCCCAGCATCCCTATAGGCCCTTGAGAAATTGGAAGGCTGCTATGAGGTCTCCACACAGCCTTCTCTTCTGCAGGCTGAACAGCCCCAACTTTCTCGTCCTTCTGTCTTTCTTGTTCTGTATCTACCTAACATCCACACCCCCAGGGTGAAGCATCTGTTGCCAAAGGGCCACTCAGAGCAAGCACGGGAACCATGAGCCCCTGCCTCACAAGGCACATGCAGATGGGCCCATGAGAACTGCCTGCAGCACCTTTCCCTTCACCCAGAGCATATCTGGGCAAGGTAATTTAGGAGGTGAACTACTGTTCTGTGATCGCAGAACAAATGCCGGTGCAGGGCAATTTCATGCGATGATGTAACTCAATGGAGTGGAGGGCTGCCTGGGCTACGTGGGGTTTCACATAACCACAGGGACAGCCCATGTCTGCCTAAGACTGCCTTTGAGAGGAGTAAATTCCACAGCACCAGCTGAAAGGCTTCAGTGCCTTTGACACTAAGTTTGAACTTTTCACTGGCAACACATCCAAGCTTTAGCAGAACACAGGCTTTTTTAACCCTGTCCTCATGAAGAGATTGGGTGTTGAAGACACCACCACAGGCATTTAGACTTTCTCCTTGAGAAAAAATTGTCAGCAAATATCCATGTTCTAGAGAGGTTTCATGGGGACTAAAACAGCAGCTCAAGTGCTCATCATGCATCAACACACGGTGGTGTTGTAGCAGTTGTTAAGCTTTCTGTTACCTTGTTCTCACTTGGACTTCAAGAGCTTGCTAAGGTTGCTTGTAGTACAGCTTCAACGAGAAATAAAAAAAAACAGGAACACAGCTGCAGTTGCATAGAAATGTTGAAAGCCACATCAGCAATGCAGTCTCAGATGTTGTTCCTCAATCCGAGGTGTTCAGTTTCTCATTCTGCAAACAGTAATTTTCCTATTCCTTGCTGCTGCAACCAGTGCCTTGTTCATAGTTCGTTATTCAGTTACTGCTCAGTCTTTAGGAAAGGGTGTTTATGAGATAATCCATCTTTCTTCATATGCATCATAAAAATAAATTAATAACTATATTAATAAAGCACCTACAGTATTTTAAGTTCTTTTCTTTATTGTTAGTGTAAATCATGAATCCCCCTCAGCCCAAATTATACCACACAGCACAATTCTTACCCACAACTCAGACCTTTCAACTATTTTTTTGTTTCAGTTTATAGCAACTTACCTTCTCCACTTACTAGTATACCCCCAGCTCTTATACTGACTAAAATCACAATTTAGGAACAAAACATGCATTAAGGTTTTTGGAAATCACATCGTTACTTCAAAATTTAAGCAAAGCATTTACAAAGTTATGCATATGAAGACACCAGGATTGTGCAATTATTCCTCCTCAACCTCCAGACTCCCATAGGTGCATTCCATCACAGCTGGAATTGCTTTCACTATGACTTCTTGGCAAGTATTGTAAATGATGACTACAGAAATCCTGTGACATTCAGAACTTCAGCATAATGAAAATTAATCTTCATTTTAGGAACATGGAAGCAAGCAAATGTGAATGTTAATGTAATTAAAAACTTGCCAGTTTGGGAATGCTGGGCATGAGTCTTGAACTTCTGACTAATGTCAGTTCTTCACAGCTGTGATGAATGTGCATACAGAGAAGAGAGTTGTGCTAAATTCTAAAATGCAAACATGTATCATGATCCCTCTGTGTAGTTTGGTGCAATTCTGATTGAAGCTACCAAAACCACTTCTATATCATAGTTAGGATATTTTACCTGCCTTTGTTTCTAACATGGTCCATGACTGCTAGTCCGAATGCTAGAGCTGAGGGCAAGCCATAAAAATATGGAAAAGTATTCAGTTCTTCCCATTGTTCTTTATTTTGATTCTCTACCTCAGAAGGGCATTTCCTCTTCCCTATTTTATTTGCCCATGGCCAGCAGGCAAACTATTGAAGCAAAAGAAGACATTTCACACATATCAACCTAATTTCAAGAATTATACTTCTGGTAAAAAATCTATTAGTGTAAGACTGTAATGACTAATCTTATGCAACTGGGTTAGACAAACTCAAAGGAGAACAAAACATTTTCTGCTTGTCCACCAGTATTCCTGATTTGACACAAGAAGACAGCACATGACTGTCGCAGGATGTGAGGTATTCAACCATCGAAATACATGGAAACATACAATGTCTGGGACCAAAATTTATTTCCAGGGTAAGGTTTTCACAGTCAATTATTGCATACCCAATATACCGAACCCAGCCTTGGACTGTCATCTACATTGCTAACTTCATTTTAACTCAGACAGAAATTAATTCACTGGTAGCTGAAGACAACCAACATTCAGTTCCTAAGAAAGTTCAAAAACAAACAATCTGCTGTTCTCTTTCAGGATGAAAGGCATGCTGTCCTTGGGGTTAAATGGGGCTAGCCTGAATATTCCCTTCCTTTCTCCCAGCCCAACCTGGTAAGACTGTGGAGAGCAGGCTTGGTTAAAGCCCAAAGTGGCAATGCCACATCTAGATGTGCAGGAGGGCCACAGATTCAGTAGGTGGTGAATTTATGTTGCATTTCTCTGACATACTTGCCTTATAAGCAGTACTACTCTAGTACTCCCTCCCAATCACAGCTTCTCCCCTTGAGCTTCAGCAGAGAAAAAAAAGTGAGCAAATCCTGCTCCATGAGACTGAAATTATGATGCAACTTCCCCCAGCCAAGAAAGAGCAAGGAGGGCTGTGAACATCAGGCTCAGCCTCATTTTTCTCTTCCTTTCTTTATGTCAGGGAAGATGTCAGTCAAGCAGAGAAATACTTGCTGACAGGTAGCCTTGGGCAACTGTAGGGTGCTCGCATCCTGTGGGGTCTTTTCTTTCCAAGAAGCTTTGGCACTGGTTCTGCCCCTCAAACGTCTTGGTCCACCTCTGTAAGGGAAGGGCGTGCAAATGTCACTTCTCCAGCAAGGAGGCAGAGAGAAGAGTCAGTAAGAGATTGCTCTCACCAGTCTCTTGAGGCCAGCCTTGAGGACAGGAGAGAGAGGACTGAGGACAGCCTAACCAATGTTACTGTCTGTTCCACTCACTGAACAGGAACCAACATATTGCAGTGGGATGTGTTAAAATGAAAACACCCTTCATCTATTCTTCTAATGGGGTATGTTGTGGGATCCCTCATTCTGCCTCTGCTTTTCCTTTCCCAGGAAAATGCAGGAACAGGCTTCACCAATGCAAAGGCCATGTAAGGCAGTTTACCCCTTGCTTAATGAGGTAAACCTTACCTTTAATGCGTTTCAGCGCATCTTCGCAGAAGGTTTACATATGTTTAGCTTGATCTTCTTTTCCTCAGTTCATTAAACCAATAACGAAGATAAAGCTCAAGGACTAGGACTGTTAGTGAGCCGGACATGGCTAAAGTGAAACAACCATTAAAACCCAAACTAACTGCTTCAGCTAAGATTTCTGGTTGTAGAAGAATTAATTTAAGCATTTCGCTGCACTGCCAAGGTCTTTTTCTTTCCATGTATGTAATAGAAATTAATCTATTAATCTTCTATGTGCATATCTCCAGAAAGAAATGAACAGGAACATTTTAACTTTCAATAAGCATTTCTGGTGGATGAATATAGTTAAGTACCATCATATAAAATATCTGTGATAGCTTAAGGGTGCAGAGTGAAGCTACGTGAATAAATAAAACAGTAAGTGAATGAATCATAAAAACTTACATCTAAACCACAGAAGTCTTCTTTAAAATGATATATCAGGATTAACCTAAGCATGTGCACATATTTGTTGTGGGATACTATTCCATGAAGCAAAAAAAATGCAGGTAATCAAAGAATCATGGCAAAATAATTATAGAAATTAATTTATAAACATATGTATGTTGGTCCATTTACTGTTACAGCAACTGAAACTGGTGGGGCAGGAACATCAGGAGCCACTGTGTGCAGGGTACAGGAAAGATTTTGACAAGAAAGAGGGATGCAGGGAGAAATGGTCTGGAGGAACAAAAGCCCAGGACAGAAAAAATGACAGAGATGAGAAAGACATTGCTGCTGGACAGGAACATCAGGAGGTAGACAGGACTTGAGAACAGATGGCACTGAGACAACACAAGAGTGGGGCAAATCATGGGGATCAGATGAAGATTGGATGGGATTCGCCAAGCAAATACATGGATCAAAGACAAATGATAAGGCTTTAAAACATTTCTGTAGATAAGTCCTGTGAAAAGAAAATGTGTTATAAGGTGGTGCTGAAGCAAAAAAAGGAAGAAATCATATCCACAAATGTGAATTTATTTAGGTTTCACAGCACATATCTAGAAAGGGTGGGGTTAATTTGCCATTTCTATTGAGCACTTGGATTAATTAACTTCTTTTTATCTCTTTAAAGTATTTTGATGCTTAGTATTTATCCTCTGCACCCTCCCACAAACACATGTATCTACAGCACAAAGACACAAACTGCTGAAAGATAAAAAGTACTAGCTGAAAGATTGTTGATGAATTCCTCAGAGCTTTGGGAAGCAGCGAGTAACAACCACCAAAACAAATACCATCAGCAAAGGAGTATTTTTAAACTAACTTGTTCACTGAAGACTTTTCCCAGTCTTATTTACTATAAAACACGCTATGCAGTGGCTTGCCTGGATTTTGAAGGGGAATGTCCTGGAAGCTAAATCATAACAAAAATTGTAATAAAAGAGATGAAAAATGAACAAAAGGACCATATTAAAACTTGCTTATTACAATTTAGTACCCTCAGGAAATTTTTTTACTGCACATTTCTTCTTTTCTGTGGCTAGACCTACACTTCATTTTTTTCCTTTCTGTCAAATCTATTTCACTCAGTCTTTGTCGCTTAAACGCTTTCTCAGAGGAAGCAATTTTATTTCTTTGTTGTCTCATCATCTGCTCCTAGTCAAGTAGAGGTTTTACCTGTGACAATATAAATCCAAAAGTTCTTGAAGATTGTTTCACAAGATGTATGGAAGCTCTAGATTTCATTAAGTGTTTATTTATCCTACTGAATAGATGTACTATTTCAACAGGGTGAGAATAAAATTCACACATACACAAATCAGTAAAAGGTCCACTAACAATATTTTGATCATTAATAATGAATTTGTAACGGACTACTCAACATAACTATTTGACTTCTTTTTTATAATATGGATTACTTTGATTTATAAGTCTATGGAATTTATTGAATCAACTAGAGAGTAATATTTCTATAAACAAAGAAGATACCTATTATTGAGCTGAGCAACAAATCAAAAGCTCTTGTTCAAGTTCTAACAGTGCAGGAAATGTATATCCTGCATAAAGAAATTTTACACCTAAAGGCATACACAGCAAAGGAAAGCAAAATTTCCTCTTCTTAAAAAGAAAAAATGCTAGTTCCTGATTGGAATACACACACATACCTATTATGAGCAGTAGTGAGAAATGCCACAGTTAAATATTTAATGATCCTATGATCAAAATGTTTTTATAGATCCTGCAAGTGGCATTAATTTTTCATTCATTACTTTTTTATCTACTTTTTTCTTTTTTTTAAATACTACTGGATGACAATGTCTACCTGTCTGCTATATGTACTTGGGTATACCTTTGATGACCAATAGGGATCAGAAGTGTGGTACATGAGAGACTTTGGTACTAGAAATGGAAGCAATGTTCCACCAAATTATCCTCAAGTGCAGAGGAAACTTTAACACTCTCATCTGCTCATGACCTGTCAGAACAAATAATCTACATGTGATGGGATATGATGGGAAAGGAAGAGAAAATAAACCAGACATAAGAACATCTTTTTTTCCTAGTTTTTGGTGATGGATGTTCCTTTGCAAACTTATCTTCCATCAAGACCCTCCATGCGAAAATGTCTTCACTGGAAGTGTTCCCTACTCCAGTGGACAATATGGCCAGGAAAAGGAGTGGAAATGTTGCACGTCCTGTCAGCCCACAGCAAGATTCAGGCTTCCTTAGATGAAGTATTCTTCTTAACATACTTCCAAGAGCTATATTTTTTCTAAGTAAGTTTACTATTATTTGAAGAGAAAATACTAGATCTACTTACCTTCAGTCAGATAGATCACCTGTGGAATTCTGCACCTCTGACTTGACAAACACTGACTCATTCAACCTTGCAGTAATATCCCCTGAAACAAGATCTCCGCAGAAATCATAATGAACTTGGAATACAGTGCTATGCTCCTCCTAAATACCATTAAAGCCAAGGTCTGTGCATCTCATCTCGGCAAATCCTCAGCAGCAAACTTTAGGTCTGAACTGTGGAAATGGTCTAAAGATAAGCTCTCAGTTTGGTATCCTCTCCACTGCTACTTATTCCCTGAGGAGAAAGTTCTTTGTCTCACAGTTACCTCCGGTTTAGTTTCTGTAGCAGGCAAGTGTATATTTATGCCCAGTGCAAGCTATTTGCAGATGGACTGCAGGAGGAGCAGGAGAATTATCCCACACTGCCCCTTCATGTACAGGATGTGGCAAATCACATCTAAAGCTACAACTACAGCATAGAAAACACCGAACCCATGATGAAGAGCACTTGATGTTTCCAGAGAGTTGAGGGAAAAAAACCCACAGCTCCCAAGACCATGCACGCTATTGCTGAGCATACACGCAGAAATAGGGCATCAGACAGAGAAGGGGACTATGTGGTGCAGCATGCAGTTTGCACCAAACGCAGGTGTCTGAAACAAATTGCTCTGGAGGACTCACATCCATCTCTCTCTAGATAAAATTTGATGGAGAACTTGTATTTCCCACAAGGATGGTACTTGGGGGGAAATATGGATGTACTTCCATAATTTTCACAAGGATCTGACAATTATTAATAGTTAGTCTTCAGATAGCACTTTACACTTACAAATCTCAGTACTAGCTGTATTTAATTAATGATAGGTCCTTAAATACACTGGAGTTGAACTAATGAAGCTTAGAATGACTGATTATTGCAGACAGAAGAATCGTTAACCTTAATGAATCATGTTTGGGACAGTGGATGTAATAAGTATTAGAAATGTACTTGGACAGTGTATGACAGGCTGGTAAGATAAAAATTAAGTCCTCTGGCACAAGATGTTTTGTAGTCTTCCAGCTTTTGTCTATTTTCCTGGTAGATGGATAGCCATAGAGTAAGCTGAGATTGCAGCATGAGACAGTAAGAAGATACACAGTGCTTGCTCATGATGCCACAGGTGCTTGTTTTCTTCGTACACTACGAGTCCTGCCAGGACAGTTACCTGCTAATTCCTGATGGGTTTAGCAGATGCAGAAGCGAGTCTTCAAGTAACCATCAAATCACTGTTACTTTCAGGCTTTTGGAAAGGGACATAATGTACTATTACTAATTAACAGGTATCATTTTAATATCAGTAATTTCAACATAGCAGAGCCTTAATGAAAGACATGAATATAGATCTTCACCTGTTTGAGTAGATCACTGTTCTGATTTTGTGGTATGAAATTACTTGGGGTGAAAGAGTTACCTCTCCAGCCAAGCCAAGAGTGACTCTCTTTTGTGTAAAACAGTATTTCAAAAGCTTTGACCATCGGCATCCATTAGTTACAGGCACTGCATTTTCACAGAAGCCCTACAACTTACTGGCTCTATGTATTGCTTCTTGGAAATACCAAACACTATCTGAATGTAATATATTTACAACTGCATTTTGAATATCTCCAGAGTGACTGGCAGACAGATCAATTTTTTTGATACAAGTGGCTTTTTGGTATTAAATAAAAAAACTGTCTAAGCAGTCTGCATTTAAATTTTACTTTAATATACTGCTGTTAAACTTTCTGTGTCTGCTTCAGTGTTCATACTGTATGTATACATATATACTGTGTATATACATATATATATGGACGTTATTCCATGTCCAGATAAGCACCATTCATTTTCCATTACATTTTCTCATCCTTAACCCATTGATTGGAGGGAAATGGCAGGCACAGCTTCTTCAGAGGTTGCTAGCAGAGGCTGCAGCAGAGGACCAAGTCATTTGAACATTGATTATCCACCTCTGCACCCCCAGGGTGCCTGGAGGCCTCCTTCCAGCCTTGCTACTTAAGCTTATCTCCACCGTGGCAAAAGTTGGGTTTAACTGACTTATGTCACCGGCTCCAGAATTCTTGCAACAGCATGAAAGTCCCCAGAAGGCTGTAAAAAAGATTTTCCCAGCTGCACAGTTGTTATTTAGCTGTACAAAAGGCAATGGCCCACACCAGGACAGCAAGGTGCAGGTGTAACCGTACTGAATACTGAGATATCAAAACTAGATGTTATTACTAATGATATCATAAAATTTCTTGATAATAGTCTAATTTCTTACAGTGATCTGCTACATTAAAACAATATTTATTCTTTCAGTCATGTAAGGTACGTAAGACTTTGCTTCTTTATGCTCAGACCAATTAGCTTCCCTCTACAGAAGCAAATGAGAAAAGGACGCATTTCTTGCTGCAAGTATAGGTAGCTTGGTAGCTATGGTAGCAAGCTTTTGCAAGAGTGAGCCCTGTTTCGGAAATAACAGTGCACAGGTTACAAAGAGTAAAATAAACACGGATTTGTTTACTAATAACCTGCTGTGATAAACAGAAATGAAAAGGATTAGGCATTCCTTTGGGAAATGTCTCTCTTCTTCATGATAATTACACTGACAGTAGCTTATTAATGCTGTGTCAGCTTTTGTTTACAGTTTTCACAGAAAAATAAGAGAATTGATACAACTGAATATGAATGCAAATAACTTATTTGCTTCGTACATGTTTCAGTGGGTATTTAAGTAAACAAACCAAGAGACCCTCACCATTATAAGGCAAAGCAGAAGAATTAAAATTACAACAGGAAGCTGTCAAACCCTCACATTTTGTTGCTTGGGGAATTCATAACGCGTGTAGCATTTTCTCTGTGGAATCAGAAAGTGATGTTATACAGCTTACCTTCACCCTCATTTTCCTCAGTGAGGTTTGGGTTTAATATTTTGGGGATGAAGGGTTCTAGATCTGTGAGGAACCACACTTCTTGTTCTTTCGCTTGTCTGTAAAAATCATCATAAAATAATATCAATTCATCTCCTATGAGACATCTGTGTTCCAGAGCCCTGGGGAAATGCACCTAACCCCATTACCCACCACAGTAGGAGAAACCCATGCCAAGGTTGTGTTGTAACACATACACTCCTACTACCAGAGTGAGCAAGAAACATGGGGGAAACTGCTTGGGTTTTATAAATAATGCGACAGCAATCTGCTTTTTTTTAAGTGAATGAAATATTGAGGAAAGGGCTAAAGAAACAGTTTGTGTTTGAAATAGGAAAGAAACCTAATTCTTGCTCAGATCTCTGTTCTCATATAAATATAAAAGCCTGGTCTTGCTCAAGTTCATGCATAGCTGCGACAGCAGCTCCATCGGGATCCTTAAGATAGCAGTGGAAAAAGTCAGTGTGCAAGAATGTTATACCATAAAAATCACCTTTCTTTTTATTTTCTGTTTAGTCACTTAATTCTTCTTGAAGGCTCTCATCTTTATTTTCTCCCTCAAGAGTTTATTGCTTTCTCCTTCTTACCCTGCCTCACTCCAGACAGGAGAACCAGGCAGATCCTTCACTCACTAAATTAACATCGTCAAACTGAAAACACAATCTGTAATTTTATAGCATCTTGCCCTGTTTGGGACATTAATCATGCATTGTTTGTAGTGGTTAAGACTTGGTGCTTTATCATAGAACAAAGTCTAAAAATAAAAGTATCAGTAATACAAACGCACTGGCTGGCTGGGACGTGCTGCTGAAATTCATTGTTGGAGGTACAGGGAGAAGCTGCTGGGACCAAAATCCATCACCTGGCACATTTCCCCTGACTCTCCCAGCATCACAGTGAGTCAGCCGCCACTCCTTGATTGCCAAAACTACGTCAGCTGCCTGGGGTTAGTCAGAGAGAGGCCAGGGGAGATGGCTGTCCCTCCTCACATGCTATCATTAAATAGGCTGTGGCTGTGAATACAGAGTGGCACTGCAGTGGAAGGACAGCCATGTCCTCGGAAGGGTCTAGAAGCTCTGGGTGGTTTGCATGAAGGTAATCAGAGGGCTAGAGAACCTCTCTTATGGGGACAGGCTGAGAGAGTTGGGGTTGTTCAGCCTGGAGAAGAGAAGCTCAGGGGAGACCTTATAGCAGCTTCCAGGGAGCCTACAAGAAAGCTGGAAAGGGAATTTTTACAGGGGCATGTGGTGACAGGACAAGGGGGAATGTCTTTAAACTGAAAGAGATTTAGATTAGATATTAGGAAGAAATTCTTTACTGAGAGTGATGAGGCAGTGGGACAAGCTGTCTAGAAAAGCTGTGGATGCTCCATGGAATTGTTCACATGAGGCTTTGAGCAACCTGGTTTAGTGGAAGGTGGCTCTGCCCATGGCAGGCAGATTGGAATTAGGTGAGCTTTAAACTCCTTTCCAAACAAAACCATTCTATAATTCTCTGATACATAGATGATGGCCCACAGCTTCACATAGCCTGCTTGTTCCTAATTGCCACCCTCTGGCCACCTCTCTCCTGCCTCCATCACAAGGTGCCCAGCAGCTGGCCCCCCACCAGCCATTGCAGACCCAACCCAAAAGTGGCATCCCATGTCTGGGAATGGCCTGGGATCTCAGGAGCTTCACAGCTTTGTGCTGTGTTGTTTGGCATGCCAGAGTATGCCTCCATCCCAGCAGGACAGATTATCCCTGCTCAGCACCCTGATGACTCTCAGCCTGGCACCCCTTGTACTGAGAAGTGCAGGCTGATGTTTTGGAGACAAGATTAGGGAGGTACACATCCAAATCTCTGGAAATCCAATAGACTTCAGCTTTCTTAAAAGTGTTCTTTCTCTAGAAATGCCCATATTATTCTGGTGAATAATACAGCTACTTTTTAGAAAGGCTGTGAAATGCAATAGAGCAGGGTCTATGTTTGCACACATATACTAATAATGTAAAACAGATGTTCAAAACCCACCTTTTGATGTATAAATGTTTATAATGTTCCCTAGTTAAAAACAGGCAAGTTTTTCTGCTTCAGCAATTAAATGCATGTTTGGCTGCATTCCTATACATTGATAGCATCTATTGTTCCTTACATAAATAGCTGAGTTAAAGAAATAAAGAAAATCAAATAGGAAATGATTTTTCTACAGCTCATTTTTCCTCCTATTAGTTGTCACATGTAGGAAGAAGGCTTTCAAAAGACCTGTATATATTGCTGCTGCTGTGTTATGTTTACAATTTTGAGAGCTTTATTTAGTGCTTTGTTATTTTAAGCATATGCAGGCATAAAATAATAATATAGTGATAATTAATATTTACCATTTTGTAGCTGGTCTGATTTGCACCAATCCAACCGCTTAATTTTTATTTTACTCATATTTGAGTCGATATTCTGTGAAGGACTAAAGAACCTGATCTGACTGTACTTCAAGCAGCTGGGTCCAGTTCTTCTAGGCCTGAATTAGCATTTGTTATATACAGGAAATACAACATAGATTGACAACAAGTTTTCTTGCCTTAAGTTGGTATATGCATCCACAGCATACAGAATAAGGGAGAGTTAAAGGAGCAGTTAGAGAGTACACACTGGAAAGTGAAAAAATATTAATCTAGCTAAAACGTCAAAAAAATCCAAATATTTCAAAGTAGAAAACTTGACAAGTCAGGTCCCTTCAATGCTAACACAACATCGTCAATGACAACTGCGTCCTGAGTAGATTCATTAAGGGGAATGCCCATAAAAGAATATTCGTACCCTCTTTTTAGATGCAGAACAATCTGGTCATCAGGCAATAATCAACCTGACAGCAATCACTGTGGCTAGCTGAAAGGACTTTTCATAGCACTGTACGAAAGAAGCAGCCTTTTGATGCTCAGCATTTAGCCTTGCCGTTGTCAGGGTGACTGGAAAAGAACTGTGCATAGAGTGGGATAAAACAGAAAAAAAATGTCAAAACTTTTTCATGGAAAGAAAAATAATCCATTTTACAGGAAAAAAATATGGGGTTTAAGTCCTACTGATCATGCCAAAAATTACTATAACTACTTGGAATAAAATGAAGTGTTTGGTTTTATCTGGCCATGAAAGAATATAAAATATAGGGCAAAGCTGAAGTCTGACATGACGAAATGTTTACAAAATGGGTTTCTTTATTCCAGTCACCTTTAATGAGAGAGAAAAGGAAATGCCTTGAATGAAGGAAAAGGGGGAAAAATGACAGATAATTGCATTTTTGAGTGATTTATCAGCCTGCCCACTTTTCAGATCTTGTAACTCATGGTCTGAAGTGATTTTACTCTGTGACCAGCATGGGCAAGCCCTGTGTAGCAAGTTTCACAGGTATCTCATTGTAGATCAGGTGCTACTGCGGTGCTGCCACAATGCTGAGTGTCCTACCCCATTGCTGACCTAGAGCAAGATTACTCACTTGAAAAGCTGCAACAACTCTACACCTTCCTAGAAAGACATTTCCTTGACTTTAGGTACTAAACCAGAGCAAATACATTGTGTTTAAGCCCCAGCACTGTAGCACATGCATTTCAATGAATTATGTGTGTGAGTAGGCTCTTGCTTCATCCTTGAGCAGTGGTGAAGGAGAAGGGAAAGAGCCTTACATTTTCCCATTCATATTTTAGAAACCTAAGACGCAATACATCACCTAGAATTAGCTGATAAATACAAGGGTAGAACTAATCTGTATTCTAAACTCAAATGCATCTTGTACATTAAAAAAAAAGCTTTCAAAGTGAAATACCAAAACTTAGCTGTGCTAACACTGAAATCAACAAAGTAATTTAAAATTATTCTGTTTCCCTACCTCATGGTGATGAACCAACTTGCTGAATGTCTCTACCTCCAGTTTTTTTCAAAGAATTTTGGTCTTATTCCTCACCCAGGATGGACCAGTCTGTAGAACTGCTGCTTTTAAAATACAGTGTTTAATCTGTGATACAAAGCAGCTTGTGGCAAACCAGCAAAGCAAGCCATGCAGGAGCAGAACAGTTCCCTCTGCCCTGGTCCATCTCAAAACCAAGGCTGCTGAGTGAAATTCTCAAGACCTAGTTTCTTTCACTGCCCCTAATGAGGAACAAGGCAAACCAAGCTCTTCTGCAGTGGCCATGAACTGCAGGGTCACTGCTGCCAGGGTGCTAAGCTGGAGCCCACAGTGTCCGGCTCGTACAGGTGCAGAAGAGGAGGCTGGAAGGGAGCCTTGCTCCTGCTGTGCCAGGGCCTCCTGGATAGAGAGGTGCCAGTGCCACCAGTCAGCAGGAGGGCAGTATTTGTTCAGGGCTCAGCTTCTTTCTCTTGATAGGAATGACGATGGTCCCTCCCTGACCTGAAGGAGAACAGCAGAAATAAGCGTTTGTCAAGTACCAAGAACTGGAGTCATAGATGCTACACAAAGGCCCATAAGGCAAAGAACAGCTCCTTTCTCAGAACTAAGCTTACATAGCATTTGGTAAGTAGCCTATTAAACAGTAAAAGAAAAACAGAAATTGAGTGTTTACTCATAAGCTGGGTATCATCTAATTTTTGTGCCAGCCAGAGCTTTGTGAGAATGAAACTATGCAGTCATGCAACAGAGGGTTTTGTCATCGCACCTGGGGGACGATAACCCCTCACTCTCTACTGCTGTAGTTCTTTACCTGACGAGCATCACAGTCCTTTAGCACTGCCTGCTGTGTGCAACTGCTTTATATATTGCCATTTTCTGACTCAGCACAAGGCATGCAAACAATGTGGTTCACTGAAGGAATAAATACTGCAGGAAGACTTTTTCATGAAGGTGAAAGAGAAGCAAACAAGAATAGAGAAATTGTGCAGATTCATTGGGCATGTACATGTGATGATGGTCTTGCCAGGCAGCTGTCAATATTGTCATCAGATAACGTATGCTTGCTGGGGGCTGAAACCATGTCCAGTTCCTGGGGAACAGAAATGACATAATGATGGATAAGGAGGACAGCAAAACAGAGTCAAGCTCTGTCAAAACTCAGGTTACTTAAAGCACATGGTCTGTTTTCATTTTTTGGCTAAAACTCCTCACTGAAAATGTGTTATGTGATGACAGAAAGAAGGAAATTGCCATCTGCCAGTATGGCAATACAGCCAACAATATTTTCCTATCCAAGCACCAAAACTGCTTTTGGGCCATATATACTCAAGCAGCTGGCAGTCGTAGCAAAGCAACAAGCTGCTTCAGTGCTTTGGCACACAGCTAAATGAAAACAAAAGGAAAAGAAACAGTGAGAAGATATCAGCAAGCAGTTAGAAACTGGCAAGTTGTTGAGCACTGATCTGGGTCTAGACCTCAGATCATCCATAGCTCCAGGATGATTAAATCTATAGTTTGGTTTGCTTCTTGCAGGAATGCAAAATTCAGCTTCCTTCCCATGCTCAAGGTATCCAGCTAAGAGACACTTGAACCACCTGCACCTAACTGATTTAACAAGTCTTTGTGCATATGTATGTTTATGCTCCCAAGTGACTGGCATCAGTAACTGCCACAATTTGCTGCTTACCCCCTCTCCACAGCTGCAGGGCAGGAGAACTGCAGTTTGGTCCTTACAGGCAACTGAGGCATTCACTGGTCTTGCTGACATTGGTTTCTGTGAATGATCAGGAGGCTGCAGATGCCCCTGAAGTGTTGCCTGTGTATCTCCATCAGTGATGCTTGTGCAAAACATGCAGTGTGAAGACCGGTGAAGACTCTTGAGAGCAGCCCTTGCAAAGCCTAAGGGTGAGGAAAAGCCACATTGCTCCTATTGGCATAGGTGACAGACCAGCATCATTCACGTTTAAAAAACTTTTCTAATTCTGGGTCAGTGTTTATAACACAAGCCTGCCTGTCCTGCTTTTCTGATAAACATTTTAAGCAATGGGTCCGGCCTTGCTTTGATTTTTTTTTTCATGAGTGCCTTAGTGGTATTTTTTTTCCAATGTTTATGTTTTTGATAATCTCTCTGAAGTTTCCTGTTTGCTTCTGCTGCTGACATTTCATCCCAGTAGACTGGGAATGTGTGCATGTATCTGTGCTGTGTACTGATATAACCAAACTGCCTTCGAGCACAGGGTGAACAAAGCTGCTTCTTTCTCCACTTTTTAGCTTTCTAAAAATTTTTGTTTTCTTTTTTTCCTTCTCTCAGCTCCCTGAGTGATTTAATGTGAACTTCTTTGAAATAATCTAAGCTAGTTTGGGCTGAGAAAAGACAAGCTACAAAAGGCATAACCTTGAAAAAGAAAATACCACTTTTTATTTTTGTACGTGTGAGAGAGGAAAATAGGGCCAGTTTTCACGCCTTCAGAGGAAGATACCACTTGTTGCTTCTCTTATGCTTTTGCAGGTGTCATTAATGTCTGAGGATTGCCTGTCACTGATCAAGGAGAAGGACAGAGTATTAAAGAAGATGGTGGAGATATTTTGGCTTTCCATATCCTTT
The DNA here is from genome assembly GCA_028858755.1 of Ara ararauna. Lineage (NCBI taxonomy): Eukaryota > Metazoa > Chordata > Aves > Psittaciformes > Psittacidae > Ara > Ara ararauna. The sequence continues at coordinate 69,178,330 of CM054377.1, read as the reverse complement.
TGTTCACTGTATCCCATTTTCAGTATTCTGCTGCAGTGTGGCTTTTTCTAACAGATGATGAGAGACACTGTCATCTAATTCTTAGCCTAAATCCCTTCCCAAAAGTGAATAAAAACCGCTGCTATATCTGGGATTTCAAATACTATTGTGGAGAAATTACCTATTTATATAGAAGAGAAACTCTCTCACTAGGAAAAAGAGGTTTGCAGCTTACTGGAAGAGCCAGAATCATAGAAGCTTTCAAAATACTCCTTTCTCTGTCATTTGTAAGCCTCATCTGGGTCTGTGTTTCAAACATTCTTGGTATACCTCCTCCAGTTCCATGTCTGCAAAGACTCCCAGAGGCAAGTTCATTGAGGAAAGCACAGTTTGCTGATAGAACATACTGTGAAGGCGAATTAATTACTTAAACATGAGCTTCTATTGTCTTTTGAGACATTACAGACCCTCTTTGATAAGGACAGGACTATCCATCTAACAAAGAAAAGGCTAGCAAGACATAACTCAAACCTCACAGGAGATCCCCATGCTTCTGGGGGAACAGCTGAGGATCAGGTAGTTTGTAGTACCTAACAAGATGCAGAACATCTGTGTGAGGACAATGGAGCTGAGCCTTGTGGTCTGCACAATACACAGCTGCTTTGATTGTTTTTCTTTCTTTTTTTCTAGAACTCATTTCCAGCTGCAGTAGGCAATGCTTTCTGTGTTACCCCAAAGTGTGTTTGTCTCCAGTAATTTTATTTCAGAAGCCCTTCATTTTGGGCTAGGATTAGTCCCACTTAGACTTACAAATGTCTGAAAAATAAGCACCTAACTCTAAGTTGCTTGCCCTGATCCCTATAATCCATATATCCTATCGATGCTCCATGAACAATGACGCTGTCAATTGCTTAAGATCAGGAGGAAGAGTTGTTATCGGAAACTACTTGCCACTCTTCACTAACTGCAGGAGAAACACAGAGAATTTGTTGAGACTAGACCCTCACTTCAAGAAGTTTAAAATTGAATTAGAAGTAACCTCCCCACTGAGTAAAACAAATATTGCAAACAAAACCTTCTGTGCTTCACTTTCTAGTGTTTCTACAAGTTGCAATAGAAGCTTCACTCTTCAAAGGCAATGGAAGCTCTTCTCTTATGCTTTGGGAAAGTCCATAGTACTTCACTCCTTTGACTTGCTAACTTCATTATAACTGCTAATAGTAAATTTAGATATACCACTATAAAGCCTTTCAGCCCATTAGTTAAGAGGGCAAAGGGGTGGCATTCACGTCTCTACAAACACAAATATAACAATGCTGTCTGTTCAGGTTTGATTAGACCTCGAATGAGGAAGAGAAAATTGGGTCTTAGATTACTGTAACGGTATGAAGAGCTTAATTTAAAAAGCTCATATATGAAGTGAACACTTACTTTCTATTTCTTGAAATGGAAATTACTTTTAGTGAGCAACATTAATGATTGTTTATTTAAAGTTGTCATTCTGGCACGCTTCTTGTGATTTTCAGACTCTTAGGAGGTGACATAAGATATGTGAAAGGTTGGGCATCTTTTAAGCTTCTTTGGTTTTCTTTATTTACCAGCCCAGAAAGTGAAATGTCAGAAGCTCCCTAACAACATAGGAACCCATGGGCTATTTCGGAAAGAGATACAGGACTCAGACTCACAGTTGAGCTATGATGCTTTAATGAGCTTTGCTGCCATTTGTTGCAGGCCAGGGAGGCACATATAACTAGGCAAGGTGGCTTGGCTGACACACAGGCGCCATCTGAATGTGTATCTGAAAGTCTGAGCCTTCCTGGATCATGAGAAGCTGCACAAATCAGCTGGACTCCTCATCAGTTCCAAAAGTGGGGCATTCCTCCCTAACTTTACTCTTGATTGCTTAGGCATTTTAATTGAAAGGGAATTTGTGGTTATACTTGTTGATAGATCTGGCATACGAAAAACTCTTCCATCATAAAATTATGACCTTGCCACAGAACTTCAATGTTCATAGGAACCTTAGACAGTCTTTTAGGTCACCTTTAAGCTCTGAGGAAAGATCATAGAGCACTGCTGATAGACAGCTGTCTGCTAAAAGATTCTCAGGGAAAATCAGGAAATAAAAGTGTCCCAGGTAGTCATCCCAAATAATCATTGCAAACTAGGAATAGGAATTAAGATGACATGGTTATTCATAATACATCAGTTTTGAAAAGAAAGAATAAAAGTGTTTTGCCCAATGTATTCCATTTCATGCAGTAGCTAGAATTCACATCTACAGAGTATATTTTAAGAACTACCCAAACCAAATGACTTTGGCCCATCAGTTTCATCAAGGCTTTGGGTCAGCAACTAAATTTCAATTCATATTACCACCTTCCTTTTTTTTTATCCTCAAATGAGTCTACTAAAAATTTCAGTGTGAGTAATCCAGGTGCTTGCATTTGTGGTACGTGGTAGTATAGAAGGCAGCACGCGTAACAAACAGACATTCACCCGTTTGTGATTTTATCTGCACGAAAAGCCAGCAGACATCTTATGCTGCGCTTCTGTAGATCACTTTTAGTTACAGGGCATGGAAGTTTAATGTTAAACAGAGTATTCCAAAACAGGACTGGGAAAGACTCTGTGCTGGGTGAGACACCATTCACTTCAGTGAAGGTTCAGTAGTTCCACAGATGTAGATATAGAAGAAAATGTCTACAACACAGTCAGGGGTGGAAGAGCTTCGCAGTGCCAAGTTATTTGTAAGAGAGGGTATATTTATGGCATCTGCCAAGTGAATGTGGTAGGACACAACATTGAATCTGGCTTAATTAATTCAGTTACCTGCCTGGTCTAACCACCTGCTTTTAAATGTATTTGTCACTAACTTTTAATCAAAAAAGGTTTAAGCTAGGATGCAGAGGAGGAGAGGAAATCACCTTGGTGCTCACACACTGACAGATGTGCCTCACCCCTTTTTGGATTTAGTAGATAGAAACTCGATATATAAAATCCCTCTGTGTCTAATAACAAAATTAGTTCTCTTCAGGCAAATATTGATCAAAGCTTTGTCCTACTTCCTGGATGAGTACATCCCGATACTGCCCTAAACATGTCAAAAATGTGCCTGATAAAGTCATTCATGTCTGATGAAAGCCTTCTTAAAAATACACCATAAATTAAACGCCGATGGTCAGTAGCTGATTTTGGCAAGAAATTTCCACTCAAAGTACAACTATCTGCTCAACTACAAACTTTCACAATAAACTCCCTGGCCATAGAAATTGTTTCCCAGTTTTATCTGCTGCAGAAAGTCTGCAATGTTTGTCAAAGCACTTAAATGGGAGGAGATGCAAAGCAGTTAATAGCTTGTACAGGAAAACCTATTTCCAAATTTCCAGCAATAAACTCCTTCCAAAATGGTCTTCTCAGGAAAATGGCTCTGTCATTTACTTAATATAATTATCTCAGAATATTTCTTGATTTGCTATATTGATAAATGCCGTATTGGCAAGTACATCTGAAAAACTAGCACACAGAAACATGATACTTTACAGGAAGCTATTACTAATAATGAAAACCTTTCAGAGTAAAAATGAATAGCTGTATCATGTGCAAACCCTATGTCATGCGGGAACAAATGAGCCCACGAATAGCATACATAACAAGTAGATAGGTCTGCATGAAAATAATGTGTTCAATTGTAAATGTATTTTTTGTTGATTACCAATTATTTTTTACAGTAACACCAAGAAGATTAGCAACTGAATTAAAACCATCTTTCTTCCCATACATTTTTTTTTAAAACACATATAGGATCCCCTGCTATAATAGGTATTTAGACATAAAATATGGCACTGTGTCAATAAGGCTTGTACATACATCTGTGACACTATCAGTAAACACGAATATGGACCTGAAGCCACATGATAGCAGGTCCTTGCTTTTGTACCAACTAACCTTTTTTCTAGCTGTTTTGTGTTCTGTATCACTTTCTCTTCATCCCATTCCGTTCCACATGTTAGATTTCGGTAGGTCCTTCCAAATTATTCTTCCTCCCTATACAGTTCTGAGAAACCCAACTCCTCTTGGCCCACATGCAGTGGTGCTGAAAAACTATTGGTGAGTCAAGGGTAAAACATGTAGTATAGTGTAGGGAAGCAGCTGGTATCAGATGTAGGACTGGAATAAGAAAGGATCCAGTAAATTAACTTCTTAAATATTCACTTGTGTTAACCTTAGCAAGCAGCCAGACACCCACCCAGCCACTCCTTAAGAAGGGCAGGGAGAGAAAATAAGACTAAAAAGCTAGCGGGTGGAGATAACAAGGAGATTGCTTACCAGCTAGCATCACGGGCAAAGCAGACTCTACCTGGGGATAATTAACTTAATTTATTGTCAATTAAAATAGATTTGGATAGTGAGAAACACAGAAAATAAATACGAAAACAACACTTTTCCCCTACCCCCACCCCTGTTTTTTTCCTAGGCTCAGCTTCATGCCTGACTCCATGTCCCACCCCAAGCAGTGCTATGAATTTTGCTGTCCCCAGTGTGCCCATCCATGGCTAATGGGCTTGGCTGGGTCCTGCAGTGGGGCCACTGCAGGGATAGCTGCAACTGACTGTGTCCGGTACAGGGCAGCTATTGGCCTCTTCTTACTGTGTTCCTAAGACAACTTTCATCAGGTAATAGCTGCTACTGTTGGCAACACTTTGCCACCTACACCCAATGAATACTGCAATGGGTTTTACCTAATGTTTTCAGCAGCTGAAACTCAGTTTAACAAAGCGGTAAGTGAAAAGAGGTGGGCATTGTATTTCATTGCTCTAACACAGTAGCGATCTCTAGGACACACTGTATGAAGAATATCAGCTTATTCTTCCTTGCTGACCTTCACTGTAATTAATAGCCATAATGCAAAACAGCCATTCAGCAGCCTCATAACACTATTTACACAACTCAGCTGAAAAAGAGTTCAGGATCTCATCATCTGCTTTTTGATTAACCTTACTGTGTCTTTGCAATGAGACCTGTCATTACCATTATTGTTCCCTGGCACAGAACACAAAGTGCCATTTGTAAAGGTAGCTGTGTCTCAATGAAGAGAGGGTACAGCCAGAAAACAACACTACAAAGTGCTGAATTTGAGTTTATGTGCAACATTTGCAGAATCCTTTTCAGTCCTGCAACATGGAGTCCTCCTGACTCCCTTCTGACTTAGTGCTCCACCTCACAGAGCAAAACCAAATAACTACTACCTCATAAATGAAACAAAGGAGAATTTCCTGGGTTTAGGGATCTTGAAAAACGTACTCTAGCTTTCCCAGGGGAATGCCTTCAATGGTTTATATTTTTTCAAATGAACATTCTTGCACTGATTTATATTTACAGCATCTGGCCATATAGATTTTTAACATAAACTTGTATCGAGTAGGAAAACAACACCTACCATTATAAATTGGTTTGCATGGATGCAAAGCTTTCTCTCTAAGGATTTCAAGCATGTCTCATTTGCAGTCCTTACAGCTTATCCCTAGGGACATTCCCTATCTGTAACCTGGAGGACGTTGGAGGCTGGGCTGGATTAGCATTGAGACACATGGGCAAACATAGTCAGGAGTCAGGACTATGCCTGAATGATTTTGATTTACAAAACTAGGCTGGAGATATTCATCTGTCACTGGAGGAGTTAGCAGCAACCGTTCAACAGCAGCTCGTCATTGCTTTTAACATTGCCCTTTCTACGTAGGGGGTAAATACATTACATTGGATGTTGTAAGGTGAGTGCTTACAGGGGGACATATATTTTGTTTCTCTATAAGATGTAAATCTCTCCACTCTTGGATGAGCTACTGGGACAATATTACTTAATCCCAGTGAAATATGTTATTAGATTTTTTTCCCCTCCAGTTACATTCCCCTTCTCTCCGGCTCGTGTTCACAAATGCACCCATTTTCCTCCTTGCGTGGAGACTTTACTAGCCAATTTCTATGTACTTTGAGTTTCCTCTGTCTTTCTGGAATAGCTGTGTTTTCTGGTTCTTCTGGACACTTGTAAATTCCATTGTTTTACCAGGGATAGGTTGTGCCTACATTTATCTGGGTGTCCAGTAATAGGAAAAGTATTTTAGAAAGAAAGTCTGTATTCCCACTGAAACATGCAATCCTGTTCAAACAATATCATGTTTAAAAACATGCACTTTCTTTTTAAAGTATTTGGGTATTTGGAACAGGGTGCTATGGCTTTCCATTACAATCAAATGTTGCAACATGGGAGAGAAGATCTCACTTTCAGGGACAGCTCCTCCTGACTTAGGCTAAATCCATCCTGTGTAGGCAATGCAGAGGAAGTATCACCTCCAGGCTTAACTGCAGATACTCACCCTCTGGTCTTCAGGCAATGGGCCTTGCAGAAGTAAGAGAAGACTATCTCCTGCCTGCGGGATTTGTATACTGTCTTCCATTTGTGCTGTGCTACCTCTCAAATGAAGATGGCTATAAACCAAAACACAGCTGCCATTCTGCTGAAATTTTACTGATTTTATGTTCTTCTCTGTTTTATTGCTGATGCCATTAATGAGCCCTTTGCTGTGGCACTGGCATTAGAGGTATCTTTTCCTGTAGAAAAGGAGCTACGTATTTGAGGCATTTTAATTGTTCTGGCCAGGCTAAACCATGAAACTTGTTATAAAGCTTTTATGTAGATTATTACCAACAGCATTAGCATATTAATTATTCATCTGCGAATTCTTAAAATGCTAATTTACCACATACAGCTAATTAAAGAGGGCACAGCTCGGTGAGCACTTCCACCAGCTCCTTCCGTACCCTTGAGTGGATCCCACCTGTTCCCATAGACTTGTGTATGTCTAAGCGGTGTAGCAGGTCTCTGACTCTTTCCCCTTGGATTATGAGGGTTTCATTCTACTACCTGTCCCCGTCTTCCACTTCAGCAGGTTACGTACCCAGTAACTGGTCTTATTAGAGACGAAGACAAAGAACACATTAAAAACTTCAGTCTTTTCCTCAGCTTTTGTCACTATGTTTCCCCCTACATCCAAACTTTTTCCTACTTTCCCTTTCTTTTGTTAAGGTAATGTGAAGTTATATTTAGCCTTCTGGTAAAGTGCTCTGGGATCCTTCAATGAGGCTTGCTGTAAAAAGTCCAAGGCCTTGTCAGACTGGGAATTATCTAAATCATGGGGAATTGACTACAGAAGGCAAAGCTATTAAACACTCCATAACCCAGTTGTTTTAGAGGAAATACAGAGAGCAGTATTAATGAGGTTTTTTTAGAAGATAGGAGAGTGAAGAAATGAAATACTAATAATACATCTTTTGTCCCTAAAGTAAAAGAAAAAATGTGTCCAGAAAAAGCAGAATACGATTTTCTTAGAAAAAAAATTGCAAAAATTGCTAGAAAAAATCCCACATGGATGTTGCACTCTCATAATTCCTAATAGGACTTGAAAGTATGGTTTGAGAATTCTGTATTTTTCTAAATTTGCCATAATCTTTGCAAATTCATGCCAATGTTGTATATCTGATTGAAAGATCCTTAGATTTAATATCTTGAGTATATTGCTTTGTGGCATAGCTTTGTTTTGCCATAGTGTGAGGAACATTTTTTTCATTGGTCAAACACAGCTGGTTTGATGAGAGCAATGGAAAAAACAGACGTGCACGCACAGCTCCCGTAAAACTTCAGTAGGCTGGCATACACAGTTCTACCAAAAGAATAGAGAAGGAGTGAGTGAGCAGAATCATATCTGAGCTAATCTATCAAAATAACAAGAATTTATAAAAAAAACTACAACAGCGTTGTAGGTCCCAACTCCCTTATAAACTCCTTCCCAGCAGCTAAACTGTGTTGAACAAATAAAGCAAGCAGAATTCATTACTGCTTCATTACTGCTGCACCTGTTAAAGCAAATACAGTCCTATTTTAAAAAGCATGTCTACTACAGTACTTGCTCACTTTAAATCAGTGTTCACTTCCAGGTCTTCTTTTGGCTGCACTCAGTATTGTACTGACACCATAGAGTTATAACACTCCTACATAAGCTTTACAGTTCGGAGCGATGTAGAGAATCCTTATTAACAACTTACAGGCAAGATAACTGCAGTTCTTTGTATAAGCCGTTTATCTGAGTACCCTGTTCCACTCCTTATGATTGGATTTAGCCCCAAAAGTGGCTGAGTGCCTCTGTTTATCAATTCCATAATACGTTCTTAAAAAACACCCAAAAGTAATATATCTCTCCTCACATATTTAACTGCTTTTAAGATCATAGCCAAAGGACATACATTTAGTTAAAGCTGTGTGCGATCCTGCTGAAAGTCATAAACCTCCCTAGCTTAATGGTTCTGCCAGAGTACCCTTATTTAGCTTCTATAAAAGCGTAATATAAAGGCACTTATTGGGAAACAAAGTTTATATCTGGCTCTGTTCAGCTGAAGTGAGCCCTTGTCTCAGCATGGCTAAATTGCTCTCTCTGCATGTCAGCTCCTCTCTGCCTGCCGGCACAGACGTTGCTGTACTCCTTAGCACTGCTGAGGTTGTGCTGCTCCTCCTCCTCCTCTTCCTACAGCACTTGGAAGACAGGAACAGAGAGATTGTAACAGAGAAGACATACAACTGTAAATGCCTCTAATAAAAGACACAGAGCAACCAAAATCCAATTTACGCATAACACAGAATATGGGTCCTGAAGCACTTTGGAGCCCAGCTCCTTCTCTGAGTATGAAGTCTCAACAGGCAACCAGTTCCCACCTATGTCAGGGGGAGCTTAGCTTGTAAACTGGCCATTCAGGACAGCAAGGAAGCTGCATGTGGTCATATGGTTGACACACTAATAGCTAGCATTATAACTAGTATAACTACACACTGGTGTAGCCTGACAGCACATTTAGTCCCCCAGTTTTCCCTCTGGAGGTACCATATAAGGCAGCCAACACCAAACTTGCTGGCTGCACCCTGGCTTGTCCACAACACCTGAGCAAGCAGACTGTATATAAGGAACCAACTGTACCTCCGGGAAGCAAGGGGTGGTCCTGATCCTTGTTTGTTCATACCTGATACAATTTGCTTTTCTGCCTGCTCCACATGATCCAGCTTGGGGGGAAAGCAGATAATGGAGTCTGCCTTCTTGCTTTCAGAGGTCTGAACCCAAGGTCTAAAGGAAAGCTATTTCTGCAAGGCAGAGTAGAAGTGCTTCTTCCCACAACCCTCAGACCCAGAATGGGGATGTATTGCTTGAAAAATAGTCCAAGCCCTTGGAACACGTCTGTTCAGAAAATACAGACAGAGGGAGAATAGCCTCAGTATTCAAAGAATGAATTTTTTTGGCTACTAAATGAGAACATATTTAGAGTTCGGTTCTGGAAAGGGTGACGGAATCTGATGACGAAGAGACGAAACTGACATGAAGAGGGAGAAGGATACAGCTAATACATTCGTAATGTAAGCCTTAACTCTCTCTCCTGGGACAAACTGAACATGAAGATACTCAAAGCAAAAGAAATGAGCCAATTTACATAGTAAGGATAGGAAGACCTTGCATACAGTGGTGATTCATCCACTTTAAGGGCTCTGGGTGAAGTGTGGGGTGCTTTTTTCACTGATGTTTGCCAGTTTCAAGTTCCTCATGGAAGAAAAGACAGAAAGAGGTGGAAATCAAGTGACATATCCAGGGAAAACTGGTTCTTTTTTACTTCCCCCTCTACAGTCCTCAGCTTGCAAATGAGCTTCTGTCAGCGACATGTGCCCGTTCCAGGCCTTGCTTTTGCTCCAGGCTGGGAGTAGCTTGGCAGCAGATCAAGAAATCAAGCACGCTTTCATAAATTTAGGGCTGAGCTGCCTTGCCATCACTTCTAACCTTGTCCCCTGACAGAAAAGAGCTCCCCACTCCCCATGTGCCCTGGTGGCATGAGGGCCTGCTGCTTGGCACTGGGAAGGATTCATAAAATTAGAATCCGTGTTCAATAAACATGACAGGATGGAAATGGCCTAGGTAACACTGCCAATATAGGGCTCATGGAGAACAGCGATTTTATCAACTTTGAAGCAAACGGCAAAAGCTGTCACTAACAGAAAGTTCACTGTGCTGTCTGCATAGTGACAAATGTGACAAGTTGTCGTAGTTTAAGCCCAGCACCTAACTCAGAACCACGCAGCTACTGGCTCAGTCATCTCCCTTCTTCCTCCCCCCTGCTCCTGGAGGGATGGAGAGGAGAATCGAAAGAATGTAACTCCGACAGGCTGAGATAAGAACAGTCCAGTAACTAAGGTATAACACAAACCGCTGCTGCTACCATCAATAATAATAATGGTAAGGGAAACAACAAGGGAAGAGAATACGACCGCTCACCACCCGCCGACCGATACCCAGACTGACCAGAGCAGTGATCAAACCCTTCTGGGTAACTGCCTCCAGTTTATATAGTGGGCATGAGGTGCTGTGGTATGGAATACCTCTTTGGCTAGTTTGGGTCAGGTGTCCTGTCTCTGCTTCCTCCCAACTTCCCCTCCTCCCTGGCAGAGCATAAGACTCAGAAAGTCCTTGGCCTTGGTCCTTGGAGTAAATGTTACTGAGCAGCAACTAAAAACGTCGGTGTTATCAGCTTTGTTCCCAGGTTGAAAGCCAAAGCCACAGCACTGCACCAGCTACTAAGGAGAAAAATGACTGCTACAGCTCAACCCAGGACACAAGTCCAACAGTTTAGGTTTTTGAGAATGGTGCCCAGGAGAAGACAATATGTCTGTCATACAGTGGCGACCTTGTCACTGCCTGTTGGCTTCCCATTGTGGAATTGGCATCACTGCTCCCTGCTCTCCCAAGACGAGGGCACAAGAAAGTCTTGGAGAAGATGGCTGAGGACCAGGATAGTACACTGCTGGTAAGACACATCCAAGATGTGCATGAGAGCCAAGCACAACACATTGTCTAGTGGGGGGTAGGTTGCTGTGGTACTATATAAGCACATCAGCAAAAGCTTACCTTGATACAGTGCCACCAAAGTGTCACCAGACCCAGACTGAAAGCCTTTGCATGCGATAAGAGTACCTTATGACTACAAAATGCTATTTAGATCTACACTAGATCAGTTCATTGCAAATTTCAATCCCAGCTTGGACTGCAAGCATGAAAATTGCTGTGCGTGGGTAATGGAGAGTGATTCTCCACAAGTCTATACCTTGTAGGATCTTTCACACTTGTATAAAAATGATCTTTTCTGATCTGGCAGCATTTTACCTATCATTCACATGAGTACTGAGGACTAGGGCAGAGGCCAAGTCAAAGAAGAATCACTTTCTCATGTGTGATTCAATTTCTCTCAGGTCTTTCTAGTTCTTGTCAAATAGCCTTCAGAATTCTAATTTCTGTTCCACTTTAAAGAATAAAAATAAAAACTTCATGGCTCATGATACACTGTGGCTCATTTTCCATCTATTTGATGTAATGAAATTAGTCTACTTTTTTTTTTTTTTTTGGTAATTGTTGACAGCTGATGCTTCCAAATAATGGATAGACCAAAACATCAGTCTTACAATTGTTACTGCATAACAGCATTGCAGTGTGCAGCAAACACCTCCTGGATGTAGCCCATCCCTCCTGCTTGCCTGAACGGTTATTCTGACCAGTGTCAGGAGCTTCTTTTCTTCAGCATGGAGGGCACTGAAAAACCTTGCCTCGTCACCATTCAGGTTTATTGATGACAGTATCAGAAAATACGTTGTATTTTGAACGTGTGCACTTCATGTAGCCCGTTTCTCCTTTTGAAGCCAGTCCCATATAGACTATGTTCTCTCTGGAAAGAATATTGCCAGTGAGGGCTAGTGTGCAATGCATCTGATGTCCTGATAGGGCACACTCTCATTAGGCAAATCCCAAGGATAACTCCGAAGCTAATAAGAATGGTTACAGATGCATTAGCAAGGTCACTGATAAGAATATAGTCACAAATCACCTAATTAGGAGAGGGAAAAAAAATCAGAGAAGCTCTTCTACATTTCTATCTTAAAAGTGACCCTCTGCAGCCAGCTGCCAGCAATTGGTTCTCTTTCCTCCACCTGTATGGATAGCTGCCAAAATGCCTCTCTCATTCTTGGGGTTTGAGAAGAGAGGAAGAAGCAGGAATTCCTGCATTCTGGAATTTTGATCCAGAATGGACAATTCATCAGTGATTTTAAGCACATCTCTTCCAGCCTGCTTCTACACAACCTTGAAAAGCTGCTCATATCCATCTACTTGCCTTCTGAGTCAGTCTCATTCTGCCCTCACTTTGTGTCTAAGGACATTGGCAGAGGTACAGAACTTGCAACACTGGATGCAAAACATTCAGAAATGAAGAGAAACATTAATCAGATTTTCATCAAATCAAACCTCAATATATGAGAATTACGGTCATTGAAACTCACTTCTCACACCATTGGGTAATTCTGACTTTGTCAAGTTCTGTTTGCCTGGTTACAACTAGTACAGAAAAATAGACACGCTAGCACTGCCTAAGGGAACAAATAAAAATTACACTTCAATCTCATGAAGTGAATAGGGTAGAACTACAAATTTACATGATTCTGTCATTCTATAGGAAATGTAAAGCTGACATAATTCACTCCAACTTCATCAAACCCTCTACATTTCCACCAGGTTCAAAACCCCAAAAATCCTTCAGCTGCATGAAAAGAAAATTGCTTCTGTTCAACCAAGAGCTTTTGGCTTAGCTGAATCAGTGCCTTTGGAGAAAAAGAAACATGTGCCTCCAGGAAACTTTTGACAAACTACAAAGAGATGCAAAAGAGCAAAATGTCCTGGTCTGCAGCTGTACACTAGGAAACGCCTCACTGTTAAGTGAGCAGGAGATTTATTCTGTTCCTGATAGTGAGAATTTACCTGTTAATATGTAAACTAATAGAACTGTATTCTATTATGGGTTTATAATACAAATAATTTACCAACTAGTAATGATGCAGTGTATTATGGGTTTATAATACAAATAATTTGCTAGCTAGTAATGATGTAGTGTACTGACAGGTACAATAATATGTATACACACATGTAGAATACCACAAATACTGAGGATGCATATAAATATAGTCATAGAAAGCCTAGATGCAAAACTCTTACATCAGTCGTACTGTGTTTATTTAAAAGGAGTATATATAAGCTAACTATTTGTAGCAGAGGATGATGCCTTGAAAGCAGAGGTACTATATAGCCAGAATATGGTCTTAAAATAGAGGTTTAACCTCCTTTCCATTATTATATACTAAATACTGCTCGCTCTTGCTCAATGCAGCAAATTTCTCTGCCATCCCCCATATAGTGAGGCAGCTTCATTCTCTCTTGGCACTTTCAAGGTTACTCTCTGCCTGAACAAACGATACCCATGCTGTCTTTTCCCAACTTTGACAGAAATCATCTTGTCCTTCATGATCTGTGTGCAAATGTGTACCTGCTAATAAATAACAACACTGTTCATTCAGACAACATCCTTCACAGAAGAGCTTTCTAATCCAGTGGAATTGATAGCAATGCCAAACAAAACCCCTGCCAGCTGGGATATAAAAGCAAAAAACCTACAGACTGCCTGAATACAAAAAGAAATCAAGATAGGTAACAAGCATGGAAAGTTTACTGACGTGTTTCTGAAAAATTTAAGTGGAGATCCTGTGTGGCTTGGTGGATGTATTGAAGATATCTCTTTTGGGTGCCCTGGTGCCAGGCACCTGCTACCCACAACAGGCGCAGGGCTTCACATGTGCTGCATGCTTGCTGGTGACAGTGACTCCTCTAAGAGACAGAGGTTATCTGGTCCTGCAGGCAGTCAGCGACATACAGATACTGTGCTAGAATATTAACCTAAGTCTTGTCCTGAGGCAGCTCTTAAGCCCTGCCTGGGAGGCAGGAATGGGGAAAAGGAGTAGGGACAATGCCCACGGGAGATGCATAAGGAACCATTTGCTGAGGTCTGCTGAGGTCCACAGGGATGGATCTGCAAGACTTTCAACTCCTTCTGTAAAGTGATTGGTTGCTTGGTTTGGTATCAGTACTCCCTGAGGATCTGTAAATGTACTCAGCAGATACTCTTAGTTTAGGTCTGACCCTGTTGCTGATTGCAACAAATCTTTAAAGCAACAGGAAAAAGGATGTTAGATGGTAGCAAGAACCAATTGAAAGTTAGCAATGCTTTAGAGCCAGCCCTCATTGCAATCAAAATAAATCAGTAGCCTAAGAAGAGAAACGGGTACTTTGTTCCCATTTTCAAAGATCTCTATGCCTCTTAGAAGTGTCATGAGTTTTAACCACCAAGTACACTATTTAGCTGGGAAAACTGCATAATGAAAGATTACCTTTAGAAAAATCATGCTTGTCAAATGCCAAGTGCTGCTCAGAACTGCAGTGGCTTGGTGGAATCACAGCAGTGGAAAGGTTTCCACTGCAGCAAAGAGCTTGATGATAAAAGAGTAAACCAGACATCCAGCCCAAGACCCTGAGTGAAACCCATCAAAAGGTACTAGAGAAAGGGAAACATGATAGAACAGGAGCCTGAGAAAGCAGAAAGCATAAATAACAAACCACGGTCAAGCTGGAGTCTGGGTGCTAGTCTTGAATGCCCCTCTCTCCATCCCCACTGATATCCAAAGATAATACAAGATTTTAAAGCTGTAAAAGACACACTCTCAGCCTATGGCCCAACTTCTCCAGTCACCCCCAGACCTCAGCTGCCACTGCTGGCTGAGGGGACACTGCCTCAGAGGGCACGGAAGGGAAGACAGTGTGGTTTAGATGGTAGCTCACAGGGACCTGCCTTTCTCAGAGAATATGTCAGCAGCAACTGCCTTGGCAGATTCTTAAGATGCCAGGTATATTCATACACAATTCTTTGTGTGATTATTTTTTGTTCAAATTAAAAGGTGAAATAAAGCAGGAAGTTCATCGATGCAGAATAAGACAAAGAAGGAACAATCACACCTGACAGCCACAGGTTTGTGGAAACTTCATGAGCTGTTGCTCTGAGTTACTTGCGGAGGCTTGCACCCACATCCCTTCATTGCTACCGTGCAGCTCCCAGCTGACTTAATTTCAGGATGCCCCATTTATTCACTGCAGTCTTTAAGAAAACTGAGGTGCATTTAGAGGACAAGGTTCCTACTGATTTTGTTAATAACAGAAAAGGCCAAACACTACGTTTTGGGGTTTGGGAAAAACACACTATACTGGAAAAATCAGACTGTGATCTAAGTGTTCTTTCCTCTCGCTGTCTAAGACAGCCTATGTGCCTTGATGGTTTCTGTAATGGCTGTGTAATCAATGTTTTTTTTCGTGGCTTTGGAATACAGTTGTGTAAGTCAAACAAAAAGTCTTCAGAGTTCGTTTTTGTTCTTTATTTTTCTTTTGTTGTTTCTTTTTTTACCACAGGTGTTTTAAACATCGTGACCTGTAAGACTGGAATAAATAAGATCTCTCTTTTGCAGCTGGCATGCCACAGAAATGATACACTTTGATTTAATCTTTCTGTCCAACTTGCATGGTTCTAGCTAATCAAGTAAAAAAAACCCAATAATAATAAAAAATGGCAACTAGACCATCAGTCTTTCCAACTTACTATTTTCTCTCTTCCTAAAACAGTGTGGGAGAGGTGAGACCATTTATTTACTTCAACATATACGTTACAGTTTGAAGGAAAATATATGATTTGCTCCTGGCTCTGAAGGAAAAAATGGTGTATGTTGATAAGCGCCTTGCCAGCAGGAGCAAATTCAGACTGCACATTAACCTTAGGCCTGAAAAACACTGGTTAAAAAAACCGATGTCATGTTCTTCATGAGTAAAGAAGGCTCTATTCTTCGAACTGAATTACATTTATTTTCACAGATGGGTCAATATTTTATCTTGATTTGCCATATTTAGTGTACCCAGACTGAATATGGGTAAAATAGAAAACCTTCCAATTGTCACAGATTTTGTGTGAAGCTACAATGGCTGTATGTCACCTTGATAAGCAGCTTATCCAGTACAAGAGAGCTGCGTTCTCAAATTAATGTAAATTATGTGAAAGCACCAAGGAGTGGAACACAGGGCTATTATTCGCTGAAAGGAGTGACTCACAGTATTGCTGCACAGAACCCTGCTCTTCAAAATCCCAGTTTCGGCTTAATTTTGCAAAATACTGTAATTCCATTTTCTAATGCAAGTAGCTTTGGCCTTCAATTCATTGGTCTCGCTGTATTAAAAATTTATCAAATACAATTTAAATTAATATTTTATTCCTCTTTGTGCCCCGTGGCCTTTCTGGAGGTAGATGCACTTGGCTATCACATGCAACAGCAGTCACCATCCGCAGCCACAGTGCCACGTGAAGGCAGAGCTCCTGCCTGCTGTGCAGGCTGTGGAAAGGGCCCCACATCCCTTTTGTTCTGTGGAAGGACATACGCATATTTGTCCCAGTGTTGTCTTGCCTAAGGGGAACAGCTGGTTGTGATCTCCGTGCCCTGGGAAACACACAGTCCCCAGCTGGTGAAGCATCATATAGGTTTTTGGGCTAGCTCTGTTCACCCTAATGCATGGCAAAGTGAGCCTGGGGAAGTTCTGTATCCAGAGGAGCTCAGCCCAGGGCTTCCCATTATTGCACAGGGCTCTGACCACTGAGCACCAAGCTCAAATTTTGTTCAACACAAGCTGCATATTGGAAGAGCTCTTCCAGGCACCAGGCCTCCAGAGACAGCGAGGCATGTCATCCAGAAAGCCACAGGAACTGCGGCTACTTGTGTCTAACGCATTACTAATTCCACATGGGACCATGGTACCTCCTTCTAGTTTTCTTTTTTACCTTCCAGTTTCACTTTGTTTTTTTCCCTGAATTATAAGAACAGTTGGAAAATAAAATGCTCCAATCACAGTAAAGTCATGCATTGTAAACATTTTGCTATTCATGTTCTATTTTCACTTATTAAAGTAGAAATGCCTTGGAGTTCCACAAACACACACAGACCGCAGAAGCTGCAAGCAGTTCTCCTCCCTCTTCTGTTTAGAAATTTGCTAACAGCTGGAAAGTCACTGCCTTCTCTTTCAAATTGAAAACAGAACTTGACTGCAGATGAGACAGTGTTTATTAAGCTTAATAAATTAATTTGTCATGATCTAATAATCCCCCCCAAGTTCATAATCAGTATATTCCAGCAAAAATTTAAAGTCTACACATACCTGTATATTCTGCCCTCAATAAGAAGCATTTTCAAGTTGCTCCCAGTCTTAAATACTTTTACTTTGTTTTAGGTTTGAGCTTCAAGCTGTCGACAGCCTTTTAATTGCGTGGCCATAGATCAGCCCCAGACTTTACTTTTCTGCTCTCCGAATCAGGTCTTGCCTCTGTTCCTGCACCTAGACATGTTGAATCTGGGCCAAGGGGCTTTTCATTTGTTAACTCTTGTCAATTACACAGTGGTTTTGTGCCGCCTCAGCTCTCCCATCTGGCCCACCTTTTTAATTTCTGTGTTATCATATTTAGTTTTAACTTTATATGATTCAGCCCTGAAAAAAAGTATTTTACAGCACAGTGTATAAGATAGACATTTCACAAAATAAAAAGCTGAAGTACATTTCTTGGGAAACAACAAAAAAAGATGTTCAAATATGGTATGGTCTCTATTTAAGTTATTTGCCATTTTTAAAATGCTTTTTCCTCTGCGGCAAAAACTTCACCCACTCTTGTATTCCAGCCCACGGCCACTGTGAATAGTTCAGAGCACCCACACACATGTTCAACTTCCACAGGTCTAATCACTGAGTCCTTTTCACAGAATGATTTTCAGATCAACCTAGATGGAACAAAATAAAGAAAATATAAAAATCACATCAATTTAAAGCCCTGAAAATGTCCAGGTGGTTCTGTAGGAGCTGAGTCAGGCTCGGCCATCAGATGAGTACTGTTAGAGGGACGTGATGCTGTACCTACACCCTGGCACCACCTGCTGAGGCTTTCCAGTTTTTGATCTTTGTGCACAAATTCCCTGTGATATTGCTGTAAACAGCCAACACCAACGAATCGGGCTTGTTATTTCATTTTTATACCCTAAACTGTCTTATCTTTTTACCAATGAATGTAATTACAGACAAATTGACTCAGAAAGTAATGGCAATCACTCTCTTGCACAGTGGGAGGAGAAATTAAAGATAAGATCGTTTTTCTCCTATCTGTCTTTTTAATGACCATGAAAATAAGCCTCTGAAATTAGCTGAATGAATCTTGGTACTACTTTCTTGGCTGAGATCATAATTTCATGGTTAATTATTCTGTATCTAAATTCTCCCTGGTTGCAGCCTCCATGAACTTTTATTACTTTAGCAATATTCCTGGTTATCGAAAGTCTCAGTTTCTGTTTACCAGGGCAGTAACACCCACACTCAGGACAATGTCTCAGCTTGACTTTGGACTGTGTAACTTCAGGTTTTCTTATATGCATATGAGATAGCAGGTCAGGTTACATATTTGTTCTAGCTGCATCATAGTTGTCGAGCAGTGTTAGTACAGGAACAAGTGAACCTTTCTTTCTCTTAAGGGCACAGTTAACTCAAAATTAAAATCTGAGAAATGAGTTTGGGAAGCGCCTGCCTCTTCTCTCTGACCATAGCAGTGCCAGCTGCATTTTGCCTTTCTTTAAAATGCATTTTTCTCCTCTACCGTGGGGAGATGCAAATTGGAATTTCTGTACAAGAGATGATGAAATACTTAATCCAAAAAACTGAAAATGCTTTTTTCCCTTAATATCTTTCAGTTAAACTTTATTTGCAGTAATAATTGACTTTTTAAAAAAAATAAAGCCTGTTAGAGCTGCAATTTTAAGATGTATGGCTCTAAAACATTGAATGCAGAAATTTATCCTTTCATGAGAGTTCTGATGAATCAATGTCAAAGCACACTTCACACAACAGCTAACAATACAATCATTCTCTGCCCCAGGATCATTTAGTGTTTGCATTCAGATTCAATGAACAAGAGATGAAAACTGAAAAGTCCAGTTATTCATTCCTACCTTACCTCATTCAAAAGTGTTTTTTCCCTTGGCCTTACTATTTACTGTAGCTTTTCAGCGGGAGAAGGAAAAATCTCTGTGTGAGGACATTAACATTGAGCAGATAGAACACAATCTTGTTCTTGAAAGTTCCTCAGGAAGGGCTCTTACTTGTTTCAGGTGGGTTTGTGGATCATGAGTGAATGTGGATCTGGTCAAAGGCCTGTGTTGCCACAGGCACTCCTTGGCCTCCAGGTGCCTCAGGTGGCTTTCCTGAAGCTGCTGCCCTGCAGGTTTTCTTGCATTCATGACAAGCATCAATAAGTTGTCAGGGGTTGATAGTCCCCCCCAAGGAAACAGGAGGCAGCTTCTATTTATCTTTGCCTTCAGAGGAAGCTGAGGGCAGTCCTTGTGCTGTATGTTCAGACATTTAATCAGGTTTCCTCATGACTTGAAAGAGAAAACGTTTATCACCACCTGACAATGTCCCTACCCCACACACACTCTGCATGCATTTGTGTAAGAGCTCCTTGGTGGCTTGTCAGGTGCCAGCAGAGATTGTTTTGACAACATAGTTATTCATGATGATGCCTCCAAATAGAAACATTTCACAGCAAAGTTATTATGCTCAGCATGAGATTTCTGAGCACAATCAATGCAGCCCATAGATGTTACTTGAACCACTAAGTAGCCTTTCACTGAATGACAATAAATGAGTGATTTGGGTTACAGTCTGACACTGTAGCAGGGCGGAGTAGAGAACTGAACCAGCATATTTTCCCTTTAGATGAGTTTGCTAACCACTGGGTAGTTGTCTGTGGTGGGCTGAGACATATTCCCACATTTTGGAGCTGAATTTGCAGGTTTCTAGACAGGTAGAACAAGAAATTATATCAATATAACTTTTTTTTTTCATGGGATGAGATGGTCTTTGTCCAGCCAATCTCTACAGCAGAAAAGTGCTTCTCAGCTGATATCCATAAGGAAACATACAGCATTGCTAATACAACTGTGATAAAGATAGTACAAGAGTGTTATGCTTGTTTAGGAGTGCTGGCCCTCTGAGCAGCACAAGCATTAGGATGTCCAGTAGACTGGATAGACTCACGTTGAGATGCATTGATGGGGTGCCTGAGGATGAACTTTCTCACTATGTAACTATTCATTGTTCTCTGAACATGCTTTTTTTCTCTCTCTCTATGTGAAAAGAATAGCTTTTTTTAGACGCTACTTTATAATACCACGCATTTTCAGAGTGCAAATGGACATCAGCAGCTCAGTGCTCCACACTGAAGAGTAAACAGACTAGAAAGAGTAGAAAAGCCAGCTAAAAATAGTTATAATAAAGTAGCCATAAATGAGCATGATGGAAGTTAAAGGTCTCTAACATCAAAGAAGCAAAGTACTGGAGCAGCTCTGCAGAGAAAACCTGCAGCAAAAAAAAAAAAACAACCACCTCTGTGAAACAAACTAATGTTAGACTACTGACCTTCATAAAGTTAACAAACTGTAGTAGGCTTTAGTACCACAGAGCTTGTCCTTTTGTTGGGTATGTGGACGTGTTTTGGCCTACCAATTTTGCTGTCCTTAGAAACAAGAAAACTCCTAGATGTTTCTCAATATTATTCTCTCTTCATTCCTTTTTTTTGCTATAGGCAATGAAAATGGGCAAATGAATGCTATAGGCGTTAGGGACTGGGGTAGTGCTAAAAGTCAAGGTAATACAGAGAATACAGTTTTTAAAAAGCTGTCAAGAAAAATCATTCTTAGGAAGGGGAGGATAAGCATTTAAAAATAAAACTGAAACATTTCTCTATGCCAAAGTTATATTGAAAACAGCTTCTTTTCCCACTTTCTTCTCCCGCCCAGATACATATGTTGGAGGCCCAACTGAAAATGAACTACTAGAGAAGACTCATCTGGACTGTTTTAGCATGGAGTGAAACGTTCCCACTGCTGGAAGGCATTTTCCCCAGGTATGGACCTACAGGAAGGCTTGCCAAGGCAGATGCAAGTGAGCAGTTTCAGGGCTCACAATGCCTTCCTAGCTGGAAAGTAACTTGGGAAATTCCTACGTGCCCTGCCTGCACAGTAAGGCAGACAGTTGCAAAAAAAAGCCTTGTCATTGGTACTGTTCATGACCTTGGGGGACAGAAGACGATATGTAGCTGGGAGCAATGGGTAATCTATAAATTGTCCTGTATATAAGGCTCCTGTTTTTGTTGTTCAAGCACCACTAAACTATATGGCGGGAACATAGCTGGACAGGAGTTTGTTTTCAGTGCGGCAGAGTATCTGAGATTGTGCTGGCTTGCTGAGCTACTCTGCTAGTTCTTACAAATAGGAATGATTTTCCCATTTGTTCAGATTTCAGTTGGTGAGGTTTTTTCCTCATGGACACACAGATGTACATATCATCACTGAAAGGCAACCGAGGAACGTGCGGTGAGAAAAATAAAGCTGATGGCTTCTGGGTCTTTTCCCTTATTCTGTCAAAGGAAAAATTCACTTAGCCAAGAAAGGGAACTGATAAACCTTTGAGCCTGCCTAATTTATTCAGCCCATCAAAAGGCGAGGAAATACACACACAGCCCCATTCATCCTGGCATCCTTGCTGTACATTAGTAAGAGATGTGTTCACCCTTTCAGGGGATCTCAGTACATCCTTTCATTTTGGACAGTGCCTCATTCACCTGCTCCTGAAGTGCATCATTCCTGAAATATCAATCTATGAGGCCATAAGCCCTGCATACTTAGCATTTCCAATTAAAACAGCAACATCTGCATTGTATAGGAAGTAAAAACGCTGGAAGACTAAGGAGGCCAATACCTAAGTTTAGCTATCAGAGGTGAATGCGACCTAATTTAAATGTGATGAAATTAGTCTGTTTGCCCTAATTTTCATGCACTTAGCTTTATCTCAAGAATACTGATAAGGATGTGGGGAACACTTGAGAGCAGCTGGCAGGCAGCACGGTCACTGTGCTGCAGCACATACAAAGTTTGTTTCAAATGTAAAGCTAGATTTATAAAAATGAGCGATAAAGGTAATCTATGTGGTCCTCCAGATTGTTTGGGAAAAGGAGCATACATCCTGCCTTCTAAATCACATTGATTCTTTCTTCTGCCTCTGATAGCCTGCTCTGGTTGGATATTGAAATAGACTCAATACTGTGTATCATTTTAGGGGACAGGGTTGCTCTTTGAGAGGTGTTGGTAGAAAAATTGGGATGGGGGGATTAGTGGTTTACATTTTGCATTTTAATTAAATGGAGCTAGGAATAGGAAAGCATCACTTCTGTTTTTGTCAGGCCGTAAGTAGTGAAGACGTTGCTAGTTCCACCTATTGGCAGAAAAGTAAAACCATTTTACTTCGCTCTAAAGAAAGGAATTCCAAGAATTTCTAGTGCCATCTATGAGTGAATACAGAGAATTGCCAGTATTCCTACTCTTGTTTCATACACACACACGAATATAATGCAGAAGTGAACATCGCTCATTTTGTCTTCTTTATGTCCACACAGTGAATACAATCCTGTTGCAGCTATTTAATACATGCACTTAAATAAATCCAATTGGAGTTGGGAAAACTTTAAAACTCATCCCTGTAGTACAAGGTACCAGTTGAAACAGCTGACATTCCATCTGCCATCATAATATCAAATTCTTAAAGGAAAAGCCCAAAGAAGGTAATGGGCTCAAGTCTCTAAACTTCCTATATCACAGTGATCCAGGATCAAAATCTGGATTTGACCCAGAGCCCACTGAAGAGGAACATCTTTCCACTGCTCCTGATACATTTCAGGTTTTTAGAAACACTTCCTAATGCAAAACCAGCTGAAAATGGCAAGAGCTGAAGCAAAATCTACTTGCTATCCTTCACTTACACAAAAAGACAAGCATGATCTGCCTGGAATTCCCCCCTGAATCTTTCTGTGAAACAATTTAAAACCTCAGAATGATAATTATCTTTTTCCAATACATTGTAGGTTGAATTAAAGATGTTCTTGAAAACACATCATTAAAGACTGTCAGAAGAAGGGATGGGGGAAATGACATACTTTAACTTTTCCTTTTTAAAGGTTCCCAAATGAGCCAATTTCCAAGTGAACAAGGTATCCCTGAGAAAGCAAGGATAACTTTTTTTCTTCTCACAGTTACCTGAGTCTCTTTCCCATTTTTTTTTCCAAAGAGGACAGCAGCAAAAGAGAAGTAGCAATCCAGAAAATAACAACTGATTAAATTGAATTTCACTAGAGAAAGGTATCAAGAAAAGGACTACAAAATATCTTGAAAAACATATTAGTCTTCCTCCAGAGAAAAAGTTGGGAGTTCACAGTAAGGCCATATTCATTTGAAGAACTTTCTTAACATAAGTTGGCAACAAAAAATGTTGTGTAAATGTTGTCACAAAAAGTGAATACCAATAGAATACCCCAAACAGCAAACCAAACCAAACCAAAACCAAACCCTACCAAAAGTGTAAGCAGGTATTTGGGGCAGTGTTAAAGCAAATCCCTAACACTAAGAGGCATGAATGTGTAGGCTGCTTGGAGCAAGGGGGCTGTGGAACCTCCACCACCAGAGGTGTGGAGGGGTAGGTGAGAGGATGATATTCACCCATGGTCTTTGCACAGCCCAGGGCTCACCGCCCAGCAGCCTGTAGGTGTGATTGGGCTCCCCTGCATGGCGTGCTGACTCCTAAGGTGTGCTGGTCAAAAGCAGTCAAAGCAAATTAGGGACATGTCTCTGGGTGTCTAGCAGGGCAGGATGCAGAACCAGACCCAGAAGTATTTCCTAGTCTGATGGCAATTTCCGAGGCTGACTGCAGTGCCACACAGGCACATGTGTTATTCTGGCTATTAAAGACCTGTCTGGGAATAACAGTGACCCTGCACAGATGTCATTGCTCCCAAGCAGCAGAGCCCCTTGCCATGCAGAGAATGTTAGATTAGCTCAGCTTTACAGTTTTCTTTCAGTTCTCTTAAGGTACATTTTTGCAGCAACATAAGCAATATGTGTATTTTCACTACAAGGTTTCACATCCGTATCGGCCTAAGTCATAGACTGAATCACAAAATGGTTTGGGTTGGAAGGGACCTTAAAGGACTTCTAGTTCCAATCCCCCTCCCATGACCACCCGGGCCACGTGATGACCTGGGTATTCATATGTAAGTAGACAGCAGCTCATTACAGTATGAAAAGATGTACATGGGAGGATAAATTGTGACATCTGCTCTGACTACAAAGTTATTTTTGGTTTTAGTACAAGGCTTAAAAATACTCTTTGTGGATTATGATACAGTTCCTATGTTAAAAGTAAAGAAAGTGTATTATTTGTACTGTGCTGTTTTCAGTTTCTCTAGCAAGCAGAGATTAAATCAGGAGATTTTCATTAGCCAGGGAGTTGCATTCTCTGGACATTAGGTTCATGACACAACCACAGATAAACATGGATTATGAAAGTAGCACCTGAACTGTATTGTCCTGTTCTGTTCACTTGTCCTTATAATCCTTTACATTTTTGTGGTATATATCCAGAGCATGTGTTCTCATCTAAGGCCAAAGGACACAATCCTTAGCCCATCTAGTGGAAGATAATTGGGAAAGTATGCAGGTATCTCCATATCCTGGCCTTCTGCCCATTTCCTGAGGCCAAAAGCTCTTCTAATGTGTGTCAGTAATTAAAATATAACTGCAGATAAGTAATTCCCACCCACACAGACACTATTCCATGCCTCATGCTTTTCTAAGCCATGAGCAAAAGCTGAAATTTCTTTACCCATTATTTATCTATTTTAGCACATGTCAAGAGTCTGTATTGGTACACAGTGTGACGCAATGGCACAACTGCTTGAAAGTATATCACAGGATGTGTTACCACAATTGTAGTACATTTCCAAGCAATAATGATACATAGGTTTTAACCAAAATGCTCTATATCATGAGGTTGCCTGAGGAATTACCTTTCTTTCTGTAAGACACCCCTATGGAAAGGGCAAGCCATGTTCCCTCAATTGGAAAAGGAGCAGCTTCAATTTTTGAATGAGCATTACTAGACTTACTTCTATTTTCCTAAAGGCTGATGAGTCTATTGGTTTTGTTGGAGGGTTTTGGTTTGGTTTTTTGTTTGGTTTGCAAAGCACAGAGCAAGCACTTCAGTATTAGGGGAAATATGACTGTGGTAATTTCATGGTTATAGATTACATACTGCTACTCATATGTGCGTTTAACTTGCATAAATGATACCAAACATTTGATTAACCAAAACCAAACAAAAATTGCAACCATATTTGAAGAAGCCAGGAGAGACAGTGACGACCATGCACATTCTCTTGTGGGAACCAAGCCCAGAAGACGTCCTTTGGTTTTGCCCTTGAAAATAATGAGTCAAGAGAAAGAAATTTCAATTAACTAGAAAGCAGACTGAAAAGTTACTAGGAAACTCTTCTGAGAGTTATGAAAATAGATTCTTATTTTTCTCTGCTTTATTGCTAGACGCTGGCTTCATTGACGTGGACGTCTACCAAAATTGACCAGAAACAAAAATTTCTACGGAAATTACACAGAAATACAGAGTAAAACAAATACACACTTTTTTTTGCCAAAAACCAAGGCTATTAGGGGAAGGATTTGAAAGGTTTAAACCAGTTTGTCTTGGCTTTCTCAATGAAGTATTTTTAATTACTCCTCTCATTTTTGCCCGTGAATAGCATTTTTTTTAGCATCAATTGTACAGATGGGTCCACAAACTATTATAATAACACCCAAAGCTCACAAAGCAGGTTTCATACAAAAGGCCTTCTTTGGACTGAAACTGGTGGAGGAGTTTTCCCCTTCATTTTAAAATAAATAACTAAAACAAAACAAATCCAAGTCAAAACAAATCAAAACAAAACAAAACAAAAAACAACCCAGAAAAACCCAAACCCCCTCAATACACTAAAAAAAAGCCCAAGAGAAACTTCAGCAGCATTATTTTCCCCTCCAATTTTTTTGTTCAGCTATCAATTCTACCACCCCCCCGCCAAATTCCTTGCTCAGCTCTGCTTATGACTTTTCATTTAAAAAAAAAAACGGAAAGAAAATGAGAATTTGAAAACCCATACAAAATAATGCTGTCTATTCGACTCATGTGCAAATATTCACATTCAAAATCCAGGAATTGATGAGCATATCAATTGGTTCCTGACGCTGAGGTTAGTATCTGAAACAAAGGTACCTTCCCCACTTGCTCGCAATTCAAATGCAGCATGTGTCATACATCTGCGCGCGTTGTTCTCCTGCTCAGGATGAAAAGGATGAGCAACACTAGTTTTGTGAGTCAGTGCCTTCCCTGGAGAGCCTTTAACCATAGCATTATAAAGGTAGTAGTTTTGTTAATTCATTCTCAAGAGTATTTGCCTTCAGCCACTAATGATGGTAGAACGAGTCATTCCTTTCAGATTTTAGGAAATACATCTTTTGCTTTATCAATGGAGGCAGTCTGGGGAGGCCAGGCTGGGGGAGTTTGACCAATCTGGTATTCACTAGGACCAACTTCCTCCTGGTTTCGTATCTTTATGTACATGGCTGGTTTGCCTCACTCTCCTCGCACAGCTGAGAGTAATTCAGCTGGCTGCTATTATTTACATGGGATCACTGTAGCTTTGTATTTGTAACCTGGTGAAGCACTGCCCAAGCTAAGCTACCTCTCTGGCAGCCCTAACTGGGTTGCCTTCATGGCTTGTGCCATGCAAATCCCTAAAAGTTAGGGTCCCTTAACTTTTGCATCTTTGAACTACCTGATCTAGCAGAAATGAACAAAATAAAAGCTTGCCAGTATAAATCAGAATGATCTTATTATTGTCACTAATATTAAGGGAGTTAACAGTAGTTTGCACTAGTTGCAAAACTGCTCTTCAACATGTAATTGATGACACACAGCAGCTGCCGGGGAGGAACAATAGATATGCCCTCCCTCTTCTTTATGAAGAAGCTTGTTCTTTAAAATGCTCGACAGATACAGATGACTCCAAAGAAGTCAATGCACATCATGTTTTAAGATCTTTGATATTCCAGTGGTAGGTGATAATTTTATTTTAGCTTCAGCTGTCAGCATTAGTTAATTCTAATGCTAAGTAACATCGCTTCACTTGCCTTCCTTGGGTACAAGGAATGGATTTTTCACACAGGTCTATGCTATTTTTTGCTACTTATACTCTCAAGTAATTCTCAAGATATGCTTTGTATTTAAAAGGCTTTTCAATACATCTAAGGGCTGGAAGCATGTTCCTCTTCAAAACCAGTTTGATTCATTCTCATGGCACATACAGCTGAAAGAGCAAATTGCTACATCCAGCTCAACTTTTATGATATTAAAAGTTTGTTAGTTATTTGCTCTCCTCAAATTGATTCCAAAGAGTTAGAAGTTTACAGAAAATAAGCATTTTATTGCTAGCAAAGCACACGGAAGTTGGAATTGGTTCTGTCTGCCATAAGTGTCATCTCCAAGGGCCATGAGAGCTGGCTGTAAGAGATGTCAGGCACTCCAGCATCAGAAACTAATGCTGGCATGATTTTTGAAGTCACCATCCTCAAATGTTTCGTTTCCACAACCCATTTACGGTCACAAAACAGACAGAAAATCCTTTCATTTCAACAGCTTCTGGCTGCAGCACTGCTATCTCAGCAGGATGTGAAAACAAGATAAAAAGGCCAGCAGTGACTTGCCTGTAGATGGGTCAAAGAAATTTTTCATGAAAACAGCTTTCATTTCATCCCTGAGATGAAATTCAGTGTCTGCAGCACAGTCAGGTCCCAAGCTATTACATGTGTAAGTAAACAGCTCAGAGGTTAAAATACAGCTGAGAAAATCTGTGGGTTATTTTTCTCTTTTCCTTATTTTATACGTGATTTTCAGCCGGAAAAGGATTCAGGAGTGTGCCTATAAAGACACATGGCACAGACTGGGCTTCTGCTCCAAATATTCTAGGATTCCCCTGTGATTTAATCCTCAGGAGGGGAAGCAAAAGAAGATACAAGATTTAGATTCTGTAAGACTTACCATCACCTTTTCCTGGCCCATTGAGAAAAATTAGGGTACAGAAACCAGCGCTGCACTAAAGTAACATAGAGCAACACAGGACTGGCCCAGCCCTCCCCAGAGCTGTACAAAATAGAACGAATAAGAGCCTAACATAAAAGCTGTGTTTCAACAGAGGTAAGTTTCAGAAAACAAGCTTGAGATTAGATAAGTGAATGCCCAACTTTCAATAGTTGGTAGTAACTCGCAGTTGCTAATTAATCAATGTACACAAATTGTAGTGTCTTGAGTCCCTTAAAAGGAACAGAAGAAAGGAGGTAGCACCTATTTTTGTATCACGGGGGCTCAGGCATATCGTTCTATGTGCTGAGCAGTTTCTATTTACTAGAGAGCATTCACACCTTTTCCTTTCAATGTTAGACCCCAGAAAAGTGCTCTTTCAGGTGAGCACACCCTCTGCATTTTTTTAATATAAACTTCAGAGATGATATCTAAGAGTCACACACCTAAAATGGCCTTGAATACTTGAAAAAGAGAGGTATCTACGTGCGTCAAAACACAGGCTGTTCAGCAGGAACTGTTGAAGTCTAGCGACAAGGATAAAACAAATGAGCTGGTGTGGATACCCTGCGGTAGCTGAAGGGAAAGAGACATAACCTTGTTTGAAGAAAAGGCTCGACACATCCGGAAGAGAATGAATTTGGACAATTACAGGGATGACAATGCTTTACTGCTGTGACTTCCAAAATCTGGAGAAGTTACACAGAGGAGGCATGTGGCAGGGTACAAGGCTGGAGGCACAGAACTGGGAGATGGCTCTCTGTGTCAAGAAGGACCTTAGAGGGACTGCAACCCATGAAGAGCCGAGACCAGGCAAAGGAGAAGCAGATGGCATGGATCAGCAGATAAATACTGCTGTGCACTGACCCCAATCTCCTGTGTCACCTGCACATTACCCAAGGGATGGGGAGGGATCAAGTGCAACTTGCAGTGAAAACAAGGGAAGTGAGGACTAGGAAAGGGGGAGGAGAAGTGTTGAACTGAAGCTGAGCCTGGGGGTGTTTGTTTTGTTACCCGGCATCTTATTTTTTCCCTCAAGAACCAAATCAGTTATTAAAAGTTAATGACAATTAACAATGAATTAAATTAAATTCCCCGAGTCAAGACTGTTTTGCCTGTGACAAGATGTTTTCATTTACTTGGCAGTTTCACGCAGCTCTGGGCTGCTTTTTTTTTGCCAGTCACCAAATTGTGCTGATAGAAGGGTATTTCTTCTTTAGGACAGGGATGTTCAGCACACAACATGCAATATCCATGGAAGGGGGTGCTGGCAACTGCCTCTTCTGAGGATACTACTGGTCTTTCTCCACTGTGGCAGAGACCAGCTTGGGGCAAAGTGGCAAAAGGAGCTGTTCTATAGCCTATTTCTGGAAGCTGAGCATGAAGGAAGGCTGCCACGGTTGTAGTATTTCATGCAGCCTTGCTCCTGGCAAGGAGTAAACAGGAACTTACCTGTGCATAAACACCAGCATAGCTGGCTGCACCACCCACACCTTGTCTGTGTGCCTTTACAAAATCCAGCCTTCTCAGGAAGCATTCATGAACTCTGCAATCACAGCAAGATGCTAGATGCATGTACAGCAGTGGGACCCATCTCAGCTGATAAGTATCCCCATCAAAAAGCTGGCAGTGACAAAACCCATCCCTAATGCATATGATAAGGCCCAAAGGAACTTTTGACTCAAAATACGAATATTAAAAAAAAATACATAGCTTTTGGTCCAAAAAGAAAACACTGTCCTCTTGTATCCATAAATCATCACAGCTCAAGAGAAACTAATACCTGCACAGCAAAAGGATTAAAAAGTTTTACTTATAGGGTCAGAAGAGTCCGTAGCTTTTTAATCACCTCTTTGGTATTTGCAATCTAGGCAAGGTACTAGGCCACTGGCTTAAGGGTTAGAAAAATAAGAACTATTTCTCAAGCTGGTTTTGAAACTGTTAAGTGTTTTGTGCAACAGGAAGAGCAGGACCAGGAACAAGGGACTTCCAACAGCCTGTCTATCAGCACAGGAGATGGCCTCCACAAGAAACATTCGAGTCTTTTGGGTGGGACCAAGGTTCATGGGTGCAGAGGATAACAGAGCTATGTGGGGCATGCCTTCACAGTTTGTCATTAACACCTAAACACTGGCTTAGAACTGAAGCTGTATTGTTCTCAATTAACTCTTACATAAATGTTTTAAAAAATAGAGAAGGCTGGAATACACTGAGGTCCATAAACAGTCCTCTATTATCTGAGATTGAGTTTCATTCCCAACATTTGCCGATGAGATAGAGCTATTCTGGGTTTACTCCAGAGGGAACTGAAGAAAGGTGGAGAACCACACAGCATGTTTCCAGATTAAATATACGCAATTTGAATTGTTTCCAAATGCTGCTAGGTACTGAATTGAGTACATCAATTTAGAAGAGGCACCGATGAATTTTAATAGACAATTTAGTGTCAATCTCTGGACAATCTGTCAGTAGCAAGAAGCAAACAAAAAATCTAAAAGGAAACAAAATGTTACAGAATAAGATGGAAAAGCATTCAACTGCTTGAATTTTAGCTCATCATAAAAATTACCTTCACTTTCTTGTGAGAAATAAAACTGAGACAGAATTGGAAGATGTCACAGGAGAATTGAGTCCCACAAGATTTTGTGCGGATTTAGATCATCTTTTTAAGAGGTACACCTCATAGGTGTTACATGGGTCTTTAAGTGCTGACCATATGACAGAATAGTCTTTAGGAGGGGTAGCTGTCAGCACACAGCACAATCAAATTTATGCCCTCTCTCAGCAAAGCATTTAAGTACAGTCTTCTATTTTCAGAGAAACGTAAAGGATCAATGCTGCCACAAAAGTTTCTGCTGCTAAGCCCTTGTCAGACTCAGGAGGGTTCAGAGGGCCCAGGAGGCTTACAGAAGAGATGTGGGAAAGGTACTTTTAAAGAGAAATATACTTTGTCATATGTCACCCACAAAGGTAATGGCTATAAAGAAGGTTCAGCCATCTGCCTAAGTTCATAGCGCTTAAGTCAAGGGAGATAGGACAAAGGAATCCTCTTTCGGATGTGTCCCATTTAATATCTGCATGAGTGACCTGGAAAAGATGAATAACATGCTTATGACATTTACAGATGTCAATCAATTACGAAATGAGGCAATGACCTAACGCACAGGAGAAAGACAGTGCGAAAATTAAGTAATGGTGTAGTGAGGCATATATATACAGTCAACACACACACACAGATATGTCTGTGCACATCTGCTTCCAAACATAGTGAAGGAAACGATTTTCTAAATGACTGCTTTTATTGATATTGGACTCACTCTGTTGAATGGCTGAATGAAAACACTTTTCCATCAAATGCAGCCATCTAACGCTTTCATTGCTGTTGATCTAGTTGCTTCTTTCCACAAAGGTGATTTCAGACCAGATTCCTGATAAACTTCTTTTTTCCTATCTTATCTTCTGTTTTAGCCTTTGTATATCTGTGTTATGAGCGCAGCATGGGACAACACTTTGGGTAAATTTAAATAGAAAAGGGTAAAAGTACAAATGAGCATATTAAAAAATGTTAGTTTGTACCTGAGAAAACAAAACTTTGTTTTGAAACATGCCCCGGACATGACCTTTTGGAGAGAGGAGGAAGTGTAAGGGTGTGATTACTCCACATAAACAGCACTTACAGTGACAAGTCAGGGAGCTGGCTCTCTTTGCAAGACAAATGCACCTAAATGCCTTCAAGTCCTTTCCTGACTAGCTCCCAGATGGGGCTGCCAGGCTGGATGTGATAGCAGGAGAATGAACAGCAGCCAAGGCATGAACACCTTCCCACCTGCTTGGGGCCAGCGGGAAAGTCCTTTTCTTTGCAATTACTCTGAAAACGTTTTTCATCTGTCGGTTCTGAGCACTGGGAGTCAGAGCCACTCGCAGTCAGTGTAAGGTCAAACCACTGAATTATTGCTCGCTTTCCACCATTTCCTTCCTTTGGAAAAATGGCTCTGCCCCTTTTCATATACTGCTTGAAAAACTCTTCCCTGACTCATGGGCCAGTATCCAGGACACCTGCAGCAGGGCCACACTTGGTTACTACACAGAGGTGCCTGCCATGGTGTGTTGTGCTGTGCTGCCAGACAGACAGAGCATCCCTGCCTATGGCCAGGGATCCCCCAGGCCAGCATGGGAGAGGGCTGGCAGCACTACGCTGTCCTGACGGCACATACAAGGGTGGCTTGTCTCCTAATGCTAATTATGTGAAGCAGCATTCATGGGGTTTGGGCACTTCAGTAGGAGAGCAGGAGCTGGAAACCAAAGGACAAGCTGTGTGTTGAGTACATGAGACTTGTGAGACCTGACCACCCACTTAAACACTGTCTGCAAGTCTCGTCCTGACAGCTATTTAACTGAGTGCCTACCTCTAGCTCCCTGCAACCTTGCTGCTTTCTGGCAGTCCCAGGCTCAATTAGCGGATGTCAAGCATGTCTGTACATGCATAAGGCTGAGGAGGGGCAACGTGGTCACCTGCAGACAGCAGGGAGAGGTATCAGGAACGTTGATCTATGCTGTGCACTCGCTGGCCCCACATATTACACTCTCATACATCATACCAGGGAGGCCTTGGTAAGCTTAAAACATCTCACAGATTTGACTGGGGCAGATATTTAGCTCCTGAATATTAAAGCTATGTTTAGGATTGGAGTTCTTTTCCTTTTTCAGATACATCAATCTGCAGAGAAGAGGCTCTCTAGGGGAAACCAGCAACCCTCACACACATGCACACACAAATTCAGAATAGCTTGGACAAGTTGTTTCCAAGGATTTTATTTTCTTTATATCTGTCTGCTTCTAAACTGGAACTTTGTCACTGGCACAGATTGCCCAAAGAAGCTATGGCTGCTTCATCCGTGGCAGTGTTCAAGGCCAAGCTGGATAGGGCTTTTAGCAATCTGGTCTACTGGGAGGTGTTCCGGCCCAAAGCAAGGGAGTTGGAACTGGATGATCTTAAGGTCCCTTCCAACCCAAATCATTCTGTGGTTCTGATTCTATAAATACAGCCATATATTTTAGGTTATCATTGCCCCGTGTCAATCAAGTGACTGAGACAGAAATTCCTGATAGCAGTATGTGTGCTGCTGACCACCTGCTTCTCCCCTGTTCTTTGTCTGTAGGCTTCTCACCCAGTGCCCTCTCTGCAATGCATCTCCCCTGCATAATACGAAATGTAGGAGGAGATGTTACAACTCTGCAATTAGCTGGGTGATGGTGCCAGCTGATGTGGTACCCAGGGCAGCAGGTCGGATGGACTGTGAAGCAAATTATGTTGGTTTTTCTCTGGTGTAGCCTGCCTGCAAGGCCAGGGTCACATAGCACACCGGGTGGCCTATAGCACATTCCTTCCTATGTTAGAACTCTACTCGGTTATAAATGCGGAGAAGAGCCTACAATTCCCTTCGCATCATTGCCACAGAAAAACATCTTGGCATAATAAAGGCCACTTTTATTAAATGGCATGTACAGCTCTGCAAGAAAAGCTGCCAATTTGAGTACAAGAAGCAGAATTACTATGATTTGTGAGCCCATTTTCAAGGTATCACAGCTCTGAGAAACAGAATGACATGTCAATGTGGCACTTTGGTATCTCTTTGGGTGTCAAATAGCTTCAAGCTTCTTTCAGAAGCCAACAGAAATGCACAACCCACCCTCCATTAGCAAAGAAACCTCTGATAGCATCTCTGTCTCTCTAACAGACTGTGGCAGACAAGAGCCCCAGAATTTGCACTAGCAATTGGTGTAATTGCACAAAAGCCTTTGTGTATAGCTATGTCCAAGACTTGGCCTTCTAGCTGCCAGTGACAGAACAAACACAAGATGAATGGATGGACAGAAACTCTGGGGAAATACCACCTCAGCCAACAGCTCTCTCCCCGCTGTTGGGGCATCTCTGCCTATCTGTCTGTTCTGACACTCAGCCAGGCATCTGCCCATCAGGCTGCCTGCTGACTTTGTTCCTTTACCACTGGTTAGCAAGCACCCCTGCAGCAGAGCAGGGCATGTCCCTCTCCCCATGCACTGGCATTCACAGCATGATAATTTATTGCAAGGCTGTGTTCATCAGCACACTGATGTGCTGGTGTGGGAGAAACAGAGTAGCTGCCTGCTGAAAGGGAAAGGAAGGTATTGTGTTTGAGAGCTCATTTATGACAAAATGCCAAGATGTCTCACAGGGATTCATGCTCCACTTTCCTCTGCTTGCAGCCCACGACGCAGTGCAGTCTCTGTGCTTCCAGTGCAGCCAGAGCTTGACTGCGGCAGATGCATTGTTGTGGCGCATCCTTGGGCACAAATGGCATATCCCTTGGCTTTGTCTTGCTGCATAAAAAACAACAGTTAGGGAGCAGAATCTCCTACCAACACTGAAAAAGTAGCAGTGATGTGTGTGAATTAAACCCCTGAAAAGGAAATATTTCATGGTTAATTTGTAACATAAAGGTCTCCTCTGCTTTGGAATTTATAGACCTTAACCACTATTTAAACTCTGTATGGTCTTGGGAGATCCACAGTACCCCAGAAATGTGGTGATTCCCTACCTCTCATAGTTGTGGCATACTTCATTTCCGTCCTTCCTTCAGCAGGGATGTTTATGACCCGTGTACTGCATTTACATTATCACCCATCAGGCTGTGTGGAACTTAGTCAGCTAAATATCAAATAAAGCATTTGCAAGTCTGTCTAATTAAAACAAGTAGAACTGAATGAACTCTGGAAAAAGCAGTCAGCTTAAGCTGCTCTAATATAAAACATGTGAAGTTGATCTGAGTTCACACCTCTGGATTATTAGACTGGCATTTGGAATATTCTGAATAATGTATGTTGTGTGCCCTATTAAAAACATTCAATGGGAGAAGTTGTGACTGATGATGGTTTTCAACTGTGCAGCATCCGAGGTCAGAAGGTCCCTTTGCACCTCACCTTGAACATGTTCAGGTATCTCTGAGATCCCAGAGTCCAGATGCAGCAAATCACACAAACAAGAGACAGAAAACAATATCATATACTATTTAGTACAGCACATGTCAGACAGCAACTGGCCAGATGAATAATTTTCCAGGAGAGCATAAGAAAAAGTTATTCTTTAGGAGGACTTGAGGAGACTCGTGCATACAGTTCATGATTCAGAGTCTTGCTTGAGCTTATAGAGCGGGCCACAGAGCCAGGGTCCAGCTAATTTACCTGACAACTGCCACTGAACTGGTGTGGGACAAATCAGTCGGCATCACCCCTGTTGTTTCATTGGCATACAAAACAGATAGTGACCTCCCTCAGCATTAGGAAACTGAAGAGATTTTGCCAGTTCTTTAGAGGACCAAAACTCAGACTAAAACTAAAAAAAACAAAACAAGTTCAATTCTTTTTAAAGACTTACTAATGGAAATTTTGTTCTAAGTAATGACAAATGACTGCTCTAACATAATACCTCTGCAAATATTAGCACAACCAGGCAAAGAGAGCATGGAGCAAAACTGATCATTTTTTGATCCTGCCTTTTTGTGAAGCAAGAGGCTCTGAAGACAGTCTAATTTCAATTTCCTTGTCATTAAAAGCATGTTCAAATACTTGTATGACAGGGCACATGTATCTTTGCAGTTTACAAATCTATAGAATTTATATGCAAACATGAAACACACAAGCCTATGCTATTTCCTGAGCTGACAGTCATAGAAAAAATGAATGTAACAGCCCGCACAAGGGAAGTTGAATGAATTTTCATCAGCTTCTTTTATTAAAGATATGATACACTGTAAGCAGCAAAAAGACAAGCTTTAGCAGTCTAGAGCTTCCCCCCATTGCTTGAGAAAGCCTCCAAGGCCCTTAGAGGTCCCACTAGCTCTCCACATAAATGTTGCAAGCCCCTTGCTCATGCTAGATGAAGGCAGCTTGCACATGAAGCGTGTACTTTGTCAGATGAACACTGAAACCACATTTGTTCCTTGGAAAACATGCACACCTTCCCATGGTCTCAGGAAACAGTGAGCTGCCAAAACAGATGCCCTCAGCTGACCTGACCCAGCTCTTTCCTAACAGCAAATAAATATTAAAGCTCTGTTAGGCAAATTTGCCAACTTCTGCAAAGGTTAAAACCTCACAGCCTATCCCCACATAAGGCATTGAATAGGCTCATAACTGTACCCCCCAAAATGCTTGTAGAGTGAGTAGGCATGATGATTTTACCTGCAGGTATTCCTGCAAAAGGTGAGCACAGTGTTCAGCTACACAGGTTTTGGGATGGTTCTTCAAGAAACCAGTGAATCTGCTCAATATTTAAACTCTCTTATCCCAAGGCTTTTGCTTGCTTCCTTGGGCATGAGCACTGTTGTGCTTACTGTTTTATGAGTCTAGAGATGAGATACATCTGGCTGCAGGAAAGCAGGAGAAATAAAGGGCTCTCCTTCAAGATCACCTAAATGCCAGGCTTTTTGTGCAAAGGCGCAGCCTGTGGCATGAGAGCTACATGGATCTTAAAGGCATGTAGAAATCAGGCTGCAAAGAGCAATAAAGCAGTTATATGGTTTGCCAGATGGCCTTTAAAAAAAAGCAATTAAAAAAAGCTTAAAACCAACTGGGTTTAATCATAACTTTCCCTTGGAACAACACGGTAAGTCTCCCTTGCAGAAAAAATAGTATCTCAGGGTTTGGAAGAGGTGGGATCTGGTGCGGGCTCTTTCACAATACCTATGATTGCTTTCCTCTCTCTAGAAACAGCATTGATCCATCCAGACCAGGTGCTCCAGCTGAGATAGGTGCTGTAGAGAGATCAACAAGCCCAGTTTCAGATGGGGACCCAAGAGTGCCCGAGAACATAAGCGCCAGCATGTCTTCTTCCATTCCTCTTCTGGCATCACTAGGTGACCCTGTTAGATTGTCTATTTCTTCTGAGCAAGTTTTTAATCTTCAAAAAACTATTGTAGTGTTAGGGATTCGGTTTGGGATTTTGTTTGTTTAATAAAGGAGTCTTATTTTGAGAAAAAGTGTGGCTTGCAGCTGGGAGGTTGCTCTGAGGTTTATTCCCCGTGTTTGGAGATAAAAGCTG
Source organism: Ara ararauna (assembly GCA_028858755.1). Lineage (NCBI taxonomy): Eukaryota > Metazoa > Chordata > Aves > Psittaciformes > Psittacidae > Ara > Ara ararauna. The sequence goes on along the minus strand of CM054377.1, from coordinate 69,141,178 downwards.
CAAACCCAACACTCCGGGCTCATAAGGATGAACTTTCTTCGAGAAGGGGTTTCTTTGTACACTGCTTGAGATGACCTTTGCTCTAAAGCTAGTAAACGCATAGAAAGAAAAGAAGATGGGCTTTGAGCAGCTGATTCTCCAGCTTGCTTTAGTAGAAAGCTGATACAGAAGATTGCTACGATTTGGCCCATTGCCAGGAGGAAAAGGAGAAGTTTCTTTTCAGTTGGAAAGGCTGGAACATTTCCATGGACCTCCTAATTTACCTGGGCCTGCAGAAGGACAGCACACCAGTTTTGCAATTCTGTCATGCATTAGCTTTCCTCTTCCTTTAAGAGTTATTTGTACTTCTGTGGAAGAAAGGTCATTGCAACACTCAGCTTTTCATCTCAATCCTTTCCAATTCAAAAAAATCAAGAGTGTTTATATAGTGAAGCGTGTAGTCACTCCTACAGCTGCAGCATGAAGGCAGTTTTGGAGTAAAGAGTTTGTAACTAGAGGAACTCACATAATCGCAGCCCTCAGCACTGAGGAGCTGCACTGAGGCTCCCTTTCGTTCTCTGTGCAGCTGCTTGACTATTCAGTAATATGAATTTACAGGAGAGCGCAGAGCAACAGCACATTGTGCTGAACTGCTGTTGGGTCTGCTGGGAGAAGGAAGACCTGAAAAATCTGAAAAGGAGAAATCAGTAGTGCCTGGGACCAGAGGAGGTGCTGAGTGGAAGGGGGTGACTCAAGCACTCAAAAGTTACTGATGAATTACTTCCTATAAGCGGCCAACTCTGCTACCAAAGAGCAGTTGGAGCTGCACCAGTTAAGGAAAACCCAAGGACCAGTTAGGTTCTTCAGCAGTGAGCTGACGTTCTCACAGCCTAAACACTTGATAACTGCTGTACTTAAAGACTGTGCATGCTCCAGAAGACCAGCTGCCCCAGGGCAAGTCAAGAAGATGAGAAAAAAGAATGAGCAAAAAAGCCCACACCACATCTCTCCACCTTATTCCCAGAAAACATAAACAGAGCAAATCTTGATGCCCAGCAATGTGTCAAAAGGGAAAGGAGCGAATAGAGAGTATATTTGTCCAGCTGGCACAATACAGACAGAAAAATTATGCGGCCTGAAGTATTCACTGTCTCTGAAAGGATAACAAGCCCTGAATGGCATAGATCTGTCATGGCACCAGTTGCTTTACATGGGATGGCCAAGCAAGAGGTGGGTTTCCTCCTTTTGCATCCGAGCCAGCAAATCCACCAGTGACATCTGCTAATGTTAATGGAGGAAAATCCATCCTGGGTATGGCAGAAATGGTGCTTTGGATAACATAATAATGTCAGTCCCTGTAAGAGAAAGAAGTCCAGCTTCTCAAAGCAGAACATCTTGACTAAACAAAACATAAAGGGTATGCCTCAAACCCACAACAAGACCCTCAGTTTATTTCAAGCCATTAGACTTCCACTACTGGGATTTCCCTAGGCACCTGCTGGGTGGCTGTCATAAAGGTTCAGGGAGGATGGTACTTCCAAACTGATGAGTACAGGAGACTCTGGAGAGCAGACTCAGATCCACAAATGGGCAAGGGCTACAAACAACCATGTGAGATGCCCCATGTTAGGATTAGGCAGCCTTTAGGGTCCCTTCCATTCCTAAGGGCACAGCTTCCTGCCAAGCAGAGCTTTGAGATGAGCCCATGACCACTTTTGTGATTATTCCTGGCTATTTGCAAGGCTTTCCAGGGGTTATTTTCTTGTTCCAGCCTTCCATTTAATAAGTTAAGCACAAGTGGCAGAGACTGCAGCAGAGCTCTAAAACCCACTGTCTGAGAACATCCTTTGCTTACCCATTGCTCCAAGGAAGGCTCTGCAATTACAAGTGACAAGGCAATTTGGTACAACAAGTGGGATTTACCACTTAGCAATTCTCATGATCACAGGGGATCAAGTGGTGCATCCAGCTCCTATCCTGGTGACAAAGTTCCCTCCCAGGCACTATAGGAGCAACAACAGTCATTAAAGTCAGCAGCTATGACTGGCTGTAAGATGAGCTATAGGGAAATGTTTCACCCTTCAGCCACTCTTCTTAAAGCTGAGCTTATATCCCCTGTTAAGTAACAAAATGATACATGCAGCAGAAATAGATATTAAAGAACACTTAATGCAAGAAAACCTCCCAGAGATGTTTTCTCTGCCTGCATCCCTTACTCCAGCAGTGTCACCTCTCATCCCAGGAATACATTATCCACATATTTCTAAGCACTGAAGAAAGCACAAGGGTTTTTTACATCCCTCTCAGCTCTGCCTTCCCCATACAACAGCTTTTTCCATTTACAGCCAGCTGCCATCAGCATCTCTCACCCTCCTTGCTTGCAGGAGCTGAGTTGGATGCTGACTTCATGTGTTCACCTTTGTTGTTCCCTGGGCTGTGGTGGAGGAAAAGGGGAGGAAAGGAAAGTGAATGTAAGTGAGTATCAAGAACCTGCCTTAGATAAAGTATTCAGACCTCACAGTGAATAATACATGGGAATGGAAAATGTTTACCCAGCTACATCCCAGCCCAGTGCACTGGAGCTGGCTGGCAGCACCTTACAGAGGGAAAAAAATTCTGCATCACTTCTGTTATTAACTAAATTCCCCTGCACCAGCCCAGCAGCAGAGAGAGGCTACATATACACATACACAAAGATCCTTTACGCTTCTGCTCCACCAGCATAGGTGCCATGCTCCCATGCAGCAAACCAATAGGCAAACTTAGGTTTCAGGGCAGCCTTAACTGGAAGTTAGGCTCCTATGTGCTGCTGCAGGAACTACTCCCAAAATGACTAATAGAGGTTTGCCTTGCAGCCACCTTCTTGCCCTCATACTGTGCTTCCATAGGCCCCTCCTCTCAAGCTTCACGCTGCCCATAGCAACACCCCAAAATCGGCCAGAGTACCAGCTCTTCTCTCCTTTCAAACAGCCTTAGCTGTAAGAAGCAATCCTCTTGAGCAGCAAATCTGTGTGCTTCACACTTACAGTCATTTTAATCTCTGACCTTCTAACAGAAGGCTGTTTCCATCATTAAGAGGTGAATTTGCCCTAGTGCCTGCCCCTTGTTTTCCCCTTCAATTGCCAGCGCTGATTGCTGCTGATCAAGCTTCACAGGAGAACAACACAGACACACCAGCCTCAAAGCATGAGTGGCTTTACCTGCTGGCAGCATTTCTTAGGCACCCTCTCAGTAGCTGTTTCTGCTGTTCATGGAGGTGATGACCCTGTCCTTGCTGCAGGGCTCAGCTCTGCTTGTTGCACCCCAGAGAGTCTGGTCTCTTCGCTCTTCTTTAGCCAGAGCGTTGGCTGGACTAAACCCCAGCAAGCCCCTTTGTAAGAGCTGCTGAATCAACCTGGGCACCATCTGAAGTTGGGAAATAAGCATCCTGCTCCACCAGATGCAAAAGTGCTTGTCTAAGCCTATACTGCAACCTGGGCAGTGTGAACATCTATTTGTACGAGTGCCACGCTGCTGTGGGAGTCACTCGTCTTCCTGCTTTTACAAGTTACAGATATTTCCTTTAGTGTTATTCTAGTTTCAGGTACAAACTGCACAAGGGCTAAAATATAAGGAGCCTTAAGGGATTTTGTGACCCACCCCATTTGCTGTCTCGGGATACACACGCACTCCTGTTGTCTGAAGACATCAGGGACATCTAGAAACCACTCAGAAATCATGTTGGGGGGCCAACCAGGAAAGGCGGAAAGGAAAGAGAAGGGACACAGAGGTCATCCCTTCTCTCACACAAGCTCCAGGGAACCTCTCAGCACTTGTACAAACCAGGAACGTGGACCCCTGCCCATGCAGCCAATTCAGATAGTGGCCATGCCCAGCTGAAACTGCTGCTCCAGATAGGCTCTATTTACTGCATTTCTCTTTCAAATTGCTGTTTACGGAAGTGTTCCAAAGGGTTTTGCTTCCAATGCACTTATTACTACTTAGAAAAAAAAAAAAACAGATTGCCTCTAAGGCATGCAGAAGCATATATACAGCTTTCAGGTCTAATTCATTTATGCAAGGGGATAAAAAGGTAACTTATTGCAGGTCAGCATGTTTCCAGACAGATTTAATTGATACTCTTTCTGATTATTAAGGAAATAACTTGATTAGGTATTGATCATAAATCTATGGTATCACTTGGATTTATTCTAATTTTGCACATTAGCATCAGCTGCTGCGGGATGCAAATACTATGGCTTCACTTTGGTATTGCTTGTCAGAATATTGTACATATGTTACTTCAGTATCCCAGGCTCAATATTGCATTCCTCCCCTGGGGTCTAACAAATAAGAATTTCAAGAGGGCAGAAAATTCATTTCTGGCCCAAGGGAAAACATTTGATGAAAAAAGTCACATTGTTAATAGTTTTCATGGAAAATGAGATAAAAAGTAGGGATGAAAAAAAATCATACTGGAGTAGTTTTAGCTCTAAGTGCCACTGAGGGCCTGGTAAGAGCTGTAGTTTGGCATTTTTGAGCCCAGCCTTTGCTGTACACTTAGAATCCAAGTCAGGCTCATGCAAGGCATGTCTCATTGGGTGTAGAGTAGGAGGAAGATTGTTGTTCCCTGTGGGTGAAGTCAGGTGAGAGAGGCTGTCCGGTAAAACCTAAAGCATAGTTCAAGAAGCACTATGACATATGGATTGACTAAAAATCAATATTTTTATTGCATGTATTCTTTTTCATAATGAGAACTTCTTTACTCTTGTGGGTAGCAACCACTTTCCATGAGAACTGTGAAAGTCTGATTTGTCCAACAGAAGCACCAATGGAAATCAGTTAGGTCAGCTTTCATAATACCACCTTGTACTTTGAAAACAGCAAGCAAAGTAAACTTTCTATTTTGGCAGAAAGAATCAATGGCAGACAGGTCAGGTGGATCTCAAGGCTGGACAGCAAGTCATTTTTAGTACACAGATCTGCTGCTCTGCTCGTTGCCTCATCACCGGAAGCAGGAAAAGATCTATCAGTGCATTAAAGAGATACTGCAATGCACTACTATATTCCCTCCTTGAAAAAGAGAGTTGGTGTCAGCAGAAATCAATCTTTATTGTTCCTGGATTCATTACAAGCAGCAAACTGATGCTGGGAAAGAAAAAGTCACATAAAAATCCAAGCACATTCAAAGTGCCAAGAGATCTTACAGGAGCCTCTGGCAAGGTAACATACAGCTGAGGTAAACAGCTTCTCCAACCTGCTAATTACTTTGATTCATTTTCAAGGAAGGGGATAAATGTCACAATAACATATTTTATTTTAGCTAATCAATGCTGTGGGCTGCAGAGCAAAAGAAAACAGTCCCATGAATTCACAATAACCTTCCTCAGAAGCCTTTTGATTTTTTATGCTTAGCTGCTGTAAAACAGAAGAGTTTAAGTAGGAAAAATGCAGGAGAAACACTTGCTTCATTTCCGATCTCTGCTAGGCAGCCTTTGGAACAGGTACAGCTACCAGCTAAATGCTCTGTTATGCTCAAGACCAGACACAGCAGCTTTCTCGTGCTTCTTCACAAGCTGCATTGCTAGTGCTCACATCAGTCAGCTGTTGGGTTTTGATCTCCGTCTTCAGCACACAGCAGCAGATATGCTCCCCCAGGCATGAAAGGCTCCTTGGGAGTCGCTCTCTAAGCTGATGCTAGAGCAGTGTTAGGGCTCAGAATGGCTGGAAGTCTCAAGAGGTGAAGATGTGTCAAGCCACCTACTCTGTCTTTCTTCAAAGGGCTGGATGAATGAACCAAGCCCAAGTTATCTTTTGTTTTGTTTTTTTGTTAAGTATGAGCAGAATTTGGGGGTATTCAGGCAGATATCCTGTCCCTCCTCTACCCCCAGACTCTCCACAGATGCTTCTCCCACCTCTTTGTGTCAAAGTCTTGCTGTGCTGCTGACTGCGTGTGCACTGAAAGTGGAAAGAAAGCAAGCAACTTTCCTAAATCAAATTTGACCATAAAAATGAATCTCCATGAAATGAGAAAGTTTTTAGAAATATTATGGGTTTTTTTTTTTAATTTATTTTAGAAATAAAAACTCTCTGTGGAAAACCTTCCTTAAATAGAACAGTCGAAAAGGGACTCAAATCATTGATTAGAAAGTAATTAGAATACAAAAACTTGCTAGGTGGCACATGTGACTGGACTATTATGAAATAATGTAATACAGGTGTTTAGGAAGGGCCAAGAAGAAAAAAAAGTAATTAGTTTGGTGCATCAACAAATAATTTTATTTATTTTTATATCCTGTCATTATTTTAGTGGGGCACAAGGATAAACTTAGAAACTTTCTGCTTCATAATGAAAATGAAAGAGGCAGCGCGGGACATGAGAGGTTTGCTACAGGCCACCTAACGAGGAACATTGGGTAGGCAATTTCAATTTCTTTTCTTTTTTATTGTGTTTTTTTTTTTCTTTTTTTTTTTTTTAAGCCATTAACTGCAGACTTTGGGGGCCTCTTCATTTCCCAGCAGAAAGCTATAAAACAGGCAAGAAGCTCAAGAGATGATGCCCCATCCCTGGCGGTGTTCAAGGCCAGGTTGGATGGGGCTTTGAGCAACCTGGTTTAGTGGAAGGTGTCCCTGGCCAGTGGCAGTGGGGGCTGCAACTAGATGATTTTAAGGTCCATTCCAACCCAAACCATTCTGTGATTCCTGGGATACAATGGCAATAATTTTCTGGAAAGGGAAGAGGGAGTTTTGGAGTTTGGGTAGCCCTCTAAACAAACAGTATTAAAAGCACATACACAAGCTATGCCAGTGTGGAGGAAGCATAGCAGCAGCATAGCTCTTGACAGAGCAACTTGGCTCAGTCAGGAGCTATGCAACAGCCTGGAACTTGAGAAGAATAAGAAAACTAGGAAGCAGGGTAAGTTATTCAGGAGAAGCATGACAGAAGAACATGAATATATAAGGGTAAAATCCAAGGCCAAAGGCAGAACAGACCCATCAACATTAACAGTGAATTACGTAAACTAATAAATTAGAAAGACAATAATGATCATTTCTCAGTGGGAAGAGAGCAGCTGGCACTGAGGATCAGAGCAATTAATGCTGCTTTGCTTTAGTATTCACTAAAAAGGCTCCAGCTAGGATGAGGATGTGCAGAAGAGAAACACTCAGGGAAGGGGTGGAAGAGGGACAATGTTGCCAGAAACAGAGCAAGCCAAAGAGTGGTAAGGCAGAAAACACCTAATATTATTTAACTAGCTAGATCCGAGTAAATGCACCCTGGGTGCTCATCAGCCTGCAGGGGAACACATCAGAACTTCTAGAAGTTTTTGTTGAATGCTTGGAGAAAGAATTATGCTGGATAATGGGAAAAGAGACAAGCAAGATTTTCATCTTGAAAAAAAGACTGAAGTACCCAAGGATAATGGAGCAAGTGGCTCCAATTTCAATTCCTAGAAAAGCATCTGAACAAATTATCTAATTATATGTGACCATGCAGTAAAGCAACCAAGATATAAGCAACCACCATCACCAACTCATTAAAAAAGATCACATCAAATCAATCTAGTTTTTAACCCATTGACATACCAGGATGTAAAAATCTAAGAGAGGCTTGTGGTTGAGGGTGTTTTTGTCATCCCTCCTGCTACCTGTTTTGGTTTTGAGGTAGGTTTTGTATTCCACATTCAGCCAGGTTTGAAAAGGAGAAGTAGTCTGTCACTGTGCCAAATGGACCAACTGTGAGGATCTTCAGGAATACAGGAGTTCGAGAACATGCTATGAAATGAGATCCCTTTAATGTTTATCTTTATTTTACACTTACTGTTTTGTAACTCCAGATATCCAGATCACATGAAGTGGCTCCCCACTGTGACACTAGCCCTACAAAGTATTTCACCCGCACAGTTAGAGTAATATTTACACGGCACCCTGGGGTTCACGAACACCAGATGAATGTAAATACATTTCTGCATGCACATGAAAGCACACTGCAGTGGCATCCAGAGCTGGTTTAAAAATAATTATCTGCATTAGTCATGGGGTTGAGCAAGGAATGCTTTTATAAAGGCAGAGTTGTCAGCCTCCATCCACACACAGCGGAGTGTGGGGAGGTGCAGGCAGAGATCTAATCTATTAAACCGGTTCATAAATACCATACACCACTCAGCATGAAAAATGAAGCTGTGAAGTATACAACATATGTAAATTATCTTCTAATTTTATTAGACAGGAGCTCACAGTACAATGTTACTGAGAAGGCAGGAAAGCTTCAGTTGCAAATCCTAAGACATCAGACTGTTTGCTGCACAGCTGAACAAGGCAATTCAGCGCCTATCGTTGGTACCATGGGCCTTCAAGGGACATCTGCAATTTGTTTCATAAGGAAAAAAAAAACCCTGTTCATGAGCTGTGGGCCATGAATAGTCTACCTCCTCCTCCAAGTTTTGCCAGATCTTCCCTCATGTAGATTAAGATCTCTTTAGCTATAAAAACATATCCACTGCAAATGAAACACTGCAGCAAAAAGTACTTTTATGGAGATATTCATTATGACTACAGAAAAATCTTCTTAAAAAATCTATCCAACCAACCAGCCTCTGATGCCCTTCCTAAAGGAGAACCACTAGCACAAGTGAGTTGATGGGATGTCATGGGACACATCCAAAACACCTCAAAACCCAAAACAGGGCCACACATCCAAGGGGCAGAAGTGGCCCATTGCAGGTCACCAACACCCTTGGGCCAACCCTTGCTCTCAATGGCTTCTTTGCACCTTCTTGAAATTGTCCTCTCATGGAGAAGGGGATCTTCAAGGAGTGGGGCACTGCACAGCAGCCCATGGGGCAGGGACCAGCGGTTGCTGTGCCAGGGGCTTGTAAAGAGCCTCTGAGTGCTGCAGATAAGTGAAGGGGGACATGTGGGCCTGAGGAAGTTCAGGTGAGAAGCAGAAGGCCGAGAGATTTTGGGGATCCATGGAGGGAAACCTGGTGGGGGCTTCAGGCTTTTTCTTCTGAGGGAAAAGGGAAAAGGGGCCAGCTTGCAGGCTGTCGTACCAGGCTGGGCAGGCAAGGTGTGAGTGGCAGGCGACCTGAGTGAGGTCGCCACTTATTGCTTGCGATAAGTGATGGGGACATAACAGAGGTAGATGGAGACACCAGGAAGTTGTGGACTGTAGTCCAGAAATCCAGCTACTTGAAAGTTATCAGGAAACAGGAAATCATTAGATTCCTCTCTTAACCATCCCTATCATGCTGCTTTGGATCAACGCACCAAGTTCTCCTCATCTAAACAAACCAAACAATTGACAACCACCAGCCACTGATTAAAAACAAGCTGACCTCAGCTTTCTAATTGTTCCACCCCCAGTAAATAAAACTATCAAACCTTTTCAACAAAACCTCCAAATTATCCCCTTTCCTTTAGCAACCACCTACAGCACATGCACATAACTGGTGGCTGCATTGCAGACGCCATCTGTTCCACCACAACAGCAACTCACCCACTTCAACCCACTCGCATGACCAGAATTTAACACTGCATGCTGTGTGCGCAGGGGAGGCACATGTGTTGAGAGTGATGGAGGAGAGCAAACCAGGATAAGGAAGAGACAATTACTGCTGGAGGGGGAGCAGGGTGCAGCTGAGATGAAACCTTCTCTTCAGGAGGACACCAAGTTGGCCACACTCAAGAAGGTAGTGATGGGGTAATTCATCCTGGGAGAACCAAATGTTTCACTGTCTTGTAAACTGCTTAGCCCTGATGCAGCTACTCAAATCTATTGCTTCCTTATCAACTACGACCAGTAATACAATAGTTTTTAGTGTGAAAGTTCTCCAGTGCAGAAGTCTACAGAATATTTTTACCCAAGTAGGGCATCCCATGAAACAAAGGTAAATAATTCTGGGAGCAGGCATCAGGCCTGGTATGGGCAGAGGATCACAACTTAGCCCACAAGGTCAGTTCCCTGATCTGACAGTTTTGCTCTGTGGCTGTGAGCACCACAGAGTCTCTACACCTAGCTTTACCCACTCAGAGAACAGACATAAATAACTGTACCTCACTGTACTGTAAAACAAACTCTGCTTGGCAACGAGATACCAGACACAGTATCTCGTCCATGAGGGGGCTACACAAAAAAGTAATCTCTTCTGCAAAACTTCAGTTATCCCCCACTGCTCCCAACAAGGAATGCAAGAAAGCTGGCAAGACTCTTGCATTAGAAATGGAAAGTAAAACCTTTTCTTTTTCTTTTTTTTTGTATAAACTTTTTAAACAATTTCATCAAGGTCTGATTTCTATGAAGCAATAGGATCACACTGAGAACAAGCTTTTTACCCAGGGTTTCAGTTCTCTCTTCAGACAGGGTTCTGCACTATGTGGGCTTCCTCTCAGGGCACGTTGCCAGTGCTGTATTTCCAGTTTCCATAACTTTCTTTCTTGCTACACTTGGAAAACCCAGACTCCATGCATTACCGTTCCCTTTGCATTTGGATGCTTCAGAAACATTCTCAAGTTCACATGGCTCAACTTCTGCTCCTAAAATGTCTGCTGAAATTATTTGAGGCATCATTTCTGTTATTGAGCCTGTTTTGTGTCTCCTCCAAAATAGCTTGAAAGTCTTTTGGAAATGGGATTGCATTTGATAGCATTTTGCACAGCATCAAGCACCCTAATCATTCAAGTTTATCATCTGATACAATAACTGGTTTGATTTGGGAAACAAGACATATGTTAGTTAATCTGTTTAAATCCATGCTGAATGCAATCACAGCTCCATAAAGTATATTATTTTTCTTATCCTCCACCATCTAAACTCCCTCAAATACCAGGAGATCACTTTTCTAAATCATTACCCTTAAAAAAAAGTCCTCAATCTACATAAGCTTGTAATGACAAAAAAATAAACAGATTACACAGATGGCAATTAAGAAACAATATTCAGTGTTACTTAAACAAGTAAATCTACACATGTATTAAAGGAACCTACAAAAGCAAACAGTATGCATATAAATAATAAAACCAGGGAATATTTAGATATTTTTCAATAGTTTGAATCAAATTTTTACATTAGGACAAAAATTACTGTGGCACAGTAGAAGAAACTTCTCCTTATTTATACCTTATTCATATTACCTGCATTGCCACCTTCATTTTAGACCCCCCCCCTTTTTAATTCTGTGTATGGGTGAGAAGCCAAACTGAATTTACATCTTCTCTGCCCTTTTTAGAGCTACTTTTATTATTCACTTATGTTCTATTTTATATATATGCACACATACACATATCTATATATACACCCCCTTCCTATCCACTTGGTAAAGGAAGAGACAGTATTTGAAAGTAATGCCATTTAAGTAAATCTTTAAGACTCCTCTCGTAAAATTGGTTTCAAGACTGGGTTTCTTAGCTACACAGCTCTTGATCTTTAAAGCAGGCCAGCTCCGAGTATTCATTGCTGCATCTGTCAAGTTGAATAACAGGTCAAACGGGAAAATAACAGTATGACCTCCACCAGGGAAAGAACAATGGGAAGAAACCTTGTCACTCTGAAAGGTGTTCGGACTGGCTGTAGTACCCCCCTGCCACAGGGACTATAGCTGAACTGTCTTTTTTTCTTAGCAAAAAATCTAAGGGCAATGGGGAGAAGGAAAGAGAAAGAAGCTCCTTGAAATAGTAATTCTCCAGCTCACCATATTAGGTCTTCTGCAACTAAGATCCATTCAGTCCTACCTTTCCTTGAGCAGGAAGTTCTGCTTCTCCTCAGTTCCTGCTTTAATCTTCAAAAGCAGGAAAATAATTCACTGTATAAGAGCTCCTACAGAGGTGGTATATTCCCAGCTGCGTGCTGGAGACTCAAGAATCTTACCTGTGCTCTGACATCTCATTTCATGCAGCAGGCAGAGCTACTGAAGTAGCAGAGGGGCTATATCCCAGCAAATTTACTGCGAGCAATTCTCACAGAGGAGAAGACTTCTCTATTCAGAATGCAAGTGTCCTCAGCAATGAGATTTCTAAGGATCACTTAAGCAAAGGGAGAAGATTTTCTCGTAATAGCATTTCTTAAACCAAACAGAACAGGAGAAATTTCATATTCATTTTTTAGCACATGGAAATCAGTTTAGTTACATTATGCTAGGAGTGACCAAAAAAGGAATTTAATCCCAAATCAAGATGAAATCAGATACTTCAAAATATTTTAATATTGTAAAAATTATACTTGAAGTACTGTAAGGAAGATAAGCTAAACTGAGTCACTGCTAGAGAATTTTTATATCATGGAGATATAGCACGAAAAAGTTACACATGGAAATAATACATATATTGAGAAATGCCAGTTTGATATATGTCTTCCCAATTATTATGAATTCAAGCACGACTGTCAAAGTTCAGGTTTTCTCACTAGTGGCTGTTAGGAGTCTTTGCCTGACATGAATTATGCAAAGACACTTCTTTCATACTCCTGGCTCCCTGGCAGAGCATCCTGTTTCTCTGTGGGGTTGCCAGTACCGTAAGGGTTCTAAAGGATTGCCTTATGCATAGGAATGGAATTGCATTAAGTCTGAAGTCACCCGTAACACCAGGCATGTTAAGGCCGTCTTCTCCACACCAGCAATCAACTATGCAAGTCATAGAACCATAGAATAGTTAGGGCTGGAAAGGACCTGAAGATCATCTAGTTCCAACCCCCCTGCCAGGGGCAGGGACACCTCACACTAAACCATGCCACCCAAGGCTCTGTCCGACCTGGCCTTGAACACCGCCAGCGATGGAGCATTCACAACTTCCCTGGACAACCCATTCCAGTACCTCATCACCCTTACAGTAAAGAATTTCTTCCTTATATCCAATCTAAACTTCCCCTGTTTAAGTTTTGTCCCATTACTCCTTGTCTTATCACTACAGTCCCTAATGAAGAGTCCCTCCCCAGCATCCCTATAGCCACCCTTCAGATACTGGAAGGCTGCTATGAGGTCTCCATGCAGCCTGCACTTCTCCAGGCTGAACAGCCCTAACTTGCTCAGCCTATCTTCATATGGGAGGTGCTGCAGGCCCCTGATCATCCTCGTGGCCCTCCTCTGCACTTGTTCCGACAGTTCCATGTCCTTTTTATGTTGAGGACCCCAGAACTGCACACAATACTCCAAGTGAGGTCTCACAAGAGCAGAGTAGATGGGCAGGATCACCTCTCTCGACCTGCTGGTCATGCTCCTTTTGATGCAGCCCAGGATACTGTTGGCTTTCTGGGCTGTGAGCACACACTGAAGCTGGCTCGTGTTCATTTTCTCATCAACCAACACCCCCAAGTCCTTCTCCGCAGGGCTGCTCTGAATCTCTTCTCTGCCCAACCTGGAGCTGTGCCTGGGATTGCTCCCACCCAGGTGCAGGACCTTGCACTTGGCATGGTTAAACTTCATCAGGTTGGCATCAGCCCACCTCGCAAGCGTGTCAAGGTCCCTCTGCATGGCATTCCTTCCCTCCAGCGGATCAACGGAACCACACAGCTTGGTGTCATCGGCAAACTTGATGAGGGCGCACTCAATCCCACTGTCCATGTCACCGACAAAGATGTTGAACAAGACCAGTTCCAGCACCGATCCCTGAGGGACACCACTTGTTACTGGTCTCCAGCTGGACATTGAGCCATTGACCACAAGTCTTTGCGTGAGGCCCTCCAGCCAGTTCTTTATCCACCGAGTGGTCCACCTATCAAATTGATGTCTCTCCAATTTAGAGACAAGGATGTCGTGTGGGACAGCATCAAACGCTTTGCACAAGTCCAGGTAGATGACATCAACTGCTCTACCCCTGTCCATCAGTTCTGGAGCCCCATCATAGAAGGCCACCAGCTTGGTCAGGCAGGATTTCCCCTTAGTGAAGCCATGCTGGCTATCACCAACCACCTTGTTGTTTTTCACGTGTCTTAGCTTGCCTTCCAGGAGAATCTGCTCCAAGATTTTGCCAGGTACAGAGGTGAGACTGACTGGTCTGTAGTTCCCCGGCTCATCCATTTTCCCTTTCTTGAAAATGGGGGTTATATTTCCCTTTTTCCAGTCATTGGGAACTTCACCTGACTGCCATGATTTTTCAAATATAATGGACAGTGGCTTAGCAACTTCATTTGCCAGCTCCTTCAGGACCCGTGGATGGAATTCATCAGGTCCCATGGACTTGTGCACGTTCAGGTTCTTAAAGTCTTGATGATACAGCCATGTGCTTGGAGTCTTATCTCTACCAAAAAGTTCTTCTGCACCCTATCCTGCCAGAAAGTTGCGAAGTACTGGTACCATACGGTCATATGGATTTCCAGCAAAACATACATATATTTTCAGCTTTCTATGCACCTACACGAGATTTCAACCTGCATGCATAGCCCATGTCTTAGCTGCCCAGATGGTTGGTTTTGGCCTTGTACTTTCTTTCACCAAGATTTTATTAAATTCTTAACTACATCTTGAAGGATCATTGGCCTCCAGCTTAAAAAGACTAATCAGTAGGCAGAGCCATGTCTTGTAAACAGCAAAAAGTGCTTACTAACAACCATCCTAGTTCTAACTGAATCCCAAACATATTTTAAGGTCAACGCTCTATCCATCTGTCAGTGTTGAGTTTAATCTTCAGAGTGTTTTCTATTCTAAAGCTTATAAACTTGCATTTTACATACACATGTAAACAGAAATAATTCAAACCCAGCATCACTGGGCTCTGATGTGCTATGAAAATGAGACAACCACCCTGGAGTAGCAGAGGGTGTAGAAGACACGACTATTCAGATGCATCTTGGGAATATCCTGAGGACACAGGAAATCCCAAAAGGAAAGGTAGCCTGCACATTTTATGCATAGTAGCAAAAAAACCAAACAGATCCCTATCTGCATTCAAACAGTTGGTTATGTGGCCTCATATGATGTAAGCGTAAAGATTTATTGGTCTAATTAATCAAAACAATCCTTTTTTATAAAAACTGCTGCAAGTGAAATATGCATAAGAATTTATGGATTCCTTGGTTGCTTAACTTCTCCAGCGAGCCATTTACGAAAGAACTACACACTGTATCCCTATGCAGCAGACACTTTCCATACGTTTGCTTGCTTAGATAAAATTCAAGCTGCAGCCATGTGTGATTTTTTTTTTTAAGGATTAAAAAGGTCAGTAACTTTTTTATGCAACTCATTTTCTTCTTGAATAAAACCACAGTAAACCCACATAGCTAAATATGCTTTATTTCACCGTTAGCCATACAACCAATATGCAGAAAATGGTGGCTATAATTTTGTTCCAAACAGTTCCAATCCCAAAGAAAACTATACTGAAAACATTTAACCAATACTTTATTCCTATAAAAATAAAAAAGGAAAATGATACATTCATTTCAGGAAGTGTCTACATTTTTAAACAATAAATTAAGCTTTGTAGTATCAACATCAATTTACATTTCAAATGATTGAAAAGTACAGCTTAGGATACAAAATAAACTCTTTCCTTACCTTCCAAATACATCTCTACATTCTTTTATTCCTTTAATGCACTGGCACCTAAGATATCAAAAGAAGAAACTATAGAGGGCTACAGAAACAACCATTAAAATAAACAGGCAAAAGAATGGCCAGAGTCACTGAATGGATATTATCTTCCAACCTTTTTTCTATCTCCAAAAGCCTTTTGCAATGCTTGCAAAAAAAACCCCCAAATCCTAACTTTGCCTTTCCCACTTCCATATCAATCGTAATAAAGGTCAGTTTTAACAGATACAACATTTGTTATGGTAAGTGCCTGGCAGATTTTCAAAGCCATAACAGGACCATCCTCATTATTTATCTTGTACCTCTTATTAAGGTTACCCAATAAGCGTGAAAACCTAAATAAATCATGTTTACTACTCACTGCACAGGTCACCAGAATAGAAGCAATGATTCTTGTCATTTATTTTGCAAAACCGGGATTTAAACTGTATTTATTTTTGAGAGCATATACCAATTCCCCACCTGATTTGTACAGACAGTAATTTGACTTCTACTAGAAACTAGCTAAACAACAGTTCTAGCAACTTTTCTTTGTGTATGCAAAGCTCTGAATTAGAAGGGCACTGCTCAGGAACAACTCGACTGCCACCATGCTAACCTGCTGCTTAATTGAAGCAAATGAAGCCCACAGAAATTAACACTGCTGCTCTAAGCTTTTTTTTCTGAAATGAATGTATGGCTTCAATGTACTTGCAAACTCATATAGATACACCTGACCCTACTTTAAACTGGACTGCTCAGGTTAGATAATACAAGTACAACCCCACTAAGGTAATATATACAGCTGATTCATGAGCAGGCTTTTAGTCAAGAAGGAAGCAAGCCCCTTCTACATCTTCCAGTCTGCAGCAGGGACTTCTGAACCAGGATTGCAAACAACCCTTTGCAAGGAAGTTAAGAAATTAATCAGGTAGTTGGGTTAATGTGGTTTAATGGCCATACTGCTTACTACTTGAGAGCTAGTTTGGTTTATGACTACATAAGATACAAACACAGCAAAGAAGATGCCTTCTAGCAGCTTTCTTTTTTACAGAGACACTCTTTAATTCCTTGTAAGAGGTGTGTGTTTTGTACAGATTTTGGTAAATAGTCCTTCCTTACTTGAAGGTTCAGATTTTAATGGGTTTTTTTTAGAGCATCAATTCTAGCTTAGTGCAAGGAGACTTTCTAATGCTTGGGAGAACAAGCTCCAAAGATGTCCTGTTTACAAAACAGTTACTGCAGAAAGCTGACAGAAATATGATGCGACACTGAGTTGGTAACTGATGTTAGATAATGGATTTAATAGGTCTAGCAAAGCATCTGCTTCCTCTTTGCATGCGTTGCAACCTCAGTAGTTGGGCAGACACATTCAGGTTCCATCTATGCCTCAGAAAAAGACACCAAATGAAAACAGCCAAAATAATTTTTAGAAGGAAAAGATTTCAGATTAGTTCGATGTTACTTAAAAGCACAAGGCAGTAAATGAGGAAAAAGTTAAACAAAATTATTTTCTAGGTCAGCTTGACAAAAATTAAATCATATCAACAGCAGGGCTCCTTAGTAAAGAAATTGCGCCAAGAGAAATTATGCATTTGAAACATAGAAAAGTGCTTTCTGCAAAGGGAAAAAATTCGTGCATTTCCCACCCCTACTTTATCTGTTAAAAACATTTTCATTTTCACAATTGTTAACTTTTAAAGAAAACACAGATCTATCTGCCCTGAACAAAACACTCCCTATATGCTTTTTTAAAATATCTTTATGATTTTTACCACTGTTAGCAGCACTGTTTAAAACCCTCAGAAAGGAGCTCAGTTCAGGCTGAAGACCATGTTGCATCATCAGCAGGTGTAAGTAGCATCCTATTTTAAGCAACAGCAGGATCACTTAGCCTGTCTATGACAAAACCAGCTTTACAGTTTTGAGAAACCTCAAAAAGTGTTTTTATAACGTAAACCAATGACAACTCATGAAACAAATTCATGAAAGCCAAGAAAACAGAAGTTGAACAACTAACAGTAATCTGAATTGTTTCATTAATGTCTATTAAAATCAAGGCTTTAATATTTTAAATAAGAATTTCTTTAAAGATTCAAAACCCACAGCTAAGTTCAAAACAACACGTAATCTAAGACTCTTATCCAAGTAGTCTGCAACAAAATTAGGAGAGTCAATAAAGGCACATTCAACTCCCCATTCCCAATGCCACCTCCCGAGATGAATTTGTCTTAAAGAGACAGTAGTTACTGGTCTCTTACTTGGTTTTTCCATTATATTCTTGGTCCTCAACAACTGCTCTTTCTATCAGCGGTCAAATCAGACCACTACTGTCACAGAGTTAGTCTGAGCAGAAAAAATGCTTGAATTGATCAAGATCATGTGCTCCTTCCTTTTAAAATTTGGAAAAACTTACTGTTCTTTTTTAAAGACACTAATTTTCAGTGATTGTGGATACTCTTGTTTGAAGTTTGTACAGCTACTGGATAACTGGAAATTTAAATATGTTAAAGTATACCACAACTAAACCATATTGCATTTGATTGCTATATTTAAACTGTTAATATAGTACTATTGTTAATCTGAGATGGCTTAACACTATCAGTGTCAGAATTTAAATGCAAGAGAATCCATTTAATCAAAACATTATGTTTTATATAATGAATCATTCACTTGGCTTTCAACTGCTTCTGAACACAGTATTTTATGACACAACCTTACCTTCTATACAGTTTTAATTAATAAATGCTTTTAATCAAGTAGACTAATTGCAGGTTACTAATTGAAATACAAACATTTCCTAGTGCATGTTCTCTTTGGAAAGGCTTTATGTGAAGGAGTAAAATAAACTTGAACTTAAATGCTTCATTTCAGGATATAACAATAAAGCCATTATCAGTGAAATAACTATGTTTAAATTGTAGTTGACTGAATATGAACCACGTGTGTCTATTTTCAACATCTTCAATCAGTGGACCACTTATGCATTTAGTCTGACACGTAAGAACATTATCTACAGGGAAGAATGTTTGTTGTAAAACAGTATCATATTATTCTTGTAATAAAGCAAATGCATAGTTCATTACGTATTTCAGAATCACAGTTCTTTTGAAACATATATATATTTTTAACCAAGCACGACATAATAGAAAAAAGGAGAGAAAATAAAGAACTAACTGTTAAAAAAATCAGTGTATATAAAGAGCTATTGCTGAATTCTTAGGTACATTTTGATTGCATGTAATTTAGTACCAACACCTAAAAGACAGGATTATTGAAAGCAAAACCCTGGATTACATTTTTTTTTATTTTTTTTTCAAAACACCACTACTGTTCAAGATTTTGTTGTATTTTAGTGATTTATATTTCATACATCCTGTTATACAAAGGCATTAATGGTTTATGGCACCATTTTTCTTATTTGCAATACATAGCAAGATGTGTCCCTCCCACTTCCACCTCAGAAGTGTTCCCCTGTGATATTTCTGAAGATGCTCTGAATAGGCATTTTAGCTACTTCTGTATCAAATATAAAGCCATTTAGTTAAAATTTATTGAATTTTTGAAGAATAAATGTTATTGTATTTCACAGTGATGAAAACCTCAAAGGCTTATTACTCCCTCTTCATCCACCGCAATGCAAGAACTTCTGACTACTTTTGTTATGACCACACAAGCAAAACTGAGGTTAAACTGTTTATGAAGGTTATGCAGAATCTTGACTTCACAGCATTTCGTGCTATTTGTCAATTGCTTGACAGTAAGAAATTTTGTGTTAGGAGTTTTAACTCTACCAATCCCCTCCCTTCCCACGATCAATCAACTTGGGGTGGTTTTATTTTCCCAATTCTTGTGGAAACAAAAGCCAGGAATAAGAAGATCTTTTCATAATTATGCTCTCATTGCAAGATCAGATCGAAGGCATACATTATTCAGTGCAAAGTCATCACACACTACAGACCAAGGACAAACCCCCCTTCATTCTCCCCTATGGACCCTACAGGTACTTGTGCAAAACCGAGCAAGACTGAAATAAAGATGGACACAATATACAAGTTACTTGCCTAGTTAATATCTGCTCTATGGTTTTCCAAAAACAAATAATACAGAGATTACTATTTTTGCTATTTTTATAATTTTCAGTAGTCTCTCAGTGGCCAGCAATTTCAAACAAGTTATTAAAATCCAAAGGAAGACTTCAAGAATGGCAGTACCCAAACCAACTAAGTTTACCAGAAGAAGAGCAGCATTTGATGTCGCAATACAACCATCATCATTGAAACAGACAGTGTAAGTCAAGCCTATACCATGTATCTTGAGAAGGGAGTCATGTAAGGAATAAATTTACAGTGTTTTGGTAAATACATATTCAATATGAAGAAACATAAATAGCAATAGGAATACAGCAATAACCTTGAATGCAAATAAACCATAAGTTTAATCAAGTACTCTGTGAAAGAAAGAGATGTCACAGAGATGCTCTAAACATTTTCTTTCTATTTATTTTCTTGCTTTTTTCCTCCTTGCCTTTTTCACTTCTTGACAAACTATTAACTGCAAGTCATGCCAACTGCAAGGGATGATTTTGAGACCTGGGCACATTAAAACTTAAAAGAAAAAAAAAGAAAAAAAGAAGAGAGGTTTTAACAGCAAGGCACACACATAACAAAAGGGAGACTTTTGTTAACCACCCGACAGGAACAGACTCTTTAGTGCCCACCACTTCTTGGGTGGGAAAGAGCCACTAAGGTTTTTCACTGCTCAGTATCCTCTCTAACAGCAGCAGGTGGCCTACACTTGTACAACATTTTTCCACATGCATCTTTCACAAAAAACTTCCCAAGCAACACATGCAGGTCCAGTATAATTTTATATTTGGAGTCACAGACAGATAGACATGATGCACTTTAGCGAGTTAAGAGTAAAACAGAGTTATGGTCTCTTGACTTCCAATCTGTGCCCAATCAAGCAAGAGGATAATGATCTAAAGTATTACAAAAACTTCAGTGAAAGTGGAATTTGGAATGCAGTACATAAGAATGAGCACAAACCTATCCGCCCTATAATCTAACAAAACCAAGAAGCTTTCCATTTCACCAATTACCCTGTGTGTTCTAATTAAAACTCTTCTGATCAATAAATAGTAGCCAGGTATCTTTACCTATAACTAATAATGTAATCTTCTTCAAGACCAAGCCTACAGAAAGGCAAGAGTCAGCAATTTAGCACATCCTACATTTGCTTTTCAGCTATCTCCTGGGGAAGAAACATAACCTTCTGGTAACATGAAAGATGCACTCTGTACAGCTGTGGCAGTTTCTATAATGAAACTCCAGATATAAATGATAACATCCATAACACAAACCATAATTCTAAAATATATCTGATTATGTGTGTATATATATATCTAAAAAGAAAATTATCTAATTTTCTCTTTTATACACATATAAACATATGGTTAATATGCCCCATAAACATTTTTCCTTATTTAGGACTAATCTTTTAAATAACAGTTTTAAACAGTCCCTTAGAATATTTTTTTAAACACTATTCAAAAATGAAGTACTATGACAGGGTAACCAAAAAGCACACACAAAATAAATTAACATCATACAAATGTGGTTATATTGTTCAGAAAGTCCAATTCTCCCATTTGAAATGAAATGGAGACCAGTGTACCTTAGGGTGAATTATTCATCAATGCACAAATTCGTTCTCTTTCCATGTAAATCTTCATGTGAATTTAGCTGCATTTCCATAAAGCAAGAAACACAGTAAACCCGCAGAACTCTTGCAAGAGGGAGTTGTGTTTCACTGAGTAAGAGCAGTTTTTGCTGAAGGGCAGCAAGTCAACATTTTATCACCATCTAAACACTAGCAACACCTGTGCCCTTGTAAGCTTCACACCTTGAAATAGCAGCAACATATTTGATGGGTTCAGTAGTTATTTTTCTTCCAGTATTGGATTAGACTACTTTGCATATACAGTAAGTCAAAAGTCTAGTATCTTGTGTGCAACATTAATCCACATTTACATCTGAGAAGTCATAAATACACATGGAAACAATGGTGACAGAGAATTAAACCTCTTTTAAGTTAAAATGTTTTCAGTCCACATATAAAAAACAGCAGTGAAAAAAAAGTATAAAGGAGATGGACAGCAGAAACAGAAGATAATGAATAAAATAACTAAAAATGTGTGAAACAGGTCACTGTTAAAAGGGCAAGTTGCAATTAAAATTGATCAACAGAAGATGTAGGCAGTACCATCTGCATAAATGCTTAAATGCAGTATTATTTTCACATCATATACAGTAGATGTGATTTCTAAGAAGCATATTATAACAGCTGGCATATTTACTAATAGGTTTATGGTAACTGAATACTTAATTTGTCCAGCTCTTAATGTACAGTACTTACACATTAGCCTTTAAAGCTCTTCATCAGTCTTTTAGCAATCAAGGTTACATCTCCATGAATATCTAGTGTTCCAGTAAGAAAGTTTAAACATTCACCTCCAATGAACTTTCATACAAAGATATTAAATACCTTAGCTGAATCATTTCAAAACTGTGAGTTTTCTTTTTGCTATTTCAAAGGAAACACAAGGACCTTTTTAACTTTCAAAGTGAACGGTTTTAAGGCAGTAGAAGATACATATTAAGGTTCCCATGATTGTTTATGGTTGTCTATGTGAACAAAGCATATTATCTACAATTGCTCTCATACGTTTATCTACATGACTTCATTATGCTGTACATGATTTAGCAATCTTCTTGAAAAATTTAAAGTGCCACAGTTCAAATGTGCTCATCTGTCTTTTCACGGGCTTCCCAAGTCCACTCTAGTCACTTTCAGAAAGAAGCCCTTGCTTTACTTAAAGAACAGTGGTTTTAGGGGAAAAAATAATTCATCCTTCAGTGCTGTGCTAACTGGAATCCAGTGGTCGAACCAATCCTTCTTTGTAAACACGAAGAATAGCTTCACAAACGAATTTGTATTGACTCTGTGTAAGAAATAAAAAAACCAAAACATTTATGGATGATTCAACTCCTGATTATACAGTAGATAGAGTAGCAGATAGTAAATAGAGCGCTGCTTCCTTTTCTCTTGGACAAGGACAGGAGAGGAGACACAAGGATGGAAGGAGAAAATCCAACTCTCCTGGCTGTGTTCTCCATAAACAAAAGTAACATTCTTTGAAGGACAAGCACTAAAAATCTCATGTGAAGTGAAAACGCAACCCTCAAATTTAAAAGAACACATGCTTAAATTTCAGGAAATAGGATTTAGTTGAAAAAGCTATACAAATTTATGAGATTCTTTATACATATCTCTATTGTTCTTGATACATCTCATCTATTTATTTGGTAGCTATCTGATTACTACAAGCATATTCTAACCTTGACAATCCTGTAATTACATATTACTGGGCACATTTAAGTTACATGACTAAAAATGAATTTAAAGTTATCATATAGGATATATAGGTCCAACTGCCATGCTAAAAACTTTGGTTTTTTTTAAACCACCTATACTATTGCAGAAGATTGAGTTACTTTATTTTAATTTGTGATTGGACCACATATCACCATTTGTAACAGAATGGGATCAAAACCTTTGAAATGAATAATTTTGAAGAATAGCAGCCACATTAACTCTTCCATCATGGAAAATTCTGAGCTCATTTAGTTCTTATAAAGTCTTCAGAAATTAGATTAGTGCCTCTTTTCTTATTAATAATATTAAGAATGATAATTAATATAATAATATTTTGTTAATATATAATATATTAAATAATATAATCGTAAATAAATATAATTAACAAAATATATTCATATTAATTTCTAATTATACTATTGCAAAGACTATTTCTGTTGATGGACCTGTTTGCTAAAGCCAATTAGCTTGTAAGCCTTCTTCTGAAAAGTGATAATAGAAGACATTAGCAATAGGACTAAAAATCCACCTAGACTGAATAGATGTTTATGACTGTAGTGATAGAACAAAGGGTAATGGGACAAAACTTAAACAGAGGAAGTTTAGATTGGATATGAGGAAGAAATTCTTTACTGTAAGGGTGGTGAGGCACTGGAATGGGTTGCCCAGGGAAGCTGTGAATGCTCCATCGCTGGCGATGTTCAAGGCCGGGTTGGACAGAGCCTTGGGTGACACGGTTTAGTGGGAGGTGTCCCTGGGCTTGGCAGGTGGGTTGGAACTAGATGATCTTAAGGTCCTTTCCAACCCTAACTATTCTATGATTCTAAGATTGTTTAGTATCTCTAATTTCTCTTTAATGGAACAACATGATTAGGTTTTTTGTTTGTTTGTTTGTTTTTTTTTTGTTTTTTTTTTTTTTTAATGAAAGGCCATACTATTACATAAATTTTGTTTTTGCATTATTATTTTGGTCAAAGCTTTTGTTTTGATGTTCCTGATGATCAGATTGCAGATCTTTCAGAAACTACAGCCTTCACATGATTAAACAGCAGACACCAAACTGACCAGCTAATAGCTCTGATGTGGCTATTCTTACTCATTGAGTATGCCTTGATACTAACTCACAACATGATTCTGGCTGTGTGTATCATCTTAGAATTGAAGCACACACACAATACCCACAGGGCAGTTCAACATGCTTCAGGCAAGGCTATTAAAACTGAACAATCCTTCTTTACATCTGAATAATCCCCAATGGCTTTTCCCAGAGGCCCTAAACTGAAGATCAAGTATGAGCAGTGGAGCTAGGTGGAATGCAGGCATGGGAATGTGGTAGTGCACCCAGGACAGAGCAAGATGTTAACATGCAGCTCTTTGGTATTCTGTTTTCTCACAGCTGAGCAAATGCAGTGCATATGTACAGAAAATAAGGCTTCCTCTCTATCACTTACTGATGTTTGAACCATCATAGCTCGCTGGTCTCGCATTTTTCGTACAATATCCAGGGGATAAACAGGTTGGTTCCTTTCAATTAAGCACATGGCTGTTTCCATAGTGACCAATACACCAGTGCGACCAATTCCAGCGCTGTGAAATGTAACAGAAAAATAGTCTATAAATTAGTTTTTTGCAACGCACCAGATTCATATCAGTCTTAATACTGGGATGCCAAAGAGCCTTAGAAATTACAGGAAGACCTTAATATTAGAACAGACTGAGAAGCTTATCTTTAAAGTAAGTTCAGTATATTTCCTGCCAATTATTAAAAATAAAAGAATTTTTATATAAATAAAACTAAAATCTCACCAAATGGATTTTTAACAATTATAACTGCTTACAAATCTAAATGTATTGTTTGGTGGTATTTTTGACTAAAAATGTAAAAGATAACTGACTGATTTTTGACAGGCACTTGAACAGCTGAAAAAAACCCTTTGCAGTACCGTTCAAAACGAAGTTACAACAGTGGTAGAGGATGAAAATGGAGAACATTCTATGATTCTAACAAGTTACACTGCAGACTACCAGCTCTGTGACAATTACGTGACCAAGCCATTTCATCCAAAGACTGCAGTAAAAAGGGAGAGAAAAGAAACTCGTCCTTTAGATACACCAATGTCTGTCTTCAAGTGAACACTGGTATTGCAGTTTAACATTTTCATCTTATTCAAAGAATCTCCTGCCTTGCAGACAAACTTTTCAAAAGGAAATGCTTATTCCAAGGCTGAAGCAAACCTATATTCAGAATTTTAAACACAAGTACCTGCAGTGAACAAGGACAGGCTCATTCTTTACTCTCTTTGGCCTCATACAGGTCACAAACTCCAAGAAGTCCATTGAGTCATCAGGAACACCATGATCAGGCCAAGCAACGTACTGGAGATGGGTGACTGTGTGGTGTTGTTCTGTCTAAAATAAGTAAGGTTTTCAAAAAGTGTTCAGTGTTATGACTCCTCTATTGATGTTCACTATATACAAGTCATACTTTTCACAGGAGTTGTGTTCTGCAGATGCTATAAAAGACGCATATGATGAGAAAATATTTGTCATTTTAAAACTCAAAGTATGAACATGCAATTCTTAGAAAGCATGCAAAAGGTATAACATTTTCCAAATAAATGACATGTCAAGTTTAACTTCTGTGATCTAAACAGACTGTAATTTTCTTAATTTATTGACTGCTGACTTATTATACCTTGACATCAGTGATTCATCCCAGGTAAAATGCTACAAGATGTAAACATAATAGTACTATATAATCAAACAAGTTGGAAGAAATATCTAAAAACATCAGAGAACTACTGAGAACTGTATCAAAATAATAGGGTCTTGGGGCTACGTAATCAATTCTAAATGTACATCTTTGTGCACTTACAGATGCAGTTATAAAGTTGCCTGCAACATTTGCTAAATACATTTTCTGTTCAAAACCAATAGTCCATACATACACGTTCATTGTACATATATGAATGACTTCAGTATGACCCACAGAAGGATACTTATGTATGGAAGCAATAAAATCAGTTACAAGATTCTGTTGGAGGAAGAGCTCTTTTTTCATTCAATTATACCTAAAAGAGTAGCTTTATAGAAGTTCTTTCAGTTTAGCTTTTTGTTAACTTTGATTATGAAATCACTCAATCATCTTTGCATTCAGATTGGGCTCAACTGCTATGTTACAGATATAACCAATGATTAGGTGGGAAGGAAAAAACCTAACACACTCCTCAGCTCTGCTGCATTGTGCAACAATGATCTCGCCCTTCACAAACTGAGACAAGTCTTCAGGCTCCTTTAATGATTCCACATGTTTAGCAACAGTTAAGTTGTTGGTTGGAATTTACTGATGTCCATTACTAGACAGCATTTGACACCCTACTGAAATAAAAACTCCTTTATCACTGTATGAGTCTATAAAAGCTGTCCTCTCCCTAGTGTTCCATGCAAGAATGTTTTCATGATGCTTGTGACTTTAAGAAGTATTTTCTTCCTTTTAAATGCAAAACTACTGAAACATATGACCTGTTTTTCAAATGCCTTCAACTGCTTGCTTTCCTCTTCCACTTGAGAAAATGATTCCACTCACAGGGAGCAGGCCAGTAAGATACAGAAGACAGGATAAACTACTGCCTGTGTACTAAGTAGAGTTCTAGGAAATGTGTTCACCTCAGTCAAAGTAATTGCAATTGCAGAAATTTACAGTTACCTGCAGGGACGTGAAGATAAACAAGGCAGCTCATACTTAGCTTCTTAAAGGCAGAGTCTGAGCAATCACTATTAAAAGGTCTAGCATACGCCCTAATATATAATATAATCTACCATTAATGACCAAGCTTGCTGTAATACAAATTGCATTGGGAACTATCACCTAAAAGACCTCACAATGACTGGGATCTCTGCAAGAAAAAGCATGGCCTTTTTCAAGTCATCTTTACTGTCACTATGTAGCTGAGAGCTTGATCATATGATTACACTGCACATTTTTCTGAAATGTTACAGATTAAAAACGAATACAAAAAACACAACAAGAAAATGCCATTAAAAAGTTGTCTTTTGGAAACCTGTGCCTATTTAATCAGGAGCTCTTCAAAAGGGAAATGAGATAACGCAGCAATTACAGCAGTTTAAGCTGATTCTCTTAAATCAAAGACATGTAAATTACATCATTCAGGTGAAACAAAGACTTGATGAATCCTAAAATTATCCAAGAGTGAGTGTCCAGTGACCTTTCATGTGCATCAAGAACTTCAAGCCACGCATCATGGATAAATGCCAGCGATACACCTAAGAACCACAGTGATCTGTAGCATCAAAAGCCATTTTACAAGCTCAGAAAACAGAATGGCATTAACTTAATTTTTACTTGTCAGTAATTCAGACTCAAATATAGCGAGTTGCATTTTTAAGAAGTAGTTCATAGACATTAAGTACCACAAGCATATTACATAAGACTTACTCAGAGTAAGAATATGTGTCAGAGCGTGCACCTAATCCTCAGAGCTGCTCCTTTTGGTGTGATCACCTTCATTTTCTGTCAAATGCCCTACTCACCCCGAAACACCAACATAGCTGTTCGTTGATTATTTTAGGTTTGCTTCAAGCTTCAGTATAGTTTTGTAGTTGTTTGTGTTTTATCTGCAGTGTTTTGATATGAGATTTGATTCTTTTGGTTGAGCTTTTCTGAGATGATTCAATTTGTTAAAACTTGACCATTACATCACTCACTTTTCAAAATGCACAAATATTTTAAAATACCTCTTTTTTTTATAAATAGAAAGCTAAACCTATTGTAAATAGCAGCTTTATTCATATATGTTAGAACTAGTTCTTCAAATTCTAATACCTTTATGTCTCATGCAGAAGATATCAAAACAGTACTCTGAAGAAGTCCAGATTTTTTTAAGCTATTTTTAGTGGTCTTCATGCTCATAATAAAAGTCAGCCTTTACATTCAGAAAATGTCAGTCAAATACCACCATACAAGGAAATAAATTGCACAAAAAGAACACCACATTTACTGAAATCTAGCACTCATATATCGAAAAAAGTGCTAGAATTACACTTACTGGTCCAATAGTTAGTCTCGCTGTATATGTCCTCCTACAAATACTTATTTTTAAATACCCTTTTTCTGCCAGATCCTGCTTCTTTGTCCAAAGCTCGTAGTGGAAGAGGTAGCTTCTCATTATACGCAAGTTGCTATCCAAACCATTATCCTCTGCAAGTCAGCTTAAATCCTTTCCACAATTATTTTTTTTTGACTGAGATTTTAAATAAGTTATTATTGTAGCATCACAATGACTGATAAATGTAGAATTTATCTTTATAAAATCTGGCTCTTTTAGTCCTGTTTTGCTGTCTCACTTTCTGTAAGCTTAGACTTACAAGAGCTGCTCATGTCCCAGTTGCTGTTTTTGCCTAACTTGACATTATACACACCTTGTTGTTCCAAAAATATTTAATGCTTTTTGAATGCACATGGACTGATTTCAATTGAATTTAGGTGTTTGGTATTTTCACAAATCAGCTTAACAATGGTGGATTTTAAAAAAATGAGTCCAAACAATGTACAGACTCCAGTGATACTTCTAGATTGTTATATGCCCAGTTTATCATCAGCCATTTTGCCACCATTTAGCTGCTTCACAGCACTGAACCATATTCATTTGGCAAGCACCTACAGAAGTCTTAGACATATCCCAAGGTGTTTGTTAGTGTTCTTCTGAAAATGGTTATCGTTGTTGCAGCAAAGGTATCTGCCAAAAATAAAATGTACTTGTACCTACCCTTCCTGTGCAAATTCAAGACAACTTACTGCAAAAGCAACTTTATTGTGGTTATGCTAGCATCCTAGATTTTGCTCAGAAACACAGGGTAAAGATACATGATCTTTACTAAGCCTGTCATTGGGATTGCAACTCCCGACAAAAAATGGTGCTGTCAGTGGTAATGCTTCAAACGGCTGCTGTAACACTCGCAAAACAATCTCATAATCAAGGCCTTCAACCACAAAAATATCAATTCTTCATCTTTCTGTAGTTTGCAGCCCTGCTTATTATAATTAAATCAAAAGGCAGGCTTCCATGTTTCATTCTCCTAAAATGATTTTCCCTGATTAATAAAAGAATTGAGTGCTCTTCAGAAAAAAAAACCCACACAGAGCTTAGAATGATAATACTCGCATAGAAAGAAGGAAATTTAGGCTTGAAAGGTCAACCTTAATTTTGACTTTTCTTAAAATCCAAGCCATTGATTCTGCATTTCACCTTTTCATTTAATGTCCTTTTTGGTCTAGGTTATAATAATCTACCCTAAAAGAAATTTCACCATGAACTACATTAACCTTGAAATGGTCCTGTTATCTTCTAAGCAGGAAAAGGTATGATCTTTGCTAGTGAACTTCAAAAATACACCTTGAAAGAGACTCAGTGATCAGGGCTAAAGCCTAGTTTCTAAAAAGAGCAGGATAATTTGGCAGTGGCATTTGGATTTTTATTGGACCACTGTTCCTACTCTATCATGCTCCTGTATGCTTGTGCCATAACACTTTTAATCTACTTTTGTTCTTCAGCTCTTTACTATACAAAATCAATTCATGTTCTTCTACCTCAAGTATCTGACAGAACAGAACACATTTAGTGCAGACACTTTTCAGAGAAGCCTTTGAAATGCCTCTGCAGTGAGACAGGTTTATTCAAGACATTTATGATATGATCATATTTCTATAGATTTCTTTGGAAATAGAA
This sequence comes from Ara ararauna, assembly GCA_028858755.1. Classification (NCBI taxonomy): domain Eukaryota; kingdom Metazoa; phylum Chordata; class Aves; order Psittaciformes; family Psittacidae; genus Ara; species Ara ararauna. The sequence goes on along the minus strand of CM054377.1, from coordinate 69,111,534 downwards.
AATATAAGGTCTTGTTTAATGTGCAGAAGCGAAAGTTTCAGTGATCAATCTAAGAATCTAACATGAGCAAATTCAACATTTCCCCCCACAAACTGTTGTACAACATGTATCTGGAATGAAGACAAATGGCATGGAAATCCTCAGCCCAAACAATTAAGATGTGTAAAAATATCAGAGATTCTATTTTCAGCTCCATATAGCTGAAAGTGCTGCTGGCTGTATACCCATTTATATTGCTGTCTTTGTTTCATCTAGTATCAATTTAACACAGTCACTAGAAGGCCTACATGCGGGTCATTCACAAACATAAAGATTGCCAGTCATTCTTCATGTCCTCCCTTCAACAAACAGCAATATTGTTCCTTAGCAAAATGAATTTATGCTTAACCTTCAATTTGTTTGACTTGCTGAAGCAATTTATTTTCTTTTTCTTCAAACCATCCCCTCCACCACTGTGATGTCCATGGAAAGTGACAACTTCGAAATGAAAAAGCAGCTTACCTCCACAAATCCCGCTTTTTGCATTGTCACTGTCTGCACAATCACGCTAAACAGTCTGCATTATGACACAAGGAATTGCCTTAAGTACATTGACCTGTTTTTTTTATAAGGTGTAAATGCTCTTTCATTGTGCTCACTCATTCATTATAGCAATGGCATAACTTGTGTTTACAGACTGAAATTCAACCAATTGTTAAACATATTGGTTTTGATATTTTTTTCTTTTTCTTTGAATGATTTAGTTTAGTTAATAAAACTGAGCAGGTGGGAGAATAAAGGCACTTTGGAAGCAACCAACATGGTGTGGTAACAACTAACATTAGATGTTAATGATGAGATGTTAATTAGATGAGACCTCACTTGGAGCACTGTGTGCAGCTCTTGTGAGACCTCACTTGGAGTATTGTGTGCAGTTCTGGTGTACTCAACATAAAAAGGACATGGAACTGTTGGAACAAGTCCAGAGGAGCCCACGAGGATGATCAGGGGCCTGCAGCACCACCCATATGAAGATAGGATGAGAAAGTTGGGGCTGTTCAGGCTGGAAAAGAGAAGGCTGCGTGGAGACCTCATAGCAGCCTTCCAGTGTCTGAAGGGCCTATGGGGATGCTGGGGAGGAACTCTTCATTAGGGACTGTAATGAGAGGACAAGGGGTAATGGGTTCAAACTTACACAAGGGAAGTTTAGATTGGATATAAGGAAGAAATTCTTTACTGTAAGGGTGGTGAGGCACTGGAATGGGTTGCCCAGGGAAGTTGTGAATGCTCCATCGCTGGCGGTGTTCAAGGCCAGGTTGGACAGAGCCTTGCATGACATGGTTTAGTGGGAGGTATCCCTGCCCCTGTCAGGGGGGTTGGAACTAGATGATCTTAAGCTCCTTTTCATCCCTAACTATTCTATGATTCTATGTATCATCTCCCCAGCTTTGCTAAGTTCCATGGCTGGGTTCCAGTCACACTTAACAGAAATAATGAAAAATCCTTGTTTAAGCAAGAGAAAAAAGGTTTTTTTCCATAACATAACTGGATGCAATTGGTGAGATTTAACAAGCAATGGTAGGTTGCAAGGTGATTATCTTAAAGCAAATTGAATGGAAGTTTCCTTCAGGCTTACTATGCTATTTTTCCAATGGTTGAAAAGAAATATTTATCTCGTTTTACGAAACAGTGCATTGTGTGATGAATTTCTGCAATCACACTACACAATTTATTGCCTTTGGTCTGTTTGTTCTCATTCCCAAAGTGAAGCTTTCTGAAAAGTAAAAAAATCACCTACCTAACCTCAAAAAATCCCCAAATTAGTGCTTTATTTGCTTTTCTTTCATTTTTTTACACGATAGCTTTAAATTTTGGTCATGAAAATAAAAAGTAGGAAATTAATCCTTATTTCATTTCATGAGGCTTAGAACAGTTACAAGTATTTCACACATTGGCTGATGCTCAATCACAGGTAGAGAAGCACCAAGTTAAACTGTGTCAGAAAAATCCTAGGAAGTTTTTAGTTCCTCAAGTCTTCAGAACATATGTGAATAAAAGGCCAATGGCATCATTTCATGCACTTCTCTTTCAAGCTATTTTCCCCTAAAGGCAGGTGTGAAATCTGTGCAACTTAATTCGCAGGAAACTCTTTCACTATTATGCCTTTTCAACAGAAATCAATTCTCTTGTGAGTTTGGAAGCTTTATCCATCTTACCATTAGAAACTACTTATCTTCAAAAAGACCAGTCCAATGATGCTCACATTAGTTCAGGGAATACTAAAACCCTGGTCTGAATTCAGATGACTTTTAATGTATTCTTCAAAGAACACAACAACTCTATCTGTGAGAGGTAGTGCATTTAAAGCTATACAAAGTCTTCTCAAACACAAGATGCCTCCAGAAGAACATATTTGGCCAGCTTTAAGAAAGCAGCTAAAACAACATATAAAACTAGGATATACTTCAGTGTTTTAGTGAGTTCTTTCAGTATGTTTTAACAAGATGCAAAGGTTTTTATTTCCATCTAAAATGCCAAACACACAGAGCTTCAATTATTACGGTCATATTTTTACTGTGTGTACAGGTCAGTGTTGAGTGTAGCCACTTTATTTCAGTGTACAAATAAGCCTGCCTATAGTGAAAAAATAAACCAAAATAAAAGACCCCCTCAAAACAACTCTGCCCTTACCGCAACACACATCCACCTAGGATTTGCTTTAGCATGCTTTTGGCTAACCTAGATGAAATCTATGCAAGCATATGTCTTTGTAGTAGAAAAAATGTTCTAGCTGAGAGTTATCATGAGACAACTTAGATAGCTGAAGTCCCTTGTAATTTCACAGCTCTTAACATGCCTACAAAGGCACACTACATTCTCACAAACACTTAATCACAAAAATAATTAACTTGTATTAAAAGAAATAAAAAATAAAGTTGACCGCCCCACTCTCATTCGAATTTTGACTTATCACATGCTAATAGACACCTGAAGTGAAAAAAACCTACCCATATTCAATATGGTCTCTGTTGAATTTACTCAAAATTATGTAATGGCTTGATAAATACTAATGAAGAAAAAGAACAAGTATTTGAAAAGAGTAAACTAGTATTTACCTGAAGCCTTAGCTACCCAAAGTTAACTGGTAAAGAGCCAATATAAGTAACAGGGACTAAAAGTTGGCCTACAGACTCTGCAGTACTGCTTTAATGAGGTTAATTCCTTCTGCGCTGACATTCAAGTTTATCACTTGCAGATTAATCGGTTGGAAAACAGAAGCAAAAGTCATGCTGCTCCCTGACTGGATAGTTTCTTATATATAGGAACTGTAAACAGTCTTAACTGAAAGACTTAAGTACTGGCACCTCTAAACATGTGATGTTTATGACTTCAAAGGAAATCTTAATCATGTTAAAGCAAATATGGATGCACTGCCAAGTGTTTCTGTTACAAATTTATGAGACTGAAGGATTGGTCATCTTGCTGTAAGAACATCAGTTAAATGCTACATTTTAAAACTGCTATTTCCTTTTTCTTACTGCCAGCAATTCTAGTAACCGTAAAATCTACTTAAACCATACAGAAGTTTAAAAGATTGAATAGCATTGGAACTGTAGTATTTGGTCAGTACACAGTGATTTCTTATGCGTGTATCTTACTATAGCACAAATCCTTAATGTTTTTAGAAAATATTTGTGACCATATAATTTAGGAAAAGAGATGAAAAGGGAAATGTGTAAGAAATGTAGGACAACTTACAAACAAAGCCAACCTTAATCTCATATACTGAGGTTGTGGGTAGTCTAGATGTGATCTCAACATAGATTTTACCACACAACCTGATATGCAAGAAGTATTTCATGTTCTCTTTCATTTACAACCCTTCCATTAGCATAAACTATTAACAGCTATGGAAAAAGTACCTTACACGAATTGAGCACATTTCGATTGAGATATATAAGGATTTTTTTTTCTTTTTTAAAATCTGACTAAATACAATGAAAAGGAGCTGGTGATATTCTGCATCTTCTCTCAAAACAACATTATTACGCTTCACTTCTTTGTAAGCTATTCTAGCTGCATGTGCCATTACCCAAGAGACTCACATTTCATCCTTGAAAGAACACAGTTTGAAAAAAATCCCTCACTGAAAATCAGAATACTTATGACGAGTCACTAACTGCAAAACTGATTACAGAAAAGCACTGCACTTCTTTACAAGGCTTATTACAGTACCAGTACAGCCTAATGTATTAATGTATTATAGAACTTCAAAAAGTATGGTTTTGAAGAAGCTCTAAAGAAATAATCATCCTGTTGATGATTATATGAATTATATGAAAGTTAATTCATATATGCATATTTGCTTTATAAAAATGTGTGTATATATACATACACACACGTACATTCTCACACAGAGGTGCTCATGCTCAGACACAGAGTCTGTATCTACCTATCTATACATGTATTCATTCAGTTTCCTTGGGAATAATTAAAGATAACAGGTATTTACCTCAACATTTGTAATCACCATTTCTCTAACAACATAAGCAATCGTGCAATCTTCAGAATGGCATCTGACACGAAAGCTGCCGTATTCCATTACATCTGGCGGATCAGGCCAGTACTGATGACATTTGGTCTGTAATGAAAAATAAGCACGTCAAGACTGTATACAAACATTTCTGTTTCCAGGTTCCTCTCCTATGCTATGGTTCACAGAATTTGAGGAGTGATATAAAATCTGTTCTGGTTTGTCAGTGAGGTGTTTACATCCAAATTGCAAAATAGCTTGACAAAAGAGGCTAAATTCTCTACAAACTTTTATTTTAGTAATTTAAACTAAAAAATTCAGGTAAATTGGATGCAAGATACATTCTGTCTGGTACTTACCTGCAATTGCTAAAATGACTTCTCCAGGCATAATACAGGAGGAGAAACAGATGGATTTATTCCTTTTTAAGATGAAAAATATAGGGGACAAATTTATAACTAATTTCAGCCACCTAATAGCAGGTTACAGTAAAGACAGAGCCACACTTTTCTTGGAAGTGAACAAAGAAAGGACAAGAGGCAACTGAATAAAAGATAGAAAAATAGAAATTTTTATTAGATGTCCATGAGGGTAATCAAGCACAGAAACAAGATGCTCTATGAGGCTGTGGAACCTTCATCCATGGAAATAATCAAACCTTAACTGACATGACACTGTGCAACCTGCATGAAATTCAGAGCTGCCCATGCTTTGAATTGAGGAATGCACATGATACCTCCCCACAAGACTCTTCAAACTGAATTATTCTTAGACCTTGAAGCAAGATAATGTTGGAATGTGAAAAGCAGCATGAACCAGTCTTTCCCACCCTGTTCCAGCACTGCAGTCTCACAGCTGAGGGAAAGAGCAAGGCAGGCTCCATTTGTGGAAGCCCCAAGAGGCAACCCATTCTACACAGAGAAGAGCAGGAAAAGGAATACACAACTATCCTCACTTATTTCTCAATCATTATGCTGTTTAGGAACTGAAATACTTTCTTGCTTTCTAAACAAATTGCTTTTGACTGGGGTGCCATAAATATGACAGCATAGGATAGATTACATAGGAAATAATGATAAAGGCTACAGCGCAGTCATACAAGAGTCATCATCCACCTCAGAAAAATCTCAAACTGTTAAGTTTTCAGTCTCTAAAATGTCAAAACCAATGCTTTTATGTACATTAATAATCTAAAACCTCCGTCTTTAAAACTACAAAGCATAGGGTAAATCAAAATACACCAGAATACAACAGATATTGCTTTAATTTTCAAGGCCAGGTTGGATGGGGTTTGAGCAACCTGGTCTAGTAGAAGGTGTCCCTGCCCATGGCAGAGAGGTTGAAAACAGGTGATCTTTAAGGTTCCTTCAAACCCAAACCATTCCATATTATTCTGAAATTCATAGATTGCTAGTATTTATTTAACAGATTTAAAGGAATTTTCAGGCAATGCTAGGAAAGAACCTATGACATATATAGAATCATAGAATCATAGAATAGTTAGGGTTGGAAAGGACCTTAAGATCATCTAGTTCTAACCCCCCTGCCAGGGGCAGGGACACCTCCCACTAAACCATGCCACCCAAGGCTCTGTCCAACCCAGCCTTGAACACCACCAGCAATGGAGCATTCACAGCTTCCCTGGGTAACCCATTCCAGTGCCTCACCACCCTCACAGTAAAGAATTTCTTCCTCATATCCAATCTAAACTTCCCCTGTTTAAGTTTGAACCCGTTACCACTTGTCCTCTCACTACAGTCCCTCATGAAGAGACCCTCCCCAGCATCCCTATAGGCCCCCTTCAGATATTGGAAGGCTGCTATGAGGTCTCCACACAGCCTTCTCTTCTTCAGCGTGAACAGCCCCAACTTTCTCAGCCTATCTTCATACGGGAGGTGCTCCAGTCCCCTGATCATCCTCGTGGCCCTCTGGACTTGTTCCGACAGTTCCATGTCCTTTTTATGTTGAGGACACCAGAACTGCACACAATACTCCAAGTGAGGTCTCACAAGAGCAGAGTAGAGGGGCAGGATCGCCTCCCTCGACCTGCTGGTCACGCTCCTTTTGATGCAGCCCAGGATACCATTGGCTTTCTGGGCTGCAAGCGCACACTGCCAGCTCATGTTCATTTTCTCATCAACCAACACCCCCAAGTCCTTCTCCACAGGGCTGCTCTGAATCTCTTCTCTGCCCGACCTGGAGCTGTGCCTGGGATTGCTCCCACCCAGGTGTGGGACCTTGCACTTGGCATGGTTAAACTTCATAAGGTTGGCATCAGCCCACCTCGCAAGCGTGTCAAGGTCCCTCTGGATGGCACTCCTTCCCTCCAACGTATCAACCCAACCACACAGCTTGGTGTTATTGGCAAAATTGCTGAGGGGGCACTCAATCCCACTGTCCATGTCACCGACAAAGATGTTGAACAAGACCGGTTCCAACACCAATCCCTGTGGGACACCACTCATCTAAGCAAGTTAAATTTTGATCATCAGCAGGCTGAAACTAGTAAATATTGCGATGTTAGACTCTTGGCTGAAGCCAGGTTTGCAAGTTTTGCTCAACCTGCTCCATGCTTCCAAACGTCTGCTGAACCATCAAGAGAGCAACTGCCACACGGAGCCCAGTTCTCAGGGGATAAAAATGACAGCATGTACTACCTGGCTGATTAGCAAAAAGAAATCAGTGCAGTCATTTCTGTTTATCAGACATCTATTTTCTTTTCAAACAAGCAGAAGAAAAAGAAGGTTGCAGAGTATGCATTCCTCTAAATACCTTGGAAAGCTGGGACTTCAGAGAAATAATTCAACAGAATAAGCTGGTCTTTTTAAGGTTATTTAATCATAACAATGGGAAAAAAGTTTAAAGGCACATTTATTTACACATTTGTTCAGCGTACAAAGAACCTGAACACTTACCCGTCCTCGTTCAGTGAGAGTTGTTAACATGATGATCAGCGACAACTTGTGATCCCAGACTACTTGCCAAAAGTGTGCACATGTGTGAGGAAGAGGCCCCTGAGTAGCAATGTACCTGTTCACAATGCCCACAGAAGGAATTTCCATCTGTAAAGAGAAAGAAATATCCTATGTAAAGTTTGCTCTCACCACTCCAATAGTGTTTTAATTTCACATTGCATTCAAACAGAAGGTTCTGAGGGAAGATTAAGGTGGCAAGCTGAGTAATAAGACAATCAAGATCACAATTTGTTATGTGAAAAACCTTTAAATATTTATCTAAACCAGATATATACTGAAGGTTCTATAGTCCTTCAAGCTGAACTAGAAGAGAAGGCTAAGAATGAAAATGTATTTGAAAACTTGAAATTGCAAAGCTTTTTAAATTTTCATTAATATTTAGTAAGGAACAATAGCAAGGTATACCAAAGGTATACTAGCAAAAGATGTTTATTGCCTGATTCTAGACACATTAAGTTAATAGCTGATTCCGGGATTTAAGTGTTTAACTTAAGTATCTGACACAAGCATTATATATATTTTTTCCCCTTTTCCCTGCCTCCCAGTCTATACACATGATTAGGGCAAACAGAGCTCTGGTTTATCTTCAGGACCCTACAGGGCACAGAAGATAGGCCACAAGTGTTTCTAGAGGGTGAAAAGGCTTAGTTTTAAGCTATAGGAGACAACCTCAGCATTTGCAGTATATGGAAAGGTAAAAAAATTTTTACTGGTTAAAGAGACTGCACATGTCACAGTGCATACCACACGCTTGCATCTACTGCGTATCAGGATGGCCACTTGTTTCTCAAGAAACACTTAATCTTTGCATTATGAATCTTCACATCTTTTACATTTACAACTCCCCAGAAAACCCTTATTCCTCAGAAAGGCTGAATTTAGCCTGCTACTATAATATAGAAAGAGAGCAAATGCAGGTCTCTGTATGACTTACATTCACATAATTTGCATTAATGTAATCTTCATCTCCTTGCAAAATTATCCTCGTGGCATCATCTGCCAACAGAAAAAAAGAAGGGGGGAAGGAGGGGATAAATAAGAGCCATGCTTCCCTTTTATTCAGTCAAAAAAAATGAGGAATGGCAGACACACAAACAGCAGAATATAAACGAAAATAAATTACCTTTCAGAAAATAAAGTGAACAATTATATGACTTTGATTATATAACGAATTTTTTTAATGACAAATTCCATACAACTGTTTTATAAGCTATCATTTAGAGGATAAAGCAAAACAGACAGAAACTGTACTTTATACTTACAAGGTAGAACATCTTTATATCTATTCTTGTCCATATTCTGAGGTACCTTTGCACATGTAACAGCCAAACCTGGCTTCTTTCTATACAGTTGCTGCAAAATAGATTGAGAAATGGTAGGATTTTGAGGGATATGATCGTGCAATACACACACTAAATAGATTCAACTGAAAATACAGAAACTGGAAAAATATCTTAAGTTATTTTCTCTAATATTTTTTCCTAAACATCTGCAAAATTTACCTGATAGAACTTGTTATTAGAGTAGCAGCTAAGTTATCTTTTGGAATTTCTTAAGCTAACACTGAAGGAAATGATTTAATAAAAACATTTTATTAGTCAGTTTTCTATGACATTCCTTGCTAACTCGTTGTTAATTCATTGATCTGGAGAGCAGCTCTTCATAGTCTCATCCTACATACTGGGGAATCACGCCTATAAAGTAATCTGCCCAAGAAGTAACCAGCAGTGCTTTAGATTGCCAGGGAGCAACACCACAGAACTGGACAACACAAATGTCCTCCAAATGTAAGTTAACATTCCAACACTTTCATATCGACCTCTAAGAGAAGATGGTGAGGAATGATCAAGTTGCTTCTTTTATTCAGTGAAAGAAGGCCACACAAGAACTTGAAACCCTAACTTAAGGTATAAAAGATATTTAGAAATGTCACTAAGTAGCATGGAAAAAAAAACAAAGTTCAAGACTGACTGACCCCTGGCAAAACCCCACTATTCTATCCAATAAAATAACTAAGAAAAAATATTTAGTGAGCTTTGGGTACCTGAGCAAGAAATATGTTAATTAAAACATATTTTTTCTCAGCAGATGATATTTATGCAAGACTAATAACTCATTCTTCCCTATTCTAAGCAGTGAAGGGTCAAACTGATAGGCAAGTCACATTCTTCCTCTCTTGAGATAAGACTGAATAGCAGCAATGAGATTTCCAATTAATTAAACCCTTACATCACTTGCTGGTCACAGCTATTGGTCTGTATTAACGGCATTTGAAAGTTGAGTAGTACCTACCTCAAACTGAATAAGAACAGTCCCACTTTCTAGCCCTCTTTTTAGCTGCTCCATAGACTCCTCCAGTGTATCACCACCATATACGGAACAGATAGGAAGCAGAGATTCTGGGAGATTGTGGGAATCAGCTTCGTCTTCTGATTTAGGCTCCACAAACTGTTTAACCACTGAGAGATATTGAAAATTAAAATCAGTAATGCAACATATATTAAAATTTCCCAGCTTGCAAGAACTACAAGGTATGCAAAGAGAGCGCCAGGAAAGAAAGAACAGCGAAATATTTAACTGCCTTTAAGTACTATATTACTGTCAAAACTACTTAAAGGAAAATGTCCTTGTGACCTTTCAGAAAATGAAACTCCTCAAGATACGTCTACAGGCGTATGATATAATAGGCATCACAGAAACATGGTGGGATGGCTACTATGACTGGTGTGTTGGAATGGAAGGTTACAGGCTCTTTAGGAAAGACAGGCCCGGCAGGCGGGGAGGGGGAGTTGCTATTTATGTTAGGGATAGGCTGGAGAGTATGGAACTCTGTCTGAGGACAGGTGAGCAGTCGACAGAGAGTTTGTGGGTCAGGGTTAAAGGGAGAACAGCGATGGGAGACATTATTGTGGGGATCTGTTACAGACCGCCTGATCAAGAGGACTCTGTGGAGGAAGCACTCTATAGACAGACAGGAACAGCCTCACGCTCGCAGGCCCTTGTTCTCATGGGGGACTTCAACCACCCTGATATCTGTTGGAGGGACGGTACTGCCTGCTACAAGCAATCCAGGAGGTTTCTCGATTGCGAGGAAGACAACTTCCTTCTGCAGGTAATAGAGGAGCCAACAAGGAGAGGTGCCATGCTGGACCTCCTCCTCACCAACAGAGAAGGACTTGGCTGGAAATGTGATGCTCCAGGGCAGCCCTGGTTGAAGCGATCATGAGATGGTCAAATTCGAGATCCTCAGGACAGTGAGAAGAGTGTGCAGCAAGCTCACTGCCCTGGACTTCAAGAGAGCAGACTTTGGCCTCTTCAGCAACCTGCTCAGTAAGATTCCATAGGATATAGCACTAGAGGGCAGGGGGGCCCAAGACTGTTGGTTGATATTCAAGGATCACCTGCTGCAAGCTCAGGAGCGATACATCCCAACTAGAATTAAGTGCTGCAGGAGGGCCAGGAGACCTCCTTGGATGGATAAGGAGTTGCTGAGGAAAATTTGAAGGAAAAAAGAGGCTTCTAAAAGGTGGATGCAAGGACAGGCAGCCTGGGAAAAATACAGGGATGTTGTCTGGGAAGCTAGGCACCAGGTTAGGAAAGCTAAGACCCACTTAGAATTAAACTTGGCTAGGGATGCTAAGGATAACAGGAAGGGATTCTATAGGTACATTGCAAATAAAAGACAGACTAGGGACAACATGGGCACTCTCCAGAAGCTATCAGGAGAACTGACTGCCCTGGATTTGGAGAAGGCTGAGGATCTTAATGACTTCTTTGCCTCAGTCTTCACCAGAAAATGCTCTGACCACACCACCCAAGTCTTGGAAGGCAGACGCAGGGACAGTGAGAATGAAGACCCTGGGCCCACTGTAGGAGAGGATCTGGTTTGAGACCATCTTAGGAACCTGAACGTATACAAGTCCATGGGAGCTGGTGAAATCCATCTGTGGGTCCTGAAGGAGCTGGCAAATGAAGTTGCTAAGCCACTGTCCATCATATTTGAGAAATCATGGCTGTCAGGTAAAGTTCCCAATGACTGGAAAAAGGGAAATTTAACCCCCATTTTCAAGAAGGGGAAAATGGATGAGCCGAGGAACTACAGACAGTCAGCTTCACCTCTGTGCTTGGCAAAATCTTGGAGCAGATTCTCCTGGAAGGCATGCTAAGGCACGTGAAATAAAAAGTGGTTGGTGACAGCCAGCATGGCTTCAGTAAGGGGAAATCCTGCCTGACCAATCTGGTGGCCTTCTATGATGGGGCTACACAACTGATGGACAGGGGTAGAGTTGATGTCATCTACCTGGACTTGTGCAAAGCATTTGACACTGTCTCACATAACATCCCTGTCTCTAAGTTGGAGAGACATCAATTTGATAGGTGGACCACTCGGTGGATAAAGAACTGGCTGGATGGCCGCATGCAAAGAGTTGTGGTCAATTCTTTCCTGTAAGGGTGGTGAGGCACTGGAATGGGTTACCCAGGGAAGTTGTGAATGCTCCATCGCTGACGGTGTTTAAGGCCAGGTCGGACAGAGCCTTGGGTGGCATGGTTTAGTGGGAGGCTTCCCTGCCCATGGCAGGTGGGTTGGAACTAGATGATCTTCAGGTCCTTTCCAACCCTAACTATTCTATGATTCTATACCTATCTACGAACTCAAATAACTTGACTCCAAGCACAGAGATTTTTGCTTCAATCTTGTCTTACAGAACGAATTTCTGGATAGCCTAAATGAATCACAACGTCCACCACAGTAAAAATCAAATGAGTTTCACCTAAAAAAGTTTAGAGCATAATTAATGAGAAGCTTATATAAGTTTGGATCTACAACAGCAGAATGAACACAAACATACCTACAATGTACTCCCCTGCCATTTAGAGAAGCAACTGAATTGTCTTTTGCAATTTCTTATGCTAATAGTGAAAGAATTAATAAATTAAAAAAATAGATTTAGTCAGTTTTCTGTGACTTTCCTTGCTAGCATGTTCAAGAACATGACAAATATTAACAAATTAATTCACACAACAGCTCTGTCTTTATTAAAGCTATTATATCACCAAAAGTATCCACCAGCTGTTATTCTCTGCAATGACCTGAATGTCTCATACCTGCCGAACTTCAGAAAATCGGGAGCCGTTCATACTCATATCTGTACAACTGACTGGCCTGAGACCACAATTTTAGCTTTAGCCAAGAGCAGACAATTCTTATCTGCCTGTAGAAAGAGGACTAGAGAAGTTAAGGGAAGCCTAACACTGCATAAGGCCTGTAGAAAGGCCTAAAATAATAGGAGCAAGGCTCTTCGGGAAAACAAGACCAAGAGCCCATCTGTCTTCCTACAAACACAGAAGAAATTTAAATAAAAGGAAATGGTACAGAAATACATATAATTTAGGCACTTTCATTCCCTCCTGTTTCCCTGTGATGCATAATCCTGTAAGATTTTTAAGCCTTAATGTAATCAGAAACTCTGTGCAAAACTCTTCCATAATTGTGTGTTAAGGTCTTACCACAGCTCTTAAAGAAAGTAAACAATAAATTAGAAGTTTCACGTCATCTGAAAACTCTTGGGATCCGCATGTTTTTAAACATGGAGCAAGCAAAATCAAGCTGGAGGGGTTACCCATATTTTAAATATGCAGGCTTAAGATCCTGCATGTTTCAGAGATTATCTCCTGTTAGTAGGCAGCAGAGTTCAAGTTCAGTATTATCACAAAATGTCTATTATAAGCTTTGGGGGGAGTTGGTGGGGGGGGAAGCTTATTTGACTTCCTTCATTGTATAATTGCGCTGGGGAACAGCCCACAGGTATTTGCAAACATTCAGATGTGGATTTGTGAAATTATACTATGTTTACAAAAAGACCCGAAACAAACCCAAAACTTTTGCAAGTAACTGTTCTCATAGATTTTTTCTTAGACTTAAAAAAATAAGATGAAACTCTAATTTGATGGATTCTTTGTTTTGTAAGAACACATATATGTAAACAGAAGAGGTTATACTACCAAGCATAAGAGTGACAGTCTCAAACATTAAACGCAAATAAAATGAGCCCAGTTACCTTTCCGCCTGACCAAAAGTGCAAGCTCTCTTGTGTGAGATTCTCTGCTGGCTTTTATGAACATGACCACCTGGTCATGCGTGTGCTCTGAGATATCTCGGCCATTAATTAATACTATCTGATCACCTTCATTCAGTTTTGGAATGCATTTATCAGCCTGTTTCAAGACCAAAGAAACACGTTAATGTTATCGCATCCAGTCATGTAATCAAGAACACATCAGGATATTAAGTTCATCATGTAAGCAGTCTTCAGAGTTCTCCTGACAAAGTTTTGTCTCCTGTGTCAGAAGTTATATGAAAGGATTCAGTTCTAAAGCTGACTTTCTTGTCTTGCTTCAGTCTCTCAACGAAGATGAGAATCAGTTGAAATGGCATACTGATAGCTATAAAAAGAATTTGTGTTTATCAAACAGCCATTACCAGATTGCTCTTAAAGATCTACACGTCAGACATCAAGCCTCAGCAACCATTGGTTAAAGCCATTGGCAAAGGGATTTCTGGAAAAAGTGTTACAGGCACATAAGATAACACAACAGTTTTTATGCAGTGAACACTGAGAGGTCCAAACATGATTTTGATTAACATAATTTCAGTAACATGATATATCCCCAGGCATGCATTTTTAAAAATTGAAAGAAATCCATACACATTTCATAATTTTGTTATTTATCAGATTCTTGTTTGGAGGATATAAAATTCTATCTACAAATAGAGAACATTCTTCCTCACTGAAAGTTTTAAAAAGAAGATACAGGTAAGTACTGAACCTATGATGCTCAGGTACCCTGTATTTGGGACAAATTCTTTTGCTATCTGTGCTGCAGGTAGCAAAAGAATTTTCATCTCAAATGAAAACTTGCATTATGTTTTTTCTTGGATACAGCAACTTAGATTTAACTGCTGAACTGTAGGTTTTGTTTGGCTTTAGTCTGCAACACTACTTAGTTTGCTTAGCTCCAAGTCCAATGCAAAGCAATTCAAGCTATGGCCAGAATATGATGATGGTATGAAGGGACTATAGCATCTTTCGTATGAAGAAAGGCTAAGAGAGCTGTGAGTGTTTAACCTAAAGAAACTCAGGGTCATCTTATAAATGTATACAAATAACTGAAGGGAAAGTGCAGAGAAGATGGAGCTAGGCTCTCTTCAGTGGTGCCCAGTGACAGGTTAAGAGGCAGTGAGCACAAACTGAAACACAGGAAGCTCCATCTGAACATCAGGAAACACTTGCTTTACTGTGAGAGTGACCGAGCACTTAAGCAGAGACATTGTTCAGAGACGTTGTAGAGTTTTGGAGTATTCAAAGGCCACCTGGACATGGCCCTGATCGACTGGCTCCAGGTGACCCTTGAGTAGAAGGGCTTGGACCTGATGAACTGCAGGACCCTTCCAACCTGGCATAATTCTGTAATATGAATGCATTGGATTCTACAACCCTTGAGTGGCAAGCAGTGTAACAACTTTATTTTCATTGGTATCCTAATTTTTATTTTTTCTAGGAAGTACCTTGCTACACAAGAGTGATACATGTACATTCCATTTAATTTGTTACGTGAATGAGACATAGACCTTTACCATTATTCTCTATTCATAGTTGTTTCTCTGTATTACCTTAAATCCCGCACTGCTAACCTGGACTTTATTAATCCAATGTTATTAGCCCTTTCAAGAAACCATCACCAACCCCATAAATGTGAACAAATGTTCTAATTAGACCTGATCCTGGTTATGCTTTGCACTTACGGCTCCTAAAACAAGTTATCGGTGTTGTACTGTACTAACAAGTAAAAAAAAAGGAAGAGATGGAGAAGTGATAATGAAAAAAACAAGAAAAATGAAGGGTAAAAAAAAAAAAGAGGCAAGAATAATAAGAAGAAAATAAATTGGGAGCCATTTGTGTCAGAGAATAAAGTAAAAGGAGAGAAAATTTAAGACACGTATGAGTTCCACAAAGCAAGTAAAGAGGAAGAGAGAGAAAAGAAAGATGTATGTGTGCAAAAGGAAATAAATCCCAAGCAGAAAAGCTGCTTAAAAACTTTTTAAAAAGGAATAGTTTCTCCCAACATTTTCCAAAGACAAAATGTGTGAAAATAATGAAGGATAGGGAAGATTGCCAATGATTAATATAAAAGACAATGCAAACAGAACGAGAATGGGAATTAGGAACAGCCATGGTGTTCTTCAACAGTGATTTAACTAGGTATTCACAGTTCCTAAAAACCTCTCTCACCATATTTTGCACAATTTAAAAAGGCAGAAGACTGTACCTATGAATGACTGATTTAATCACTGAAATATTATTGAGATAGAAATTATTCTCTCTGAAATATAATTATTTGAAAAGATAAGTGATACAAAGACCGTATCAGGTCAGTCTAGAAGAGTCAAGAAGTCAACAAGAATAGGGAGGGAACGGTTTCTGATCTCCTAAATTTGTCTATAATTCAGATTTCTTGGCTGGTTGCTGGCTATTACACTTTATTACAGAAGGAGATCAATACCTTTGCTCAAAGAAACTTTGTTAATCATGAGACATGTTCATGCCTCAGCTCTCTTTCTTGAATCATTTGTCTACATAAAAATATATCTTAAAGGAGAATTAATTCATTCTATGTAAGCATAATTTGTGGATTTTCAGATACTGCACTTCTCCACACAATTAATTATGTCAAAGGCTTCCTGTCCTCTTGGCACACCCAATGTTTCACTTTATGCTAATCACCTTGCTATTGCTCCAAGAAGCATGAATACTGTTTTTCAATGAGAAGTTCTATTAAATAAAATCACGATTTTAGCACCTTAGGACATTAATACTGTTCGTGTGAAAAAAATCAGTATAAGACTTTAGTTAAAAAAAGAAGAAATACACTATGTAATAAATGCTTGCTCTTTACACCTAATGCTCTCCCACACCAATTTTGGCTACTCTGCCTTACAGTCTTTGCAGCATACTAGACTGCTGGTGTATTAGAGGTGGATTTTAAAAAGAACTTTAGGATATTAAAGGGAAAATAGTGCCTTATTTTGGTGAGTAGATTTGCTTCCCCACCTCCACAAAAAATATGCATCTTTTTGTAGGAAAGTGGGAAAAAGTGACATACAAACCTAAGAAATAATTTTAGAAAACCCTATTAGCAAGCAGCACCCCTGAGGATAATTTATAGGGTAATGAGTGAATCTAGAGCAAGTTAAAATAGTAGCAAATACAATGAAGGAAAGGCATCATTTAGCTAAAATAACTTAAAAATGCATTCTACAGACTGTTTAACTTGAATTTTCAAGTATCAGCTACATTTCATTAAACAGTCAAGAACAGGTGAAATACAGTTGATGGAAAACAACAGAATCACTGTTAATACTGCTATGCTCAACAAATAAGTATATTATTTTTCCTCTTGCTGTAACATAACATGATTTCTATAACAACACTCTTGAGTATATTGTATTGGATAACTGTTTCCAATTTATTCCCTGACTCTTGATAACCTGCTTGCTTGGTGGCTTACTAGACTACAGAGCTTGTCACTTGTGTCTATGCATATACTACGAACTGGAGATACTTAAATGAAGTTTATAAGTTAGAAGTCCAGTCCTTTTCTAATCCAAGAGAAAAAAAAAAACCAACAAAACAAAACAAAACCAAAACCCAGATCAACATTTTCCAGAATTTAAATCTTCCAAAGAAAATCACTGCCTCTGAAGAGGCATCTTTGATTCTCTGATCGTGGAATGAACCTGTTAGCTCTACATTACCTTTGGTATTTCAAATAACTTTAAGAAGTTTGGTAGATTGGCCATTAAACGTGTTAAGGACTGTTCAATTTTCACTTTGTGGACTGAAGTTATAATTTCTTACTACTCTTTAATTCAAATAATTGTGGTAGTTCATAAAGGAGTGCTATGCACTGCATGTCAAGACACAAATCATAAATCTGACAGAAAACTTTTCAACCTATTTTTAGCTTGATCTACATCATGACACTTAGATCTCAGTCCTTTGATTGCTTATAAAATTTCAGAAGAGTCTACAAGATGCAGAATACATCAGATTTCTTGGATTAAGTCAGCAATATTTCCTAGCAAGTTTGCACTGAAATTATTTCATGGGAGTTGGGAAATACATTTTAGAAGAAGGTGAGTGAAAACAATTTACGATAACATGTCCTCACAAATTAATGCAGCAATTATTTAAAGTTACCAAGACATTATGTTACTATAATTATTTCACAATTCAACAAAAAAAAAAAATCTGATGAATGCTCCATCTAGACCATAAGTATCTCCATAAGCAAAAATCCATGGCAAAATAAGAACAGAGTGAACATATTCTCTGTCCCCTCTCCTGCCAAGTACTCTCCCATCCTATAAATATTTTTAGCTCTAAGGATTTCCTCAGCCTATTGCAGTTAGCCTATTCAGTAACTGTCAGCAGATTTTTCCCTCAAGTATTTGTCCTCTCTTGACCACCCACAAAATTATTTTAACTACAGTATCTTTTGTCAAGGAGTTTTACAGGTCTACTGTCTTATGCATGAAGAACTACTTGACTAAGCATGTAGAACCTGACTTTGCCAACTTAATTTGATAGCCTGTAGTTCTGCCAGAATTCCCTGATCACAGTGCTCCTAAATCTTACAGATTCTTAACTACAATCCCCTTAAACTAGTTCTCTTTTCTGAGGCTGCATGGCTTCAGACTACCTGCTGCTTTAATGAACACTATTCCATATCTTCAGGCATCACTCTGCCCCTCATCAAACATTTTCCAGTTTAAGATGTATTTTTTGAGATGACAGAGGGAAACAAACAATTTTTCTATTGGTATCTTGTTTGGCTAACACTTCCAGATCTTTTAATCTGTGGTTCAAGAAACCACTGGTCAAATCCATTTACAAAGAGAACAGCTCAGCTGCTATTTCATACTGGTTATGGATGCCCAAAATTCCTACGTGTATGGACCTTGGAGTGGTAGAGGGAGTAATAAAGGGAGGGATTGAAAGTCTTGAAAATTTACTTACAGGTGATCCTGGAGTTATTCTTGATACCACTAATGGCATTTTTTGATCTACACCACCCTAGAGGAATGTCAAGTAGAGCAACAACCATAAATATACTATTAAGCATAAACAGCATTTTAAACAAGCAATTGGCTTCTTTTATGTGTATATATATATAAATAAACTTTGTGCTCTGTCATCATAGGCAGGGCTGTTGAGATTGAATTTTCATCAGCACATGGGGGTGAGATGCAGCGTCTTTAAATACACCAATTAGATTCAGTGTCTTTGCTTGGCCATATATTTTAATAGGCAATAAACAAAACAAATGCAGCATTTATATTAATCCTACCCTTCAAGAAAACCTAATTTAACACTTAAACTCAAAAGGCAGACAGTGTTCTTAGATGTCGCAATGAACCTGCAATGGATCAGGTAGGATCAAAGTTCCAGACAACTGTACTCTGCTATTCCCTTTACATCATATTCTATTACTACCCCAACAATAAACACCCATGGTGAAAAGATCAAACTCTGCCCCAATTTTGATATTATGGCTACTTTATATTACTCCATCTGCTTAAATGGAATTTCAGTGATAAAATTCAGAATATTTCAGTGAGAAAAATTTACAACGGTCAATTACAAGTAGTAATTTCCGTTTTCAATTTCCGTTTTCTTCATAAATTAATTTGCACCTTTCCAACACAATTTTAATAGATATATTCAACTGGATAGCACAGACTATTTAACTTGTTTTATAATACAGAGGTCCAATTTTCCAAAGGCGCTTTATATTAGGCTTTGTATTGATGCTTTATATTAGGCTTCGTATTGATGCTTTATATTAGGCTTCTAAGTTCATATTTAAGCAGCCAAATAGGCAGTCTGCTTTGTAAATGTGCCATACCCATATGCAACTAAAACCCAGAGAACTAGAGGAGGCTTATTTCTGTAAATGTGCTTTAGCATTTAAGGATTAGACTTCTAAAAAGTCTCAGCCCATAAGAAAATCCTGCAGGATATACTGCTTTGGATAAAGCAGTATATTCTACAAAATAATCATAAATTCAAAGCATACTACATCTATAAAGTCTTTAAAAATAACTAAAAGATTGCTGGTTTACCTTTAGATTAAATCCAAACTTCCCATCTTCATCTGGTATGATACGCACCAAAAGTAAATCACTCTCAATTAGGTCATTCTGAAATATATAGAAAAAAACCCAAACCAAAGCTTTCCTAATCTTTAAAAGAAAATGGTAGCAATTAAAAAATCGTACATCCAAATTTAAACATACTGAACAAGAATACATAAATTCATGTTTAAAATAAGCATCGGCTAAGGTTACAGAATATACTCATGATTGTAACCTTTTGGATTGTAAAAATAGCAACATAACAGCACATATATGATCTGCTTACTCAGTTCCAACACCGTTACTCTCAGCTTTCTCAATTGATAACTCCTATTAAAATTTTCAACATGTTGTATTTACTGGTATATGCAACGCATTTGAATCAATTCTACTCTAAAGACTATAAAGAGACTACCTTTTCCCCAGTTTTTCTCCTGTAAATGAGTTCATTGGCATCTTCTGCAAGAAATCCACAAGCTAGAAGGATTAAAAGTTGGCAGCAGCCACTGGACAGGCTGGTTAGGAAGCTGTTCAGCACCCCTCTGGAAAAGGCTGGAGAAAGGGGAGGAATGATCCGCTACCATTACACTAACAGCACAAGCAGCTGCTTTCAAGGGAGTGAAGAATTCAAAGGATGATGTTTAGCCCTCCTTGAAGAAGAAATGCCTGGGATAGAGTCGTGCCTGCTATCAAGACATATAGTAACTTCAGTTAGCTCATCTTTCTCCTTGGAGGAATTAAGATTTAATCAAATAAGGAATCACATTCCACTAAGAATTTCCCCTGCAGATGCTTCTGAAAGCCTGGAGACCACAAAAACCAATGCAGCCAGCAGAACTGCCTATCATACTGTATACACAATCTTGGATAAATTTGACTAAAACAAAATTTATTCTTATTACTGCAGTATATTTTAATATACTCATCCTGAAATATAACCTTAGTTGTTATGCACTCAATCTACAGTTCAAAGCTATATTCAGTACTAGCTTTGACTTTAAAAGCACTCAGTTGAACATACCTTATCACAGTAGTACTGACTGGAATCTTCAATTGAGCTACTTTTTGTAATGTTGTATGTTTCTAAGGACTGTTTATCCATCCCTTCCAATGGGTAAGAGCCAGAAATGTTACCAACTCCATTGGGAGACTGAGCCAAGGCTTTAGGTGAGATATGTGTCAGAGAACTCCGAGTTGGACTGTTTCCCAATACATTCCTTTAGTTAAAAAAGGATGAATAAATATTACAAAGGTACTGTTATCCAGATTTTTAAATTAAATAGTAAACCATATAAATGTACTGCCCAGTTCACACAGCAAGCCAACTTTATACTTAGACTTAACATCACTTCTTTAAGTGCAGGGTAACAGGATTGGAGTATGATCTAAGCCTCCATTTGATCAGTGGATACCCGGAAGAATGCACAAAAAAATTAGAGCAACAAAAACATTCTTAGCAAAATGTCTGGATATTAGCAGTGAAAGGCGCTGTTGCAGTGGTGTGGGAAATAATAATAACATGAAAAGAGCTGAACCCGAAGCAAAAAGCACTTCAGTTGCCAATCCTACCATGAATATACACACCATGTAGAAGGACACAGAACTAAATGGAGGTGCAGACCTGGTGTAGTGATTCAAATACCTTAAAATTCAAGGACAACTAAAGTCAGTAATTAAATACTTCAAATCTTAGAACTGGACAAGTTGCCTGGTGGCGCTCCAGAACCTTTCCAGCATTCATTTAGCTACATACCTCTGACGAAAAGGATGAAATGCAGATGTCTAATACAACTAGACCTCTCCTTTAATTGGACCAAACTCACAGATACCAAAAAACTGGTCCACCTTTATAAATACTACGTAATAGTTTGTGAAAAATACATCTTGGGGAAAACTCAGGTATAGTTCAGATGCAGACTCCTACCACTATCATACAGCTTGTGAATGGCAAATCCTGAGTCCTAGCTACTGTACCCCGCTGCAGACAGGCCTTTCACTTACATGATATATCACCATCATTTTGCAAGAACACTCGACACTGCTACTGACAAACCAGCACTGCAATGAAGCACATTTGATCCTCGGAAGTACACGTGCTGTTAGTTATTTATTGCAGTTTATTCCTAAAAGCAACATCAAACTCTCACATGGTTAAAGTAGAAGAGTATATGCAAGTAAACCCTGACATTAAAATCTGTAAATTCAAACATTTATTTCTGCTCTGGTACTAGCCTGACTATATACATGAGCTTTTCTGAACCATTTCCAACAGCCACTACTAGCTGTCAATGAAGATGCAATGCTATACTACAGAGGAATGTAGCTTAGGCTTTTAACATACAGAACTAACACTGCAGCAAACTTTAATAATAAAAACACTTATTCCTTGGCTTTTGGAAATCTGACTGGAATAAATATAAACATTCTGAAAGATGCCATCAAGCAAATGTATTCTTGCCATATTATTTCTGACGTTCAGTTATACTACATGTACATGGGATTGGCAATGAAGCGCTTTGTGCAACGTTTGCAGAATTTTCAATTAATACAGAAAACATTTTTTCAGTGTTTGGGAGATTTTATTCACTTGGTTTTTTGAATAATTTCAAAACACTCTGAAGTAGTGAACTATAATGACACTTAAAGGAATTACACTGCCAAAACTGTGGTTTTTATCTGATAGCTTCCAGGACTTTTCATGATTCCTGTGAGGTCAATGTTAAGCAAGGAGGAACACTGTATATATAAATACATCCCAAGACCCCCCCTTAAAACCCCAAAGATTACAGATCATAATGATTTTTCAATGCAGAAAATAAAATAACAATACTAGAAAAACACAATAAATTATTTCAGTTAATGCCTTCTGGCACTATATAAAGAGTTACCAGATAAAATTATAAGGTTTTCTGCATCATTAAACTTTTACAGCAGTTTTTAAACCAACTTTTTAGTTAATAGTGATTAGGGATGTATTAGGCCTTAAGACTTTCCATATCCTACTCAAAACACTCTTTTTTTTTAACAAATCTTTACAAACTTCATTGTTTTATACATTTATTTGTGTCTTTAACCATACAAGACCACTACTTTAAAAAAATCAGTTTCTTATGTGTTTTACTATGTATCTTAAAGCTAGAGATTCCATAGTAGAGAGGTTAAAAGAAAACTCACTTTGGTGATTCTTGTTCAGATGACCTGTAAAAAAAACAAAACAAAACCAGATAAAAAAATGGTAAATAAACAAGAATTAAAAAAGCCTGCATAAATGCCAAAATATGTGCGCACAGTAAATTAAAGAATACTTATTCCTATGCTGAAATCAGACAATTACAGAATTCATGAAACACTCAACAGAAATCACAGGGCAGCTCTAACCACTCTTCCATTCTTCTACTTTTGGCACAAGCCTAACTACAGACAACACATATCTGCTACCACAACTTAAACTATGTAGGAGTTTACAGAGGCAATTATTTAGGAGGACTCACTACATCTGTTAAGAAAATCTTTGTTGTAGATCACAATGACAGGCATCATTAACTGCATTTTTAAGAAGTCAAATGTGGCAAAATCTTCATGTATAGGTAACAAGAAATGAGCACAAGCAGCTTCAGAAGCATGATGTTTCTTACACTTACAATATGAGAGCAAATTATGTTGACGGAGAATTTTAAGACAAAGCACAACTAAAGCAAAAGTGATTACACAGATGAGGACAATGTAGAACAGAAAATAAATCAGAGTTTTCAGCATATAGCATTTTCAAAGGCTTTCAACTAACTTCATCAGAATTCACCTGAAACAGTGAGATAAACTATATTACATCAAGTAAAGCAATAACTGTGATGCTAAGATAAAATTGAAAGTAAAAGTTACTTAAAAGATGCTTGCAAAGCAAAGTAAGTTTAAGGCAGATGGGATAGCTTTACAAATTTACTTAAGTCGTGACGAAAAACCCTCAAGTGATATAAGACTATGCTGCAAAAATACAAACATGAAGTTGTTTGGTTTGAATGTAAAGCTGTTGAATTGTCAATACAGTTAACATTTTCAACTATTGTCTGTAAGACAACCTCAGTACTAAGATTTTGTATTATGTTTCATCAAGACTACAGTAAAAATAGAAGCATAAGTCTAATTAATTTTGCTTATATGTATTCTGCAATAGGAAAAAAATCCTCCTTAAGAGGCAGAAGTGGTGAAGTTTGATTCCCAAAGAATTTGTGGATGTTGGGGTTGTGTGTACTCTTATTTTCTTTTTAAGCACTAAATTTCTTCCCTTTTTACTACAGTCATGCCTCAATTCTGACTCCACTGATATCCACCCCACTCTCACACAAACACCTCTGGTTCTCCTTGTTTGCAATCCCTTCTGTGCCAGCAGTGCACAGTAGATCCTTTGGGAATGTGCATGCACTTGCTGCATGATCAGCCCACATCTAAATGGAACAGCTATTGAACTCATAACATAATTGCTCAGTGAGAGGAGAATATCAGTTTAAGGTGGGCTTTTTTTCTGCCTAGTTACCGACTTTCACTAATCTTGTAGAAAACTTTTCATCTTTGAAAACTTGGCTCCTATATTAGATTTGACTGCAACTGTCCAAAGGTTCTCAAGTGGGAACAAAGGCAGACGGCAGTGCAATGACATAAGCCTTATTTCCTTAGGAAGTCATGCTAAAAATAAAGAATCATTGAATTTATTTTTGTTTAAGCTAATTGATTTCCTTGTGAGGCAAAGAACAGTGAAACTGTACATCATTTCTTTGTTTGGCATAGCTACACCTCTATTACCAAAATCTGTGTAGAATTCAAGTTGCCATAAGTTAGCACTTTCAAAAGCCTTCAACCAAAATTTACACACATAGAATTGTGATTCAAATAGATGTAATGTCCCTATTTCAAATTTTATTATTTATTTCCCATCTTTCCTCTCAATAAAGCGTGATAACTGGAGACAGAAAAAAAAAAACCAAACAAACCAACCTGGGACTCATATATTATGTGTAAAACACACAGCAAATTTTTCATTGTCTCAGTAATACATTTGGAGACTTTAATGTAGGACATAAATTTTAACTGATATTTGCCAAAGGCTTATCTGTTGAATTACTACACTTTAATTCAAACATACCAGCTCTGAAAGAGTTACTGAAACATTCTGTAACCTTCTAAAGTGGAAAAAGGCAACCAAAACTTTGACCTAAAAAATGACCCCATTCAAAGCCTAAAAGAATTCATCAGGGACAATACAGCTGTGTCTTCGTAAAGTCCTTAGTAGCTCAGCATGCTAGATCTGGAGAATTTTGCTCTGCAACTCAGTAAAATAGTATTTCTAGCATTTAATTACTTACCTATAAGATAAAGTACCTCAAACATGAATAACTAGATGATCTTTTCTGGCTATACAGTATTTCACATTTTTCTAACTTATCTTCTTCATTGCACAACATACTACAAGGACCATATTTTAAGTAAATAAAAGACAACACTCACCAGACCAGCCACTCAACTTTTTCATCAAGAAAGAGAGCTCTTCCTTGCAAGGAGATTAAGCTTTCCATTGGTGTAGCTAATTAGCAAACACTTTAAAACTGGAGGTAATGTCTCTTCCTTATTCCCTAATATATCTAAAATAATGCCATTTCAATCTTCCACTCAGTATGGATTGCTATGGTGATGATACTGATAAGAAAACTCTTTGCCCCTAAAAGTCTCTTGTCTCTTTTCTGTCAGGAGGATAGAAAGGAGAGGTCTTAAGGAAAGACCCCTCTTCCCTATTTTGCTGTGCCCTACCAGGGTATTCTGCTATTCTGAGAACTGAGAATGATAAACTACAGCAAGTAAAACCCCAAGAGAAAAGGGACAACTGAAACAATAGAACTGTAGTAAAACTCCACCTTTACAAACAACTGAAGGAAACATCTGTAGGTTTTGCCCTTGTGCTGTTCTTGAAGTTCCTAAAGCTTCTTTATTCTGCTGGGGAGACTGAGTGTGCCAGCACTTCCATTATCACCTCTTTTCTGAGTGCTGACTATTAGAAGCAGGATTATTATTCAAAAGCCAAATAAGTGGAAGATATTTGCAGCAACACTTTTTTGCTGCCTTTTGGAGAAATATATATACAGAATATTCAGCATTTCTATGAACACAGTGACTATGTAAGAAGGCAATGTAGATTCTTTGTGCTGCATTCTTAAGAGTACCATTACAGAAAAACTTGAGGACTTCATGGTATACATAAATTTTTCAGTGATTTTTCTATGAATTTCAAACATTCACATTTGTAAGCTGCTGCCATCACTCATAGAAGGATACTTTCAGCTACTCTGCATTGCCTCTGTTGACCACATTCCAGTTTACTGACTTTCCACAGGAGTTTCATGTATTCTGATACTCTGCAACTGCTTGGATTGCTACAAAATTTGACATATTACACATTTGCAATTCAATTTTGAGACTTATTTTTTGGATGTAAAAAGTTTGTTGAACTGGGAAAGAAAGTGGAGCAGATTTCAGTAAGGATAGATATTTTAAAAAAAGTTTTCATGTAAGCAAAATATAGACATGTACTCTTTTCATGTATATTTGAATGGAAGAGCACAGTAAAACCCATAGAACTCTTAGTAAACTTAAAGCCCTAATTTGAAACTAAATTAAAAGTTCTCAGATTCACTGCCTACTATAATAAGGACATCTTCTTTGGGAAAGACTGAAGTACAGAAACAAGAACGATGGACTCTTGTGAAATGCAGCAGATTTCCTAATACCAAGGAATTGATCATATCTGCACATGATTAAAATCTAAGGATAAATAACTTAGTGTAATTTGTTGGGTTTTTTTTATTTGCAATTTTCTACCAAGAAAGTATTTAGTAGGACTTGGCTGGATACACCTGAAGGGTACTTTCACCAACACTAACACTTCAAAAACTTTGTTCGCAAAATGAATTATATTTTAGTTAAAATAATAACGTGTTCCAACAGTACATTCTCCAAAGCTCACTATGCAGCTACACTTTATTGTTTATCAAAATGGTAAGCTGAAAGAATTGAACGAATGCAGCATCCGTTCAGGAAATCTATTTTCAGTGCAATACCTTCACCACGATGCATCACACTTACACCAGGAACATATATGTACTTCCAGAAATTCATAGCACAGTGCAAGTGAATTTCCTTTTTGTATACTCGTTCATAATTTAATTTCCTTCCCCTCCCTTCCAAATCCGGGACTGTTCATGCTATTTATTTATCACTAGCAAAAGATAGTTTTAGAATACAAATTAAAAAGATTGGTAGCTTTGTAAGCATGTTAAAGAGAAAAGCTTATACAAGAATATGTTGCATTTAAAACAAGTAGAATTATAGACTCCAAGTAATTTAGTTTGGGAGGGATCTTGAGAGATCACCTAAACTCTTGGTTCAAAGACCAGCCAACATCAAAGTTAGATGAGGGTGTTCAGATCCTTGTCACATTGCATTTTCAGGCTCTCCAAGGATGGAAACACCTCCATCTTTTTGTCAACATGTATAAGGACTTAACTAATCTCAGTGTGATTTTCATCCCCACAGTGTCTTGAGCATTTCCCTTGCTGTAACTTGTGTCCATTGCCACACATGTTTTTACTGTGCATCTCTGAAAAGGGTTGGCTTCACATTTTTCATAACCCTCTTCTGGCAGAGTAAGGAAACAATGCAATCAACTCCTCCTCAACCCCCCAGCCTTCTGGTTCTCCTCATATATCATACGCTCCAATCTATGAATAACTAGCCAGATTTATCTCACCAATCAATGTATGACTCTAAATATAAGATCTGTAATGCCTCATCTGTCAGTAACTTTTTCTTACTGACTTCTACTATACCTTATCAGTTAGAAATGTGTTTTACAATAATCCTTCTGGTTAAACAGAAAATTTCACAGCTAACTTTTTCTATTAGGCCACTGAGTCTGCTCTGAAGAACAACCAAAACACTTGTTCCTATGCAGTCTGCTGTTGCAAACAAGACAGAGATCTTTGGTTTTCAAGAGAAACTGAATACTGTTCAGGTAGCAAGACCCTCCACACAGCTTTATCAGGGTACTTTTCCAAGCCTACAAGCCAGTTGTTTTTTCCCTTGGGTTAGTACATTATATGCATGGCTAAATTTATTTATTCTTACTAACAAGTACCCCTCCCACTCAGAAACATGTGTTCAAAAACACGAAAAAAGGCATTAAGAGAGCAAGCAACAGCTATATTTACACCCCAAACTATTCCACCTATAGTACTAAAAGCATTTTAAAAAGCACAAGCCATTAAACCTAAATTTGCAGGTTTAATGGCTTGTGGTATAAAGGTCAAAAGCAAAGCTCTGTTCCTCATATAAAGGAGAAAGTTGTCCTACACAGGTAACATGAATAAGGTTATCCTGAACTGCAAGGAAATGCATTTGTTTCAGTAACCCTTCGCATCTGACATGTTCTTCTCTGAAAGAAAGCCCAGCTTACTTTAATGAGACAACATTCAGGTAGGTAGCAAATGTGGGTATTGGCAACAACGCACAGTCTTCCAACAAAACCAGATTAAAGCCTTAACTCCATAAACAGGAAAGAAAGGACAACATTCTTAATTTTCACAGTGACCAGAAAAAAACATGTGGCTTCCTGCATTTGGGTTCTCTGAGGGTAAGAGCGTTAAAAACAGTGGCTTTCAGTTTTTCTAGTCATTCATTCATTCTCTTTCATTTGTCATTGCACTGTGAAGTGTGAGCATCAGTATCACACCTCATGCACCAGAAGACGCTTGAGAAAAAGGAGAGGACCATACAGGGAAAAATAAGGTTCAAAACTTCTTAAATATTACTTGGCTACATGTCTTTATGCTTTCACGGCAAGCCTTGGACCTCGGTATTTTAAGCTTACCAAGTGATTAAAATATGTATTATTGAAACACTTAAATCTACAGATTTTTAATTTATAACAGATACCTGAACATAATGAAACAAGAAAACTGATTTTAGTCCTTTAAGTTTTCATTTATTTACCTGAAGATGAAGGGTATCTAGTTTCTTTCAAGCTTCCCCCCATGCCCATTCTTGTAACATCTCAGCTAGGAAGAAACCTACCCATGAACTACTGGTTGTGATAAGCATTAAATTATATTTATTTACTTTTTTTTGATAGGTATCAATACTAAGAATCAGAACTTGCTCTGGGGATGGACAGAGCAGTCTTTCAAGACAAAACTTAACATCTGATACAAGATCAAACATGTCAGAGTACATGATCCCAAAATGTAATCAGTCTATTTTCCCAGTTAAAGCCAACTTAGTGTTGAAGGTTAGTGCTTAAATCAGAGATGTTTTGAAATTTTCCAACCTGGTCTTGAAACAATGTCAGCCTTCAATATGACTACTTCATTTTCACTGTACCCTTTTGCCCTTAAATGACACAGTAGCATACAGATTACATTAGTGTCACAGAAAAGCAAATCAATAACGATGATTTGTTCCTCTATACCATTGAGGCTTTCCTTATTCCAGAGTTAGAAACTGTACTGGTACCTTTATCAACAGACTGCAACAGTGGTAATCATCAGGTACTATAACAGCCTAAAAAAGAGTAAAACTGCAATCTAAAAGAATTGTCTGCACAAACCTGTCAGCCTCCCTTTAAAAATAACCGGCTGTGGTCTAAACCTGTTATATTGAAAGGCAACTTTGAGGTCTTTCAGGAGCTTTATCCAAGCTACCTATGAGGATAGCAGATGGTCAGGTTAAGCTGATGCCAGTAGCTTGTTGGTATGATACAACTTTGAGAAAACCCCCAAACAAATTAAAGCAGCTTTTCCACAGAGATACTTCCGAAATAAAGCCTTATCATACAACTTATTTTCTATCTTAAAGGAAAGCCACAAGGCTCCATATTCATAACTCTTCCTTGATGCACATTTCAGTGTTTAAGGACATCTGAAGATAAGATATGTAACCTCATAGAATGAAGAGAAGTTTTCTACTTTGCTTAAAACAAGAAATTTAGTAAGCCAGCAGTAGCAGTGCTTCAATGAAGGAAATGCAAATTTCCCAAGGAAAGCCTCTTCAGGGAAGCTGAAGTCAAGACTAGGAAAAATCAGTTTTAACTGAAAAACAGTTGTCAAAAAAGTGCACTTACTATGTTTTATCTTAATATTATTCTTGAAATCATTAAAAAACCTCCCGAAATAATAGTACGAACATGACTATACGCATGTTGACATAGGATAAATACAGTGACAGAGTACAACATATAGTCAGAAGACAGACTGGATTACCTGTTCTGAACTGTTGAGGCACAGCCATAACAAAATGTGGTATAACACAGAAAACAATCTATCAGACTTCAGAAGGCTCAGTGTGGGCTCCATAACTGTGCCAGTGTTATTTTTTTTCAGTGGCAGTAGCAGTCAGATGAGATGCCCAGCAGCAGAGCAAAAAAAGAGGAGAAAGAACTGACAGGGGACGCTTTCTTCACAAAGGCTAGGGAACACTGGCCTAAACAAAAGTCTTCTTGAAGTCTTCTTCAGCACAGTCTTTGACGACAGGCTTTGTATGCAGCCGTGATTTGAGACAGCTGGCTTAGACAGGCAAACCTATTCATGCCCAGTGAATAAAGCTCTGTTTAATATATGTTAATTTGGGATTAGAGCAATTTTTTGTCTATAATACCTATGTAATAGACAGCTCCAATCTTTTCTGCAGACATTAATCTGAGAGAGAAAAATTGCTTCATTTTACTATGTCTGAGCCTCAAATTGCACTTGAATGTGAAAGGACTTAAGGTAATTCAGGTCGCAGAAGC
This sequence comes from Ara ararauna, assembly GCA_028858755.1. Classification (NCBI taxonomy): domain Eukaryota; kingdom Metazoa; phylum Chordata; class Aves; order Psittaciformes; family Psittacidae; genus Ara; species Ara ararauna. The sequence goes on along the minus strand of CM054377.1, from coordinate 69,081,025 downwards.
AGTCCAGCTACAAGAAAGACATGACTCACAAGCCTGCCCCTGGCTTTCTGTAGTTCATCTATGTGCATAATTTGCTCTATTTTCTAACTGTCTTTTTCCGGTCACAGCCTGTAGGATTTACCTCGTAAATTTCAGTTAGAAGCAAGAACATTCACACAAAGCACATTTTAAAAACAATCACTATGTTCTTCAGGGAAAGAATATAATACATAAACAAAATATTCTTGTCCCTCATCTCCAGTATGCTCATTTAAAATATTTAGCAGTAAACAGTTCTAGGTGTTGACATGTTGATACAGTACGATATATTTAAAGAAATGGAAGAAGAAATGTTAACAATTGGTATGTTTTATGCTCTCTAAACTAAGAGCTGTTCCACATAATTTGTTTTCTAAATTGTGTAATGCTTTATAGAAATAGTTTGTTTGATTTCCTTAAGTAAATAGAGCAAGTAAGAAAAAAGATTATTAAGAAAATTATTACACTTGGTATTGCCAGGAGTGAAAAAAAGGTGCATAGGGAAATAAATGCAGGTGTATGTACTCTGCCAGCAGCGGTGGCTTCTAAGTTCTGACACCTGCCAGGTAGGATTAGGTACAGAGCAAGTCTTGGCATATGAGCTTTACCTACATATTTGTCTCAAGAAGTACTATATCACCACAGTTTAAAGGTAGGTCTATCTCGGACCACTTGTCGTTTTGACAAAAAGGACTTAAGATATTACCCAGGGGCTGAAGTGAAACACATGAATACTGTTCCTCTGCCCCGAAAATGCTGATGGCAGCCTGAAAAATAGAGAAGATCCGTATCCCATGCTAACTGCAACTTGCAGTCTTGAGCTTCAGATACAGTAAATGAAACTGATGTGAACATATTTAGTTTACCAAAGTGAAGTAGTTACATGATTATACTTATTTGAGGTCCCAGGCATAAAAATTCAGCGATTAAAAATCAGCATCATAGAGGTACCTGTACTGCTAGTACCTCTCAGAAAATGCTTCAGATCTTTTTCATACCAAAGCTATCCATTAGTTATAATTAGCATTAACTACACCTTCTTCATAGTCTCAGACAGCAGGCTAGTAGTAGAAAAGAGCCACAGCTCTCTAAAGACAATATATATTAGCAGGACTATAAGAAGTTACCTTTAGCTCACCTCTAATGAAAAAGAAAAACTGAAATTGAAAATCTGTTTTTTTCCATAACAAGCTTCAATTATGTCAATTCAAATCTACTAAAGACTAGCATGGCAAAAATGAGCAAGTAGGCTTTAAAAGACTTATCAGAACACTGTGAGGTGTTCTATAGTTAACATCTAAATACTCCTGAAGTGTGGCAAAAGTCCAGAACAAGTACCCACATTTAATACTGAAGACAGGCAAGTTAAACATTTTTCTTATAAACCAGATTTAGCTGAAAGGATAAGATTCCCTCTCCCAATAAAAAAAATCAGGAAAAGACAGACTTTACTACACATGCAATACTCAATTTTACTTTACATCTTTCAACAAGGGCAGTGAAGAAACTAGTAAGTACTGTAAGAACACAAAAGTAGAAAATCTGGGAAGTGGACTAGCATGAACTACTAAAAACATCTGTGTAGAGAAGAAACTCTTTATTTGTATGGTTACTGTACATTTTACCTCAATTATTAAAAAAGAAAGTATTGACAACCATTTTACTTTGCAAAGGTCTACTAGTCAGTACAACAAAGGATCATTCATTCCATGTGCTACATTCTCCTTCCAAAACACACACTTTGTATTTAAATTCATTAGATTTATGTAAGCATTTTTCCAGTTACCTTCATGGTATTAAATATTATAAACAGGCCCAAGAAACCAAGAATGTGTTGGGGATAAGACATATAGAAAATTTGATTTATATGAGGTAATAACAGTCATCTCCCCCACAGTGAGTGATATTACTCAGATACAGCATAGTCATGTAAAGCTCAGAAAATAAATGAGCATGCTATTTTCAAATTTGGAACATCCTATTTTCACTGTGCGAGAAACAGCATAAAAACAGGATTTTCCACTCCATTCTCAGTAGGCATAGAATAGGTGAAACAGGAAAGAAAGTGAAAACATACAGTGGAAGAAAAGAAAAAGGAAAATAAATGAAAAAAACCCAACAACGTACTAACTGGCGGGATACAATCCACCAGTTACAGAACACAGCATGGCAACTTAGTTTTCCGTTGACAGCTTCTATCTTCATAATATCCTGTTATGGTCTGCCGCATTATTTTTACTCATAAAATACTACTAAAAGTGTATAATCTGTAAATGTTAAAGCACAGGAATGACATGGCTTCTTATCTATGACTATTCACAGCATCTAGACACATTGTTTTATATATTATCATGGCTATTACTGATACTACTAGCACTAAGGCTCATCTGACTTCCAGTCAGAAAAATAGAACAACAATTTAAAACTCCACAGTGACAAACTCCAAATACGCACGCGATAATTTTTTCCTTCTTTTATAGAAACCTCTCTGCTGTAATGTAGAACAATATTATTGTATTAAAATTTGAAGAAAACAGTTTAAATCCATTATTTAAAGCTACAGTTAACAACTGCACACTATCACAGAGATAGACGAGTCCTATCAGCTTCCATTAATACATTGCTTCTCAAAATACATCTTGCCTTAAAGTTACTGGGGATCACTGGAAACCATATTCCTTTTGCAACATTATACATGAACCTGCATTTTAATACATCGTATTTTCCCAGCTGAGAGTTTTAAAGTGGCTCTGGTTTGGGTTTTGGTTTTTTCCTTGAGACTGAACAATGAGTGACTTTCTACATTAATTCTGAAGTTAATATTGTGTTAATCTGAAGTTGCTAATTAAGTTGCCTCTGTAAAATAAGAGAGAGATGTAATATATGAACAAACAATCAGTGCACAAAGACAGGTGTTTTAAGCCCTGGAAGCAAAGCTAGCAGTGGTAGGAGTGCTGCAGGGGAGAACAAACTTGGTCCTCAAAGAATACAGTAAAAATGCTTCTAGGCAAAAGGCAGGCACTACCATTAAACCAGCAATCTACAGTTCCTCTGAGAAAGAAAAAGATGGATGACCGCTTGCCCCATTATGTTCTTGTCTTCACTCAAATACAGCACCTCTTTCAATTGACAATGCTGAGCCAAAGTCTTCCTCCCTTCCCTCCCCAAAAAAGAAAAAAAAAAGTAAAAGTTTATAACAGGTAGGAGAGTTGCAGAAGCTACGAGGAAACAGGACATTACAGATATGCACAGGCATGCCTTAACAGATTCTCTAATTTTACTGAGAACTCAGTGACTGAGAATTGGTTTTTGTATCACAGCATTTGCAGCTTTGCAATTTGTCAAAATAATGCTTATGCAAAACCCAAACTGTCTGAACTCATTTTAATGCTATAACCAATGGTGATTGTTTTATACTAAAGACATTTGGGGGTTTGTTTGGTGTTTTTATAAAATGTAAAAATAGGTAATGAATTATTTGCAGATGTCCTTACCTCCTCTGTGGACTACGGTTTTGAGAGAACTCTGAATCACTGTCCTTCGAGATTGGAGAGCCCTTATATGTATAAAAAACATCCTCTGTTTCAGTAATATAACTAATCTCGTTTGTAAGGTTATCTACAGATGAGTGCCGTGGTTTACGAATTTCATGACGTAGTCTAGGACTTCGCCTTAAAAATAAGGAACACAAACAAGTTCGAAGATCAGAGTAATTCCTAAAATTTATCCAAGTGAAATTTCTATGCTATTGAAATCTATGTTCTGAAACCTTCATGACAGGCCTAGAGGTCTCAATTTAAATAATTAATTTTTAAACATTTAGTATGGTATACTAGGCAATCATACATTGCTAGGTTCAGTACACGGAAGTGATTACATTTCCCCCCTTCTAAAATGCTACTTGTATTGTTAGTTCTAATTGTAGAATAATTCAGGTTCAAAGGGAGACATGGAGGTCATCTAGTCCAACTTTGTGCTGAAAGCAGGGTCAACTGAGGTCAGAGCAGGCTGCTTAAAGCTTTATTCAGACAGATATCAAAAACTAGGAAGGATGGAGAGCGCACAGCTTCTCTTAGCAACCACTGCTCAGCTCTTCTTGTGTTGAAGTAGCTTTGCATTATGTCCAGAGTCTCTCACTTCAACATATATACATTGCTACCTCATCCTCCTACCATGCAACACTGAAGAACCTGGCCTCATCCTCCAGATAGCCTCCTCCTAAGTATTGCCAGGCTGTTATTAGGCATTTGAGAAAACTTTGCTTCTCCAGGCTGAAAAGGTGCAGTTGTCTCAGCCTCTCCTCATAGGGTAAGTACTCCAGCCGCCTGGCTGCCTTGGTGGCTGGTGGCTTTTGCTGAGCTTGCTCCAGTTTGCCAGCGTCCATTTTGTACTAGCAAACACAAAAGTGGCTGCAGCATTCTAATAAGGTCTAATGAATGCTGAGCAAAAGGGGGATAACCACTTCCCTTGATCTACCATCTATGCTTCTGTTAATACCACCAGGTATTAATATAGCTCAAGTACAGCTTGTTACTTAGGATTACCAGGCCCTTTTCCAGAGGGTTGCATTGCAGACAATAGTGTTGAACTGGGTTCTTCTTTCCCAGGCCATTGTTTTTGCCTTCACTGAATTTCACGTAGCTCCTACTGGCCCATTTCTCCAGACTTCCAAGGTCCCATTGGATAGCAGCCCTGCCCCCAGGCATGTTGACTCATCCCTCCAGGTCGGTGTCTGCAAACTTAATGAGCAAGCACTCCACTGCCTCCTCCAGGTCATAGAGATTTTAACCAGGACAGGTCTCAAGACAGAACTCTGCAGTACTCCACTTGTTACTGGCCGCCAGGTAGAGTATGATCCATTAAAACAACTCCTCTCTCAGTGCGGACATACTTCTTTTTTGTTTAATTTATATTTTTTAAAGTATCTCCTTGTCCACCCTTCTAACTTGGCTATAATATTATAAAAAGCCTTGCTAAAGTTGAGATAAGAGACACCCACTCTTCTCCTGTCGTCATACGTATTCTCAGAATGACAATGTTTGAATGTATATGTACACACAACATAATTATTCTGCTGGAGTACATACAAGAAGAAAAGGTAAGAGGCTGGAAGGTGTGGAAAAAGCTGAAACTGAATTTACCAATTAGGGGTAACAGGAGGTGACCGAGAAGGAAGGCTTTTGGTCTCTAGATGCTCAACAGATAAAGATCGTCGCATAGAGGGGTTCCAAACCATCCCACCTATAACTTTTCTGCAGTACTGGCTGTTTACAGACCTGAAAAGAAATAAAAAACTGTGCATTAATTACTTAGCGCAGAAAAATTAAATAAAATATGCTTCTGAAAGTCAATTTTATAATTAATGTGTTTTAAAGAATCCCTTCTGCTTACCCCTCTTTATTTATGCATTTGCATTCTCACAGAGCCATATGCTATCTTTCACTTGTGGCAATAAAACTATTTGCTGATCTCTGCTACAATGCTAATCACAAGCCTGTGCAAAAATAACTTTTTCTGAGAGTTATTTTTAACCCAATTGTATTTAAGAAGATGGAGGGGAAAACAGGAAATTTGATATGTCCTATTGGCACTGAACTGAGTGCCTAACAAAACATGGTTCAAGTACAGGCAAAAGATTCTACATGTTACCGTTAAAACTCATAAAGGCATAACAATTTACCAACTCACTGAACACAGGACTACTTTAACAGTCTACCTGCTTTATCACCAAGTAAGAGCTACATCAGACCACACTGTTTCTAGAAGGAAGCCAAATTTGAGTGATGTGTTCCTCACAGCAATAAAACATTGGAGAAAGATATGACACGAAAATTGCATCTCCAAGTCCGGATGACTTCTTGTGACAAGCGCCTCACAAGATAAGGGTTGCATCAGAACCAGAACCTCAACTAGGAAAGCAATAAAGGTATATTACTAGTGGAATTATACAGCATAAAGAAGAATTTAAACTGTATTAAAATTGAGATAAACTAACTTTTATACATCTTTTTACACAGCACTCCACAAGACAAGCAGAGAAATAAGCTCCCCATCCTCAAGTTTACAGGCTTAAGATTTCTCATGTAAAAGAAGCAATTTCTGAATTACAGAGAAACCACCTTTGGCTTACTAAGTCCTACGCAATACACAATGGGCAGCTGGGATAGCACAGTATGCAAGGACTTCACTATAGATTTGAAATGTCTCAAGTTCACATAGCATAAAAAAAAAGTGTATGCTGTGAATATTTCTCATGCAAATATCAAACCTAAAGCATACCTCGCATTGTGCTGCTTTTCATTTAAACAAGTAAAAGATAACAAGCAACCCAAACCTTTTTTTTATATTCTGAATTATTTTACATATCTTGTTCATGTTTATAACGCAAATTAATTCCTTCATCTTCTAAACATGCACTTTTAAAGCTTTTCCCAGTTTCAAAAACTAAGAGGGGAAACTTAACATGAAGTGTCAACATAACAAAATCAGTTACCCTTGTATATTTTCAATCTTAGTTAACACACAGTTCATGAACTCATGAGAAGCTTTTGCCTGTATTACCCATTTTATTTCTGTAAGTCTTCTGTATGCCAGTGATAAGCCACCAAACTTCTCTGGTCTTCTACAAAAACAAAGAGCTCTTTTAAAGAAGCCTTATATGGGTGAAGCAGAGAGGGAGAGTAGAAAAGGAAGATCTACTACAAAAAATGCATCTTGAAGAATTCCACATATCTTGCATTAGTCAGCTTGCCTTTTCTTACAAAGGCCTGCTCATGCCTTTTCCAATGCAGGTGACTTTTGAGGTGCAACGTAACTTGTGTGATGGAAGCCAGAGTTCCAACCCCTAATCCAAGCCCCTAAACCTGTTCACAGAATCACTTTAACAATATATTCTTTAGACATTTCAATTAAGGTACAGAACATAACAATCTCCTGAACTCCAAATAGATGCTCTTCAGATGTCAAATACAAACATACTTCACAGCAAACATACTGAAAGGCTGCCAATGCCTTTCTGGAATGGGCTGTAACATCTTGCGGTGACAGTTCCTTGCTCTCACCTATTATCAAGGTTATCCTTTGTAGGAAAAAAATAAGTATGTTTTTTATCTTTTCAGCAAGGAATAAAAATGCACCTAGAAGAGGTTATTCAGCATGCAGTCCGAAAATACTGAATGAACTTACGTCTCAGAATCTGGGAAATACGATTCAGCTTGCCTTTAGAATAGGGTTTAAGGCGATTTATGCAACTCAGAGCCTAATTTAAATAGAATGCCACTACTACCTAAAGCTAAGAGAACCTAGAAGGGTACAGAAATGTGCAAATAAGAAACTGTACTAAAGGGTTCCAAGAGTTCAACTATCTGATGCAGTAAACACTAGGATATGTGCCTCACATGAATGTAAAAGAATGCAGTACAAGAAAGCCACAAATCCCTGATTAAAAAATTGTGATACTTCAGGTGGTGAAACGTGAATGCAACCTCCTTCAATGGTGACAGAATTTGGATGGAAAGAATAATTGAAGACATAGCTTGCATACAGACTGGGACACAGCTACAGGCAGAACCGAACTCTGTCACTCCAACTTGAGCTATCACTGATACAAATCCTTTTGTTCACACTACAAAGCAATACATGCTTTCACACAATACTTACTTTGCTGGATTTCTAGAACCCAGGGTCCAATAATTTGACAGTATCTTTCTTTCATGAGGTAGTGACTTCTTTGCCTGAAAAAATGTGTGATGCTCTACACAAGATTTCCAAAGATTTTTGCATGCTCTGTAATTTAACATGTTGAAAGCAACAATATGCTCTCTGGATTCATTCTGTAAGAGTAAGAAATACCATGTTTCAATACATACAAGCAGATCAAACACAGTAGAATGAGCTCACAAAACAGCAATAAAATGACTTTTCTCTTAAACAGAAAAAATGCATTTAGGGAAACAAAAAATTAGCATATAGTAGATTTTGAGCTGGAGATAGTCAAAATAGCCCTGTGATTATATGAAATTCTAAATTGAAAAATGGACACTCCACAAATTTAAGCAATATTGAAAAACTATTAAGTTTTTCAGCTTCTGGTCCTTACAGTGTTAAGGAAATATTTAAGTCTAGAATGGCAAAAATTTTGTATGTACGAGTGTAATATACAGCTAAATAGAGTTTCAGGTTTCCAGTCACATCTTGAGCTCCTATGACAAAAAAACCCTCTTTCAAATGTTACATTAAGGGTGCAATGTAGAAAAGGAAAGAAAAAAAACAACCCCAAACTTTGAGTTCAAACTCTTCATGTAAGACTTCAATAATGTTCTTTCAAGAGCCACAATCTGCAAAAAACATCTGCTTGACTATCTCATAGAAGATACTAAGGATGTTAACAGTGATCCATCTTGGGGGAAAGAAAGTAGCTGTGATGGGACCAGAGCTGCTGCTACTGCTGCTCAAATCCAACCCTATTTCCTGGATAATAACATGAGGCCACAATGAGGAGATTAAAAGAAAGCATAATACAAAGCTTGTGTGCCTTGGTGCAAATTCTTACTTGTAACTTCAGTGCCACAAAGTGACAGTGAAACACTGTTGTAACATAATTGTGCCACTCATGTTTATGCCCTCACCAACCATAGCACTTGTGGAGCTATTTCAGATGTCAAGAGAGTTTTGTACAAGATAAGCTTTGGTTAGTTAATACAGTTATCGATGCAATGAAAGTGAAATGAAGAGTAAAGCAAAGAGGAGAAAGAAAGATAATGTGAGACCTGAGTTAACTGCTGATAGAGCTCAGCACTTTAGTGAAAAAAAGCACAAGTTTTCAATGTCATTGCTCATCTTTTTTCCAGCTGCTCTGAATTATGACTGAATTTTGACATCTTGGCATATAATTAGGTAGGCAACCAACCCGGTAAAGCTCTTTCTAGCTCATACTTCAGAGAAAGTCAGGATTTAGGTTGCAAAGACATTTTATTAAAGGACTCAAAGGATCTAATACAGCCTTCTCATCCAGCCTAGCAAGAAACAGAGGTCCCATCTGGATAACACCTTGATTTCTAGTTGCTATTGTACTTTTGCCCCCCCCCTTTTTTTTTTCCACAGCAACAACACTGCTGGGAAGTAACTACAGAACATTTTGGCTGGAATATTCAATCTGTTTTTCCTGTACTCTTTTATTTCTAGGCAACATTTTACAAATGCCCCATAGCAGAGAACAATGCCACATTCTGCAAGTCACTTTAACTAGTTCAGAGAATCCGTGATTGAAGTCACTATTTTAGAAAACCAGCGAGAACCTTAAGACAAAGATAAAAAGGATTTGCCTCTTGATTTTACATGGGCACTGCAAATCATTTACCTGATGTAAACTTTCTGCAATATTTTCCCTGTTTCTCTTAAGAAACACATTTTTTTATTTGAGCCTCATGCATACTGGAATCAATTCATATATTTGTCAGTTTGCCACAGTTCCTTCTAATTAGCTCATATAAAATAAAGTGCGCAAGCATAGTGAAATTTTAATTCAGAATTTCTTGCAATACAAAAAACATACATCACTTAAAGACATAATGACAAATGGCATTTGTGACACATTCTCTATTGGTTAAATGCCACTTTAAGTGTTTTACTACTCCAAAAGACAAATGAAAGGTAGTGTATAGGTATTTTTGTTAGCCTGGAGTACTGGTATTTCAATTGCCACAAAAAATCACTTTATCCAAATATCTCAATTGTACTGTAAAGCCATAGTATAAAGATAAGGAATTAAATACACCTAATATCTTAGGTTTAAATTTAGGTTTGAAAATAGTAATTAACCTTGCTCTCTACATCACAAGCGTGTTCTTCCCAACTGTTGTCACAGAACCTTCACAGCAGCTTTTAAATGGGCCAAAAGTCTAAATATGTACTTAAATTAGGAAAAATACTTTCAGGAGTTTCAGACGGATGCAATTAGTTTTTAAATTAACAAAACATTTTGTAACATAGCCATCTGGCTCAGTAACAGACCACCTTGTAAGTCATGCTATTAAATCTGTGCAGTTTTAAAGGTGAAGACAGTTCTAGCAGGATCCAAGTATCTAATGCCCATCCTACAAGATGAAAAAGAATGGTATTTTAATAGTTTAATTATTAAGAAATGAGGATTAGAGAAATTTGTGGCTGCCAAGGTAAAGGGAACAAATCCCAATAGCTAGAGTGTCTTGCTATTTCAGCATCAGGGAAGAACTTTGCATCAGATGTACGCCTATTTCATTCACAGAGAATTTGAAAATAACTACAGCATAGCAAGTAAAAATATATTTTAATATGCAGAAAATGAAGTTGGTTTTAAGCATTAGATAAGCACATTTGAAATAAAGTTTCATTTCTGGAAGCTTTAAAATGTTGCCTGTAAACATGCATAGTTTCTATTCCTACTTTAAATCTTGCACCCTTCATTAAGTCTACATGTCATGAGCCTTTATAGCATCAGACATTCACTGATTCATCAGTCCTGCTCCCCAGTCCTTATGAAGCTCTTCAGTAGATACAGAAATATTGTGTACTCCTATCAAGTAGCTGATCAACAGACTGAAGCAGTGGGAGGGTAAAAGAGAAGGTGAAGGAGCAGGGAGAAAGTGAAATAAGGTAAGCTGACTCTTCAGAACAGGGCCGTAAGAAAAAAGGAGTAAGAGAAATAAGGAAAATAAACATGGCACATCTCAGATGACTGCAAATTCATAGCTTCTAAGAACTTTCTGAAGATTCTGTAAAGAAATCTACATGACACACAAAACAGAAATGTTACAGCATTTTCACGAACTTGAATACACAGTATTTGCTCTGCTTTCTCCACATTCTTCCATCTTCCTTATTTTCACCCTCATTTACCTATTTCTTCCCGTACTTCCAAGAACAAACCTGATCAATCCAAAGACTGACACCACCTCAGTCATCTGCCCTCACAAACCCCAAATGACCTACCATTCTGGAGAAAACTTTTAGTAACCAAGCTGCCCCCTCACTCCTACTGCACTGCAAGAGCAAGTTTATCCCAGTAATACCACTGAAGTACTGCAGGCTTGCTGCCCTGAATTTCAAGCAAAGGAGGCTAACTGTCAAGGATGGATATATCTAGAGATTTAACAGCACACCTGGTCCGCTTTTTCATATCTATTGAGAAAGAGTAAAAAGGTCATGTTGCTGGCCCTATTTTTCCTACAGTTCTGTACATCTCTCAGCATGATACAGTAATCATTACTGTAATCTCAAAGGGTTATGAAATAAAGAGCTACGATCACTTAAAAGGAAATTAGTTAAAAGAATCAAGGGCCTTGAACTGTCACCATTTATCAAACACTTAATTTAGCAAACTTTAAGAATACTGTCCTCTTCAAAGGTCTCCAGAAAGATAAATTCCATTTCTGACAGCAGTCAAGTCTCTCTGCAACGAACACACATTTTATATGATTTTAAGCACAGAGACTGTTATATATTACCATTGAATTCTTCCATATTCAAAAAAAACCCCACCAAAACCTGTAAGTACATTCATTTTACTATTCACTGTTACTAATCCTCTCAGAGAGGGTTCTGTCCCTACATTTATTCTCACAGACACATTTGGAAATTGCTGTCCATAAGCTTTCCCATATTTGTATACTTTAAGATATTTAGAATTTAAAATGACTACTTATCAGTGAATTTTTAATTCTCAAATCTAAACGGTAATTCTTGCAAGTGTAATACAATTACACTGAATGTAATTCAAATACAAGTACACTCACAAGTTAATAGAATAGTTTGCCAACCACTTGCTTCTTCAGTGAAATACATACGGACTGAGAAAAGTTTGCATGGAAACAGTGTATTTATACACATACAGCTTCCAAAAAACTTAAGATCCCTCTACGGTGGGTTAGGACATACTACCTCAAAAGAGAAAACAGGGTCATTTGTGCATGCTATGGGTGTAAGCATTTGTACAGTAACAGTATCTCTGGATAGTAACTTCATTTATACATGAGCCCTGAAAAGTAAGCAAGAGTTCATACATGTACACTCCTCAAATCTGGAAGATACCCACAGAACTTGGGCAGGGGTGGGTGGAGATGAAAACATTCCCCTTTTGGATAGAAAAAAAGCATCTATAGCAATCTGTGTTCAGCAGACCTTCTGATCAATGTGGGTCAAGAAGTCTCCTTGTAACACAGCTCTTATCAGTTTAAAGAACTCATTTACTACTGGAAAGAGCCTTCATAAAGTTAAGGTTTCTTTTAACATTTACCTTTTATTATCTATTCAAGTTCTATCCGCAACTGAATGAAAATATATGTATATCTGCGGGTCACTAATTTCTGTGCGACCAGAACATTAAACATTCTTTTCTCTTTGTAAAAAGCTACCTAAATTTATCTGTTTATATATATATATAAACTATATATAGTACTGTAATCAAGATTTTTTCCCCCTATTAAATAGACTAATATTATATCTGTTCTGCAAAAAGCACACAGCATTATGAAGACGTATGTTAAAGCAGAAAACTTTAATATCAGCTTTATCAGCTATCTTCACGTATTTTGCCAACTTCTAAAGCCCTCCATGTTATATGCAGCAGGAGGAGCACTATCCTCATTTCCAACCTTATGTCTTTTGGCTGCAGAGCTCTACCTTTCTTCAGGAATCGTCCTTTCTCCCAAAACTGAGACCCATAATCAGAAGGGACCTCACAAAGTCCTTCTAAGATGTTTAGTAGATTCACTGCATTAAGGAACTCTACAGGGCAGGGAGAGCATCAAAGAAAAGAGCAGCAGATACTGACAAGAAAAGGGAAACATGCCAGCTTACTAAATACTGGAGAAAGAATGAAGATCTGCATTTACTCCAAGTCCTTAAGGGAGAAGAAACCTGCATAGCAAAGATACAGTCCAACAGACTGAATGTGGAAGGATTCAGTATCGGAAAGGACACAAAAATGGGAAACAGAGAGATGATGCGCACCAGAACAGTAAGGACAAGTTAACAAAACAGAATTTCAAAGGATGGTTACCACAACAAAGCCTTCTCATCCGCATTTTATTGTCTTCACATTTAAGTAAAAAAAAATTGAACATGACCACTTGAGCAAAAGAAAATGGACTACTTACATGTTTTTGTCGTTGTTGTATAAAAAACTTTTTCCTTTTAAAGGAAATTTTTAATATATTTACCCTAAAAGAAAGAAACAGACTGTGAAATACTAAACAGTAAGAGGAATAAAACAATGAAAAATAATACCACACACAGCAAATCTAAAAGATTATACCTATTAAATATTCAGTGAATAATAGGCAGTCATCTCCTGTGTTGATCAGCAAATAGGTGTCAAGAAAATCAAAGGAAAAGTTCTAGCTAAGAAGGAAAAGCCTTTTTAAAATTAAGATTCTTCCTCATTTACTCCTTAAATAGTTCACTAGCAATTCTCTCCCACCAAATCTATTCTTGCATCAAAAACTTGATGACATCCTTTACCAAGCTGCACAAATGTTAAGCGTGTCAAGTTTCTATAATTTAAGAATCATATGACAACTGTGACTAAAGGAACAAAATTTAAGAACCTAATGACATGACAAAGGTTGGTCATACAATATCTGATATTTCCCAAAGACTTCACAGAATTGACTTCATAATATGAAAAATACCATGCACTTGTAGTAATAACTAGACAAACACTGCAGTTAAAATCATAATTGTAGAAGGATGAAAACTCAAAGAATGAATATTAATACACTTTCCACTTAATTTGTTAACATTCCTATATAACTTATGTGATAATTTTATACAGAACTAAATACCTGACATATATATATATATAAAATATGAATAAAGAATTTCTAAGGTAAGGATTACAATTGGAATTGGTGCTCAAGCAATTTTCATTTAGTTAAATGCTTATCAGTTTTGCTAAATTAAACAAACTGCTAGGAACCCACGCACCTTCCTACAGCAAAACAAGATTTGCCTAAAATATCTAATTTTTCTCTGCAATACTTCTACTTCAATAACTGTAAATCTACACATTTTTTGGGGGAAAAAAATCTGTGATCAGCTGGAATCATATGGATGCCTTGGGAAAGTTATTTAAGGTCTGACCAAGTAATATTTGCCTGAAAAAAAAAAAACACACCATGAAAAGATTTTGGAAGGTTGCTGCTAGAAGTTTCAGAATATTCTTGTCAACTGATAACATTTCACAGCATCTTAGTCCTCATCAGGTATGAACCATGCTGATGGTCATCTTAGTTCTTACTGCAGCTTCTGCATTGCAGTCATCATCTCGGACAACGTCATATTGTTCAATCCCCACTACCCACTATTCCTCTAGCAGTTTCTCTGAAGTTTTCAAAGCTAGAAACTGCACACATTGAATAGCATTTAATGCATAACCTCAATTGCTGCCTATGCAGAGAGCGCTTGTACGGTTTTTGCCATAAATATAATATTTTACTTGCAAAATGAATTTGGAAATTATCACAAAACAGTCAAGGAACCCCAAGAATAACCTTACAGAGCATATAGAATACTACATTAAATCCAGAGTTTTTTTTTAAACCTGTCTTGACTTGGATTGCCTCTGACTGATCAGTCAGCTCTTTATGTAGGTTGCTTTGATTGAAAATCTGCCTTTTGCCAAGGCAGTACTCTCTCACTACCTCTGTTCCTGAAAACTTTTGGGTCCCCTTTGACTACGACCATATGGCTAAATTGTATTGTTGTCATGCACTAATGCTGCAGAGTACTTAAAGTTTCGGAAAGAGTGGTTTGATGGTGTCTGCTGCCACCTTGAGTTCCACCACGTTTACGGTGAAGCTTGCTCAGCCTATAGGAAAAACTACTTAGTACAAGTGGTGTTACATAAAAAGCCTAAATACTATTTCAATTATCTGAATAGGGTCTCTTTGTATTTTTAGGCATATCCTGTTCTGTAAGGAATCTCCTTACCTCCACACCTTCAGCTCATGACACATTAAAACTCCAGACATTACAGAAATATATCCTGCTTTGAGGTCTAAAAAGAAATTGAAAGTTTTTACTGAAATGCAGCACAATGTAGTCTGCTCTGGTGACTTTTCTTGTTTGCTTGTTTGAGTGAGGGAAACCGGGGTGGGCAGGGAATGGACACCATTCCTACCTAAAGAAATAAAACTGATTCGTTCAAGAATAAAATAGCAAAAAGTTATCCCCTATGTAGCGAGGTTTTGCTCCTCTCAAGTTGAGAGGATATTTTTAGAGAGAGAGTAGGAAAGCTTGGAACAATTGCATTATCCGTCAGCTGAAAATATTGCTGCCTAAGCTGAAAAATCTGTGGGTTCTATTCCCTAAATTTATTTTTGTAAATGAGAATGTTTTTGTGAATGTTGATTTAGCTTCTGTATTTTATTCCTCTGGGCTCTCCAAGAGTAAAAGCATAGGAAGCTGTGGATTCCTCCCATCTTATGTGCTAAAAAGGTCCCTCTTCCTTCACAAGAATAAATCAGATCATCCTGGATTTTAAAATGCCATTGCTATGGAGTTCAAGAATAACTTTCATCTACTCATACCCAAGGTCACCAAGTCGGCAGAACAAGACTTGATGAAGACAAAAAAGTGTGCCTCCAGCTGGCAGTTTTTAAAACCTGAAGCTTTTTAGAGAAGCTGAGAGACTGACAAACGAAAGGGCAGAACTCAGGGCATAAGGATGAAAGGTAAGAGTATTTTATGCTTTAGTGTGCATTAGAAGTGGAAAAATACAGCATGTTGCTGTGCTGTATGAAAGCCTTATTGACAGACATTTGGGATGGCTACAGAACACCCAAGTGAGTTGAAATACAACTCACTGCAAACAAATAAAAGAAAAACCCAGAGACTCTGCAGGACATTTTCCACTAAAATTTAAATTGAAACCAATTTTATTGTTTTCCCCTAGGAAATACCTATATGGTTGGGTTCATAGATGAAAGAATAGAATGACCTGATTATTTAAGGAATATTGCTAGAAAGGACCTTTTTATATAATTAACAGGCAAAAAGCAAGTTCAACCCATTAGAATGCACTTTTCTGTCATGATTAAGAACACTAAACCATCTTACTGAAAACATTCTACAGAAAAACTGCCACAAATTACATAATGAAATCATGCATAACATGATAAAGCTATACTTGATGAAGTATGCAGAACAAATTCACAACGTATTTTAAATAAGAAAAAGTGGAAAAAAATTTTTCTGATCCAATACAACCTTAAGGAAATGCCCAGCCTCCATATAATTTCTAATTTATGTTATCATTTTTAGTATAACTAATAAAGCCCATACGTACTATAAATAATTATAGCTTAACTAATTTCTAATGCCATTTGTGTTAGACTTCTTGGACACATTGCTGTAAAAAATAAACTGTACAAAGAAGCATTATGATGCATTCCAATGTTTTCAGTATCACAGAATAATGCAAAGGTCTCTCCCCTGAAACTCGAAAACTTGTTAATGTTCTATAGCCTTGTTTATGTTACACAGCCTTGTTTGATGACTTTCAAAAATTTGTCTAGATTATATTATCCAAGTTCCAGTAAACCTGAAACTCGAAAGAAGTAATTCTACATTTTATTCCCATGAAGCAAATACCTTCTTGCTGAGTGACAGCATAAAACGATCACACCAAAGCTGTTGAGCTTTAATAGTAATACTGTTATTTGGTTTTTTTAAAAAGACATATTGGTGGGTATAACAGCAGTGAATCTCTAAGATCACAGGGTCCTCCTTATTATATACTTACACCTTTATGTGAGTTATCTTATCTCAAGACTTCACATAGTGCAAGGAGTTCAAAAGTCTTAGAGAATTAAAAGCCTAAGCAATAGGTTTCATTTCTATCTCAATATGAGCAAATACAACGATATTCCATTACGCACAAATTTATGCATTGCAGGTTTCTTTGGAATAAATGTTAAAGCAAATGAAAATAAGATTGAAAAGGTCAGACATATTTCTTTACTAGTAAAGGATTTTACCAGGGATAGAAGCTTGTGCAGATAAGTTTTCTATATACAGCGATTCCACCAGATGCAATCCCAATCATGAGATCTAAATTATGGAGATCCTGCAAAAGAAAAATACTGTAAAAATACAGATGCAGTTTGTGTTATTCCCACTTATCTACTTCTAAATTAATTTTCAAGTTTTCTATACTTAAGTTGCTACTCCTGAGGCAAAAATTCAATCACATATTTGGATTTCTCTTCACATGCATATCTTTCCTCTGATATTATCTACTAGGTATAATTAACTTTCACTCAATAAAACAAGTTATAATGTTCGCCTTACTACCCTAGATATTCTTTAGATCAGTATCAAACTAAATTTTCAAGTCCAGCCTTAATAATCTTACCATGGGAAAGAAACCAAAGTACTTCCCCAGATCAGTCAAGGTAAATGTCACAGAATTTTGGGAACTGAACACAAATGTCCTGACTAAGCTGCTTAAAAAGACAAAGGAAACAATTCCTTATGTTTTCCAAAAAGGTCTTGCCAACAAAGACTGGGCAGGAGGTGACCACAATTCTGCATATGAGAGCATGCTAGAGGAATATACACATGTACATGGATATTTGATACACTAAAGTAAATTCATTGCTAACTAAACTAAAAGCTGTGCATTAGCTTAACACGCTTATCTGGAAAAATTAATCCACACATTTACAATTCTTTATAGGTATTGAGAGACTCAAGAGGAAACACATGCTTCCATATAAGCAAATGCTCTAATTAAAAGGTTGGGGAGGACACTTAATTGTCAATTTGAGTCTAAACCCAAACTAATGTTACAGAAGTTACGAATCTTGGCATCCTATTGCTCTGTAATCAACACATAGAATCACAGAATAGTTAGAGTTGGAAAGGACCTTGAGATCATCTAGTTCCAACCCCCCTGCCATGGGCAGGGACACCTCCCACTAAACATTATTAAACAAATCCGTAAACAGAGATGGACACATGCATAAATATACATGTAAGTGTAGAATCCATTGATTAAAACAACAGGGTTGACTTAAAAGTAGTTGCACACTATTTTTTTAAGTATGACCAAAGCTAATGGATTCTGTTAAAGACTTCAGTAGCTTAGATGCTCCTCTAGATGGTACTCTGTGCTCAGTTAATATATGATTTTCTTGTATGTCCAGTCCCGATTTCTTTATATTAAGAGGGTACAGAAGAATAGAACAGATAGCATGCGCTGCAATAATACAATGGAAAGTCTACAATAAATCCTTTAAAAATAGTTGCATAGAAGCATGATAATGGCACATGAATGAATGAAGCTGAAGCAAATTTGCATTATTTATAAACCTCCAGGGAAATATCAGAGCAGCACAGAGAGAATGAGCATAATCTATTTAATACATAGTGCATTAACACTTAATACTGACAAGATGAGAGGAATATCAGTGCTATCTCTGAGAGCATAGTAAAAGAAAAATCATTAGGTAGGCAGCAGCTCAAATACGCCCAAGATAGACCAGAATCAGCCGAAATTATTAATAAACCTCAGCTACTTGCTGCTCCACTTTGCCAAGAACTGTTGCTACAGGAGCTGGTTGAATCTCCATTGGAAAAAATGCCTGAACTGTCAGTTTATGCCAGCATCGTGCAGGAATCCAGAATTGATAGCCCTTTATTTTAACACTTGAGAAGAAAACGAAGGTATTTCAGCTGATAAACTGCATGTACATTAGCTGCACCTAACATGACACAGCCATCCTAAAGTAGGGCAAACCCCTGTATTATTAGCACATAGAGCTTATTCCAGGTTCCTACTTTTAAAAATCAATACCAACTTAAACAGCTTTAGGAGAAAAAGCTGAAAACCTACATGATTTAGCAGAAATAAAGGATTAGCTGAACACTTGATAAGGATTACTCAAGCTAAACTATTTTGTCCAGGAGCTTTGACAGAAAAATAAAAATCATTCCCCACTCCCCTCTGTCCCAGTACAAAATACTAATCTCCCATGCTATTTGTTATAATGAATTCATTGATGCTATACCTAAAACATCCTAAACCAAGATTCTATGATTTTATGAAATCCCAACAGCCAGTGAAATACTGGGACATGTTTCTTCTCAATGCACACCCTGTATCTGAAAGATCTCAAATTGATTTTTAGTGGTCATCTTCCACACTGTTAAGTACTGCTTAGATTTAGCCTGAGTCAGGAAATACAAAAATAAATTTAAAAAACAAAACCAAAACCCATCCAACCAAAAAAAACAAGTCACAATCAAACCCTTTATATTCTTAACACTGTTAGAAATTCAGAGAAAATGTACTCTTAAAACACCTGCCAACTACATCATAGCACTAAACAGAGCATTCCTTTTCTTTCATGCTAAGACAATCTTAAACTTTAGTAAAATTATTAAGTAAAATATATCACAGTATTGAAACAATTTCTGTTAAAAATACACTATTACTCCTTCAAGGAGATCTAGCTTAGATGGTCGAAATTCCAACACCTATGTTACATTGAAAAATGTATTAAAAATTTACCCAACTCTAAATAAAAGGAACACACATCAAAGTCAATACTTAAACGCTAGTGTTTTCTTCTGCTATTAAGTTCGTGTAAAACACACAACTTTTTTTTTTTTCCCAGGTAAAAAATCACAATGTAAACATACTCTACCACTGTGCAATTCCACTCCATAGAATTCAAGTGTTCGTGCTATATTTATGTAGCAGGACTCTGCTTCAGATTGCTTGAGGCCACTGAAAGAATGCAAAAGAAGTATATATTTACCACAGTCAAAAATAAAAGGCATGATATTATATTTATTTCAAATGTGGGAAACCAGAGGACACTCACAGCCCAGTGTCTGACATATAAGCCTCATTAACTAGTGCCATGAGATCCTCAGTGGTGAAGGCCCTCCTAAACTCTTCTCAAAAATGGAGCAAATTACACCTTAGCCATTCTGGACCTGTTCTGCTGAAAAATCATTTGTATATGTTTTGTTTAAAGGGGTAAGCAACCAATTTCCCAATAAAAACTTTCTTTGTAACAAGAAGCTGTTAACTGTAAATATTCTATATTGCCTCTCAGAAGGAAGTAATTTAGAAGAAAGATTAGAAACAAGAATGTCTAAAAAAAAATTAAAAATAAGGTGAGAAAGAAAATTAAGTTATAGTTATGAAATTCACAAAGGAAAAGCCATCCAAGTTTATCTACTATGTATAAATCCTAAAGTACTTTTTTCTCCTGCCACTACATGTGAAATGTGCTGCAAGACTTACAAGGATTCTATCTTTGGGTCTTCTGGAAAGCTTCTATGACTCTGATGCTATTTTGCTCCTCAGTGACAAGGACCCAAAAATCCACATACCTCAAATAAGCATTTTCTACATCTTCACAGAAAGGCCATATGGAATCTACTGGGGGTTTTTTAAAACCAAAGAATCCAATCAGTAATCCATTTTCATCAGGTATGTTACTGGTACTGACCTAGTCAAAACCATGCCTCAGACATAAGTATTCACTATAAATGCCAAAGAGGGATGCAAGGAATACTGCCAGGATGTACAATAATTTGTTTCTTCTCCCTGCACTCTGAAACAAATAGTACTGAAGAGCTAAGTTTCAAAAAGGGTGTTAAAACAATAAAGAAACATTTTTCCCAGTCCAGCCTGCTCAAGTATTTTTATTCTGAACTTCAACTACCATCACCTGCGTTAAACCTCTCAGCCATCAAGGCTTCACTCTATCAAAACCACTCAATGAAAGCATCAATTATATTGAAAGGACCCAGAAAAGAAAGGAGTCTTTCACACAGACCTCACCACACCTCTGTCTGGACCAATAGTAACTCCTACTCTTTTCTCTGCAGGACACAATCAGTTTTATATCTCTGACAGTACTAAATAAATGAATTCAAACCAACAACTTCAAGACTCTTCAGAGTCTAGATATGATGCTTCCTAAAGACGAGCAGATTTATTCATGTCCATCTACAAGTTTCCCTCTAAAAACTCCTGAGCCTACTGGAAACTGCTAATTAATTTGGAAGTAGAGGCTTCTGCTGCTGCATCCCTGAATATCAGCTGCTAGGAAAGGAGTCTATATTAGGTACCCACACAGAGGGAATGGTTGCATTTAGAGTACATAGAATCATAGAATAGTTAGGGTTGGAAAGGACCTTAAGATCATCCAGTTCCAACCCCCTGCCATGCCCAGGGACACCTCCCACTAAACCATGTCACCCAAGGCTCTGTCCAGCCTGGCCTTGAACACCGCCAGGGTTGGAGCATTCACAACTTCCCTGGGTAATCCATTCCAGTGCCTCACCACCCTTACAGGAAAGAATCTCTTCCTCATATCCAATCTAAACTTCTCCTGTTTAAGTCTGAACCTGTTACCTGTTGTCCTCTCACTACAGTTGCTCATGAAGAGTCCCTCCCCAGCATCCCTATAGGCCTCCTTCAGATACTGGAAGGCTGCTATGAGGTCTCCACGCAGACCTTCTCTTCTCCAGCCTGAACAGCCCCAACTTTCTCAGCCTATCTTCATACGGGAGGTGCTCCACTCTACTGGTCATCCTCGTGGCCCTCCTTTGGACTTGTTCCAAAGTTCCATGTCCCTTTTATGTTGAGGACACCAGAACTGCACACAGTACTCCAAGTGAGGCCTCACAAGAGCAGAGTAGAGGGGCAGGATCACCTCCTTCGACCTGCTGGTCACACACCTTTTGATGCAGCCCAGGATACGGTTGGCTTTCTGGGCTGCAAGCGCACACTGAAGCTGGCTCATGTTTATTTTTTCATCAACAAAAACCTCCAAGTCCTTCTCCTCAGGACTGCTCTGAATCTCTTCTCTGCCCAACCTGGAGCTCTGCCTGGGATTGCTCCAACCCAGATGTAGGACCTTGCACTTGGCATGGTTAAACTTCATCAGGTTGGCATCAGCCCACCTCACAAGCGTGTCAAGGTCCCTCTGGATGGCATTCTTTCCCTCCAACGTAGTTCAGTGATTGTCTCTTTTTTGCCCCATAAATAACAATTCAACATACATGTTCTGGACTGCAAAGCAGCACACTTAAAGTTCAGAACTACTCACTACACCCACTAGCAGTAAAGAAACGAGAGAGAGGTGAGAGTACAAAAAGACGACAAAAAAGTCAAGGAATATCAGGAGGAGATAGGTATCTATTTCAGGGTATAAACCAAAGGAGAGTGGAGAATTAGTTCTGTTGCAGTAAAGATACAGAGAGAGAGAACAAGTCCAGAGAGACTGGGATTTCATTTGCTCAAATGCTCACAGATAATTTCTTAGGTTGGCATATTTGCATTCAGCTTACAAGTATCTGATCAAGAGCACTAATTCTGGAGCTGCAGTCTTAAAAGAGACAAATCAGCAGGGTCAAAAAGAGTAATTAGCAGCAGACTGACTGGAATAATCTATTGTAGCCTTTATATTACATTCAGGGGAGTGGAGAGAAAGCATTATTTGAAATATTGTTATTATCAATTATTACTATTGTTATTATTTGAAATAGTATTATTATTATAATTGTATTATTATATGAATTATTTGAAATATTATTTGAAATATTAATTGAAATGTTTCATGTTGGCTTGGTTGGGTTTTTTTTTTCCCCCCACTGATAGACCAGAAAAATACATAGGATTTGAAAAAATAGCCAAATGTCCTTGATACAAAAAAATCCTCAACCATCTAATACAGCATTCTAGACAGTTGCAATTAATAATGGAGAAGGCCAACTAATCTACTGGTTGTTATACCTAGAAATTTATTTATACATTTTACCACATTGGCATCATACAATACGTATTATTAGAACACCAGCTACATGATAAAACCAAATATTTCATTTAATAGTCTTCATTTTGGCTTTCTTTTTTTTTTTCTTTAAAAACTCAAGAGGTGAGAGAGAACTAAAAGTAATGTTACCTGTGCTGCTCATGTAGCGATTCTACTTTGGCAAGAAAATCTTTGTTCTGTTCTGGTATAAAGCTATAATTTGACAGATATCCTGAATGATGTACTGCAGCATTATAGTCTCCAAGTTGTGCTGTTAGGAAACAAGAAACAGACACACAAAATTTTCATACTTAATTGATTACTATTCAGAAGGAACTCTTTCTCCCCATTAAAACACATATACATATAGGGAAATGCAAGAATTACAAACTATTTCCCAACAGACAAGCAATGTTCAATGCAGGGAATTGTATGACATCAGTGAAGAAAGGTTTTTTTCCATATACACTTACCATAACCTCAGACAATGAATGACTTGGTACTTTTAGTTAGTTATATAGCCTCACTTTTGCATCACAGGCTGTGCCCCCACCAAACAGGCATTACACAGCAGCACAGACATGCAGTACTGTGACATTAGAGAGAACCAAATTTCTTCAGTAAGAGATCATAAATTAAATCAATTTGATATACATGTGACTATAACATACTAGAAGTCTTCAACAAAATCTGTGACTCAGAAAGCATCTCTCTTCACACTGCCAGGTAAAAACTGTTCAAACTACCAATTGTGGCTCTGTCCTAACAATTAAATTGTCAATTTTGTCTCAGGTGAACTCAGCTGAGTTACTTAAAGCACTAGAAGTAACTGCTGATTTGCACATAACATTACCAAACTGCTACCAAATGTAAATATATATTTACAGCCAAATAAACTAAAAAGTTCCCTAAAACTTCATACCTTCAAAAATTATACTAGTTCATAGAGGGTTTGAAATATTTACTAGACAAAAACTAATTCTGATCCACAGTTGGTTGTACATCTGAAACAAAATGAAAGTATATACGATCATAAGTTTATAGCCTCAGTCTATGCAAGTTTTCTTTAGAAGCTAGGTTGGGCTTATATCCTGGAAAACATACACAAGCCTTTTACTTGTTATAAAGGTGCACGGTTTGGGACAGCAGTGAGGTTGCTGCAAATAAGGTACTTGCCTATTTTCCACAAATTTACCTAACTTCAATTAAGTAATTCAAGCCCCATATTTCATGAAATTATGTTTTCGTTAAATAGTTGAGATTTAACACAAAAAATTATGCTATGTTTAAGAAAGTAATTAAAACCTGTACTAATATGCTTGTTCCCTAAGAACCATAAAATACTTTTTATAAAGCATTAAAG
This sequence comes from Ara ararauna, assembly GCA_028858755.1. Taxonomy (NCBI): domain Eukaryota; kingdom Metazoa; phylum Chordata; class Aves; order Psittaciformes; family Psittacidae; genus Ara; species Ara ararauna. The sequence continues at coordinate 69,056,827 of CM054377.1, read as the reverse complement.
CTTCCCGGAAGTTACTTATATGACTTATAAATTAACACAAGAGACTGCAAACAATTCAGCATAGAAAGCCCCTCAGCTAAATCAAAGTTAAAGAGCCCACTTTTAGGAACAATATTACTACCATTATTTTCCAGAAAATGCGAAGTATGCAAGTGTCATTTAAATGATTCAGGTTGGAGGGCTGGGAAAAGTTCTGGACTTTAGAAATAACTTACAGCTACAATAACTATCTGTAATGCAGGGGATAACTAGTATTTGCCAGGTATGTATTCAAAAAAGCATAATATTTATGTTCAAGAAAACAGAATGCGGTATGAAACAACTCCCAGACAAATGCAGTCAAAAGCCACTATAGTTGCACACCTAATTGTCAGCAACAAGGGAAATATAAAAATAAAAACCGGAATGATAAATAAGTAACTTATTTGGAATGCAGATGTTCCTGCAATGCTTAGCCCTTTCTCTTTAAAAGGTAGCCTGAATTTTAAATTATTTTACAAAATGGCTAGCAAAAGATGAAATATTTACCATTAGAACCAAAACACGTATTTGAACACTTCTGTCAAATAACATATCTGAAGAAGAAAACAAAACAAAAAAACAAGACAGAAGATCCAGAAGTATAACAAGAAATGGTAATAATTTTTAGGAATATCTATGTATTAACAAAAGTCCAAGTCAGCCAAGACTAAGGCTATTGTAACAGTAAAAACAACTTAAAACTTTCTGAACAAAACAGGTATGTTAATGACTGCTTAAAAATAAACCACACAATTTCACAATGACAGTAGTTGATTGCAAACTTTTTCCTTTATTAGTGATTATGACAACCCACCTTTTCTATGAAACTGTCTACATTTTTAAGGTTTGTTGCAGCAGGCTTGAACTACATTCTTGTCAATGGGAAGAGGCCAGATTGCCAGAAATAAGACAACGCAACTGTCCGCTTCAATTTTATTTGCATTAGGCAAAAAGTTTTTACTGTAGTTTTACCTTCTCTAAAGAGGGCAACTGCTGTTCCTTCATGCATTATGAGGTAGTCTTCTTGCTCATCTTCCAAATATGGAGGGTGCTCTGGTCTTTTTTTCCTCTTCCTCCTAGCTACCTGAGGTCATGCCAACAAGGGGGAGCAGTTTAGAGTACTATTTGCTTCTTCAACTCCCCAGCCAACTGTCACAGTTGAAGAGAAACTATAAATGCTGATTAGTAGACATCTTGGAGGACTAATGATCTTGTGCAGAATTTAATTATCCAAGTTGGGAAAAAAAAATTAGGACATATCAAACCTCATATGTGAGGTTTCTACCTCTTCACTGGATTTCTCCAGAAGAGAATAGAGGGGCAGTATAGACCTATTTCTAAATTGGGAAATCACAAACCACATTTATTTGCATTTCAGATTCTTGTATTTTAGAGTTCTATATCTAGTATAAAAAACTTAAAAATAAGAACATGATGGACCATTCATTTAGAAAGTCATATTCAATAAAAAGAGGACATTTATTTTATAATTCTTAATAAAAGAATAGTGCAATAGTCAAGCAGCCAGCGAACAATTTTCCGTGGATGAATTCCCATGTTAACATACCAAACCAGTAGTAGTGCAAACTCTCAATACAGTAAGAATTCATAAATGTTTAAGAAAAAAAACCCAAACCAAATAAAAATCCTGACATCATGTATGTTCACATAGGGTATGAACTGCCTATGCCTTACAGAAGCTTGAACAAGCCATTTTTTCTTCAGAATGTACAATTAATTTGTTCAGTTAGAACAATGTCAAGGGTATATATTTTTGTCTCTTTCTCCTGGCAGCAGAAAGACTTTTGTGCAGGAAGGCAACAAAGAAAAGGACTAACTCAAATGGACACCCCTCCTTCCCATCCCACCCCCAATTTTTATAAGGTTCAGATACAGAGAAAGGGAAGACCAAGAACAAGTGTGTTTATGTAGTACAGATTAATTTCAATTTGAATTCTACGGGTATACATTCATCTTCCCTAGAAAAAGAAACCTCAGTACCAGGTATATTGCTGAATTAAGGCCAGGGAACAGGGAGAGCAGCTTTATAGAGGGAAGGTCTGACGCACATGGAAGCAAAAAAAGCCATTGAAGCCAACAACTCTTACAGTAATTATTGAGATTTCATTTATTCAGTGGTTTCTTCAAAGAAACCACTGGTCAGCTGGCTTACATACTAGGGTAAGGCAGCACTAATCTCATTTCTGTCTTCCACTACCCCAGAGGAAGGGTGCAATAAAGACAGAACCAGACTCTTGTTTGAGTTGAAAACCAAAAAAGATGACAGTCAACAAATTTCAGCACTAGAAATGTAAAACTGAACTGGAAAGGCCCTGAGCAATGTGATCTGACTTTGAATAAGCCCCTTCCATGCTAAATTTGCCTGTGGTTCTTAGGCACACCAAGCTGTTTTTGACATTCAAGCTTTCTGCTACTCAACCGAGATACTTATTTGTTTGGTTCCAGTTTCAGAAATCAATTTTGTTGCTGATTTTAAATGTTAAGAATACCAAAATACCACCATGTCAATCTGGCCCAATTTCCGGTTTTCCCCAGAAAACATAATAGTAGAAAAGATAAGCCTTTAGCTTTGTATAATCTAAAGGGTGACTGATTTCTACTCATCATCTATGTGATATCCTTTAAGATACAGAAGACAAGTTGGTCTCCAATTCTACATAGACTGTGCTTGTAAACAATAATAAAAAAATCTGCATACAAAGTAATAGCACCAGAACCTCTTTCTCCATATGGCATTCCAAGTAACTACAGACGTCTGACGGAAAATGTAAGAATTGCTTATTGGCCAAGCATGAAGGGGAATCAGTCACAGATAATATGGACAGTTTGGTCCAAAGGAATGTTTACAAAAGCTAGTCCTTGAAAATACATTTAATAACAACCTTCCAAAGGCCAAAAAAAATGTACCAGGAAAAAAAAAATTCATTCATTCACATTGAATTCATAACTTTTTGCAGGGTTGCCTATTTTAGGTGACATGAATAAAGCACAAAAGTGAACCGAGTCACCTGTTTTTAAAAGAGGATAATTAAATAAACAGATCAGGTTCCCAGTGGAACAGAAAATAACGAATGGGACAAGTCTAGCAGACAAACTGTATAACTAATTTAACTTTTATCAAGGAGTAAAAATCCTCAGATACAATATTCCAATCCAGGATTAAAATAGAGTTACATGACTGGCCTCCAAATTAGGACACCAGTAATGACTCATATGCTGAGATGAGCATGAAATATATTAGAGGCTAATGATAATTTTATCTTCATATGAACACTGAGGTACAAAAAGAAAAGATATTTCTTAATCTGTACAGTTCAATCAGTTTATACATTTTAAGTGATCACTTCTTGGCACAAATAGAGAACAGAAGAAAGATGATGCACTGCATAGCTTAAGCTATTCTCAACAGTAACTAAAGTATTCAGGTACGAAAACGTTTCTGGATTCAGAAAATAATCCACTACATCATAGTTAAGTTTCAAAGAACTAACATAAAAATGTAGACACTTGGGGACTAAAAAGGAGCACTGAAATGGCAAAAATACATGTAGAAGTACAGATTAAAAACACCGTGTTAAAAACTGTTATCAGAGAGGGACTCCAAAAAGGACCAAACCCCTCATAAGTGGATGCTGAGAGAAGGAAAGGTGTTTCAACAAGTGGAGCCCGTACCCAAATAAGGACAAGAGAATGAAATCTAACCCACTCAGCCACTAAGTAAGCAAGCAAGCACGATGTCTCTACTGGACAAGTAGAACTAACTATCACGTGGATAAAACTAACCTGTTTTGTAAAGGAAAAAAATGATTCACACTCAAGAGACCTTAAGTGTTTCAGCCCAGGGATGACTAAGTAGCTGCTTATGACCACTTAATGACACTTTGTGGTAAGACAGAATCAGAAATTAGGCATTAATAAAAATGAAGGAACATTTGTAGGAAAAAGAACGAAAAACAAACAAAAAAACCACACTACAGATACACAATGGTGGTCTCCAAGTTACCTATCACCACTCCAGAATGAAAAATGAATCAGCCAATGTAATACCTTGTATTAAAAAGCAAACCAAACAAAACCAAAACCCCAGCAACTCAAAACCCAGTCACAGTTAAACACAACAAAAATCACAAATAAAAGGAAAAAACAAATTAAAAAATGTTATACTAAGTTGCTAATTCTGCATCTCAAATACAGTGTGTACTTCAGAAACCATAGAGTCACCGTCAGAAAAAGTATTGATAAAAGCAAAGCATAATCCAAAGTACAAAGAGTATTCATTTTACAAAATTATGAGGATAAAAGGCTTAGAGGAATAGTTATCAGTACTCCCAAAACATTAAGAGGCTTTGCAGACCTAATGCATCTTAAAGCTACTCTGATCTTCTATCATCTATGTTGTGTCTCAGCATTCAACAATTTTCATCATCATTAGTATAACAGGGTACTACATGGACCTTGACTTTGGGTAACCATTCTTTTCCCCTTTTTAGTTGTGTTAGACAAAAATATTTAATAGTTTCATCACCTTAAAATTACAGAATAGTACCAAGTTTACAAGACACTGTAGAAAGTCAGTTACAACACTAACCAATATCCTAATCTGGAGTTCTCCACTCCAGAGATTATAGCATTATACTTATTTTGAAGTGTTATTGCTTCAAGAAATTATTTGTGGCATAGTGCAAGAACAGCGGACAAACAATAGTTAAAGCAATGATCCCTTGAAGTGGCCTCTATTGCCTAGTGCAAGTATAAAAGGTAGTAAAGGGAAAACAGTCCAAAACAGCTGGAGAGCTGCTATATTTGAACTGTCAGGACAGTCTTAGAAGAGCTGTCGTACAAAGAGATGCTAGCAAGCTTGAGAATCATTCTAGACCACAGTGAACCATATGGAAAAAAATGGGCATGTATTACAACGAATCTCTCTAAGCAGATTTTATTGGGAGTTTCATCACCATCACACAGATAACAGTCTGCTACTGCTGACAACAGGTACTGTAAGACATGATAAAAGGAACTTGTGACTGAACAGCACTGATGCAGGCTTAAGAAGAACAGATGGCACAGAATCCTCAACCTACACAACATATCTGGTAAATAAATTCAGACAGTGGAAATTCAAGTCAAAGCTACCTTTATTCTTCCAGTCTGATTATGACTTTGAGCCATTGGAGCTACAGATGCCCTGGAGAGCAGCAGGAACCTGAATGACCTCTGAGCAAATCTCTCTATTTAAATGATGACCTGTGCACTATTTTGCTTACAAAAGCACAGGCAGGGAGCACACACACATATTCCCAAAAGATATTATGAAGAGAGACAGGTCGCCATAAATTAGGAAGTGTGAGGTTTTGGTGTAGTATCTGCAGGAAAAGAGAGGGGCAAAACAAAGGCAAGTTGGAAGAGTTGGCAAGAAGAATGCTGATGGTGGAATTATGTGGTGCAATGCTCAATGTAGAGCTGCTGTTGATGTTCCTCTAAATCTTAAAGCCCACCTCCTCCCCTGGGATCTCAGCCTTTTTGGTGTACCCAAAATTCTAACAAACTCTCTTATGCCTAGTTCCTGAGGGACTTGCACACTAAGTTCAGTTTTCCCGAAATCCTCACCCGCCTTCCTTTTCTTAGAAGAGGTTAAAGTCCATTTGAATCCCAAGTAATTAATCAGCCAACCACTTCCTGAACAAACTCCCAAAGACAGATAGCAGCATGCTAGAGAAATCTCCTGGTTCTCAAAGCAGAGCTGAGAGGGGAACAGTAACACAGAAGATACGAGAAAGACTCCAGTCATAATGAATCACTGAGCAACTGATGCTCAGGAAAAAGAAAGCTTAGAAGTATTCATAACATCTTATCTTGGCTTTGTTGCTGTGCTTTAGATACAAGTCCCAACTCAGTGAAGGATTTACACATATAACAGCATACTTCCACCAACCCATGGGACTTCTTACATACCAATAGTCATTTAAATACTGTTCTGGAAATGTGAATTTCCTACACAAAGTGATAGAAAACAAGTGGTGCTGAATCAGCTTTGTGTGATTTTAAGTACAAACCAAACCAAACAAACAAAAATGGAAGCACACACTGCATAGGTCCCTTACTTAGTTTTATAGACTATACAACATTCCCATTTTACCCTACTAAAAACCAAGATGTACGATTTATCATTAGAATGTTTTCTCAGTATGAGTACCGTTCAGACTGAACAATTTTAGTATTATTTGAAATACACCTTAACAAATTCTCCTTTAAAAAGGATTTCAAAATCCACTGATCATTTCTGTCACAAAGCATATTTAGTAATAATAAACTAAGAACTTATTCAAGTGTCTGAACTGTATTCATAATCAAGTTTAGTCACACTACTTAGACATAGTATTCACACCCATTTGTATTCTCCTGTAACTTAGCACCACCAGACAACAGGGTGTGCCACAACAGTGCAGAGTAGCACTTCAAGAGTTTTACTTGAGAATCACAGTCCTGACCCCAAACACCTGCACAAAGGACAATACAGAGAAGCAGCACTCAGAGGTACCACAGACGTTAACACCTTTGTTAACGATTGTCCCTTTGCAAAACTCAGAGTTTGAGAAGGCAAACCATACAATTGCCACATGTGAAAATTACAGATAAAATAACGAGCAGGAATACCAAACACCAAGCTTCAACGAAAGACATCTGTCTCAGCCCTCCTGCCAGTGAGAACTGCTCCACCTTTTAAATAAATAAACATAAGTTTGACAGACAATAATGATTTCCCTTTCTGCATACCAGAGATGTCAGAGAAGTAGAGAACAGCCTGAAAACCCACAAGAAGTGGCAGTAATAATAAACAGCTCAGGTAGAACTGATCCAACTTCAGACAATGGCTCTTTAGTAAGCAGATACCTCGTATCCCAAAACTTTATCTCTCCTTATTAAGCACGATTAGAAATTAGAACAACAAAAGTAAACTTTTTAAAACAATTTAAGTTGACGAGTCCTAGCAAACATGACTAGATAAGGAGACCTATACAGTCAGATTTCAGAAGGTCTTTCCTATGCCGTCACCTTTAGGTAAATGGCAACAACCCGCTAGCAAACCAAAAAACTTTTCCTTTTCCTTTAAGGGAATATATCTTTCATATGCTTCATGCTTTACTGAGGCACAGAATCATACAAACAGCAAAAGAAAGGCCACCAGCTAGAAAAAAAATGAAGAAAGTTGGATTTTTTATTATTATTATTATTATTATTGTTGAGGTTGTTTTGTGTTTGTTTTGGTTTTGCCTTTTTTCATATACATATAAATATATGCACACACTCATATATATTTATATATATACTTTATATTTTTATATATATATATATATATATATATATATCCCCAAAATTAACCCCCATAAACTGGTAATAATAGCACCACCCTGCGTTAGGAAAACCCAGCTATTTTAGTATGCTTTCCCCTGACTATTATTTTACAAATAGACAAACTCCACTAAACCCTCAACCTGTTGGGGATTGTTTTTTGTTTTTTTAATGAGAAAGTAAAAATCAGCTAGAGGGAGACCCATCTGTTTAGGATGCCTATAAGGCATAGGGATCAGGCACCATTTTGGTCATCCTCCAGATGACTGTTTTTAATACCACCTTTAGAGTTGCATTTTGCCATTTGCAGGAAGACAAGGAGGATGTAAGTTCTTGTACGAAGAGTCACCTTAAATGTACTGCAAGGTGTCAGACAGCTTTACATAACAACTCAAAATTCCTTGAAACAAAAAACTACATAAGAACATTGGCATTTCTTAATCATGAGTTTACCTTCCCCCTGACTGTACTCTAGATGATCTCTTATTTCCCAGAAAACACTTCCCATAGCTATTGTAACTCACAGTAAGTTTCATTACTTTGTTTCCAGTGACGATGAAAGCCTGCCTTTTTTGTCAGCAGTTCAAGAACACATAAATAAGAGCATTTTTTTTAAAGACCTAACAAGTACACTATATAGACTGACTGAAGGCTTTATAATAACCTGCATCTTCTTTACGAAGCATCACTGTAGCATTTTGAATATTCCACACACATATAAGGAAAGAAATCTTTCCTTATATTTCAGTGCCACATAGCAGAGAAGGTAGTCAGTCCAATATATTTATTAAGAAAAAAGTAATTGGTTATTACTTACATTGTACTGCATACGATGCCAGAACAACAGCAGAATTAATGGGGCACGACAACCTCGAGAGAAGGGAAGATATTTTTATTTAGACATGAAATGTACAAACGTATTGTTAACTATGTCTCTGCAATTAGTTCAGTATGTGAAGACTCCTTTACTTCAAAGAGTATCTGATTTTTTCTTATAAGTTTGACTGTCAAAGCACAGTAAGGCTGGACATGAAAAGCTAGTTGCTGTGCAACAGCTTAAGTGAATGGAAGTAACTAAACATAAAAGGACATGTTCGTATTCTTGCTGGATGCTTACTCAGGAAAGCAAAACGATAAGGGATTTTTATGGAGCTCTGGACATCACTTTAATAGCTGCAGTCTGGTGTACTCAAAACTAGATACGAACACTAAAATTAGCCAAATGCCAAGCACAAAGACAGCTCCAATCTCATAACCAAAAGTGACTGCATGGAATCAAAAAGCCAGCACCTAATGGCAATTTACATTTGGCAGCAGATACTCAGACCTCCTTTTTCCTCTCAAAAATGTACAAACACACAGGCAAAGGAACCACTGGGTATATGCCCACCACAGAGGGAATATAACCCTGAAATAATGAGAAATGAGAGCACGAATCCACTTTGCTACTCCGTCCCAATTACTGTATACTAGACAGTGGGTTCCCATGTTTGGAATACCATGCTTGGCACACCATGCTTTACAAACACACAGCACCTCCTGCAGATCACTCACTACAGGCTTGCAAACTGTTCTTCATAAGTGAGCTGTATGGAAATTTGTAACGTTTACCCTAGCAATTTTATTTTCTTTTAAAGCAATATTTCACAAGGTACATTTTTATAGCAATGATACCCTCAGATTTTTTTTTCCTTTTTTTTTTTTTGTTTGCTTTGTTTTGGTATTTAATTTTATTTTAAAAAGAATTCTAGAGAAAGTGAGGATTCTTCTTATTACCTTCCTTCCACAATATCAGTCTTCAATTGCAGGAAGAATAAGTGCCTAGAACAAAGTTTTTTGAAAACAGAAACAAACATACATTTATTTTCACATTTTAAAGGTATGGTTTAAATGGTTACATGCATTAGTTTTATTTTATTAAGATTTCCTGGCAAACTATGGAAACAGATGAATAAACCTCAGTGGCATTTACAAATAATGTAACCATACATCCACTCACTCTCACAACAGTTTTAAAGGTCTTTTTGGCAGTCTGTACTACAACTCCAGGACCACAGCATTAATGCCACAACAAACACTACAAACCCAAACCATTACAGAACTGGGCTCTTTTACTCCCAGTCATAGTCATCTTGGATATAACTTAAAAAAGAAAAGCCAACCCCAAACTCTGTTAGTCTATCTTGGAACTACTCAGTGGAGGACAAGACATTTCTCAGCAGATGCTGACAAAAAGCTCTGATACAGTTGTGGAAGAACAGTTCAGCCTCGCTCTTATTAGTGTGTTCGACAATGTTATTTTATAGTGATACTGGGGAGTTGGGATGTGAAGAACCATACAGAGCAGGTCTTGTAATAATTTCAGTTTAAAATTGCAGAGGAGCTTACAACTATGCAATTAGCAAATACCAAAACAAGTCAACAGCTAATTTTTCTAAAAGAAGCACCATATAACATGATCTACTATTTCTATTCTCAAATCACTTAAGTTAATAATGAAAGTTACAAAAATCCAGATTAATGGGCATATCTGAATTCTAAATTCCAAATGATAAGCACTGAACAAAACAAGAATTCAGTTAAAACCCTGTGACAAGTAAATAGAAAATTGCCTATAACTGAGGTACCCATCATCCCCAAAACCTCAGAGACAGGTTGCAAAAGTAAATTTGAAAGGTCTACTATAAACTGAAACATTTCAGATCTTTGCATGTTACAAGTAATGGGCAAACTAGAAAACGAGAACTGTTATCTGCCCTTCCTGAAACAAAATAAACACCACCCTCCCACACCCTCAACATTAAATGTAATACACATGTTCAAAACTGACTCAGTGTTGATACAAAACTTTTAACATAGATCTAGGCACACAGACAGCTTAATCACTGAACTTCCCTGTCTTTTAATCTTTGCATCTGATTAATTAAGGGATCCAGAAAGAAAAGTAAAAAAATGCAATAGGCAAGTACTTCAAGTAATGAAGGTGTTAAAAAAAAAAAGTAGGGGGAATCCAACACACAAATAAACTAACTGCCATCTTTGCACTAGCTTATACTCTTGGCTGTATTTTGGAGCTGTAGGCTGTGTATAACAGAAACCATTCATTATGAGCATCACATCAAGCTGTCAATTCCAAACACATTGAATAAATAAAGTTGTAAGAAATTTTCAACTTAAGAAAGCATACTTTGAAAAGCTGTGGAGATGGTAAAGAAGGGCTTTACATATTCCTAGATCATGGAAGCAAACATCAAACTGAAATTACCTGGTTTGTTCCTGCTGAAGTGTGTTAGGATCAGGTATAAAAAACCTTACACGAAAACGAAGGGTGCAGGGAAAACCTCCTGCAATATTTTAGAAGAGCAAATAAAATTTTTGTCAAAAAAAAAAAGTTTTCATTTCTGTATTTATAGAAAAAATACATGAATCATATAGAAATCTCTTGCATTTTTCTCATGAACGTAAAAGAAACCACAAGATGTGCCTCGTGATCTCCAACTACAAACACCAACTATGAAAAGAAAATACTCTCAGATTTTGTGATGCTTTCATTTGAAGTACTTTGTATATGCTATTTTACATAAAAGGCATTAGCTAGTTATCTTTACCTCTTACGTATTAGATGAGAAAAAAGTGGCAAATATATTGAAGCATCTCAACTGGGATAATGCACAATTTTATCTTATACATAAATACAAGAAAACAGAAGTTCAGCATGTTAACATCATGTATTTTTATTTCAATTTGTACATAATCTATAGCATATGGTAAAAGTAAGAGAACTCAAAAATGTAACTCAAGTGTCACAGCACAAATTAGGACAGAGTCAGTCCTAAACTGTTATCTGGCAGTCATGCTGGCCAGCCTATCCTTCTTGATAAGCATTCTGTATTACCCAAAGCTGTTTATAAACAAGACATACTAGAACAACACATGCACTTGGAAGTGTGTAGGGTTGGGGTTTTGTTTGGTTAGGTTTTTTAATTAAAAACAAACATTTTTTTAAGTATTATTATTATTAATCTACTTAAGACAAGAAATTGTCAGAACCTATACATGAAATTGGCTCCACCTCCCTCAATCAAAACTCCTTTATCATCCTTATCAAGAAGAATTTACTGGCACCATACGACATGACAATTGCTTTCACAGCCATAATGCCCAAAACTGTTCAGAAGCCAGGTATAGATGCTATTACAGCATCAAAGTTCAAAGACCTACCAGGCCTTATTAGCACTTAGCAGTAAGAAATTAGAAAGCTTTGCAGAAAAGACTGGCAGATATAAGACTTGTTTGTAAAGAATATCTACCATCTGGACACACTAGTTTACAAGAACTGTATTTATTCTAGTCATAAAAACACCAAAAAGCAGGACTACACAGTTACAATTAAGATTAAAAACAATATTAAAAACAAGTCTTACCTTTTAACTGTTTTCTAATAGGTTTGTTTGGTTCAAGCCATCGCTGTGAAATGAAAAACTATTAGATGGATTAAAAATATTTACAAATGGATACTGTTTATTTATGTTTGTGTACATGTATATGTGTATATACGTACATGTGTATGCATGTGTGTATATACACATATACATGCACACATATATTATTTACTATACTTACAGGTGAATCTACTGAAGTTTCATTTTGCTGTAAACCAAAATATTCCTTCTCTGTCACACCCAACTGGTTATAGGTCATATCCAACAAAATCTGTCCAGTGTCTTGTTTCTGAAATCAAGACAACTTTAGAAGTTAACCTCTGTAACACTTACATGTTTTAAGGTACAATTAATTGAAATAAATGGTATGAGGTTTTTTTTTAAATAACCCATGAATAAAAATAGCTGCTAATTCTATGGATCGAAGTTTACCAGCAATAAGAACTTTGTTCTGATAAAAGTATCTTTAGTTAGTTTGGTTTTGAAAGGGGATTCCTTCCCAAAAATATATTAGGCATGTGAAATCTCAATATGAATTAACATGAACTCAACAAGCCCTTGAGGTCAGTCCAGAAACTCAGTTCTAAGCAACCTCTTCCTGGACCATAGTCTTCAGTTCTCTGGAGCACAGCCTGCAAGGGTGGCTTACAGCCACATGGGGCTGCTCTGGTCTCTGCTGTTTTTCACGTCAGCTGTCAAAAGGCAAAATAAGTATACACTAGGACAGAGAAAAAAGCTGTAGGATGCTATGCTCCGGCCACAAGATCCTGTCCTTCAGCCTGAACTCCCACGTGACCCTTAGCTGCCATTGAGCCAGTATGTGCTTTCTGCCTAGACATCCCTCAAGGCAGGTACCACTGAAGAACTGGTGCAACAGCGAATTACAGAGGCAGCAGAGATCCAGAAATATGAGCATAGTATAATTTTCCAAAACCAAACAAGTATCTCCATGCCATGGCATTGTGGATTAATCAAATTCTGCCAGGGAACACTGTGAACCAATTCTACTAAAAAGTCAAACAAACAAAGAACAAAAACACAACCACAAAAAAGGAGCAAACTCCCTTCAAGAACACTGTAATCCTAAATATGCTAATACATAAAAGTTTGCAAAGCTATATGGCACTTTATGTCAAGATTGTCACATAAGAAATTGCTGGACAGAACAAAAATCAGGCAAGTTTGCTTGCTATCTGGTCTACTCAAAAAATACAGCAAACTAATTGATCATGAGACCTTACAAATCTTAACTCTTAAACGCAAAAAAAAAATATACATGTGGGAAAAAAAAAATTACCAGAGGAAAATTACAGAGACTTCAAAGACAAGCACTTTGTTCTGAAACAAGTTTCTTAAAAACTAAGCTCTGATTTAAGTTCTGATTTCTTAAGCAGAAATCTTCTTCCAGAGGGACCTTGACATGCTTGCGAGGTGGGCTGATGACAACCTGATGAAGTTAAACCATGCCAAGTGCAAGGTCCTACACCTGGGTGGAAGCAATCCCAGGCACAGCTACAGGTTGAGCAGAGAAGAGATTCAGAGCAGTCCTGAAGAGAAGGATTTGGGAGTGTCAGTTGATGAAAAAATGAACATGAGCCAGCTTCAGTGTGCACTCACAGCCCAGAAAGCCAACCATATCCTGCACAGTGTCAAAAGGAGCTTGACCAGCAGGTCAAGGGAGGTGATCCTGCCCCTCTACTCTGCTCTTGTGAGACCTCACTTGGAGTACTGTGTGCAGTTCTGGTGCCCTCAACATAAAAAGGACATGGAACTGTTGGAGCAACTCCAGAGGAGGACCACGAAGATGATCAGGGGACTGGAGCACCTCCTGTATGAAGATAGGCTGAGAAAGTTGGGGCTGTTCACGCTGAAGAAGAGAAGGCTGTGTGGAGACCTCATAGCAGCCTTCCAGTGTCTGAAGGGGGCCTATAGGGATGCTGGGGAGGAACTCTTCATTAGGGACCGTAGTGATAGGACAAGGGGTAACGGGGTCAAACTTAAATGGGAGAAGTTTAGATTGGATGTAAGGAAGAAGTTCTTTACTGTAAGGGTGGTGAGGCACTGGAATGGGTTGCCCAGGGAAGTTGTGAATGCTCCATCGCTGGCAGTGTTCAAGGCCAGGCTGGACATAGCCTTGGGTGGCATGGTTTAGTGGGAAGTGTCCCTGCCCCTAGCAGGGGGTTGGAACTAGATGATCTTAAGGTCCTTTCCAACCCTAACTATTCTATGATTCTAAGCAAATTTCTTAATCTTTTGAAACAAAGAACCTCATGTATAAGCATGAGAGTGACCACATTTTTGTGGATGGCCCCAGTGTTACTCAGTGCATAGGAATGCCCACTTAATAAGCCAATATTATATTCAATTCTCCTTATCTAGACCTTGTTTATTATACAACACTCAAGTCCTTTTCAGATGACAGATTAATCTTTTTTTTTAACAGGGTACCACACTCTTGTAATTGAGTGCTTTAGATAGTAACATACCATAGTCTTCCCTTTTATTGTAGAAGCAAACTTTCTATTTAAAAGATGGGAAAAGAAGAACAAAGATTCAAGCAAGACACCCACTTGGCTACCTTATTTTGGAGGATGGAATATTATTCAACACTTCCTACTGCTAGATCAAAACTCCCAGCAGCTCATTTGTGATAGGAATACTCAGTGTTTCCACATCAGGCTCCAGATGTAAGGTATGATAACAGCCAACTATTGGCCTCCTGTGGAAAGCTGTGCCCATTTTTCCTGGATCAATGTCACGTATGAAGAAAATAATGTAGGCAACATTTGACTGTCTTACATATTAGACTACTCTTTCCTCTCCAGCAGTCTCCCATCTTCTTTAACTTTCACAACAAAAGGCCTTGCAATAAAAGTGAGTCCACACAGGCCTGTAAAACTGTGCAGCCATCAAAAGCAGCAGCTCTGCCCCCTCCTCTTTCCCCAGCTGCACATCCCTACTCCCTCCCCTTCTTCCAAATAGGCTACTGTTCTCTGGGATATTCAAACCACAACACTGATCAAACCCTTTTTTTTCCCTTAAATAGTACAGACCTAGTGACAGGTAAGGACCACACAACCAAGCATCCTTCGTCATGCATAGCCACTCTGCTGTGCATCTCTGAAGCAGCTCTGTCCAGCACCACCAATGAACTGGGCTCCACTATGAAGACGCGAGATTTGCTGTCAAGAGATTAACCATATGTGTACACAGGAGGGCCCTACGAAAACAGCAGACATCACCTTAACCCTCTGAAATAATGGGCATTTCCTGGTGTGAACATCTTTAGCACTGTTTTACTAAACATATCATATTTATTTCCCCAGGGTTGTGTTTCTATAAGCAGAACATTGAATCCCTTTCAAGTGACATCTCATGACACCAGCACTACTCAGAAGCATAATTGCACATTTATAGTGCATACTTCTGACACAAGCTAAATGAGCAACTGAAGTCATATTGTGACCAAAAGCAGTAATGACAGAGGATGAGACATACACTTCTTGAAAGGAAGTGTTCAGACTTCTCAGCTTTCATTACAAATGGGGCAGGAGGAGACAACAGAGGGCAGATTCTTCTGCTAATTTTCTTTTCTCTCTGAATTTCAACACTTCTGACTCCTTTCAGTCTCCTTTCTTTGCAACAGCATTATCTCCCAATTTCCTTCTCATTTTTCATGCTTCTGCTCCCTCATCCCATTTCAGATGCCTTCATCCTCTCTCTCCCCACCTTCTCACAACTGCATGCCCCCTGCCATCCCACAGCACACATGAATTGCTATGCTTTCTGTTTCCCTTTGAAGACAAGCAAGCTCCCTGCTACAATATTCTTGCTCAGCAGCTCAAGTGCTCTTTGCAATGCTCCCATGGGTTTCCCAGCCTTAAACTCAGCTGCTCAGACAGTTCTATTCTCCTCTACCTACATACTTACTCTTTCCTTCTCTTTCTTCTCTCCACATTTCCTACCAAAATCAATTTCTAACACTACTTTTCTGTGGCTCCAGCTCTTGCTCTCTGGAATTAAAAGCACAAAGTTTCTTACACAGTGCCTAGATCAAGTATCCACTCCAGAAATCTAAGCTAAGTACAAAATGGCATTTAAAATTGTTATAGCCTTCTTCAGTTGTTAAAAATCCAAAAGCCAAAGATTTTTGTTTTTCCCCAAGAAGAATCTATATTTATTCAGCTTTGGCTTTATGAAACACCTGAATTATTTTTCAGCCTATACACTTTAAAGTTACCACACAGCTCACACCACACAATCTTCAATCTATATTGCACAAAAACAGTTTTGAGATGTAAAGTGAGGCAGGCTAAGCATGTCACATGGCTGTTTTTGAATCTTGACATCCATTTCAATACAGTCCATAAGACAGTGTACTCTAATACTACATGTCAAGTGCTTTACAGCACACTAGTCTTACTGCCCTCCACCACAGGAAGAGGGCAAATCAATGTGAACACTGTTCAGCTTAACTGGACATTAGAAGAAAATTCTCCTTAACCCTGTCAACCATTACAGCAAGTAGTTAAGGTATTCTTAATAAAGCTCCTGCCTTTCTACAAAGAGATAAAAAAAGACAACATCCACTTTCCATACTAGCCTATTCTGTTGCAGTGACACAAGCTCTTAAGAATTTTATTTTTTTTTCTACTGAAAAGAAATATTTCCAGGAGGTCTGCTGGCTTGTACCAGAAATTTTCATTTATTTCATCTTCCTGACATCTACCAATCCTTATTCTGAACTGTTAAAAGCCTTGCATCAACCACCATGTAACCACATTCACCTCCATTTAGAGTCTGCCTTGAAATATATTTCACCTTATGGTGGATAGGCCAAAAATTAATATTTAAAGAAGTCATAACTAACACCTATTACCATTCTGTCTGCGCCGCAACAATTTCCTGCAGTATTTAGGGAATTTAGATTAGTCAAGTTTAATTTCCAGTAAGCTACACTATTTTGAAGAGAAAGAACCCATTCATTATTTGTAATGTCAAGTACTGCCTAGAAGCTGGGGTGATCAAGACTCACTGTCTCAAGCACTGTATAAACCTAAGTTGAAGACTGTCAGCTCTTTGAAGTGAAGGCATAAATATGCAAATAATCCTTTTCAGTTTGTTAACTTCTACAGGGTAAGTGGTACAAAGTGTCATTTTAAGAGGACAGTGCAACATCCCTCTGTAGCACATGCCACTGCCCCTCTCCTCTGCAAGAGCTTTGTCCCCACTTTCTGGCAATGAAAACCTCAAAGTTAAGCACCATTTAAGCTTTTGCAAATTCAATCTCACTTCAAACACAACATCCGTTGCCCCTCATGTGCTGTTTGAAGTAATTCTTTCCTAATTTAGCCTGTAACAGTCATCTACCACCAAACAGCTTGTGTCCTTTGGTCCCCGTATGCCTCTGAGCTTGAACTGCTACACTTTCTTTTAATTTCCACACTAATTTTACACACAGCTAATTTATTTACTCTTCTGCTAACTGTCATTTTTTGTTCCTGGAATTTATTTACTCATCTGATACTCTTATTCAGTGCATGCAAGATTTTGTTTAGCTAGAATAAACAGAACGGCTTCTTCTTTCCTTAGGTCCTGACTTTTGCAGAGCATCCTAGTTGTACTTTCTTTGCCTGCCTGCCTGAACTTTCCTCTTTTGTCTGTGAGTAGCCAGGATCCATACGTGACATTCCCTGGAAGATGGCCTCAATGCCAAGACTAACACTGTTAATACTTCCTTGGCATTGGCTGAAGACTCCTGTCTGGTGCTTAATAGTGCCCCCCTTTTAGAAACAATAACACATGAGCAGCTCAGCCTGCAAACTACAAGTGTTCTCCTCCTCTGTTGTCTGCAACTGAAAATAGAGCTTAAAAAAACCCCACTGCATCATCTTATGAAAGCTATCAAGTTTACACTACTGATTTCCCTCACTACAATTACTCTTCATTCAAGATAACCTACTGCTACCTCATATTTCTGCATCCTTTTTATTAAGGCCTCAAAAGTTGCATTTTAATTTACTGGAAGAGATTCAATAGCAACATGTTAATGAAATTTGACAGTCAAGAACCCTATTAATATCCCTGTATTCTTTTAACATCTCCTTTTCAGCAAGATCTACTGCCACCTCTTGAGCCAGCTCCCTGCCATTCCCACAACTCTTTTAAATTCTATACACTCTAGTGTAGTATTTTCCTATATAAAGGTCATACAAAATATTTATCCAAGCTCACAGAGCTTTGACCCACTGCATTTCCTCTGCGTCAAAAATGATTTAAAACAACATATACATGAGGTTAGTCATTCCAGTTCTAACTTCAGAAAAATTTCCCCTCCACTAAGTCTTTCCTTCAGCATTTATTATGAAGTCAGGCCCCATGAAAGGCTAAGACTAACAAGCCTGCTGTAGGTCAGATCACTTTGTCACTGTCCCTAAAGACATCATCAAATTTCATACTGCCTTACTGTTTTGCAGTCAGAGTATATGAATCTCTACTTCAATATAAAAATACATATTTGTTGCCAGCCTGAAACTTCATACAGCAGTTCTATTGACATGCAAGGACACAAATCTCATGTTATCAAACAATATCCATCAGGAAAACTTAGTGACAGAGATACAACAATTCTGCATCATTGCATTTTACTATGAGTGGCTTAAAATTATAAAACTCACACCCACAAGCAAAAAAAGAACCTGTAAGACACATATCTCTGCCCATAATTTGAAACATACCAACAGTAGCTGTTAGTTTTAATTGCAACAATCATGTTCCTTCTCAAATACTGGAAGGAGGAACTTAACTGAGACAGTGAGGAAGGAAAAGCATTCCTTATGATTTACATGTCAAGTGTGCAACTCTTCTCATTATTACTGCCTAATCATTTTATTTCTCGAAGGAAACCCTATTACCAAAAGCCACCTTGTTAAAAAAGCAATAATCACAGGTACTAAGACAGAAGCATAACTCAAAGATGATGCAATCCAGTATGGAGCAAAATCAGATCTATAAATCAATGTCTTGATTTGAGAAAAAGTTTCTCTAAAGTAATACAGAAAGAATTCACACTAGTGGGGAAAATCTGTTCAGGGCAAGACTATTTTTCCTTCAATACGTGCCTAGCTGGTTTCCAGACTGACCACAGACCTGAGTTGCTCTTTGCTAACAGACATAAAACTGAATGATGTTGGCAATTAAAATAAAAAAAACACGCTCAGTCAGGCACAGATTTTTCACTGTGCTGAATTCTTCTATAAAAGTAAGCAGAACTCAGATACAAATTTTCTGCAGACAGCTTCAAACCCTTTTGAGAAGTGGACCTTGCAACACCAGTGTGGCAAAGCCTGTCCTTAGGCAGTCATCAAGGTAACGTAATCAGGAAGGGCCATCCTAGAAGATAAGTACAGGCTTTCTCTGTAGTCAGTCCTGAGAAGAAAGCTCAGTACTCGAAGAACATAAACCTTCTGGTATATCTCTTCCTTGTATTATCCCATAATATAGCGGGGTAGCCATGCTCCCTGCTTCTTTTCAACTGAGCAATAATGGGTCCTTCAGTATCCCTATGACAGTTCAGCAATAATGGGTCCCTTCAGTACCCCTAAGACAGTTCAGCATTATAGCTGCAGTAAAGGAGGCCTTTCCAATTCCTGGATGAAGGAGGTAACCAGCAGGAATACCTATTGAAGGCAGCTGGGTCTGGAGTTTCAATGTGGTTTGCATTTATCCTATTGCATTCACTCCTTAAAGGATGGAGTGGAAACAAAGTTCACTTTACAATGTTGGACTTCAGGCCAAACACTAAACCTAAAGCTGTGTTAACACTTGTTTACAAGGAAGAATCATACTACTATGCATGGATTTCAAAAAATTTAGAAGTCCCAATTTTTCAGAGATCTTTGTGCAGGGGGGAAAGGCAATTATGCTGGCTTAGTGATAGACAAGACAATCCTCTAGAGCATTCTGAATACAAACAATGGGAATTGTATACCGATGTGGTGACCTTTCTCTTAAATACCTAATTTCCTTGTACTCCAGTCCCCAATGTTAGCTACTTCATATAAATACACACACAGACAGACATATATACGTACATATATATGTACATATATAGTAGATAAAATATATACTAAAATGTGAGCCTAATTCTCTATATATTAGAAAAAAAAATCTGTTTATCTACCAAATAATTTCTATTTCAATAAATATCCAACAGATAAAGTTAAAAATTAAATTAGTCGGCAGACAGAACTGCAATAACACTTAGGAAAATACAATTTTCAGGTGAAGTTTTTAATCTCCTACAATAAAGTACCACATAATATAAAAGATCCAACAATGCAGCTTTCTCAGCAAAATGCTTCTTCTCAAATAGGGTAAACTGCTAAAACAAGTATCATATCACAAATTCATATGATTATATTTGAATTCATCCAGTTTTTCTGCATGGTTAGATAATTCTACTGAAAATCAACTGAGGAGTGAAAGTATTTCCTTTGTTCTTATTTAAAATTAACTAATAATTATTTTAAGCAGGAAAGGTTACAAACCATAATATTTATAGGATAAAATACAGTAAAAATGTAGAGTACAAACCTCCATTAAACCCCTTTCCCTCCCCGCTCCCAAAGAAACTACACTGAAGTACAAAAGCCTGAACAGAACTGTCCTACTAAGCCATGACATCTTCACTATTCAGAACATCTTTACATTTCAGCAAACATGTACTGATATCAGTACAAAGCCTCCTCATTTTAACACTACCAGTGCTTTGATGAGAGGAGAAGCTCATCCAAATTTGGGAGTTCCCTTTAAATACGAATTACTTATTCATAGCTGATAATGATCACCAGATCTGTTTCTTTATGGTTTCGATATCATACAGAAGACCCTTTTTCAGATACAATCTGCACACAATATTTTGTGATTTTCAGCTGGTTGACTTTATTTAAAGTAGCACTCCAGAAATCCATTTCAGAACCAGTAACTCTGCAATTTGCAATGGCAACACTACATCTTCACCATCTATTGGAAATCTCATGCCACAAGGTCCAACATTTGATATTCAGCTTCCAAGCAAACTTCTATGCATTTTTTAAAATATTAGTTTTCCAAACTTACATTAACTTTGAAGCTTTGTACTGAGCCATCCAAAAAGTGGACGTTACAGATAATCTCCGACCGGGTTTTCTCTTTTGGTAGTTCTGACGCTCGTATGTTATTTATCCTCCCACCTAAGGCCCGTAAACGGGAGTTCATAACTATTGCCGAATAACCTATAAAACAAAAATTATGTTTAATAGCAGTTCTTATAATTCACTATGTTACATCTATGGTTTTGCAGAGAAATCCAGATCATGCAGACCTTAATATACCCCAAATACCTATAATAACAAATACTTGTTATAAAAAAGAATAAGTAGTAAAAATTAGCATGCTGTATACCAGAACATGATTGCATATATAAAGGCATTTCCATGTTCCAAACGTGAATATTCTAATGGGAATCACAGGTAACCTCTGAAATATATGCTTATGTCAGGCATCTGACACTGCTTTAGTTTAAATCAGTGAAAAACCCACCCAAACACCTAACTATAAACCAGGAAGACAATGTCAATACAAGTTTTTATCCCCTGTAACTAGTAAGTCCCTCACCCATTTACATATTTTCTACATATTTCTTTATTTACCATACAAGTTTCACTAAAATAAAACAACTTTGTTTATTCTTAACTTACAAAACAGCTTGGTGTTAATGCAGATCATATCCTGTCAAACAACATTTTGTTTTAGGAAAATATATACACAAACACCATGTGCAAAGCAACCAGAATTAACATCAAAACATGTCAATATTTTACAGCCTGGCATACATAAATTCATGAAGCCAGAAATTTAAATCCAGGAAGAACATTCACACACAAAAAAGAAGTTTTGAGGTTTTTTTCTGTTTTGAAGAAAATTTTCATGCACACCAAACAGCCATATTTACGGCTGTAAAGGAAAACAAAGCGAATCCAAAACTGAAAAAAAAAACCAAACTAGTCATTGAAATAAGAGAGTAATTGAATACAATCAAGCCTGCAAACATTTCAAGCTTCTCTTCACTGGATCAGTTTACCCATTAACATTAGAGCATATAAAGTCAGTTGGCAAGTGAAGCAAAGGATAGTTTTCCAGGTTAATTACCATACCAATTATCACATTATACCTCACTTACTAGAGACTAACTACAAAGAGACTTGCATAATATGAGTGTTTCCTAAACTGCTGGCCAACCTAGACAGGGCCAACATCAGGACTATTTTGCAATCTCCCCTTATTTGTGTACCTGCCTTAAAACGTAGGCTGGCTTTTCTTTTAAGCAGATGAAGATGCTGAACAATTCAGAATAACACTAATTCTGAAACGTATCTACACACACCTCACCACAAAAAGCAAACGTGAAACAGATGAAAAGCCACGCAAAACTGTACAGAGCACCAGGGGCAACAAAGGAGTGCAGTGATGCATCCTCACATAACAACGTGCAATTGTTACAATTCCCTTCTCACAGAGAACTCAGAAGTTAGACAGGCAAAAGAATTCAGCTAATCCTCCCTCATACTTTTCTTTGACAGCCAATTGACAGTTTGCTATTGTGTATTTTCTAAAACAAACACTCTAAGTTGCCAAGACTGATTTATTTAGCCAACTTCTGAGGAAATCAGCAGTATTTTCCTACTATTTCCCAAAGGTGTGGGCTTTGTTTGTTTGTTTGCTTTGGCATTTTTTGTTTTCTTCTGTTTTTAAAGGAAGGAAAAAAGGTGAATTCTTTAGGTGAATTCTGAACAGTATTTCCATATAAACCATTATATACTCCTATTGCTTTGAAACTCTTCTTGATATAAGGTCTGCAGTTAGCCATGTTAATTTATTTTTTTTATTAATCCAGAAAATGGGTTTTCTTATTCAGCAATGATTGTTGATAAGTAAAACATGCAGTCATGTAATGACGAGGGACATACAGACAGTGAAGACAGATTACAACTGTATACAATGCCTTCATTTGCACATTCTCTAATTTTCTAGCAGCAAAGTTTTAAACTATTTATTCAGCACTGTGTTCACCTTTTAGCAAATAGCCAGGAGACTACAAAAATCTGCACAACCTTTTTGCCCCTTTCCACCTCCCAAAACAAAGAGAAAACCCCCGAAACTTTTCACTTGCAAAAATAGCTCTCTACAAACTAGTCCACTAATGGGCAAAAGGAAAAAAATATTCCTCATTGAGAAGAAAATTATTCTTCAGCCACTAGATGAGAAAATGTTTTTGGTAGCTATATTCAATGCTTTGTCAGCCTGGCCTTTGGGGCTCAGTCCACATTGCAATGCCTAACATTCCTGGACCTTAGACTTTGCTCTTGGGAAACCACTATTTGACCCTTCTGCTCATATTCCCCAACCTTTCTCACTTGACACCCTCAGTGCTTCCGATCTTATACTTCCACTATTCCCTTTTTCTATGTGTGTTTTACTTCTCTTCCACCTTAGCTGGGCTGCAGGAGAGAGCAACAACCACAAGGCATCTTCAACATTCAGCTCCTGATCTGCCTGGAGAAAGCAAGAAAATCGCACTCAGCCCCACAACTCCTAGTGAAGAGTGTTGCAGGATAAGCCATGCTTGGAGACCCTGTGGAAATACTGACACATAATCCTAATCACGCTCCAGAAGAGCATTATTTTTTCAACTGTTATATTACAGCCAGATCTTGCCATTCACTTGTTCAAGCTTCAAATATAAAAGCCAATAAAATAGCACCAATAACTTCTATATATAATGTGTGCTTTCTACCTGGTGAAAAAACAAGACTAACAAAAACCTGCCAAAACCAAACGAAAACCAAAACCATAAAAAGCTCCAAACTCTTACTGCTATGAAAACCCCCCCCACAAACCTGAATAAACAAATTGATGATTTCTATTTAACTGACTGTCCATAGTAGCACAAGTAATTACAGGTCCATTTCATGCCAAGGTCCCTCTCAGTAGAAGGCCTAGCATGTCACCTGGATAACCTAGCCCACACTTGAGGTGGACTTGGTAGGCTAGGTTTAATTTTCAGATTAGGTTCCCCTATGTTCTTTATAACTTAAACCCCTAAAATGTCTTCTCCACTTATGTATCTATTTCTACATGAAATTCAACCATTGCCCCTGGTAGTCTCTAAACCCAAGCTCAGGTCTCCATTAAATGCTGTCAACAATACACAAAAGATGACAGGAGTTTCATCCTAAAGCTATCTGCAACAAGGATGAAATTCTGTTTTGAAGTTTTTCACAAAATAACAAGAATTATGAATGCTATCAAAGAGATTATACAATGTACATTGTTCTTGCTGAACTTCTGTATGTCCTCCAGCAAGTCAGACCTGCTGTTTTCTATGTCATAAAGCTGTTGTCTGTCTAGCTGTATCCATAGAAACTACTCAAGAATTAACAGCAATACGCACTTGAATGTTGCTGTTCATTATAAAATCAGGGAGGTGCTTCAGTTTTAGATTAAGGTTACAGTTGTTTTTCATGCTTGTTCTTCACGAGTTACTTTTGCTTAAACAGGTACCTTTCTTGTCATATCTTCAGGTTATATGCTAGATGCCCCAACTGAAACAATAACTTGGAAATTATCCCAAGAAATTCAAACACACTAGTGTGACCAATTCACATGGAGTTCACAAATGAAAATGTGGAATTCCTTGATTTTTATGACTTTATGTAAAATCAAACTAACACATTGAAAGTTCACAGTTTGTGTTTACAGCATGCAAAGAGCCCCAGCTGAGGCTGTCTTTGACAGAGCCAGCTGACAATGGAAACTGTGCCAAGGTCGGGATAAACAGCTGAGTGTTTGGACGCCACAGCCATTAGTCAACTAGAGCTCAAATGGCCTAGTCAAACCTCAAGAAACTGCTACCAGCTGGGAATCTTGTGCAGGGAAAGCCAGATTCTCTACTTCCCACCTTCATGGCCCTCAACATTACTCTGCAGACAGTAAGCACCTGAAGGAGCTATTTTACAGGCGTCACATCACAGGCACCAGGCTAACACACCATATGCTCAGTAAGTCTGTAAGGAAACAACTTTGTGAATCCCTAGTCTAAAGAGCAAGGGAAGGAGAACAGCAGAGGTGAGCAGCTCAGTTATTAACACCTGCTCTACTACTTTTCTTCCACATATGACCTGTGTTTAAAACTGTATTTTAAATAGACCCAGACTACTGAAATGGCTTATCAACCCCAGTGCAATATAAATGGGTATGTGGAATCACACAAAACAACCTGCAATGGCAACTCCTTTTGGGACAGGCGAAGGGTCACTGAGATCTCAGGCAAGACCAGATGCCAGCATTAAACACCAGCAATCAGCCACTAGCTGTGAGCAACCAGGACCAGCCATCACATGCAAATCACAGCTCCCACTTTGTAGCCTTGGGCAGGAGGGTAGTTCACAAAACAAACAAACAAAAAACTCAGAGACATACTTGGGCATTAACAATAATGTTTAATTGCTGATGTAGGGAAGCAGGGGTGGGACTATTCTTTAGGGACTGTAGTGATAGGACAAGGAGTAACAGGATCAAACTTAAACAGGGGAAGTTTAGATTGGATATAAGGAAGAAGTTCTTTACTGTAAGGGTGGTGAGGCACTGGAATGGGTTGCCCAGGGAAGTTGTGAAAGCTCCATCCCTGGCGGTGTTCAAGGACAAGTTGGACAGAGCCCTGGATGACATGGTTTAGTGGGAGGTGTCCCTGCCCATGGCAGGGGGTTGGAACTAGATGATCTTAAGATCCTTTCCAACCCTAACTATTCTATGATTCTAATAAATGAGTAGTTTAATTATTATTCCCCTAAAATAAACAACTAAAATCCAGAAAGTTGAGAGTTATATTTTAAATTAAAAAACAAAACAAGCTAAACCACCCCCAACACAGTTATTTTCACCCTTGGGTATAAAACAAAGATGTGGAACTCTATCCTATAATCAAACCATGCAACAGGCTTACAGGAGCAACAAATACAACTACAAAAAGAAGTTAACGTTTTCCAAGTACATTAAACACATTTCTGGACAAGTTTGGTTATGCATGCCTTCTCCTACAGTAACGCTGCAGTCAAGCAGAACAAAAATAACTTGTTTTCCTCATCTTTTGTATTGCAGACTGACTTTTAAAAGGACTTTTTCCATACCAACATTTCTTTCCAACTCACTCATGAATAGTTCGTAAAAGAAACCTATGACCTGATTTTCAGAATAAGTATCATTAATGTGCTTGTTACCAAGGAATTAAATTAAGAGCAGGTTTGCTGAGTATATACTCAAGGACCTTCTACATATAATCACACCATATATAACCGTGAATAGGGTTTTTTTTTTTGTTTGTTGGGTTTTCTTTGGGTTTTTTGTAGGGGGTTTTTTGTTTGGGTTTTTTGTTTGTTGTTGTTGTTTGTTTTTTACTTTACTATGAATTACTCATTACCCAATGAAATTGTGGTAAATGGGGAATTTCCACTCATGCAAGTAGGTGTACTCCTGCTTTTTCTAGATGGGACTACTGCACTCCAAGTGTTCTCAGATTTTTTTTAGTCATGACTGAAAACGTACATTACATGTCAGGCTTTTGAAAACTGTAAACATTACAGAATCTGTGGGAATGCCATTTATGAAAGGATAGTGCTTCTAACCCACTTTCATTGTCAAAGGGAAAAACTAGCACCAAAGACATAAGCAAGCCTTGTTTGTCCTTTCAATGATAGTTACATTTTATGGTTACCTACCGATTTCTTTCAAAGATATGAAATAAAGTAAATGAGAATAAAAAGAAGCATAACAAATTGAAGGTGGCTTTATATCAACATAGAGCCTTATGACAACCAATACAAATGCTCTTAAGCATGCATCAGCTTTCATGGAATCATAGAATAGTTAGGGTTGGAAAGGACCTTAAGATCATCTAGTTCCAACGCCCCTGCCAGGGGCAGGGACACCTCCCACTAAACCATGACACCCAAGGCTATATCCAATCCAGCCTTGAACACCGCCAGGGATGGAGCATTCATAACTTCCCTGGGCAACCCATTCCAGCGCCTCACCACCCTAACAGTAAAGAATTTCTTCCTCATATCCTATCTAAGCTTCCCCTGTTTAAGTTTGAACCCATTACCCCTTGTGTTGCTGGTTAAAATAATCTCCCAAATTATTATCAGATAAAACAACCTTAGTCAACCTGTATTTTTTGTAGCAATCTATAGTCTGATTATTCTTCCCATGTAGTTAAGAATTATTTAAATACTTCACAGCCATATATGTTATCAATGCATCTTAATAAGGGTTAAGTTATCCAGCCAGACTTTCTGAATAGAAGACTTGAAGTTTAACTCAACACCTATGAAAACTAATTTCTGTTTTCACCTTCTGCAGAGGAAACACTTTACTGTTTCTACATTCACAATGAGAAACTAGATGTCACCCATGAATATAAAATTCTATTCTAATATTTTTCAGGAAAATCCTTGAGGTATTTAAACACAGTGTAATATTTACACGTGTCCATACAAATTAGAAGGCATTACTAAAGCAACAACTAAAGTAAACTTCATTCTGAGCAACATGTGCAGGTTACCACTTGCTCCTTACCTACAGTTATTTCCCACAAACTTTTCTGGACATATTGATCATAAATTACATATAAAGTAAATCTGGAAGCTAGAAGTATCACATGATGAAATTTTGCATCACTTAAAAAAAATAAAAATCAATTAAACTTTAAACACAGAACAAGCATGAAAGCCTTAGATGATTAAGCATTACAGCTTAAGGTGTAAGAAATGCCTCCAAATTGAGATATAAAGAATAAAGGCTTCTTGAAGCATCTTCTTAATTAGAACCAGAATAAAGGTTAATATCCACGCTGAAAGTCTGTGTGCATCTCTAAACACACACAACATCCAAAGCAGTAGCTGCAAGGTTTCTAACTGTCACACTAAAGACAGAGTGCAATATCGTTACAACAGAAGTTCTTCACCCCCAAATTAAAATCAATATTAAAAAATTTAAAGTTTCAGTTTTCTTATATTTGCTTCCAGTGGCTAACAGCTGTAATAAATCCCAGCACAGCAAAATTATTTGCCTGTCAGATAAAGAATGACTCGGTCTAGCAAAGCATTCTGAGAATATATGTTATCAAAAATTGCAAGGATAAGGTTTCAGTCATGCTAGTTACCATCTTAAGTTTTCCAGAAAAAACAGAAAATGAGTCCATTAAGAAAAAACAAAAAACAAAACCCAAAAAAGAATAGGCATTTTAAAGTTAGAACTTAAATAGGTATGAAAATACCTATAATAACATGTATTCTCACACATACTGCCAGCCCAATATTTACCAAAGTAGTACAGAGTAAAGAAAAAGTAAAATATAATGAAACCTAGTCTTCATCCAACAGCTTTTTATGCTGGAGTTCACCCATAAATAAGCCTTCAGGGTAGACTGTATATATGATTTTATCTCTATTTGCTTATTTAGGAAGTACTTTAAAGCATTTTAAATTCGATGAAGGTAGTTACGAAGAAAAAAGCCTCGATTTAAAAACAAAACCCAGACCACAAGTAATTTTGAATACTTTTTTCCTTTGCTAACCTCCACAAAATTTGAACCTAACTAAAAGCCAGTAAGCAAGTAGAAAAACTGGATCGTTCCTAATTCTAGGAATCAGGTACCTACTGACTGCTCAGTAGTTATAGAATCATAGAATCATAGAATAGTTAGGGTTGGAAAGGACCTTAAGATCATCTAGTTCCAACCCCCCTGCCAGGGGCAGGGACACCTCACACTAAACCATGCCACCCAAGGTTATGTCCACCCTGGCCTTGAACACTGCCAGCAATGGAGCATTCACAACTTCCTTGGGCAACCCATTCCAGTGCCTCACCACCCTTACAGTAAAGAACTTCTTCCTTACATCCAATCTAAACTTCTCCCATTTAAGTTTGACCCCGTTACCCCTTGTCCTATCACTACGGTCCCTAATGAAGAGTCCCTCCCCAGCATCCCTATAGGCCCCCTTCAAATACTGGAAGGCTGCTATGAGGTCTCCACACAGCCTTCTCTTCTGCAGGCTGAAGAGCCCCAAATTTCTCAGCCTATCTTCACACAGGACGTGCTCCAGTCCCCTGATCATCCTCGTGGCCCTCCTTTGCACTTGTTCAAACAGTTCCATGTCCTTTTTATGTTGAGGACACCAGAACTGCACACAATACTCCAAGTGAAGTCTCATTGCCTCTAAGAAGAAAACCCAATATATGCAGATGAATAAAATAAAAAAATCCCCACACCACAAGAGGTTAGGGGCTTAATTAGTGCATAAGATAGAGTTATGAAGTGCTTTGCAAGTCTTCCCTGCACTTTACTTAGCTTTCCATTACAACATATCTCCGGTAAACTTGTATTGTGAAGTGTTTTCAAGAAAAATCCAGCTACGTTGAACTCTGGATTCAGCAAGACCACACATGAATGTCAAAGATAGACTGGAGGAGGTGGCCAGGAGAGGAAGTAAGCCTGAGTTTCATTTCTAGTATCATGCTATACCTTGACTGACATGTCCCTAAGATCCCACTAAGCCAACAACATACTGAGGGCAATGCAAGCACTATGAGAAGCTGCAAAAACCTGGTGGAGATAAGCCATGCAGCACAGTAAGCCACCCATTCTTAATTCAGTTCTGCTGTCTGGTACATACGTACGTACACTCACACAGCTGGACTGGGGTTACCACTTCTGTTGGGAGCCATCCAGCCTCTTGATGAATGGCATAGAGGGACTTGATGACAGACTCCGCGCTCTCAAAATACTGTACAGATGTAACAGAAAAGGCTTTGCTCTCTTCAGACTATAAATTATACATTAATACTGGTTAAGTTACAGAAAGCAGAGCTGCACTTACTGTCACAGAGTAACAACACTAAGTAAATTAATTATCCTTAAAAAAAGGAATATTCATGTCAAATGTTTGTTCTTTATGTATTTATATATAAAAATGTTATATATACATATATATTTTTTCATCGAGACAAGTTTTAGAGACAAAGACTCCACTTCAGCTTTTCTGAGATCTTTCTTCCTCTTAAACCTTTTGCTAAAAAAAAAAAGGAGAGGGAGAAGTTATCTGCATCATAGAATAGTTAGGGTTGGAAAGGACCTTAAGGTCATCTAGTTCCAAATTCCCTGCCAGGGGCAGGGACACCTCCCATTAAAACATGTCATCCAAGGCTCTGTCCAACCTGGCCTTGAATACCACCAGGGATGGAGCATTCGCAACTTCCCTGGGCAACCCTTTCCAGTGCCTCACCACCCTTACAGTAAAGAATTTCTTCCTCATATCCAATCTAAACTTCTCCTGTTTAAGTTTGAACCCATTACCCCTTGTCCTCTTACTACAGTCCCTAACAAACAGTCCCTCCCCAGCATCCCTACAGCCCCCCTTAAGATACTGGAAGGTTGCTATGAGGTCTCCATGCAGCCTTCTCTTCTCCGGGCTGAACAGCCCCAACTTTCTCATCCTATCTTCATACGGGAGGTGCTCCAGTCCCCCTGATCATCCTTGTGGCCCTCCTCATACAGACTTTTACTTGCAAAATCTTAAAATGTGTACAGCTTCAGGCATGCCACTTTTTGCTCTTAAGACTGAAGAGGACAAAGACTGGCTAGTAATAAAACAGGACAGGCAGCTATTACAGGTTTATAGAAATTATTTGGCCAAACAGTCATATTCTTTACATAGTCATAATATTTGCATGTAGGGAAAAAAAGAATTATTGCAGCCTCTCAACACGTTCAACAGCAAGACTGGTTATCTGAAAACTTAATCTTGGAATCAGATAACCTAAAGTTAATTAAATTCTAGAAGAGCTTATTGGTAGAAAACCAATACTGACCATCAATTTCAGCACTCAGGTTCTTAGCATCCTTTAATCCAACTTCTAAGGAAAATACTTTTGAAACACTTGCAAGGGACCAAACCAGATTGTATGAACCACTCTCCAAACTTCAAGGGTGTGAATCTGGTCATGCCAGCTTCACTGATGCTGCTTTACACACACAGAATGAAACCATGCAGCTAAGTCATGGCAGAATCCAATGTGTCATCTTACACAGTGTGAAGCATTAGTGTAAGACTCTGGATACTGCATTAGCAGTAGTTCAGATACCATCTACTGCATGCAGAATGAATAAGAGAAGAAAAACAAATAGGAAAAAGCAACTGAAGTAATAGCAGATACCTGCTTCCTACACTGCTCAAATTCTACGTAATATATATGAGAGCAAGGCATACTTATAATGCTTTCAAATTTTCAGTAATTTTTATTGCTCATGTAAAAGATCTTTGTGATGCTTATTTTTAAAAAAACATGTAAAAAATAACACCTTAAGCCAGTGGACTCAGGGCAATAACAACTCATTGCTCCATTTCCTGCACTGTGCCAATTGAAGAACTCAGGAATTCTACAGCTTCCTCTATCGCCTGCCTCAGCTGTTTAACAGCACCACAGCGCAACAGAAAACAGTCTCTTCAAAAACACATATCTATCACTAATTTATTTCCTAAATAAAGCCTTTTTGGGAGCTACAAACAAGACTGCATGAACTCAAATTAGAAGCTGCAGATTAAAAGACAAAGTTCACCTTCCTCAGCTTGAGTGTCTCATGTTAACAACACTGAAGAGCGAGAGGACATGAAAAGCTGAGTCAAAGTGGAAGCTGAGCACTGCAGTGCCCAGCTACCAAGATGTCCCATAAATAGTTCAGGATAGGCTAAGCTATGCAAAGGTAATTTATTTTAAACCTATCTGCCCTGTTGTAAAATCAAATATGAAGCTGTGTCCATACCTACATATTTGGGTAACCAAATAATGTCATTGTTTTATATAAATAAGTAATTTATGCCTTCAAATTTTTAAAACCAAATAAGTAAGCATTCACTGCTGAATTTTACATAGACAAGCTACTAAAATATCCTGAAATCTCAGGTATCAAGTTAATTACCATAACAAAATTGAAATATAAAAAGAAATCATACTCTATTAGTAGGCCATAAACTGTATTTCATGAACTATTGTATGACAGATAGAACCATCATGTCCATATAGTACCAAGTGAAATTGTGCTAATTAAGCATAATTTTAATCTGTATTACAGATTCAGGAAAGGGTGTACAAAAACAAATAACCAAACACTCTCTCTAAGGATTAAAACAGATATACAGGTTTGATCATCAGGTTGATACACTGGAGGGAAGAAATGCCATCCAGAGTGACCTTGACACGCTTATGAGGTGGGCTGATGCCAACCTGATGAAGTTTAACCATGCCAAGTGCAAGGTCCTACACCTGGGTGGGAGCAATCCCAGGCACAGCTACAGGTCAGGCAGAGAAGAGATTCAGAGCAGCCCTGTGGAGAAGGACTTGGGGGTGTTGGTCCATGAAAAAATGAACATGAGCCAGCTTCAGTGTGCACTCACAGCCCAGAAAGCCAACCGTATCCTGGGCTGCATCAAAAGGAGCGTGACCAGCAGGTCGAGGGAGGTGATCCTGCCCCTCTACTCTGCTCTTGTGAGACCTCACTTGGAGTATTGTGTGCAGTTCTGGGGTCCTCAACATAAAAAGGACATGGAACTGTTGGAACAAGTCCAGAGGAGGACCACGAGGATGATGAGGGGACTGGAGCACCTCCCATATGAAGATATGCTGAGAAAGTTGGGGGTGTTCAGCCTGGAGAAGAGAAGGCTGCATGGAGACCTCAGTATCTGAAGGGGGCCTGTAGGGATGCTGGGGCGGGACTATTACATTAGGGACTGTAGTGATAAGACAAGGGGTAACAGGTTCAAACTTAAACAGGGGAAGTTTAGATTGGATATATAGAAGAAGTTCTTTACCGTGAGGGCGGTGAGGCACTGGAATGGGTTGCCCAGGGAAGTTGTGAATGCTCCATCGCTGGCGGTGTTCAAGGCCAGGCTGGACAGAGCCTTGAGTGACATGTTTTAGTGGGAGGTGTCCCTGCCCCTGGCATGGCGGTTGGAACTAGATGATCTTAAGGTCCTTTCCAACCCTAACTATTCTATGATTCTATATACAAAATATACTTTTAAAGAGAAAATTCTACTGTTTTACTATATCCATAGTAGGATACCAGTCAGGCAGTCTAGGAATCACCTGTGCTACTTCTATGATTTTAAAAAGACAGAAAAAGGTAAAATAAGGATTATCCACATCAATGTCACACTATCCACTATGCTTGCAGGTTAAGATTTCTAATATTGCTCACACATTAGCTAGAACAGTTTTTATTGCTTTCACAAGTCTCAGAAGCAGGCAAGCAACAGCCAAGACTGATGACACAATTTTTCTGCTGCAAATGGTACTCAGTTGGCAAACTCAAACAGATTTAAAGTAATTTTTAATTATATGCTAGATTTTCATTAGAATTCTTGATCCCATACTAGACAAACACAAAGTTTTGCACTGTTACACAGTGTTTTTCATTCATGGTCATTACTCTGTCTGCTCCTCAACACAACACAGGATGGTGCGCTACTCAAACTTGAGAAGAAAAAGTTTTATTACGGACAGGAAAAAAAAAACTCAGTCCCCATGTTTTGCAAGAAAACATTCCTGCTGGAGAAACACCCAGATCTCAAAAGAAAGCCTACCCAATGAACAAAAAACACTCGTTAGAATTACTATGAATTATCTTTCTGCATGCAGGCTTTTATTCCAGGCCTTAAAGCTTCAGTCTTCATGGATCTGAGTTCTATACATTCATGCTTCATTTATTTTATAATCCATGTTCTGCTACATACTTTTAAAATATATTGTCTCAAGCATAACAGATAACTTCTGCTATAAAGCTCACAACCACAAAAGGTCCTCAAAGGGATCTGGAAGAAAGCACTGGAATTTGCGCAGTTAACCACAGCAAAAAAGATAAGATGGTAGAATAACCTGACCACAGTAAATCTTCCTTAAAAAAAAAAAAAAAAAAAAAAAAAAAAAAAGTCGTTCTGTTACGGAGGGAACTTAAAACTGACAACCTAACTTCAAGCTATAAGGGCAGAAAAAATAGACACTCTGGTTGTATCCAATTTATCCTCCAGGACCGTTCAAAATGACAGAAGTTCAAAAGATCCAAAAGTCTCACAAAGCTAATTTGTTTAAAGGAATTACACCAGGTCCTGCCTCTCAAACTACAGGAAAGAACTTGAAAATGAATAGCAAAAGTCTTGCAATTCAGAGGCAGAACCTAAACAAAATAAAATTAAAACACCTCCTGATAACTTTGGTCATAACATATTCAGTTTAGCAAAACCGAAGGTGTTCATGTATGAAGTTTATTTGCCATGCAAGGGAACTAGGGGAGAAGAACCTCTTCAGAAAGTTTACAACAGTGATGTTTCCCCAGCCTTCCAGAAGAAAAAGCAAATGGACACTGAAAAGCCAGCCTATGAACATCTGCACTTTGTAAAAAAACTGTCATGGAAGAACAGTTTTCTGCCATTCTTTCCTCTCTATCTTCACTTCATCTTCCTCCTCATTTATGACTAGCTGACAGATTCCTATTATAAGCTTACCAAAGCACACCTCTTTCTTCCCCTTTCAGTTTTTTGTAGAGACTTCAAAACATCTAGGATCACATCAATTTAGTGGGAGGTGTCCCTGCCCATGGCAGGGGGGTTGGAACTAGAAGATCTTAAGGTCCTTTCCAACCCTAACTATTCTGATTCTATGATTCAATTTGTTATCTTCTATCTGATGAGATCAAACTGTTTGCCAGGATCTGCAGTGGCACTGACTGCATATAGCTTTTGCACAAGTTCTCCTCCTGCACCAAGAGAACAGGTAAATGAAAAAAGAGCAACACTGACACCCAAGATAGCTAGCCATTTTTCCAATCTCTGTACATGCTTGGGTATCCTCACTTTAAAAGAGGAAAGCACTTCCTACACAGTGAAGAAAAAACAGAAGAGTAAACATATGACAGACATGTCTTAGCTTGCAAACAATCTGTGCTGTTTTTCAATCAGCATTTAAACAGTGTATACTTTAGACCAGTGAAATCTAAACATTTACATCTTTACATCCTTGTTAGGCAATTTTTTCATTACACTACAAGGTCAAAACGCACCTAGCGACCACAGCGTATCTCACCACAAAGAAACCACTCTGGAAAGCATCCATCTAAAATAGCTGCTCCTGCGTCTTCCCCCCACTGCAAATGCAGTGGCAGCTATCTTTTGGTCAGTTCCTTCCTTTCAACAAATTAATTAACTTAAATCCCCCAAACAGTTAAAAAGCAGTGGCTTGGTCGGTATGCAATGTGGCTTGAGTGCCAAGCTTAGATACAGGCTGGGTAGCTGGAGAGCTGTGTCCCCAGCAGCATCGAACGCCTCCCAGCACCAGGGCAGGCAGAGCACCCTTCCAACATCACAAGCGGGGTGAAAACATTGGGCCAACGTTCAGGTAAACACCTGCTAAACCTTCTGCCACAAAGCTACCAAAGCAATAACACTTCTTTCTCTCATTGTGCGAGCTTTTTATTCACAGTGCTGGCAAAGAAGTAAGTCTGCCTATTCCAGTTGCTACGTGACCAGGCTCAGATGATTTTCTGACAGCTGGTTTCCAACCCCAAATTAAGAGAAACACACTGGGACATTAGAAATCTGAGGCCAGTGAAGGGGATATCCATCAGGAAGAAGGGGATACCCATCAGGAAGCAGAAGGCAGCCTGCATCCACAGCAAGCAGGAGCCATGCAAGCCATGACTGGAGTCTGGGGATGTAAAATTGAGCTGGATAGAGTGCGATTTTGGAAAGATGACTTGGTAAAGAGCTGCTTGCTCTTGAGAGAAGTACTCCTTTGGGTTTGTGTTTTTGCTTTTAGATTTTTTTTTGGTGTTTTGTTGGGTTTGTTGTTTTTCTCTTCAAGTCTCCTACTGACATAGAGTGCCTTCACAAGTAATCCAAACACACTTACGTGGGTTTTGTTCATTTTTAACACAGCTACCCAACAAATGAGTGTTTTAACAAAGCTTCCTGTTGCTATCTTAAGTCATGCAAGTCTCTTGAACTTTGTATTGACAAGCTTGCTAAAGCTCCCATGAACAGCCAGGCTCCTGTAATTTACAGAATTAAACAACTTAATGCTTGAGAATGCATCTCTATTACCCAATATAGATCAACTGCTGTTATTTTTCAGAGTTTTAAACTTGGAGGATAGTTTGATTTTAAAATTTCAAGTCACTTAATACCTGAGACAACGCCAGGCATTTCTTAAACACACATACGCAGAGCCAAATTTTGCCAAGTAGATCTGACATTCCCCACTTTCTTCCTATGTCAGATTTTGTATTCCTGGCTGGCAGGTAGAATATTTATCTACTTTCCACAAAGCAATTGCAGCATGCTTACAGAGGAATGCAGGCACTAGGCCAGCACTGCTGGTTTACACTGAAACAGGAGCGAAAAAAGGAGAGCTTTGCTTAAAGGGCTGAGATCTGGTATCTCTCTCCTGGTTTCCCCACCATTAGGTACATTTGCATGGCGGTGATAAAGAGTAATGTCTCCCAATAGGGAAATTCCTCAAAACTTAACATGGAAAGGCTGAGAAAGGCAAAGTGGAAGTTGACAGCAGCACCTTATCAGTTTAGAGCTATGATCATAGCTGGACTGAGAAACAGAAATCCACAATCACTAATACTTTCTTTCCTTGTAGTTTCTTTCACAACCATGCAATATACCAGAAGTATATTTTAAAGGAAAACATGAAAACAAGGACTACTTGAAAATATAATACTGTGTTTCTGGTTTTGCTTAAAACTAGTCAATTAACCAAAACCATGTGATACAGCAAATCGCTGACAAAACAGCCCATTTCCCTGGAAAGAACTGATTAGCATGACAGCTTTAAAGAAGAAATTAATTTGAAATCAATTCTACAAACAATGTTGTCAAGCTTATTTTACCTAAGTAACTGAATAAAGTAGATTAACAACTTCATTTTGAAAGCTATTAGCTAAACCTTTATATAGCTTATGATGTGATCAGTTACAAAGGTAATGACCCCTATTCCAGACTATCTACCCTAAATTACACCTCTATAAAAATACTCGTCTTGGTTTACTGGAACTTACTTGCCTTTCTAGTGTAAAATGCACCTTGCCATGACCAGGTAAGAGGTCTGCTTGCCCACAAAAGCTTTCTAAATGTGACATCAATATTTACATATGCTGAACGCATTCAACCCTCACCTGATCTTTGGAATCAAAGTACAAATTCTAGCCTGTTCCACATATTCTTTCCTACTGTTAATAAAACCTAGAATTTCACTCAAGCAAGTTAGTCCCTTGCAAAAATGGGGTGGGGATTCAAGTACAACATGAACTGCCCAATCTAGCTAAAACATCACCATAACTGATAAGCAAGGTACCTAACCTTCAACCATTCAGTAGCATATAGTCCCCCTTTTGAAGCAATGACAAGAACAGGAACCCTTTCACAGTAAAGGCAGTTTGCATGACTAGACAAAGAAAGTGGCAGAACAGTTTCGTTGGGGACTGAATGCAATGACAAGCTGGCTGCCTACCTTGAGCCAGCAAACACAAAGCAGCCAAAGGGAACCACAGTAGCATGCCTGAAAGGAAGTCTAAGAAAACTTCATAGCAGAGCTCTGGCTGGGAAACAGTTCAAAACCTCAAGGAAAAAATATCAAAAGGTAACGCCTTCTGGTTTCATTCTTATTGCATTCATTGAAAAAAGGGGCTCCCCTTTCCATAAATATCAAAAGCATTATATCAGATGATGTTCAAATTAAAAAATAAATCAGAACTGATACAGCTAATTGAGCCAATGATTAGTGCAGGCTCTGAAGAGTATAGGGGGTTTCAAGTAGAATAAGCAGAAGATCCCATTATGAATAAAAGAATAATGGGACAGGTTGGAACAAAGCAAACAACAACAAGAGTATGACAGCAATGCAGAGATGGAGGAAGAAGAAATCAGATAAAATAGTGGGAGTTATCTGATATTTTTTAAATAATTAATAAGTTTGTTCCTACGGAACTAGATCAGAGACAGGAAAAAAAAAAATTAGGATGGGTAATGTCATTTGTACAAATTCCTACTAGTACCATTAGGGGGAGAAAAATGTGGGAGGGTTGGACCATCAATTACTGTGACATACAAGATAGGGGGGTTAGTGTGGGGGTTTTATTGTTGGAATTTCGGGGTTTGTTTAGGGTTTTTTCAAATGCCCTTTGAAGTTCCGGCATCTTCTGTGAGTTTCCCTTCATAAATATTAGTTAGTATGATTTCATGCTGAGCCTGAAAGGTTTCCTTGACAGCGCTACTTTTTAGTCCTAGTCAAACAACGTTATCTGGACAATTGAGTAAAGAGGCATCTCATTCAACTATTTGGCATTCTTTTACAGCTGAGTTTGTCACTTTTTTTCTCCAGAATTACTCAAATAAGCAGTCTACAGACAGCAGACTAACAGTGACCATATACACACATTACCTTCTCTGCCAGCCATGCAGTACTACACTTAGTGATCTTGTTTTCTAAACAGATAAAGGTTTGACCTGCTGAAGTTTAAAGTATTCACTTCTAATGTTTCCAGACCAACTCCTCAGCTTCACCCTATTACCACTGCCAGAAAGAGAAGGAAATTAAAACCTCAGAACCAAGATGACAACTCTAGTAGCACTATTACAACCATCAGCACAGAATGTACTATTTTTTCCCACTGCAAGCTTTCAACCATATTTCAGTACACAGCAGTTCAGCAAATTATCGCCTTCCTATCGCTTTATGACCAATACTGAACTATTAAGGAAAAAATGGCAATATTGTAGAAGGTGCACAAAATTAAAACAGTACACTGTAGTGTACTAAATTTGTGAGAAAAAAATGTGCAGATACATGCGGACTACGTATATGCTTACTTGTGTGCATTGACTCAGAGGTATCATACTGTAATTTGCCCTATAAGAAAAACAATATTATTTTAACTTTTTGGAATAATTAATCAGACATTTGGAAGGCAAAGAGCGCAGGATATCAAAACAGTTGCAGTAAAATTAAGTCCTTAGGAGGCTTTAGCGCCTTTTCCTGAATTCATGAGTCCAGCTACTGCTGAATAAGTTTATTACAGTTCCCTCTTCATCAACTCTACTGTTACTAAACCTAAAAAATTCAGTATCAAAATACAGGTCTCATTATAAATGCAGTAAAGAAAGGTTAAAAAAATCGTTATGAGCAAAGGAGTCATGTACCTTTTGGAATAACACAGAAAGACAAAATAAAGGAAATTAAAAGGAAGAAAAGATAAAAGCTAATCTGGGTTTACTGCAGCCAACTAATACCTCATGTGAAGCATTCCTTAAGATTCAAATGAACAAACAAAACCTCCACACAATAAAAAAATGCTTCTTTTACTGGGTAAAACACACCTTTTCCAAAAATTCAAAATGCAGGTTTCAGATGGCCACTTCCCTCTCGTTTCCAGCCACACAAACCTCTAAAACAGGACCACAAACTAGGCTCTAAAGCTGGGCCTCCACCACCTTCCCCGAAGGGAAAGGCTCCAGGGTCCCAAACTGCAGCACACCCCTGCCCATGCTGCAGCAGCACCAGCTGCTAAAGTAGTTATGTGCCACGGGAAAAAAAGAGGTATGGCTGACCTAAATGCAAAGAAAAATAAAGATATCAAACAACAAAACAACCAGAAAAAGAAAGAAAAAAAGAAAAAAAAAAATCAACAGCAACCACACAGGAGGTAAAAAGCCAGAAAGTTTTCACTTAAGAGTCATGCTGACCTTGTAATTCATTGCTAAGGGGAAAGGAGTCATTATAAAACAGGTTCATAAAGTATATCCATATACACGTAGTAGGCTTTGACTGCAAAGTTAAGTATTTGAAACAGTATCCAGAAGTTGCTAAATAAACTCAACCTGAATGGTAACTAGCCATGTAGTCCCCATACCTATTTTGACATGCAAATCTGCCACAGGTTAACACACAAGGTTTTGAATATTTAAGTATATTTTCCCATTAAGTAGCTTACAGGACTTCATTATCTCCAACAAGAGATACTTAAATTCCATTCTGGAAGCCAGTCTAATTTTTTTAGGTTTTCTTTTGCATTTCAGGCATCACATTCACAGACATCTCCATGTTAACACAGATCTTGGAACTATTTCCTGAGCCAGTATACAACAGAATTTTCTTGGCAAAATTTGAAAGGCAAGTTAGCATAGTGTTAGAGGGAATTTCAAAAAAGAACATTGACTTTTGAATAACTTCTACAATGAACTGCTGAGACAAAACCTTAAAAAGACTTGCTGCAGGAAGACCAACCACTATGGTTGGAAAAAACACCCCAAAACCAACAAAACAAAACAAAAACCTACAAACCAATCAGACACATAGAACTACCCCATCAGGATTTGTCTACTTCAAAGTGTCTTGAAACACACATATTTCAAGTACTCTCAAGTATGTCTTAACATGCTCAATTTGTTCTACGAGTATACCGATAAGTATATAACGTGTCTCTCTAGATACACACTATGCCATAAAATCTTTTTCATTCAGGCATTCATCATTTACCGTCATAGCCAATAATAAAAAAAGAGGTACTTGGTACTACTAGTCAAATGCTTTCTGATTATATTTGACACTAAGTTTTTAAACACTACTCTAGCAGTATGGTATGCATCAAAAAAATCTACAGGAGGCAACCTGACTGAGAGCTCTTGCCTCATTTTAGACTCTGTTCATGTAAATAATGGAGTACTACTATTATAGCTATTTCTCCAATACAGAACAAGTCTCAACTCCCTTAACAGTATCATTGTGTGGTGGCAGTGTTTTGCATTGATGCATCAACTTATTTCCCACATTTATTTTTAGCAGGGAAAAAAACATTATTTTAAGAATATTAATGTTATTTTCAGTAAGCATTCACCAGTATTTTAAGAAAACATGGCTATATATAGGTCACCTAGGTCACAGAATCATAGAGAAATCTAGGTTGGAAGGGATCTCTGGAGATCATCTGGTCTAACCTTCTAAATCTAAAAAAGATTTTCCAAGGTCCCATAAGGTCAAACCTTGATTTCCAGCAAGGAAGACTCTACCACTGCTCTAGGCAACCTATTCCAGTATTGAATAGTTCTCAAGGTAAAGATGTATTTTTCCTCTTATCCAGGCATCTAATTTAAAAACAAACCAACCAACCAACACAAAAACAAAACAAAACAAAAAAAACCCAACCCAAACCAAAAACACAAACCTCCAAATAAAAGAAGGAACAAACAGGTAGTTTAGTACACTTTCAACTTCATCCTCAAATTTCAAGACACTAACCTAATGTATCACGTTGTTTGATAATATAATCTAAGTACACAATAAAGACTGAAATCTCTCTATCGCAGAAATTATTCAACACTGGACAACTGTCATGTTTTAACACCGGCAATGCAGCAGGAACTGTCTGGCATTAGAAGTTAATGTCTGCAGAATATTTATTACAAGTAGTTACAGTTTATAATATATGTAACTGCTCAAATAACTTATTATTGAAGAATTTGATAATATACCAGTGATCCCTTTTGGTGGCTTATCTCTGGCACCATTCACAGTCACATTAGCATGCCAGGATGCCTCTGATCATGTAGGTAATGACTACTCTCATCTTGTTGGATCCTAGGCTGCTATCTCTACAAGCTTGAGCTCTTCCTCTCTTCTGCTCCCAGACCATTAGTTAGAGGACATAGAGTAAGGCATAGTGGTTGAACCCAAGCCAAGAACCTTCTCATTCATCACCCTGTGGGCAAAACAATATATATACCTGCTGAGCCTCACACTGAAGCCCTATCCTTAGGGCAGGCGCTAACTTTTTTAATATAGTTCACAGCCTCATGTCTTTAAGACATCTTGATTTTTTTTTTTTTTCTTTTTATAGAATGTTTGCAAAGTCACCAACGGTTGAACATTACTTGTATGATCTTCAGACAACAAAACAGGCTTAGGATTTGAAGGTTCATTTGATCCAGTGTTGCTTTAGGTCACCTGACAGCATATCAATGTTGAAAGTACTGAAGAAACTTTCATCTCATTTACTCTTCACATATCAACTGCCAAAAGGGATCTCAAGAAATGGAAAGGAAGGACACTAATAAAGACATGCTTGACACACTGGCTGACTTTACCTGCGGGCAAGAAGCACATTGCTGACTGCCTTGAAGCTGCATCTAATCAGTCCAGTAAAACAGGCTTTTTTTTATTACCCATGTGGAGTTCAACTTTGCCTTATAACATACAGCAAATGGTTGTAAAGCCAATTTTTCTCCCCATTGCCAGAAAGAAAAGCACGTGAGCTTCAATGAATGATGCACAACATCTCTAACCAAGAAAAGCCATTAGACAATTCTTGGTACGTGCACTTGGCAGCTGAGGACCATCAGTTAGCACAGGACTGGCCAGTGCTGTGACCATCCACACAACCGAGGTGGCACCTACGGGAACACTTTCTTCAGAGCTTCTGTAGCATATGGCCTACAACCTACTTTTGTAGAGAAAGTTGTAAGGATAAGCACATTAGTTAGGGCTTAGAAATAATTTTACTCAATAAAGCAGCAGAAGGGATGAAAACAAGTTTGGCCTTCAAATTAATGTGCTCTGTTTACAAATGCCTGGGGGATGGGAGGCAGAGGGAAAAACGGGGCAAAAAAAAAAAAAAAAAAAAAAAGCAAGCTTTTGCTTTTGGTAGGTGAGGTGATAAAAAAAGCTACAGCGTTGGACACTTGTCAGACTAAACAACGTATCAGCTTAACACAGCCTGTATTTGGTTTTGGCTGCTTGCTTTGACACCCAGAGAAATTTTAAACCTATTCTCTTACACTGGGAAAGATTTACTTCCTGGGTAATTAGAAATAAATAAACACGGATGACCCTAGTGCAACCTGACGCTACTCCCAAGTCAATCAAACATCGTACACACTGGTTAACAAGTAACAGAATTTGTAACTGATAATAGTAACAAAATCTCTTCCTCTTGGGAGTACCAGATGACAGAGTTAACTTTAGGCCCCAGTACACCAGATCCTAGAGGCTCACTTGTTAAGACCTCAGTTCAACTCCTTTATTAATCTCAGCAAAGTACGTCATCCACCAAAACTGCATTTAATAAAAGGGTCAGAGTCCTCTCTCACAATCTAAGGAAAATGGGTAACATTACGAGTAAGCTTGATTTCCTATATAAAAAGACTACAACTCCTCTACGTTTTCTTCCAAGAGGATATTTTTGGGTTTTTTTTAAGAAACATTATTGATATCGTGTTTTCAGAATCCACATCAACACAAATACCAGCAAGTTATTCATGTGATAAATTACCTTTGTTAATAGGTCTATTCTGAATATAGCTAGCTTCATATTCCCCTGAATCACGCTGACTACCACAAAACCTTCAATTGCTCACAAGTCAGATATATCTGTCTAGAAAACAAGTCTAGTTAGTGACACTGTAAAATCAAATGTACTGCTATATCAGATCTGAAACCATTATACTCAGCTGACTATATGAAATAATTATATTTTATATTATATGTACATAAAAATTATAAAAAAATAATTTTATATAATATATACATATATAAATATACATACGTATTATATAATTAACATGTAATAAATAGGATTTACCAGTTTATCACAGATTTTAAATAACTCTGTAATTGCATTATTCTGTTCATACTGTTATGGAGAAATAACTAATTTTACATTACAGAACAGAGTTAACTGCAGTAATTCCATCACATCAAAATGCAAGACTTTCACAATTAAAGAAAATAATAATAATTTAAAAAATTAAAAAGAAAAATACACCACCACCCCCGTTTCCCCCCCATCGAG
This sequence comes from Ara ararauna, assembly GCA_028858755.1. NCBI lineage: Eukaryota > Metazoa > Chordata > Aves > Psittaciformes > Psittacidae > Ara > Ara ararauna. The sequence continues at coordinate 69,012,994 of CM054377.1, read as the reverse complement.
AGAGGCAGGAAGGTGTTTCAGCAGCCAGGCTACAGTGAAAACCTGCAGCAGGACTTCCAGCAGTTTTGCTCTACACTTGGATAATAAAGCAAGTAATCCTTGGAAAGAGGCAACAAATTTCTCCCTAGAATGCTCAGTGAAACACCTGGACAGAAAAGAAAAAACAAAGAGTCTTCCATCTTTACCAATGGAATTCAAACTTAAGCATGTAAATTCACCTTCACATTATGCCATATATTGATAAAGAATTAAATCTGTAGGGAAGTTAAGAAAAAAGCATCCAAAGCACTGTACCTATTCTTGAGCATTTGCCAAACTCGTGAAGTTTGTATCAAAAGGGTAATACCCCAACATAACCCTCCCTTATTATTAAGCACATAGTGTCTTTACAACAAGATGTCAAAGGTTCTACGTCAAATGCAGCTGCATTCTTGTAAATAGCCAGTTGGGGAAGGGTAGTGAATTCATCAAGGTAGTGAACTATTGTATAATAACATACCAGAAAAGCACATGCTATTAATAAAAGCGGTCTATTACTGTTACACTGGCAGATAGGCGTTTCTTTCACGCTTGGAAGAAACATGATGTTGCAAGCCTATGCATTCAGCTACAAGAAAAGTATGATGCTCCCTATTCATTCCAGGGAGATACCACCAGATAGACACAGCGCACTGGCCAGAAGCAGAATACTGTGAGTCAATTAAGTGTTTCTTAACTGAATAGTAAAGGCACACTCATGTGCTCCATCAGTTATTTGGCACCTTTGTTCAAAGGTTCCACGCATCAGGACAGAATGAAAGAAAAGAGTGAATTTTTATCTGAACAATAATAAAGTCATATCTGCTCAGAAAAGCATAAAACAAAAGAAAGTGCAACCTTTCCCACTATTAAACACTGAATCACTTCCTAGTTATCAAAAAAATCACTGTGTTCCCCTTTATCCCAGAGCCTTATCAGCTCCCAGGTGCCAAATCACCAACTTCCTTCAGATAGAGATCTTTTTCTCCAGGTGTGCATTTTCAATACGAATAGTGAACATACATAACCAAAGATGGAGAAAAAAATTAAAATCCACTAAATTTAATGAATGAAAGCTACAATTAAGACAGCTGCTTTACTACAGGAGTATTGCTGGGGAGCTCTAAAACCTGTCAGGGATTTTTAGTCTCTTGACACATTAGTAGTGCGCCTTGACTGCTACAGTTCCATAGACTTTCCCTCAGCTTACGGAAAATTCTGGTAAGTACTTCAAAGAACAACTGTGTTGCTAAAGTCACAAATCTGAAAGTAAGAAGAATCAGTTGCTGAAGGTTTTTGGTTTTTAATTAAAAAATGTCGACTATGGCTGCAAATACATAAAAATTCACACTTGTGTGCAGTTTTATTATAAAGGACTGTTAATTTAATATACCTGAAGTACAGTATCATATTTTCACACATGAAACTTGATCAATATTTACAAATCTGAATTTTCTCAGTGACAACTCAAGTTGCTTATTACTTTTGGCATAAAATGGGAAACATTGACTTCTGCCTCTCATTATTCTTCATAATTACAAACAGTAAAAAAATAATTGTAGTTATATCATTGGCATTCAACACTGTAACAAATAGCCATCAAATGCTACATACCTTGATAAGCAGCCTACACTGTGTTTTTCTATTACTACTTATTTTGTAAAATACATGGGCAATTTAAGAGGTATTCAAAGTCACATGCCTAAATTCTTCATAACTTTTTCAGATGCCATGCAAACCAAATTATATTTACAGAAACATACTTTGAAGGAAAAAAGATTTATGATCCTTAATAGAATAGGATATTGCTGTAAAAAGACATGATCTCTTTTCACATTAATCCTGAGTAAAATAATGTGCAAGATAATTTCAAGTGGCTTTACCCAAAGTAGAGTTCCCCAGTGAATTTCCATCAACCAAAAATTGTGATACTATTTTTACCAGGCACCTAAGAAAGGCATAGTTGAAGGTGGCAATGGGCAGAAAAGAGACTGAAATTGCAACCAGGTTTTAATAAATATTTATTTTTATATATATAGGTATATGTGTGTGTATATATATATATATATATATATATATATGGCTTCCCAAACTAAAATCTGGCCCATCCTGTAACAACCACTGAGAACTAATCGGAGCAACCTGTGATCACTAGGCTATTCGAAGACGCCTTCCTTTCCTATAGTAAACATTTCAGAATGTGCCAATCCACAACAACATGAAGATAAGGTAAGCTGTACTTTAGCATGTGCTTGCTGGTCTTCAACTTGACCAAAGTACAACCTGCGTTATCTACAGACTAGAGATTTTTAATGTGTTATCTAGAACACTGGCAACACATTGAAGAGGTTACCCTCTTCCAGATAAACCACTAGTACTGAAGCAACCACAGCAATCAAAAAAAAATCCTTGCATGCGCTTAACTTCAGGTACATGTCTAAGTTTGCCTGCAACCAAAAGCTGTGCCTCTACCTGCACTCTTACAGTACAAGTAGTCCTTTCCATCTATGTAAGAATATGAAAAAAAATTTAAAAAGCAAACCAGAAAATTTAAAAAGCTATGAAAAATATTTTATACTGATGCAGTTGTAGAAATAGAAGCCAACTGCACATACATCCAATACCTGGAATAAGAATATTAAGCTTTAACTCCCATCCCCCAAAAAAATAATTCAGTGAAAGAGCAGAGATCAGACCCCTGCACACTCAGGGACAATTCCTGGGAGATGCCCTATGTTGAACAACAGGATCCGTATTCACACAACTGTAGGCAAAACAACACAAGAACAACACTACAGTATTTAAGCCCACGCGCATACAAGTCACAGCTCAGGCTCCCAGCTTTGATTCATAAAATGCGTCATTCCACAGAGCGTAACTGTATCGCATAACTTGCTAGGGAAATAGCCATGGTTACTCATCACAGCTTGGTGCTATGAACCACTTGCTTTCCATAACACTGCACACACCAGACTAAAATCTGTCTGGGGGTGGAAGGAGAGGACAGCGAGAAATCAATGAACAAGATGTCAAAGCGTAACTACTTTGGTACATTAAAGTGCAAACAGAACAGTGTTTGACTTAGTAATAAAGTGTTTTACTGTTGATTTCAGTTGCATACAACTGCTCTTTTTCCAAAGCTATTTATTTCCAAAGTCTCATTTAGGTCAAAAAACAAACCAAAACACAAAACTGGTTAATAGTGTAAACAATAAATGACTTGAAAAGAAGCTTTTTGCTTCTTACTACACAAAAAATTAAAAGCTAGCTTTACTTTTTGCACATGGCATGTTTTATTTGATATTTATGTGTCAGAATCACTAAAATTAAAGCTGCTACCAAAACACAGATGCATTTGCCAGCTACAAACCTTAAAGCATTTTATGATTTCACACCAATTTTAACATTTCTTCTTTTTCAGAAGATGAAAACATAAAAGTGAAGCACACTTCAGTATTGTCCATCTTACCATTTCAGAAATTAAACATTTTAGCTTGTTCGAAAGGTTATGTAAACTTAAGAGGAAGAGTACGTCATTAATATTGTATTACAACAGAAGATCAAGTGGAGTTAGAATCACTTTCTGTACATTCAGTTTTCTTCTTGCAGAGAACTTAAAAAAGATATTGAATTTATTTTCACCTCAAATGATTAAAGACCTCTTGAACCCCTTGTAAAACTGCCCACTATAATAATACATATGTACAAGTTAGAACTAAGGACTGGCTTTTGCTCCCATTTTGCCTGGATTTCTATAAGCATCAACACTAAATCTTAGTGCGGATATTCTAAAAATAAAAATAAGTGATGCCTATGACTGATAAGTTATTACCACAATACTGCACAGTACTGTTTAAGAATAGTTATCCAACCAACTCCAGAGCACACAGGCCACTACATAAAGTTAGGAATGTAAAAAGCTGGTTGTTGATAAAGATGATAGAAAGTAGGTGGCCATGACAAGGGTTACTACGTTACCTCTTGAAAACATACTGAACTGGGCAACAGAAGCAAGAACACAACATACTACTTTGGCTTTATTTCTAGTTCATGATGCCTGAAAAAGTATCAGTTTCACTTTTGGCAAAGCAACACCTTTCAAAAAGCCCCAAATTCCTTCTGCTAGGAAAGGGATTATGATCACTTCACTTTAAGAGCTCCTCTCAATTCCAGATTCTGAAAAATGCAGTTTCTTCAGCAGGGCTTTTAGTCATGCTTCAAAGCTGGGGACACTCTCTCTTCCCACAGCGTAAGTTGCTGCAAGTGCTTGTATGAAATCTAAACTTGTCAAGAGAGGGAACTGATGAAATTACAACCAATATGACAGATTAGCATATGCCTGTACCACGTGCAAGCTTCAGTTTCTTGTGACTTCCGTTCAGTCTGCAAAAATGTTCTACTGTTCTTTCATCTTCATATTGAAGAGACATTTGCAGAAGTTTAACAGGGGGAAACTAGTCACAGAAATCAATCAGATTAGCTCAATCCCAATGATCTTTATTTCAAACAGAGGCAATTAGTATAATGTGCTGGATGCAGACTAAGGGGTCTACAGCCTGCAGAGATCCACTGCATCCCTTAATGCAGTGATACCCTCTTCGGTTAAATCAATGGTGAGGATTCTTGGATGGAAGAACTGCATTTACTAAAAGGAAAGATATTGTTATTGGATGAAGATGCATGCTGAGATGAGACAACAAGGCCAGGTGAGAAGGCCCTCAAACTGTCTAAGTGTGCCAGCTAAATCCAGAGGAACTCTCAGAATAGTGAAAAGAAGGATACATTTCTGCCTGTATCTTTTCCAACTTTTTTTTTTTTTCTGGAAACTGATTTAAAAATACTTCACATCTCATTGAGGAGTGCCAGATGGAGAATCTGTATTCCAAATGTATGCTCAGAGCCCAGAATTTGCTTGGACTTCTCCAACTTGCAAACCAAGAGCACACGGAACTCATCAGATGCACGATAATACAGAAGCGCACCAAGCACCTACTAGGTTTTGAAGTTTCTCTTGTATCTTCCTGGCCATGCAGACAGGAACCCTTCATTAGCATTACTCATGCAATGTTTAAAAATCTAAAACATAAAATCTAGCACATAAGCATGACCAGACTTCAGCATCATGGTGATTTCAGCACAGTTCAAGTGACTGAAATATGTATAGGAGCATCAACATTTTTCCTTAGAGAGAAGGCTCCAAGATTTTGTATGTAGTTTGGCAACAGGAGGAAAAATTAAAACAAAAAGAACTTTATAAAGCAAGCTATTGGAGAATGTTTTCTATATTACATGATTTCCTAGCATTTCATTAAGTATTTTCTGTGCAGGGATATGAGAAGAAAGAAAAGGAATACAAAGTCCTGTACAGGACATGTGACTGAGCTTCATATTACAATGCTAATAATAGAAATAAGAACTCAGTAAGGTTCAGTACATGCTGATATGAAGGCAATGGTATCTTAGGCTATGGGGAGATTAGAATAAATTATCTCAAGGTAAGTCAGGATGGAACTTGCAGCACATCTGTTACTCTACTCCAACTGTCTCTGTGCCTGCTCTTTCCCCTCAGTAAACACCCTGACAGAAGAATAACTTACCTCCCATTAATTCACACTTGTCATGAGGTAAGACCATGCACACCTTCTGATTTTTAGGCCTTGATAACAAGAAAACAATACATTAATGAAAAGCCTCCAACTCCAAAACAAAACTGCAGACAGACTGTTCCTGGCTGATACTGACATTTCCATGTAGCCTGAACCAAGTTGCCTAAGCCCTGCCTTTCCTGTGGGCTTAAGAGACAACCCCAGTTCAGAATTACCTGTTGACTGATTTTGGTAGCTTCCTACTCAAGTAAAAGCCATCCATGTACTAGCCCAAGGTATCCGATGTTCCCACTGGGGACTGAAACATCAGGTATGGATACTCATCACAAGGCAGATGCCTGCAAACTGTGCATGCTAGTGCCCATCAACATTGTGCCAGAAGCTCCTTGTTGACTAATCTAATACACTTAACACCATAGAATGAAGCATACATTGAACTGCTACACACAGGTAGTCAGAAGATAAGAGAAACCAATATTGCTAACTAACATCAACTAACACAAGGAGAAAATAAAGCATTTTTGTTTAGTATACTCAAATCTGTAGTTATGGAGTTGTTTCGCACTCTAAAAGACATGCTACAAGGTCCTACAAAACTTACAATGCACACTTACCATGCTACAAATAACATATTGTATCAATTGTCCTCATCACTATTAACCTTAAGTTTACTTTTAACTGCTCTACTTGTAAGGAACAAATAGCCCTATGCATAGATGCCAGCACAGCAAGAATTATTTGCAAACACACAAAGTAACAAAATAGAAGAACTGCTCACTGTAGTTGCATTTAGTCCATCTTAGAGAACTTAACATCAATGACTTCTGTATGCAACACTCCTAGTGTTGCACCTATGTAAGGCTACACTTTTAGCGCCTATGTAAAGCTATCATTTACCCATCAGTACAAAAAGTAGGTCACAGCTTAGAAATGTACGGACACTGTCTCTGCTATAATACTATCGCTATGTCTCTGCTATAATGACTATTAAAAAAACACCACCCAAGACCTTTAGAAATTAGTTACTATTTTAGACCACTGGAGTGGATAAAAACATGATTTATCGCATGACAAGTCATGGACATATGCAAGAAGCTGATGTTACTACCACACTAGCTTTTGCATTATCATCTTCTGCATTAAGCATATCACACCAATAATACAAACTGATTAATTAAGGAGCAATTAAGAAGCCTTCTGGATATGCTATTAAATTACAAAGTTCACTTAATGGTAGTCTTATTACAGTCTAGGTTTGTGCTAGAAGTATTTTGGAGGCACATGGGTAACAAGTTAAGTATTGTACAGTACAACACATCACTGTGATATTACCCAAAACTTCTGCCCTGAAATCATGAACTAACTGTTCCAGTCTAAGAATGTGCAAAAAGGTGATAAGAGGCACATAAGAAACCCTTGTTAAATCACAGAGAGAGATGACAAGTGTTAGGAGTTTTTCCAGGAATCTACTGCCAGCAATATTAAGAGTGTTTAATGAAAGGAAATAAATCTTATCAAAGCAATATGGTGTTTCAAATGAACTCTTAAGTGTACTTTGAAATATGTGGAATATTACTTTTTTTCTTAAAGACCAAAGATGTATTAGACATTTGTCACCAACCCATCAAGGTATTTGTGCCACAAGACAGTGCCAGATAATGTCAGCATCATAAAAATGTAGTATTTGTACTTTATTAGCAGGCTTTTCCAGATATAGTAATTAAGCAGACCTTTCTTCCCCACCATTCCTGTTTATTAACTGTTTCCTTTATGATCTAAGCCACCCAGGTAATAGCGACAATTTCTTTCTTCTATAGATTAGTTTCAGACAAACTTTATAAAAGTGAAAGTGCAGTTCCCCTCCAAACCTAAGTAAGTATTCTACACATCTAAATTCCCTTTCTATAAATAATTTCTCTATGCAATACTGTGCACAATTAGTACTTCAGTGATACAGATATTTCTACCAAAACCAAGACAGTTTTAGATGATCAAAGTAGCACCAGTAGTTAACATTACCAAAGCACTAATTTATTCTAATTTCTGTTAGGCAGGTATTAGAGCAGCAGCAATCAATTTGGATGACAAGCTGTACAGTCACGAGGGAAGCAACTACCCTAGCAGGGAAAACACAAACAAACCTCTACATCTTCGAAAAAGAGAAAGAAAGGCAAGGAGCAACAGAAGGAGAGGCTAATTACTTCAGATAATCTCAGCAATGAGAGGAAGTGAGAAATGCTGGAGCTTAACGGGAATTTTATATTCAAAGTAGTATCTTTTACTGCTGTTGCATATGCTTCACAATACCAGTAAGGTAACTTGTTCTCACACTTCATATATATGTATGTATTATAAATACATTATAAATACGTCAGGTTAAACGTTAAAGGTATGGATATATAATATACTGGAGATCTTCGTATCTCCACACTGTAACTCGGCACCCAAAATTCTGAAAGTAACCACGGCAGAGACCCGACAGCCTCTGGGACGCGGTACCTGCTGATACGGCACCACAGACTAGCTACGTCCGGGATTTGAGTTCCGATCCCTTTGTAGACCCGTGCCGCCCGGCAGTGCGGGCATGAGCACGGGCAGGGCCGCCCTGCGCCAGCAGCGCTCCCCTCCTAAACCCGCCCCAGGCGCTCAGTGCTCGGAAGGGCTGGGAAAAATCTCTGGGACGAGGTGCTCCGCCAGCGACTCGGGGGCAGGAAAGGTCGCATGGGGGAAGGAGCCAAACCAGCCCTGCAGTAATAGGCAAGCGCAGCGGGAATGGGATAGGAACTTCCCCCACCGTCCCTCTACTGGGGACCCGACGGCGCCCATCTGCCCCGCCGCAGGGGCAGGAAACGCAAGGCGCGGAGGGGGACGGAAAAAGGACGGACCCCTCGGGGATGAGGGGCGCCGCGCCCCGGAGAGCCCCAAGCCGCCCGCGCCCCGCCGGCACGGCACAGCACAGCAGGCTACCAGGCTGACAACCAGCCCGGCCCCGCCGCTCACCTTCCCGCTCGCCTCCTGCGCCAGCCTCGCCAGCCGCCGGGAGCAGCCCTCGCCACTGCCGCCGGGCCGACCGAGGAGGAGGAGGAGGGAGGCGCAAGGGCGGCCCCTGCCTCGCAGACTTTCCCCTTCGCTCCGCTTCCGCGCTCCCCGCCGCTCCCGCCACCGCCCCTTCGCCCCGTACCTGCCGCGCCGCCGCCGCCCCACTCCCCCAGGGGGCGCAAAAGGCCGCCGCGGCCGCCGCCACCGCGCGGACCGAGGCGAGCAGGTGCGGAGCGCGCGACCGCGGAGACCACCCCGCGCCCGCCGCCGCCGGCTCCTGCGCTTGGGCTGGGCGGGGCGGGAGGGGAGGGGAGGGGACGGGACGGGAGGGGACGGGACGGGCGGCGGGGAGCGCGCCCACCATCCCGCGCCCGCCCCCTAGCGGAGGGAGCGACTGCTCGGGCCCGGCCGTGACTCCCCTCTTCGGCTGCACTCGGAAGCTTTCGTCACTTTCCGCCGCTTCCGGGAGGGGGAATGGGAGAGGCGCGGCGGTGTTGCTCTTCGCACCTTCTATCCTTGACCGGCGGCGGCTGCGCATGCGCAGTGGCGGGGGCTGCCTCGCGGGTGGCTGTGTACGCGCGGTGCGGGTGGGCTGGCTGTGGCTGTGGCGGCCGCGGGCTCTCGCTGGTGCCTGTTCCCGCAGCGCGGTGTGCGGGATGTGCCTCCTGGCTGCGGGGCACTTAGAAGTTACAGTGAGCCGCCCCAGGGGTGATTAGCGCGGGACTGGCGGGGCCTGCCTCAGCCGCTTGAGGCTCTTCCAGCTGATGGGCTGTGTGAGGAAACGCAGAACCTGCTGAGTGCATGCCTTAACGCCTGTGTTAGTAAGGAGCCAAATACAGAGAGATGAGAAGTATCGTCAAAGAAAGAGTTTGTAGCACACCCTATCCTCTCACTTCTCCTGAAGGGAGGTGGCAGAGGGAGGTGTGCCATGCCTCCTGTCCTCTTCCCTAGTTCCTACAGGGGATCCTGCAGCGCCGTGCAGAGGTTAGCTCAGGTCTTGGAAGCAGTATAACTGTGTCAGAGCAACTCTACACCTATGCTAATTAACTGAGCCGTTCAGTGGAGCTAATTAGTTGAAGCAGAATACCTCAATGGCCAACCAGCTGGTTGTATGTTTTCTCCAGTGGCAAAGAAATTTCGAGATGCTTGTTCCTGCCCTTCTGGCACACTTGTGCTAATGCAATTGTAAATGAGATCGGTGAAAACAGTCCAGGTTAAAGCATACACCAGAAACTCTCAAAAAATGCGTGAAACTTGGGTGCTGTGTTGCTAATCTTCTTTGGCCCCTGTCCTCAGGCATCACTGTTAACATAAATGCAGGGGTGGAAGGAGGGGGAGAGTGAGCTGCTGTGCCAGAAGCTTTGTGAGCAAGAGGCAGATGCTGAGAAAACCAGAGACGTACTATGGAAAAGCATATCAGACTATTCCTTGACATGGCTATTTTGTTTCAAATTCCAAAATTACCCTTTCCAAGCTTAATTTAGAGATCTCTGTGCAGCATTGTGTAGTATAAATATGCCTGCAGTGGAGATGTGGCTTTCCAAAATGATACTTGGCTCTTGCAGTCTGCTTGCTCTCTATTGTTCATCTTATCAGCCATGCTTTGGTACGCCACTTTGCTGTCTAGTTTGGGCAAAGTAACTTGGAAGCAGCAACGCCAGATACAGTGAAGGCAGAAGAATGGGAGCCAGTTTGCATATGTCTATGCGGTACTGCCTATCTAAACTTGAGTACTGGAAGGAGGAGTATGGCTGTATCACATGTTTTCCCATCAGGGACAATGCACACTGCTCCTCAGCATGGCTGATTCACAGGGGTTTTCAGATTTCCCACAAGGGCCTCTGGACAGTTCTGTTTTACCCTCATAAACATGTTCGTTAATACCTACCCTGAAGAGTGATCAATCCAAAAGACTTGATAAAGGAAGCCATCTAATAATCTAATCCCTCTTCATTTATAAAACATACATAGACCTGATCTTCCACTCATTTAAATCCTAATGAAATATTCAGTCAGCAGGCTTCATTCTAGTTAGTTGTTCTGAGACTCAAGGTGGGAATAAGTTCATTTGTTCACTCTGTAACATTCTTCCAGAGTGTGAGAACATTCACCTCTGGAATGATAGTTTGTAGAAAGGCACTGACATTGCCATCCAGGGTCAGACCATTAGGTGGGTGTGTTTCCACCAGAACCCCGCCTGCTTAATGAGTGAGGATTAGAGCCCTCTATCACTTTGTGTGCCATGGAAGGCAGTTATACCACATTTCAACTGATACTCTGCATTTTCCAAACAAAGTACTTTGTAAGCAATAGTCAACACCTCTTCCTTTAGAGGAAATGCAGTAATGTGTGCTACATAACAGATGCATGAAGTTATTAACACATGCCCAAGGGCCACGCTGCTTCTCCACATATTGAAGATTACTGCATCTTGCCCTCCACATAGACCCGTGTAAGTCTATGGGAGCATTAATTTAGTGACATGATAGCAAACACGTTCGAAGTAATCACAGAATCATAGAATCATAGAATAGTTAAGGTTGGAAAGGACCTTAAGATCATCTAGTTCCAACCCCCCTGACAGGGGCAGGGACACATCCACTAAACCATGTCACTCAAGGCTATGTCCAACCTGGCCTTGAACACCACCAGCGATGGAGCATTCACAACTTCCCTGGGCAACCCATTCCAGTGCCTCACCACAGTAAAGAGCTTCCTCCTTATATCCAATCTAAACTTCCCCTGTTTAAGTTTGAACCCATTACCCCTTGTCCTGTCACTACAGTCCCTAACAGATAGTTCATCCCCAGCATCCCTATGGGCCCCCTTCAGATACTGGAAGGCTGCTATGAGGTCTCCACGCAGCCTTCTCCAGGCTGAACAGCCCCAACTTTCTCAGCCTGTCTTCATGTGGGAGGTGCTCCAGTCCCCTCATCATCCTTGTGGCCCTCCACTGGTCTTCTTCCAACAGTTCCATGTCCTTTTTATGTTGAGGACACCAGAACTGCATGCAGTAATCCAAGTGAGGTCTCACAAGAGCGGAGTAGAGGGGCAGGATCACCTCCCTCAACCTGCTGGTCACGCTCCTTTCGATGCAGCCCAGGATGCAGTTGGCTTTCTGGGCTGCAAGCACACACTGAAGCCGGCTCGTTCATTTTCTCATCAACCAAAACCCCCAAGTCCTTCTCTGCAGGGCTGCTCTGAATCTCTTCTCTGCCCAACCTGGAGCTGTGCCTGGGATTGCTCCCACCCAGGTGTAGAACCTTGCACTTGTCATGGTTAAACTTCATCAGGTTGGCATCAGCCCACCTCATAAGCATGTCAAGGTCCCCCTGGATGGCATTCCTTCCCTCCAGCATATCAATGGAACCACACAGCTTGGTGTCATCGGCAAATTTCCTGAGGGCACACTCAATCTCACTGTCCATGTCACTGACAAAGATGTTAAACAAGACCGGTCCCAGCACCGATCCCTGAGGGACACCACACAATACTGGTCTCCAGCTGGACATTGAGCCATTGAGCACAACTCTTTGCGTGCGGCCATCCAGCCAGTTTTTTTATCCACCAAGTGGTCCACCTATCAAATTGATGTCTCTCCAACTTAAGAGACAAGGATGTCATGTGAGATAATGTCAAACGCTCTGCACAAGTCCAGGTAGATGACATCAACTTCCCTACCCCTGTCCATCAGTTCTGTAGCCCCATCATAGAAGGCCACCAGATTGGTCAGGCAGGATTTCCCCTTAGTGAAGCCATGCTGGCTGTCACCAACCACCTTGTTGTTTTTCATGTGCCTCAGCATGCCTTCCAGGAGAATCCGCTGCAAGATTTTGCCAGGCACAGAGGTGAGGCTGACCGGTCTGTAGTTTCCCAGCTCATCCATTTTCCCCTTCTTGAAAATGGGGGTTATATTTCCCTTTTTCCAGTCATTGGGAATTTCACCTGACTGCCATGATTTTTCAAATATGATGGACAGTGGCTTAGCAGCTTAATTTGCCAGCTCCTTCAGGACCCGCAGATGGATTTCATCGGGTCCCATGGACTTGTGTACGTTCAGGTTCCTAAGATAGTCTTGAACCAGATCCTCTCCTACAGTGGGCCCAGGGTCTTCATTCTCACAGTCCCTACGTCTGCCTTCCAGGACTTGGGTGGTGTGGTCAGAGCATTTGGCAGTGAAGACCGAGGCAAAGAAGTCATTAAGAACCTCAGCCTTCTCCAAATCCAGCATAGCCAGTTCTCCCAATAGCTTCTGGAGAGGGCCCACGTTGTCCCTAGTCTGCCTTTTATTTCCAAGGTACCTATAGAATCCCTTCCTGTTTTCCTTAGCATCCCTAGCCAAGTTTAATTCTAAGTGGGTCTTAGCTTTCCTAACCTGGTGCCTAGCTTCCCAGACAACGTCCCTGTATTCTTCCCAGGCCGCCTGTCCTTGCTTCCACCTTTCATAAGCCTCTTTTTTCCTTCAAATTTTCCTCAGCAGCTCCTTTTCCATCCAAGGAGGTCTCCTGGCCCTCTGCAGCGCTTAATTCTAGTTGGGATGTATCGCTCCTGAGCTTGCAGCAGGTGATCCTTGAATATCAACCAAGAGTCTTGGGCCCTTGCCCTCTAGGGCTATATCCCATGGAACCTTACTGAGCAGGTTCCTGAAGAGGCCAAATCTGCTCTCTTCTTCAAATTCTGCCCTGGACTTCAGTCCAGGGCAGTGAGCTTGCTGCGCGCTCTTCTCACTGTCCTGAGGATCTCGAATTCAACCATCTCATGATCACTGCAACCAAGGCTGCCCTGGAGCATCACATTTCCAACCAGTCCTTCCCTGTTGGTGAGGAGGAGGTCAAGTATGGCACCTCTCCTTGTCGGCTCCTCTATTACCTGCAGGAGGAAGTTGTCTTCCTCACAATCGAGAAACCTCCTGGATTGCTTGTGGCAGGCAGTACCATCCCTCCAACAGATATCAGCGTGGTTGAAGTCCCCCATGAGAACAAGGGCCTGCGAGCGTGAGGCTGTTCCTATCTGTCTATAGAGTGCTTCCTCCACAGAGCCCTCTTGACCAGGCAGTCTGTAACAGATCCCCACAGTAATGTCTCCCATTGCTGTTCTCCCTTTAACCCTGACCCACAAACTCTCTATTGACTGCTCACCTGTCCCCAGGCACAGTTCCATACTCTCCAGCCTATCCCTAACATAAATAGCAACTCCCCCTTCCCGCCTGCCGGGCCTGTCTTTCCTAAAGAGCCTGTAACCTTCCATTCCAACACAACAGTCATAGTAGCCATCCCACCGCGTTTCTGTGATGCCTATGATATCATACCCCCATAGACATGCACACATCTCTAATTCCTCTTGTTTGTTCCCCATGCTACGGTCGTTTGTATAGAGGCATCTGAGCCGAGCTCCAAATGAAGCCAGCTCATTGGAATATCTCTACATTGCTCCTAGCATTTATTATAGGTGCTGGCAACTGACTGAGTATGTTCGGATAGAATGATGCCCCCCTCCCCCAACACATCTAGTTTGAAGCATCCTTGACCAGTCTGGCAAGCCTCCTACCAAAACCGCTCTTCCCCTTCTTCGTCAGACCAGCTCCACCAGCCCCCAGTAGACCTGGCCTACTAAATTGAGTCCCATGTTCTAGATACCCAAACCCCTGACTATGGCAGCACCCTTCTAACCATTTATTAACCTGGCCAATCCTCCTAGCCTGTTTAAGGTCCTCCCCTTTATCCTGGAGAAGTGACAAAAAGACACTCTGAGCTCCAGAACCCCTAACCACCTCTCCCAGAGCTCTGTAGTCCTTCTTTATGTTCTCCAGGCTACTGCTATTTATATCAGTAGCACCCCCATGGATCACTAGAAGTGGGTAATTGTCAGTGGGACCAACTAGAGCAGGCAGCTTCTCTGCAACATCCCTGATCAGAGCCCCTGGTAGGCAACACACCTCCCTTGAGACTGGGTCAGGCCAACAGATGGGTGCCTCTGTTCCTGTCAAAGTACAGTCCCCTACTACTACAACCTGCTGCTTTTTCCTGGCAGCACCAGTAGTGACCTTCTTTACCAGTGCATCAGTTGGTTGTTCCTGGTGGGAGTGTGGTTCCTCATCAGCCCCCTGCAGGACAGCAAAGCGGTTCTGGGTGGGGACAGCAGATTTAGGAGGAAGCCCCTTGCTTTTAAATGTCCTCTTCCTCCTTTTTTTTTTTTTTTTTTTTTTTTTTTTGTTACCATTTCCCAGCTTCCTGGGTTAGCGGCCTCCTTTCCTGCATGAGCTACAGTGAATGCTTGAGGCCCTTGCACAATTTGGGCCTGGAGCAAGCAGTACTGTTTCCTCTCAGCTCCCCTGACATCTTCCAGCCTATTGACAGCGTCCCGCAGCTCAGCCCCTGCTGCAGGAGGACCTCCACCAGGGAGCACAGAGTGCAGCCCTGCCCATTGCGCACCCTCTCCTCAGGAGAGCAGTGCAGGCGCTCTCTACACCCCGAGCTCTGCACTGCAGCCTCCCCTCTCATCGGCTCTGTCTGGGTGCCTACGCTGCCACTGCCGGGGCAGCCAGAGCAGAGCTCCCAAACTGGGCCCTGGTCATAAGGCAAGTGCTCACCATTCCCCTCGCCTGCCCGTGCGAACTGCCGTGCAAACTGCCTCGACCCAACCTGTTCGCCGTGCTCCTGGTCACTCGTCAATCTTAGTAAGGGCCTGATGACTTTCAGAAATGAGATGTGACTGTATTAGGAATTTGATTTAGTTGTACTATTCCTATGTTTCCAGTAGGACCAAAGCTGTGTAGCAGACAGCTCTTTCATTCCAACATGAGAAATTATGCTGTTGGACCTTAAAGTAAGTACATAGTCCCAGTATTCCCATGTGTTAAAAACACTGTTGTGTCAAGTACTGACTGGTATCAGTCACACCAGCAAAGAAGAGTATTCCCTGCTTTGTTGACGAAGAGTTGCAGATTTAGTAGGAACGAACCACAGCTTTCTTATTACCCTATTACTTACAGCTCCAAAATTCTGTTTTTGGAAAGCACCTTTCCAAATTCCTTGGTTGTATGGAAAGACAGGGAATCCTATACTGATGAAGAAAGAGCAGGGAGAAGAAGAAGGAATATAATAGCTATGATTGCCACATACAGAATACCATAGGAGTGCGAGTGAATTTCTTCCACCTATACATGATCAATCCCACCAAATGAGATATCAGTTAGTAACAAAATAGTGATGTTTCAAAAACACTTCTGTATGTGAATTTTTCCACACATCACCTATTAGTTAAAAATGTGCTAAACTAGGTAAATACAAATTTGTTATCTTTCAGTCGTTTTCCTATCCACAACCAAAAATGTGGACAAAAAATTAATTCCATTAAAACAACAGCCTGGAAGTAAAAAAAAAAAAAAAAAAAAAAAACCACCTCTTCCCTTTCTCCCCCCAAGAAAAAAAAAAGCAAGCAGCACCAAAACAAACAAAAAAAATAAAACAAGATAAAGGTTGTCTCTGTTAATTTCCCCTTTTGTGGCAAAAGTACAGTCTTATTTTCTGTAATTACATAAACACACTATTTTTTTGCAGGATTGTCTCCCATTTACTGCATGTCTCAACAGCTGCCTTCAGTGCGCATGTTAACACCAAGAAACTGGACGGATGCTCTCATCCTGTTGAGTATCCAGCTGAAGAACTGTAGAACACAGTTTTTCAACTCACAGTTCCTGAATGTGTTTATTCACGTCTCTGAGCACTTCTTTAAATAAAAAAATCACAACCTGAACCTCTGTTCAGTTTACTCAGAAGAGGAAAGCACTCAGTTACTGATCAGAGGGGAAAAGTCCTGCTGGCGTAACTTCCTCAGCATCACCCAGAAGTGCTGTGGCAGTAGCAAACATCTCTGACAGCAGTTTGTACAGCTGCCCAGACAGGGAACAGGTATTCAATAAAACTAGGTAAGGAAAAAAACTGAGCAGTGTTACTTTTAATACAGATAAATTCTCCAGTTAGGTTAACCTATAGTGATAATGAGGAAAAGTGTAGCACTGTAAAAAGTTAAGGGAGAAGAGAAGGCTACTTATTTGAGCAGAATAGCCATCTTATGCTACCCCTTAGTGAGTTCATGAAACCATAGTCTGATTTCACAGCTTAGACTGGCTTTCTGTTTTCAGGATTAGTAGCCAGAGAAAGATTAGCAGGAAAATGTCCTGACCATTGCTGGGCTGTGACTTAGATGGAGGTAAAGCACGGACCATATTTTAAGAGAGGTATAAAATGATTCTGTTACACTTAGTATCCAGTTTTGGACAACCTAGAGGAAAGAAGTATGAATAACTGTTTTAGGAAACAAGTCTAAAAGGGAAAAGTTAAAGATTTTGACAGGCTGGGGATGGGCACAAGACAGAAAGACAGCTGTCTTCAGCCACGTACAACATCCCCTGTGGCTGAAGTGCAAACAGCTTCATTCAAAACAAAGACTGCAATTACATGTTAGAACAAATAATTTTAGGCATAAACCAAGCTACCTAGGCAAATGGCAGAACCTCTTTCACTCCCATGTTTTAAGTGCAGCTTTAGTAAACATTCCATATCTAAGGATTGATCCCTTTATTAGAGAGGTGTAAAGGAAAAGACTACTTGAGGCCTCTGTCAATCCGTGTCTGTAGTCTGTACAACCTGTGGAGGGGAAATGCTTCAGGCTTGTGTTGTCAAGACCAGGAAGCCTCTACTGAGTAAAATATATACTGTGTGTGTATGTGTGTGTGTATATGTACCTGTGTATATGTATCTATGTATATATGTGCACACACACATTTTCAGAAGTTAATCAGCCAAATTTAAGAGGATTTCATTCAGGTCAGCAAAAGACTCCTTGTTGTCAGAATCTTGGACATGCTAAAACTTCTCAACAGATAGTTACAAGGAGGGGTTTTGTGCATTTATTTTAAGTTAGCAATTCTTTATTCTAACTCTTTTTCTTGAAAAGGCTAAATTGTGCTTAAACTGCTTGAGGCAGAAGCTAATGATGGGAAACTTCATCCCAAATAATTAAATCCTGGTACAGTTGTAACTGAAACTATCTTTATAAGGAAAATGTTTGGCAGTCCAAGCTGTAGACGTGGTCACTCTACTTACAGATAGATCTTCATATGCATGCACAGGATAAGCTTCACTGCACTTCCAGAGACGCTGAAGTTCTAACAACCATCCTTATCACAAGTTCCTGAGATGTATTTTGAAGTCTCAGTCTTTTAAAAACATAAACCAACAGTGAACTTTCAAAAAAAACCTAAGGCGCTTATGGTATGTTCACACTATCACAAAATGCCAGTTTAAGAGGATACAGGCTAGAGTATACACACAGGCAGTGAACATTACTCAGCCGTTAGGCAGCAACTTGTCTGGCCAAAGTAATTTATGTGCTTGCACAGTCTCTGTGGACATTATCCTCCTCCCACACTTCGGCTGAGATTGTCAAAAGTGCCTGCATTTACTTACAAGCATGTATGAAGCAAGTAATGTTATGTGCTGATACCTGAAATATGCATCACGAAATATGGGTTAAACTGAGTGAAAGGGTACATGGAAAAACTGACACTTGGTGTACCTACAACATTGCACAAAGTCCTAAAAAGTGAAAATGTACCAGACTGTAGGAATGCATTTCTGAGGGAAAGAGTGAAATCAATTCAACCATCTAGATTTAGGCAGAACATTGTAGATTAAAATATATTGCTGGGAAAGTACCCTGCACATACACTTTATAGAAAATTAAGTGATTATTTTTATTTCTACTTTGATTATCTGTAGTATGGTGAACATGTATTTACATGAATATTGGTCTTTCTGTCACTGACGATTATATGCCTGAAATTACCTTTCTGGCTTGGTTTTCCTTTACTCCTCCTTATGGCCACTCAATGATTTCCTCTTTGAGTGGCAATATATAATTATTGTAAATTATGAGAGAGGGAGAGATATTGTTATAAGTCACATATTTTTCTTGCATTCACTTGTAACAGTATTTTCCCTACTTCAGGATATATCTTTTTAAATCTAAAAAATATGATTCATAGGAAAGAAGTGTCAGATAATTTTTGGTTTGTTTCAATTTGAAAATGTTTTACATTTTGCAATTAACCATGAAAAGCATATTTAGATTGATCCTATTTAAATGAACAGAATATATTTATTTAATACAGCTGCACAAGAGAAACATGGTACTATGCTAATTTCCTGTAAAGCATACTTTGTTTCTTTCAAAATTGCCACTCCCTAAAGTATAAGAGGAACCCATTTTAAATTCAGTGTCATTTGAATTTCAGATGGAACATTGAAGAAAGCTGCTTTAATTGCAGCTTGAAAGATACAGAATTGAGCCTTCAGGGAATGTTGGGCACTTTTCTAGTCATTCTGGTTGATTGATTTGCATTATGTGGGTGGGAATGTTGTTGATCAGGCTGTCCATTTTGATTTTGTACTGGCTATGTCAGCTTTAAAGTGAAGTATGAGCTCAGCTTTAAAGTGAGGGGCGAGCATACAAGCTTTAGAATGGACATTGTGCTGCGGGCCAGAATAAGTAAAATAGCACCATTTACACCCTCTCAAAAGTGCGATATTTAAGTCAATTCAGAATATCAGATGCTGCAATACATTATCAGTAGTCTCCTGCATTAAGTGCCTTCTCTTTTTTGTTTTCCTGACTCAAATGTATATGAACAAGCTGGAAGTCTTTAAACTTAACACATCACTTTCGTGGTTCCTTGAGAAATACTGCCCTGAATTTAGCAGACAACCAACAAGCCTTAATGATGAGACTTGAGATGTCCCCTAAAGGAAAAGCAAAACAACCCAAAGCCTATTTTACTGTTCTGATTTACATTGTAATGTATGCCAAACCTAGGCTGGCTTCTGTAGGAACACCGTGTCTTGCTGCTGTGTGACTTCCTGTGAAAGCATTCTATTTAAGAGGGGTTGAATCAGTCTCCTTATTTGTTGCTACACGCACATCTACTGCAATCAGACTTTCTTTACAAAAAACAAAATCAAAATGCCACCATGCTTTTAGTTTTGGTGAACCATTTCTTCCCAGAGTGTTTAACTGGGTAACTGTTCTTGCTGCACTGCTGGTAATACTGCTCTGACCATTGTGAAAACCAAAAGCCCCTTCCAACAGATGGCATATAGGCCAATTAATGACATTAGTGCTTCTGCGTCCTACATGAATGGAACAAATGGCTTCTATTTTGCTCATGTTATCATACAGCAGTGTTCATTAATGCTCTCAAAAATGGAGAAATAAAAAAAAATCAGGTCCCTCTTCCTACCCACTCCCCACCTCCTGACAAGGAAACCATATGTTTCAGAAGATTAGTAATAGAGCAGCTTCTTTCTGAAGGTCGCAGTTAATGCAAAAAATTAAAACCTTAGCTATAACTTCTTTTAAGAGGTTGTTAATGAAATGTGCAAATGCCTCAGCATTTTCCTGTTCAGCACAATTCAGTCCAGTAGCACACAGGGTTATAATGTACCTAAGGGTAAAAGACATAAAGAATTAGGTCTGGAGTCTAGGGAAGGGAACAGCTTGACTAGACTAATTGATTTCCAGACTGATGTTTTAAAAATCTATACAGTGAAAATACTAATGAGGCCCTGTTTTGGAGGGAGGAGAAGAAATTCTAAATTTAACTATAAACTTTCAGTAACTTTCAGTAACTATGAAGTCTTGTGCTCCAGGTATTAAGGATGTAAAGCAGCTGCAGAGGTTTCCTTCCAATGAACCCTCCACACATATCTTGTATATGTCTGTCTCTATTTGTTGTGACATGCACAAAAAGCAATGTGTCAGGGGACTTAAAAGCTGGATGTTGTAGCATTGAATTTACAGATGCTCAGCTCTGGAGTAAAATAAGGACTCCTACCTGCAGCTCTTGGTCAGCTTCAACAGAGTATGCAGGAAAAGTTTTCTAGCTGTTGTGCTGGAGAACTGTCAACACACTGAATTGGGAGTGCTTGGTCGACATCTTCAGCAGAGAGATGCTGTTGCCAGTGGGAAGCGCTCTCTACGCGAGTACCTATTAAGTCTCACATCTCTGCTTCAGGTGCTTCAAGAGACGCTGCTGTTCACTTGGGATTTATTTCCTGGAATTGTGCTCTTGAACATGGGTAGGATTTATGTCCCTTATTTCTGGATTCTAATCAGGGCCAGGTATTTCCTGAGCTGTGGTTTCACAGCCCTGTTGATGCAAATGTCAGTGTCTGCAGGGGTGCAGCTCAAGGAACACAGGCTGTGTATAACCAAAATAAGGTGCCCCTAAAATCTCTGATTGTACCTTTTGTAAACACTAAGGGTTATAATGCAGGAGATTGAAATTCAGTCCACGTCCCACTCTAGGGTTTTAAACACCATGTTGTATGTGGCATTTCATGCTGTTCATACTTACCTTGGCTTTCATGAGAAATTATCTGAAGGTCTGAAAGGGTTATCAGCATTCCGTGGATTACACACACAGATAGATAAGAATTAAAAGAGAGCATAAAGCCTGCAGAGTCATGCTCTCCCAGATTAGGAAATACCAGTGTTAAAATCATTCACAGATTTATAATTCTGCCTTTCTAGCAAAGTTAGCAAAGTTCTCAGCCACAGTGTCCCATTTCATATTGGAATGCTACATATTCCTTGTCACAAAGCTATCTTTTGGGAGGTTATTATACCTTTTCAAAAACATTGGCCAGTTTTGAGAAGAAATACAACCTCCTGATTTTTTCCGCTTTCTTGCAAAACCATTTCTCGAGTTCATCATGGTTTCTCAAACGTCAGATTTTGGGGCAGTACAAAACCGCCCAGACAATAGTGATTAGTTTTCCTCACCCTGAATCACTTCGTAATGGGGTTTTTGGTAACTCTGGTGTCTTTGCAAGGCAAAAATAGGAAAACATGTTCAGAGAGAAGGAAAAGACAGTTTTGTCACAGCCTGTCCTTAGATGGGCTTAGGCTGCCCTCACTCTGTGCTGGGCAAATGCCTGTGGAATTTAGAAGTCTGTTGGGTAATGAGAAGCAGTGGGAGGGCAAGGGGAGGAAATAGGAGGAAGGGATAACAGCCTCTGAAATTTCTTGTGTTAAGTAGTTTGGAATGGGGATGTTCTCAATGTTATTTGTCACTGGCTGTTTCTTTTGTTTATGCATAATAGAGGCTTGGTTGTCTTTAATCTGCTATGAATATTCCTCTTGCTTTTCTGTACAGTGTGGGCCAAGGGATGAGTGCTTTACTGCTATTTCAGACTCTTACATCTGTACTTCAGATCCTTAGATTGACTTGTTCCTTTCTACAGTAAAAAGGAACAAAATTTATTCTCCAGGTCCCAGCACTGCAGTCAAGTGCTTTCATTCCTAATTATCCCAAGCAGGGCAAGACACATTCCCCAGGGTGGCCAGGTAACGAAGCAACCTTTTAAAATTGCTTTCGTTAGAGAAAGACGTCAAAACATTATTTCCTACTTTCCTAGTAAAGTATCAATGCCAGCATTTCTGGATTAAACGTAGTAAGAGTGGCATCTAATGGCTCTGAAATCTTCAGGATAGTGGAGGAATGCATACCGATTTTGAAGGATCACATATGGATCTTTTGCCATTTTTATTAGGAAGTGTAAGAACAAAAGGATTTTAGATGCCAGTGGGTGCCTAGTTCCACTGGGAACTGCAGTTTTCAATGCTCAGCTGCATGTGGATCCTGTGTGGAGCTAGCTTGCTGATGTGAACAGCTCGGGTACTTTTGCTTAACTACCATTTCTATAAATAAACAAGTGTATAGTGCCATCACATGTTCTTCCTTTCCTGCCTTCCACTCCATATGGGACTTTTATAAATCTGGAATTACAGATATGACATAATCACCAACACTTCCGCTGCTAACATTACTATCTCTGTAAAGCTCTGTAGCTAACAAAAACTGTTTTCAAAGCAGAGCCGATCTCATTGCTGATGCTTGTCCATAAAGATGTTTTGGCATGATAAGATTCTGTATAAACTGATGTGCTTGCTATTGAAACATATCTTAAGTTTTCATATCTATTCAAAAGGGAAAACAATATAAAAGATAGTAATATCTTTCCTGACTGGAAGTGGCAAAGTGAAAGAATTTTTGAAATATCCTAACTGTTGAAAGACTGTTTCAAGTACAGAAACAAATTGAACTGATAAGAGTAGACTATTTGGCCTTTATGCAAATAAAAATTCAGTTATTTTGCTACAACAGAACTGTATGATTCCTGATGTTTCTCTTCAAGCCTTTTTTTAGGAGTCAGTAGCTCCAAGTAGCAAATGACAAACACTGCTGTAACCTACTGCTACTATCTGGAAATTCAGGTTAGACTCTGTCATAAAACTGTCAAAGAGCAGAATAAAGGGGAATTGCTTACAGTGGGTTAGAGACTGCAGTTCTATTAAGAGAGTTAGTTGGAGCAAAACAACTACAATTGTAAGAAGGAATTATAATGGGAACTTGAAGGAGATATGTATAGTTATGTGACCCACTAATGACTCAAAAAAAACCCCATAAGATGAATGAGTAACCAAGTTTTAAATATAGTTCCCTGCTGCAGTAGTTTTATCATCAAACAAGGCTCCACTTGAATTAAAGAGGAACATGAGCTATATGATGGGGTCCTGCAGCCATGCCTCAGTGATTTTCACACTGACAACAAAGGCAGAGGCTACACAAGTAGTGTCTATTGTAAGTGATGTAAGAGAAAAACGTTTGCAAAGGAATGACTCACTGATCGGTTTGATTGTGATACAGTGGTTAAGATAAATGCACTCATTATTTTCTATAGCCTGTGACCTTTCCTGCTTCATAAATAGTAACATTTATTCTTCTGCACAACATTTATTTTAACACGGTCTCTACTGATTTCACCATATTTCATCAGTTGTTCCAATTGTAAACTTAGGCTCCCTTGCTAATATAAGATCAGCAGCTTTCTAAAGGCAAATAAAATAGCAAAGTCGTGCTACAATTTTAACAGCTGGGAACAGAAATAGCTTTTGACACAATCCTTTAAAGTAATCTTTTTACTAGATGACATAATTTGTTTTTAAAGAGCCATGATGTGTCTTACAGACACATGCCTGGCAAAGCAAAGACATGAGAGGAGTAAAACAAACAAAATGACTTCTGCTCCGCTGGCCACCAAAACAGCATAGGCAAGGAAGTGAAGAATTTTACAAGGTCCTTTGGAAACATAAACCCAGAGACCATATTGCAAATGTGCTTACTATCATTTGTAGTGCTGTCTCTGAAGGTCAGTTCTAATTTCAGCTACAATTTGCATGAAGTGAGGAAGTAATTCAGCCTGCTAAAAAGTTTGTGGGTTTGGGGTATTACGTATTGCTTCTGAGAGACAAGAAGCTTCTGAGAGCTTATATGCAAAAGAATGTCTCACCACCTCAAGAGGTCTTCTTTGCACATTTGAAGAAGTGAAAGGAAACTTCAAAATAATGACAAAAAATGGTAACCTATTTCTTATTTTTCCCATTTCTCCTCTCCTGCACCATGTATGCATACTTATAAAGAGGTAAGAGGAATGAACTTCATTACCACTGTGCTGCAGAAGTCCATAGAGACAAACAATGATTTAGTTCTCAAAATAAATAAAATAGAGAGCAACCTTTTTTCCCTGGAAAAAATTGGCATCATTTACTGACACGAAACCACAGAAAGCGTTTGGTATGTAAAAGCTATTAAGAATCCATCCCAACCAGCCTTTCTCATGTCTATAGTTCAAATAAATTGGCTTACTCTTTGGAGTGAGCATGGGATGAGAGCACAGGGCTTGCCTCTTTGCATGGATGACTGCTGTGCACCATTGCCCGAACTCATCCTATCAAAGCAATAGAGCTCAGAGTTTAAGCTGCCATTCAATCTCTTGTTTAGCACAAAGCTTTTTATAAACTCTCTGGTAGCTTGTTAATACAACACCATTTACATTGGTTATAATCACACCAAAGGAGTAATTAAGAGAGACTATTTTAACTGTACCTGAATTTAACTTGTCCTCTGTTGTTATTCAGATCATCCAGTGTGTATGCAACTTCATCTTGAAAACATACATGTAAAAATAGAAGGCTCATAGATAAAAGTAGTCCAGAAATGTAACAGCATTATGCATGAGTGTCCAGGTCTGGCTAATTTATTCCTATCAATATCGAGACACCTGTTACATGTACAGAGTTTCTCTGAGTGCTCAATAAATTAAACCCTGTCAACAGTGCTGACATCCAGCATTAAGGTTACAGACCATACATCCAAAAAATCTTTTCTCCCATTTCCTGTGAAATTCTGGCAGCACATCTCAGAGAAACTGAAGAGATACAGCAGGCCTGAAGGGAATGATGAAGACCTTACCATTTCCCCATGATTATTTATGTGATGAGTCCTAACAACTTGGCATTTCCTGCAAGTCACGTGTCTCTGGGGGTCTTTGGAGATCTGTGGCAGAGAAGGTGATGCATCTTTTAATCTGAAAGCTGTGCATGCCTTTTAGGGGGTTCATCAGTCTACCCAGAGATTCGTTGCAGTTAAGTTTCTTGCTGTCTCTTCCACACACCGAGGCTGTTGCCACAATGGAAGATTATTATATAGTTAGACATTTATTCGTGAAAAACCTAGTATTTTTTAAACCATGCATTTTCAACTAACCTGCTTTCATACTATTCACAGCTTAGTGTAGAATTAAATAAAAATTGTAGTTAATGCTAGAATTTAGGGCATGAACTGGTTTGTGGGACAGTAAATGTAGAATGTACTGACATCTTTACAAGATCAAACTTGATGCAAAAGTTTGGTTGATAGCCTCAATATCAAACACCAAAATCAAACATCAAAAGCATGTGAAAATTTGGAAGTATTTATTTACTTTTTATGGTTCATACCTCGGAAAAAGTCATACGTAAAATATTACAACTGTAATTTTTTTGATGGGATTATTATGAGGAGCTTGGTAAAGTTTTTTTTAAAGAATTATGTGAAGTTGACAGCAGTAATTTCTTTACCGTTGGAGCAAAACGTATGCCATTTTCACATAAAAGTAGATGCCTTAGAAATATTTGTTGTCTATTTTGTGTGCCAAAGAGAACTTGTTTCAATGCAGTACTTTACTGCTGAAAATAATATTCTGCCAAGGGTGCAAAGCATAGTAAGACATGAAGACTGATTTTCAAGAATTTTTTTCAGCCAGGCAGACCTTGGTATATACTAGAAATCAATAATCATTTTACTTTCTTAAATCTTATTATTTATTTCTATTCTAATAGAGGGAGGGAATAAGAAGCCTCCTGGTGACAAGACTAACACCTTTGTATTGAAATGGATATTAAAAAAAGCACAGTGTGTACTTAGGGACTCTAGACTGCACATGCTTATGTGCTTTGTTTTGTGCCCATAAATAGCCCCATGGGAAGTGAAGACGACTGTTCATACACATAAAAGTTAAAGCCTGTTCCCAAGCACTTGTAAGCTGACGGGCTCATTTAACAAATGCATTAAGAATCCGTCATATTTTTTTCCTTTACACTTACATTTTCAGTGAAAGAGCATTCAGTATCTTAAATCTTTTTCATCAGACAAAACTGCACTGTAACTCTACACATCACAGCAAGAGAAATGAAATGCAGGAAATAAAAATCACTGTCAGTCCAACTGTGTGTGAAGTTTACTGTGTGACATATTCTTTCAATATCTTTAATCCACTCCTCCAGACTGGATTTCAGGGAACAATGTGAGAGTATGAGCTTAGAAAGTGACACTGGGGCTCTGAGCACTGGAAAGCATTGGCTGTCAGTCACTTCTGAAGACAACTTGAAAAGGATAAATGCAACAAAATAACTTCAGCCTGAATTCAAATGACTTGGTCAAGCTGAATCAGAGCAAATGTTTTCATGATGCTGACTGCCTGGGAAACCAGGCCTTGATGTTTTGCAATGGTACAATCTACTTTTTTAAAAAAAAAACATCAGCGTGTATTGCTATTTAATGGTAATGCCAAAAACTTTCTTTAGACGAAAACCTGAGATTTTGTGATTTAATAGCCCGCTTCAAAATGGAGGCAGACCATGCCTGCCCACAAACTACGTAGTACACCATTACAGAAGAAGTAGCTTGAAAGAAAAAAGACAACTGGACCCATAGATGAGTGGGGTTCCAGATTTAATTCTAGGGATTTTCTTTTTCTGAAAGGAACTGACCTTATAGTTAATATAAGATGGTATGATCAATTAAATAAAACTTTCCATTCTGAAACTGCAGCTGACTTCTCCATTCTGTTTGTTTGGAATGTAAAGAGGGGAAAACACTTTTTAATATGATCATACATTTAGTTGAGAATGAGAAAACAGTTTATATTTAAAGAATGCTTTTTCTGGTGGCTGGGGGTGAGTTTCAGAAACAAATCCCTGAACCTGCTATTATCAGCCGTCTCAGAGGAGAGAGATATTTTATCTGACTCTGCCCCAGTTTGAAGACCTCTCAGTAATAAGAAGAAATTGAAGTAAAACTATATGAAAGTCATTTGTCCTAATTTCTAGCCCCTACTAATGATCCTATTGAAAGTCTAATCTCAGGAATGATGCTTTGAAGGACTAGTTCCCTGCTTCCAAACATAAAGCGTTCTTCCCATCTGCTCTTCTCCTTCACCGCAGAGAGGCTGTTGTGCTTGTTTCGTAGTTTCAATATAAACGTAATGCTGTAATCTTAATAGGAGCTGGAAATTTTTAAAATTCAAGGTACAGTTTCTGTGCATAATGGCAGAATTGTATTAGGTCACAGTCTACAAGCATCACTTTATCTTCTTGTTATGTTAATTGATTTGGTGGTGGGTTATGTGTGATCTCCTGCTTCAACTTACATGCAGTCAGATGGCTAAAGGAAAAGCCTAGCAACTAATCTGATGAGGTGATAACCCTTCAGAAAATCCTCTCCTTCAGAAAACTGCCTCCTGTGTTCTCAGTATCTGGAGGAGGACAGATGGAAAATATTGTAAAGAGAAAAAATTACCAGAATGGCATGGCAATTAAAAAAAAAAAAAAAAGAAAAAAAAATTAGGAAGCATGTGTGAACCTGTAGTATAGCATTCCCTACGATGGCACCAAAAGGGCATGAAGATCTAAGAAAAATACCCTAAAATGAAACAAATCTCAGAGTGTCCTAAATGTTGTTGGAGGAGTTTGAGCCAGGAAAGCTACCAGCCATTTCTGCCAACCTTGTCTTTCTAGGTTTGTGTCAGTCCACATTTCCCTGTCTTCCTGTTGGCTATTTGCCTTTTCAGTACTTTAACTTAAAAGGTAAGAAATAAAGCTATACTTACTTGGCCAGCAGACCATACTGATGAGTCAATACACTGCTTCCTTGGATGCCAAAAATACCCTTCTCATGATGTAATCATGGACTTTTATTTTTATTGGCAACTAGTAGTAAGTGCCTATGCTAAAACCTAATGATCTGGATGCTTGAGGCATGGAGGTATGGAGGAGACACAGCAGCTCACAGACATCGCTAGCCAGTGACATCCAGTCAAATAGATACACTGCATAAGGTAGCTGCAAAAATTACAGGCTTCTATTGGATTCTAAAGGGTGAAATTCAAGAAGGCAGCATTTGTAGAAAAAAGTAAGATTTTTATCAGAAAAACTGATGAAGGTCAAAGCATGCTGTGCTTGGTTATGGAATCTCATGGCTGTAGCACATACCAGCAAGGTCTACAGAACAGGAAAGATCTAAACAGAAGATCTTCTAAACAAAAAAAGTCATTGCTTCCATTTCCGTGTGCATTATAAGGATTTTAACTCTGTATTTACAAGTAATTTACAGTGCTTGAAGTTGTGGATGCCCCATCCCTGGCAGCATTCAAGGTCAGATTGCGTTTGAGCAACCTGGTCTCATGGACAGTGTGGCCGCCCACAGTAGGGGTGGGGATCAGAACTAGATGATCTTTAAGGTACCTTCCAACCCAAACCATTCTGCGATGCTGTGGTTAACAGGATCAGGATAAAGCTCCTGCTCAGCCCTGCTTGCTTACTAGCACTAGCAGAAATAAAGAACAGTACAATCCCATTTTGGACACAAACAGAAATACCTGCTGAGTAAAGTCAACACTTGAACTGAAGAGAGGGTGTGAACAATAGTAGATAGGTATTTCTGACTAACTCTGTGTGTGGATGTAAGAAGGGAGTGCATAGTTGTAGGTGGGTAACTCACAGATGAGGCAGCTGGAGCAACTCGGGTGACAAACCTGCAGGAAGTTTAATTTGCATAAACCCTTCATATTAAAACTGCCTTTAACAGTATGTATGTCTGCAACACCAAATACTCCGAATATCCACAGCCAAACCACCCCCCCGCACCTTCGCAAATCAGAGCTGCGATCTGTCAGACCTCAGAGCCAAGCTTGTAAAAACGGCCTGAATTTATCAAAAGCACATAACACAGTCCTGAACAAAATTATCATTCTCAAAGGGAGTTGGATAAAAAAACACGTTTTGAGAGTCCTAGCACTTCCGAGAGTCCATAAGGTTATAGGAATGCTGCTGCAGGTTCTGTTTGTTTTTCTTTCGCCCTGTAAAAAGGGAACGAGAGCAACCCAGAAACGATAAACCCCAAACTCGCTTTTAACCCGAACAAACCCTAATTGACCCACACCCGGCTCTGCTCACACAGTGCACTCGCGTCCTGCCTTGCCACCGCGAGTGCGGGACACCGCTGCCCCGCCCCGCGGGAGGGCCGCGCTCTGTGAGGTCCTTTGCCACCCCCTGCTGACCGTGGCCGCCCCGCGCCCCTCAGCTGCCTCCTCAGGGAGCGGGAGAAGGGAAGGAAAGGGGCACAAAAACACCCTCACTGTGGGAGGTGCCGGTCCTGTCCGTGCTGCTGGGCTTCCCCTGGGTGGTACTTACGAAGGCTTGTGCCCCCTGACAGACGCATTCCTTCCTTGGCTGAAGCTGTTGCCTTGTGGAAACGGACCTGCACGTAGATCCTCAGTTCCCTCTGTTCTTAACACAGTCATTTCCATAATGCTCTGCATTTGCAGCTCTCAAGCATTGCATTTCCTGTAGAAATGCCCCACTCTTGAAGCTCTCAGTCAAACAAGAAGCTAGATGCCTGGGACTCTGAGCCCAGCAGAGCCTTTCCCACATCCAACACCTTTGGAAGACGTCTCTGCTGCTGTTTGCATTGCACGACAGCCTACCAGACTTAGTCATGGGCCAGGAACCTGCTTACTGTAGGTTATGGCATGATAATCATAATTTACATCTTCTGGAAATGAAGGGGTTTTGATTTGGGTGTTTTTTTCCTTTTGTTTTTTGTTTTTGTATAAACTAAGTGATATTAGCTGTAAAGAAAACAGTGGAACTCCCAGCTGTGCTAGCACTGGTAAACTGAGCTGAGAGTTTGTTGTTGCTTATGCTCCTGTGGTTTCTGGTGTGTTGACACTGAAATCATGTGCAGTAACAGCGAAAATAGCGAAGCACAAAATACAAATCCTGTATCTAGGGATCTCATTCCATAGCTCCTTTTTTCTTCTCTCCCCAGATACCTTTCTGATGTGTGTTGCAACCCTGCCACTACACAGTTCTCTCTTTCGAGGTTGTCTTTGAGAGTTTTGCCTTTTTTCCACAGAAAACAGCTGTTTCCCAAGGGTGCTCCCAAACGTGCTGCATCTCCTTGCTACTTATCTCTGTTATGATCATGCACTTTTAGGAGTGTGTTTGAGCTTTACGATGTAGATCGTATTAGATTCCCTGCAGAGAAGAAGTAATGTAAATTAAGATGAGGGCAAACGGAAGAACGGGCATGTGATACATGTCGTATACTGAACTGCTGAAGGTAGTCAGCTGCTCAGCTGCAAGTAGAGCTCCAAACTGAAGCTGAATAGAGAGGGCTTAATAGCAGAGAGGGGAGCTAATAGTACCGAGGGAAAGAGGAGGAATAAAGGTGTGACCACTCATGTGGCATGTACCTGTCTGTGTTGTTGAGCAAGCCATACTTTTTCTCATTGCCAATAATTACAGATACACCCATAAGTGTACACACAAACTTATCACAAAGAGGATTTCATCTGCCTTTGGACATGAGCAATGCTGCTGACACTTCTGTTACAGGCAGTACCTTTGTGCAGGTGCAGATTGGTGGAATTCTCCATAAAGCTGTGCAGTCTTAATTTTAGTTTTCAAGCCACTGTGGCAAGCTGGTCTAAATTATTCAGTGCTGCAGCCTGGATACTAGTTCTGCATCATCTCATATGGTGTCAACCTTCTCCTCTCTCAGGAATCCAACTGAGAGGGGAGAGTGTCCAAATACATTTCTATCCAGTGGTAGCATTATGTTTGGGGACATACCGGTGAAATTGGAGGTTACATACACAATAACCCTGTCTCCATCTGCCTACTGTTTATAAATGTGCAGAGTCTAAGGAGGAAAAGCAGCTCATCAGTCACGTACCTGGGTTTGGGCAGTGCCCCACAGTTCAGTGTCTGCCACATGCACTGAGATTGCAAGGCTAGCTATTGCTCCATCTACCTTGCTGATAGGACCAAGTATTTGCCTCCCCTGCAGCTCTCAGGAGATGCAAATCCTAGCTCCAAATAAAACATATTTGAGAACAAAATCCCGAACATCAGACTCCTGTATAAGCTGAGAGCAGAAACTCAAAGGCCTGCAAGTTATAACTGCTTGTGCCTCACTTTTGGTACCCAGCCCCTTGAAATAATAAATCCCAGAAGAGCTGACTTATATGCCTATATCCAGAACAGCATCCATGGCTGTAATTCTTCCAGCCAACAGCTGAATTCAGGGCCAGGCTGGATGTGGTTCTGAGTGACCTGATCTAGTTGAAGATGCTCATTGCAGGGGGTTGGACTTTTGAAGCTCCCTTCCAACCCAGACTATTCTATGATTCTAGATTCCTAGCTTTCTCACAGCTGCCGACTCAGTACTTCAACCTCTACTTGGCATTTCCTACTGTGGTAACCATTTGGCTCCTTGATCAGAAATCCAGCTATCAATCACATAAGGGCTTACTGGGCAGAGGGTTTGCGGTTAGATCCGTCTCTCTCTGGAGGTAATAGAAAGTTTCTTCCTGACAGTGCTAGAATTGCAAAGGGGGTACATAGATCTAGCTAAAGCAATGTGAGAGAGAATATGCACAACACAATCTTTCACTGCATTTTACGTCTCTCACACTGGATAAAGCAGCTGTCCTTTACCACTGAGCATTAAAATCATCACAGCTAGATAAAAGGGATATTCTTTTGTGACATTTAATGCAACACAGCTGGATCAGCAAAACGTATCAACAACAGGCTGACCAAGTATTTATGACACTCACTGTTATTTTCTAGCTATATTTTCACCTTGAATTGGAACATGGTCAATACAAGCACAATTTTTCCACCTCTTATTTGTGTATTGCATTAATTTAATATGGGTTTTAAACATTCATTTATCCCTAACACCTTCAATGAAATTACCTTTCAACTGTAAATCTCAGTCAATTCAAACATTCCTGTTGAATTTTGTCTGTAACTTCAATGCAAATATAATTTTAATTCTTACTTCACATAGAAATAAAGAAACTTGAGTAACTGGGAGAGTGCATGAGTGCTTTTTGTAGCACCATATCAAAGATACTTCTGTTTTCTTTCAACAAAAGTCATTCAAGATTCCCTGAGCTTGAAGGTTCCCTCCCATTTCTTCTTAATCTTTCTCCTACGCACTTGTTTTCATCCATGCCCAAATATCAAGGCATACAAAGTCTGTTTATATGGGATGAGATTAACTGGCAAGACATGAACAGTTAGAAGGTTGCTTGCTACCCTGCTGACTTCCAGATTTTAGACCTAACTTCAATTTTAATCCCTTCCAGTTGTTGATTCTGAGATAACAGTCATTTCTTCTACTTTTAGCCATGAACAGTTTTTAAATTAATATCTATTTGGTTCTGAATCTTGCATTTGTTTCCAGCATAGGAATAAGATTTTCCCCACATGCCTTTGGCTGTGTTGAACCTTAATTAGAAAAAGGAAAGAACAGATACGCATCTTTGAGAATTCAGTTGACATTTGATTGCACTTCATTAACTAATGCCAAATGCAGGAAGGAAGTAAATATTCCATTCTTTAAGAAATTTAATGAATGAAAGTGTGTTATAATTTGGAAAAAATAACATAGGAAACATTATCACAGGCAGAAAGTGTATTATTCCAGTTCTGACACTGGAGTAGGAGAGGGAAAGCAAAGTATAATTAACTTCAGTTTTGGTCAGCTCATGCCATTACCAGGGTTGTTTTACAGTAACATTTGAAATGTAGTTGTTTCCACAGAAAGAAATTCAGGGTTTGGGTTTACCCTTGCTTTCCCTGGGTGTGCTGTGCACTGCTCGTGCTGGTAGCAACTTGAGCTCTGCCTGCTTGCACTCTGCTTGCAAACCTAGGTGACATACTGGTAAGGTGTCATTTGGCCTGGCTGCACTGTCATTACTGCAGCTACTGCTGTAGCTGAGCTCTGGGTGACCCGTGTGCACTCAGGCAGCTGCAGCTTCCCAAAGCTGTGAGGTGTCGTCTGGAAAGCCATGCTGCAGATAACCTAGTACTGTGATGGGATGCCGGCATCTGAGCAGCAATGATCTCCAGAGATAAAACCAAGCAACCTTCCTCTGCCCCTGTCATCCCTATCAATCAGTAACAGACAGGGACCCTTGCTGGCAACAGCCCTGTTGAAATCTGATGTTAAGCGCCGCTGTTGATGATCCCTGCCTCCCTGCTGGGCTTGTGACGGGTGACTGGGCAGTGAACTGCCCTACACACATGCAGAACAACAATAAGCCTGGATATCTCATCATCTGCATACAGCTGTTTATAAAACTGAAAGTCTAATAGCAACACCATCCAAAACAGAACTGAAGTAAGTAAGTATCAAATGTAAAATGCCTCTTGGGATAAATGAACTGTGTGAGTCACAGGGAGCTCCAATAGCAGAGGCTGTTGAAGTTCAAAAAGGAACAGGGCTGTAAATGTCATGGCCTCTTAGGGATTGCCTGCTTGAAGGAAGACGCCATCACAACATGCTGTCCTTTACCTCTTCTTTTCCCTTACAGTTTTCCTGAACTGGAACGATTTTGTGCTCAGGTGAAAGGGAAATCCACAAGAGCATCATGTATCTGGGTTCTCCAAACTCATAAGGCTGTAATGCTGTCTGCTTTTGTTTTGGGGATCAAAAGACAGGGTATGCTATCTCCTCACCACAATATGTGGCCTAATGGGAGTTGGGCACAACTTTGTTTCAAGGGCTTCAGCTTTTTCCAGTTCTTCATGGTGCTAAATGTCTTCAGTATTCAATCACAATACACCGAGTACCCAGCCCCTTGAAATAATAAATCCCAAACCTATGGATATAGAAGCTGGAGCTTCAAAATTAATCATGGCAAGATTTCATTTATAATTCTATTTTCTCACGCACAACTTTCATTAATCTGCTGATTTTTGTAACGGTATAAAAGCATTTGTAAAGAAATATTTACAGTATGCAGTTAGCTAGATTTACACATTACGTTAAGAAAAACAAACAAAACTACCTTTCTGGAGGCACTTAGTAGCTTTAAGTATCTGAAATACCATTCTGGAAAAGGGTCGTCATTGTAGAAATGCTTAGCTTTTCTGGCTAATCTGTAGCTTGTCCATTGTCGATACTCACACCCAATAAGGTAAAGCATCACTGAATGGTGGGCTGCTACTTCACATGTAGGCTTGTGGAAACTCCTGATGGTGACTGGAAGCTATGAGTTGGCATGGACTTGCTCAGTCATAGAATCATAGAATGGTTTGGGTTGGAAGGGACCTTTAAATATCATCTAGTTCCAACGCCTCCCACTAGACCAGGTTGCCTCAAGGCTCCATCCAGCCTGGCCTTGAACACTTCCAGCTATGGGGCAGCCGCAACTTTTCTGGGCAACCTATTCCAGTGTCTCACTGCCCTCATAACAAATAATTTTTTCCCAATACCTAACCTAAATCTCCCCTCTGTCAGTTTCAAGCCATTGCTTCTTGTCCTGTCACTCCATACCCTTATAAAAAGTCCCTCTTCAGATTTCCTGTAGACCTCTTTTAGGTCCTGGAAGACTGTTATAACGTCTCTCCTGAGCCTTCTCTTCTCCAGGCTAAACAAGCCCAGTTCTCTCATTAGAGACACATTCTCTTCAGGCTTGTGCAGGTCTCCTCAAGATCAACACCCACTGTTAATCAGTAAACAACATGTGAATTTGAGGAGTGGGTTTGGAGGACAGTGATGATTTAGGCACTGCACAGAGATAGTGTAACTCTGTGTCTGCTGCATCCCTAAGACAACTGGAAAATGCAAAGTGATGGTGCAAGCAGCAGGATTTAGCAGTGTACCAGATCCTATCCTTCTGGAAATGAAAGGACATTCTTAAGAGTATGAACCTTTGCAGGGCTAGGTATCAAGGAAGCCTGTAGTTTCCTCCTCCTGCCCTGCACCAGCTCGGGCCCCAGTGCTGGAGGGAGCAAGTGGGGCAAGATGCATGAAGTGCACTCAAGGAACTTAACAGCACCGAAGCCTACAGCATTTCTCCAGGAAGGCAGGGAAGGGAGGGTGCAAAACACACCTCACCTTTCATCTTGTCTACAGGACTTCATCCTCAGGATGAACTGATGTGAATTGGTAGGGCAGCCTTAAGAGAACAGCTATGTTTTCTATTTAAAAAGAGATATATTTTGAAATAAAAAAGATATAAAAAAGAGATACATTTATAAAAAGAGATGTATTTTTTTGCACAGTGACTCCAACACTCGTTCAGTGGTGACTGCAATATCCCAAATCTTCCCAAAGTTAAAACAACAGCAGTGATTATGTCATGCGTTCAGCAGCAGCAGTCATTTTTCTCCTTCTTGGTAGCTGGTGCAGTGCTGTGTTTTAGATTTTGGGCCTGGGAACAGCGCTGATAACACCAGTGTTTCGGTTACTGCTTAGTGATGTTTTGGTTTGACCAAGGACTTTCTGAGTTTCATGCTGTGCCAGGGAGGAGGGGAAGCTGGGAGGAAGCAGAGACAGGACACCTGACCCAAACTGACCAAAGAGGTTATTTCATACCACAGCACGTCATGCCCAGGATGTAGAGCAGAGAGCAGAGACCCGGAAGGGTGGGGGTGCACTGCGTGGTCGGGCTTGGTATTAGGTGGTGAGAATTGTATTCTTTCCTTGTATTTCTCTTGTCTTTATTATTATTGGTGGTAGCAGTAGTGATTTGTGTTATACTTTAGTTACTAAACTGTTCTTATCTCAACCTGTGGGAGTTGCATTCTTTTTGATTTTCTTTCCCATCCCTCCAGGAGCGGGGGGAAGAAAGAGGGGGAAGTGAGTGAGAGAACGGGCTGCGTGTCTGACTGGACTTGCACCACGACAGATTAGACATACAGCTATCATAGTCCATGACAGCTTTGTTGAAGCACATGCTGATTCACATGGTTTCTTCTTGTGTGATATGTGGAAAGACAACCTCAGAATGGCAAAGCCACTAGGGAAGAAAGGACAAAAGAATGTTTTCACTTTCACGAAAAATCTTCACTTTGAGGTTAGCCTTCTGGTTTGTTTTTTTTTTTTTCACTTTTGCAGATTTCTGCCTCAAATTAACATTGCCTAATGAAGCTCTTTGCTGTGAACAGTAGGTCGATTGCTGTAAGGATTACATTTGTCTTCACTGAAGTGTACCTTACTGATATTGCTCCTGCTCAGGGATATTCTAATAAATGAAGTCTCATATCCTAATAAATTTCAGCTGTATTAGAAAATGATGAATAAATAAAAACTCCAAAAGTAGTTTTTAATTGAGCAGGGATTGTTGTGAATCCATCTCAGACAGGAAGGTGGATTTAAATACCCAGTGGTTTAAGTAGGACCATTTCCAAAGGGATCATTAGAAAACTCGTCTTTTATAAATGCAACACTCATGGCACCAATTAATTAATGAAGCTGGAAATTAGTATAATTTTAGTACAAAAATAGATACAAAGCAGCTGTTGAAACACAAGCATATAAAATAAAAAGTCTGATTTTTCTCAGTTATACCCATAAAGCAGAAATTAGACTCTGGGCTATAAGCACTTCTTTAAAAATAATCTTTCCTATCTGCAAAATTAAGACTGTGAGATGAAACATACCTTAACCAAAAATGTTTTAATTATTGTGAAGTATCAAAGCATTGCTGAAATAACTGGGGCTGTACTGATAAATTCTAGCAGAGCTCCTGAGCCATCAGGGTTTCTGCTCAGAAGAGAACTGCAGTTTGATACCTGCCTGTTCTATGGATATTTCAAACTCCACGTGGCTCCTCCTTATCCTAAAATAAGCCCAGTCTGAATCCAACAGGCATTTGCCTTGTAACTCTGCTATACTGTTCTATGGTTCTCATTTTAAGTCTGATTTTTGCAGTTAATAATAAACCTGACCATACTGGGTGAGTTAAATACCTTATTTTTTTTGTACAGTAGCTAATCCAACTTTGTGCAGCTGTGCAAAAGCAACCCTGATAACTACTGAAATACTTCTACTTCAGCAACAGGGCAACTAAAGCCGTGAGAGTGGATAAAAAGCCTCTGAACTCATGTCCATAGGGTATAAATCCAAGCAGGAAAATCCAACCAGACTTCCACATGAGTGGGAGGATGCCTGGTTAATTTGATTAGAAAGTGTCTAAGGTGCCCATTCCTGCTACAGCTGCAAAAATAATATTAGATGAGGGCAAAAAAAATGGAGATGACACATTTGCAAACAATCTAAAAAGAAGCAATCTCCAAATTTACCTGTTTCACAACCTTCCAATTCCTTTACAACAGGGGATGTGGGTTTCCCCATGAGTGTTTTTCCAACAATAGAAAATAACTTGATGTCAACTACTGTTTTTGAATGGCACTGACTGAGTTGGGCGTAGGAGGAAGGAACCAGCCAAGAGGAAATTTGAGGCTTTTGAGTTTCCCCCTGTAAGCAGGTATGCGTTGACTGTACTGCTTCCAAAGGCGTATGCTGCAAGTCAGCATTAATAATAGCTCACAAAAATGTGGCTAAACCTGTATAATACACAAGATGTAGTCATAGCACCCTGTAGGACAGCACCCATTATAGTGCAACCTCTAGATGTCTAAGTAATGAACTCTCTACCTCCTCCACGTCCACCACATTTACACCCTGTTTGTTCCTAAAAATCCTCTGTCTCAACATTGGTCTTGTCTGATAAAGGCAGAAAAATTCAAGAGTGGTTGGGGGTTCTTCTAACAATTTTTTTTCTGCTGGAAAATTCAGTCTCTGAGAACTAAAATGTTTCTCCAAAGTGTAACTGTTAAAAAAACAAATCACCAAAAGCTGCCAATGAACCAAGATATCCTGAGAAGACACATGATGGGCTAAGGTGATCCCACAGCTTGCAGTGCTTGTAATACTTGTGGGGTTTTCGGTCAGATTCCTGCATGGCCTTGCCACATGGAATAAAAAATATCCGAAAAACAGGTTCCTGCCGCAGAAACAAGGGTCTGGTAACTCTGGGGTTTTAGCTTCACTGAGACTTAGGTTTAGACTTCTGTTTCACAACTGGTGCCTCCTGTCACTGGATCTTGAAAGCTATATGGAAGCAGGTGGAAAGTGGACTTTTCAAGCTCAATTTCATTCATAAACAATAAGTTTTGGTTGGTTTCATAACGTTTTTTTTCTTCTACCGTGAAACATTTTGAAACACTGGGGGTTTTTTTTCCCCTTTAGAGTGAAATATTTGTCCTTTTTCAGAATGTTTGTATTCTAGTAAACATAGAAATTTTCATCTTAATTAGCTTCAACTGAAGTCCAAATAGGAAAGAAAGAAGGAAAAAAACCCAAACCCCAAGCAGCAGTAGCATCCCCTGCTTGGGAAAGTTGTGGTGCTTTCTGTTCTTAACAGCAAAATTGCATTGTTGATTAGAAAGAGCAACTCCCAGAACAGTTTTGCATTGGAAACATGGATGAACAGGAACAGCTACAGTCTTTGTATTATAATCAGAAAAAAGAGACTTGATCCTTTTACTTAAATAAGCTAAAGATTTTGAATTTCCTTGCCTTCATCTAAGTGCTTTCTTGAATGTTGGCCTATGGATAAGAAATTAGTCAAGAGGTTTGAGATGATGTGAAAAGAAAAGCAACTGCTAGACCTGCCTTTGTTCAGATGTTGGGAAGTTGTAGGAGCAATTAGTGCTTTGCTACAACAACAGAGAATGCTTATCTTCTGAGCTGACATACTTGATGCATGAATCTGATTCCTCTATGTGCTTAGTAGGGATTAAAAGGGATTAAAAGAGTTAAAAATAAAAAGTAGTAAGTGGGTTTTGTTGTTTTGTGGGTTGTTTGTTTTTTTTCCCCCATACAGGGCTGCATGGCTTTGGAGAGGGTTCTCTTTTAAATTTTATTCTACTTAAGAACAGTAGGCTGCAACGTTCCCAAGTTCTCCAAAAGTCAGTTCCAAATCACTTGTTTTGGACTCATTGAAATTTTTCCCTTCAACAAACTCAAATTTTGGCATTTTATTCAGATTCACCCTATTTTTATTTCGGAATACTGTGGAGGAGGAGAAAGTTATCTATGATATGATTTGGTCTGGTGTCCTAAGGAAATAAGGACTACATTACCATGTTCTCCGTCTGCTTCTCTACTTGCCTGTCCTCCTCCTCTCTTCCTACACCCCCAAAAGGCTTTGAGCCTAGTTTTGATCAGAAAGTTCCACAATCCTTACAATCTCAGGAAAGCAGGCTGGTAAGGTTGGAAAAGAAACACTATTAATACACCATTAAGGATAGAAAAACAAATATGTATCTTATTAAATGTGGGAGAATCTGTACCAGAGTTTCTCATTACAGTCCCACCACTGACAGAACAGCTTGTTAACCATTGTTGGGGAGTTCAGGCTGTCTGCATGATGGCCTCCTGGGTGAATGCATAGGGTTAAAGTGAAAGTTTTAAAGAAACAAGAAACAGCAAAATAGAGGCAAGGATAAGGCTCCGAAGAAATAATAGGGAAGCCAAATATTGAGAAATTGCCTTCAGCTGGGAATGGTCTAAAAGGATGTTGTCTTCCCACACTCAACACAGTGAAAAAATAAAAAGAAAAATAAAAGGAAAAAAAATAAGGATGATCCAAACTATTCCTTCTTTCTGGATCTAGAAATCTACAGAGACTGAGGTGATCTGTGAGTATTACAGAGAAATTTCCAGTACAATAAGGCAGGTCCTGGAACTGAAGAAAAAGCCTGCCCATCACACAGCAGGTTGCTTCCAGCCAGTAATAGGGATCTAGGTTGAAAAGACATATGTGTGTTTTCAAGTAAATATTCGGACGTAGGGAAGTGGACCTGTTTCATCCTTTGCTATAATTTAATCTGAATATGAGGAGAAGAATCAGTAATGTTTTGAAAAAGCTGTTGGCAGGTTATTATTAAATCACTAATACTGAGTTCCACAGAAATAACCTTAAACCTTCAAATGCAGCTGAGCTTTTCTGTGAACTGGACGGAGAGGGTATGGCAATACCAGCATCCTACTAGGAATGGGGCTTGCACTAGGTGGTCATACAGCCCAAGGCAGAGGAACAGTAAAGATCACAAGTTGAAAGGAGGGATTAAAAAAAGCACAGGTTGGACCACGAGACTGTGGGGAGCATGGTGGAAAGCCAAAAGCCATTTTAGAAGAAAATAAATTAGAAAAACAGTTCTTAAAATCATTGATACAGAAAACAAGTCTTTTTTTGGAGCAGCCTTTTGTCCCACCCTACTATTTTCTCTCAAAAACAAAACTCTGCTCCATAAGTGGTTCTTGTGCAGGTTTGCTGGCCAAATTTACTAGTTAGTGTGATACAGACCTTAGAGCAGCCTTCTAGTATATAAAGGGGGCTGACAAGAAAGCTGGAGAGGGGCTTTTTCAAAAGCAAGTAGTGAAAGGACAAGGGGGAATGGCTTTAAGATGAAAGGGGATAGATTTAGTTAGATATTAGGAAGAAGTTCTTTACTGTGAGGGTGGTGAGACACTAGAATTGTCCAGAGAAGCTGCTGCCCCGTCCCTGGCAGTGTTTAAGGCCAGTTTGGATGTGGCTTGGAGCAACCTGGTCTAGGGAAAGGTGCCCCTGCCCATGGCAGGGGGGTTGGCCCCTTCCAACCATAACCATTCTCTGATTAAGATTTTAGGGGCAGTAAAGAGCCAAGTGACAGTGTGATTGCCTGCACAAAGCAACATAAACAGCTAGGGTGTACTGAGTGCTCTGTAGCAACTGCCATGTGACACTATTCTCCTGTAGTAAGCAAAAGCAGGATAAACTAACCTGCAATTACCAA
Organism: Ara ararauna; assembly: GCA_028858755.1. Classification (NCBI taxonomy): domain Eukaryota; kingdom Metazoa; phylum Chordata; class Aves; order Psittaciformes; family Psittacidae; genus Ara; species Ara ararauna. The sequence continues at coordinate 68,971,961 of CM054377.1, read as the reverse complement.
GTGGGTTAATTCACTCCTTTAAACATAAACATAGATCTAAAATGAGATTATATTACATCAGAAACAAGGTGCAGTTTGAAGATATTTGTTGAAATTTGGCTTAATGACACTTTTGTCATTGTAATTCACACCTTTCGCCTTGCTAATATCTAGCAATTGCAAACTGGCACGCTACCAGAAAATGAAAGTAGCATCTTTTGCTTTTCTTTTCTGTTTGCTTTATCTGTTCTTTGGTCTTTCTGTGTATTTCACAGTCACAGTGGATTTTCTTTTAAAAGCTGCTAATCCATTGCTGATTTGTAACCACTGTACAAACAGCTCCCTGTCATTTGTTTTTAAAAATTAGCTCTTTTAGCGAAACTTATCTAAGCTTATAACTTCAAAAAAACTATGCAACTTGGTGCATTTTACACTCACTGGTTGACAACGAATTACACAAAAGGCCCATGATTCCTTATTATGTCACATATCCATTGATTTAGATTAGGTATTTGGAAGAAATTCTTCACTATGAGGATGGTGAGGCACTGTAACAGGTTGCCTAGAGAAGCTGTGGATGCCCATTCCTGCATGTGCTCAAGACCAGGTTAATGGGGCTTTGAGCAACCAGGTCTAGTAGAAGGTGTCCCTGACTATGTTAAGGTGTTGGAAGTAGACAGTCTTTAAAGGTCCCTTTCCACCCAAAACATTCTGTGATGCTATGACTCTTGGCTTGCAGGTGTTTTGTTGAAGACAACGAAGAAATTCTCATGAGCCCTTTCCAGAGATACCAGACATTATCAGAGCTTTTCTAAAGCCAGCACAGAGCCAGCATCCAGACCCTGTCTTTGCAGAGACTCAGAAGGGAAGCCCAACCTGTGAGCTGGACAGCCTGCATATGGAGTGCTACATGAGGGATCTCCCTGAGCTTCACCACTGTGAGATGGTAGAGCCCATGGCTGACAGCAGGTTTGCCATGGCGTGGAGGTGAAACCCTGGAGATATGAGGAAGGAAGCCAGAACATGGTGTTTTGAAGGTGGTATTGCTGAGCTGGGCTGGGACCCAGCTGCCTGCCTAGCCTGGCCCCTTCCCATGGCAAAGAGCCCACAGCCCTGGAGAAGCTGTTTTCATCAGTCACCACCAATTACACGCAGAAATTCTCCTCCCTTTAGTTCTCCAGCAGATGTCTTGTGACTCAGACTCAGGAAAATCATTACATCCTACTTGGAGACAGTAGACACATCCAGTGGCACAAAAAGCAAGGAAGGAATTTGCCATGTCCTTATAAAGGCAATTTTTCCGTGTACACAGAGTCATGTGAAACGCTGGGCTAGGAACTACACTGTTTCACTTAACACATGCAGGCTGCACTGCCTCTGTGCCCAGGGTGCCATGGTAACATCCACTACACCTATGTATCTCTATAAGCCATAGTATGTTATTTATTAAGTATTCCTTCCCAGAAGAATCGTCTGTGCTAATCGGACCAGGGAGGAGAGGAGTCCCTTTTGCCAGGAAGCTCATCCTCTCAAGATTCCAGTTTCATGAATCAGATATCTGTTTAACTCATTTTATCTGACACAACACTGCAGATATGTTCTGTGCAGAGAAGTAAGAAAAGTGGGAAAAGATGCAAGCATCTTTCTGAAGAAGCTGGTGTATCAAGTCCAATTTGATAGCTGTCTTTCCTTCAAGCTCACAGAACTTGTCAAGTAGATGCTCTCTGCTGTCAGTTTTTGGCTTTCTTTCACTTCCTTATCACTCTGTTAGGAATCAACACTCATGTTTTGTAAACACCTACACCCAGTTTAGGAAAGGATTATGGCTATGGGGAGAATTTGCAAGAACTTGGTTACAGTGCTGACGTTCTCAGTGGATATAAGGACGTACTTGATTCAAACAATGCTTTGCAGATCCATTTTCCTCCCTAGTTAAACAAGATTAAATCTAGTAAAATGCATGGTGGCCACTTTAAAAAAATATATGGTATAAAAATACCAAACTGTGTACCTGAGATTAAAACACAGCCCTGCCTTTTTGCTGACAGCATGTGGTGCCTGCTGTTTGCATACTCATCACAGTAACTAGTCTGGTGCATCTTTCCAGGTTTTCAATATTAGATTATCTGAGCCTATAAAATCAAGCTGACAGAATGAGTCACCTGATAGATTGTTGCCTAGTGGAAAAAAAGCACAGGCTCATCATTATGTTTGCCCACAAAGCACCATGCACACCTGTGGGGCTGTGAAGATGATAAGCATGAACTTGATTATTGCTAATATGCTCTTCTTCAGCTCTCAGATACACATTGTGTTTCTTTTATATAATAACTTTTTGTTCATTTCCTAGAATTGGCAAAATACTTCAGAGAAATTAATCTCATGAATAAAGGTTCATTGGCTTCCTTAAAAATTCAAGCAGTAATACCAGAATAGCAATAAAAGTTATTGTTCAAAAAAACACTGCATTAAATGTGTCATCAGGCCCAGCTTAATGGAATAAAATACACTTAAGAAAATGGCATGTTCCAGCGATAATAAGAGTACACTTCAGATTGCTAAACCACTTTTTCATTCTGGCTACTTTTTTATTTTGGCTACTTCTTTCTTTTTGTAGAGCTGAAAAATAACATTTCACTCTACACATATACATTATATGTTCCCAGCAAGAGCAGAGTATTTCTGTTTGCTAGTTGCTACTGCAGCTTTATACAGCAGAAGAAAAACAAATATCAGCAAATCAAATTACAGTGATATTCAATCAATCTGGACTCTGGAAACAGTTGTGCACTCTACTCTGCCATCAGGAGCCTTTACTTTCTCCCACTCTTTCCTAACACGCCTGTGACATAGCAACTTACAGCTCTCCACAAATTTTCTCCCAGGTCAAGTCTGGCCAAGGGGATAGATTTGGTAGCCTCACTTTGCTCCCAAAGAATGCCTTTCCATGGGCTGACCTGTGGGGCAGGCGAGCTTGAGCTGCAAAAGAAGAGGAATTTTCTCACTTGAGAAGATGCTTCGGGAGAAACCTGTTCATCTTTCTTCTGTGTTGACCAGGACAGTTTAGGTATGAATACCAGAAGCTGACTGATAAATAGCAGTGGGTTTTCTGATGGAGAGTCACTCTCAATTTTTCTCTACCTCCTCACCCTGAGCAGCACAGAAGTATGGTGAATGGGATTTGTGGTCAGTGCATCGCACTTCGTCTCTGCCACTCCTTCCTCCTCACACTCTTCCCTTGCGGCAGCATGGGGTCCTTCCCAGAAGAGACAGCATTCCACAAACTTCTCCTCCTTTGGGCTTTTCCCTGCTCCAGCGTGAGGTCCTCCATGGGCTGCAAGTGGATATTTGCTCCACCATGGACCTCCATGGGCTGCAAGAGCACAGCCTGCTCCACCATGGTCTGCACTGCAGACTGCAGGGGAATCTCTTCTCTGTGCCTGAAGTACCTCCTCCCCTCCTTCTGCACTGACCTTGGTGTCTGCAGAGCTGCCTCTCTCACGTATCCTCACTCCTCTCTGGCTGCAGTTCCTGTTGCACAGTAACTTTTCTCTTTCTTGACTATGTTACCCCAGAGGTGCTACCACCGCTGCTGATGGGCTCAGGCTAGGCCAGGGATGGGTCTGTCTTGGAGCTGGCTGGCATTGGCTCTGTTAGACACAGGGGAAGCTTCCAGCAGCTTCTCATGGAAGCCACCCCTGTAGATACCGTGTATCCCTTCATTCCAGCCTTTCTAGGAGAAGGGGAGGTGTCTAGACAGTTGGCCACCAGCCCCCATATCAGGTCTTCTCCTATGGCTTAGGGCAGGGCCCTCTCTGATTGATTGTGAGGGCAAGCTGATATTGCAAAGGATAAAAGGTAACAAGGAAGCAGGGAAAAAAACAGCAAACAAACTCTGATACTAAGGTGTGGAAAGAAGAAAGACAGCTTGCCTGAGCCCTCCCACAACATACGAACAAATGCCACAGCAAAATATGAAATGGTAGAGCAGAACCACAGTTTCCATAGGCTTTTCAAGTCATAGAAGCTGTGACTACTAGCTATTAAAACAGACTTAATGGCCGATAGTTTCCTGTCATTTGAGGTGGTTACGAAACAGGGACACAGGCACTGCCATCCCTTCCTGTGTCATAACAACAGCAGATGTCACCCTGCATCCCTGGGGAATGCCACTGCTCCTAAGGATGATCTCCATGGATAGCGCAGCACCTCCTACAGAAATGCACTTTTTTGTTTCGTGGGTAATTTCTCTCTAGCAAAGCATGAAACAGTTGCCCTGTATTGCCGTCTCTGAGCGTTAACTACTTGCAGGAAGATTGCGTAGCTACAGCCCCCAAGACTGATGGGAGGAAAGGACCTGCCCTTATTTGTTTAATAGATAAAATCAAATAAAAATGAAAAAGATTCTTAATGAAAGGTGTTGACGTTTTGGTTTTGGCGGGTTTTTTTGTTTGGTCTTTTTTTAATAAAAAGGCAAAATCCAAATAAGAAAATTCTCCAAAATAATTCTCATAAACTTTAAAAGTTCCACTCAGTGTTAAAGGAAAAGGGTTAATGTAAAACATTTCTGAAGTCAGAAATAATTCTATATTTATTAACAGAAAAAATTCAAAAGATTAATTGTACAGATTCTTTGACATTTCATCCTGCAGAAGCATAATCCTCATAAGAAAAACTTTTTGGCAGGAGCACCCTCCTTGTTGAATATGTGATGGTTATTCTGGAAGAGGGAACAAGATTTGGCTTGTTGAAATGGCTCTGCAAATGCAGAAGAAAAGCAGGTTTTACCAAGCACCGTTTCTAGAAACTTCTGTAGATGTTTGTCTTACGGATGTGAATGAAGTGAGAGTTGCAGTCCAGGTCTTGGACTGCCTCTGACACAGCACCAGCGGGACTAATAAAGGTAGAAAAGCCATCTCGTCCTTGTCATTTACTTTTTCTCTCTCTCATTCATGCTGGTTTTAATATTGGCAGAGGATTCTCCAGAGGGATTTTCAGTCCATTTGTCTCTGAAGCACAGAGATCAACAGGCAATTCAATGAAAAGCCAGAATGGGGGAAGAGAAATCCAAACTGCAAGCCAGCAAGGTGAGTTTGTATTTCCACCCATGGTTTTGCAAGGGATTAGGTATTCATAAAGATTTAACTAAGCTCTGCTTTGCCTGTACAGCTGCAATATTAATAATAGCCCTGCATCTTGTAGGTTTGTCATATTTCCTTCACAGCAATGAATATAGCTCTAGGCTGTTTCTGTATTACTGAAATTCACATCATTGTGATTTTCTAACCCTTTTACTCCATTATCATTAAAAAGAAAGATGAAAAAGTGTTTCTTCTGCTCAGACCCTGCTGTCACTCTCCATGCTCACTGTATGTTATCTGCCTCCCTCATTATCTGGACCACAACAGTAAAAGTACTAAACAAAGCACAGACAAAACCCCTTGAAGGTAACTTAAAATACTTAATGTCATATATTGCCTAATTAGCCAGCTTCCTTTTGCAATGAGATTTTGATTTGATACCATTGTTGGAAATCTTGTAATTGTTTTTTATTCTGATTTCATTTCTGCCTCTGTCTTGTCACCTCTAGAAGCTTTGAGCTTTATTAATTTGCTTTGATCTCACAAATATTCATGCATTACACTGCATGAATGTCTGAGGTTTCTAGAAAAGACTGAACCTAGGGTTTCAGGGCAACCTACAGACTTCCAGTACTATATTAAACCCTTTTTCGTAACAATCCATAAAACATGCATTAGTACTAAGTTTTTGGTTGACAACTTTTTTCTTTCTTCCTGGGTAGGAGGCACCTCAAACTTCAAGACAACTTTATTTCTGGCCTAATAAAGGCTCCTGGTGCTATTAGCTCTACACCAAACTGCATCCATGTGTCATTTTAGTGTGGGAAGGGAAGCAGAGGGGATGGGCATCTGTTACCTTCCTGGCAACACCAGAGGAGCTGTAGGGTCTTTATTCCCAGGTGGCTTGGAAACAGACCACCTACCATATGTGGAAGCCAAGTGAAATGCATATGGCAGTCTTGATCTTTTGAGCTGTTCTGTTCTGATAATACAGCACCAAATAGAAATAAAAAGAGCAAACAGCATCATATTTGACCTTCTCTGGTTCTGCACAAAACAAATATTATCAAGGAAGTTCTTGGATTTTGTCTCTCTTCTGTCTAATATGCGCCTCCCTAGTAAACATTTTACAGATCCCAGTGGTTTCTGTGGAACAGAAACAAACGTTAAAAGAAACAAATTCAAAGGAAAAGGTTTGGGTTTTGATGTATTGGGTTTTGATTTTTTTTTTATCTCCTCTTTATTCTTTTGTCCAGAAATGACAGAATTGGTTCCCAACTTGGAATGCAGTTGTTTATGACAATAAATCAGGTGACTTCACTGCTTCTGTGCCATCCAAAATGACTTTGTAATCTGGAAAAAAAATGATTGTGCTGAGGAGAAAGGGAGCAATGGCCATTTCCCAGGCTTTTTTGACCTTCTGAGCAAGAATTGGAACTTGCCTAGTGGTTTAGATGCTAATCTGTCTACCCAGTGTGTGGGTGTGCTCTGAGTCATAGCCAACATGTGCACTCACTTCTAAAACAGGGCTTCCTAAATATTTTTGTAAGGGTAACTTTTGTTTAACTTGCATTTGGCAGAGTCCCACAATAGGCACGGTCAAAAGCTCAGGAAGGTCCATATGTCGTGTATGGAGCTGCTAAGAAAAACTTTGAATGTTTTCAGACCTTATCCTCTCTAGCTGAAGAAGTAGAGCCTCCTCCCAACATGAATTAAGACACTGCTTTTTTTCTCACCCACTCGCCAGCAAACCCCATCCGTCAGGCTTCAAGTGTGAAATAACAACTGTCTGTCCACAGTGAAGATAAATGCCTAGGGGTGTTTTTTATTAGTATTATTTTTTGGCATTTGTTGTATTTATTTTTTTAATCCATGTCTAGATACACAAGGGGCATTCTGCTGAGGACGCTCCAGGCAACTGTAACTGTGCAAGTACTAAGCAAACAGGACGCAGTGGCCATATACAGGCAGGAGGCACCATAGAGATTTCTGCAAAGAGAATTCCTTTTTTTTTTTTAATTCCTTATTTTATTGTTCTGCTTATTACATAACTGGGAACATGGATAATTGAACATGTGTCAGTCAAAGCATCACAGGTGTTACAAATTGCTTTCTCTCTTGGAGGCCCTGTTATTAACCCAGTTACTGCTGGTAATAATACCTGCTGCTCTGCAAATAAGCCTGAAAAATGCACTGGGGCCAGATTCAATAAAGCGCTTAGGTGACTCAGCGTAAGTTGGTGTAATACCCTGTATTTAGGATCTCAGGCCTTTGAGCAGAGTCTGAATCCTGAGCAATAGATCTATAAAGCTCAGAAAGAGAGTGTTAGGTGCTTGCAATAACAACCCCAAGCAGCTTTGCATGTACCTGCTTAGACCTAACCAATAAAGCTGACTGGGTGGGGAGAAGAACCTGGCAGACCTGCAAAGAGATACTTGAATTCAATCATGATCCTATATTCCAAAAATATATTCCAAAATATTGCTTTTTCTTTTGCCTTTTTTTTTTTTGTTTTGTTTCCTTTCAGGGACTTGAGCAGGCCTTAATGCTTTTTAATGTTCCTCCTTTGCCAGGATTGCCGCACGTTGATTTAATGCCCATCTGCTAAAGCTGTAACCTGGGAAGCGGATGTCCTAAACTCAGTCCCTGCTTTGGCTGTGCAGTGTGTGGGAGGGGGGCTGCAACTCCCCCATTCCCCTGAGATTATGCAATTAGCAGCTCTAAAGTAGGTCAGTGTGAGTGGGCTGGAGGGATATGCTTCTCATCCTCCAGCTGCAACTGTGCAGAAAACAATTCAAGCTTCATTAGTCCATAAAGAGAAACAGCATATTAAGCAACCAAGTCATGTTTCCACATGCTCAGGACACTCACCTGGCACGAGGGCAGCCATGTTTCTGGCCCTTGTCTACCTTTGATTTTCTTTGTGTTAACCAGTGGAGGTTACATGTGAACTGCAAGAAAAAGGGGCCCAACAGGGTAACTAAAACTCATTCCTGTCCAGCTTTGCTTGGAGTGAGTGTTGTAACCACAACGAGGCTGGTGATACTGCCCAGTGCCAGATTATCCTCACTCCTGCTGGCCAGGCTTTCTCTCAAGAGACATAATAGATTGGAAGCAACATATGTTTGGGTCCCAATATATTTGAATATTCCCTATTTGAATAGGGAATGAAAACTTCCAAGTCCTCTAAGTAAATAATCAGGCTACTGCGTAGTGCTTGGGCAGAGGAGAGGAATTTTGCATTTCAGTTGCAGACTTCAACAGCCACTGTATGTGATAAAGTAAGAAATAGATCCCTGAAAGCTGAGCATGCTCTGAGAACATTCGTGGGACTGACTGTCCCCACAGTATGTTTAGTTACGGATAGGTGCAAAGCAAGCCTTCAATTGCTCACCCAACTCCACCAAGACTGGGACAACTCAGGACATGCACAGAAGTACAGCTCCAAGCTTCTGGTAAACCTAAGAGCAAGTAAGTGTCTGAACTTAATCACCACCAGCTCTGTTGGGATTTTGATCTTAAATGCCTCATTTGGGTCAAGTGCCAGGTCAGAAAATCTTGTATGGATTTGATATCTAGCTCCTTTTGCTATGAACAAAGGAGAGAGCCCCCTGCAGACTGCTGTGCTCCAAGATGAGCCCCCTGCAGACTGCTGTGCTCCAAGATAAACCATCGGTCTGGAAGGAACCACGATGCAAAGTTTTGCTGTCAGTTATCCCATTACAACTTTGACTCCATGGTGATGGACAGCATAACTTGGCCAAAAATATAATAGCAGAATTGGGTTGTTGTTTTTTTTTCCCTTTAGAGGCAAGGCCATGCTATAAAATGGTGAGGATAAATTCAAGTAGGGAGACCTGCCCCTACCAAGAACTCTGTACAGCCAATGCAGTAGAGTTCCTATCCCTCGGAAATCCAGCACAGCAGAAACCTCACAGACGTGATGAAGAAAAACTCTCCAAAGACTCAGAAATCTTTCCAGACCCAGGAGCTCAGTGGACCATATGTGTGTACCTTTGAGATGCAAAGTGTATGCCGAGCAGTACTGCAGCCATATTTCAAGTCCATTTCTTCTGTTTTCTTCCTTGACATCATTTCCCTTTCTTGCAAAGCCAGCCTAGGCCAGCCGCCCACTGTCCCTCAGAGCCATCATCCTGCATGAGGAACTGAACGCCTCCAGCTGCTGGTAGCCTTCCCACCCACGTTACCACAGCAGCAGAAACAGCAAAACAAGGATGCTGTGTGGGCAAAGTCCCTGCATCCTCTGGGTTCATGAGCAACCTTTATGCAGCTGCCAAGTCCCAGAGGAGCCTGCGGAGCTTGGGTGTTTGCTCCAGCTCCTTTTCCAGCTGAGCCTGGCATGTATATGGGACAACTAAGATCATCTATGTGCAAAACAAGTAGACAGCACTGTTCATATCCACTTTTAAGAGCTTTTTTTTTAAGAGAACTATAATGGCCCAGCTATTCAGAGTGAGCATAACCTAAGCTGTTTCCCCAAATACACTTCTTGGTATCATTTGACTGGTACAAATGTCCATCTTATATTTCTACCTGGGCTCCACCCTTGCATTGCGTAAGTCCTTCTTCCAGAGATAAGCCAACACAGAGAAATTCACATGGAAATATCCTGCAACGTGGTACTGAGATGAGGAGCATATGAAGACTTATGCATATTACTTTTGGCATGTTTTCACTTTGTTTTTCCTTCCTTTGGACATATCTGATCTTCAGAATGTAAGGAACGATATAGAGATCGTTTTCTATTAGTTGACTACAGCTACAGATTGACTTGACATACACTGATGTGTTAATTTGGCAAGATACCAAAAAATCAGAACCAAAAAAGCTGACAGTCAGGCAGCACAGCTCCCTGGAAAATAGACTTTCTTAAATAAATCTTTTGTTTTGACAACATGACAGCACTGTTCATGAACAGGAGCTGTATTGGGACAGTATATTTTGATTTTTACAAGGCGCGTGATTTAACACCACATGACATTTTGATTTAAAATGTGCACTTACTGGAACTTTTAGAGGACGCATTAGATTGATTAAGAATTGATTCTCTGGTAGATCTTTACAAGGACATAACTGGGGTTGTTTTTCTTGTGGTCCACCTGGGACTGGTTCTTATCCTGACATGATTTAATATGCCAGTCCACAATCCAAACAAACAATCTGAAGTCTTTACTGGCAAATTTGGAAGGTGATTCAAAAAATAAGTGGGGTTGTTAACAGGGAATCAGTCCTGCTTTGAGGGTGATCATTTGTTTAAATGGTCAAAGTCTAAACAAAATGCATTCTGATGTACTCAAACAAAAGATTTTATATTTGAAAATCGAGAAATTAAGCTGAGGACGAGCAAATGGCTGGGAAAATGTTCCAGAGAAGGACTTTTTAAAGACTCCTCCTAGACAGTCACTGCATTTTTGTCTCCTCAAGACACATAAGAGAATAGAGACCTACCACATTTTCCCATCGGCGCTCACATAATACCACAGTGCTACTCTTAAGCAGTGAGAATGAATTATATTAATTTTAGAATGGTTTCACGAATCTGAAATCTAATTAAGCCATCCTGAAAGTATGCTTGACATTTCATGGCTGGGAAAACATAACCATAAAAAACCAAGCAAACAAATAAAACCTTAGTGGTTGAGACTAATGTACTTTTGTTATATGCTTTTCTAGGCTTATATAAAAAATATGCATCTGGGCTCTGGGAATATAGAAATATTGCCAAGAGGAGCAGAATAACAGATTATATTCAAAATATATGAAAAATTATGAAAACATTATTAAAATAAACAATAACACAGAGGGAGAATTGCGAAAAGATATCTACTATTATTTTACTTTGAAATTTAGATTTGCAAGCAGCTATTTGGGAGTATCAGGGGAAGTTTAGGCAGGATATAAGGAGGAAGTTCTTTACTGTGAGGGTAGTGAGGCACTGGAATGGGTTGCCCAGGAAGTTGTGAATGCTCCATCCCTTGCGGTGTTCAAAGCCAGGTTGGACAAAGCCTTGGGTGGCATAGCCTAGTGTGAGGTGCCCCTGCCCCTGGCAGAGGGGTTGGAACTAGATGATCTTCAGGTCCTTTCCAACCCTAACTGTTCTATGATTCTATCTAGGACTATGCCACATAGTACAGAAGTCCGTTTGCTGCTATTCCAGAAGAAATTGCATTTATTACATAGATTTCACTTTCTAAGAGGAGTAAAATCCATTGTAATGGCTAATTTTGTATATTTTCCTTTGAAAACCAACTCTGCCAAGAGGGTGTTTTTGAATAGCTTCAGAAAGATTGATGAGGAAGGTGGTGTGCTGAGCCTAGTTAGGTAGCTGTGTTTGTATGCTCTATGTACACCTCCCACAAAGTTGTTTTGATAATTATAGTTTTTGAGACAGAAAAAACAGCCCCCAAACACAACAGTAGCAAGAGATGGTGGAATCTTAACCACTATGCTGCTGCTTCAGGACATTTTACTTTCCTGGTCTTGTCATATCTGTCATGAGAAGAGCCTCCTGGAGGGATACCTGACACCAGAAGTCACTAATCTGCAGTTTGCCCCTACTGCCTGGTGAAGCAGTGACAGACCACAGAAAATCCCACCTAATATTCACAAGGAAAGAGCAGTACTCACTTGTGGAGTAAATACCTCAGCACTAAAACATTGGACCATCATGGACCTATGGAAAACATGTCCCATGACTAACTATGGGCTAATTTTTCAATGCTGTAACCATCCTGGTGTGTCTTGGAGGGCAAAAAAAGTACCCCAAACATAAATGTCTTTTTTTACTTTAAAAGATATTTAGGGAAACAAATGACATTAAGCAGAAGACACATGGAAATTTATTGTCATGGACAGCTAGCCTATAGGTTCAATTATAAAGTTTTGAGATACTTGTTGACTTCACATAGCAACAGATACAAAGTCAACAGCCCCAAACAAGTAGCTGCAGACTCACAAAGATGTGCCATGCCCATTTTGCTTAGCAGAAAAGATTTCTTAAAAGACTTGGGGTTTTATTTAAAAGCTAAAACCTACAGCAGGTTGACCTTTTGGACCAGCCCAAGAAAACACTTAGTTTTGAGCTGAAATGCATTGCTAGCTGAGACACAATTTGCCCCTTTACACCTAGAATGGGCCCATTCAGTGCTCAATTTTTCTCTTTAATACGTCAGTTACATGCAGTATCTGTTCCTGACAAGTGCTTAATACTGTAAATACAAGGCTGATCCTCCACATTGTCCTTTCTTCAGCCCATGGAGGTACTTTGATTGGCTTTTGGGGGGGGTCACTTCTGATTCGTGCCCCCAGAAGATGTAATTAGAGGGCCCTGATTGTTCATCCTGAGGTATTACATGTATTCCTTCCTCCTATGGGTTTATTTCCTCTGGGCTTGATTTGGTTTCCCTGTGCAAATTTTGCAGCCTCTACAGTGCATGGCCCATTTCTGCAAAATCTGGGGCCACAATGAGGTGATTGAGAAATCTCCCTTTCTCTCTTACATGCATGCAAAATCAATAACACACTCTATTAAGTTATATTTCATATACAAACCTGAGCAATTTAAGAGCTCCAGTTGCCTTTTATGTCTTCCATAAAAGGCAATTGGATGATTTTAACCCAGTATGACCCGTTTTTTCTTTTGACAAGTAAACAGGAGAAGAAGAAACAAAGGAAATTAGTCCATGAAAGAGAAAAATGCTCATTTATATTGCTTAGGTTACGGCAAAGCTAAAAATCAGTTATTGCCATCCTGCTTTCTAAAAACCTTTAATGAGACATGAGGCAGCAGAAAGGAAAGTATCACTTTTTTTTTCATAGCACAGATGTTATTACTCCAGATTTCCTTTAAACTCTTACTATCACTTGGTTACAAGTGATCTAGCTTGTAAGTCAACTCAGCAGGACACTGTATGCAAGGAAGATTTTTAACTGTCTGTCACCTTTTGCACATGGGACTTTGTAGGGAGCAGAAAACAAGACAAAATACAAAACATCTCTCCACAGGCAAACTGCATCTTTGCTGACATCCCTGTCGTATTCCACTCTTGATAACCAACATAAAGCCTCATGCAAAGTGACATTTTTACATTTAGAACAAACACAGTCTTTCTATCTGAAGTAAATTTTAAATAATACCCTCGTAAAGCCGCCAAAATGAGCCAGACCATTCAAAAAGCAAAATTTCTTGAGTTTAAAGTGAGAAGCTTTCTTTTTTGCACTGAACTGTGTTCTGGCAGCGCATTGAAGTGGCTTCAGGACATACTAGTTCCGTTTCTACCTTTGCCTAATTATTTTGTTCAAACAAGTCCAGTTCAGACTTAGTTACCTGATTTCATTATAGACAGCTGCATTTCTGTCTTTCTGTCATACCCATCCTTGGCATGCTGGAAATCTGACTTGGTGTTTTCAGAAGTCTTTTAAAACATTCCTAGTAATTTTAAAAGCCAGCATGTACAGGTTCGGTTTTGTTTTTTCTTGCCTATGTTACATTTTCTAGTAATAAAAATAAAATTTCTGGTTAGCTAAGAAGTTCTGTGACAGCTTCCTTTGGAGAAAGAGGAATGGGTTTGGGAACATTTGTATTATACTATAACTCTCAGCTAGCGTTTGGGAAAAATATTAGAAAGCCTGCTGATGCCATAGGAAAAAAGACGCTTTGCATTGTCAACAGCAACCAAAAAAAGACATTACTTTTACTCATACTATGTCTTCCCAGAAAATGCTTTCACAGCACTCCAGTCTACCAGTCTGCCACTCAAGTTACTAAATCAAAGGCCATTGTTCACATTCTCCACCACACAAGCAGCCCCACGCCACAGCGCTTTTCAAATACAAGTGGAAAGTCAAAGATTAAAGCAAGTTTCTACAAGATGTTTTTATATCAGACTTCTTCATACAAGCATCCTTTCTTTTGCTTGTAAGTACACTAATCATATTTCAATTGCATGCCTACAATATAAAGTTAATAACTTCCTTATTTCCTTATTTTAGCATTTCCCCTCTACTCCCTCTGTCTTTTCAATTATACTAGCTAGATCATTTCTTTAATTTCCCTCCCAGTGTCCTGTTTTCATTTTTTATACAAAATCATATTTGGTCACTTACACTTTTCTTGAGGATAAGCACACGACAGCAGCATCTCTTGCTCCACCATGGTGCTGTCTGTTGGAGACGTCAGTGGTCTTTTGAACAGCTTTAAGGATATATTTTGGAAGGCTAAGCTCACACATGCAGGCTTCTGATCTTCTCCAGTACTCTGCTTCTGTGTGTTGTCACACGTTATCCTCCCTCCTGAGAAACCTGTGAAACAGGTCTGGCAACACACATCTTGTGTGTCAGAAGAGCTTTAATTGATTCATTGCAACAGGTACCCACCCTCATTAAAAAAAAGTTGTTGAAAGGAGTAGTCTCTTAGCGCCTCATTTGAAATTATAGAACCTAACGAATGTCACAGCTGGTGCACTTTAAAGGGAAACTACTTGCTGGGTTTTCGAATATACAGGAAATAATTTAAAATCAATCTTACAAGCCAAATAAACCACAGCTAGCGGTATAATTCAGACACTCCTGCACAGTGGGAGGGCAAGAATCTTTCAGCTGTGTACCAAGGTGGCAAGGGCTGCCACTGTGTCTCCTCAAGGCACAATTTCTTGTGGGACAAAACAATTCTATATCTCATCTACAGAGGCTTCTGCTTCTGTGAACAGCAATTCTGATTGCTACTGATTTGAACAAATTGTGTGAACCTGGTTTCTGAGAGATACACCCCCAGAAATGCAAGGTTAATGGTGCCTCAGTGCTCGCAGAGATGATTCCTCCATGCAGCAACTGTGGAGATTGCTCTGCATTTCAGCAACCTAAATCTACCCATCCAGGACTCAGTGAGAATTCCCCAGCATTGCCCTGGAAATACGCTGCAGCTCAGTTACTATTTATCTGTTACCCCCATTACCAAGTAGGATTTCAGGTGGGTCTTCCTTGAGACCTAATCAATTTCGCATCAGAGGGCATCTCATAAAACTCCCATAGCAGGTTCCTACTACTGTTGCTCTTGCAAGCTTTTGATACCACTGTCAAGTGCAAGCAAGGCTGTGATTAGCAAAGAATCAAAAAGCAAGAGACGCGGGATTTAAGCCTGACTCTACCTCTAATTTTCCCTGTCACCTTGGGCAAATTGCTTTACCTCTCAGTGTTTCTGTTTCTCCATCTCTAACATATGCATAATTATAGCTCCCTTTCTTTGGAAAATGCTTTGAAACCTATGTACCAAATGCAGCATGAAAGAGGAAGCTATCATTATTACACACTTGTAAAATACTGGGATGAGGCAGACAACAATGAGGAGCAAACATCTGAGATTCCATGCATGTAAAGTGTTGTGTTTTACGAAGAATATGACCTTATTGTAACACACACACACACACACACACACACACACACACACACAAATCCTGCAGAATTTGGCAAAAGTTCAATTTCTGTTTTCACACTGGAATGCTGAGAGAAAAATCTAAATCAATTCTCACTTCTAGGAACATCACACCCTCCTGGAAACATTAAGTCCACCAGAGGTTCCTCAGTGGAAAATGACATAATATGGCAATTTCCTGCTTTTCTCTCACCTGGGTAAATAAAATCTCTCATTTTGCAGCCTGTGAGTGCTTCCATTACATTATACTTCTAGTACATTCCAAGGCCAGCTTTTCCATTGGTGGCCTTCTATGATGGGGCTACAGAACTGATGGACAGGGGCAAAACAGTTGATGCCATCTACCTGGACTTGGGCAAAGCGTTTGACACTGTCCCACATGACATCCTTGTCTCTAAGTTGGAGAGACATCAATTTCATAGGTGGACCGCTTGGTGGATAAAGAACTGGCTGGATGGCCGCGTGGAAAGAGTTGTACTCAATGGCTCAATGTCCAGCTGGAGACCAGTAACGAGTGGTGCCCCTCAGGGATCGGTGTTGGGACTGGTCTTGTTCAACATCTTTGTCAGTGACATGGACAGTGGGACTGAGTGCACCCTCAGCAAGTTTGCCGATGACACCAAGCTGTGTGGTTCGGTTGATAGGTTGGAGGGAAGGAATGCCATCCAGAGGGACTTTGACACGCTTGTGAGGTGGGCTGATGCCAACCTGATGAAGTTTAACCATGCCAAGTGCAAGGTCCTCCACCTGGGTGGGAGCAATCCCAGGCACAGCTCCAGGCTGAGCAGAGAAGAGATTCAGAGCACCCCTGCAGAGAAGGACTTGGGGGTGTTGGTCGATGAGAAAATGAACATGAGCCGGCTTCAGTGTGCGCTCGCAGCCCAGGAAGCCAACGGTATCCTGGGCTGCATCAAAAGGAACATGACCAGCAGGTTGAGGGAGGTGATCCTGCCCCTCTACTCTGCTCTTGTGAGACCTCACTTGGAGTATTGTGTGCAGTTCTGGTGTCCTCAACATAAAAAGGACATGGAAGTGTTGGAACAAGTCCAGAGGAGGGCTATGAGGATGATCAAGGGCCTTCAGCACCTCCCACATGAAGACAGGCTGAGAAAGTTGGGGTTGTTCAGCCTGGAGAAGAGCAGGCTGTGTGGAAACCTCATAGCAGCCTTCCAGTATCTGAAGGGGATCGAGAAGGATGCCGGAGAGGAACTCTTCATGAGGGACTGTAGCAATAGGACAAGGGGTAACAGGTTCAAACTTAAACAGGGGAAGTTCAGGTTAGATATTGGAAGAAGCTCTTTACTGTTAGGATGGTGAGGCACTGGAACAGGTTGTCCAGAGAAGTTGCAGTGTTCAAGGCCAGGCAGGACAAAGCCCTGGGTGACATAGTTTAGTGTGTAGTGTCCCTGCCTATGGCAGGGGGGTTGGAACTAGATGACCTTAAGGTCCTTTCCAGCCCTA
Organism: Ara ararauna; assembly: GCA_028858755.1. Lineage (NCBI taxonomy): Eukaryota > Metazoa > Chordata > Aves > Psittaciformes > Psittacidae > Ara > Ara ararauna. Next base: position 68,954,990 of record CM054377.1, on the reverse strand, counting down.
ACTATTCTATGATTCTGTGATTTATACTCAACAGGTCTAAATATTCATTCTCTTTCCTCTCTCTTTGAAAAATAAAAATCAACACATTTTGCAAATTTTTTTTTTTTGTTTGGTTTTGGTTTGGTGTTTTGTTTTTTTTCTTTCATGTGCAGGTAAGCTTGAACAGATTGATGCAAAGGTTTTTTTCCAGAGGTTAAATTCACTCACATGGGAGCCTTGTACTCATTTAATACTTCAGTGAACAAAATTAAAGAGGTGCCCAGAGAAGTTTTGGCTGCCCCATCCCTGGCAGTGTTCGAGGCCAGGATAGACGTGGCTTGAAGCAACTTGGTCTAGTGGAAGGTGTCTCTGCCCGTGGCAGGGGGTTGGAACTGTATGATCTTTAAAGGTCCTTTCCAGTCCAAACCATTGTATGGTTCTGTGTGCATTCACCTCATTTTCTGAGTGTTTCTCATTGAGGGGACTTCCTCAATGAGGAGGACTGTAAAGGGCATTACAGTGAATTAATTTTCCCATGGAGTTTACATCAAATAATTTTTCACCTGCTCTACTTGTGAAGACAGCAGCTGCTGAGCAGTGAGAATTGTAGGATGGAGCTGCCTTGGCTTTTCTGCCTCTGCTTCTGCTGCCATAATCCATGCGCTTTCACTCAGCCTGAAGACATATCCAATGATGGCAACGCTCTTGAGATGATATACTGAGAACCCGTATAAGGTCGAAAACTAAGACAAACTTCAGGAATTATATTGTCAGTGTTGTCTGTGAAGAACTGAAGTTACTGCTTTTTTCCCTCTGCATCCTTTTTCTATAAGACTGTTCTCAATAGAAATTTGTTTATCCACTGTCCTGCTTAGACTAGGTAATCCTAGGTAATTCTTAACATGGGTGATAGTCCAGTGATTAAGCTGAGCAAGGCTGAATTGAAGATAAGTGGCTGTGGGAAAGCAGCTTTTTGTGAAATGCCTCTTGATTGCATGTTAATACTGGCACATTCTGAAAGCTTACCTGTATCTTGAAACATAATTCTCTACATGACTTAACATGGCCAGCCAGGTTTATTACAGACCAGGAGAATGGTAAATGCATAACCTTCTTGCTTCTTACTCCATAATCCATTAACTTCAGAGCCATGTTCTAAGATGTCCTAAGGTTACTGCACTGACGATTTATAGTAAGAAGTGAATCACTCAGAGCTGCAAGCTCAGAAACTCTTGGAAGTTCATTTGCAGAAGAGTGTGCATTTATTTGTATTGTCTGAATATACACATTTGCAGTAGATGACTTCTTAATAATCACATTCTTACAACATTAGCAAACATACTGGGTATCAGATTAGCATGGTCTGATTTGAATTTCAGTGGAAAGGACTATAACGAAAACAGTAAAGCTTCTTGTAGAGAGATAATATAAAAAGATACTATATATAAAAAGAAATCCTTTAGTCTTTTACTTTTTCTTCCTGTGTTGAGATGTAATTCTGCCTGTGAATGAAACAGGTCAGGAATTAAAGCTGCTACCCAGCCTTTGGAAATGGAAGGCACAGTGTGAGTTGATTCCAACTTTTTACAGCAGAGAAGTAAAAAATAGCATTTGAAGATAGGCTTTTCCATGCTTAACATTTGGATGAGTGCACACATTTGGTCAAAAAAAACAAATCCTAAAAATCTGAAAACTGTCTAATGAGCTAAGTCAACCAGTACTGTCAACTGCAGCAAAACCACTAGGAAGAGTCAAGTTTACATACAAGAGCATTTTGTTGTAATCATGAAATGAAAGTATGAAGTGATATCAGCCATTTATGCCTTTGGACAGACTCCAAGCATTCAAACTCTGCATACATTTGTATGTGAGATATTGCAGAGTGTTCAAATGACAAACATCCCATAATTGTGGTGCGTGATCTTCCAAGAGGCTCATATCTATAATTACAATCATTGTCTGAAAAAAACAGTACAGGTTTACAGTAACTGCACAATTGATGCTTGTCTCCACTTCTGTCGCTGAAGTGACAAAATAAGCCAGTCATGCTCACATCTGCTTCCTTATATTGCTGCATTTGTCCTCACCTCAGTATCTGGCCATAACCTACAATTATGTGGCATTAGCTTTCCATGGAACTGATCAAAGGTTACCCAATTCAAGGCTGATTTGGGAATATGCCAAAAACCTGAGGGTGGACCCTTACTGGCATAAAACGGAGCAGGTTTAAGCAATTGTTTCTTTAAACAGCACTTCAGGTAATAACTCTATTACCCTGTGCAATGTGTAGATGAAATCCTGAATATATTGGTCCACAGAGGCATGTGATGGTGTCATTGAGATCATTTGGGTAATCTTTACTTTTCTGTTCTAACAAAAGGACCCTAAAATGTTTAATTCAGCAGAGCAGTGTTTGTTTGAAAAAGGCTTTCAGGTATTACTACAAAGCATTTGCTGCTTGCACAGCAAGTGCTGCAGGACTGGGACAAGGAGAGGAAAAGAAGCCAGTGCCCTCTTTGAAAGGGCTGAAGCTCACCTGCATGAAATGGTGCTGAAACTGCTGCCTCAACCTGGAAGCAGTGAGCTGTGAAGTTATAAAACACAAAGATGCAAAGTGTGGTGTTAGCAGAGTACACATCCACAGCAAGCACATGGAGGTGAAGGGCACAATACACACTGGACCGAGAACTGCTATGTGCAAAGGCTTTATCTTGTTGCATCCATGGGTTTGGCATGAGAGGCTGGCTCCTCACACTGAGTTTCAGACGTCTGCAGTATAGATCTGTGTATTTGAGGTGGTCAGCCTTGTCTGTCTCCCCAGTTAGTGGAGAGAACTAGGCACACTGAGAACATGAGTCATGTGAGCTCTTCCAGACATTTCCTTTAGGAGGATCTCTTTCTGCACTGACTTGCTTACCGTTGTCCTCGAAGGGGACCTACTGTGACCAGCTCCAAGGAAACCTCTACATTTACTAAGACAAATTCTGCTTTTCAGACACTGAACAAAACCAAATAGATTGCATTCATTCTTCTAGCTTCACTTTACCATTCCTTTTCTCACGCAGAGGTTGAACAGTTTCCACTAGGTTCTGCGCTGGGGACTCAAGGATGACATACTTCATCCTCCTGAGACCTACTGCTTGGACCCTAAAAAGCAAGAGGAGTCACAGGCAATACACAGGAATACCACTGCTGTACATGTCACTGCCTCAGAGGAAAAGTAGAAGACCTGTGTGGAACACTTGAAATTTATCCTAGAACAAGATTTCCTGAAGATAATATCAAACTATTTTAGTGTTTTAGTTTAAATTAAACAGTGACTTAACATTTTGTTTTCTCAAGATCACAAATCAAAAGCCATCACACATTTTTAGGAAAAATCTAATTAAAGTGTCTACTGGCAGGGTAATTTCTGTGTGACATGTATCCGCTGTCAGGTCCAATGCAGATTTCTGCAGAGCAAATGGCAGTAAGATAACTTGGCACGTTGGCTACTTCAATTGGAGTAATTTCAAGGAATGCAGCTTTAAATACTTACCTATTCAACACTATTATCTAATTTTTTCCTTCTAAACTGTCAGTTCCTTTAGATTAATGAATAGAAATCCCATTAGGCTGAAAGGACCATGGGAGTGAAATCAGACTGCCAAGTTGCTGCAGAAACCTGAAGGGACCCATGGACAAAAGGCTACAAGGAAGTGATGTGCTTTCCCACTCTCTTTGAGGGTGATGATGCGACGGGCTGTTAATCCAGCTCTAGTTTTTTTTCCTAGCTTCAGCTCAAGGGATCAACAAACACACCTGTAGGCATGAGGGATGTGTTTAAACAAAGGAGATGTGAACGGATTCAAAATCTCAGACTTAAAAACAGGCAAACAGAAAGACTACATAAGGTAAAAAGGATGTGGTTGCAGTAGTTGCAAAGGCAAAACCATGCAGCATAATGAATCTAGTAATAAATTACTGCCAGCACACACAGATTTCCAGTTAGCTCTGTGTGCTGTTCCACTGCCTAATCCTGCCTGCCGAAGGGGAGGGTGAGGGGGCACAATCTGAAAGATTGGTTTTTAAGTATTAAGTTCTCATTCCAACTTGTTTTCTCTCTGTATTTGGTTACATCATGGTGTGAGTAGCTGACTGATGGGCTGGTTAAGCAAGAGGGATGACGCACTGTGAGTCTGCTCCTGTGATACAATCGCACTTGCAGTAGGTCCCCTCAAAGCCTTGCTGACCAGCTTCATTATTTGCAGATTTGAATGCAGATTCAGGATTTCCTAGGATTCACCCAGCTACAACAGATGAGGGTGCACTGAGATGCTTGGTAGGCCAACATCACTCAAGTCTGTTGTAGTGATTCCTATTAGACCCATATGGGTAAAAGAAAGTCAGATATAAGCTGCAAAAGTCCCACGTTAGAGTCAGAAAATCATACTCTACAGGTCAAGATTGTTCTTGCTGAAAAATGAAGGGAAAGATAGATATCCAAGTGTCAGCCCTAGAACTCTTTATAATGATGAAAAAGGCAATACATAAGTTCATTTTTAATGCTCTTACATGAAACAGAAAAGGAAAGACTGCATTACTTTCTTCCATTCACTATGTATTGCTAGAGAGCAGGGTCTCCGCTACTTGTTCTGCTTGGACCATGTTCCACAGTTAACCTCTGTGGATCACCTTAAACTGAAGGAATAGGGAAGCGCAATTAATTTAATTCAAGAGGGAGGATTGCTGGAAAAGAGGGGGCATGGATAGTTCCCTTGGTTATGGAAACCCACCATTAAGTGTCCTCCTGTTAGAGCTACTCCACCACTTACAGCATCTAAGTATACATCAGGAGCCAGAAGCCTCTTTGAGCAGTGCTGGGTTAGGGGAAAGCAAAGCTGGCTTAAACCCAGTGTTGTGCACCTCCTTTTCTCACTGCTTGTCATTTTATGTGTTTGCCTGGATTTTCGTCTTTTTTCAACCACAATTAGCATAAACTAGCACTTCCTCACCCTTAGTGATGAGAATTATTTATTTTTTGGGAACAAAAAAGCCCAGAAAGGTAGAATAATGAGAGGAAGAGGATAGTCTTGCCTATTAGTCAGTGCATGCAGCCAAGTTCATTTAGAAAACAATAATAAAGCATAAATAGATTAGATAATTCTAACCTTTTCTGGAAAGGACAGGTTAAAACCAGAAAGCACATTGAGGGTATTAAATATGCAGGAGATCCCTAGTATGACTGTGCATGTGTGAAGTGAAAAAAGGGGGATTATTGCAAGGGGAGGGGGGGGAAATGCAAACACAAACACTTATTTTTAAAAAATCATAAAACTGACTATTTAGGGTGTAGGAGGTTGCTCAGAGGTAGTTAGAGGGTTTAATTATGTTGTATTTCTTGGATGAGTAAGCTTCTTGACTTCTTTTCAATGTGCTGACCAGAGGACATGTGTAAGCTTCACTATATTTAGTAAATACCTTAGGGTAGACGAATTCCGTGTGACAGCCACATGTTTTCATGCAGCCAAATGTAGACTGGTCATCACCATCAAGTCATAATTACACAAATTATCAACAAAGAAATGGCTATGATAATGGCAAGTGAGTGTGACACCACAATGACATGGAGTTGCATTTTGCTTCTTTTCCGCAGGTATAAGCCTCAGAAGCATGCCTCCTTCCTAACTTAGTTTTAAATGCCACCATTTCTTATGGCCTTGTGCTGCTTTTCACAAGCATGACTCTTGCACACCCACTATAAGCAGCCAGCCTCTATTAAGAAAACCTAATGCAGAAGGACGTGAGCACCAAAAGAGCCTAAGCAATGAAAAGGCCTCGTAGAGGCAATCCAAATGTAGGCAATCTCTGATTAAAACTTTAACCCTACTTGACTATTTGTGCCATGTCCAGTAGCTGTAGTGAATTTGAAGCTCCAAATATGTTAAACTTTATGCTTAAAGAAGGAGCTAGAAATTCGCCTATGCAACTCCTTTCTAGAGGGAGCCAGATGTGTCCACACAGACCAGCAAAGTAAAATGTCCCCTATTCAGACAGCAAGACAATGGGGCATTCTTTGTTTAATCATCCTAATAAGAACTGCACAAACTCTTGGTGTGACTTCAAAAATCAAGTAAGTGTTCAGTTAGATACTTGTTGCACTTAGGTGAAAGGAAGTGACACGTTGGGTACAAATTAACTTACAGAAGGATAGTGAGAAACTATTTTTAACACTGCATAGAATTAATATTTCAAGATGATGATTTTTGGAGGTGTGTTTGCTGAATTTAATCACTGTCCTCTTATGTTCATTACATAGAGATGTTGTTTCATTTTATGCACAGGACTCCAGCTTTCTCACATCTAAGTGCAATATGTTTAATAACTCAGCACATTGAAGTACTACATCTGTTGATGTTTTTGCAGCTAGCCAAGAGATTTTTAGAATTCTTTTATATTCCCAAATACCTTCTGCACCAGAGGATGACATGTAGCTTATTATCAGCTCTGCTACAGATTTCTTTGGCATCTATGCTCTGCTTTCTGGGGATCAGGAGATTTGATCAAAGATGTAAATAAAAGGTGCAGTCTAGGCTCAACTTTTCTTTTTTCTTCATTCACATAACTTAGATGGAAAAGTTCAATATGTTGTACAATAGAATAGATTGTTTCAGGGGATGTCCAAGACCATTAAGTAAACATGACTGTTTTAAAGAGAACATTAACTTTCAAGAGATGAAATAATGATTTATAGAACTATTCAATTTAACTTTACTAAAAAAAATAACTCCAGTTCAGTTTTACAATTATATTGTTTTTATGGTATCATCTTTTGACTGACGATAATAAGAAAAGCTACAGTTTTAATTTTTGCTTTACTTCATGCATATATACAGTTCTAATATGATGTTTCAAATTACCAAAAAATGCCATCCCTTCATGGCTTATCAAAGGATGTCTGTGATATAATGCCAACATATACACCTCACTATTTCTGCTGTTAATTACTCTGATCTTATAAATCTGCACCAATGCCACGATTTAAAGTCTTATTGTTCTTGATGAGGTCATGCACACCAGTATGGAGAGTAAAGACATTAGCTAGTAGGTCTTAAAACTGTTCTCTAAAATTCTGTGTGTACACTAAGTTTTTGGATCTAATAGAATGCAATTACAGCAGAAGATGCTAAAAATTCCTGGAAAACAATTTGAACTTGCTTATTATTCACACAAGGATACGTTTCTGCCTTTGAAAAGAATGCCTCAAAAAGAAGGTACAGCTATAACATGAAAGAGTTTGAAATACATTGTCTTCAGGCGCTTTCTCACAGTATGTCTTCATCTTAAAATTACTTAGTATTGCAAAAGTCATTCAAAATATGAAAATTAGGAAATTTTTACATTATTTTGAATCAGTCTATGGCATGGTCTAAGTGGTGCCTTTAGTTACTCCTTTCGAACAGCATGATTTTTTGTGACTTTGTAGAACTGCTTTAATCTTCCTTAACAATGCTGCTGCTGACATACAAATGATTAAGAATGGGCTTTAGCTCAGTTTGCTATACTAGTTTTGTAAGAGCTACTAGGAATTAAAAAACCAGACTTTAGTTCTGAGACAAGCACATAAAACTTTACTAATCATCACACACAGCGCATCAGCTGACTTAAGCATTAAACCCAAGCACTCAACCCAAAGACAGTAAGAAGTTCAACCAAAGATGATTGCATCATGAGACATTGCCTTGACATGATGAAGTTGGATGTTTTAGTCTTTTCATAAGTATGACTGAAATAGACTGCTAGGCTGAGGAAACCCAGGACATCACGTGCCTACTTGTAAAAGCAGACGGGGTTGTTTTCATGCTTTTAAGTAAGTGTGGTCTTACCAGTATAATTACTCTATATAAAAACATTTTATGATATTCAAGCCAGAAAATCATTGTCATGGCTTCTAACCAAAATAGCTGATAACACAAGTAAATCAGTGAGCTGATAGAAGTGTTTCATTACTCTTTCTTCAGTAACTTCAGCACCTTGTTCTTAAAGTGACAATGCTGATGTCCTGTTATTTCGGAGAGTTTTTTTATTTGGGTTTTTTATTATTATTATTATTTAATTATTTTATTATTTAAATCATTAGTGTTTTACAGTCTGACCTTTTTTGATATACCCTTAAGGATCCGGTACAGTTTGTGTTTGAGTGAGTTTGAAAAACAAAAGTGGAATTGCAGTCCACTGGTAATTCAGTAAATTAATGAGATAAAGGAAATAACAGGAAATTGATCTTATTCTTATTTAGCATATATTGTATGTCTTGAGAAAGGGGGATCTTTTCCTGTTTTTACTGCTGGATGCAAATACCAATGATTACTGTGGTCTAAACCCAGTGTTTTGTGTAGCTCAGGCTTTGGTAAGAAGTGTGAACTAACACTGTGTGCTGTGCATTTCTACTTTTAAGCCCAGACATTCTGTTCAGTCATTTACATCTAAGTAATACTTGTTCTATTAACAATTTTAACAGAGTGATAGAAAATTAGACATAAAAAGAATAGGGAATTCAACTGGTGCCCTGTCTTTGAGCAAATATCCACTACCCCCAAAAAACCAAACCCTTTTATAGGATGCTTTGGATACCTTATTTCGTCAGTCAGTAATACCTCAGCATATAAATGGCATTCAACAGCTAATGGTGTAAGCAGATGGGACTTTTTGTTAGTGTGAGTCAGGTTCATAATCATGATGCATCCTCATTAGCATTTTAGTCCAGATCAGACTCTCCCAGTTCCTGTGCTTTGGTTTGGCCTAAGAGAGTGTGAATTGCATCAAACTTCAATCACCAATAGGCATTCAGTCCACCAAGTGAAAAAAATCCCTGAGAGAGAGATAGTGGGGATGCTCTGTGGAGGCAGTGCTATTGTTTTGAACAGATAGATTGCAAATTTAGGCATGTCCTCAGAGTGCTCAGCATTACTACGTCAGTAAAATTTTGGAAATTTTCTTGGTGACTTCAGTAAAATTTTGAAAAGTTTCTTGGTGATCAAAACACACTGTCTCCCAGAGGATATATTCCACAAAAATAAAATGCTTTGGAGGAGCAGGCAATATTTTTGGAGGAAAGGCATGAGAGAATGGTTGAAACAATTCAGTACTGGGCAAGGGGAAGATTGTGGTGTCGAGCCCTGAGGCTTTTTTGATTGACTTGGTTCCAATTTCTTATGGATTTTAGCTTTTACTGTACACTATACTAATAATTAGGGTATATCAACATTATAAAAGATGTGTTTCAAAGCCATTTTTCAATTTCCAAATGAGAATATTTTGCCTATAAGTAAAAAAGAAAAAAAAATCAAGTTTTCATCTAAATCCATGCCAAATCTCCCATACTTCTGAAATATCAGAATTTCTTCTGTGACTAAATTTCCTTTTCCAGAAAGCTCTCTTCAACTATTGGTGATCTGGCACTAGTACACCAGATATAGCTGAGCACAGATTTCGTAACACACTTATATACTGCACTTTGGTCGCTGCTGCTACCTAGAAATCGTTTGGTCTGCAAAAGTCAGCAGAAAATTAATGTGTACATCCAAATTTGTGGTAAATTCCCGGGGGCCCTCACTTTTGCTCCCATTAGTGTGTTCTCCTACAACAAATGATACAATGCTCTGTAGTCATGGAATTTTGTGCATTTGCAAAGAATCAGAGGAAAGCATATTTCTTCCTAGTGGTGCCAGGCTCTGCCCCTTCCAAGGAAACATGTTGCTGAGCATGCAGAAGCGCAAGTAGTCCTTTACTTTCCTCGTCTGATGTCCTGCCACCGCCCACAGCATTTGGGCTCCTCCCAAGGTAAAAAAAGGCAATCATTTCTGTTGTCAGCCTGAAAGAGGTGGCATTGAAACAATCAACATGAAGGTGTGTGAACCTTGGAGAGCACAGAGCTTGCCTGCTCTGCCAATTAAATGGAAAGATTTATAGTGTCTAATTTATTTGGATTGCACCCCTTTAAATGTGGTAAAAAAGTACATTGTTTTTTTTAATCCTACTACTGCTGTTCCCATACAGGAATAAGAAGATGCTAAGTGCATTTTTTAGGATAGTTGAATAGCAGTGTGTACAATCAAGTTAGTGCTTATACAAACAGTTGAGTATTGTCGTGGTACAAAATGTCTGTGCAAGGTTTTGAGCAGTTTTGTGAGGCAGCTTGGGTGACGAACAGGCTTTGCATTTGATCCCAGTTACAGCTGTTGGTCTGTGGGCATTCTGGTTTTATTGGGCACTGTCTTAGCTCAGTTTCTTCCTGTTGCTACATTACCCAAACCAGAAGGCAGGTTAACATTTCCAGGGAAACAAAGCTCTCCTGTGATTTTGGCTTGGACACTGAGGAAGAGATGATGAGAAGGATCCACCCAAAGAAGCAAGGACCAGAAGTGGAAATGATGCTCAGTATTAGTGCAGCAATGCTTAGCTGAATGGTTTGGGCAAAGGCAACCGAAAAGAAACTGTAGCATGTGTTTTATTGCCCTGCTGTGAGCGATGGCAGCTGAGGCTTGATGTCATGAACACATGAGATGCAATGGCATGATTGAAGCTGGAGAGGGCCTGACTCAGCCTCCTGGTAAGTAGGGATAGAAGTGCCAGCACCCACCTGCTGCAGCCTTTTGGGTAACCCAAAGGCAATAGCCTTGCTTGAGTAATGCTGAGGCTTTCAACCAGTTTCCTAATCTGTGGGCAGCCACCCTGCTGTGTCAGGCTGCTAAGGAGAGAGAGGCATCTTCTCCAGGAATGGCCACCTTCTATTTCTCCTGGTTCAGTGTGAACAGCTCTTTTTCATGCCCTTACTGAGACATGGTGAAGAAGAAAAAAAAGCAAGATGCTGTTTATACTGAAGGGAAAAGAGAAGGCTGACATATTAACAACAAATTAAAGAACTTCATGAAGGTCATGTTAAAACATGCTCCCAGACATTGATTTCAATTAGTGAATAGAGTCTCAGATTGCTTTGGAAATTTGCCTGTGTCTAAGAGCCTTCTCTTAACCCTCAGCTTAACTCCTTCTCAAAAATCAAATTGCAAACTATTAAAATCAGTTTGCTAACAGTGTGTGTGAAGCAAATCTTACTTCTAACTCTTGCTACAAAAAAAGTCAATCAAAATGCCCTCTGACTCAGTTATTTGTGAATTGGGCTAATTTTCCTGTGAAAAATATCAAGAAACTTCCAAATTGCTTGTACGCTTTAGCAAATACATTTTTAACCAGCTCAGACCTATTTTTGGAACGAGCTCTCATGAGCACATAACCAGTCAGTCCTTCTCACTATTACTTTTCATTTTGTCTGGTTTTGGGGAAAATATGTGTCATTTATAAATTAGCTTATTATAGACTTGTGTTGAGCTCATACAGGGAGCATCACTGATATAAATTAGATTCCTTTATTATTTTAAATTGTAGCTCTAACAGAGGAGCTAGCAGCTAAATACACAATTATATACTCATAATAACATGTCTCTGACCAGAAGGCAGTAGGGAGATGTAAGATGCTGAGTGAGCCAACTGGTCAGGCAATAACAAAAGTCCTTTGTACAGCCAGCCATTTTCCCCAGGGCTTCCTGGAAACCTAAAGAGCACAGTTTACATTAGAAAAACCTTTTACAAAGGAAGCCCAGGCTGGGCTATGACCATTGGCTAGCCATTAGGTGGGGATTTCTTCCTCTTTTCACATCTCCAGTGATACCTGGCAGCCTTCGCTTTGTTCTGAATATTGGACTGGCCTTTAGATGCCACCTCCTGCCCATGATGCCAACCTATCCCTGTGTACAGGAAAATACATGACTGTGATAGTGCAATGACTGATGGTTTTCCAGTAAAGTATTACACCGCGTCCGTGGGACTTCAGGTTAAAGTTTATGATGATGTTTTTAAGGAGGTCTGAGATGGTTCTGCTCTAGGAATCAAGGAAGCTGAATACCAGCAACCAAAAGCACTTGGTACCTACTAGGCACTCTGAAGGATAGATCCTACTTGGAAAAGTCTCATGCTAATCATTCAAAGAAAAGGAGAATGATAGCAACAAGATGTGGGTCATGCTCTGGAAGAGCAGATTAGGGATGGATCATTTGAAAATGCCATCCCCCTGGCGGCCATTCTCTCCCTCTTTGTAATAAAATACACTTAATATTTGTTATCAGCATGAACACAGTATAATATTATATATAGGCTGGACTTATAAAACCTGGCTTTTCCAGAGGCACAGAATTTGTTAGCTTGTCTTCACATTTAGAGGTATGATACATAGCCATCAATGTATACTGCAGTGTAGGATAGGGTAAGACATCCATCACATTTGTTATTGAGGTAAGTAAAGAAATTCTTTATTTCAAAGCTTCATTTCAACAGCATGATGAAACATTTCTGATTTGTGAGAAGTCTCATAATATATCTATACTCATGTGTTTTATATTTCATCAAAAAAGTTGATGATGAACTCATGAAGAACTGCAAACCTGCACACTACTGCACATTTAATGAGGGAGACAGCAGAATATGAGCTCAGATTTTACTTATGCTGTACTTAAACTAGTCCTCAGTTAGAGCAATGCAAGGGAGGTTAAACCAAGAGCGCAATCATACCAGACTCATTGCCCACTGGAAGAAAAAGTAGAGGTTTGTAACTTGCTCTCCCATTTCACTCCTCCCACTTTCTATTGGGCAAAAAACTTACTTACGCAGGTGCTTATGAGCCTCACAAAAGGATAATATAGCCTCAATGCACTGAGCTCCTTGTAAGAGATCTGGCCCTCTGGGTTTACTCCAGGCCAGGGGAATAGCCTGGAGTAAAGGATGTAGGGGTTGTGTTTAGTTTACATGACCTACTCCCTTGCGACTAGAAAAAGAAGCCAAAAATAATTTCCTTGGAGTCTTCCCATTGATTCTTACTTGGAGGTGCTCTAAAAATATAATACAAGAAAAATAAATATTCAAGCACCACTCAGAGTTCCACTTCCAAATGGTGTGAAGAAGAGAGGAAATAAAAGTGCCAAAAAGTGGAGGCACGGGTGATTATACATGCATCTAAAGTACCAGTGTTAAAAAAAAAAAAGGAACGAAGAAGAATCTGAACTTGAGTAATGCTTGACCACAATACACATCAACCACAGCATATTTCATATACAAATCTGTGAGGAAATACATCCTTTTCTCAAATTCCCTATCTGGCACATTGTCAGAGGCCACTGTTTCCTTCACTGCTTATTCAGCATAAGAGTCAGTAACATCGTCATTTTTCTCAGCACTTACATACATATATTTCCAAAAGATTTTCCACCACTTATCTGGATGTTCTGGGACACTCTGACCTTGAAAGAGAAGGCCTATGTGCACCTATCAGGGACATCTTTTAATTAGGATGACAGAAATACCTGCTGTGTGAAAACAGGCAGTTCAGATGTTGATTATTCCTCCTTGCCATGAGGTAAGAACAAGGTTGTCTTGCATAAGGGCGTATCGCAGTACCTGTGGAAGATACGGTACCACAATGCATCTTCATCCTACACCTCTTGGAAGGGGTTAACATGTCATTTGTTAGTCACACTGAGGAGCTGAGAGCTGAAAGGTAGGGCTTCTCATCACCCTGTCAGTTTAAAGAGATATACTAAATATATGCAAAGGATATGAGGTCAGATGCAATAGGGAAAGCAAAGGCTGGCTATCTATGGACCTTCTAAAAGGCTGTGTTGTGCCATTGCCTCAGGGAAGAAGAAGGCGGCTCCTCAGTACACTACATGCACTGAATTTTACTTGCTGTGTCTTTGTTTATAAACAAAGCCAGTTAGGATTTTTTTTTCTCCTTCAGCAGTAAAACTGGGGGGAAAATCGAAAGAAAAATCTGTTTGCTCAAATCAAGCTGGATTAAGTTATTATTGCTTTCTTGTCAAAATAGGGGGAACTAATTCTTCTAGACAACACAAAGATTCAGTCATGTTTATTGGTAGGGATGGCCTGCATTACATTTTCATGCATTTTATATATTGGCATGTTAAATACATGGCACATTCTCCTAGTCAACAGATGCCTCTGATTCAGTAAAAGTCACAGGAATTAGATTAAACCACTTCCCTGCTATTTTGAGGGACAGTTGATGCCTGATCACGAAGAGTTCAGATGCACATGGTGACCCTAAGCAGAGGAAATAAAGAAAACAGGTCTCTGCCCTGACTGGAATAGTTATGCAAGAAACAGGTACAAACCACTTCAGTATCTAGGGCAGGCACAGTCACCAGGGAAGTGAAAGGTGGGGAACTCAAGGCAAGAAGAAGAGGTGGTGTCACGAACACGAGTGCGCAATGCAATGTGGCAGCAAAAGGAAGCTGACCAAAGAGGCATCTCATCAAAGAGGTGAGATGAGAAACTCTCTTGAGGTGGCTTGGCTAAGGTGTGATCAGCAAAACTGCGCAGAGGTCTGTGCATCCCTCTGCTAGAAAGCAAATCCTGAGTCAGAGGAAGGTCAAGTGGTTTCAGCAATCATCTCCTGGATGGGATGACCAATTTGAGGAAAACTAAGAGAGGCTGGTTAAGCTACAGGCAATTTCTGAGATAAGACTGATAAGTGAAAAGACAAGAAAAGAAGGTAAATCACTTGAGGCTGAGCATTATGTATTTGTACAGCAGTTAAGGATTGCTCAGAAATTTTATAGAGCAAGTAAAAATCCATGGTCTGAGACAATTACAGACTAGTCAGAGGAGTGACAGGGTGCACAACTTCAAGAGTGGAAGGAAAGAAAATGGAGGTTGGGGGATATCATTATAAGTAATGAGTTGAAACTAAGATAGGGCAAACTCAAACTGAATATTAAAATTCAAATAGATCATTAGGGACATAGCAAAATCCCTAAGAATATTGATGAAATATTCCATTTATCACACTTGAGCAAAATGCCATTTATAGTATCACCTGGGAAATGAATGAAGTTCTCTCCCTGGAAGAGTTCACAAGCTGTTTCACGCAGGCAAAGGAACAGAGGAGGGGTCTCAGCAAGGAGCATGCAGGAACAATGCAAACAACAGAGCCTTTGCAGACTTTGTTTCTTTGATCCAGAGAAAATGCTCATATAGAGCCTCATTACATCAATGATATATCAGTAGAGTGGGGTTTTCTTAAATGCCATGAGTGGTTTTGGAAGCTCCATTTCTGTTGCATGAAGCATAAAGGCTGGGACTGTATTTTGATTTCCAGAGACAGATATGGGTTTGATTCTTTGCTGTCTTGTTTCCCAGTAAAACATTTAATACCATGAAGTCTGTAATACACTTTGAAGTCTTTGTCGCAACACTACCATCACACTTACTTTATAGCTGCTCATAAGACAACCTAAGATGAAAAATAGCTGATCTTTATTGTCATTCTTTTTTAAGATTTAAATACTGGGTGCATGCAAGCCCAGACATCTTATGGCAATTTTATGCCAGGAAGTCCACTGGAGTCATTACCAATTATACAGGCTTTAGATCAGGATCAGCTCTTGAGACGATTTTATTGATTTCCTCATTCTATTTCAGATTCCTTACACCTATTCCTCACTGGCTTAGCAACAGTGTAAAAAAATGATCAGCATTAATATCTAGAGCAGTTGTGCAGAAAGAAAGGGAGACTTCCCTCACTTTCAGCACATTCAGCCTCTGTGAGTGAAGTGAGCAACATCTTCATTGTTAGGTACAAAAGGAGGTTTGCAAAATATGTCATATTTCAAACAAAATTTAATTGTTGTACTTCCTAAATCATATTGCACCTGTAAGCACATTTCTCAAGGACTTGAGGCATCATCAATAATTTTGTTTCCTTATAACAATTTGCTTAGCGCTCTAGGAACTGATATTTCAGAACTGACTGAATGGTCCCAGTAGTGTAGGATGTTTTTTTTTCCAGTGAGGCTGAGCCTGAACATGCTCGTTTTTGAATAGATGAGATAAACAGAATAGATAAAGTTTGCCATCTAGAGGAACTGTCCTGAAATCCAATTTTTTTTTCTACTGAATCTGTTCTTGCAGTTGTTCATGTGAGCAGGAGCAGGTCAACAAAAGCAAGCGACGCCTTTTGGTATTGATTGTAAATAATCAACTAACAAAGAGTTTTAAACAATATGATATGGAGACCTGCCTAGGGAGACCTGCCTTTAATCTTTTTATCATCCAATTTCTCCCTCTTTTTCCATCTTGTAGAATAACCCTCACTCCATCTCTCCCTCTCACCCCCCCAGATATGCAATGGTGATATCCCCTTCCTACGCTTTTCTGGGTACTGAGATGGGATGGCAGACAGATGAGGTGAATCTCTGCCCTGACATTTTGGTGAGGTGCAGTCTGGAGGATGGACAAGATATCCTCCCTGAAGTCCTGGTAAACCGGAGTTATCCCATGGTCTGATGGAGCCCTGTGGGTGTTTTGTAGACAAGAGACATGAGCAGCTTCTCTTTTGCAGAGTTTGCCACTCCCAGTGCTGACACAGTATGGAAGCTTACAGCTCAATTCCCTCATCTGCTTCAAGAGACTGAAATATCAACTTCTCCCTTTTCCAGGACATCATTTTCTGTTTTCCATAGAAAGACAGAGTCTTTAGACCATCAAGAAGGTCAAAGGATAAGAACACCCGGCCTCATTCTTTTCTAGATAAATAGAAATAATAAAGTCACATCACCTCTGTGTGTTTTTTATCTCAAACAGCAAAGGAAAAAAACACATAAAAAGTCCTCAGTGCCAGATCTGTAATGGGATGGGTTCTGCACCACGTGGAGTTTATAGCTTTTAGCCAAGATCTTTAACTACTAAGACCAGCTCTGAGTAACCTACCATCTGAAACAGGTTACTCAGTGAAGAATAGGGCTGTGAAGTGCCCTATTGCACAGGCAAGCACACTCCCCTGGGGGCTTGCTACTATCTCTCACCAGCCTTAGCATCCCACTCACCTCCAAGAGGAGCTTCAAGCTGACTAAGCTGCAGGGGACAGCCCTGGAGAAGCTGACAAAGCTCTATACCTGGGTGGAAAGGGCAGAAGCTAGCAAACAGGACCTACAGGTGAAACAGCAGGTTATGGAGCAATTGCTTCAACCAGGTGCTCAGGAACAGAAAGGGATCCAGGCCTCAAGGTACTGGAGCTGCCCAAAACTGCCTTTGAAAAAGCAAGGGAAAGATGGTACTGCTACGGTCTGGTAAAACCTCACAGGCATGGTGCAGTCCCTGGGTAGGAAGCACCTTGCAGTGGGAGTTGCAGAGCCGCGCATATGGCTCACTTGCTTGATAAAGCTGATGGGATTGCCAATCCAGCTGCAGCATGTGCGGGATGGAACGGAAGGAAGCTGACCATGGTGGGCAGACATGACTGTGTCCAGGCAGCAAGGCCAAGAAAAATCAGGTCTCCTGCTCTTCAGGTGAAAGTAAGCTGCCCTGGTTGTGTGCAATCCAGTCGAGGCTGCTGTGCCACTCACCCTCGTCAAAGATGCAAAGTGACTCTAAGCTACTTTCTCTTGCACAAGAGTGCATTAGGTAAGCACCAGCATACAGCATGGTGATGCAATTATTTGCCTAGGCATGGTGCTAGGCACAAGGTCATTGACACTGTTTGTTAAAATGCCTCAATTTCAGACCTTAGCTTCTGCCTCAAGCACAGATGCTTCAAAGAGATTATGAGGAGAGTGAGTGCCACTTTCATTTCACTGTATGGAAAGTAATATCTCCTTCCAGCTTCAGGCACAGCAGGGTAAAACAATGAACAGAGATTCACATTAATTTCCATTACACTTGGTAGAGAGTACTTATTACATTTAAGCAAACAGCTCTGTCCTGCTTCTTTTGAAATCAAAAGGAGTTTTGCCATTTACAGAAATTACACAGGAAAATGTTCACTGTGCTTTTGTCTTTTCATGGGCACACTGATGTCAGAAAAGTCATGTCTCGCTGGAAGTCAGTGAGGTGCTACTGGGTTACACCAGTGGTAAGCACTACTGATCGTGAGCTGTCATCCCTCAGGCTAATTATGAGCTCATCAGTTCAGGGATTCTTCTGAGTTCACTTCTAGGGATCTGCCCGAACTGTAATTTTTAGCATTGCAATGGTGTACCTCAGGACCTATGTTTAACTTTTGAATTACCACTCCTTTGGGCTGGGAAGCTGGTGACAATTAGATGAGTCCTCTCTGGCTCAGTGCTGGCCTGATATGTTACCCACCCTGATGAACCCTATTGTTTAATCATACCTCACTCCTCCTAATGAGACTCATTTATCTTTCTTTCAAGTTTTATACTATTTCCTGCTTTACTGAGATTTATGACGAAAGAAAGAGAAATGCTGCTAATTGATCCTCTTCAGGTGATATTATCTCTTGCAAGAGCATCAATCAGCGGTGGCAAACATCTGATTGACAAGAATTTTCTTCTTTACATTCCACCTTGGGAATTTTAAGAACAGCTAAAGCTCTGCTGATAAAGGATGAGCAATACACAGCCTTCATCAGAGAAATTACAAGTACAGGGAACACAATAATAGAAATCTCTCAGATCTCTGTCAGTTTGGTGGTGTTTATAAGATCTACTTGACCAGACCAGCAAAACCTTTTCATCAAGAACTGCCCTTTGCACATTAACCTACATGAGTATAAGTCTCTGAACACAATGTCTGCAATAGCCTGCGTACATGGATGTGTCAGCCTGTGTCAGCCCAGAGACGACAGAAGTTTCCAAGTCCAGATATTTATTGAAAAAGCAAGAAAGGGGGAATTGCTTTGGTCCTTGGCCCACCTCAGTTACTTGGCACGTAGAAAACACAGGGAGAAAAGCAGTGGAACTGACTGACCATGCCATCCAGGCTTGTACAGAAGCAGAACGACCACTTAATCAAAGTAGTCATTGCTGCTTTGTGTTCCAGATGGAGAATGATCCCAAGTGTCACATAGACAACTGTGTATTTTAGAGGGCACTTCACCCCTAGGTGCAGGCCTTGAGTGCACTGAGTTGTCCTTATCAGCCTCCCAGGGATACCCCCTATCCTTGCGCACCCTGGGGATCTGGCTGAGCTCTGTCTGGGCCCGCTATCCAGCCCTCACTTACACTACAATGGACCAGGTGTGAGCAATGCTTGAATTAGGGATCCTTTTTGATTGCTTCATCACCTCTCGGGAGTTGTGCAGATAAATTTGCCACTGGCTTAGGGCTAAGGGACTGATCTGATAACTTTTCAAGGACCCTCCTTCCTCTGTTTTGCTAACCTTCTCTAATGTACTCAACGTTCATCTTTGAGATCAATTGCATTTCACTGCAAATATTGAATTCTTGTGAATCTTCCAAGACATCTGCTGGAATAGCCCAGCTATGCGCAGCTCCTCTGTAGTTCAGCTAGCTAATATGCATATGAGGATATCACATAAAACAAAAGTCCATAAAGGCAAGAAATGTTGACTGACTTGCTTTTATAACCTTGGTCTGGTTATAAAAGTCTTGAATGCAAGGATACCCTATGATATTTTCACTTTCACAAAGTTCAGCTGTTACGCTAGCAAAATTAGCCTATACTTTGTAATGCTTCACAACTGAAAAAGGAAACAAAAAAGTTGGAAATTATTTTGAGCTTTACAGTCTCAGCAGACAAAGATTTTTTGCTCTACAACTTCTTTCCAATAAAACTATCCTGCTGATTCTGATTCTTCATCACCTTGGGATTCATGTAGGTTATTCATCACCTGAGCACAGAGATTTCAGAATAATACTGAGGGAGGATTTTCTGCTGCCATGCGATTATGGTTTTTAAACATGGTTTGCACTGGGACAAAGGACCATGCCAGGTACCAGGGAGAGAAATATGAGGTTGCTCAATGGCTCAATTCTTATTTCCTTCCCATGATTGTCTGAAAATCTAATTTACCTATTTAGGTCTCATTCATGCTTTTTTCATTGTATATGCTGAAGAGGAAACACAAAGACACAGTCATCAATAGCTGTCAATTTCGGTTTGCTTGCTGGCAAAGAAAAAGCTGATTAACTGCTTTCGGATGCAATTGATTTAGTAAATTAGGAAGTGGTACATCGTTGTCTAAACCTTCAGAAGGACTTGGATTGCACACATATTTGGTTGTTGGACTGTTCATTCAACCCATTTTTTATTGAGTGTTCAGCTCATACTTCTAGAAAACCAAATTTGTTAAGTATCCAAAACTGGGCACGCAGAAGTGGAAATGCTTCAGTCACACAGCAGTTTTCTGAATATTAAGATCTGTTTAGACCATAGTGAGAGAAGCAAACATTACCTCCAACCTTCTAGAGGAGAAAGCAGTTTACCCTGCAGAAAGGAGTTTAATTCTGCTGCTGACTTCACTCAGACCAAGACTTCAACCACATTCCAGCTTTGCAAACAATGTATTAAACAGGCCCCTCATCCTCAAAAGCAGAAAAACAAACTTTTCATTGATTGAGTGAAAAAGGGACTCAGCCAGTAAGTAATTAGTAATAGACTTACACACTGAATTCAGTGTAAAGTTTCATTTAAAACTAAATTCAGAGCCAGTCTTTGAGGACCAAAAGTGGATGTGCCGCAGCCAGCACTCCAAACTGATGAATCTAGTCTTATAATAATGTAGCATTTTGACCCAGCTTGCCAGAGAAATGGTACAGGCCTGAACTGCATGACCTTTCTCACTTATTCGCTACAAGAGCAGAGCATTGTTCAGCCCTGTAGCTCAGGGGTCAATGTGTTGGGTTATCTGGCTTAAACCTTCCAGCATTCAGCAGAGGATATCTGAAGTCACTTATCATACTTCTCGCTGGAGAGGTTTGAGGGTTGCAGCATATAATGTATGAGGAGAGACTGAAGGAGCAGCTTTCTTCAGCTTGGAGAAGAGAAAGCTAAGGGCAGGGAACATAATTACCTATGAGTGGGAGGTAGAGAGTCTTCTCAAAGATGCACAGTGAAAGGATAAGAAGCAACAGCCAGAAGCTGAATTTCTGAGAGGACCTAAGGACAGATTTCTTCTTTCCTGTGGAAAACCACAAGAAAAGGTTGCCCAGAAATACTTGAAACTTGACTGATATGGAGAAGTTTGGAGTCTCCCTCTCTGGAGACATTCAAAACCTACCTGGATGTGTTTCTGTGTAACCTGCTCTAGGTGGCCCTGCCTTGGCAGGAGTGTTGGACTAGGTGATCTGCAGAGGTCCCTTGCAACCCTAATGATTCTGTGATTCTGTGAGAAACCTGATCTAGCCCTCATGCTTGGAGCAGCATTTTGAACTCTGTTCCCGAGGGTACCTTCAGAAGTTCCTTCAAACACAGTCTGACAACATGATAACCAAAAGGCTAACCAGAAATTAGCATTAATAGCACTAAGAACAAAATTCCACATGAAGGAATTCACTTAAAGCCCCTCATACTATTTTTTTTTTTTTAATCATATGAAGTTGCTATTGCATTGCAATGTACTTTTTGGCTAAGAAAACAACTCATCAGAATGAAAAGGAATTACATTTTATCTGGATGACATTGGTGTTCATGCAGCATTATTTTTAGATAGAAATGAAAAATAACTGAAAGTTGGAGGGGAGAGCTCACTTTTAAGGCAGCATTTCCCAATTCTCAAGTTCATTCATGAATTTGTAGCTGTATTTCCAGTTGGATTTCTGGGCTTCATGGGTCCTATTGTCCAAAGGGCAGCTGGGAGTCATGGTCTCGTATTGTATGAACAGCCTCTTAAGAGGTTTCATCTCCTCGGACATTCATGATCACACATCCTCTTTCTGAAAGCTGCAGTTATTACTTCCACAGAAAATCCAGGTTAAGAAAGGCTGAACGTATATCAGAATAAAGCCAGCATCAAGAGGCAACGTATCATGTTTCTGAACTAGGAAGTCTTGCTGCAACTGGAAAGATTTTCAGCTTTTCACTGCAAGATAAAGGTCAGAAGTTCCCTCTGTCTGAGAAAAAGTGTCCCTTTGTGGAACCTTCACCTCCCAGTTCTGCATCCAGATATGATTTTGAGGTCCATGATTTTTAGGTTTACTTTGTCATGTAACTACTTTTATTAGTGGCTTTATCACCATGTCCTTGTGCAGCACGAGCCTCTTTTTCAAGAATAAGCTAACAAGATAACTTCAGTGATCCAGCAGTTAGTGGGCTGCGATAACAAGAATTGGTAGGATGAACTACTGTATGGAGCTTCATGTGCCTAGAAATTTCTTTTATTTATGCTAATGCACTCTGGATGGCTTAGATAATCTTATTTAGTTTCATTATTCACTTTTATTTTTATTGTAATATTCTTTCTAAACTGAACTGTGATGGGGCTTTTGCCTATAGAGAATACTGTAGGCAGCAAGAGCATTCCATTGTTTCATGGCACTTGCCATCTGATACTACTTTGCCTCTCAATCTGCCTGCTTCTTCTGGCATAAAGTGTGTTCAGCAGAGATTTCAGAAAAATAACGATGCATACTTAAGAAAATGTCCTAATATGGGCAGTTTCAGAGAGATATGTGTACATATGTTTAGGAAATTGTCTTCCAGCAAGCATTCCTCTCCACACAGAATGTGATGCTTAACAGTGTACCTTGCCTCTAATGGCTGAATCACTGGATTTTCTTCTCTTTGACAGTTGTCATGGCCATTTTTTCAGATGACTGGTCCTGTAATATCACTATATGGCTAACTCGTAATCTTTCAACTCAGAAAGCTGTGTCTTGCTTAGGCGTTTTCAAAGTGAAATTACTCCTACAAAATGGGAATTATTTTATTTCCTTTTATTTTATCTTTTATATTTCACCCATCAGTATTTTTAGGCTGATGGATGAAATTAGAAGAAATACAACAGGATAGAATGACCCTCCCAATCCAAATGTTCTTATTCGAAGCAGAACATTTATAAGTGCAGATAAATATGCTAATTGCAATACCTGCCAATCTCACTTAGTTCATATATAACTTCTTAAATACATGATTGCTTGTTTGTGCTGATTTTGCTCTTAGAAAAAAGGTCTTTAAGAATCCACTTGTATTTTCCCTAATGTTTCATGCATGCCTCTGATACACACAGCTCTCAATCTTGCTTGACTAATTTAACCAATTGTTTCAGGTTACCCATTCAATGAAAAGTCAGATTCTCTTTTCCTTAACATACTCTTCACTTTGCACGTAAATAGCCTCAAATTACCATGCCCTACCAGTGGGAAAGGCATGTGAGATTGAATGAATACCAAATGATTCCACGATGCCAGTACAAGACAACATAAAATAGCATGAGAACGTGTTGAAGTACTTTTCTCAGATGAAACCTCACACAGCTAGTTCACAAAATGTCCTCCAAGCTTAGCAAGTTAAATTAGCAATGTCTATTGCCTTTTAATTGCTCTAAGAGGCTCCAGCCACAATATACAACTCTGTGGCTACAGCACAGGCAGTTTTCAGACAGGATCCCTGGGACAATTTTGAGTGGGGCACACAGTGGAGGCAGGTCACACCGTTCCTGGGGAGGGACACAGGTCCTTAGTCCCTGGAGCTGCTCAGAGTTCAGCCGGCAAATCTGTTGTAAGCTGCTCCTTAGTGCATGATGAAAGAGAGAGGGCACAAAGCTGCATTACAAAACTTAATCCTGCACTTTTAAATGTCTGAAGAACTGTTCTGTTTGCAGAGACAGCAGATGTTTGGTTGTGAGGGGTGCTGCTGTAAGTCTGATACGAGGCGTCACATCGTGTGCTCCCTCAGAAAATCTGTGCATGCTTTTTTTCTGAGTATTTTCCAAGACTAAAATAAAATAATTGTTTAGACTTCTTGTGCTTAAGCACACACACATATATATATATGGGTAAATGCAAACTTTCCTAGATGAGTGTTTGCAAGCTGTGTCCGCTCCAGTAGATTAGGTCCTTTCTTCTAATTGACTAGATGTTACACAGAAACACAGCTTTTTACAAGTACAGACTGAAAGATAAAGCAACTCAGACAAGAACCTTCTCTTTTCAGGGGTATTAAATCAGCACATCGAACTTTGGATAGCAAGTCAAACACAGAAATCTTGCATTCTTGCTTCTTGAAACAGAATGAACATTTGAAGTAAGACATTCAATTTCATTTCAGTATTGAAATTTTTGCTGGAAAAATCTTTTTTAAATATGATAGTAAATGCAAATATCCAAGGATAAGCAACAGTCAAAAGCATTTGGCTAAACCAGTAAAATTGCAAATATCTAATACATGACTCACTGGGAATTGCATCCATGAATGATGAATACCTCAGAGGCTGTTGTCCTTTTGTAGAAGTGCATAAATGGGTTCAGCAGTGCAGGGCTTTCTGTAGCCTTCTAGTTTTGTTTTGCTTTGGGAAATAATAATTCACATACTTTTCAACAGCTTTA
The DNA here is from genome assembly GCA_028858755.1 of Ara ararauna. NCBI lineage: Eukaryota > Metazoa > Chordata > Aves > Psittaciformes > Psittacidae > Ara > Ara ararauna. The sequence goes on along the minus strand of CM054377.1, from coordinate 68,930,661 downwards.
CCTGATTCATCTGTTAGAAGTATTAGAAAACAACAGACTGGATATTGGTTCATGTCTGGCTTTTCAAACACAGCTCTCTCAGAAACCAAATGCTGATTTCACTTTTGGACTGAAGTATCATATCTTTATTAACAATCCTGGCCAGAGTACTTTAATTCAGATGAGAAACTTACCTCTGAAAAACAGCAAGAAGCATGAGATGGGCTTAAAGATGGAATATAGTGGTTACCTAGCAGAAGCTGATAATGCTGTCCTTGCTTGCAGTGTGTTGGCAAGTTTTGGTTGCAGGTCAGGAATAGATCAGCTCACAGAAGAAACTGGGGTTAGCGTAGAAATGCGCCTAATTACAGGCTATGCATGAGCCATGAAAGTCAAAGAGGCTCTTCATTTGAGATCAGTGTCATTTCAAATTTGACATGGAACTGCTATACTAAATCAAATTCCCTCATTTCTGACATTTCATCTTACTTGTTGGGTATTTGAGAACCCCCTCAGCAATTTTTAGTGGCAAATGCTGCAACACATTTTGTTGTTTGTCCCCTTTTCCCATCATGCCTTTGCCATGATCTGTTCCCCAGCAGCACAATTCTTGAACATCATCCACCAGGGTGATTTCACAGCACCATCAGGAAAATGACTAACTTGTTTTGTGACACATAATTCTGGGATTATTACACAGAGGTTTCTGGTCCACCACTGCACATGGCAGTGATGCTCAAGGATGCCCTATGTCAAACCTACCAAACATCAATCCTTGTCTGCAGTCCTAAGTGAGTCACTTTGCTCCTTATGTAGGGCACATGTCTGTTTTGTTTTCCACTGGAAGGGACCCACAACTGCCTTCATACTGAGTGAGCAGCTAAGTAAGCTAGTTGACATGAAAGGGAGGGAAGAAAGGCCTTTTAAATGGCACCTTGCTTAAGAGGCACCTCTCTTGATGACATACTCTGTATTCTCTGAATAAGATTTATGGGCCTGAGGATGCCTACATCCTTCTATTCCTAAAAAAATTACAAACTGGGTGGCAAAGGCATGCGTACTACTATTTTCTTTAAAACTTTGACTGTGGGATATGCCGCTTTGCTTTCCCTTATACATTTTTTCCTTATCACTCTGACCTTGTGGCTGATGTAATTAGTAAGAAGGCAGAAGCCTTGGTTCATTGTCATTTCTGCTTTTTGAAGACTCAAACTCATGTTTCACTTAATGGCTTCTTCCAGAACAGGCTTGGAGCATTGTCCTCTATTTTTGCTGAAGCTCCACCTCGTACTTAAATACTGGTGGTCAGAGGAAGGAGATGCCACTCTGTAAGCTAGTATCTCACATGCCCAGCAGAGAGGAGGAGCACTCTGCCTTGTCCTCCCTTCTCTGGGGGCTGTGTCTATATTTTGCCCAAGTAGTTGCCTCATGACAGTTGTATAATCAGAGAGACAGGGATGCACCCACATCTTTCACCTCCATAGGAGTGACCTACCTGTTGGGTTACAGGTTCATGCTCTTCTTCCCCTCCCAGCCTCAATGAATCTAAGTCAGCATGAATGAGTAGCTCAGAGTCACATGTGCATCCTGCCTCAATGTGTCCATGTCCCACTCTCTCTGGCCCAGTGAATCACAGATCATTTCCATGTAAACCTCATGAGAAAGGAGGGACAAGCCTTCCCTGTGATTTCCACACACACTTATTAAGTCCCTAGTGTTACGTACTGACTGATGGATTAGGTGGCGGAGAAAGATGGTGTTGGATCCCTCCAGCCAAAAGAGAGGGAAATTAATCTTCTTTTGTCCATCACTCTTTGGGAGAGTTCCAAGCTTTGGATAATAGAGATGGCTTCAACAGGACTGCTTCTGGATACCTTTTAAAGGAAACCAGCCATTATTAGTGCGTCTTGTGCAGGCCCTGAGCTGAGCGTGCAACTGATTGGCATGCTGACCAGACAGACAGAGGCCATCAGGACAATATGTGGAGATCACCTCACGTGTGAATTCCAGCAGAGATGAGACATCCTTTCAGTCCTGAGCCCCGTACTCACCCCATGATCCTGGTAATGCCTCCAAGCAGAACTTAGCATCTGATGAGTTCAGAGGTCAAGAATGCAACCACCAACAGTAGACATGTCAAGCACAATATATATTTTATTGGTATCATTTACAAGAAAGTTAAAAACTAGGTTGAAGAAGAAATGCACAGCTTAATCTCTACAATTTCTGAACAATAGTCAAGCTTTTTATACAGTTCTCCATTTTAATTAGTGTATAATTTTGAACAGAAGGATGACCTCAAATTTTGACTATATTTTGATGGTTGTCATTGAAAGCATATAAATCATAAACTGTAACTGAAATATCTTAGTCATATCAGAGAACACAGTCCAGAGGCTTCTCCTAAAAATCCTGATTTCTGGTTTGTGATTTCAGCCTCCTGGCTATTATTAGAGCTTGTCATAATCACCATTCTTGCTTGAGACTAGAGAAGGAGTTAAGTCTCATGGAAAATGGAATGTGTCTGAATGATTCATTGTAAGAAAATATGGACTTAGTTCTCAAATATATAGAGGACTTTCCATTTACAGCACTCTGGAAATAATGTATTAAGTACGGTATTAAGTACATTTCTTATCAATATAGGGTAAGCATGTATCTGCAATGAGTCCAAAGATTTAATTTTGCAGTAATGGGAGAACTTAGATGAAGGACCCCATATTCATATGTAATGGTCCTTTTTCTATATACTCTGAAGACTGAGAACTCATCCGTTATAGAACATTAAAAACTTGAACTGTAATATATACAGCATTTTGAAGAGTTTATACCATTTTCGTTCCTGCAATACCTTGGTTTGCATTATGCTAAGTTCTGTCTTTTTTTTTCAGTCTTTCTCACATTATGAGAGAGATGCTCTTTCTACACATTTACAGTGCATGTCATTTAAAAGTGACTTCCTACTTCAAGATTCTCCATAGAGTATTGGCACTGAGAAGAATTTGTCATTTCTGATAGGAAGACATATCAATAGTGGTAGAAACACTCCACTTACTAGGAGGCAAATATCCTTTGTTGAGGTGAAAGATTCCTTATGTCTATTCCATCAATCTGAAGTGTTGTGACACTTCCTATCACTGTAGCACAAGGATGAGCCTTCTGGGAAATGCACAGAATATACTAATGAACATGTTCATATATCAAGAAAATCTTTTTTCCCCCTGTAAAATGACAAAATTATTCTTGATCTAATATTACTAACCCATAGCAGAGGGAAAGCATAATTGCCTGTAAATAATAGGTCAAAATGGCCAAGCATGACATTTTTAAAGTTCAAATCCTCTCATCCTTCGTTATCATACATTGCATTAAGGCTATTGACAAACAGTATTTGTCAAGCCACTGTGTACCAAAGTGACTTATTTTGTAGTAAATCCAATAACGAGTGAAAGAGAGCTTGTTGAGCTTTGCTTTCATTTTCCTTTTCTAACTTCTGTGCCATTTTAAACAAATGACATACTGGTGAGGTGAAGAGGACAGAGCAAAGCACCAGAGATCACCTGAAGGTCAGCATACAGGAGGTCTCTTTGTATTAAATTTGCCAGAGCTGTGCTGGCTTTCTATCCAATAAAACAATGCTCTGAATAACAGAAAGGCAAAGTAAAACAGTTAAGAGATTTAGATACCAGGAAACTGTTTTTGAAGGTTCCAAAAAGCCTGCTGATTACAACGTTAGATAATTAACTATTAGACAGATAAAACTTCTGCTTTTCAAAGCAGACATCAAGGAGCAGTGCTGGGGCTCTGAAGTGGAAGGTACAGCTCTGGAAACTTATCCTCAGTTTACATACATATGAAACACCTCTTTCTTTCCATGTATCATGGCAGGTTGTAAGAAACAGATAATGTCTCTTCTCATTTCCATTACAAAGCTCTGCTGAGAGACTAATAAGAGTCTGTTCCAGCTGAAGTGAGTAAAACCAGTTCTTCAAAAGAAAGAAAGCAAGCAAGAAGAAACCAGGGGAAAAAAAAAATGAGAAAGAAAAAAGACTATCTTTGAATTCTGACTCACACACTGGGCTATGCGCTTCCCTTTTCCCATTGTACCCCACTCTGTGGTAGTTGCTTCCCTTTCAGAAAAACTCTTTGACCAATTCTTTCACAAAGCTGCCTGCTCCCCTCCAGGGATATACTGAAACAACTCAGGGATTGCTTTAGCCAGAAGCACTTTCACACAGTTTGAGCCAAAATTGCCCCAAGGAAGACCTAAATCACAGTGGACGAGAGTTTTGACAGTGCTTTTAAAGGGGTCAAAATTTCACTTTCTAAATGGCAATAGAGCAGCTAATCTAAGAGAATTTCCTCTTCCAGAAGAACTTCCTGAAAGCATGAAATCTCCCTGTGGCTGGCTAGACACATGCTGGGGGTCATGAAACACCTGGCCTCAATGTGTTCAGTCTTGCATTGCATTGATTTTCCACGTGTTTTTTTACTGTATGCCTTGCTTTATTTATTTTTTTTAGTTCTCACATTAATTTATATTTCAAAGTCCTACTTTTAGGTATCTGTTCTCAGAAATCAAAAAGCATGAGTCACATTTAGAAGAATGAAGAACTGAAAAACCTCCTACGAAGGACGTTATCAAATGCACAAAGAATAAAAAAAAAAGAGAGTACTTTGAGCTGTCCAGGATGGAGAAGAACTTTCCTTCTATCCAAACTTTCAAGAGCTCCCTTAAGTGGCCATTAGATCCCACTGAGTATAAACAAAGTTTAGATAGAAAATAATAGATGATTGCATTAGTTGAAAGAGCTCTAATTAGAAAAAAATGCGTCAACATCCACAAATATGTAAGGAAACAGTGGGCAAAATCACATGAAAGAAATCAGACGGAAAAGTAGCAAATGGGAATGAGAGAAAAGTTGAGAATGAATGCATGAAATAGTTTCACAGAGTGAAACTAGTGTTCTGCAAATGGCATACCAGATCTTCCTTGATCTTTGTGCCTTTGTGGCATCCTCACACACCACTTCTGAAGAGGTAGGCATGGTTTTCCCAATAAAATTTCCCTCTTCTCTGGTGCTCTCAGCCTTGTCTACACATCACCTTCAGTTTCATTTTTGGTAAGCTGAATGGACTGAATTGGTAAGCGGTTCCCACTGTTCCCATCCCACCCACATTGTTTCGATAATATTTCCTGCATCCTCTCTCCTACCTGTGGTTTTAACTTAGCAACTTAAGGAACTAGTGCATTGCTGTGTTTACTTTCCTTCATTGAGATGTGGGTTTCTGACAGTGATGTTGTGCTTGCTTTGGGAGTCATCCACCAGTAAAACTTGATCAAACTTGTTGCATCCTGAAGCAATTGAGCAAAATAGACTTACGGCTGCTGTAACCTAATCACAAGCATAAACATGTAGGTGAGCTGTAATTATTGAGGTTTCTGCCATCTGATAACATTAACAGCAAACAGAAAATTAAAAGACTTAAATCAGAACCAAGCGAGTAGAAGCTTTTTTTTCTTTTTAGTAACTGACTACTGACTTTTCCCTGTACTTGCATGGAAATCTCATCTCCAGCAGAGAATCTATCCTGAACATTTTTCTTCACTGGATGTCGGGGGCTGAATTTCCATATTCTCCTTCAGCACTGGAAGTACTTGAGACCCAACAGATAGCATATCTGGAAGGGATGAATGCAAGGGCTGGTTCATCAGGTATATGCCAAAGTTTGTCTGAAAAAAGCAAAGTATTTATTAAGATGCAACTCATGCTAAAGTAATCAGGCCTATAGAGAATCCTGCAACCCAGATATGTTTAGAAAAACAATACTGCTTTAAGAATGAGGAGATACGAACTATCTCCATGTAATAAAGAACATTTTTAACTGATTAACTATAATAGACTGGTAAACAAAAGTTAATCCCATGTTATTCAAGAAATGAGTAGATAAATAACGTAGTATTTCATCATGAGTTCCATAGTATCATGGATGTAATTTACACTCCCTCACAGTCTAGTAACTTAATGACTGTTCTGGCTTCTTGACAAATACAGTTAATGCATTACCACCAATAAAGTCTAGGCAACATGAGAACGCATGTGTGTTCAAGCAGTGAGAAAAAGTCTTGCATCTTTTACCATGAATTATTTGCTTTGTTAACAGAACTTTATTCTGTCTAGACTTGGTGAATTTCCCTTCATTTATTTTATGAACATTTCAGTATATTTTACAGAAAATATTCAGAAAGTTTGTTTTATTAGGTCTACCACTTGTTATCTGTCATTACCCACGAAGCCATCCTATGTAAATATTAAAAATACTTAGATATGTGTCCTCATGATACTGAATATTAAAGAAAAAAGGAACAAAATAACCACTTCACCCAGTGACCATACAACCTGATCAGTGTGTTTGCACTTTTATGTGTGGTCTTGATCTTAAGCATGTTGAATACTACAGCTGTAGCTGTAAGCAGCTGGATGTGACCTGGAAAAGTCACAGTAAGAGACTGGTGTGGGTTTTTGGTTTTGTTTTCCAACAGTGAAGAGTTTAGATGTGCACAAGAAACAGATTCATGATCTCATGATAATGTTTTCCAAATTATTAGATAATAGTTAAAGAAATATGTAAAGTAAGAAATAAAGGAATGCTGAAGACCATGTCAAATTGGTAATTGATATATAGAATTCAGAATGTCATTGTTCTCCAAACTGAGGATCTTGGAAACCCAGTGCTAATTTTCTTGTCTTTTTTTACAGGTTTCAATAAAAAGTATTTTTTTTGGTAGGCTACAGCCAAAATGTACCAGCCAGTCTAAAGTGTAAAGTAAATAAATAAACAAATGAAATTCATTAAAAACAAAACTTTATTCTCCTCCATTAAAAAGAAAAACAAGCATTTTTTTGGCTACTTCCGTTATTACTTCATCTCCCCAGCATTTCACATATATGTGGTATGAGTTGCTCCTGATCAGGCTTATCCTATTGATGACACTTTTTTGCTACTGTCATGGTTTCAGCAGCAGCAGTCATTTTTCTGCTTCTTGGTAGCTGGTGCAGCACTGTGTTTTTGATTTTGGGCCTGGGAACAGCGCTGATAACACCAGTGTTTCGGTTACTGCTTAGTGATGTTTTGGTCTGGCCAAGGACTTTCCGAGTTTCATGCTCTGCCAGGGAGGAGGGGAGCCGGGAGGAAGCAGAGACAGGACACCTGACCCAAACTGACAAAAGAGGTTATTCCATACCACAGCACGTCATGCCCAAGATGGAGGACGGAGAGGAGAGACCCAGAAGGGTGGGGGGTGCACTGCGTGGTTGGGCTTGGTTTTAGGTGGTGAGAATTGTATTCTTTCCTTGTATTTCTCTTGTCATTATTATTATTGGTGGTAGCAGTAGTGATTTGTGTTATACTTTGGTTACTAAACTGTTCTTATCTCAACCTGTGGGAGTTGCATTCTTTTCTATTCTCCTTCCCATCCCTCCGGGAGTGGGGGGCAAGAAAGAGGGGGGAGTAATTGAGAGAGAGTCTGCGTGGTTACAGAGGCTTAAACCACGACAGTTCTTTTTGGCGCCCAACGTGGGGCTCAAAGGGTTGAGATAACGACAGGATTAATAGCCACTCGTCACAATGCTGATTTATTGGCTCTCAAAGTTGTTGCTTTTGGTTCTCTTGCGTTCATGGTTTCAGCCTGTTGTACCTTACTTACAGCCGGTATTTGTTATCTTAGCATGTTTCAGATATGGGTTTTGGTTTAAGGTTCTTGTTTTATTGTACTTTATTGGAATGGCTTGTGATACGGGCGGGCTCGAGAAGCCGTGGGGGGCGAATGTGTACCTGGCAGTTCGGCTGCTCTTCACCGTCCTGGCGAGGCTGTGGAGAGCCGAGGGGGGGCTGCCTCGGGAGCCGCCGGCTGCCGAAACGGCCCGGGGGAGCGGACCCGGGGAGCAGGAGCCGAGCCCCCCCCCCGAGCCCAGCCCGACGGCTGCCGAGCAGAGGAAAGAGGTAGCAGAAGGGGTGAGCCCCCCGACTGAGCCCAGCCCGGCGGCTGCCGAGCCGCGGGAGGGGGAGGCTACCGAGCAGCAGGAGGAGACGACGGTGGAGGAGCCGAGCCCCGTAGCCGAGCCCAGCCCCGCCGCGGCCGAGAGCATTCTCCAGCAGCCGCCCGCAGAGCCCGAGCCGCAAGAGAATGCAGGAGACCCCGCAGCACTTCCCAGCAAGGCAGAGGAGGAAGATCTGGACTCAGACAAAGAGCAGCTGGTGGTGAGAGAGCCGGCAAGCGCAGCAGCTACACCAGCCCCAGTGACAAGCACAGCAGCCTCATTTGAGAGCTCTGAAGGGTTTGAATGGCCTTTGGGTACCCTTGAGACCTGCCTGCTGATTGTGATGGGGATCAGCATGGTGGCATGCATACAGAGTGTGTTTTACCCACAACCATTTTGTCTGGTCCCCAGAGTTAAGCAGAGTGGGGTGTGGGCCTTGTCTGGGGTTAGTCTGCAATCTAGGATGACTAAGAGATTTTCCCCAAGCCTGGACAGCCATGAGTGGCAGGGTGTGTGGGACAGTATGGGCAAGTATCTTGTCCACTGGGCCCCTCCAGTGCTTTGGAAGCATTGGAGATGGAAGGCAGCTGTGTGGAGTCCCCAGCGACAAGCTGCAGAAACTGCTGGAGGGGTGGATGAATTATTTTGAGCCTGATGGGCCCATGACACCTCAGGCCATCAGTGCAGAGATGCAGCACACAGATGGACTCATGATCGAGGGGTGGACTTAGCAATGGACACTGTGGCCCAGATTATTCACGAGTGTGAACACTGCACACAGCCTCTCCTGCTCTGAAAGGCTGTTACAAGAGATGGAGCTTGACGTCATGGACTGGATGGACTCAGCAGCTTTGTAGGGATTGGTCTATGCACTGAGGGATGATCTCTCTCCCTCTCTCTGTGTGTGTATGTATATATATACATGTGATGGTATATTGAAAATGTGGGATCTGATCATGACGTGAATGGTATGGAATAAGGGGTGGATAATGTCATGGTTTCAGCAGCAGCAGTCATTTTTTCTGCTTCTTGGTAGCTGGTGCAGCACTGTGTTTTTGATTTTGGGCCTGGGAACAGCGCTGATAACACCAGTGTTTCGGTTACTGCTTAGTGATGTTTTGGTCTGGCCAAGGACTTTCCGAGTTTCATGCTCTGCCAGGGAGGAGGGGAGCCGGGAGGAAGCAGAGACAGGACACCTGACCCAAACTGACAAAAGAGGTTATTCCATACCACAGCACGTCATGCCCAAGATGGAGGACGGAGAGGAGAGACCCAGAAGGGTGGGGGGTGCACTGCGTAGTCGGGCTTGGTTTTAGGTGGTGAGAAATTGTATTCTTTCCTTGTATTTGCCTTGTCATTATTATTATTGGTGGTAGCAGTAGTGATTTGTGTTATACTTTAGTTACTAAACTGTTCTTATCTCAACCTGTGGGAGTTGCATTCTTTTCTATTCTCCTTCCCATCCCTCCGGGAGTGGGGGGCAAGAAAGAGGGGGGAGTAATTGAGAGAGAGTCTGCGTGGTTACAGAGGCTTAAACCACAACAGCTACCTGTCACCATAATGGTGTCAACAGTGGTGGACACAGGGTAGATCCTTGCGATCAGTATTGTAGTGTTTAATGCTGGGTATTTAATTACTGCAGGACAGTAAGATCCCAATGCTTTAGCATAGTGACTGTGTTGGATCGCCTATGATGCCCCATCCCTGGAAGTGTTCAAGGCCAGAGTGGATGGGGTTTGGAGAAACCTGCTCTAGTGGAAGGTGTCCCTGCCCATGACAAGGGCATTGGAGCTGGATGATCTTTAATGTCCCTTCCAGCCCAAACCATTCCAGGATTCTATGATTCTGTGATGCTAAAATGGTAAGTTAGTAACTGCTTCATTTAAAGTATTAAACAACACAGTATTATATTTCCATTCTTGCTTTTCTCTTGTTTCTTGTTAAGCTGTGTTTTCTCTATTGGTATAAGTGATGTGTTTTTCAGCCTTGTGATTAGTAACTTGGATTTACTTCCTATCCCCTAGTGCAAAAATGAGAGTTGTCATAAATTTGTTGTTTTATAAAATCAGACAAGCACAAACCAAATATTGTAAAATTAATATTAGTCCATGCTGCACCACATTTTACACAGGGAGGAATTTTATAACTCATCCATGTAAATGAACTTATTTGACACATGAGATGTTTTTATTTATATTTACTGTATTGACATCTCGATTTACCTTAAAATGAGACTAAAATACATCTGGGCAGTTTGTTCACTGTAGAGAATTTGATTTACTAATTTTTCTATTGATGTGAATCACTTAGCATTTTTTTTTTTTTTTTTTTTTTGTAAATCAATTTAAACTACTTAGAATTATTTAAGAAAAGACGCGTGAACACATTTTATGTTCAGGGCTTCTCATATACTATTTAATATGAGTCCTTAGTATTTCCTTACTCTAATTTGGCATCTAAAATCTCATAGTATTTTTTTCAGTGCTGAGACTGGGTGATGCCTAAGGAGTTTTCAAGGTGATGGTATATTGATGGTATACATATTTTAGTACTAACACCTGCTTGGAATTGCTGACCTTTTTCTTTTCAGAATGTTCTTAAGACCAAAATTAAGCTTGTGATTAACAGAATTGGATTTAATATCTTTTAAGTGATTTTCCTTGGTTTTTTTCAATGATTACAAATATTGACTCGGCAAGTACTGATAATAGCAACCACAAAAGATGCGCATCCTGCCATTTCAGCTCTGTTTCAAGAAAAAGATAGAAATTTGCCCTTCTCACATTTCACTGATGAAAAATGAAGCTTTCAGAGGCAGAGATTACAGCCTGCAGAGTTATTACAGTGAACCATATAATCTCTCTCTGTTGTTGCTACCTTTTCCTGACTTCAAGGGCATTTTATTCTGCATATAACCTCCCCAGGACACACCAAGAACTGGGCAGGGATTGCTGGACTGAGAGCTCAGTGGCTTTATCCACTTGGTCAGATGGCAGTAGGGGCTCTTCCCATCACTCTTAAACTTCACACAGACAAAAAATGTAAAGCTTATGATTAGAAAAAAGCACAACATTTCACAGCTGGAAGAAATAGAGAAAATGTTCTTATTCTTGCCAACAGTGAATCACATGATAGTCATCACACTCAAAAGAGGAGCTACAAAATGCTGTCATTCTTGCATGTTGTTTCAAGTACTTATACTGGATCAACAGTAATATGCACTGCTTAGATATTTACTGGCAGAAATATCCTGGGTGCAGTATCTTCTTCTGTAAGATAGAAACCTGAGGTGCTAATCTGAGAAAGGCTGAGATGTAGTGCCTTCAAGCTACAGCTTCTAAACAATGAGTTAATTCAGACTAGCACTTGGTAGGGAAAACACCTTGTTAGAATGTGTAACAAGCCCATAACTGATACTGTATGCTAAAATAAAGCTCTGGATGGATAAGTTCTGGATTTTGCCCCTGTATGTAGCTCTTGGCTGCCTTCTCCCAACAGTTGAATTTACTTGTTCATTTCTGCTCATTTAAGACAAGAGGAAATATCCTCAAGCTGTACCAGAGGAGGTTTAGACTGGATATTATTAAATTTCTTAACCAGAAGGGTGATCAGGTATTAGAACAGGCTTCCCAGGGAAGTGGTGGAATCACTGTCCCTGGAAGTGTTCACAAACCATGCAGATGAGGCCCTCAGGGACATGGTTTAGTGGTGGTCTTGGCAGTCCTGGACTTGATGGTCTTAAAGGTCTTTTCCAACCTAGCTGATTCTATGATTCTATGATTTTATTAATACAATAACATAACCTCCCTCTCATGCAAAGCTTTGGGAGATGCAATTATTTAAATTTGGGTGGTTTTTTGGGGGGGGGGGCTGCTTTGTTTTTACCATAAGAATGTTTTCTTAGCTCTGTATTCACCAAAACTTCTTAGTAAAAGTAGGAGAGTGGAAGTACTCACTTTCAGCATGCTGTTTTTTTATATTAGAAAAAAAAGGAAAGCTTTAACTTGGTGTCAAAAGTCCCCATTTCTGTTGAAAATATCTGGGCAGCAGGATGTTTTTCTAAGAACTGATTTTCTTTTGCTCTACCTTAAATAAACACATTTTCTAGTTCAGCCACCAATGAGAAAAGAGAACTGTTGTATTTCAGAGGTCTATTAATTATATCAATCGGTGTTTGCAAATGTTCCAGATCTTTGGATGAAAAGCATTGCATAGTATAAAGCCCCACATTACGATGGAAATTATGATCATTATCATCAGATAAGAGAAGTAATTTGCTATCCTTGCTAACATTTCAATAAGCAGTCCAAAGGCACAGCCTCTCATCCTACAGGGAAAAAAGCTCTCCCAAGGCACAATGAGATACATCAAGGAGGATCAACAGCCTGCAGGAAAAAAACACAATCCTTTTAGCGTATGAGGGCATGTACAAACATAATGGATTTCTCTTGATGTACCGCTATCCAGACATTTATGCTGGGGCAGACTGCTGATGCAGTTCCCTTTGCTACCATGACAGCAAGTCCCAGCTTATAGCATTGTTTCAAATCTACCCACAGGGCTTCCGCTACTGTTAGCTTAAAACTGCATCTGCAAAACACAGAAGATGATAGCCAAGAATTCAGTGTTCTCTCCTTTTTGTCTATGTATGCCTGGCATCAGGTGGTGAAGCATGTGAAATAGCATGTGGCTATTTTTATGCTGCTTGCTTAATGCAGTTACCTAGTGTTTTGCAGTTTCCTGCAATAACAGAGAGAGCTCTGTCACAGAAGGAGAGCCCCTTTTTCCTTTTCAGTCAAAATTTACAGAAGGAATCCTTAATGAGTATTTCTTCAGAACTGGTGGCAACAGAGCTCAAGTTCACTTTGTAGAGGTGTTTGTGTTTTATTTCAAACAATGTGATGAAAGGTTTCATAAAAAGCAGCTGGCTGGGCTTCAGCACCCTGCTTTACATTTAATAGGAAACATGCAAATATCTTGTGTGGCTAATTACAGTAGCTGGTTCTGAATTTCAGCTGCAATCCATCTACGCAATCCTCAATTTTTCAACTTGGAGCATCAGGTTCTCAGAGTCTCAGAAGTATGCAGAAAAATACGGTTTTACAAATAAATAAATATTATTGAAGTTCATCAGCAGTGCTGTTATTTGGGCTAGAGTTTGATAAATTTTGATATTTTTTCCAGGTTGGTTTCTTGGAAAAACAAAGCAAAATGGTAAATATTGACATCTGTCTCTCTTGTTAAGCTTTCAGGATTTGAAATCCATTTGTATGTGCAGTATCTTTAATGTTTTGGAAATCAAGCAACTACAACAGCCTTTCAAAAATATCAGTACCGCTTGTACTGCAAAATTAAGTTTTAATCTTATTTTGCTGCATTTGTTTTTTGTAGTTTGAATTGCATTATTGACAGCTGGGAACAAACAGTGCTAAATTCCTTCACTGAATCTGTATCTGATAAAAAAAGAAAATGAAGTCTATTAGATGACTCCTTAACAGAAAAGCACAAGCTAGAGACATGAGTCACGGAAGGATTAACTCTGCAATTTAACACAGTCACATGAACTCGATGTTCTTTCTCTCACTACACTGTGAACTGTGAAAGGCCTGGATCAATGCCCCCTGCTAGGTCTGCTTAGCACACTGAAGCTGCCATAGTCCTCAGGCGCTTCTCACTGATAGCCAGTTGGTGACCATCACCCCACAGACGATTTGCAGGAGGGATGGGCTCTGAGGTCTTCTCAGACCAGTTCAAACAAAGCTACCAGTTCAAACTATCTCTTTTGGCTACCAAGCTAGCCCAGAGGACTTGGCTTTATGCAGAGCAGGGCATGCTCACAAGATCCCATCTGCCAGCAATGCTGAAGACTGGGAAAAATAGAAAAAGCTGAAGGCTTGGTTCTTTGCAGCATGACTATGGTTGTGCAGCTGAGGGAAGCAGAGCACTCCCCCACTGGGAATGGCAGCACTGTGCTCTGCTGAGCAGTGCCTTGCCTTGCTACGTGTCTTTTATCTGGTGCCAGGTTGTTCTCGAGAGGCTGGATTGTTCTCATTGTCTTAGTTCTGTTTGAACAAGTTACTTGGTTCTAGGAGTGCTTGTATCCAGAAAAACTTTCCATTGCCGAGTTAATCAGAATGAAAGAGGAGCTCATCTTTGCTGTGGGAAACATGCCAAAGACATTTTGCCTCTCCTGAGAATCTATGTCCTGGGTAAGGTTTTGTTGCCATTTGGGACTGTCCCTGAATACGGAGTGCTTTCCTTCTACAGACAATTCAAATCATAATCCAGTAAAACCTATGGGACTAGAGAAAGTCCTTGGCATACCACACCTCTGCATATGTGGCAGCTGGGCAGCATCCCTGCCCCGAGTGCCAGAATGCTCTTTAAAGTGTCCCAGATGCTCCAGCTGTGGATCAACATTGCCTGGAGAGAATTCTTGTCTTCAGGCTATCCACCATGGCCAGAAGCTCATCTCACGAAGGCAGGATTTGGATGACAAAGCCTGCCATGCAACCCGAAGTCATCTTAGGTCATCGGGAAGCTGTGGCTAGACAGCTGGCCCCTGCCTTCTCGCTTCTCCCCATCTCACTCTGCACCAGGTGGCTGGCTCCAAGAGTCGGCAGAGCTTTTCACCAAGGATAACATCCATTGAAAATGTAGCCCTTTGTTTGCCTAATGAGTCACTGAGACGAATCAATGTATTTTTTTTTTCCAAACAAAGAATGCCTTATTTGTAACTTGTTTGTGCATTGTTTAGGTGAATGATTTTCAGCCTATTTATCATTGCTCTGGCTTGTGTGCTGTGCTCAATCATCTCTGGTGTTTGGCTGGTATTGGCAAGGCTTCTGAGCCCTGACTGGCTAATGAACTTTTACAACAGAAGCTTTATGAACAGGAAGCAATGAATTCAAAGTAAGGATTTTTTTCAGATAAATAAATACTTATGAGGAGATTTGTGAAGTTTTTGGGATGCTGAAGTGTCTAGCCACAGTCTGAGCACTCTCAATTCCAAGAAACAATGCAGCTTCAGGAAGCATAAGGACTCCAATGAGCACCTGCTTTTCACACTTATTCTCCTCCAGTCAATCAATTACTCTCAGCTTTGACTACATTTACATCTGCTCTGTTTTTCCTGTTAAGTAGTTTCTCACAGTAAGTATAGAGTTTAGTCATATGAGCTAACTGTATCATATCAAATACTCTTTTTCTGCAGATTTGTCTTCTTGAATGACATCAGTGCTTCAGCTCTTGTTTTTCAAGACCAAAATAAACACATCATTGTAAAGCAGTACATACTGAATAAAAGCAAGCACAGAAAAAAAACCAGTGCATATTAATAGTCAATTTCTGAATAAAAGCATGTTGAGCACTTAATGGAAATAAATGTCATATCTGGGTTGTAAGTGCATCTTCTTTTTACTGGAAAGACAAATGGATTAGCATAACAACTTAGTCATGAATATTCTCTCAGCAGATATTTCACTATGCATGCAGTAAAGTCACCACATCTTTCTATACAGTTATTTTAGATTACTGTACTGACCTTTCTACCTCTGGCCACAGACAGAGACTGCATAAATTCTTTGTTTCGTTCCCCAGACTGTTGATCGATGCAGATTATTTGACATCTGCTACATGGACCCACAACCTAATTAAAGAAGGTTCACAGCTGTATATCAAAGCAGTACAACACAGAACAGTACAAGCTTCTGACCATCATAATACCTTACTTACCTCTCACATACCTTTCCTGTGTTCTTTTATGCTATTTTTATGTAAGAGGTCATGCCTGTTCACCTAATGTAGTGGGTACTTTTTCAAAGCATCTACTTCTGAAGGTCTCACTGAATTTTTAATTCACTTTTTTCTTTTATTTTCTATTCTTTTAAGGAAAACTTTCCCACAGACAGAATCTGAGATATACCAAACATTTACATAATTGCATTTCCTGATGTCTTCACTTCATCTACGGGCTGACAGGGCTACTTGCCCAAAGGAGAACTGAATACAAAATCAAGGCAGTGCCTCAGGATTTAACCCAAGGAGAATTTTCTTGGGTTTGCTTTACATTGTTTCAGTGCAGCTGAAATGCACAATATCTTTCATGTATGCATGGCACTTGTAGATAATCAGAATGCAAAATGTGAATTTTCACAAGTTTACATAATCAGAAGGAATAATGAGATCCTCTATTCTAACACCAGAGCATGGATCGTAAAGTTAATTCTTGTTTGAAATAGGGTGTGCTTCTAGGGAAAAAAAGCCCTGAATAGATTTCTTCTTAAAGCATTCAAATGAAGAAGGCGGACATATTGCAGTTTTGCTTAATATTGCATCCCTAACTTTAGCAAAGCTGTACGTTGTAGAAACTAACTGTTATTAGAGTATCCCAATATACACATTCTACTTTTGTAAAATATGTCATAAATTTCAAATAGGACAAATAATTAAACCTTACACTGCCAACATTTTTATATGCTGATCTGAATTGCTATTTCAGTTTTTTTGGAGATACATCTAGAACTGCTTCTACAGCTCTTCAGTGTTATCATCAAAACCATACATTTGGCAGCTTTTTCAGAAGATGATTTTCCACAGCTTTAATATTTTATTTAAAGAACAAGAAAACAAGGCAGAGAAGGAAATATTTTTCCCTGCTTTGCTTTGTTCAACAGCTTCTTCAATGATTAACATAATATCTACCGTTACTACATCAGTATCTGAATAAGGTCCTGGCAGAAACTAGAAAAGACAATGCAACTTGCATAAGCCTTTCTCTTTTTGGCTTGTATTCCTAACACATTTCAATGCCAGAAAGAGGAATACATTTTTAATTTTGTAGTTTTACAATATCAAACACAGCAGGATCCTGAGACGAGTTCCCTAGTGTAACTCCTGCCTCCAATAGGCTATACACTAAGGATTTTGTTCTTTGCGTTCTTCATCTCCTACCTAAAGGAATTTTTCCTCAGCTTTCTTGAAGTCTTATTGCAATTTACTGATAAAAGTACCCATAAAAAGAGCAGATAAGTCATGTTTTCCACCCTTAGAGAAAAAATTACTTGTCCATTTCTTACAGCATGCTGACCAGAAAGAAATAGGAGTGATGTCCATCACAACTTCTATATTTGACCTTAACACTTCTGTTATTCACACCTTCATTATCACCCCTAAGAAAATGATATGTTTCATGTGTAGCTTCTTCATGGGTCTTTTGTTGAATATTTTCTCAAAAGAACAAATTTGCCAACAAAGTTTGACTCTTCAGCATTTTCCTCACAGTACAAAGCACATTACGTTGTTAGATATGATACAAAGCACAACACATGAAAAAACTCTGCCAGGCTACACTTTGAAATGTGCCTTGACTGGAGATTAGGACAAAATGTGCACAACAGAGGGCAATAGATTGTTCACTTGTATTCACGTCTGGTCTTCCAGCAAACCATTGTTTGACGTGCAGCAATCCAAGTTACATCTGGATTATAATGCTTAACAGCAACCAGGATTCTCTTGTGAAAATATTGGCTAAATACTTGCTGCAACTCTGCCTCAGAACAGTGACTATTATTCTGCTCAGCTGGATAGAGGTGGGAAATTTTATGAATTATTAAATTAAAAAAAAAGATGTGGATATATATGTCAAAACCTCTCAGTTATATTGAAGCATGTTTGCTACGGGTCACAGCATGGCTTTTTTTTACATACTCCATAAATTTCATCTGCACAAATTGTGCCGCTCATGTTGAGGTCAAAACCCTGCAAAAATTGCTCTGTCTCCACTGGTCAAAATACTGTGTGATAGACAAGAGAGATGTGTTTGTACCTGGAATCGCAGAGCACCTATTGAAATCTCAGCCCACTCTTCTTCTTCAAAGGACTCTGGTGCACAGATGACAATGTTGGCACGGAAACGCCGGATTAATTCCTCCATTTCCAATGGCTCTTCTAATCTGTCCCATAAAGATGACAGAGAAAACAAAAAAATAAGGTTTATTAACTAGTTCTGCACCAGATGCTTGTGTTGGAAGAATCTAGTGGCTAATATGATTCAGTATTTTTCCAGTATAACCTGAACCAAGCTTTATTACAAAGGGTACGAAAATGACCAAGGTATTTAACTATAACTTGTAATCCTTCAACTATAATATGTAATCCGCTAGATGTCTTCCTCAGAGGTGTAACCTGGAACTGTAGATATGAAAGCACATAGACAGGTAAATGTGAACAATGTGTATTGTTATTTATTTCCTTATTAGTCATCATATGTAAGACTAATGGTAACAAATGGAAAGATCTTTTGAATTAGCAGTCATTTGCCTCGTTTAATACTTCTAGAGAGAAAGCAAATAGAAACTCATTCTTCACATGCTGCAATGGTAAAAGAGACAAAACTAGCAGATGCTGAAGGTGAAAAAGACCAGTAAAGGCATTTTATGAGAGAATCTATTCCTTATATTATTATTATTATTATTATTATTAGCCTTTGGGATGCATCAGATTCCACCAAATGGCAGGTGTTTTGAAAAAAATTAATCTCTGTGTGGCGATATCTCCACCTCTTTACAAGCATTTGAACTGCCAGAGTGTAGATTTGTGTCAGTGTGGAGAACATACATGAGACAGACAGAGCAGCAGACTGCATACAAATATCTGAAATCTGGCTGCACCTTTGAGTTGTCATTCTTCACTCTTCTTCCAAAGGAGAACCACACCATTACCAGAAAAACAGGCATCCTTAAAATTTGTGAGAATTCTTTCAGTAGCATTGTTAGTGGGGAAGAACATTTCTTCCTGCATTGACTATTATGAGCATGATTAATTTCTGATACTCCATCAGCCGGGGTCTGACAACTTTGGGATATGACACCCTACAGCAGAGGCAGAAACCTGGGTAAGTAGAAGAGAGAATTTTCTGCCCTAAGGAAAAAAAAAAAAAAAAAAAGCCAAAACCAAACTCCCCAAAAAAACCTTTAAAAAAGTAAGGACACAGTTTAAAATGTGCTTTAATTAAAATGAGGAACAACATATGAAATCGAGGTATATGGAAAACTGTTCACATCAAGCAGCCTTGGCAGAAGAGGCCTGTTAGTTGAAGAAAAGAGCTTGATGTTATTTAGAATAGTCTGGAAGATCTTTTGCAGACAAATGTGCAAAAGATAAACTGCCTGTGCAGACTTTCAGTCAAACCACACAAGCCCAGCTCCACCAAGGCCTTGCTGCTCACAAGGGCTCCAGCAGCCTGGGGGTAGAAAGTGAGATGGGAAACTGAAGGGTTGCACGTTTTCGCTTGAAATCCCACAAGCAATACCATGGCTGAGACACAATTTGTAATGACTGAGAGAGATCAGAGCCAACAGAAGGTGTAGACTATGCTGACACACAGACAAGAAGGAAATAGATGTCATGAACAAGTTCAGTTATGCTGTCGTGTTTCCTCACTTTGCTGTGGGCTCTTAGAGTTTGGGTGCTGTGTAGCCTCTAGGTTTGAATGCATTTTGTATAGAAATGCCTGCAATCCCAGCCGGAACCAGAGCGGGCACCAGTAACAAAGCGCCTGCATCATCTTGAGCCAGCTGCAGAAAGCTGCTTTGGGTTTCTATGATTTTCTACTATTTTATCCCTTGGTGCTGCTCCTCAAAGTCCGCAGTCTGTCTGCCTTCAACCTGCTCAGTTTCACCTTCAAAACACCTCACCTCTCCTGTGCCCTCAGAACTGCTTCTAATTACTTTGCAGAGTGCATCTGAGTAAATTCCTATTATTCCTCCTTTCTTAAAACAAAACCTACGTTGTGTGGATGGAGTGAGAAGCACCTTCATCCTGCAAATCTCAGCAAGTCTGCTGTGAAAATCACTGGGATTTGTCAAAGCCAGCCTAGGTACTTTTGACTTCTCACAGTAGTGGGTCCTGCAATGCAGAATGCATTACACATATTTAACAGGCAGACTTGAAAATTAATATTTGCATCTTCAGGGGAGTATCTCTAACAAGAACATCTGAGTATAAGGCCCGGCTACGTGGATTTTCATGGAGGAGACCTGTAACAGCAACACCAGTGATGAATGTCTCTATATACATGTAGCTCTCCAACAGTATGTTACATGGTCATTTTTAATTAAATTGCTGTTTCTGTTTCAGATTACCTCTCAAGAGCCAAGTGCAAATTGGAAGATTAATTTTAACTCACGAAACAGACAAAGGGAAATTGTTAAAACTCAGCTGAAGATTGAAATTGTTTCATAAATCTTAGCAGTTTTCCATTAAACAAAACAAACCCACATGCCAAGCAGCTAAATAATACTTTCTAAAAAACAAAAAGAAAAACATTTTAAAAAGACCCATCTATGCAGATTCTTGAAAGTACATTGCAGAGTTCAGAATTTGGAAAGTTGGTACAACATGATTTAGTATCAGTGCAGAATGAGGATGCTGTATATCTGTGCTGAATTCATTTCCCTAGCACCCTGAGAAAGCATTGCATGGCGAAACAGGTACAAGTTTTCCAACTTGTGCTGCAGAATGGGAAGCCAGAAGCTTCTCAGGCAGCATGGCAGCTTCAGTCACATCTGGAGTTCTCTTTGAGGAAAAGGAGATTATAAGCCTGGTTGTACTGGAAGAGGTGTAAAATAAGTGGATCATCTGGCATTGCATCTGACTAAAAGGAGAGAAGATGACTCCAAGCAGAGGCAGGAAGTTGGGCAAAACAGAAAAGGGGGATCAGATATGAATGCCAGGGCTGTGGCACGGCTATGATTGAGGCCTTGAGAGCAGACTTTCTGTGCAATTTGAGCCTGCCCTAGTTATATTCAAGAAACAACTTTATATTGCCAGTATATGAAAATATGGTGGGTAATGGGTTCCTCATCTTTGAACTGTGGGTTGCGTCAGCGTTTAACTTGCTGTTTCTCTCTCTCACTTTTGTACAAATAACGCCAATTTCAATTAAGAAATGAAATGAATCCTGAGGTAGTTTTAAAATATTTCTGTTGTGAATGTTGGGAATGTAAATCTTAATCCTTCCCATAGGAAAGAATAGCTCAGCAAGAAGCAAGATTTTGTATTTTCACCTGCCAGATTATTTATGTTGAGAAAATGTAATTATCCTTGTTCTTCCCACAAATAGTTGTTGCCTGGTTCCTATTAATCTCCTGCCACCTAATCATTTGAGAAGAATTTTGTTTAAGTTTTCCTAAAGATGACTTGCAGATTATGTTCAAGTATGTAATCCAAATTTTCAGAAGTCACTCAAGAATGAGAAATTTAGTACATATATGCTCATAGTACCTATGAGCAGTTTAATACCTATATATTTGTTGAACATTTAAAATAGCTATCTCTAAATTTCCAGATAAAACAGTTACATTAGAATCTTATGGGAAAATTCTGGGATCCACGACTGCTGAGAGACATTTGGAGACAGGAGGATCTTACCTTGCAGAAATATGTTCTTTCAGCTGCAGAATGCTCGTTACATTTATCAGGAGGTATTGTGCTTCATTCACAAGAGAGAGTGAAATGTTTGTAGCAGATGCCAGACCTAAAAAAATCAATCCAGTATTCCAAAATGATTGTTAAAAATCAGGAAGTTTATACAAGCAATTTCACCTCATCTTTCCTTTGACCTCTTACTCATTCTCATTAAAAAAATTATTCATTTGGCTCCAGACACTAAGGAAAGATTCCAAGAAACATCTCAAACCTGTAAATGATAATGATGCAGTGCATTTAGAACTTAAGGTAGAGCTGAGATTTTACTAAATTTATGAAACAATTTGCAAGAGCAATATCTATGGATTTTTGATGCTCTATCAATTTGATCCTGTTTATAATGACATTTAGTCTAAGAATAAATTCTTGGTTTATAGATTTTTCATACTCATTTTTCAAAATGGTCATGATGATAAAAAAAATAAAATCCCCAGACTGATGTAGCTTTGCATTTTCACCAAAGATAAGAAGTAGAAGGTAAACACAGTTTGGGTATAAATGTGAAACCTCAAAGTGGGTAACTTATTCACCCTTTATCAGGGTAATGATATATACAGTATGAAGTCTATGAGTCTGATGTTTAGTGAGGAATCACAAATATTGTTAAGAATGACAACATACCTTTTGTATTTTTCTGCTGTGACCTGTCTGAACTTTGTCTTATCAAGCGACATGGATGGGAAAGAAACAGAGAGAACCAGCCAGCAATTCTTTCTCCACAGTCATATGTTTTTACCCTATTATAAGATAAGAGTAATATGTTTTTACCCTATTATAAGATAAGAGTAACTTAAAATTTGATTGCCCAAACATTAATTTGCAAAACTGAAGACAAATCACAAAGATGTGTATTCTGCTTCTTTCTATACAAAATATAGAACTATATTGCCTGGTAAGTGCCTGATGCAAAGTTCCTTCATCATTTTGTCTCCCAATTTCCTCAACTTTATCCTGTTACTCTTGAAGTCAACATTCATGAGATCTAATGCAATTTTATACAGAAAATTACTATGGAATAAAGGATTAAATAATCATAATGCTCAAGACACTGTGAAGTACAAGACAGTATTATGAAAAAGTTACTCTCTGGTCTGTGCTTTTTACTAAAACAAAGAGGATTAATCTGAGCTGAATTTAATATTGCCCCACTGTGCCACTCTGTATCTATTTTTTAATGACCCCATCAGGTACAATGATATTAATTTCCTAATTTAACTCATGTTTGTACAGACATTCCACATTAACCATGGGTCTACTAGCAGAGCCCAAGTATCTCTCTATCTAAAGATGATTTCCATTACTAGTAAATTGCCTAGTGAATCATGCAAGGCTGGCAATAGATTTGCCCTCTTTACTTGAATGCAATCACTCCTAGAAGGATTTTGAGATCACCTCTCAATTCAGGAAGGGCACAGATCAGATCACTGGGAAGTGATCCTATTTGCCATTAGATTCCTCAGCCCTAAGTAATCTTTAACGTCAATCTTTTAAAAACCATGCCTCTAGTTTAAGTTAGTGTCCTGAGTTCCCCTCACAGATAATGGAAAGACGTAACTAGTTCCTGTCTGTCTTAGATGTCAGGATGGGATAACCCTCTGGTAGTATTTAACTCTTTTCATTGACAACAAAAGGAGATTTGACTGACACCTAACTTTAAAATGGCATAAAGAGGAATGCAAATTCCCATGTTGATCTAGGTAGGATTCTTGTAGCAAGGCAAGTGAAGTAGCAGTAGTCTTATGCTTTCCTTGTTGTCCTACCCAGCCAAAGAGGCTGATCTGCATGGAAAATATCTGCTCTGTGAAACAAGAAAACAGCTCCTCACAACAAAAGATGCTAAGCCCTAGGATTGAGAGATGAAGTGGCTTGGCTTTACGAAATGCTTTGTAGGTTCAACAGAGTTACAGATGTAGAAAACCAGGGCAAGTGAAATCAAAGAGATTTTATAATCCTGTAGGGATCAGGTGTCTCTTCAGCACTTGTTCTGAATGTTGATTGGAGTGCAGCTCTAACTGGACAGCTGCATCTAGCCAGTGACGTCTTATAACTGAAATGAAACTGGTACTATGAGATGTGGGCAGTGTGGCAAGAAAGAGGCCAAAAAGCAAGTCTGCACATGAGATTTCATAGTCTGAGCTGTGTGGTCTTTGTGTCCTAGCTGGTCACTGTGTTAGGGAGGACGCTGCCAATGAGAAGGCATGAATCTTGCATGGTAACAGTGCAGGTGAAACAATTCCCCAGAATATTTTTTTCCCACTTAAAAACAGCTGCTAGGGGTGTTTAAATTCTCTTCTGAGAGAGCTGCCTTTAGCAGCCTGCTGGTGCTTAATACCATATAAATCAGGAACAAAATTTTGTCCTCTTTTATATTTGCTAACTACTTTGAGTGAGAGTGGCTGAGTTAGAGGCACACAGCGTTCTTAGCATTTCATCAAATGTCATTGTGTAGTTTTTGTATTCTAAGACTCCTGTGTTTTCAAATTGCTCTTCCTTATTTTCAAGCTATTTTCTGAGCCAGCACCATCATCCCTTCAAGGTCTCATTCAAAGTCCTTCTGCTGTAGCTCGATTCTACTCATTTTCTGCTTGTGTTTATTTTTCCGGGGTATTATTTTACATCTGTCAGCGTTATATTTCATTTGGCATATGTCAGGCAATTTATAAAGGAGGGCCTAGTTCTGTCAGACTTTACTTGCTGTTTGCCTTGAGTTCCCCACTCATCTTCCTGTTCTGTCATTTAGCTTCAGTGTATTACACCTGGTCCTTCTAGCTAGGTAATTTACAGAACAAGAAACAAGGACAGATGAAGTCTGAATATTGATCCCAAGGGATATAATACACACATTGACACGCAACAGGCTCAGTTCACCTTCTCTTTAAGTATACCTTTGTCTTTTTTACCAGTGATATCCTTCTCTTGATCTCTTTGTTATTATGGCCTGTCAAAAAGGGGGCTGTGTCCCTGCCTAATTCAGTGGAGAACTAACCTTGAGCATTTGGGGTTTTCTACAGCATCAATAGCCTTAACATCACTAGCTTCTACTCGCATCTGTCCACTGTTAGATATATAAAAGCCATGTCCCTCTGGTGTGAGCAGCACATGCTGATGGACAACCCCACTGACATGAAGGCTAACACTGATGAATTGCTTCACAGGAGAAACTTGAACTCATAAACCTTTCATAGCTTTTGGGAAATTAAACTTTTTCACTTAACTGCTTGCAGATTCTACATCATGTGTCTACATCATGTGCTTTTCTCAGCTATCTCAGTGTGAATTCAGAGTAACTACCTAAGCCAACAGAACTGGATGAAATCACAGCATCAGAGAGCAGAAATAAGTGGAAAATGCCTTTAGTAGTGGTTTCTTTTGAATAAAAGTCTTTTAGCAAAGATTTTTGATCCTTTGTTTACCTAAGGCAATTTTCAGAAAAGACCCCAAACCAGACATCACCTCCTGTCCTACTGCAAAGCAGTGTTTTGCTCCTCATATTTTTGGCTCCAGAGTCTTTTCTGCTGAAACATGGGAACCTAGCATCAAGCCTTGCTGAATGTCTGTGGAGTTTCAGAGCCTCACCAATGCTGTCCACTCATTCTGCCTTACTTCCTGCCTTGTTTACTTGCTAATCACAGTCCATTCTATGCACTTTATCTTACATTTCCACTTTCTTTGTGATTCCATCTACTTCTCCCTCTTCAGAACTCTAAGCAGTTTCCCATGAAAATTTCCTACTTCCTACAGTAAAAATGACACAGTCAGTGACACGAAAGACTAGCTACAATACATAGCATGGCAGTAAATTATATGAACACAGAAAGATAACCTAGGCTATTTTAGAGCCTGTAATAGATGGGCTAACCATGGGGAACCTAAGGATGAGTCCACATGAAGGGAAATGGGACAGATGGTTAAACAAATTACTCTTGGGTGAATTCCACTATCTGAGGAAACTACAATTCTGAAGAAAACATCCTCTTTATCATCTGAATAACTAGTAGAAAAGAAGGACAAGATCATTGCCTGCATAGCTCCATGGGGAAAATGGCCAGGTCTTCTGCTGGTTTGTTTAAGCATTACCCTCAGAGAAGCAAATGTAGAGTACTACAAAGGATTAGTATAACTTGGCTGAAATAAAACATAAATCTCTAAATGCTCTTTTAGTTGGACATATCAAGGCGCTTGGTGAAAAGAAACAGTGATAATGCAAATATTCTTTAGGAAGGCACTTGATACACTGCCACTCAGAAAACTTAATGAGACTGGGAAGTACTTAGACAATAAGATGGATAAACACTTCAGTTCACTGAAAGGATATTAATTTATTCATAATGTTGCATTTGCCTGAAGTGGCATGTCTCTTGATTAAAGTTAATGTTATTTTGCATGCTCACCTGCAATCTTCCCAAGATTGTTAAGGGGACACTGATCAACATGTGTGGTCAAAACAAAATTAAAAAGGGTTGTAAATATGGAAAGCTGTTTATAACTTCAGCAGGTTCTAGCAATTTTCAATCCGTTCATCACAAAATGGGAAAAGTTGCCTGCATCATTACTGTCAAATGAAGGAATTGAATTCAAGCTCTGTTGGGGCCTCCAGCTGGCATTTGGAAGTACCTGGGGACACCTTTCCCTCTTCTCATCCTTGGAGCAAATAACAAAAAAAAGATCTTCCTTTCCTTACTCAAGTGAGTGCCAAGTACTCACGGTCTCTTACAGCATCCTTCCCCCCTTTTTCCTTTTTACTATTTTTCACTGTTTTCTACCAGATGTGCTGGGCTTGCCAAATTGTCTACTAAATCTGTCTTCTCCCGGTCCACCAAGTCATTCATTGCTTTCCACCCCTCCCCCCACCTTTTTTTAAGGATTTATGTCCCTGCATGTCCACCCAATTGTGTCCTGAGTGTCATTACAGTGATTTTCAGGTTTGATTCTTCTCTGTTCTCACCTGTGTGAACAGACTTTGCTCTCAGAGACCACAGTTTCTTTTCCAGTATTTTCTTCTAGTGGTACAGATATTGGGTCCATGCCTAGATGGGCAAAAACCAAGCCATATTAAATTAAAACGTTTATGCAAATCAGAAGGTGATGCAAAAAGTTCTTATTTTTGCACCTATTCACAATCACAGCAGCCTCCCAAATAGCATGACAAAAATCCTTTCTTTTCGCTAGAATTATATTCTCTGCCTGCAGGTGGCTCCAAATGATAATGCAACAAACGAAGGCTGTAGATGACCTTGGTACGCAAGCCACATTAAGGAATATACAGTTTCAGCTTTGAGTAACTTAATTCTCTGTGTATCTCAGGCAATGAAACTGGCACAGAATTCCTGTCTCAGGCATGGTTTCTGTTGAAAGGATGAGTTTATCACTGTTGTGGCCCCTCTAGCAAATTGGGAGATGAGGTTGGATTGATGTTTTTTTAGAGCGGTGGGACAGAGTGATCTGAAAGATGAAAGATGGAGGAGGGAAAGATAAAAAATAAGCACAGGCTGGTGAAGGAAAGAATTATAACGTATCATATAAAACTACAATAATTTAAAGATAATGTGTATGGAAACCACTAATGAGAGAACTATTCTCATCTATCCATCCCTAAGTCTAAAGCAGATAAGGAATCCCTGGTAATGACCAGTCGTGGTTTAAGCCATGACATGATCTATGCTAACAACTTCTTCCATAGTTTTCTTATCTTGAACAGAATCAGCCAAAGAGATGGAAAGGCTACTGCGGTTTACTAGAAGCAAAAAGAAAAGCTATACTATTTTGCTTTCTGCTAGCTGAAAGCAGTAATCTCAAATGACAGAGTTTTAGTGTGTGGCTGCAATGACTTCAAACTCTTTTCCATTATACTGCAACATATAGCAAAGACTTAGATCTCCCATATCCCAGCTTTATAACAACATACTTTGATTTCACTTACTTCTTCCTGTTTATATTGTAGGACAAATAAGAATAAGGCTCTACCAGCTCCGTGATATGGTGAAATTAAATTGCTTTATTCTCTTCCGGAGAGTAATGAAATGTAGCTTAGACTCAGTACACCCCAACTATCAGATCTATTCCATGTACACTTTACAAAGCAAAGTTGTCTACTCCTTTCTTAGTTAATGATGTTTGTATACTTCAGAAGTGAAGACAGAGAGGAAAAAGTTAGGTTTACTTAGGAAAATAAAACATGGAATAAATGCATTGAACTCACTTGCAACAACCTGAAAAAGAAGCCAATGTTATCACCTTATAGAGTAGAACTAGCACTCTAGTACTTTGAAACAATAAACTTCAGCATCATTCCTTCTGGAAAAGAAGAGGTTGAAAGGTTTAATCCTGGATGCATCTTTAGCTGTTATATCTTTCAAAAATACTTTCTAAGCAAGGCATTCTCACAAAATTTCTTAAAATAGAGTCTTGGGGATTTAAAAAGCACTGTGTTTATACACCAGCAACTGTATCACATTTTTATTGAACAGTACACATTTTACAGTGATGTTTAGGTCAGTTGAACATTGTTAATTAGAATTTTATTCTAACTTAAGGCAAAAAATAAAGCAGAATATTGCCAGTTACTAAAATATAAAAGCTGTCATTCTCCATGGCCATTGGCTTGATAATAAAATTCACAGATGTGCTCACAGTATTAATATAAAA
Source organism: Ara ararauna (assembly GCA_028858755.1). Lineage (NCBI taxonomy): Eukaryota > Metazoa > Chordata > Aves > Psittaciformes > Psittacidae > Ara > Ara ararauna. The sequence goes on along the minus strand of CM054377.1, from coordinate 68,902,507 downwards.
AAAATTCCTGTCTTTATAGTTCCTATTTTCAGTCAATGAGAAAAAATAGAGGTCTGTTATTTCAATAGACTGAAATATAAACTATTCATGCATGTTCTTTCATCAGTGTATGCACTTAATTCCCATTATTTTTATTGGCAGTAACACATGACTATTTGAAGGCACAATAAACTCCATAAAGTGTAATTAGTTGCTCAGTTTTGCTAACATCTTTCTACTCCAATTTTAAAGGGCCTTCACAACACTCAGAATTTCTCCCTCTCTGCAGTGGCAAACTAATGCACAACTTGTCAGAATAATGCTGATTGTCAGCTAAAATCGAAAGAGAGAAATTAGTCTTCTACAGAAATGTACTCTCAGCCAAATACTCTTTGGCTGACTTTTGTGTAGCTTAGGAAGAAACCCAGTGTAATCTGTGCCCCCATGTATTTCATCGAGCAGGGCAAGATTTCCCTAAATTCCCACTCAAGTGGTAGGGCTTCTAGAAATAAAGGTGCTTGCTCCTGCCCATCTTCGTTGCTGGGCGCCTGACCATTAAATGCTTCAGTGGAGATAAAAGAAGTTGTTTTTCTCCATGGGCGCTTATTTAGAGTTACACTGATTTTCTTAGGCCTGGTCCGGTGATTGCAAAGGTTCATTGCACTCTTCATGTCAAACAGAATAGGAGATGCCTCTTAACAGCTATGTAGCCTAAGAAAATAATTCTGACAAAATTAATAAATGCAGTTTCTCAAAATTAAAATCTCGCTCCCACTACTGAAGTGGAGTAAAGCTAGTGAGAAACCAAGCCCAAGCCTTTCTCCTGCCTCTGCTCACTTACCAACTTCCTTTGGGATCAGGGAAATGCCTGGAGCTCCCCAGCTGCCATGCAAGACAACTAAATTGGCAGGCATGACAGGGAAAGATTCTAAGCCTTCAAGCAGTTTGCATCTAGTCTAGAGCCCTGTCTGATATCCTTGCTACCCCCATTGGCTGCAGGATAGCACAGCTGACTAAGGCAGAGAGTGAGCCTTCCCATCCAAGGCTTGCTGCTAGCCAAGCTACGAAGACACACAATGTACAGGGATTAAAGAAAGAACTTGAGGTGCTGCCTCAGCACAAGGAGGATTCAGCAAAAGGCATCAAAGTAGTTACTGTCACACTAAATCATGCTGGCAATTTTATTTGTTGGACAGAGAAGACTGAGAATGGCAACCATATTGAAATAGAAGAGCCATCAACACATGAGAAAAATTTGCAGGAAAAAAAAGGCTTATAAAAGGTGGAAGCAAGGACAGGCAGCCTGGGAAGAATACTGGGATGTTGTCCGGGAAGCTAGGGACCAGGTTAGGAAAGCTAAGGCCCACTTAGAATTAAACTTGGCTAGGGATGTTAAAGATAACAGGAAGGGATTCTATAGGTACGTAGTGAATAAAAGACAGACAAGGGACAACAAGGGACCCCTCCAGAAGCTATCGGGAGAACTGGCTACCCTGGATTTGGAGAAGGCTGAGGTTCTTAACTACTTCTTTGCCTCGGTCTTCACTAGCAAATATTCTGACCACACCACCCAAGTCTTGGAAGGCAGACTCAGGGACTGTGAGAATGAAGACATTAGGCCTACTGTAGGAGAGGATCTGGTTTGAGACGATCTTCGGAACCTGAACATACGCAAGTCCATGGGACCTGATGAAATCCATCTGTGGGTCCTGAAGGAGCTGGCAAACAAAGTTGCTAAGCCACTGTACATCATATTTGAAAAATCATGGCAGTGAGATGAAGTTCCAGATGCCTGGAAAAAGGGAAATATAACCCCTCCATTTTCAAGAAGGGGAAAATGGATGACACAGGGAACTACAGACCAGTCAGCCTCACCTCTGTGCCTGGCAAAATCTTGGAGCGGATTCTCCTGGAAGGCATGCTGAGGCACATGAAAAGCAACAAGGGGCTTGGTGACAGCCAGCATGGTTCACTAAAGGGGAAATCCTGCCTGACCAATTTGGTGGCCTTCTATGATGGGGCTACAGAACTGATGGACAGGGGTAGAGCAGTTGATGTCATCTACCTGGACTTGTGAAAAGCATTTGACACTGTCTCACATGACATCCTTGTCTCTAAGTTGGAGAGACATCAATTTCATAAGTGGACCACTCGGTGGATAAAGAACTGGCTGGAGGGCCGCATGCAGAGTTGTGGTCAAGAGCTCAATGTCCAGCTGGAGACCAGTAACGAGTGGTGTCCCTCAGGAATCAGTGTTGGGACCAATCTCGTTCAACATCTTTGTTAAGTGACATGGACAGTGGGATTGAGTGCGCCCTCATCAAGTTTGCTGATGACACCAAGCTGTGTGGTTGGGTTGATACGTTGGAGGGAAGGAATGCCATCCAGAGGGACCTTGACACGCTTGTGAGGTGGGCTGATGCCAACCTGATGAAGTTTAACCATGCCAAGTGCAAGGTTCTACGCCTGGGTGGGAACAATCCCAGGCACAGTTACAGGTTGGGCAGAGAAGAGATTCAGAGCTGCCCTGCAGAGAAGGACTCGGGGTGTTGGTCAATGAGAAGCTGAACATGAGCTGTCAGGGCATGCTCACAGCCCAGAAAGCCAACAGTATCCTGGGCTGCATCAAAAGGAGCGTGACCAGCAGGTTGAGGGAGGTGATCCTGCCCCTCTACTCTGCTCTTAGACTTCACTTGGAGTATTTTGTGCAGTTCTGATGTCCTCAACATAAAAAGGACATGGAACTGTTGGAGCAACTCCAGAGGAGGGCCATGAGGATGATCAGGGGACTGGAGCACCTCCCATATGAAGATAGGCTGAGAAAGTTGGGGTTGTTCAGCGTGGAGAAGAGAAGGCTGCATGGAGACCTCATAGCAGCCTTCCAGTGTCTGAAGGGGGCCTATAGGGATGCTGGGGAGGGACTCTTCATTAGGGACTTTAATGATAGGACAAGGGGTAATGGGTTCAAACTTAAGCAGGGGAAGTTTAGATTGGATATGAGGAAGAAATTCTTCACTGTAAGGGTGGTGAGGCACTGGAATGGGTTGCCCAGGGAAGTTGTGAATGCTCCATCTCTGGCAGTGTTCAAGGCCGGGTTGACATAGCCTTGGGTGGCATGGTTTAGTGGGGGGTGTCCCTGCCAGTGGCAGGTGGGTTGGAACTAGATGATCTTAAGGTCCGTTCCAACCCTAACTATTCTATGATTGTATGATTCTATGATTTTCCACTAATGAAAAGTTCTGGAGGGAGAGAAAAGCATGTGCCTGGAGGGGGAGTGTGAACACTCATGAGTGTTTAAAAGTGGCACAATAAAGTCTTCACCATCATCTAATAGTGTATCAGAAAAATGTTCTTTAAAAATGCTGCATACTTCAGCTATGTGCGATTCACTCCACTTGTCCCAAGGCATTTGCCAGAGGCACCCAACCCAGCAGCACAGTTGCCTTGGGCTCCCTCTGTTGGACAATGACACCTCCAGACAGCAAAGCATGCTCCACATAGAAATCATTGCCACAGCCTGCTCTCGCAGTGAGAAGAGTGCAGATGATAACAGAGAAACTGGTAGAGAAAGCAGTGGTTACAGCCTTCTTGCAGAGGAGCAGGAGAAAGGCAGCTAGCTTCACAGCAGCTGTTACCCATTCAGCCAGAAGCTGCTGGATTTTCATGTTCAGTGGACTGAAGGGATTCAGTAAATCGACAGAATATAGGTTTTGTCTTTCTTTTCCACTGCTGTCACCTTCCTCACCCACTCTTCACCACCATATATGTCCACATCACACTGAGAAGAACAGAGAAACTCTGCATGGGGACTGTGAGGGCAGGGAAGGAGAGGGGGAGTTGGAGAAATAAAACTCATCTTGGAAAGATGCATTATACTGTAGCTAAGGAAAGGCAGCTTGGGTGGGAGACATCCAGTGGGAGAAATAACTCATAAAGCAACAAAGCTGGAAGAGACCTGGAGGTGGCTGTACGCAGCAGGCTAAGTGCTACAAATCAGAAATAACACTAGCCACCAATATAAGCCAGTGAAGGCTTTGTGTTGCAGAGCAACCAACCTGGCTCCTCACCACACTGATCACTGCTCCAGCTATACATATGCCTTCAGCTTCAGGTCCTAAATTAGCAATGACCTACCGATAGGCTGGTGAGAGTGGTGACAAAACAACACTGATTAACACATGATTTTCATGGGAAGAGTCAACTTATAAAATTAAATCTGTCTGCCATTAAATAAGAGGGAGGTACAACAATGGTCCATGTATGTGAAGGGGTAAAAGACAAGATTTAAATTTTAATACCAGCAAACAAGTCACTCATTTAGTCTGCACATAAGAGGAAAGAAAACAGAACAAATCTTGGAACAACTTTCTACAGTTTTTTCTGCTTACTCTTACCCTGCCGGTTTGTATGTGTATCCATCACTGCGCAGTCTTATGATCACTGACCTCTGGAATAGTCTCCCCAAGAAAATGAGAGCCATTATCTCACTGTTGAGTATGAAAAAAATGCCACAGGTTGCAAGAACATCTTGACAGTGAAAAATAGCAGGACTATTATAAAAAGGGCCCAGACCAGTTATGGGCTAGGATTATTGGTATCTACAGTCATTAAACAAAGAATAAAATCACTCCACTCTTACACACTGGCTGTACCAAAGCAGGCTATAAATAAATGTTGAGCATTTTTCTGTTAGAGTGTACGGGAAATCTGATCACTTTTTTGGCAGAAAAGTGATCCACATATGTGGTCAATCACTTCTGGGTGGAAATGTTTCTCGCTTTCATCAGAAGGAAGGTGAATGACAGTGAAAACTCCAAAAATGATGCAAAGTAAAATGTAGGATTTAAAGGTGAATTTCACCCTGGCCCTAACTATGGCAAGGGATTGCAAATCTCATTGAGAAATGGGTACCCGAACTGTCAGTTTTGTCTCAGAAAACTTCCTCTGAAGTATGTCAGCGCAGGTATTATTGACAGGCAAACATTCCAATGGATATCCACTTGTCTGAACAATGTGGCACTAGTAAGGGAAAAAATGAAGAACATGTTTAAAAGAGCAGAACAAAACAACCAAGAGACCTAACAGAGCTAAGCCTCTGAAAATGTGAAGGATAAATGAGAAAGTTTGGACAAGACTTCATGCTGTGTCTGCAAGCAAGAGGTATAGGCAGAAAGGAAGAAAGGTTGTAAGGAACTGAATTTCTAGAAATAATTTGCTCTGAAGCACTCGGCAATTTAAACATCATGACAGAAGGCTGTCTATGCATCTGTACTACAAAAATTTAAGGTACAAGGTGCTCCGCACAGAATTGAAATGAATTAACAATACCTTTTCCAGGAAAGATTATAGAGGGAATGGTAGAAAATAGCAGCATGTGTTCCAATGAGCCAGTCAAATCCCCAGGAAGAGACTAGATAGTGCTTGGGATCAGAAATACACACACAGAATTGTACAAGACTACTGGAAGTACCTCAGTGTTCATTTTACAAATCTATTCCAGACAAAAGAAATCAAGTGGTCAGACTTAATTTTATGAACAGTGCTCAGACAGCTGGGGAGGACAAAAATCGTAATGTACAAACAGAAAGGAGATCGTAGTTACAGATCCGCTCATACGGATTTCTAATAGAGAGCAAAAAATGTGAATATAGGTTCCCTTGTTTTGCTCTTGCTGCTGAAAATGCAGGCACATATATTATTAATGGTTAAGACATATAGGCTGGGTAAATGCTAGACCCCTGGGAAATGATGAACAGCATTCAGACAAATGCAAACTCAGCATAAACAACTACTTTGTGGAATACAAACCTGTTCCAGTGCCCAGTGATAACAGCACTGTTAGCAAAATAAATAATTTGAACCCCCAACTAAAAAGGGCTTCCCATAATACTTGCCATCAGGGTTTTATTTCTTTTTTTTTTCCTCAGCGTAGTATAAAAAGAATTTTGATGTCAAAACACCCTGAAATATTTGCCTGCTAGTGCAAGTATTTAACTGGGCTAAATATTGCCCAGTCCTCATTTTAATTCGTACTAATTTCCACTGAAGACTCTACCTTTCTAATCCCACATCTTGAAGGAGGAGAGCTATAAAATGGGAAGGTCTTTGGCCAGGCTGTTTGATGTTAGACTCCTGTTCCTTTACCAATAATAGTCCCTTCAGGCTGGTAAACTTCAAGATTTGGATAGATATATTAGTCAGTAGATTTCCACATCTGACAGTTCGTTAGTTCTTCCTTGAGCATCCACTTCATGGTTGCACATAGGGAGTCATTGCCTACTCTCCACCTGTCCCAAAAGCAAGCTAGGAAACTACCCAGGGCCATATATTGCACTGTGGGCTTTCTTCATCCACAGCTTGTAGCAGAACATGTCCCTGAATTCAGTAAATACACACAGCATTCAGTATTTTGCTGGGCACATGCAGGTGTCTCTGCCTAGAAGTTTGACACCAATAATGAAGATGGGTAATATGTTTTGTTTACTAACCTTCTGCTTGAATGACCATAATTTTTTTCTTCAAATCAATTGAGGGATTTATAAGACACAACCTTGGCTCCTGCTTCTGAGTTATGCAGACTCCGTTCTGGTTTACAACCATCCAGTTTCGGTCGTAGAGCAAACCCTGGTTTCCTACTGGCCATTCTGTAACCTGGGAAAGTATCAGGTTTAGAAAATGTTATTTGTGCTAACAGATTCATGCTGAAAAGAAAAGAGAAGGAAAAGAAACCTCTAAAGAAATTCTTTGAAATCAGGGAAACTTGTGCAAGCCAATATCAGCCTTTAATAAAAGAAGCCTTAATTGCAAATCAAAGATAAAGATATCACTTCACAAAGCTGACAAAACAAAATGGAATTACTAGAATTTGTTACATATTATCGTACACTTTGATTTCACAGAGCTATAAGAATAAACAATCTCTGAAACACTCTGAAAACTGCTTTTAGTCTTATACTCATCCATTTTTAGGACCTTTTCTTCAGCAATTTTCTTTAAATTTACAAAGCATGGACATTTCATGGGAGTTGCATGAATTCAGGCAAAACCAAACAAAAAAAAGCAAGAGAAATGTGAAATTCAAAATTCTAAAAAACCCTATTTTTCATAAAACTGGAACCACTTTATCAGCGAATCCACTTGAGAAAACTTCCACCACTGACACTTTTGATTTCGCTAGGAGCATAATAGTTTCTCCAGATCTCCTCACAACAAAGCACATTGTCTTCTTTGCTATCTGTTCTTCCACTACTTCTATAACACTCTTTACATCCAATAGCCCATACAAGCATATTGTCCTTGTTTTCATGTACATTTTTCTGGTGAAAAGAACATCTGTTACTGATGCTACACAGATGGTAATCATGAAATCCAAAAAGAGAGCAATTTTAGTAATGCCTTTGGGTGATATTAATAACTGCTTTCTCCTTCAGAATGTTAAAATATTAATACCATTCAACATAAAGCTGGGCATTTAAACATAATGCTTCAGCTCATGTATGCTTTCTAGTCACAGTTGAATATGGAGAAAAGTTAACTACAGCTGAACTTTGTTGAATTCTTGTAGAAAAACTCAGTGCAGCTCACACTAATTATCTGGCAAAAGACTTTAGCAAAAAGTATTGTGAAAAATATATGTCAAGCACAGCCTGATGCTCTGAAGAAAAGCATTGCTGGAAGCACTGGTTAGATTAAGTAAAAATCACATTTTTGTTTAACATGTGCTCTATCCAAAACCTCAGAGAACCCACAATAGCCCAGCCTTATAAACCTCTCAAGGTTTTATAGGAGCCTGCAGCAGTAGATTGACACTGATGGCCTGACTACAGAAAGCTGAGGGAAGGTGCTCTGGAACCGAAAAATGAAAGCATTAAAGCTGAACTCCGAATACTTGGCTTTAGCGCTATCAACCGTACTGAATACAGAAAATACATGGATTCTTCTTTAAAGAGAAGAAACATATTTTATGAACCTACTTATAATATTCTTTGGCAGGTTTTTAAATGAGCAGGAATGAAAAGTTCAGTCAAAAATCGAAACTTTAGTTTCAATTAGTCAGACAGTGTCATCTGAAACCATGTTGTCTAAGCACTTCTAACTGTCAGCACCTAAATGATGTGCACCTTTGCCCTGTCTTTTTAGAAGAAGAATAATAGCCCAAGGACTGCAATATTAGCTGAAGAACAGACTTTAATTCTTGCTGGAAATTATATTTGGAGATGCCAGTATTTTTTGGTTATCCTGTATAATTAGATTACAAAATGTATTTGAATAGCTGGTGATCATCCAAGAGCTTCAAGAATTTCCTGCTAACAAATCTCCCTTCCAAAAGAGAAGATCACTAATCGCTAATATGTCTTCCCATGGATACAACAGGTCTTTACAGGATTTGCAAGATAAAAGAGCAGAATAAACTAAAAGAGCAGAAAAATAGAAAAAAGAGTACAAAGATTCCCAGCTCCCTGTTGTACCATCCAGTTCTTTTAGTTCCACTTCAGGACTTCAATCCTGTTCAGGATATAGCGTGTTTGCTTACCTCTCACTGAAGGCAAGAGGTTTATGAGCAAAGCAAAACATTCTTTCTTGAATTAGAACTTCTGGTAATTCTTACATGCTGATAGGCACTGTGGGGAAAGGCCAGATAACTAAGGTGGCATATAGCTGGAAATTATCAACACCTTCCATTCAAAATGCCTCTGGTAGGTCCAAAATAATAGCAACTAACTCAAGGCTCCACCATAAAATGCAGCACATGACTATAAGTCCTCAGCACATTTTTTTCCTTCCTCTGGGTATTTGCAATAGTAGTGAGGTCATAAATACGTGCACCCTGCAACAAGTCCCTGACCTCTCATGGGAGTCCCCTGTACACTGTCAAGTGCCTTACTTCCTCTCCAGTTTTCAGCTTACTCTATTGCACGTGTTGTTAGGACCCAAGTAAATAAAGCAGCAACAACGTAAGAACTATGCAGGCTGCCTTGGACAGATTGTCACAGATGGTCATGAAACAGAGCTGGCTTGTTGCTAATACTGATAATGGAGATGAGTATGGAAGAACATATACATTTCTATTCTTGATACTTAGGCTTGTGACCTCTGTAGACTGTCTTCTGCCATTATTTCAGAGAGGCTGAAAAGTTTGTTACATAATTAGAAGCAACTGAATGGAGAAGTTCAGACAAAGTCTGCCTGCTCTGCTTTTATCTGAGACATGAAAAGAGCAGTTGAATTCGGCTCCCTCAGATTACGTCTGAGATACCTGCTCGAAGCTGACAGATATGACACAGGCTGTAAAGACAATCCACATCCACATAGACCAGCGGAAGGAGGTCCGGAAGGGCACTCAAATGTCACTAAATACCTATATTCAGGCAACCAATAAAGTAAAGAAAACAATGAAGCGTATTGTGAAGTAAAATAAAACAGGTTAGCATACACTGCAGTAAGCAATACGTAGCTTCCAGCTTGATTCCCTGAAGTTGTCTCACCATCTCTGACTACTGAGACAAATTAAAAAGGAGGAACAGAAAGAAAGAAGGGAGACCATCATTTTACTGATAGATGTTAGCATACAGCTTCATTCTCAGCATGGCAGGTAGGCTAATCATCCAATGTAAGATCTTCTCAACCTACCATAAACAAGGATCATTGCATAACACATGGTATTTCCCTGTCTGTGTTAGTCCCTTTTTCTTCTTGAAATGTAAAACTATCCATCGCAAAAATATGGTGGGTTTTATTTATTTATTTTTTTTTTATTTTACTTTATTTTTCTTCCAGAATTTTCTTAAAACCATTTTGAACTGTATTTCTCCATTGTTCACAGCAATGTCATCATGAAGGCTAACACAATTTTTGAACATATTAAAGGAATCACTGAATAGGTTTTAAATTATGTAAGTTTAAAAATGTTAATGGTCTTGCATATAATTTATCCACTGATTACTAGGTATTTGCATTGTATTTTAAATTAAAAGCTGATTTGTCTTCTGAGTTGAGATGCAATTTTTATACTGTGAAAACTACTGGAAGAATAATAAAGTTATTAATGTTTAAAGTCCTAACCTTTTTCACTGGCCACATTGCAATATGTAATTATGCAAAATTCATTGACACGAGAGATGTTCATGTTTAAAAATGTATGTTTAAAACATGGTTTTATGTTGGAAAGAAGAAAAAAGTGCTCTGGGATAAAGATTACTCCTCTGCTTCTGCCCAACTAATAAAAGAATCGTTAAGGAAAAGAAAGTCCATTTAAGAAGCTGGGTTAGAACATTCTGCCCTCCAATTCCTGAGCCATGTGTACAAAACCCATGGTACAACACCGAACAGAGATGGTCCCATGGCCAGGAACACTTTATAAAATGCTGTAAGAGCTATGTGATCAGAAGTAGGCTGATCTTCATGCCAAGCTTCATCCTCCCAGCTGCTAAAGCATGCTGCACTCTTCCTCTAGAGGTCAAGCACCTCCCTTACTAAACCACTTAGAATAGAACAGAGAAATCAGAATTTAGGAGAGGAGGAGATGATCTGACTCTAAAGACGAGATCAAACAGCTGCGAGTTTGTACTCACATCCTCATTGAGCTTGTCCTGCTGTCACTAATCAAGTCATATATTCTGCAACCAGTAGGTTGGTGGGCAGATTTCAATGGCAGATGGGCTGGGTACTGTACACCCAAGTGAGCCAGAATTTTCCACAGCACATATTATTTTAGGCAAACACAAGTGATCATGTACTTGCAAAGCCTATTTACTACACATGTTAATGGTCTGAGCTCCCATATCAGCTGGAGGCCTGCACTTGAACTTAAAAATCTATGAGATTTGATCTCAGGTATCCAAGCATCACAAGATGAATGAATTTATTGCTGCCCAGTATCTAAACCACTTTCACCTTTTCACAGCAGCTAGCTTAGAGCCCTGTAACTAATAAAAATGGAGATCAATTTTTTAACTGGGAAAATACTTCCTTAATTTTCCAGCAACTGTAAAGCATCTAAATGTATTTTAGGTTTAAAACATGAAAATTAATTTCAATTTTTGGATTCTAAAAAAAGAACAAGGAAACTACAAGCTGCACAATTATTACTTCGGAGGTTTATGAATCTACTAAAGTAAGGACATAATATAATGTTAAGTGTGAAGTCCACATGACAAAGACCACTAAGAGACTGGCAAAGGAATAATTTTCTATAGTATTCAGCCTTTTCATTGTCATGTCTAGAGATGTTGGTATAATCAATGTTTTAGAAGGCAAAATCATTTTCACAGTTTGATGGCATGTAATTGTGGTAAGGTTTCTTTAGCATGTCTTGCTTCAAACTCCAGTGCATGCAGCACAGGTTATTTTCTTGTTTTAAGGTGGTACAGGCTGAAGTTTCATTAATGACATACATAGATCTGTGGAGGTGGGCGCACTCTGCAGTTAGCAGTGGTGTGTGTTTGGCAGTGATGGCTTTCTATTCCACTTGTACCTGTGGGGAAGAGACCAAACCACTGCTTGATAAAGAATGGGATGAACTGAATTTTGAAGCTCGTTACAAATGGTGGGCTGTATGTTACCATTTTTACCTCTTCTATAAGTAGACAATGAGACTTACCGGTTATAAATATATGACAGGTCTAGAAGCGCCACTCAGACTTTGGGAAGGAAAAAAATGAAGAATGCCTGGTGGACAGGTAGAAAATCACAAAAGCAAACATATTTTCTTTGGGGATTTAATTCAATACAGAAAATATTGAGAATCAAAATCCCCTTGACTCCATCTCCTGGCCTCCTCTCCTTATGCATTGAAAGCTCTATGTCAAAGTATGTATTCGGTCAACTTCTGCTGTCCTTTCACATGTACTCATGTATCTTCTATGAAACATGTGGAAATGCACAAGAAACACTCTTTGAGAAGAGGAGGAGAACTAAATGCTACTTATAGTGAACTTCCAGTACCTTCCAATACCATATACTAAATCCAGTATACATTTAATTGTATCTTACACTTTGGCAATATAAGCTGTGACAGTGCTGAGCTTCATGGCTGATGCTTTGTGATAAAGAGCATCAACTTCACTCCAGGCATGAAAAACTAAACCCCATAATGTAATTACAGTTTTAATATCTATTTTTACACTATTCAAATCAGCTAGTGTTAGCTGTGCAGTCCAAGTTGCCTTGTATTCCTCTCGTAGTCAATGTAAAGAGACAGAAACATCCAGGAACAATTAATATTTCCTACAGCAGATGCCTCAGTGCCTACAAAATAATATCTAACTTTAGAGGGGTAAGTTGAGGTAAGATGAGCCCTGCTTTCATGTCTGGCCCATTAACACATGCCTGGCACAAGAAGTATGCATGAAGCATAGGGATTTTACCCCTTCCATATAAAATTGCAGTTCTGTCTGCTACAGAGTATGAGGTTTGTATAAATACATCACCTAGGGTCGTTCCCCCTCACAAAGCTTGAGGAGAAGAAACCTAGCTCAGCTTGTGGGGAAACAAGCTTTCTTTCACGCTGAGGTACATCTTACCTGCTCATGGGCACAATCACTTCAAAGGCTTCCTAGAACTGAATGTTGTGGTATGTATCTCACAACACCAGCCTGAAAGCTGAAAATAGAAATTAACCCCAAAAGGGCCTGAATACTGTTATAACATATTACAGCAGCTTCTGCAGTGGGCTTCTGTAATACAGCTATAACAACTGCAACACTATAATGAAGGTTAAAACATTTTCACAGGAAATGCAGGATTACTTTGATTTTCAAAACAGTTTGATTTAGTGGGAGGTTTACAAGGGGTGGAAATTGTTTGTTCAGGTCTCATTTAATGCTCAAGATTGTGCCTCTGAATTATAGACATCATAAGCCAAACCAAATATAAAAATACAGATGTTTTGTTGATCATTTTGCAGTGTCTGTCTTTATTCCTCATCCTCTTTTCGCATTAAGAGCAAAAGTAATAAATCATTATCAAATCAGCTGAAAAGCCATATTTTAAATGCAGGTGATTTGTCACTGGATTTGACCCCAATTTTCACTCAGATGTGAGACAATGACCTACACCAGTATGTGTTCATAGGGAAAGTTATACTGCTATTGACATTCATTAAATCACTTCCCAGTATGGTACTAAGCAGAGTCCCATTCTAGGTCATATGTGGGCCATATTTCATCTTGCATTATTAAAAAAAGAAAAAGTCACAGCTAAGGTGACGATATTATTAACTTGGTAAAAAAGCAATTAAAATCTTCAAAGAGTGAACTTTCAAATAGTGTAGCAACACTTAAATGTCATATTTCTGTTGCAAATGTATTTTTAATGATAACATTTCTTTGTAATGTAAATCAGCCTCCTCTCAATTATAACATGTTAATCAAGTTATTTCTCAATTGCTGCTTACCCATCAATGCCTACAAGTCCATCACAAATCATTCTGTAAAAGCATACTAATTACTTGATTATATTTTAGTCAAGTTTTGCAAATCCAACTGTTTTCTTCAAGACTGCATATTATGTGCAGATTTGTCTGTTGGGAGGGAGGGGAAAGCAGAAAATACATTTGCATCCTGCAACTTCAGCCTAATAGGAAATACTTTGAAGTACCTTAGCATGTAGGACTTGATCAAAATTGGAAAACAGGAAAAATGGGTACCCACCCACTGCTTCCTATTATCTCATGCACATGGCATTCCTGGTTGACATGTCCGACAGGAGGAAGGAAAAACACAAGGTTGAGATGAGTATCCAAGAATGATTCAAAGTGCATACCTCAAATGCAGAGCAGGATTTAATTGGGTAGAGATAAATGTTGGTGACAATGATGGGCTTGCCACCTCTTCTACATGTTGGTATTACACTCTCAGAAACAGCTGCCCTTATACTTTCTGCCTCTGACTCTGGTGGCTGCCAGCTGCCAGTTGTCATTGTCACAGATGAATTATTCCTGAATTCTCTGTCCGAGATGTATGATACTGGAGACAATTTATATGCACTGCTAAAGGGAAGGCGGTCATCTGGGACAGACTCTGTCGCCAACGTTGTAACAGAAGACTGGAACGGAATCTCAGCATCTGATTTGGAAAGTCTGGTGGCTATGATGAATTTCAAAAAAGCCTGTGCATCTTCAAAAGAAGACATGTAGCCAAAGGATATTCTCACAGAACCAGTGGGACGTCCATCAACTAGGTCTATATCATCTCCACAGACATGGCCAGCCTAGTTTGAAACAGGAAGAAAACACGAGTGCTATTATGACAGACTTTGATATATTTCCTTCTAATTTTACAGTTATTCATGAGTCTCTTAATTCTAACCTGAAAAACTGTTTTAAAATATACAAAGTTAACTCATGAATACAGGCTAAAAATGGAGAAAAAAATCCCAACTATCTTATTGCTCAAACTGAGAAGAAGTTTGTTCTGAGTTGCTTGTCCCATTCTACTCTAAGGCAAAAGAGACTTTTCAGGAACACATTAAGAATCACAAAAAGGTTGTGTGCCCTACGATAGCTAGGGTAGTCTCCAGGTATACTCTAGTTTCATCTACATAGTTCACTGTGATTTAAACTGGGATATTACATTCAGAGAAGTGAACAAACTATGAGACTGTTGATTTTTCTGTTGCAGTTTTCTTGATATTTGCTATCAGAACAATTCCAGTTTATACTATCAGAGGCTTATTTGAGGCTTGTGCTAAATCATCCAATGGATAGCTATACATCTGAGAACTGGTCTGGGATATTAGCAAAGCAGAGCCTTGTATTTAGAGTTCCAACATCCAAAGTGACATCCTTTATCATTGGGATGTACAGCAAATCTTTCTTGCTGACCCAGATAGCACATTGCTTTCACAATGGAGGGAAACTACTCTTCCCAATGGAGGGAAACTAGCCTTCCCCCTAGCACTTCTTCCTTGAAGAACACACTCAAAAAATTTTGCTTGAAAAATCCCTCAAATACCCCAATAGTGATCTCCATGTAGATGCACCTCTATTTGATAAAGTCTTTCTCAGAGCACTTGCTGGAAAAATTCTCCCTTAGAGCAGTTTCTCCTTCAGTAAGTGGGTCAGTGAATGCTGCTGCTCACCTCCAGTGAGATAAGTTAGAGAACCCCTTTGTTCATCCATCTAACATTAACTCACCAATGGACGCAAGCTTTAGTCCTAAATCAGTATCCTTATTCCTATAAGTGCAGCATGGCTTTTTTTTTTTCCCCCCTCAGAATTTATTTATTTATTCATTTTCTGTTACATAAAAATGGAAGTGTAAATAGTTCATTTACATGAGGGATTTTTAAAGCAAGAAATGTAATGGTTCAATGAACACTGATATCATTTGTGCAAGGAGAAACAAAAAACCCCAACCCTATATGTCATAGCATGCAGTAAGGTAGTAAATATTTTAATGCAGTGTGATGCAGTTTTTATCCTTGACAATAGAGCAGAAGCACTATTTGCAAAATTAGGTTGCATCTGTTAATATACATGTAACCCTTTGCTGAGTATTGATTGACTGACTGAGGAGAGGTTCCTGCTGTACAAATAAGTAAACGAGTTCCTATGTAACATCCTAAGAAACTAACCACACCTCTCCAGGGACCCTTGAGGACAGAAAGTCCTCTCTCATAGGCATTCTATACATGGAAGTCTTCATGAAGGAAGGAAGAACACACATTCAGCACCCTGGGAAAAAGTGAAACCAAAGTATCTGTGCATACAACGTGACAAAAGGTGCCTTCGTCTATGCAGAAATGTTATCAATAATTCATCCAGATTCTTCTTAAAGGACTGATGGGAATGAAGCATCCCAAAATAATGACTGCCTGACTGCCCACCTTGTCAGACAACTTTTAGCAGATAAAGCGTCTCTTTATAAGTTTAGGTTTAGACTATCCCCATTTAGATAATACAGACCTGCAAGAGGCCAAGTGCTCCTTAGCATATAAGGAAATCCCCGCAGCTGGTCATCTGGCATTTTGCACTTCAGCAGAAGGGCAAATGTTTGCCTCCTTTCTCAGAGGAGAGAGGTTCCACAGTAAACCAAAGTATCATTTTGCCAAGGAAGGAATTAAAGAGCTCTTCCCCTTTAAGAACTTGTGTGATCAGTCTTGCATGTATTTGCAAAAGTTATATGAATGTCTCTATGAAATTATAAGGGAGCTATAATATCAACACAGCCATTATAATTTTTCATCTTTTGAAGAATACCATTAATAAAATTTTGGATTGCTCTGCATTAATTTACTGCAATTTCAGACTCTGATAAATATACAGACATGAAGTCTCCCCCACTTCATTGTAATATATCCTGTCACACGTCTTTTAATGACAACTTATGGAAAATATTAGTCATCTAGAAAACAGTCTTTACATTCATGTTCTAACAATCTAACTCACCAGTTAGCTAGGTGGATGTCATCTAAATTTACTTCACTCTCTGAGATTCACTGTGTATTCCCATTTATTGTTTCTTATCCAATTTGTGTATGCCTTTTAAACTGTAACATCCAATAACAATAGGTCTATAATACTTGAACGCTATTAAGTACAATTAAGTGTACTTAAGGATCAACATGAGATGAATTGTTCAGGAACTTCTGTTCCGCAGGAAGTCTTGATTTCATGTAATTCCAAATCAGAACAAGAACCCACATTTTCATATTTTCCAGAGAAATAAAGGCAAGCAACACGTACTACTTTGGGTCCATCAAATGATTTTGTTTCAACACCCCATTTCAGTGAACTCAATTCCTGTTCACTTAGTTCTTTAACATGACAATTGTGTTGAAAGGTCAGAGAAAGCAAATAAAATTTACCATTATTCTTAAAGTTGCAGATACTCAAAACCACAGGACATAATACACCAACTTTAGCTTTTAACTACTTAGGATTTGGGGTATTTTTGATGCAGAGGCAGGTTCTCTTTTTCCCTTCAAAACTTCTGTCTTTAGGAAATTCAGAACTGGGAGCCAGAAGATGTCACCTGGTTCACTGAATGTAGGCATTTTCCATGTAATCTCATTCAGATACTAACCTGCAGGTTCCTTTGTACGTCTTCATTGCTTATACCCAAATGCATTTGGCAGGCTCCTGTGTTACAGAAGCAACCTGTGCGGACATGTATGTTGTAAAGACTTGCCAACTTGTCCACCTTTCCAATTCAGCAGGAGAGAAGACATAGAAGAACAGAAAAATAGACATCTTTAAGTTGTGGTGAACAAGATAGAATGTTTCAAAGGTTGTTGTGGTTTAAGCCTCTCAGCCACGCAGTTTTGCTCACTCACTCCCCCCTCTTTCTTGCCCCCACTCCTGGAGGGATGGGAAGGAGAATCGAAAGAATGCAACTCCCACAGGTTGAGATAAGAACAGTTTAGTAACTAAAGTATAACACAAATCACTACTGCTACCACCAATAATTATAATGACAAGAGAAATATAAGGAAAGAATACAATTCTCACCACCTATTACCAAGCCCGACCACGCAGTGCACCCCCCCACCCTTCCGGGTCTCTGCTCTCCGCTTTCCATCCTGGGCATGACGTGCTGTGGTATGGAATAACCTCTTTGGTCAGTTTGGGTCAGGTATCCTGTTTCTGCTTCCTCCTGGCTTCCCCTCCTCCCTGGCACAGCATGAAACTCAGAAAGTCCTTGGCCAAGCCAAAACATTACCAAGCAGTAACTGAAAACATTGGTGTTATCAGCTGTTCCCAAGCCAAAAGTCAAAAACACAGCGCTGTACCAGGAGAAAAATGACTGCTACTGCTGAACCCATGACAAAGGTGCAATTCAATTTGAAGTAAATTACCTCTCTAAATTATTAACAACTTACCACAGCTTTTAGCACTCTCATAAACATTTAGGACAGAGGCAGAAATGCTTACTTTGGCACTGAGAGCACACCACACACACACACAGAGCATATAAGTTCAGGTCCTGATCTTGTTAATGCTAGTACATGTGCTTAATTTTAAACCCATGAACAAGTTCATTCACATCAGTAGTGCTAATTACAGGCCTGCAGTCAAGTGTCATTCAGTGTTTTGACAGAACCATCACCTACAACTGCCTTTGCAGTGACTGAAGAGAGGCCTGGGGTACCTGTTCGGTTAGCTAAAGAACGCTTTTTTCTCCAAGGATCTGAAACTGCAAGTTCTGATTACAGAAACTGACTGTATCTGTGGGATTTTGGCACAGAAGTGCTAGAAGAATCACCCCCCAGTAATCAATAACATCTGATAGGGCAGGGACTAAATTGGAATACCTCCTTGAGTCTTCCTCATACAACCACACAGTCTACCAAGTTCCAGGTGTACTTTTCCTTGTGCTGTGCTCTGCTGTTCTATGTTATAAGATTTCCTTATTGTCCACTAAATAATGAATGGGCAGAAATATAATACTTGAAGGCAAACTGGCATAAATAAATTATGTGAAGGAATGAAAAGGATGTGCAAGGAGAACAGAAGCACACGTCTGTGTGTTTTGGAAGGAGACGCATATGCATGCACTGGGAGGGCAACACTGGTAGGATGGCATTGCAGAGAAGACATGTATTGTCAGGGTTTCATAGCACAGCTAAGAAAAAATGGAAGCACACTATGGGGATCCTCTTAGCACAGCTAAGAAAGCATGGAAGCACATTCAAGGGGTCTGTGAATGCTTTATGTTGATTTCAAAAAGCAACAACAGCAGCTGGTAAGGTTAGCTGAGCAGATGTAACTACCACCAGTTATTTCTTTGACAACAAATGATGAACATTCTTAGTCAGGACTGGGATAAAGGGCAGTCAAATGGTCAGAAAGAGAACATGAAACCTGGCACATCCTATCTCTGCCACGGACTTCCAGAACAACCTTGCCCAAGCTGCATTAACCTTAATGCTTTTGAGAAATGGAGAGCTGAGAGCTCTGAGAATAACCATGCTGCAGACTGCGAGGAGCCAGCTGTACAAGTGACACAATCCACCTCACAGGGAGCTCAGGCTCAGCTATGCACGGAGCAAGAGCTCAGCCTAAATGTGTGGTAATGCACTTCCCTAACTGCGAGCTCTTGCTTTATCTGCCTGAGGTATCAATACAAATATCCAACCTTCTAGACAGCTTAATCTTTATTGGCATTTATTATTTTTAACATAGATTCTCTATGAAAATAGGATATTAACCAAAATATTCAGCCTATAATTCAGAATTTACTTTTTCTCATGTGTGGGGCACAAGTTACTCTCACAAAAATGTGCTGTGTATACAAAACCCAAAAGAAATCCTTCATCATTACAGTGCACAAGAGCTTAAATATGTTCTGCACCACTAGTTCAGTTCAAAATGGTTCAGCTCTTAAATGGAGATACAATCAAAATTACTCTTTATATATCCAGACTTGGAAAGCAATGAATAGAATCAATCCTGAGATTCCTATTCATGATTAATGCCTTGGAGAATATCCCGCTTTCAAAGCATGTTTCTTAAATCAAAGTTACAGTAAAAGGCATCTACTGAGAAAGACTGTTGTGGTGCCATTAGCTTTGTTTTGTCAGAAGACTTCAATCTGGGAGCAGTGACATTTTTTTGACTTCTTTTTTCATTTAGATGAGGAAAGTTGTCATCCTGGCATAACATGGTTTGTCATGGTGCTAGTGACTTGTGGGTGGATCTATCATTCTGTTAATGATGACAAGCAAAGAAAAAATCGTGACAGATATTTCACTGCTGAATTCACACAGTGTTTGGGTTTATTTGCTCAATATACAAAAAAACTTTAAAATATATAATCTTTTTATTATTATTATTACTTTTTGAAGAAACATTGCTGGGGCAGCCTTGCTTATCAAAGTGTATTGAGTGTAATGAATTATCCATGACACAACTTCAAGGAATTGTCAACAAGATCTTTTTTTAAATCTTTTTAATTTTGTCAAAGAAATTATTACTGTTCTTTAATGAACAGTAATTTCTTTCTAGATGTGTGACCCAATACCACTCTGCAATAAGACTTTACATTTTGATATATATTAATCTGTACAGTAGACAAGAATTATTGGTACATAAAGATGTATGAACATTAGAGGATTATGCGGAATTGTGGTTCAGGAGAACAAAGATAAGTTATCCATAGCTTTAGTATTAACCATACTCTGCTATCACCAATGTGATAATGCACCCAGGTGTTGGGAACATGGTGCACACTTCTCATCGCAAACAATGACACCATGTAAAGAATCATTAAGGGCAGTGCTGCCAATCTGTCCCTTGAATTCATGCTTGACTTTCCCTTGGACGTATGCTTTGATTTCTTCTTGTTTAGTTTCACCCCAGAAATATGCTACTTGTGGAGTTAATTTAATCTCTCTCTGCAGTGCTATTACATAGAAAACCAAATAGAACATAAAACATCTGCTACAGTTGGTTCAATGAAAAAAAGCTTACTTAAACAAAGCACATCTTTAAAATTGCCATAAGGAGCAATAATGGATATTGAGCTCAGGGTTATGAAATACAGAACACTGCTTGCAGCTCTCTCTGTAACAGCAGCAGCTGACTTTTGGGAGCCAGGAATATGTTCATCAATGAAGGCACAGAAGCATGAATGGTACTAATGGTAAGTACACAGCTTAATATCACAAATTGTCAGTTTTGGTGATTCCCTGGGTCTGATATTTGGAACTATTGTGCCTTGGTATTTCAGAGCTTGAAGACTACAATTAAACTGCAAAACATATGTAAAAATCTTGCTGCATTTTTACTGATTTCAGTCAGTGAGGACATGGTAATTAAGCCATCACAACATCTGAGAGTAGCTTCTGTCCCTTAGAGCAGCTTGGCATTCATTACTTTTTCTGAAGCTCTTTCCTGTGGGCCAGGCCCTGTAAAGTTGCTTCACACCCCAACACTTCTGATGTCATAGTGCCTTGATACTTGACAACCAAAAAGTGCTTTTCACACTTCCAGGCCATGGTCTTCAAGTTTAATGAACACACATGAACAAAGTTCATATAAACCAATTTTTTTAAATAGTTTTGGTTTTGTTTTGGTTTTTTTTGTTTGTTTGTTTTTCTGGTTTGTTTTTTTTTTTTTTTTTAGAGATAGTTTCTATTTTAAGCACAGCTGCCTTTCTCAGTGAGCCTTCCTTTAGTGTTGCCAGACTGGACTGCCCAAATGCTCACATTCAGAGTTATTTTCATAGTGGTCTCTCTGATAAATACTATGACAATTTTGGGAGATTTTTAGTATAAAGAATATTGAAGCAGAGAAGGATTTTCCCCCTGGTTTTAATGTCTTATCCTTCAATAATCCCCTCTTGGATATCTGGCATTTTATTTCACACCCAGCAGCTGGACAGCTCTGAAAGGAAGGTGATCCTGTTGTGTTCGATCGCCCGTTCTCTGTCACACAGCTGCCTGGTGCCTTCTCTACCTTTGCTAAATGACTGACTTATGCTATCCATTAACATCAGAGCCTCTGTGACAGTCAGCTGAAAGGTGTAAACTTTTCTCAGACTTCAGGATCCGCTGAAATAGGTCTGAGAATAATGCTTATTGTAAATAGATATAAACTAAGTGATAGTAAAGATTTACAAACAGCTCATAGAATCACAATATGTACTGGGTTGGAAGGGATCTTAAAGATCATCTATTTCCAACCCCCCTTCCATGGGTAGGGACACCTTCCACTAAACTAGGTTGCTCAAAGCCCCATTCAACTTGGTTTTGAACACTACCAGGGATGCGCCATATTTTGCAGATAATTTCTAATCAGCTAAGTCTATGCTTTTCAATAAAAATGATGGATTCTTTAGGAACTCCTGATGAAGTCATTCCCATAGGATCCAATTCTGTAGCTCTTATTCAAGCAAGTACTTCTTATTTGTGCAAGCTATTTTACTGGCTATTACAAGAATTATTCACTTGAATAAAGGAACTTTTTATAACAGATCATGAAGTGTTCCAAAAAAACGAAAATCATACAAGTCAATACTGGCAGGTACTGCCCTTCAGGAACTGGGATTGGGATTTCTCATTCTACTTGTTACAATGCCCAAATTTCAGAGCAGTTTGTCTTTCTGATAGATTTGCTCATTACAGGAATTGCACTGCACACCACTGATGGCTGGTTATAAAACAGGTTTCATGACGCTGTTCTCCACATCCACTGGTAAATTAATTCACTGATTCATAGCATGGAATTGGAGAGAAAGAAAGCTAGCTCTTTCTGTCACCCAGCATTTGACTGTGAAATGTTCCTGATGCAAATGCATGCTTAATCTTGTTTAACACAATTTATAAGTAGGTCAGAAGGAAAAAAAAATAAAATCAGCACTTATTTCCAAATAATTTAGTAGGGGAAAAAAAGTATTTTAACTGAGTTACAGTATCATTAAACTGGAGTAACTGCATGGTTTCCTGCAACAGAGGCATTTTTTATCATCCCAGGGAAAAAATGTTTGTGTGAGCAGGTTCTCATCATATTGGTGGCTCTGGTCCTCTACTCCTTATTGTGCCTCCAGCTGTTGACAATGGTTTAAATTAACTGGAGAGTGGATCTAACTTTCTCTTCAGTCTACACCTATTCATCACTCACTTTGACCAAAATCCCTTTGGTCAGTAGATAGTGAAGTATTGGTAGAAGGCAGTGAAGGATTAGACAGATTCTGAAATTTATTGAAATTCTCAAACTCAGTGTCCCGATAGTGGAAATGCTTGCTTGTCAGGAGCTTTCTAGTTGATGTGACAATTTTCTCTGCTAGTTTCAAAACCAGTCAAACAGCTGGGAAGATTGCGCAGGAGAGAAGAAGGATGGAAACATCATCATAATTCAGAATATGCGGGGTGCCATTCTGCAGGAATTCTCACTTAGAAGATGCCATACACATAGCAAACTGCAGGTCCTCCATACTTAAGGGATTAACAATAATTTTACATTTCTGAGATTCAAAAGCTAAAAGATACTTTGAGGGTGGGGTGGCTATAAGGAAGAAATGAAACACAGTCTTGATTGTTACTGGGTGGTCTCACATCTTCTCAACTGCCTTTTTCTTCCCTGTAATACATGCGGTGAATTAGGAATATGACTTATTTAGAACATATATAAAATTCATAAATCCAAGGTCCAGCCATCTGAAACTGCTCAGGCTGATGAGTAGGCTAAACACCTTAGTTTTCTTTGATTTGGCATCTCAATGACCACAGTCCTCTCCACTCAATGTCATTTTTCTTAGTTTTTTTATTCTTTTAAACTGCATTCATTGACAATGAAAATCTGGTTTGATAAAATGATATCAGGGAAAGGATAGATGCCAGAAAGAAAAGCAAAGCAAAGGAGCCCAAGCCCTCTTGGGGCTTCCTAACTCTGACTTCAACAGAGCATTCAATCACGAGTCATAGGAAAAAGACTCTACTTTATATTACACTGAGCATCCTTAGCTATTTTTTCACCCAAAAGGCTTTGGGTCAGACTACTATCAGTCAGAGAAATGGAAGACAGAGGCAAACAACACCAAAGACTAACCCATAACTCGTATCATGATGGGATAACGGGGAGTACAGCAGACTAATACAAGTGGAAATAATGTCTAGGAATAAAAAGGTGCAGTGCATGATACTAAAAGTGTAGATTTAATTCATGTCCTAACCAAAACATTCTCTACTTTTTCCTCTTTCTCTTTAATCACTTAAATCCTCCATCATCTGTATCTATTCCCTGAAAAAGGGGATAAGAGGTCAAAAGGAGGTTGTGGGGTTAAAATCCCATGAGGGACTGTGTAGAAAAATTACTTTAGTTAAGGCCATACAGGGTCATTTAAAGGATTTGGGGGGAATGCGGGAGGAGAGAGAAGGACAGGAAGATGCGAGCAAGGTAATAAAGAAGGGACCAGGCTCTCTTCAAAGGATTCAGATGGTGGACTGAAACTGGACATTGCATGCATCCAAAACCAGCTGATCTGCTTTCAAGCACATCAAGAAAAAAAGTAATCCAGCAGAGACTCTCAGTGCAGCCCTTTTGCTGCTACCTTATGGCTTCTTTCCACATTTCTCCCCTGTGTAACAAGGTCTGCAGTTTAGGGACACAATTTGTCCCTGTTACTAAAGAGAAAATATTTACCCTCTCTCATTCATCTGAGATTGTTTCATCTGTACGACTGAGAGCATCTTTATTTTAGCTCCTTTCCAGTTTCCTTAGCAACATGCAAGGACACTCCAGAGAAGCACTGTCAAGCAACAGTCTAGGCTTTCATGAAGCTTTCTAACCTTGACCAGCTCTGATAAGCAATTTTATAGTAGGCAACTTCAAGCATACTGTATCACATGTGTCTTTGTCCCTCTGTAATGAGATATCACAGAAAGCAACTTAGTCTGTGCTCTGTCACTACTTCCTCAGCAGTAAGAGAGCTTCATTACCTACTAGCTAGGCTTGCATTTATCACACAGAGTCTCTCAAGTACAGCACTGCCTGGTGGTCAGTCAGTGATCACCTACCTAGATCACTGAAATTGCCTCCTGTACTGTGAGCCCCTTATTGTAAGGGCTGCCTTTGAGTACCCAGTGCCGTGTACTCAAATGTAAGCAAAGATCCAGACTGTAGTGACATTTATTGACAGTTTGAAGCAGCAACAAGGTGCCATTTACTGACAAGCCAGTGTGGTTTGCTGCATTGCTGTTGTCTCCCTGCTTACGAGACATCCATAGTGCTATTGAAAACTAATTGGAACCAAGGAAATTAGTGGACATTCAACAGAAATCTTCACAACAATCTTTTTCTCCTTGTAACCCTGTTTGCATTCTATTGTGCTGGTCCATCTGCCATCTCCGGCTTCCTGAAATTAATGGCTAAATCCATAGCTAAAATCAATAATGAGCAATCACCTCAGCAATTTTTAGGTAGCTATTGGGAAGATGGCCAAAAATCCCATTAGGCAAGTTAAGAACACTTTTCTTTCCCTGAGTCATCAAAATTGATATAATGAGTGGTTATGCTTCAAATTGCATTAGTGTAACTAGCTCAGAGTCATTTGACCATCTGTGCAAAGACATTCTTAGCTGGAATTAACAAATGCTGGATTTCCATTTTCTATGGCCCAGATTAAAAAATGCTGCACTTCTCCACTTGCAAAACTGAATTGTTGTTTTACACAAAAGTCAAAATATTAGCTGGAAAAAACATAAAAGGATTAAAGTTTAAAGAACAACAAAGAACTCTTGCTTAATAGCTTCCTATGAAGATTTATTTTATAAAGATTAAATGAAGTAGAAGTAGCTCTCCTCATTGTTTAACAGCAACCCACGTTCTCCTATAGGGATATGGTATGAATTTCTAGGTAAGTACTGATAGCTACTACCAGACTTTGGTCAGTAGTCTGATCAAATTGAACTGGTAGAGCTTGTGAAATGCTGTAGCTCCTTTTTTTTCCACTCCTCTAATTCACATGTTGCCATTACCCTAATTCTGTACCTATATACCAGATGTACAGTGCATTGGAACTAATCTACCAGTAAAACTGAGGGTATCATCTGAGACACAAACAGCAATTATTTCAAGAAATCTACCCATTTCAGGTATTGCAGGGTACGCTTTATCATGTAACATTGAGTAGTGACATGAATATGTATGCAGCCAGCTGTGTGTATATACAAATGTATCCGCCACTTGAGATCTGAAGATTTGCCAGTGTTTTCTCTCCAATCCTATGAGGTTAGAATAAGTAGGAAAGGTAGACAGTGAATCCCTCAAGGTGACACTGAAAGACTACCATAGAAGGGGATTTCACCTGGCCGTTGCTAGGTCCTGGCGACTGATCTAGGTCCAGCTAAGCAATTCATTAATAAATCACCAAAGGAAAAAGAAGCTCTTAAAAGAGAACATTGTGAAACTAATGCAAAGTAAGAGTTCTTGGAGTATGAAGGTGTTTCCAGAACTGACTATCACCATTTTATTTACCTTGCACAACTACTTTTATGTGCATTTACCATCCTGCATCATTGGACTTGCAGACCTGTCCAAATGCAAAAAGAAAGAATAACTCCTATCTGCTCATATTGCTCTTTTTCTTCCTGGTCAAACCTCTCCCGTACAATACCTTTTCAGACTGCTTATCTAACTCTGCCTTTCATGGCTGGAATCTCTTTTTTTTTTTTTTGCTTTCCTGCCCAAACTGGTGTCTCATTTTTTACCAGATCCATGTAGTAATGAACTTCAGCTGCACAGTGGGAAATTTAGATTAATCATTAGGAAATATTTTGCAGTATTGAATATAGCTAAGTTCTAGAACAAACTGCCTCCAGAGGCTGCTGAATGGTTCTGGTAAATATGATCTAATCTTGGCACACAGTGTTGATGAATAACCTCTCAAGGTCCTGGCAATCCTAAGATCTGTTTTCCAGCTCCACGTCTTCTCAAACCACAGGGATGAATTTGTCTTGGCTGCTAAGCTGCTCACAGGACAATTCACTGCCATAGGTTACTTTGGATGAAGAAGGATAAACAGAGTTCGGAAGAAAATATTTTTTTGTTGTTTCTTGGGGGAGTCTTATTCTGGTTTTGTCTTCTTATAGTGCCAGCATGTGAACGCTGGCAGAAAGAGGCTATCAGTGTATAGAAGGTCTAACTGTGAGATCCTGTGTGACTTTTCTTACATCTCAGTGAGTTGGGGCCACCCTGGTCTTCACTTCAGAATGACAGACCATAAAGGCAAGAATGTAAAAAAACAGCAGTGGGTCATTGAGTCTACCCTTACATTAACTCAAGGGAGGTTGAGACAGAAGGGAATTGAGTAAGAGAGTCGGCAGATGCCATAATAAAAGCAGTCATAAAATTGCATTCTAGATTTATGCTGAAGCAACACAAACTGGAAATTATCTACTCAGAAGTGTTGATAGTTTTTTGTTGAGAAATAGATGAGGAAAGGTAAATTCAATGTCTAGAGCTCTCTTCATTCTATCTGGATTGATGAGAGTGAGCTGGGACATGTTAACATAGGCTCTTAGACAAAACTGATCATAATCTGAGCAGGGTTCTGTCTTGAGAGGCAAAACTCATCCATATGCAACACTGCAGAAGAACCTTCCTTAGGCAAACCAAATTGTTTACATTCTCTATCTTTGGCAGCCAATTCCTGTTATAGCAGTTTGTCTATCACACAAGTGTGAAGTGGCAGGCAAGAAGGCTGAGACTGCTAATGGACTGATGCTTGTTTGCTCCCTGACAGGATTTTTAGGAGGCATAGCATGCATATATAGATACCAAGGGAACTTTTGCAGGTGAGACAATCACGGCAAGCTACTTCTGTTTAGCTTCAGGCTCCAGGCAAAGGAGGCAGTGTGAAAAAAGAGTGGGAAAGGGAGCTGGCAATCCACAGCTGAAATGATAGTAATTTTTCAAAAGATAGCTATGATGGTTTGCTCACTTTTTTAAGTCCATGACACACAGGAGTTAAAAAAAAATATTGTTTCAGAAGACCAGAGTGAAAAAAGAATAAGTTTGATAAGTGAAATGCTGTTTGTCACTAGGGGCAGAAAACACTGAAATGAGAGGTGTGGCTGGGTAAGAGCTCTCCAGGGCATACAATTCAACAAATGTTTCAGCGAAATTCCATCTGCCCATCTCTGTCTCTTACCCCTTTCTCCTCTTCCAGATCCCAAAGTGACTTAACGGAATAAAATGTGAAAGGTTTATAAAATTACTCTGTAATTATCTACTGATTGTACAAAGAACATTTCCCAGGTCTCTTCTACCTAGTAAAACAAAGAGGAAAAGTTAATTTTAGCACAAAACATTCCTCATAGCAGAGATGGTGTGGGTTTTTTTTTTTTAATCTGCAAATGGAAGAGAACTTTGCATTTTGTCCTGATTTGTAAGAAACACACTTTTTTTTTTTTGGGTATATGATTATTTCAAATCAATGTTGATCCCTTACAGCTGGTCCACCTCCTCTTTGGCATTCAAACTAGGCTGGAACTGCATAGAGTTATATGAAAGGTTTTGATAAAAGAACATGGCAAAGATGAAAACTGAAGCTGAATCATTGCTGTCAAACAGTGTTTTAGAGATTAGAAGGACCTGGGGATGTATAAACACCTGACATTCATGCACACTGGAGACTGCAGATACTCCCCGTTGATAAGTGAGCTAAAGGTGAATCTCTACATGAAGGGTCTGCAATATTAGCTCAGCACTAGTACCTTTTTTGTGACATCACAACCCCCTTTAATATCTAAGGCTGTTTGTTTTTCTGGTAGCCTCACAAGGAAGTAGAATGTTGACAGCTTGCTGCATTAATGTCAACTCCGCTACTTCCATCCTGTACCACTGATTAGCAGAAGTTCTTCATCTCTATCCCTGCACTTTCTCACCTTTCAAAATCACCAGCCTGTCATCTGTCCATACTGCATTAATGGCAAAAACTATAATGCCAGAGAATTATCCATTCTTAACTAGACAAGTATATATGAAGAAGCTGTTTGGTGTAAAGGACATCTTTATACGCTGGACCTGTTGAGCACTCATCATGGTCTAAACCCTGTTCATAATCAGGTCCTTTTGGTTCTGCAGTGCAAATAAGCACGTAACATAAAATGACAGACGTCCTACTGCAGAGGATAGGCAGGTTGCGTGAAAAGAATATAGGTAGGATAGGCAGGTTGCGTGAAAAGAATATAGGTATTCTCCTAAGTAATTTCAAGAACAAATTACTACCAATAGTAGTCTACAAGACAGCTTTACTGAAGGAAATAATTTTCATGGGAAGTATTTGGTGCAGCTCAAAGTAGGTAATTTAATGTATTTTTACTGCTCAAAGACAAAAGGTTTACGGAGCTTTCAAAGCTATAGCAGTTTTATCCCTAGATATAGAAATGTTTCATGAGAAACCTGAAGAAAAAACAAAACTTTTGAGTGACTATTGGTGTTTGGAGCCTGCAAGTCCCTCTTCTTCAATTGTTTTAATTGCCATTTGGAGCAAAACAACTAAACCAGTAATTAAAATGTCAATTAAACCTACTATACATATTGTACACATAGCAAGTTTATTCCAAATATAAAACTCTAAGCCAGTGATACCCTTCAACAATCCCAAAATAAAACTGAAATGAGAAAGCAATAGTTATTCAACTTCCTAATTATTTCACTGCCACCTTATAATTTCCTAACATCAAAGTTTTCTTTATATTTTGGGGAAGATGGCTGTAAAAAAAGCTGCCATCCTTGAGCATGCCCTCATGGTACGATATAATCTGTGTGCCTCACTCTAATGAGATCCCTTCATTTGATCTTGACTGCTGCAATGAAGACTTCACTCCAGGCTGAACCTGAGACTATGGCTATTACTTGTTGGTGCAATTGACCCCACTGTCATTGTTTAGCCCCAGCTGGCAACTGAGTACTACACAGCTGTTCTCTCACCCCCACCCTGTCTCAGTGGTACTGGGAGAAGAAATGGAAAAAAAAAAAGTAAAATGAAATAATGATGATGATGATGGTGATGAAGGAGAAAAGGGAGAGAGCAAAAATAGAAGAGGAATAAAACCCAGGAAAGACAAATGATGGGCAATACAATTGATTACCATCCACTGACAGATGCCCAGGTCATCGCCCAGTAGTGATCAGCCCCTCTCAGCCAACTTCCCCTTTCGCCACCACCCCCCCCCCACCCCCCACCCCCCCACCCCCAGTTTCTATGCTGAGCATGACGTTCTATGGTATTGAATACCCCTCTGGCTAGTTTGAGTCAGCTGCCCTGGCTGTGCTCCCTCCTGGCTTCTTGTGTCCCTCCTCACTGGCAGAGCATGAGAGACTGAAAAGTCCTTGGTTTAGAGAAAGCATTGCTTAGCAACAGCTAAAATCTTGATGGTTTTGATTATTCTCACACTAATCCATTGATTATTCTTATACTAAATCCAAACCACGGCAGTGGGAAGAAAATTAACTATGTCAGCCAAAGCCAGGCCACCAAGTAGTTCAAGCATGTTTGTCTTTAGTGGCACAATCTTGTTAGCTCTGCTAATTAAACTCTGATATCAGTGAGAAATGTATTTCAATAATAGAACCACATAAGAACAAATTCCCTCCCAAATGTTACACAGATGAAAGACATACTTTTTTCTCTGCTTTAATTTTTCCAGTGGCAGTGTTAAATGTCATGTCACTACATGCTTTTCACACCCTAAATATCTTGAATCTAGTTCAGTTTTGAATACCATGTAAATTATGTAAACCTCAAGGCTTAAATGTAAACTTGGTATCCTCTGAAGATACTGTCTACTTATGAACTCTTTCTTGCCAATCTCAAATATTCCAAATAAACTGCTCTAAACCTTGTCGCAATATTTATTCTGCTATCAGTTTAGTTAGATTGTCCTTTTCAGGCTATCAGATGCTACTATCCAGCCACATTTTGCCATCTAATAGGCAATGGACACATAACAGTTGTCTGTCAGAAAGACAAATAGAACTGGTTGGATGCAATTAAATATAAAAGGGATATAATCCATAAAGGAACAGGACATTCTGTCATTTCTCTTTTAACATACGAGCTAAAATACAACTTGAGTTGTTAATTGGTGTCCCTTAGTAGTAGATATGTAGGAAAGAAATGTCATCCAATTTTTTGCCCCCATTAAAGATTCCCTAAAATGTTTTCTGGGTACCTTCTGAAATGGTGTTCTCCTAACTCAGCTAGATTGCATTTGGAGACTTAACCGTGAATCTACAGGAATGTGCAGATCACAGATATGACCAAACTATAGGACACTATTTCATTTCTAAACCATTAATGGAAGTATTGAATTTAACTTTGATTTGAATAAGCCTACTTAATTTTAGACATGCATCCAGGTATTAAGATGAGATTTATTGTCATTTTGATGATGCTTACTGTCATGGGTTCAGCAGTAGCAGTCATTTTTTCCTTCTTGGTAGCTGGTGCAGCACTGTGTTTTTGACTTTCAGCTTGGGAACAGTGCTGATAACACCAGTGTTTCGGTTACTGCTTAGTGATGTTTTGGTCTAGCCAAGGACTTTCTGAGTTTCATGCTGTGCCAGGGAGGAGGGGAAGCTGGGAGGAAGCAGAGACAGGACACCTGACCCAAACTGACCAAAGAGGTTATTCCATACCACAGCACGTCATGCCCAGGATGTAAAAGCAGAGAGCAGAGACCCAGAAGGGTGGGGGGTGCACTGCGTGGTCGGGCTTGGTAATAGGTGATGCGAATTGTATTCTTTCCTTGTATTTCTCTTGTCATTATTATTATTGGTGGTAGCAGTAGTGATTTGTGTTATACTTTAGTTACTAAACTGTTCTTATCTCAACCTGTGGGAGTTGCATTCTTTTCGATTCTCCTTCCCATCCCTCCGGGAGCAGGGGCAAAAAAGAGGGGGAAGTGAGTGAGAGAGGGACTGCGTGAGTTAGTCTTAAACCACGACACTTACTCTGCTGAATGTTTTTTGAAATCATAAAGAAGCAGCAAACATTTTTCTCCACCGTAACTGCTATAAGATGCCTGTGAAAGAATTTCAATCCATAAGGAAGCCAATTACATATATCTTGCACATATTGTAGCTTTGGAAAGAATAGTGCTGTTGGTTGTTAATCTCTAAAAGTCATTAAATTTCACATTATTTTAATTGAACAAAGTAAACTAATGGATACTGCAGATGTGACTGTTACGCATTTGAAAACTTTATACTTCTTTTTTCTACACACTCACACCAGAAATGAGTGGTTAGGGGCTCTGGAGCTCAGATTGTCTTTTCGTCTATCCTCCAGGATACAGGCGAGGACCTTAAAAAGCTAGGAGGATTGGCCAGGTTAATAAATGGTTAGAAGAGTGCTGCCATAGTCAGGGGTTTGGGTACCTTGAACATGGGACTCAGTTCAGTAGGCCAGGTTTACTGGAGGCTGATGGAGCTGG
Source organism: Ara ararauna (assembly GCA_028858755.1). Classification (NCBI taxonomy): domain Eukaryota; kingdom Metazoa; phylum Chordata; class Aves; order Psittaciformes; family Psittacidae; genus Ara; species Ara ararauna. Next base: position 68,870,647 of record CM054377.1, on the reverse strand, counting down.
TCTGACAAAGAAAGGGAAGAATGGATCTGTTAGAAGGCTTGCCAGATTGGTCAAGGATGCTTTAAACTAGATGTGTTGGGGGAGGGGGGCATCATTCCATCCCAACACACCCAGTCACTTGCCAACACCTACAATTCAGAGCAATGTAGAGATATTCCAGCTGCTCCAGCCAAAGAGCCAGCTTCAATTGGAGCTCGGCTCAGATGCCTCTATACAAACGCCCGTAGCATGGGGAACAAACAAGAGGAATTAAAGATGTGTGCATGTCTATGGGGGTATGATATAACAGGCATCACAGAAACATGGTGGGATGGCTCCCATGACTGATGGGTTGGAATGGAAGGTTACAGGCTCTGTAGGAAAGACAGGCCCAGCAGGCGGGGAGGGGGAGCTGCTATTTATGTTAGGGATAGGCTGGAGAGTATGGAACTGTGCCTGGGGACAGGTGAGCAGTCAATAGAGAGTTTGTGGGTGCGGGTTAAAGGGACAACAGCGATGGGAGACATTATTGTGGGGGTCAGTTACAGACCACCTGACCAAGAGGACTCAGTGGATGAAGCACTCTATAGACAGATAGGAATAACCTCACACTCCCAGGCCCTTGTTCTCATGGGGGACTTCAACCACCCTGATATCTGTTGGAGGGACAGTGCAACCTGGCACAAGCAATGCAGGCGGTCCCTCGACTGTGTGGAAGACAACTTCCTTCTGCAAGTAATAGAGGAGCTGACAAGGAGAGGTGCCATGCTGGACCTTGCCCTCACCAACAGGGAAGGGCTGGTTGGAAATGTGATGCTCCAGGGCAGCCTTGATTGCAGCAATCATGAGATGGTTGAATTCGAGATCCTCAGGACAGTGAGAAGAGCGTGCAGCAAGCTCACTGCCCTGGACTTCAAGAGAGCAGAGTTTGGCCTCTTCAGGAACTTGCTCAGTAAGGTTCCATGGGATATAGCCCTGGAGGGCAGGGGGGCCCATGACTCTTGGTTGATATTCAAGAATCACATGCTGCAAGCTCAGGAGCGATACATCCCAACCAGAATGAAGTGCTTCAGGAGGGCCAGGAGACCTCCTTGGATGGATAAGGAGCTGCTGAGGAAAATTTAAAGGAAAAAAGAGGCTTCTAAAAGGTGGAAGCAAGGACAGGCAGCCTGGGAAGAATACTGGGATGTTGTCTGGGAAGCTAGGGACCAGGTTAGGAAAGCTAAGGTCCACCTAGAATTAAACTTGGCTAAGGATGATAAGGATAACAGGAAGGGATTCTATAGGTATGTAGTGAATAAAAGGCAGGCTAGGGACAATGTGGGACCCCTCCAGAAGCTATCAGGAGAACTGGCTACTCTGGATTTGGAGAAGGCTGAGGTTCTTAATGACTAGCTCACTCTTCACTGGCAAACGCTCTGACCATACCACCCAAGTCTTGGAAGGCAGATGCAGGGACAGGGAGAATGAAGACCCTGGGCCCACTGTAGGGGAGGATCTGGTTTGATACGATCTTCAGAACCTGAACATACACAAGTCCATGGCACCTGATGAAAATCAGCCGTGGGTCCTGAAGGAGCTGGCAAATGAAGTTGCTAAGCCACTGTCCATCATATTTGAAAAATCATGGCAGTCAGATGAAGTTCCAGATGACTGGAAAAAGGGGAATATAACCCCCCCATTTTAAAGAAGGGGAAAATGGATGAGCCGGGGAACTACAGACCAGTCAGTCTCACCTCTGTGCCTGGCAAAATCTTGGAGCGGATTCTCCTGGAAGGCATGCTGAGGCACATGAAAAACAAGAAGGTGGTTGGTGACAGCCAGCATGGCTTCAGTAAGGGGAAATCCTGCCAGACCTATCTGGTGGCCTTCTATGATGGGGCTACGGAACTGATGGACAGGGGTAGGGAAGTTGATGTCATCTACCTGGACTTGTGAAAAGCATTTGACACTGTCTCACATGACATCCTTGTCTTTAAGTTGGAGAGACATCAATTTGAAAGGTGGACCACTCGGTGGATAAAGAACTGGCTGGAGGGCCGCATGCAAAGAGCTGTGCTCAATGGCTCAATGTCCAGCTGGAGACCAGTAACGAGTGGTGTCCCTCAGGGATTGGTGTTGGGACCAATCTTGTTCAACATCTTTGTTGGTGACATGGACAGTGGGATTGAGTGCGCCCTCAGCAAGTTTGCCGATGACACCAAGCTGTGTGGTTCGGTTGATATGTTGGAGGGAAGGAATGCCATCCAGAGGGACTTTGACACGCTTGTGAGGTGGGCTGATGCCAACCTGATGAAGTTTAACCATGCCAAGTGCAAGGTTCTACACGTGGGTGGGAGCAATCCCAGGCACAGCTCCAGGTTGGGCAGAGAAGAGATTCAGAGCAGCCCTGCAGAGAAGGACTTGGGGTGTTGGTCGATGAGAAAATGAACATAAGCCGGCTTCAGTGTGTGCTCGCAGCCCAGAAAGCCAACCGTATCCTGGGCTGCATCAAAAGGAGCATGACCAGCAGGTCGAGGGAGGTGATCCTGCCCCTCTACTCTGCTCTCCTGAGACCTCACTTGGAGTATTGTGTGCAGTTCCGGTGTCCTCAACATAAAAAGGGCATGGAACTGTTGGAACAAATCCAAAGAAGGGACACAAGGATGATCAGGGGACTGGAGCACCTCCCGTATGAAGATAGGCTGAGAAAGTTGGGGCTGTTCAGCGTGGAGAAGAGAAGGCTGCATGGAGACCTCATAGCAGCCTTGAATATCTGAAGGGTGGCTATAGGGATGCTGGGGAGGGACTCTTCGTTAGGGACAGTAGTGGTAGGACAACAGGTAATGGGTTCAAACTTAAGCAGGGGAAGTTTAGACTGGATATAAGGAAGAAATTCCTTACTGTAAGGGTGGTGAGGCAGTGGAATGGGTTACCCAGGGAAGCTGTGAATGCTCCAGCACTGGCGGTGTTCACTGCTGGATTGGACATAGCCTTGGGTGTCATGGTTTAGTGTTAGGTGTCCCTGCCCCTGTCAGGGGGGTTGGAACTGGATGATATTCAGGTCCTTTTCAACCCTAACTATTCTATGATTCTGTCACTCTACCATTCTATCATCCTATAAGAACCTGGTGAATAGCACAATCCAGACGATGCAGATCAATAAAAAAGCTTTTTATGAGCAGCCACTGCAGCAAACAGGCACAATCGAGGCATAAGACTATAAATATTTTTTTCTTTGAGGGTACATTTGAGTTTAAAAAAGTGAAATAGTCAAAAGCCATTTTTACTAAGAAATTGTGATAATAAGAAGTACAAATAAAGGTTTTGGTTATAACCAAAGGACAGAAGCAACATCAGAGAGTTTCTGGAGTATTTTACTAACCCAGCTGCGTTAATTTCTCCAGTCTTCCCTTAATATAGCAACACCTATTCAAAACTACATATATGGCTAATTCAGTCCTAAAATGTGAAATTCTTTGAAATGAAATGTGCTGCATATTTGAGTAGCATAGTCAAAAAAAAGACTTTCACTTGTATTCTCACAGACACGTCTCTGTGGTCCCCTCATTATCTGGTTCTTTTCTCCGGCAGAGGGGTGTTGAGGAACACCTTTTGCAGAGCTCCTGCTCTCTCACTAATGGTCCAGAATTCTCAGGTTCCAAAAGCAACACAGCTCTGTCACTACTGGTGGCAGAGGGAGGTAGCCACTGAGACAGATGGTGTTAGCTATTGACAGCTTTTAAAAAGATCAAGGTCATACACTAACTTGACTTGTGAGCTTATTCAATCATCAGACAAGGAATAACAAGAATTAAGTAAAAATAGAGCACTGTGTTTTCTGATTTTTGCTGCTGAGCAAGTGAGCCAACGTTACCCTGAGTTACCCACTAACTACATTGTGCACAGTCCCATACAATTCTGGTCATACACCACTGCCTCTCTACTAAAGGTAAAAAAGTTTCATAAAGTTTCATCTTAGAGGTACTTGGTATACCTGATGGAAAAGGCTAGAGAAAGCTGTTGAGAATGACAGCATTTAAGTATTTTTTTGTGGTTGAATCTCACTCCTTAAACTTCTAATTCAACTTTCTTCGCACTTCCTCAGGAATATTGCAAGAATGCAATTATTAGAACTGAAGGGAAAAGAGACTCCTCTTTCATGGGTGACTTCATTATTTTGAGATCTGATTTCATTTGTATCTGAAAGTTCCAAGGCAATCTCTTATACTAGCTTTTCTCAACTTGCTCTTCAGTTCACCGTCTTGAGGAGTCTAGAGAAGGAAGTCAGCAAGAAACCAAATTGCCCAGTCAGTGCATTCTTTTAAAACAGCCCACTTGCAAGCATCTTACTTGTAGAGTACTAAATATTTAACATTGGCTTTGGCTATTATGTACTTTGCATTGTTCTAGTACTACTTCTTAGAGTGTGTATATAGTGCAGAGTGTCATGAGTTCAGCAGTAGCAGTCATTTTTCTCCTTGATAGCTGGTGCAGCGCTGTGCTTTTGACTTTCAGCCTGGGAACAGCACTGATAACACCGATGTTTTTGGTTACTGCTTAGTAATGTTTGGTCTGACCAAGGACTTTCTGAGTCTCAAGCTCTGCCAGGGAGGAGGAGAAGCTGGGAGGAAGCAGAAACAGGACAGCTGACCTAAACTGACCAAAGAAGAATTCCATACCACAGCACGTCATGCCCAGTATGTAAAACTGGGGGCAGGAACCTGGAAGAGTTAGCTCACAGCTCGGTGGTCAGGTGGTGAGCAGTCGTATTCTCTTCCCTTGTATTTCCCTTGTCATTATTATTATTGGTGGTAGCAGCACTGATTTGTGTTATACCTTAATTACTGGACTGTTCTTATCTCAACCTGTGGGAGTTACATTCTTTCGATTCTCCTCCCTATCCCTCTGGGAGTGGGGAGGGGGGGAAGAAAGAGGGGGCAGTGAGTGAGCGAACTGCGTGAGAGGCTTAAACCACGACACAGAGCTATGAAGAAACAAAACAAAAACCTCATAAGCGACTGCTATGGACAATATATTTCCTTTAGGAAAGAACTCATTATGAATATGCATAAAATAGAAATATGACGCTCAGTTAAGTCAAGAGAAAAACATACCTGTGAAAAGCCGATCACTTCCCCATTTTCATCAAGGATGTTAAAATTAATGATTGGACCCTGGACATCAGGATTGCTGAAATCTGTATCGCTGTAAATACGTATGACAGGAGCGCCGTTGGCATATTTTAAGGTAGACAGCACGTTATAGGTGTAGTGAGCTAATGCAAAGGTATGCTGTTTTATTTTCTCCATTCCACCTACAAAACAAAAATGCATGCATATGTCAGATGCTGTATCTTCATGAAAATGTAAAAAAGGACCATTTTTTCAGAAGGGTGTAGCTGCAAGGGAACTAGCAGAAAACTGGCAGTTTTGGGTTCCTTTAAATAAATATACAATATGCTAATGTTTCTTTCATCATACACAAGCTTCGGAAGTACTGTTAGGATTTACTGTAGAAAACTAAAGTTACACTGAAATGTATTCAGGTGCATTACAACATTGATAGTTCCAGTCTATAAATATCACTAGGACGTTCTGGCACAATTAATTTGAAAAGCAAGTTTTGCTCAACATCTGGCTTTGGAAATCATGGGAATGAGGCAAAAAGCCTAACACAGCACAGAAAACAAATTGTTATGTTTAAGATAAAATAAAAATAACAAAATTCTAAATGTAATGACAAAATACGAATGGCAGTCTACAAAGCTTAATTTACTAGAATAGTGAAGAAATATTCTTCCAGGTCTGCTCTTTTTGTAGAAGAAAAAGAAAGAAGAAAGAGGATGCTGTGAATGCCTCACTGGCTACACCCATGCAATCTATTTGCTCCAGAGAAGCTTTGCAGAGAAATTTCCAAAGAACTTGGCCTTGAGAAAGCATAAAGGAAGCTAAAGCATAAGCTGCATGTACAAAACCAGCCATTTCAGTCAAAGAAGAACATATGTAATCTGAGATGAAAAGGTAGGTTTTGATATTCCCTGGGATAAACTGCTGAGAGGTTACAAGTAACTGGGTATGGCAATAAATATGGTATAAGAAAAGGAATAACCCTAATTAAACGGTAATCTATGACTTGGAACAAGAAAAGTACAAGTAATTTTCAAAGCAGAAACTGAAAACATATGAATTTGCATCTTTATGAAAACAATAAGAATATAACAATATGATCTCAAAATAGTGTAGTAAACACAGAAGGCTAACAACATATTTAAACCCAATCAAATCTCCACTGAAGACAGCTGGAGTTTTGGCTAAAAATCCAAAGTAGTTTCTGTCATGCACACTAAACATTGCACTATTGTGGCCCTACATCATGTAGGAAAGAAAAGAAAAGAATAATTTCCTCAAATGTCCCTAGAAGTACAATAGTATTTTTCTGCCTGGATTTAGACTCAGAGTATTTTCTGTAATGTTGAGTATCTTATTTGAAGTACCTGAGCATTTCTACAACTAAAAATATGTTTGAAATTTTCTTTGATTTTGCCTTTTTTTTCTTTTTAACTGCGTAACTATGACTCTCACAGTTCTGTGCATACGATTTTTTTATCTGAATATCTGGAAACTTCTACAGTGTGATATAAGAGCTTTTGGACAGAAATCTTGTAATCTGTTTGCTAACTTTTGTTAACTTGTAAAAAGACTGTACCATTTATGAATGTACATAAAGGAAAAAAAATACCTTCCCCCGACATACAGAAAAATTACAGCCACTTCTGCTATTTCACTTTTCTTCAGCCTTCTATATTATGCGCTATCTGCTTTAGATAAGCTAGGAAAGCAGACAGTAAAAGCATAGAAACAGATTAGATATAAGGCAGAAGCACATTTTTGTGATGCTAAAGAATAATAAGGAGGAATAAGATATTTAATGAGATACTAACACGCAAAGTACTTTCAAGGAATGTTGCCAGAAACTAATCAGTACAATTTCTAGATGTTAGCCACAGTAAACTTGGCAAGCATCTCTAGAACATTTTGGTCTGAAACACGATTTTTATTTTCTGAGTCTCTAAGAATAAAAGATTGCCTAGTCATTGCTTGGTAGAAGTTAAGAGTCTTGAAATACTAATAAAAATAATAAAAATAAAGGTCTTTCTCAGCAGTTGCCAGAAAGTAGCTGTCTTAAGAGACTTCCTTATCAGCCTCTAAGATGTCTGTAATCTCCTCATTCAGAGCATTTCCAAATTGGCAGGAATCTTTTAATGGAAGATTAAACTACTGTCCTTGTGTCTTGTTGAAGAAATCTCTTATTCAGAAATTTCAGTTGCTCATTTACAGCAATCATCCTGCTATCATTTCTGTGTCGTCTTCAGCCATTCTCTTTTAAAGTTGCTTAATCACATTTCCTTGTTCATTAGTGAGAAGTTGATGAGCTTCTTAATTATTTATTCTGACAAATCCAAATGTAATAGCCTGCAGTTGCTTTGCTGCCTTGTGATAGGAGAGAGGAAGCCGTGTTGCCACAGTCCCATATTTTTAGCTGCAGAATAGGTTATGATTAGGTCTGATGTCACAGAAAGCTTTATGAAGCAACTGCCAGCAATCTGAAGTTTGTTCTGACAGAAAAAGGGGGATATTCAGAAAATAGTCTTGTTTATTTTTATTTTGTTAAACAAAATAATCTATACTGTGTCCTATATAAATCATCTCACTTTTCCCACTAGGAAAAGAATGTGAGGACGAGAAAATTAAAACCAGAACAGATCTTTGGTCTCTAACATGATCTAAGGACTTGCATTATTGCACCTAGTCTCGTATATGGGGATGACAAAAATAAAACTAATTTTTTGACTGAATCTTCAATTAAATGCAAACATAACTTCCTATATTATGGTTGACTTGGTATTTATTAGCTTATTGCATTTGTGCATTTTTATCTTCTCTCTGTACAGAACTCTGGTTTTATGACCTCTTCCTTGACTCTGAATACTTGGAGACTTGTCCCTAGCTGCCTGTTTGGGATAAAAGAAGTTGCATACCTTAAACCTTTTGGAAGACCTACAGCTTGGAGAAATCATCAATAATTCATCTCAAGAAGATGCTGGGAAGGACTCAAGTGCCCTGACACCCTCTCACTTAATGGATTTTTTTCCTTATCACTGCATTGTTTCATTAAGGTAAATTGCACCTAGTTGCTCCTAAAATGATTTTAAAATGAAGAGCAATTCATGCATTTTGTAATTTGGATCAGAATGAATTTGATGTAGTCTAAATTACACCAGACAAAGTCTTTCTAATACCATTCACTGTATTTATGTGTGTAGGAATACATTCAGGACAAAGGATGCTTAAAGGCCACAATTTGCACTCAGTAATGACTTCTATCTATGGTAGGAATGCAAGGACTTCCCTGTTGAAAGGGAAACACCTGCATTTCTGTGGATTAATACTTTTATATTACTTTGTCCCATGTGTATGTTTTGACTTTACATTAAGCCAAACTTTATCATGCAATTAATTCTTCTTCCCAATACTACTTAATTTTTCACACTATTGGTTGCACAAAGACTGCCATATATTTTTGCAGTGGCAAAGTTATTGAACAAAGGAGATTGATAAAGAAAGCTTATACTTTCGTGTACAAACCTCCTTGCCAGAGTACTCTATCAAACCTGTGGAGATGCTGATGTATGTTTGCACATTAACACATCCTGGCAGGTTAGCTCCATCTCAGACCTACCATCCCATCTTATTCTGCAGTTTGTATTGTTATGGAATGGATAATGTTCCAGTATGGAAAATTCATAGTTTCAGAGCACACATAATCCACAGATAAACTTACAATGTCAGCTCTTCCACAGGAATTGCATGTATGTATGTGCATATCCACAGAAACCATTCATTCATCTGGAAGAGAAGGGTAAGTTATCTCACATTTAAAAGGGGGTTCAAACTATGTGCATTCGAACTATCCACAATTGTCACCATGGCACTGTTAATCTACTGCTTGGCTTGCCTAGTGATAATGTTTGCATTATCTCTGAGTAATGCCTTTGGGTTAGTATAGACCTAGTTTTGCATTACGTAAATGGAAAACATGTGATGGTATACAAACTCCTCTCTGGAACAACCATGATGTCAGTAGCTCAAATGTTCAAATGTTAGTTCTTACTGAAAGAACTGTAGACATGTAGGCATATGTCAACATCTATAAAAGATTTTGAATAAAGAGATTGAGATAAACAAGAGTCTGAAATTGAGCCTCTAGAATGAAAGCTTTAGTGCTTAAGGTTTTCAGGTTGTGCTCAGAGGCTTCTGTGATCTGCATTCAAATACATTTCTTATCTCTCTTATTATGAAAAATTAAATACTGGAGATAAGGAAGATGAGAGCCATGAAACAAATATACCGTTATTGTTCTAACTTACTTTGAAAAAAACACAGAAAATGAGGTTTAAGTGAACAAATACTGTGTTACTCCAGTAAATCCGAAATCACATATATCTTTGGATAAGAAAGAGATCAATGTGATTCATTATTCTTCAGCATTACCTAGCAGAGAGCAAGGCAGAGAAATGAGCTGAAATCTCAGCGAATCGATCAGCAGGGAGCGAAACCAGGATGTAGCCACCTTCTAGTAAGTCCCAAACAAGACAGATAACCACTTAGGAGCTGGAGTCAATGTGCTAATGAAGCCATGGAACCTGTAAATCTTGTTCAACATTTGGAGTCCTCCACTTCTTCCAAGAAGCACACATTAATTTCTTAATTTGGTGTTGTTTTATGTGTAGAACTAAAAGTCTCTGACTGAAGTCTGTCACCTACTTAATTTTATTTTCCCAAAGAACATCTCCTGAGGATGAACTCGGTAAAGGTAGCTTCATACATCTCTGTTGCAAATTTGAGTGCTTTGGCTTAAAACCATATTAAACAATGTATTCTAAACTCTGCTATCTTTTAGCAATCCTGCTTCAAACAAACACTGCAAACACAAAAATGAAATATTCATAAGATGATCCAACTCCCTGCCCCACAGAGCAACCCTGAAATGTTATAAATACAATACTAGAAGAGTAAATAATGAGAAGAAAATATAATCAACTTAGTAAGAAAGCTTGATCACTCATCCTCTGTTATGTCTCCTACATTCATCAATAAAAATATTAAACATAGACATTCCTGAAGGTTTGGGGTTTTTTTCCAAAGTTATGAGAACAGCTGTCCTAACTCAAGCTACTGCCTGTTTGCCACAGTAAGAAGCAGCAGATTTCTGGAGGAAAAAATATATGAAAAAAGTATTTAACTTCTAAGCAGCCACAATTGATAGTTTAAAGATTAAATAGGATAGAAACCAAAAATACATGAAAATGAGCCTACAGGTTGACTAACAGCAACTAAATGTTACTTTCAAAAACAGAAAAAAGGGTATAAGAGCCCCTTGCGGAACTCAAGCATTAAAATTAATGCATTAACATTTCCTTGGAGTCAATGGAAAGTAGCTTTTCTAACATAACAGCATTACAATATTGGTCATAACCATTAGCAAATCTAATTCATTACATCTCAAAATAAAAGCCCATAAATGGCTTATCAGCAAATTCTTAAAACCATCCATCATCTACACTCACAGGAAATGCATACGCCATGGATAGATTGCAGACCACGTATTCACAGCGACTCACATGAACAGTCCAATCAACTTGATCTATAAAACACATGTAATAAAAATTGACTTGGGGAACACAAAATGGGGTGGACCATGACTCTTTCTGCAACTGAAATGACTTCATTTGTGAGCGAGAAGGAAAAAATCTATGTCCCTAGATATCATTTCTACGTCCAAAAAAATAATACCTTGCCATACATGGAAAATTTCAGTTACAAAGCTGTATTTTTTTTATTAAAAGTTTATTTTAATAGTTTTAATTTCATAGTTTTATTTGAATGTACATAATTGAGTTGCAAGAGTCCATCTAACAAGATCAGCAACCAGGTCGAAACTTTAGATGGACTCTTGCAACTCGATTATGTACTTTCTGTGTGTCCAAAATGAAGAGTTATGTAACACTCTCAACTTTACTAAATCCATGTAGATTTCAGTGACTAATAGGGGGACCTTTCTCTCTCTCAACACTAACTCTTTGCATAATAGCTTAAATCCTTTTATTCTCCTCCTTCTCCCACATTGTCTCAATAGCTTAAGACTGTGGGAAACAACTGCTTAATCCTCTATTCAGAATGTTATACCAAAACCGAACATGAAACACATATTCGGTGTTTATCTTAATGAACAGAAGGCTCTTTGGTGCTCCATCTCCCACTTCTTTAGAGCAGCTAATTCAAGCTCTGCTCTCGCACAGTGAGAGAAGTTCGAAGGCTTTGTTCTGAATAAAACAAGCAGCACGTTCTGAAGAAGCAGCTCCTAATTTTCAAACATCCTAATGAGGGATTTTTATAATTTTTTTACTTCCTGGGAGTGCTATAAAAGAAGGGAAGTTGTACATGCCTACTGGCTGACTCACTTTTAGTATAGCTATTTTAATTACAGGTAGAATTCAATTTTGGTTAACTGCTTGTTAGACTGAAGATTATCTAAGAATTTAAATAAGCTCCAGGTAAGATGCATTCAATTTACTGTTTGCTACTGTTACAAGATTTTTTTTTTTTGAACTAGGGGAACGTCTGTGTGTCTGTCCATCCTTTTTATTCTTCCATGAGCACAAGCCGTACTCTGAGCAGAGGAAATGATTTCAGGTTGGGTTTTCAAACCAATAAACCAGCAACATAAAAGATGATTCTATGATGTTATGATTCTATGGATGGGGAGGCTTTCTTGAAAAGGCAGTGTTTTGTACACCTCATGGAAGAAGCATTCAAACCACATCTCCAGAGTGCTGGATGACATGAACTCACAGAGGCTTCTGTGAGAACAACAGAATCATCGCTGAAAATACGTATTTATGTGACACTTGCATTTTGCCTCCAAAGGTTTCATCTCCCAAGGTCTTTCTCAGTTCAGCAGAACAACTTCTGCTTATGATTCTGTTATCTTAAGGACTAAATGCAAGTGAAGCTTGTACAATAAAGACACATCAATTCTCCTGGTAGCTGTTAGAAACCTGAATGCAACATACAGGCCTGTTTTCTGCTTATTATAAAAGTGGCTCTGTCCTTTGTTTAATGAAGCCTACTATGCAGAATTCCTTGAAGTCAGCATGTGAAAGCTTTACTACTGCTTCTTTCCTGGTATTTTTAACCCTTAACGACTAGATACGCTCATATGACACAGAACATAATATTCTTTCTTTGTCCTGGGGATTTAGAAGATGTAAGATGGGGCAGTAAGTCTTACATTTGCAAATCAATAAGATTAATTTAGCACTGAATTTGCATGAACACTTACTTATTTACTTATTTATTTGAGTTAGCAACAACTTTTTAATCAGTCTAATACAGTAGAAGGAAAATCTTTCCCATCTTCTGCTCAACCAGGGACTATGATAGCATCATAGGTCTGCAGTTAAGTATGATTCTTTCCTCAAATAACTTTTCTATAAGACCCAGTCACCAGTACCACTTGATGGTGTCATAACTGTCTAATGGCTCTGCAGTTTTATTGGTTGTTTGTTTTTGTTTTCCCCTGGGGCAAGATGCAGACCAATGGAGACAAACAACTTGCACAAAAAATAAGCTGAATATAAAGACAAATCCAAATGTGTTTTTCATGGGAGGAAATCTCTCCCTCAGCATCAAGAGAACCCTTTAAATATTCTGAAAAACCAGCCAGCTTCTTTCTTTTTCTTTCCAAGATGACAGATCCCAATTTAAAGCCTTGATAGGATATAAATCAGTTCTGTTTCAAAGCTCACCATGCCTGCATTAGGTGAAGAAGAATGGGCAATCGTGCAGAAACCTCACATTTCAGTACCCAGCAGTTTGACTCTACCTGCCTACAGGTTTTACATTAACAATCCTTTTAACATAATGTTTCTGGAACCTCTTTGTGGGTGAAATGCTCTGATACCCAAGGCAGTATATTGATTTGCAGTCCAGGTTTTCTCTGTCTGATAATATTGGTTGGACACCTTCACTTTTTTTCTCTGGCAATCTCTGAACCACTGCTGTGGCTGACAGTGTATGAAGTAGTGGGGATGCTCCATGTTTGTTCTTGTGGAGCCTTTGTATCCACTCTTTCTAAGGCTCCAGAGAGCTTTCCAATCACAGCAACACAGGAAATACCACAAGTTTATTCAATTAACCCAAGAAATATGACACACAAAAAGAAAAGTTTCCAGACAACAAATTCTAAGTCATGATGTTGATTAGTGATGGAATAAGGAAGAAATACACTCAATTTTCCCATTCTGTATCAGTAGCATTCAGGAACATTGAAAGTTGGTAAAATCAGCTCTAGCCATAATTATTAAGAGAACAATAATTTCATTACTGAAATTTTGGATTTATTGATATTCAAAATTTTCTGACAGCCTGAAAGTGTGCTTAGCCACTTGTTATGCATTCTCAGGCTAAGTCTCTGCTGGATAATGTTATTATAATAGCTACTGTGGAAGGAACAGTGTAATTCATGAGACAGAGGTAATAAAGCAGCAACAATGAATTCTAAAAACTGCTTTGAAATTTCCTTGATTTGATGCCTTAATCATAAGGAAGCATGCAGATATTGTGGTTTAAGACCAGCTGGCAGCCCAGAACTAGCCAGCCATTTACTCACTCCCCCACTTCCTCCCCCTGCTCCTGGAGGGATGGGGAAGAGAATCGAAAGAATGTAACTCCCACAGGTTAAGATAAGAACAGGCCAGTAACTAAGGTATAACACAAACCACTACTGTTGCCATCAATAAAAATAACGATAAAGGGAGTAACAAGGGAAGAGAATACAACCACTCACCACCCGCCGAGCGATACCTAGCCTGACTGAACAGTGATCAAACCTTTCCAGGTAACTGCCCCCAGTTTCTATGTGGTATGGAATACCTCTTTGGCTAGTTTGGGTCAGATGTCCTGTCTCTGCTTCCTCCCAGCTTCTCCTCCTCCCCGGCAGAGCATGAGACTCAGAAAGTCCTTGGTCAGATTAAACATTACTGAGCAGCAACTAAAAACATCGGTGTTATCAGCACTATTCCCAGGCTGAAAGTCAAAGCCACAGCACTGCACCAGCTACTAAGAAGGAGAAAAATGACTGCTACTGCTGAACCCAGGACAGTATCCACCCCTTATTCCATATCATTCATGTCATGTTCAGATCCCACATTTTTCAATATACCAACATTCTTATCTCATATATATTGATAGATAGATATATGCACATCCACACACACACAAAGTGGGAGAGAGATCATTCCTTAGTGCATAGACTAATCACTATAAGGCTGCTGAGTTCCTCCATTCCATGATGTCAGGCTCCATTTCCTGTAACAGCCTTTCAGAGAAAGAGAGATGGTGTGCAGTGGTGGATTGTTGCCTGCTGATGATACCACAGAACTAGTCTGGTTTTATCAAAGTTCATTCTTTTTTGGGATGACGGCTAGAGGGAAGTCAGGGCCAGTTGCCGGTGACCTGAAGGCATCTAGTTAGTGGGCTATAAAAGTACTACACAGCAGACAGCAGCATACAATTGACTTCATTGGCTGTTTTCCGCTAAAATCAAATCCCCTTGAGGTACACATCGGACTTTCAAATCTTCCCGCATTACCCACCAAGTTTATCCGGGTCCCTGAGCAAAAGAAACCCACAAGTGGGTGTGCCTTTACCTGAAGCAAGAATAACCCAGACAAATTTCCCCAGCAAATTCTTTATGTGCACCACCGGAACTTTATCCCCTTCTACAGTATGTAAGAGTTCTGACTGGGCTGGGGCAGCCCTGTTGGCAGATCCTCTGGTGTTGACCAACTAGGTGGCTTTTGGTAAATGTGTATCCCAATGTTTGAAAGTCCCACCACCCATTGCTTTCATTGTAGTTTTTAATAGCCCATTGTACCATTTGATTTACCCAGAGGCTGGTGCATGGTAGGGGATGTGATATACCCACTCAATGCCATGTTCTTTGGCCCAAATATCTATAAGGCTGTTCCAGAAATGAGTCCCACTGTCTGACTCAGTTCTCTCTGGGGTGCCTTGTTGCCACAAAATCTGTTTCTCAAGGCCCAGGATAGTGTCCCGGGCAGTGGCGTGGGGCACAGCATATGTTTCCAGCCATCCGGTGGTTGCTTCCACCATGGTAAGCACACGGCACTTGCCTTGGCAGGTTGGTGGGATTGTGGTATAATCAATCTGCCAGGCCTCCCCATATTTGTATTTCAGCCATCGTCCTCCATACCACAGATGCTTTAACCATTTAGCTTGCTTAATTGCAGCACATGCTTCACAGTCATGAATAACCTGGGCAATAGTGTCCATTGTTAAGTCCACCCCTCGATCACGAGCCCATCTGTATGTTGCATCTCTGCCCTAATGGTCTTAAGTTTCATGGGCCCACTGGGCCAAAAGTAATTCACCCTTATGTTGCCAATCTAAGCCCATCTGAGCCACTTCAATCTTAGCAGCTTTATCCACTTGTTGGTTTTTCTGGTGTTGCTCAGTGTCCTGACTCTTGGTACATGAGCATCTACATGGCGTACCTTCACCACCAAGTTCTGCACCCGGGCAGCAATACCTTCCCACGGGGCAGCAGCCCGGATGGGTTTACCTCTGCATTGCCAGTTGCTCTGCTTCCATTGCTGAAACCACCCCCACAGGACATTTGCCACCATCCATGAGTCAGTATAGAGATAAAGTACTGGCCACTTATCTTGTTCAGCAATGTCCAAGGCCAGCTGGATGGCTTTCACCCTATTGAAAAGCGCCCAGGATTCTTGGACCTTTTCCTAAACCGGATTATACCAGAACTTTTCCCAAGCTACTTAAACAGGCAAATATTTTTTTACTCAATATCTACATGAATACCACCAAAGAGATGCTTAACTACTTTTCAGAAACCCCTGAATCCTTTAATTTTTTTACTGCTGTTTTTATTGACTCTCCCCCAAAGTCATAGCATTGTCTCTGCATTACATCACTCACTATTCTTGCGAAGACCAAAGGGTGACCTGATGAGACACTTCCCTTCATGTGGCCATCTTTTCTGCCTGGATATGGCAAGCTTAGAAGTTTTTTATATATATATAAAAGTTATATATATGATAACCTCTTGAAGTTATTAGCGAGGTTTGTGAGACAGTGAGATATGTGAACACACAATAACATTTCAGGCAGTGAAAGTAAAAACTGAGAGCAAAACATGGCCACTGCTGCAATGCTGCACACTCTCAACTCACAGGTTAGAGCAACAATGTTACAGTCCCAGTCTTGCTTCTCAAGAGTTTGTTCAATACAAGTGAGCTGACAGTACTTCTGAAAGTACAGCCATTGCTGAGTGATATTCAGCAATAACCTCTGTAAAACAGTACCTGTGTTTTTATTAGCAGAAAGTCCTGCAGTGTTGGCTGGCATAAATTAACTTTCAGAAGGTTGTCATTACACTGCTTGTTGCTATGAGCTTCTGAAATCCACTGAACCTAAAATACTGTGTGCTCTCCGAGTCATGGGAGTGATGAGTAATAAGATAGTGTGGTGGATAAAGACTGAACATCTGTAATTTTGTAAGCACAGGCTAGTTATTTTAAAAAATTGCAAGCCCAGAGTGCAGATCTCCTAAACAGAAGACTGGAACAGAAACCTAAGGTAGAAAATACGAATATTATAAAGTAATTTATTTGAGGTTTTGCTTCTTTTTGAAGACTGTAGGTAGTATGCTTCAGAAAAAATTAGCCACTTTTGGTAATACATCAGCTTCAATAATATGTAACCCCATAAATCAGTCAGAGTCTGTACTTCAGATTCAGTTCAGAGGAGCTGAAGTATTTCAAGACATGAGCAGTTCTTGTGTGTACCACTTGCTGTCTCATGCTGTAAATCAAGATCTATGGTAAAACAGAGAACTGCCTCTGAAGACAGACTTAGACAAGGTTTAAAGAAAACACTGATCCGAGAAAAGCATTGGTGAAGGATAAATTCTACCAACTTGGAGAGAGCCACTGTCAGGGAAGAGAAGCAAGGCAGAATGCACTTAGGAAGCCTTAGCCTGTTCACATGGCAACCCATTTCACCTGAGCTCTGCAGAAGTGAAGGAAGAAGAGTAGGGACTGCTGCTGTTGTGTCAAATGAAGGACTTTGCAGTTAAGGTATAAACAAAAGATTTTAAAAAAGGCTTAAAAAATACCCATAAAACATTTTCTGCATCATTTCCATTTCAGATATTTTTAACAATATTCTTTTAGAAAATATGGTTCAGCTCAAGGCACTGCTCAACTTTTCAGGTGAGGGAGAGAAGGCAAGATGTCAGAGGTTCCTCTTCCTCCAAGTAAGGATGAAGCTGTAACATTCACAAGGGGTGTGCCCAGATTCACTTATCTCTTCCCTTGAGGTACTTCAGACTCTAGCTTGTCACCAGACATAACAACAAACAATACATTTTATTTCCCTGGTTTCTTTGGAGCTCTCATTTTTTGGAATGCTTTTTGTTGCATGCTGGCACCACATTACTAAAGTGGCAATATTGGCTACTGCTATTCAGACTGTTCAATGGGATCCATATTTTAAGATGTTAAAGAACACCACTAGTTCTAATGCAGGAAAAAAATCAGAAATATAGTTCTTCCTGTGTTTTCTGGCTATTTAGTTATTACTGCCATACACTTCCTCCTCTCTCTGATGTGGCATATTTGCCAAAGACACCTAGAATGCAGAAACACACCCTTTTTATTATTTAATCAATGGAAATAGTATATATTGAGAGTTTTACTAAGGAATGAATACATTTTAGGAAATAAATACACAGAAAAACCTTGTTATTGTCTTTTACATTCTGGCCCTACAAATGAAAAGTGCAGTCTTGCTTCTGCAAGAAAAGTAGGAACATGAAAAGAGATTCATATTTAAAGCATCATGAAATAAAAATGCTTATACATTAATCACAGTTTATATAGCTATTATACCAGACCCTGAGTGCTAGTGCTGTTGGCAAAGAAAGTTGATGCAAGCTTAACTGCATGACCTTTGCCTACACAGAGATGAGACACAACATGCGGTATGCAAACTCCATAATATGAAGCAAACAGTCTGTTATATTACTTTAGCCTTGAATTACAAAAACCTGTTGAAATATGCTCATCTAATACTTATTTCTTATTGCCATCTTGAAAGATGCTTAACTAAATGGGTCAATTTGAATCTTCAACTGTAGACAATGAGCCCTCTTCTTAGATAACCTTGGCTTGGCTTAGTCTCTCTAGCTGAGCAATTATAAGCCCTGTTTTGCAACTGAAATGACTCAATCCTTTTAAAGATTATTTAGTCTATTTCATTTATTAAGTGACTTTATGCAATAGATACCCTTTCTGAATTGAACTAACCAGAATGGCTATTTCAGGCTGCCCAAGCTTCCAATATTTCCAGACTCAAACCTTCTGGTCTGACCAGGTGTCATGGCTTAAATCCAGCCAGCAGCTAAGTACCATGCAGCTGCTTGCTCACCATCCCCACATTCCTCCCTTTCCCGGGTGGGATGAGGAAAAGAACCAAAGGAATGTAAAACCCGTGGGTTGAGATAAGAACAGTTTAATAACTAAAGTACTATATACTACTACTACTACTAATAATAATAATAATGACAAGGGAAATAATAACAGTAGAGAATACAAAACCGAAAGGGGAAAAAAAAAGGAAAAAGAGAAACCAATAAACACAAGTGATGCACAGTACAGTTGTTCACCATCTGCTGACCAATACCCATTCCGACCAGAGCAGTGATTGGTCTTTTCAGGGTAGCTCCCCCCAGTTTATATCCTGGGCATGACATGCTGTGGTATGGAATACCCCTTTGGCTAGTTTGGGTCAGGTGTCCTGTCTCGGCTCCCTCCCAGCTTCTTCTGTCCCTCCTCACTAGCAGAGCATGGGAGACTGAAAAGTCCTTGCTCAGGGTAAGCGCTACTTAGCAACAGCTAAAACATTGGTGTGCTATCAGCATTGTTCTCAGAC
Source organism: Ara ararauna (assembly GCA_028858755.1). Taxonomy (NCBI): domain Eukaryota; kingdom Metazoa; phylum Chordata; class Aves; order Psittaciformes; family Psittacidae; genus Ara; species Ara ararauna. The sequence continues at coordinate 68,851,592 of CM054377.1, read as the reverse complement.
TAAAGCCGAAACACAGCACTGCACCAGCTGCTAAGAAGAAAATTAACTTTTATCCCAGCTGACACTATGACATCAGGCCTTTGGTGGCCTTACATCTCTAGGACATAATCCTACAGGAACTATATCCCTCTAATGTGGTACTTTGGGAGAGATACAAGACACCAAATTCAAAACAGCAGCTTACTTCAGGCTAATTAAGACTGCAGTGTTTAATCAAACTGTTCAAACATTTGACTGCAAAACAAGAAGAAAACTTGAAGAAGAAGTGTGAATTTAAATGCCTGACAATGCATTCAAAGTTTGCATGTATCAAATATTCATGTGGGTGCATTTCATGCAGAACTGGTATATTCATTTATCCCCCTGAACCTCTTCTGCCTTCTTGCATACGGCAGGATATGGGGGAAAGCAATATGTAAACAGTGACAATCCCACAATATTTTGTGGGTTCCCATCCAAAAAATCTTTTACTGGTACTCAGTGGCATTTTTCCAAGGATTTCCTCACCAATAACTTTCAAAAGTTCAAGAACACCTTCAGTGTTTATTGTAACGGTTTGAACTTACTAAGAGGTATTCACGAGGGAAATTTTACTAATGCAGTGAGACCAAAAGACAACTGCTGGTACATCAACTTAGTGTCTCATTCTGGTTTAGGGTGTCCTAAAGTGACAACATGATCAAAGTTTTATCAGATGATGTTAACCTGGAAAGTAACAAGGCTTTTTCCTTTTCCCTTTCATTATAACTCCCATTACGACTTTCACCAGAGAGCTTTTTCAAACGAGAAGACACCAGTAAAGCTTAAGGTCCTTTCCAACCCTAACTATTCTACGATTCTATGATTCTATGAAGAGAGATCAGAAAGATACATGATCAGCTGGCCTTTTGCTGCCATGGCAGGCAGTCAGCTTGAATTCCCCAGGAGACACAAAGCAGCACTGACAGCTACACAGAGAGCCCTTTTCAGCAGGCTGATGAAACTTCACTTGTCTGGAGCTGGTCTGGGAGGTTTTTTTCCCTGATCAGCAGTTTTGGTTTATTTTTTTTTTTTTTCTTACCAACTTTTAAGACCATGCTTTCCACAGTAGGAGGAGGCTTAGCATGTGACATACCTCTTGCTCTCTATTCTAATACTATTGTGGTTTACCTTTTTTTTTCTTTAAATTCTTCTTAGCTATTCTAATATCACAATTTTCATGTAATGTAAGAAGTGCAGAATACCCACACTTTGCTCTTCAGACTCTCTTACTGTCCCATGTTCTACTTTGTCACATGCCATCTCAAGACAGATATTTCAAAGGATTAAGTCACCCCTGTAAAGATGGAGAACAGATAAATAAATAGATAATTAAATAAATGTTGGGTCATGCACTCCTTCTGTGTCTCTGTACATGCAAGAAATAAATAGATTGATATCCTCAAGTTATGATGAATAGCAGGATTTTTCTAGGAAGTGTAGAAGTGATGAAGTTGGAACACTTCACCTTTCTTGGCACAGAAGAGTAAAGGAAAAAGGAAGGCATTATAAATTGAAGGGTCAGAAATGTTTTAATTTTATGTCTCTGCCAGACTTGACTAACCCATCAGGTCAAACCAATCAATCAATCAATCAAAAAAAAAAGCTTTCTTTCTGAGGCCTAGACAGTATGAGTCCTGCCAAATGTACTCATTACTCTCTTCCCTTTTTTCTTTTTTTATCAGAATGGTGCTGTCAAGCTCAGTATGCAATCTACTATAAAGTCTTAGATCCTTCTCTACAAGAGCAGATAACAAGATGTGTTGGTAACAAGACAGCGTGTTGATTATTTCTGACTAAAAGCTGAACCTTGAAGGGTCACTTTGCTCAACAGCCAGAGAAAGCAACCACAGTCCTTATTTTCTTCTGCAACCCACCAAACTTTGAATCAGCTCATACCATGCTTTCCTGTAACACGTGATGAGATCTGTCATGAAGGATTAATTCATTTTCCACATCTTACCCAGATTTTACTCTTCCCTCATTTCCACAACTCTTTATGGATAATATTCACTGAACTTGGGTATGTGTGATTTGTTTGTAATTTTATGTGAAGATATTCTGTAAGACATAAGTTAAACACATCTCTATACTGCTCTGCTACTTTAGCTTTTTGAATACGCTGGTATTAGTTTCCTCCATAGATTTTGTCTTTAAATCTATACACAGGGAAGAGACAAAGGCATGTGTCAGGGACATCAGGCAGTTTAATGTCAGTTGCTTGTAAGCCAGGTTAGTCATTAATGTATTCAGAGCTTATTAAAGCCAACAGGATCCTTTGCAGCTGTAAAGCTCCCTTGCAGCAAACAGAAATAACATCTTTCCATATCCTATGTGCTGCTGAGATATGGACCTGCCTTTTCAAGTCGTTTTGAAATTTCCCCATGCTAACAGAATGCACCCCATCAGACTTTAGTTCTTTATTTTTTTGTAATTTGTTTTGCAGCAGGGATAGTATTTGACCCAGAGACAGAGGCATGATCAGCCTGCTTCACACAGCTGCTTGTTGAGCAGACATTTATTTAGAATTCTTCCTGTCAGAACAGAATGATCTATTAGTACTACAAAATGGCATGATGCCCAGAGACAGATTTTGAGAACTTCTGCTTTCATGAGCAGGAAGACATTTTCAAGACTAATTTATGAAATGGAGAACAAAATATGTCCTTAAAACCCATTAACACAGCCATAAAAATGTATTGCTTTCAAACACCTATAATGTTATTCAATTAATGGATTGATATTGCTACTCTCATTTTACAAATTCCAATTTATATAACTTTCAGCCTCTTTTTTCTACCCTTAGTTTACCCTTTTCTTGTTCTCATGCTCCCCCTTTTATTAACCTCCAGCTTTTACAGATTATCAAAGAAAATCAGAAATGTTCTCTGGCAGTTACACTGAATTGTATTTTACATAATGCGCTCACTTTTCCCCTTAAAGGTGAGGGTCAGCTATTCGGAAATTGGAATAGTCTAAGGGTGTGTCCTTTTTTGTAAAAGCAATGAAATTAAATGTGCTAAAATTCTAAAATACGTCATTAATTAGTCTCAGACAGAAATTTATCCATTATCGTTACACAGAATTCTCACTTTTAGTTAATGACAGTTGGAAAATGGCATTCTGCTTCACTATAAACTATGATTGTGATATTTTCCAAATATCATATCAGGAAAAATGCCGAAGTATGCAGATCTCCTAGTTAATAAAACCTCAAAGAAATGTTTGTTTCTAAGATATTCAAGTATTTCATTTCCATGCAGTCAAAACCTTTGCAAATACTGAAATGCAGGATGTATTAAGTAATACATTTTAAATACAATGAAGTAAATAATAAGTACTACATCTAGATGGTCTGATAGTATAATTTTAGAGCTTCTCATGCAAAATGTTATATCAAAATAAACAGATTTCAGCAAGACAGATGTCCCCTTAGACAACTCTCCAGTGAAAATTTTAACCAGTTTTTGTCTCTCCCTCCCTCCCAGTCCATTTGCTTATTCGAAAGACTGAGCAAATCAATGGGGGGAAAGCTGTTTTATTATTATTGTTACTATTATTTTATATTTAGAAACCATTATTTTTGGAAAAGAAGAATTAGTATGTGAGACTTAATTACTCCTTAGACATCTGCAATAGCATATCCACCCTTTTTGTTTAATTTTGTATTTCAAGGAGATGTCCAGGTCATATAAAATTACTTCTCCAGAAATGACTCAAATTTGGCTTGGTTTTATATTATTTTTTGTCTTTTTTCATCTATTTTTTAAATAACTCTTGTGTTTATTAAGAGGTCTACTCTTTCTTTATGTCTATGATAAATTCAACCAATTCTTGGAAAGAAAAGTAGCAGCACAAAAAGAAAACCAGAGGCAAAAAGTCATCTGATAGTTGGTCCATACACAGGCACTCCCACGCAAAAACACATTAATCATGATCAATAAAATACCATCTGTCAAAAACACCTAATGTAAGTCCTAATGAAGGCCTAAGGAGTAAAATGCAATAAAAAAAAAGTCTTATTACGGGGCTTTAGTGAAGAAAGACTCTTTTAAAAATCACTTTCTGGTTTGTGATTAATAGTGGAGCTGCCACAGTCCAGGGAGATTTTATATTTTTGGCAATACAACTTTTTGTGTTGAGTTTCTTCTTTGGCCAGGCCCCCTTCTCTCCCTCTATCTCAAGCATTTTCATGGTTTTTTTTTTACTTGTTCTGTTCTTGTACTGGTGTTCTTCTCTAGTCCTTTCATGAACCAGCAGTGCTGAGGCTGCTTGGTTTTGTTGCGAATTCATGCTTCATGAACAATACCCACAGAATGACACTTTCTCTGCACCTGACAAGGAGATATTGATTGCACAAATACATTAAAACCAGGGCTGGAGATCTCACAAATTAAGTTCAAACCAACTCGTGTAACTAAGAATTGATTTCTTCTTGTAGTAGGGTCAGAAATTCTGAAGAGGTCCCTCCTCAGTGCCTTGGTCAACACCTGAAACGTAAGTGTGTCAGCAAAATGTATGTACATTCACTTTTTTCACCTGTTGAATGCTTAAAAACTTGCTTGAAGGATGGACCATGAAGTATTATTTACCTCATGCATTCTAAAGGCAATTTTATTCTGTAAAATATCTATAAAACCAAGACTGTTTTTCCAGCAGAGAGATGATAGAAATAAGGAACATCAGGGTTTAAAAAAAACCAACATATTTTCAAGTTATTTTCTATAAGCACAAGGACAAGAAATATAGTCTTGTTAACACAATAAAATTAAATACCACTCATACTCAGAATTCTGAGGATGGGTGGTTGCTACTTAGGAAGATACTACACAGCATAAGACTAGGAGAACAGTGGAAGAATTAGAAATTCTCGGCATAGTCTATAGTTTACAGTAATTAGCTGGCCCCATAACTTTTAGAATGGCACTTCCTCCAAATAAAGATCACAGTCTTTTCAAAAACAAACCAAGGCCATATTGAATTCTCATATAAAGTGGTATCAATCTAGAGAAATCCATCAGTCAAATTTAACCTTATAATTATTTTCTGCTGCATTCATAAAATATTTTAACATACATACAATTACTCTAAATCCACTCAAAATGCAGGCTATTAATTCTCTAAATTATTTACACAAGTTTGGATGCATTCTTTTACTGATTTTCCCTTAACTGTATTTCTTATTTATTTCATGGGCTTCATTCTTTCTACTTTGCTAAAGCTATGTATTTTCATAACGTAGAAACTTTCAGGTGGCAAGGTGATTCATAGACTATTTGAAATGTTATTTTTTAGATGCTTATCTTGGGAAGGAATAAACAGGAATGATAAATAATGTTCCAAATCTGGAACTATTTTAGCAATTTCAGAATCTTCTAATTGATTGTTTTGTTCAGCAATATGTGACCACACTGCTGCTGGGAGTGGAAAGTAACAGGGGACAATTCCTCTGAAAAAAAAAAGGGTTTATCAGAAAATATAAGTTCCAGTTGAGTTGTCCAAGAGATGAAATTAATACCAATGCATTGAAGAACTCATGAATTTTAATCCTCAGGGCTTGCTGCTACTTCTTGTTTTCTGCTTTCTGAATATAGACAGCTTATGTTTTCAAGCTTTTCTCTGAAACAATGAACTAGAAAACTGAGCTTTTGACTGAGTTTTTAGTGAGTCACATGACTAATGAAAATGTTAATTATCTCAGACTTGGGAAAAAATCTGAACTGCTGAGATCAGTAAACCTGCACTCATTTTCAAAGCATTCTCAAATTGTTGGTCCATTACTTCAAAAACATAAATATATACCTAGTAATTTCATAGCTTGTGCTTTATTAAACCCATAAACTAATCGGAAGCAGAGAGGCACAAAAGAATGCCCAATAAACATACAAACTTAAACTGAGTTTCAGAATATTTTCTTTTGCATTGGCTGAGGGATCAAATGTGCCTTGTCAAACAGTTGGGAATTTGGCAGATGGAAACTCTGAGACATGAAAGGTAGGAATAAAGTGACAACCTCACGAGATATAGCAGTTAACCAGACTTAACACAGGTGATCTACAAGCACACTGTGAAACATGTGCTGCCCACATACACACAGCATTTGCATAAGCTGCACATCAAATACAACGGTTTTGTTTAGCTGTAAAACAGATCTTAGATTCCTATTAACACAACTGTGAATCTGCATATTTATATCTATTCTGCAATATTAAAAAAGACCTTAAAATTAAAAAAAACAACCCAAGAACAAACCACATACACATACACAGTGGCTTCCACCCTGCAACTGTTCACTATGTCCTCATTGGTTATGAGCTCTTTTTACAGGAAGCCACAAATGATGGCATGATCTGAGATGGGATGGGATGGGATGGGATGTGTACTGGTCAGCAGCTCTGACCTGGCCCACCTCACCCATGTACCTGGGCACCACCAACTACTCTCCAGCAAAGAGGCTCCTAGCAGAGTGGCCAATCTGACCTGGTGCTTGTGATACCTTTGGTTTATTCTCCCTGTCCCTGCTGGGACAGTTCACAGGTTGAAGGCTGCAACTTTATTTTGGTGCCTGCGTAACAGCACAAGGTCTCTCAAACCAGAGGACTTGGATGCTGCAAGCAGTTTCCTATGTAAATATGAAAACGGGACTGGAAGGAAGAGGGAGATTTCTGGTTCTTCTCTGTATTAAAGTAAGAGCGAAGATGTGTGACCATAAGCAAGTGTTCAAATACATTCATTAAACCCCTGTAAATTCTTCAATGAATACTATGCAATACCTAATCAAAACAATTTTTTAAAATGTGGTACTGAAATCTTAATCAAATTTCTCTTAACATGTAAAGCATTTACAAGACAATTTCCAATTTCTACCTCCAAAGAATACTGCTTTTAAATCAAGAATATTTGAAACAAATCTCTTCTTAACCTCACTAAAACAACTGCAGTGAATCAAACCACAGTGAAACATTATGTCTTCCTGCCCAGGCACATAGGTCCCAGTGAATGCCATAAGAATTGGACACGCTCAAAGACAGGCCATACCCAGCTTCTTCAGCTTGACTATGACCACAGCTGCACTGTATATCTTGAACACGCATGAAAATCTCAAAGAGAGTAAGGCACTAATTTCCATGACTCAAAGGTAAATCAGCTTCCCTATGCTTCTCCAAAGAATGCAAGCTCTGTAGCTTCCCATTTTTTGTCTGCTCACTTGTGTGTCTAACATCTCTTAAACTGTTTCTGAAACCAAAAGCATTCAATGCTTAAAACTAATATTCACAATTAATAAATAAAAGAATGCAGGTTTTCATTACAAAAATAAACTCCACCCTTTTTATAAGGCGCTCAAAAAAAGGGTGGTAAAAGCCGTACGTGAAATAAGACAGCAGCAGAGGAGTTTCTCAGCAGCCAAGTAGTACTACAGCTACATTCCACTGCAAACGCTCATCTAGCTCAGCCCCAGTCCTCAGAAACATCTCACCAGAAGAACGTGTTGAAAAAAGGTGGACCAGAACCACCATTTTTGAAAGCCATTAGATCTGTATAAGGCAATATGATACTTTGCATTTCTAAAAGTAGTTTGAAGAGTAGAATCATAGAATCATAGAATAGTTAGGGTTGGAAAGGACCTGAAGATCATCTAGCTCCAACCCCCCTGCCAGGGGCAGGGACACCTCCTGCTACACCATGCCACCCAAGGCTCTGTCCAACCCGGCCTTGAACACTGCCAGTGATGGAGCATTCACAACTTCCCTGGGCAACCCATTCCAGTGCCTCACCACCCTTACAGTAAAGAATTTCTTAATTACATCCAATCTAAACTTCCCCCGTATAAGTTTGAACCCGTTACCCCTTGTCCTACCACTACAGTCCCTCATGAAGAGTCCCTCCCCAGCATCCCTATAGGCCGCCTTCAGATACTGGAAGGCTGCTATGAGGTCTCCATGCAGCCTTCTCTTCTCCAGCCTGAACAGCCCCAACTTTCTCAGCCTATCTTCATACGAGAGGTGCTCCAGTCACCTCGTCATTCTTGTGTCCCTTCTTTGGATTTGTTCAAACAGTTCCATGTCCTTTTTATGTTGTGGGCACCAGAACTGCACACAATACTCCAAGTGAGGTCTCACAAGAGCAGAGTAGAGGGGCAGGATCACCTCCCTCAACCTGCTGGTCACACTCCTTTTGATGCAGCCCAGGATGCCGTTGACTTTCTGGGCTGTGAGTGCACACTGCTGGCTCATGTTCATTTTCTCATCAACCAAAACCCCCAAGTCCTTCTCCACAGGGCTGCTCTGAATCTCTTCTCTGCCCAACCTGGAGCTGTGCCTGGGATTGCTCCCACCCAGCTGGAGGACCTTGCGCTTGGCATGGTTAAACTTCTTCAGGTTGGCAGCAGCCCACCTTACAAGCATGTCAAGGTCCCTCTGGATGGCATTCCTTCCCTCCAACGTATCAACCCAACCACCCAGCTTGGTGTCATCGGCAAGCTTGCTGAGGGCGCACTCAATCTCACAGTCCATGTCACCAAAAAAAGATGTTGAACAAGATTGGTCCCAACACCAATCCCTGAGGGACACCACTTGTTACTAGCTGGACATTGAGCCATTGAGCACAACTCTTTGCGTGCGGCCATCCAGCCAGTTCTTTATCCACCAAGTGGTCCACCCATCAAATTGATGTCTCTCCAATTTAGAGACAAGGATGTCATGTGGGACAGTGTCAAACGCTTTTCACAAGTCCAGGTAGATGACATCAACTGCTCTACCCCTGTCCATCAGTTCCGTAGCCCCATCATAGAAGGCCACCAAATTGGTCAGGAAGGATTTCCCCTTTAGTGAACTATGCTGGCTGTCACCAAGCCCCTTGTTGTTTTTCATGTGCCTCAGCATGCCTTCCACAAGAATCCGCTCCAAGATTTTGCCAGGCACAGAGGTGAGGCTGACTGGTCTGTAGTTCCCCGGCTCATCCATTTTCCCCTTCTTGAAAATGGGGGTTATATTTCCCTTTTTCCAGTCATCTGGAACTTCATCTGACTGCCATGATTTTTCAAATATGATGGACAGAGGCTTAGCAACTTCATTTGTTAGCTCCTTCAGGACCCGTGGATGGATTTCATCAGGTGCCATGGACTTGTGTATGTTCAGGTTCTTAAGATGGTCTCGAACCAGATCCTCTCCTACGGTGGGCCCAGGGTCTTCATTCTCCCTGTCCCTATATCTGCCTTCCAGGACTTGGGTGGTGTAGACAGAGCATTTGCCAGTGAAGAGTGAGGCAAAGAAGTCATTAAGAACCTCAGCCTTCTCCAAATCCAGGGTAGCCAGTTCTCCCGATAGCTTTCGGAGGGTGCCCACGTTGTCCTTAGTCTGCCTTTTATTCGTTATGTACCTATAGAATCCCTTCCTGGTATCTTCAACATCCCTAGCCAAGTTTAATTCTAAGTGGGTCTTAGCTTTCCTAACCTGGTCCCTAGCTTCCTGGACAACATCCCAGTATTCTTCCCAGGCTGCCTGTCCTTGCTTCCACCTTTTATAAGCCTCTTTTTTCCTTCAAATTTTCCTCAGCAGCTCCTTTTCCATCCAAGGAGGTCTCCTGGTCCTCCTGCAGCACTTCATTCTAGTTGGGATGCAACACTCCTGAGCTTGCAGCAGGTGATCCTGGAATATCAACCAAGAGTCTTGGGTCACCCTGCCCTCTAGGACTATATCCCATGGAATCTTACTGAGCAGGTTCCTGAAGAGGCCAAAGTCTGCTCTCTTGAAGTCCAGGGCAGTGAGCTTGCTGCATGTTCTTCTCACTGTCCTGAGGATCTTGAATTGGACCATCTCATGATCGCTGCAACCAAGGCTGCCCTGGAGCGTCATATTAAATTCCATGATTTCCTATTCAAGATGGCATTATCTCTCATACTGTGACAGTGACAAATACTGGATTTTGGTGGATCATGGGCTGGAAATTACCATTTTTTTATAGTCAAAAATATAGGTGTTCAGAAGAAATAGTGTTATAAAAGGAGAAAGACTGGCTGAAGCGATATCCAGTGTCCCACAAACCCTATCTGAGGAAATGCTTTCTTGTGTCGACTAGGAAACAAAGGAGCAATGCTGAAAAGAGAAATTGAACATTTATGAGGAAAAGATGAATGAGATTTTAAAAACTTATATTAAAGCTGTGCTATTTGTCAGGGTTTTGAAGAAATCCTGAGAATGAGAGCTTATGGGCTTTGAGTAGCCTGTTATATATGTGTTCTGTCGTCTCCCTGCACTCCCCCTGGATTTTTGGAGCTGCTTATATTTTGAAGCTAGCTTCACACAGTTTTGTCAATCCTGGACACTTCGTTCTTCTGCTTAGAAAGGTTTTATGCAAACACTGTTTGCAGGTGTTCCACACTGAAGAGTAATAGAAACCTTTCAGAACTGTGCAAAAAAGATTAGCTCTGGTTCATATTTTTGCCACAAATATTTTGCCAATATTTTATACTTCTTTTTTAATCAAAGAAGCAATTTGGCCCAATTAACTGATTTGTCTCTATACAAAATACGGATTTGAATAAAAAAAGTTTGCAGGTACCTATACTGAGATAAAGTACAGCTTAAAATTTCAGAGGATATTTTTATTATCTCTAAGCAGGTGACAGCTACTGCCAGGTATAAGAACTATCTTCTTTGACTCCAGCTTTCAATCTGCTTTAACTTTTCTAAGCTTTGAAATGAAGATGTTCTTAATACCAGAGAAAGAGGCTTTGCATATGAAACAAATTATTAAACTCACGAGATGCATCCATTTTGGAGATGAGGGATTGCATGAAAGAAAGACATGCTGTGATCTTTTCCTTCTTGTCATTTTCATATTAAAACAAATGTTGTGTCATTATTGGGAAGGGTTTGTCCAAGGTCACTCAATTGTTCAGCACTTACTAGCTGGCAGGCCTTCACAGGCAGAAGTGGCACATACATAGAATCATTATTAATGCTGGCAGTCTCCACCCTTGCTAATACTATTTGTTCTGTCAGCCAGTCCCTGGCTTTTTGCAGGCGAATGTAATTATTCTTTGAGCTGTGCCTCAGATCCGCACTTGAAGGGAGCTGTTTGATGCTACACCACAACTAAGCACCAAATGGTGTCGTGCCTATTACAGAACATGCAAGTTAACAACTACTGTTTAATTAGGTTTAAATTCTCCCATTTAAGGCATAACATGAATGCCAAGCCATGTGCTGGGCATCTCTAAAGGAAACTAATTTGCCTCCTCCCATTTGTGAAATAGCTGAAGGGCTGCCTTCTGGATGCTATGGTAGCCCCCAGGGAGGGGACCCTCTTGGACAGTGCTGATCCCATCTTCAGAATACAGGTGAATGACTCAATTACTCAGATTCTGCTGTTACCATAAGGCAGAACTAAACCAGCTATAGGATTCCCTGGCTCTAGAGCCCAGCAGAAAATTTCCTCTGCTCTGCAAACATTGAATGTTTTTCCCTACTATTTTTTTATTCCTCTATTTGGAAATTTGTAGTTGTAGCTGAAATTACTGAAACATGACACTATGCAATTGACAACTGGATTTATTAACACAAAACCAGGTATTTGAGTTTTCAGCCAAAAACTTTAAATGACTTTAAAACATGAACATTTTGAGGATGAAAAAGAATTACATTTAAAAGACTCATAACACTACTTTGACTATCATTTTAACCTCATTGGTCAAAATATGTATTGGTATGTTCAAAAGCATCAGAAGAAAACAAGCTGAAAAACTCTAAAAATGCTTTGTCCAGACTTTTGGTCAGCCTCACCTCAGACCTTGAAAAGGTGATAGATGAGTCTGGAAACCATTTTCACACACACAAAGGACAAGGAGCTGATCAGGAGTAATCAGCATGGATTTACAAAGAGCAGATAATGCTTAAACAACCTCATAGCTTCTTCAATGAAGTAACATGCTTTATGTCACTCCTATCTAGCCTCCCTTAAACATCAACAGATCCAACCCAGGTATCTCAGATTATACGCATTCCCTTTTAAGGGTGCAGAGAAAGCAAGTGAGAAGAGGAAACAGAAGATACCACTATCTCAGGTAAGCTATCTCCTCTGGGGACAAGTAAAACCTGCAGCAACTTAGAGAACACTTCTGACTGGTCACTAGACATGGTAAAGCTGGAAAGGAAGTTCATAGAAACACTTTTGTCAGATGTAGGCACATACCGTCTTTCCCTACTTCTGTTTCTTATTTTCTCTCTAAGTATGTTGTGTCACACTGCCTTTGAGGTAGAAGGAAAGTATTGATGACGTTGTCCATCTTTTTGTTTTCTTTCCCTTGGCCTCCCAGGCCTCATTCCGCTTTTGAATATAAGCCCAGGAGAAGTTTGTAAAAACTGGTCCTAATTCTCTTCTGACATGAATGTAAGTCACAGAGAATGAAAAGATAGTCAAAGATTGTTAACAGGGGAGAATGGGAAGCTGTCTCTTAACTTAAACAGGGGAAGTTTAGATTGGATATGAGGAAGAAATTCTTCACTGTAAGGGTGGTGAGGCACTGGAATGGGTTGCCCAGGGAAATTGTGAATGCTCCATCGCTGGCGGTGTTCAAGGCCAGGTTGGACATAGCCTTGGGAGGCATGGTTTAGTCGGAGATGTCCCTGTCCATGGCAGGTGGGTAGGAGCTAGATGTTCTTAAGGTCCTTTCCAACCCTAACTATTCTATGATTCTATGATTCTGTAAGTGTCTCCTCCACCCCATGTTGAAAAGCAGATATGGGTGCTTTCTTCAAATCTCAAGGCATTAATACTGCTTCATAGCCATTCTGCCAGTTTCATTAATTGCATTTCTATTCCAATCATTTCATAAGCAGACTGTACTCCTAATCTGGCTATTTATCCTAATGTTTGATGTTTCTGACTCGCATAAATACATTATGTTTGAACGCAGAAAAGTACTTTGCATGACAAATTTGAGATTTCTGCCGGAAACATTTGACTGAAATTTATTTTTGCTATCCATAGGGAATAAAACTCTACATTATTTGATTGTTATTCACATTTTGGTAATCGCATTAAGAACCTCTATTAGGAAATGAAATGGCAATGTGCCTTTTTCTCCTCTAAGAGCAAATGTTTCCCTTCCCCTCCCAAAAGCACAGACCTTGAAAAAGCATTAGAAAATTAAAAAGCTAACAGAAATAAAATGATGCATCTACATTTGAATATTCATTAAAACATGACATTGCTTAGTCACTGCTTGCCATTTGGGTGATGCACAGTGCTTAGGCAAGCTTAACGCGACAATGGGAATTCAGTCTTCTTTTTACAGGACGGGTGTAAACTTCAGCAGTCAGATTCCTAATGGTGTTCAGCTGTCCTAATTGTATTAATATGGTTAGGCCATAAACCACATTACATCAGTTGATGATCTGACTTTATGTTGTAAATAAGACCACAGAGAAACAGTAACAAATTTCATTTCTGAGCTTTATTCAGATCCATCTTGATATTCCTCATTCTATCCAGCATCTGCTCTACCTACAATGTTTTATACTAAACACCACATGCCTGAGTTGTCTTCTGGAGCTATTTGCCCTTGGCATTGTTTGTCCTTTGTTTCCATATTGTTATACTCTTCTCTTCCAGAGAATTCTTCTAGCAGTTCCTGCACTAGCAGAAAATTTACTGCACTTTATCTCATTCTGTATAGCTACTATCAAACATCATAAACACAAGAAAAGATGACATAAAAATATCTTTGGGCTACTAAAACCCATGAATCAAATTCATCTCTTGTTTCACTTCCCAAATTGCAGTGATCTGTTAATTGTGTCCCCCACTGCTTTTAGGTTTTATGAACATCAAATCACAGCAATTTCTTTCTCTGGAATTTGCTGAAAAACAACTAAACAAAAAAGGCAACTAAACAAAAAATGCTGCCTCTACTCGTACCCTTTTTAACATCAGTTTTCTAATCTGAATATCTGATGTATTTACTGCCCCTTGACCATTTGGAATCATTGGAGAATCTCCTTTGCTTTGTTATACCATCCCAAAACTCCCACTGATCATGTTTCCACCAACTAACTAGCAAGAAATCTTTGTTTTCTGTACTTGGAAAAGATAGGAACACAAAGTCATGATGGAAATAGAAATTCAGGAGAACACACAGCACTGCACCCCAAGTACTGCTGCTCTGCTGAACCAGTTGTGCCTGTGCTGCGTGTGAACAGGAGGGTGTTGAACTGCACAACCCCATGGACAACTTTCCCAGCTGTGATTTGCATTATCAATACACGACAGATGTGCAAAGGTATCTAGATTGCTTAGCTGACAATTCTTGAAAAAGGTAAAAATTCTTTCTATATTTGTTATGAATGCAATGTCCACTAGTCATGTAGTGCATATTAGTGCTAGAGACAGATAAGTGGCTTAATAATTTAATGGAAGTGATTAACAGAAACGTGTCAATCCATTGAAATGGGTAATTATTATCTCTGCATTACGTTTCTTGTAATTAAACTAGCACAATCCAAGCATCCAAATGCATTACATGCATCCAGAAAAAGATATTCTGGAATCTGAACTTCATTGTTTTCCTTAATAGTTGGGTGAATCCGGCAGTTTGACTGCCTGAATCAGCAGTGCATGTTGGCTAGCTCAAGGCCTCCTCAGTGATCTTTTGCACACATAGTAAATAAGTTAGTACGGCAGCTTGCAGCCTCGAAATCCTTTTACAATCCTTTTACTGTTTTTGTTCTTATTGAATGAAGTAGCATAGAAACATTGGATTGTCCTCAAAGTTTCTTTTTCCCTTCCCATTCTCCCCCTCTTCCCCTCTTTCTTGAACACTGGTTTAATTCCCCTGATGACTTGCTTATAAGAATAGAAAAGGCCTTGTGGAACAGCAGGAACAGGTATCACCGTGGGAATGTTTTAAACATGGCAAACACCGCAAACCCAAACATATTTGTGAAAACACACATTTTGTGTTCTGCTAAGCAGGGTTTTAAATCCATAAAAGCATCCTTTTTTCTTTTTTTTCTTTCTTTTTTTATTTTTTTTCTGTTTGATAAGCAGAGACAAGTCCCCAAAGGATGCCATTGATTATTTTTGTCCCTGTTCATGTAAGCAGTCTTTTGTGCTGCTGCTTATCACTGAGCACCCTCCAATTCTGTGGGCACACTTGTGTGATGAGGTAATCAGGACTGCATTACATATTTTGGATTATAAGAAACAACTGATTTGCAGGGTGGCACTTGAGTATTTTCCACATAAGTCTCCAGATAGTCTATGCAGCTTCTGTCTTCCACCCATATCATCTTAATATAAAATTATGGGAGATTTTATGTCTCAAATACCTTTGGAAGTGACTCATGTTTTTTAGATTGTATTGATATGAAATTCAGGCCTCTGTTTAGCAGCTTCTGTCAGGTTACACAACATGGTGCCTCTAGAAGGGGCTATAAGCCAGTAGTGTCAAACTCATAGCCCTGACAAGGATTGTGTTCAAGCATTCAGCCACAGCATTTCATAATTTTTATTCATGGAGGCAAATGAAACTTAGGTTAGTAGGCTGGGTATGTCCAACGACTACTTAGCCTCTAGGCATCTACTCTGGACAAGATTTGAGGTGGATGTCTGGAAACAGAAATCTTTTTGTCACTTAATCAGTGATGATGGCAAATTAGATGATCTTGCAAACCACAGCCTAAGTGAAATCGAACTGAGGTTCATGTCCCTCTAGAAGATCATCTTATTTAACTCAAAATAAAAATAAAAAGATATTCTCATGTCAAATCAATAGAAACGGTGAACACAGAAATTACAACAAAAAAAATGGTGATACTTGTTCTAAATGAAATGGGGTTGAAAACACCTCCATGAACAGACATGATTCTAGTTTCAAAAAAGCAACCCGACAGCAAAAATGCCTCTAATGTGAAGAAGAAAAGGGAACAAGTAAGTGTAAGAAATTAAAACCAGGTGCATGGAAGCACTCAGAAAAGGCACTGGCCTGTTGCTTTCAAGTTACTCACATAACATAATTTTGATATACTTTAAGAAAATAGCTTACTCAAACTGGGATCAGGCTCTCTACTGGTTAGAAGCTGGGTTTCACTGCTTAACATACAGTCACAAGAAAGAAAATAAGCTACTGTTGTGATTATAGGGTCTATATTGAAAAGAAACCTTGCAAAACAGACACCTTCCTCTATCCACACATAGGCTCAAACACGACATAACTATGAGCACCCAAACTACCCTGTCATCTGCTCACTCATCGAGAATCAATTTGCTCCAATTTTTTTTTTTTTTATACAGTATGGAAAGAAAATCATGTCACTCTGAAGTGTTGTCCAAATTTATGAAAAATTGTTTATACAAATAAAACCAGCTCAATCATTTTGATCTCAGCCTTGCCTTTTAATTTCAGGGATTAAGTTATTTCATGGTGTGAACTCGTAGACGTGTTCAAAGTGTGAAACTAGCTCAGCTGTTAAGGGTCAGTACTTTAAAAATATTTCTCAAATCCACCTATAAATGGCAGCTTTTCAAACAGTGTCTCCATGATCGTGGCTAAAGACTTAGGGGCAGATGGCGTCAACTATCGTACCTCCACTAACATCAATAAACTATGACAGTTTTTACCAAGTGAGGACTTCCCACAGTATCATGAATATTGGTTGCCCTGCACAGCACTGTAATTGTTTAGATCATCAGAAAAGGGGCGCAATATGATGCCATATCAGAAATGCAGTATTTTCACTTTATTTTACACAGAGTTGGAATTACCTGAAATATAGAATTGTGCCAATAGACACTCAGAAGCAAATAAATTTTTATTCCTTAAAGGTTTTGTCTGTATGGTTACAGTATCAAAATCCTTCTAACACAGAGGGTTTACACCAGCTCTTGTGATGACAGCTCAACCTAGTTTGCCTAGTGCAATAACTACATACATTTTGCAGACTTTGTGCCAACAACATTCTACTGTAAAAAATTTACATAGTTGAGATGAGAAAATTTGTCTTGGCAGCCTTCTCTCTAAATCCCTGTGATTTGTACTACTAATGATAAAATTCATTAAAATTAGAAATCTGCTCATTAAATCCTTATGTTTTAAGGGGATACTAATTTTTTTTCATGGACTGGATAACCTGAGAAGTTTATATTGCATCGCTGTACCCTCAATTTATAAAGCTAAATGTGTCTTTCATTGAAATATTCTCTTACAGCGGAACTTTTCTTGCTCAGCACCATTTTTTGTTGATACTTGTGAGAATGTCATTAACACGAGCCTAGTGCTTACAAAATAAATTGATTTTTATGTCTGCCTTAAAAACTTATGAAGTATTCAGTAGGAAGGTAGCCAAAGTTTGAGCAGATTTGAAAGTTTATTCTTCAAAGGAGAAACTAGGCAGAAATTTTAGTGTCCTGGGATTTCAGTTAATAATGTGAATAAAATACAAAAAGTAGTAATTCTTGGTCAAAACAGAAATTAAATGGAAATTTTAGCATCATCTTGAGACAACACACCCGTGCTAAGAGAAAATAAGCAACAACCAAGTTAAACCAACCAATTTCAAGCCCTTGTATTAAATTCAGTACAGTTAAGAACAGTTTGTAAGGTGCTTTAACAAAGTACTTGTAAACTCTTTAAAATAAAAGGATAAGAAGAAAAAAGGAAGGAGAAAGAAGAGGAGAAGAAAGAAGGAGCAAAGGAAAAACATAAAAATATTTTCTCAGCTGCCATGGAACTACAACATTTGCAATTAAAGCAGCTCACAAGTGGAAATCCTTTGCCCAGTGAAGTCTTGTTTTCATGGAAATCAGTATGTGGATGAAAATGGGGGAGTAGAGGGTGTGATATGAGTAAGCAGATGTATGGATCTTAGATCTGGAGTTTGGCTAAGGTGCACACATAGACCTGAAAGCATAACAGATCTGAAATGGCCATTGAAAATGCATATAAACCCAGAGCAATACAAAATCAACACCTTTAGGAATGCAGCATATGAAGTGACCAAAATTGATTCAGTGAACAGTTACCTCAGAGAATAGTGACATTTTAGTTAAAGTTGATCTGAAAAATTTCACTGCTTTAGCAGGGCTCTTATAAGGGGGGCTCATTTAAAACGATTCAACTGCCCCTGAAAAACAAACATAAGAAGCCAGGTGCTTTTAAAAATATTTTTTACCAGTAACAATTGTGAGAAAATATGCTCATTCCAACTAGGGGGATGAGATGCTTCCTAGCGTCTTGAATCCACAGGTTCCCTGAAAATGTAAAGCCCCATTTTTAAATATTTAATGACCTTTTATTGAGGGGATGCAATCATCTGTATTCCTTCAGTTGTGATTTTCCACCCTCACAAGGCTATGCCCACCCCAAGGTATGTGGATGCCTCCAGGGAGGGCAGCGAGGCTGGACCAGAGAAGAAGAAGCAGGGCTGCTGGGTGAACTCCCAGGGCTCCTCCAGGGCTTCAGCTGAAGGGGGCCTTGCTGGCATCTCCATCTGTGCAGGGCCAGCCATTTGCTCATTCCACCACTTACCAACTCTAAGCATTTAAATCACAACTAGAGCAGCCAGTGTGCGAGTGTTGAAACCATGTCTACAACAGCTCTATTGTGAGCCATCAAAAACTCAGCAAAGGTGACAGCTGCGGCAGATGTTTATCTAAAACCAAACTGCAAGTACAGAGCAAGTATTAGATGTGAAAGCAGCCACTGTAGGCAGACTAGCTCTTCTGAATATATGCTTTAATTATTTTCATTCTATATTGACTAAATCAAAGTTGGTGGAGACTAACTATGATTAATACATAGAAACATAGGATCAACTAGGTTGGAAAAGACCTTTGAGATCATAAAGTTCAGCCATGATTTAAAATTAGTCCTGTTCAACTACAGTGGGTCATAAACTCTTTTATTCTCTCCTTTTCTGATATGCAGATCTCCACCAAAAGTAGCGCAGTAGATCAACAGGAAGTAACCTTAGCGAAACAATAGGAAAAATGCATTTTGCCTTCATTAATTTTGTGTCTGTTGGTATACTACATAATGTTTCTTCCCAAATAATAGATTTGATGCTCCAGGACATCTAAAAGCCTAAAAGTACTCACTTCTACATTAGCAGGTCCCCCTTCAGAGGTGAAAAGAGTGGCATTGTAGAACCAGATGAAGAGAATGCTAGTTATCGTTTTGCCAGTAGATGTCTCTGCTAAACACACTGAAAGGAACATACTCAATTTGAAACATCAGCAAAATGCAGGTGGCAGTTTGCATCCTTCAACTGAAGAGTAGGGGTAAAACCAACTAGGTCATAAGTAATTTCTGAAGACTATTCTTACATAGTCATAATAAAAATGGGGTTTACTTAAAACTCAGTGACTCCCAAGTTAATTAAATATTAATTGTCTCCTGATATTATCTCGCTAAGTAAGAAGAATTTACAAAAGATTAAGCTTATGTATTAATATTCTTGACAGAAGTTATGAATGTAGAGTCTTGGGGGAAAAATATTTTTACCATTTAAATTCTACTCAATGTGAGAGCAAGAAGTCTATTCCTATGTCCAACAGACAACTTTACTTAATATTTCTCCTCAAACAAAAAAATCAGTATGTGGAAGAATAAATTTTAGTTTTAGGCTGAAATACTGCAGTGCATGGTAGAATAATTATGTCCCTGATGGATAAAATTCCGAGGTTCTTATATTTTCTTTACATCTATATGTTATTTGGCAATGGTCTTTGCAAAAGCTCAGCTTCTAAGCAAAGAAACTAATATTAGATTCTCATAATTGGTACTTGTCATTAACATACAGCATGATTTTCTGATTAATAATGAAAAAAAGATCTCAAAAGGCGCAGATCAGCTGGAAAAGCATCTGCTTAAAATACACACACGTAATTAGGAGAGGACGTCAAACAGACTTGATTACATATTTCATGAGTATGTGTCAAAGAGTGTAAAGCATTTGACTTAACCCCAGGGTGACTTCAAGAGGATTTACTCTATCTAGTGCTTGTGATTAGCACTATAATCTGGATCTGCTGAACAAGTAGAGTTTTACACAATATGCAAATTTCCTTTCGCTTTAATTTAGCCTTTTTGGATTTAGCATAAAATCTCTGTGTTGCATGAACGGCTGAAACAGCTGGATCCAGTTAGCTACAAAATTAAAAATGTTAGAAATGAAATAAGATAATTTTTGCCACGGTAGCCAGCATGCACTAGAATGGGACCCTGGGATCTGCAGAGGGATGTCTGCACACCCATAATGCCAGCTGGACCTTCTGCAAATGCCATAATGCTGCTCCCTAGTTTTCCTGCATATAGCTAAATTAATTTCACTGCCCCATCAAGGTTCATTTTCCAGGTGCATGTTGGTATGAAAACTGTTCGTGTTTCATCTGAGGAAATTAATATCCACACAGTAACATTTTATTTCTTTGTTAGTATATCAAGATGTAGCAAAATTAATTAGCAATATATTACATTGTTTAGAAACTAATGGACTTAGTTTATGTATAATTTTATTTTCCATTTCCCTTTCAGTTCTGTTTTTTAGCTGGGTCTATACAGAGGAAATTCTTGAGTACTTCTTATACAGGTCTTAAGAATACAACTGAACCAGGGTTTTGGGTTTTTTTTTTTTTTTTTCATTTTAAAAGAGTATTCAAAATATAACAAGGACCCTAACCTAAATCAATCAATTTTGGTATAAAAAGTCTTTGGAAGGTCTGCAACCAAGAGTAGAAGCCCTCACTTCTTTTCTCCTTTGAAAACTACAGTCCCATAGGACTTTATATCTGTCACTTAGCAGTTATGACAACCTTGCACTGAAAATGACAGTTCTTCAGATCCTAACTATATTTGATTCAGAAAATTATCTGCAGTCATATAATACTTCTTCTCCAAGATATCCTTTGGCCATGTGCTGGCAATGATGGATCAGCGTGTAGGAACCAGGGGATCTGAGTTCCATTACTCTTGACTGCTGTTAATATTCCTATAGCCTTCGTTGAAGACTTGGTTTTACACCCATTCTTTCTTGATGAAGGCTATTTATTGAAAGTGACAAATTTAACAATGCTATCTCAGGCAGAACTGGGAACAAATTCTGTATCTACAGTAAAAAAGGTAGGCCTCATCCATTAATTCAGACTTGCCCTCTAAATACATTGTATAAATACATTGTATGTGTTTGGCTGTACTTCCAGACAGTTGCGCAAGACTGCCTCACCTACTTGCCCATTTTGTAATACTTATTCCTTAATTATTTTCATTTCATCTACAGCCATTAGCAAATGCGTATTCAGTTGAGCATGTCTGTCCTCAGAAATTAACCACAGCTCCAGCAACCTTCTTTTGATGCAAAAGAACCAACTGAGCTTTCTTTATAATCCACTTTACCCAGTCATCTGAAAATGAAAATGATCACAGACTCATGAAGACAGCTGTACATACACACTCTTTATATAAGACATCTTTTTGACTGTTTTACCATAACAGAGACATGCTCATCCTTAAGACAAAAGTTTTTTTTGCCTGTGTGAGATATTTTTTTCTGTTGTGAGACTGTAACCCTTTCCTTCTCAGGGAAAGCAACATCCACCTAGATAAACTTGGATTTCAAGCATCAGAAATGACTCATAGAATAATGGTCGGGTAAGGATTTCACAAATATAAATCCTGATGCTGAACCCTTGTGCTCCTCGGGGTTCTTCCATTGCATTCCCTGTTTTGCTTTACTGGTTTATTTCAACCACAAGAAATAGAACCTGCCCTGCCCAATAAAAGTCACAGATATAAGGAAAGGTAAAAAACCTAAAACATCATTTCCACCTCAACTAATCTGGCAGTTCAGCTTTCTATTCCCAAAGGGATCATTAGCAGGAAAGATATTTAAAAGTAATGTCCTATACCACACTAAGCTAATCATATAAGCTCCTTTAATGGACAACAAGAAGAACTGATATTGCTGATTATAACTCCTCCTGTCCTAAATTCCCAAAAAATGCCACAGGGATCAAGCTGGTGAAATATCATCTGTTCCACTGACTGCAGTGGGAATCTAAATGGTCACTCATGTGTAGGTGCTGACAGCAACATAAGGTAAATCCCACCCAGAGATTAAATGTAGATCTGGAAATATATTTAGTCACCTAACTCCCTGCTCCCCTGAAGATTAGCATCTATGTGTCTTACTAAAAGTAAAGTAAATTTTGTGACTGAGGAAAGAAACTCAAGTCTCCCAAGTCCTCATCTAGCTCCCTGGCTATTACATTAGCTTTCTTTTTGTGGAAGCATTCATAAGAGTGGCCATGCAGATGCAGTCCTCACAGTGAAACGCAATTTCTTGTTGCAAACATAAAAGTGAACAAGTGCAGGTAATTACTCTGTAGAGGTTCTGATTCATCAGTTGGTCAGGGCTTAGTTTTCAGAAACCATCTGATGCAAGGCAGAAATGACACCTTTCTTATATTATCCCATATTCAGTAAGGTACACAGAATCGTAAGAAATTTAGACTGTTCACATTAGAAAAACCTTTTTCAGTGGATGATCTGAATAGGAATGAGGATCCACAGTTCAAGTCAGGGAGAGATAGCATTCATATACAATGTAGTAAAAACCATATGCTGATTGCTTAGTCATCTGCTGTACTACTGTGAAAAAAACCACAATCTCCTTGGTTAGGAACATAATGATTTATTTTGAATTAAATAAATAAAGTAGAAATAGAAATAATCACAGCAGTTTACTAATTGTTCTCCCATCTTGCTTTCCTGGTTGGGTACTACTGTATACCTCTCCTGATTTCAGTAATAGGGAGAGAGCTGGCCAGGATTTTTTCGCATTTCTTAGATCACCACCCACTATCTCAAAGAATCTGAACAACAAACAACATGGGAAAACTATACTCTTACCAGCTTATTAACGACTGAGTTTGATTTATAGCTAGACCCAGCTCAATGGGGACACCTACATCCTTATGTTACCAACCCGCGCTGGGAAAAAAAGGATTAGCAGAGACAGAAAACAGACAAGAATGTACAACTAATGACCCTATTCCTGTCTTAAAGTCTGTATTTGGGAATGAGAAGTGCAGGAGCGCAGCTTGCCACTCTTCAGGATCCAGAACAATTGTTCTTTTAAATTCAATGGTTCTTCAGCATTTCTGCTGGCTTTAGTAAAGTCAACACTGTGACCCACAGCACAATATAACTGAGAACACTAACATGCTCAGCAGATGTCAGATTCCCCATGTACATGCTGTCCCTGCTATTTAAGAAGAATGGAAGGGGAAAGGCAGGCACAGGCCACACTAACTGACATATAAGATACTCTCCTGCTTCCAACAGGGTGAGGTTAAGCCTTCCTTGTTGAGAAAAATTAGATCAATGACTCCATCATCTTTTCGTGTGGAAACACGTAAGGAACCTCAAAGCAGAATTGTCTCATGTTTCTCTTTGCAGTCTTTAATATTTGGGATCTGCAATGTACACAGCCCTGAAGAAGGAGTTCTCAATAGCTGCAGATCTCAAGAGCTCAGGTATCACTGGATGAAAAGCCTGTCAGCGCTGGTCACTGACGACCCCTGCCATTTTTTGCCTTGGCAAGCTATATGCAACAGCACCTGTGGGGATTCCCCAGTTATTAGCTGCCCCAGCCTCCTCTTTCCAGAAGTCTCCCAAGCATGAAAGAAGTTTGCTGCAAATTTCTGCCCCGTAATAACACTGGATGCCATCAAATGCCTTCACTGTAGAAGTCTTGCTATTTTGTCTGAACACAGAACAATTATCTCTTGCCAAGAGATAATTTTCTGTCAACAGTGCTGCACTTTTTCTTCATCAGCTCAGGTTTTAATAAAGGCATTTTCCCCTTCTTTTAGATCCCAAGAAGCAAGCATATTTTTCTGTCTAGCTGTATTATGCAAAAACTTCCAAGACGTTTATGTGCAGTACTCCCTTTTCTGTGTTCTCTCTACAGGTCTGAGGAATGACTGATATTTTTGGTCCTTTTCAAGGCCTCTTCACAGATTAGGCAGTTTGTGGATACAATCCACATCGATATTAGCAAATGCATACTAAAATAAAACCCCAAACTTATAAACAGTTTTTATTTCTGGAAAATAACCTTATATTCAGATTAAACTCTGCAAAGACAGCCTTGACAGATTTCTTCTGGCAACTCCCTTTTCCAAACCATCTCATATCATGCTCTAGCTGTTCTCTGCTTTCAAGGGTACAAATGATGCCTAGTTTGCATTAGTGAAGTCACAAAAGAAAGATGAAAACCTGGACTGACGTAACATGCTAGCAGCAAGAGCTGTTAGCAGTAAATAAATAACTTTATTTCTAGTTTGTTCTCTAAGCCAAGTTTATCTTGGGGCAGAAATTTAAAAACAGAAACAGTCACCTCACTATCCATGAAAGGAGAGGAGAGATTTTTGTTTTTTGACATACCAAAAACGTCATTATCTGGGCATCAGAATAATTTTGGATTTTAAGTTCTTACATACTGCCTTTGCATTTAGAAATCAGCCTCTTCTTTCTGATGCCAGGATTTAAAAAGCTTTCTCTTTAGTGCATCCATATTTTCCTGCAGCATCTTCTGCCTAGTTAACTCATCAAAACCTTGTCTGAGGAATAAACCCCAAAAACAACAACCCATAACTCTCCCACAAGTACATTTAGAGAAGGTGTTAATTACGAGCAGTTGGGCAAGGATATTAGTACAAATTGCCGAGTTTTATGTTAATGTTCATCTTGTGGCAAACAGCTGGCATAAAGAAAGCAAAATTTTCGTCAACGATTCATTCTCTCTTTTAAATCAAGGAAAGAATTTCCTCCCAAAATAAGGAATTTCATAAATGTCAGCCAAAATGGAGCATCTACTTCCAATACACCTATATATCACAAGCCAGAACACATCTATTAATGTCATCTTTAATCTTTTGATTTTTAAAAGAAAAAACACAAATCCATTAAAATTATGAATGAAAGCAGCACCAAGGACAAAAGCAGTAAAATTCACAAACATCACACCCATGGTCCAAGTTTAGTTGACATGCCCAGACAATGGCGGAATGAAATCACAAACTCCACACAGGAGAAGAAATCCCAGTAATCCCTGCCAATCTGGCTGAGGAGGAAATTCTTTTCTGTTCCTAAACTGGATGAGTTACATAACCCTAAGAGTTTAAACAGAATACACATGAGAATCTGTGCAATACCACTAAACGCAGGCTGCCCCACATCCCATCACTGGCTGCAACTAGTCCTTGATGTACCGAAGGATGGTAAAAATTATAATAGGGCAAACCAGAAGCCAAAAGTCCCAAAGACCAAGTTAAAAATCAAAGTTAGCCTCACCATTTAGCATCCCACACTTTGGGATGCCTTGGCTGTTATATGATACAATTGCCTTTATGAAAGCTAACTCAACCTTTACTCTCCAACAACCAACCAAGCATCCAGTGAATATAAAAACAACTTTTAATTCATCATCTCTAGGAGACCTAGTTTGCATTTTACATTTTTTTCCAATACATATCATATTTTCTTGGGAAGTGAATTAGTGCTTCCTGAACAGACATTATAATTAAAGTACTCCCTGTAACATAATGGCAAATTATGTACCTTTTGTAAAACTGATGAAAATTTACTAAGAAAAATACATACCAGCTAAGATTAAGTTTAAAAATCACACAGATGCAAGACCCCTGAAAATGGCTTAAATACCATCGCTGGCGGTGTTCAAGGCCAGGTTGGACAGAGCCTTGGGTGGCATGGTTTAGTGGGAGGTGTCCCTGCCCAT
Source organism: Ara ararauna (assembly GCA_028858755.1). Classification (NCBI taxonomy): domain Eukaryota; kingdom Metazoa; phylum Chordata; class Aves; order Psittaciformes; family Psittacidae; genus Ara; species Ara ararauna. The sequence goes on along the minus strand of CM054377.1, from coordinate 68,825,775 downwards.
GGCAGGTGGGTTGGAACTAGATGATCTTGAGGTCCTTTCCAACCCTAACTATTCTATGATTCTATGATTCTACGATATCATGGTGAAACTCTGGCATTAAATATGTCTTGGTTTTTAATGAAAGTTAAGACAGGTCAGGAATTTAGTCAGATGATATCAGACTCAGAAACAGATCTCTTCTTCACAAAACTGCTTAACACTGAATCTCTGATTCACCTTCCATTAGTGATCTCCCTCCCCATCTTCAATAATTATACTGGTAGAACCCCGCTACAGTGCATCCCAAAAGAACTTCAGCAGTGCTTTTATTACACAGATGGATACAATTAACAACAACAATACTTTGTTTATTTTGTTTGTTTCTACTCCAGGCTGTTTCCAACCTAGAATAAGAATCATTATTTGTGTTGGGGGAGTGCAAAGCAAGTACTCCAGGACCTACAGCAAAGTGAGATTCGGGAGCTGTTCACCTCTGACAGAACATTTTGCCACTGAAAACTAACAGTGGGAGACATATGCATAAAGTGGCTTAAACCAAATCTGCAGACTTTCTGGATTATGAAGTGTTTCTACAACATGCAACAGCTTTGTTGCATACACATAATTGCCAATAATCTCTGTTCAAAAAGAACAGAGGGCCTGTGACAGAAATTAAATAACCTGCAAAACTCTAGCGTTCTCAACGGTGTGCAAGGGAGAAAAAGATGACGAGAGAAAATGGCAGTTACAAAGCACTGAATCTCATCACATTGATCATGCCAGGCACTGATATATTAAATACCAATACAAGCTGAAGGGCTAAATGTTTGGAAAGGTAAACAAACTGCTCCATGTTAACAGCTTCGAAGATACTCCAACAGCGGAAGCCAGTCAGCTACTTTCTACTGTTACTTTGCTATTGCATCTTTGTGAGCGTGACGCAGAATAGATGTGTTCAATATACTCAAGTCTTGTGTGTGTATTTGTGGAGAAAAGTCTGTATACATTTTTTTTTTTTCCAAACAAGGCTGGAATGATCCAATACACGAGACCTGAGTAAAACAATTACACTGAGGTCTGATCTTCACACTGTTGAACATGGAAAGTAAATCTAGAAAGGAAAATAAAGCTACAGTCATAGGAAATATGATCAGTCTTCTGCCCTTTGTATAAATCTGGAACTTCACTCTTCAGTATTAAGTTATGTTAACTGACCTGTGAGTTTTTCCAGAACGTCAAATCCATGTTTCAGAGCAATGATATCAAGAAAAGAGACTGTGCCGTCTTCAAACCTAAAGAATGGAATAAATGAGCACAGTAAACAATCATGCAGCTACAGTACAGACTTTAAATCTATTTTGAGTGTTATTTTGTATTCAATGAATCTAACTCCCAGAGTGGGAACTCTTCCCTCAGGGATTCATCTTCCAGTCTTGTAGTGCCCTGTGAAGCAAAAATATATTCCTCATAGCTATAGAGGTTCACATGAACAGTTGCTTGCACATAGAAAGCTATATTCTTTCTTTCATGGGCTACTTGTGGGTTTTGGATTTTTAAAGTAATGGGTAACAGTTATGTCTTATGAGCTAATGTCATAAGGTCCTTCTGACAATGCTGGGAATAGCTGAGGAGACAAGTGAAGATACTGTGTTTGTCCCCCAACTCCAAAGTGATTACATCTAATACAGTTGAGTTAGAAGGCAAGAGAAACCTTCCTTATCTGGAGCAAAGAGAAAGATCACTAACAAATCTCCCTTCATGTGCTCACTCCCAAAATTAAAAATAAATGACATATAACAATAGCACTGTACAAAGGTGGGAGAAAAGGTGCACCCCTACTGATATCTTTTAAAGGAAACACCAAATGGAAACAAAAATGGTGGATTCAATGAACTACTGCAGCCATTCCCTCAGTTCAGAAGGAGAAAGTGCAGCTCCAAGGAGGGAATGTATTCAGGAAGTGGTGCCCAAGAGAATTTCAAGGGTGTAGAAGGGATACTTATTTAGGCTTTATGTGCACTGCAGTGCACAAGAGGTTCTAAGGTGTGATAATTCATCTTGCTTCACCACAAAGGGGAATGCAGAATGATGCTGACAAATGATAAAGTCAAAAGTGTACAGAACTCACTATCTTGTAAGGCTGAACCATGGTCCACAAAAAGTCTCTTTAAGAAGTAGGCAGCTGTCACCAAAACTGTAGCCGTTAATGCTGGGCAAGAACCCAGTAGCAACAGCCCAAGATCTCACGGTTAAAGTTTAAAATTAAACTCTGACCATAAGAATGAGACCTTCCCAAAGACATGGTGTTCCTTGGATCTCTCTCAGAAAGGTCTGATGATGTCTGCAGTGAAAAATGAGTGGACAGCATTGAGCATAAAAGAGGCACTCTTGGGCAAAAATACTTTACATGCACACATAATAGAGAGGAAAATAAGGGATTACTTCTTTTTTTTCTGGATGTATAATTTTTCATAATGTATGTAAAAAGCTTTTGGTGCCACAATTAAGTATGCATTGTAAAATGGCCCAAAGGTTAAAAATGTCAGACTTCAAATGCTTTGTCTTTAATAAAATAAATCTCAATAGAATTTTATAATAGGTCTCACTTCTGTTGTGATTTTTCTTACTTATCTTCCCTTCAATTTTTCTATAGCTATCAAATAATTTAAACACTGTAAGTGATACTGTCAGACGAAGGACATAAACTTCCAAAAACATTTAATAAAGTTCCACACAAAAGAATAATGCAAAATTATTGTGTATATATATTCAAAAATATGTTCAGCTGGGATGAAAGAAGAGAGATAAAAGCAGCAAATAATTATAAACTAAGTGAGAAGTGGTGGACTGCTACAAGGATGAATAGCCCAAAAAAGAGCACTCATGTTCCAATATTTCAATACAACATAGGCCACAGAATCCTTCTCAGGAATTTCTATATCTTGCCAAGTAATACTTAATAGCAAATTCTATTGCTTCTGAGCTTTAGGGAAGAAACGTCACTGGTTGTCAATAATGATATTTAAAATGGCCACTTGTGATTTGGAAGAGACCTAACACCAGGAATATTTTCACAGGGACCCGTGGACCAATATCTGAGGGAAGCAGTACTCTAACAGCCAGAAAAATTGGGGGAGAAGGAGAAAGAAGAGCTAAAGTAGAGGCTAACAGTGGTTTTGGAGTTAAATGTAGGAAAAACATTAAAAATTTGCAGTCTGCAGAAAATACTGATCCTACACAGCTGCCAAGGAGAGATTACAAAAAGGATCTGTGAGGGTGAATTGACCTGCCCTGCTCCATTACTGGCAATGGGGAGCAAAGCAAATAAAACAATGGCAACTAAAGACCAGAGCAGAGACATTGGCACTGAGCCTATCAAGAAAACTGCAGAACCTTCAACAACCTTATCATTATCAGAATAGAAAAACACTTGAAAGGGTAAAACAGATGCCAACCTGTTCAAAGGCCTCTGAAACTTACTTATATAAAAAGAGAAATGAAAATTTGATTTCTGTTGATTAGATGTGATTAATAAGTAAGCAGACAACTGCAGTACATCATTTGCTTAGCAATAGAAGAGGTGCATGAACTCTGTTACTGTTGTAAGACTTTAAAGATTTTTATGGAAATAGTCCAGAGCTTAGGAATCTCTTTCTGTTCAGAAAAGAAAGCAAACACAGTTGTGGAGTTTTGGTCAATCATTATGCTTCAGAACAGCACAATTGTTGTGGCAGTATATGCCACATCCTGAATTGCTTTGTCAGACCCCTGTTATTTATTCTATCAGTTATCACAAAAAATTTCCTGCTGGGAGCAAAACTGCAAGGGTTAGAAGCCATGAAAGAATTGAAACTAATGATAAAAATATTTGCTCAAAAATATAGCCAATTCTCTCTTTTCACAATTTAGATATGGACTATTTTGCAACATTCCTTGCTTTGATTTTGTAGGTTCATATGGCTTCCTCTATTTCTACATTACCAGCTTTCTATTTCTGATAAAGCATTAATATTTAGTTACACATACATATATTTATGCTATTGCTAGTGCACTTGATTCTCACATATATTCTTCGGATTGACTGAACACCTGATGTGCAGTTTCATGTAAAAATTTACCGGAATAATATATAAATTCTGATATTTAGCAAATTAAGCATTAAGTGCTACAGCAATTTTACTTAGTACCATGGCAAACCATAAAATGCTACGAAGGGTAGCTATTAATCTCTTGGGACACAGAGAGCTCTCTCACAGAATGTTTAACTGTATTTAAAATTGAGAGGAAACATGCTACTTGCACTACAAAACATTGGCTTCAATGGCTACTTTTCTCTTAGATGCAATTGATGCTTCAAATAAATTGTTTCCCCACTTGATGTCAGTTTCAGTGTTAGAATAATCAGTTTAGGATGAAGTTCATTTGAATGCCGATCTAGAAGCCATTTCCTGAAGTAATAATGGTTTGGCGGCTGATAATGTATAAAGAATACTTACAAAGGCTAATACTGCTGAATACCAACCCAAGAAACAAGCTCACCTGTCTTATCTAGTTCCTATTATAATTGATCCTACCTAATCACATCTGGGATGAGCTCAATTGCTTAGCTGATTGTATTTATGAGAAGCTGATACCATTTCACATCAACCTGCTATCTGACAGCTCATGGCATAAGAAAAAACAGAGCAGCCTGCCTAAATCTATCAAGGAGTTATGAAGTTGATGAGCTGCTCTTTTCCAAGCCACACAAGATCTCTGCTTCTAGAAGCAGCAATTTTTCCTTTGAGTCACAAGAGAATTCTTCCCTGCCTTCTTTACCAAACAGCCTATAGCCATCCATCATGATCCTCCAGTCATGTGAGCTATCTCACCAAGTTTCAATTATCTTTTGATATCTTAACTTTCTGCCTGGGCATGGAGCTCCAGTTCCTTCTGTTTGTTCCCCAGGTTGCATGCATTGGTATACATGCACTTGAGGTGGTTAATCTTCTCATTCTCATTTTGGGAGGCAGCTAAGGAACATTTGTACATGTGCAATTTCTAACCAGAATACAGCCCAGAGTTTTGAAACTGATAAAAACCCCATCACAAGGTCAAAAAAAATCCTATTCATTCAAGAGCGTTGCTGAGTCAATGCAAAGTGCAATGAAGGAGCGTGGCAGCGGAGAACATCAGCGCCAGCCAGCTTCCACTCTCCTTTACAGTGGGGTAATGACTCCATTTAGGTCAAATAAGCAGAAGTCCTTCCCGAGTTTCTAAAGCAGGTAAAAGTGAAACCAAATCCACAGAGAAAGCACATTTCTTGAATAAGCTGCTTTGCTTTTAATTTTTCTTTTTTTTTAAACGTTTCTCAAGAGTAGAGCTGCCCTTTGAAGTGAGACATTACATGAGTTCCTTTCATCTTTTCAATTCATTTATTTTCATCTAATTAAAACGTACAACAATACAAAGAGGTTCTTGGTGTGCATTTAAAAGTAGTTCATTCAGATCCTATTTTTCACCTCTTAGAGATACTCCATATCACCTCTACATGAATAAACTGTCTTGGCAAATTTAATTTTTACATGTTCTACATTTACTTGTTTATTCTAAATTGACATTTGCTGGAATTATAACAGCACTAAGGGTATACAGTGTCAAGCTTATGGCTGTAGGAACAGGCTGTTTTCAGTCATATTCATGTTCTTAGGTTAGTAATTGCCATCTCTGAAATTAGCAGGGGAATGGATCTTAATTGGTCTCACTGCTTTCCAACATCAAAAAACAACATTTGCAAAAGCAACTGTATTTGTTTTGCTTTCCTTGAACTTAAAATGCATCATTACTGGTCTAGGAAAACTTTAGGGCCCTATTCTGCTCTTTTAGCACATCTATCAGCTCCTGAGATCAAGTTTTCAGGTACCTTTCCAGGGTGGTTGTGGCCCTCCAGGGCCATGCTGTTCTTGGTCTGGCTTTGTCTCCCACAGATGATGCTCTTCATTTCTAGCAGTTTGATATTTTTCCATATTAGCCACTTTCTTAACTGAGTGAAAACCTGGTCATGTTGACACCAACAGCTGATTTTTAAGGCAACATGACACAAGACCAAGCATTTATCTGTGCGCTTTTTGATCCTCTACTAGTAAAAACCTTTGAAACAGGATCTGACCCTAAACCATTAACCTCAGGCACACACTCCCTTTGGACTAAATATCTTTGTTTCACGTTAGATGTCACTGAAGCAAGTAAATACAATTAGGAGATAGCCTGTTTTAATTGGCATGTGTGCTATCATTAAACTATGCTTTCATAATAATCTAACTTGTGTGTAACTACATACACAGGAGCATATTACAGTAAGCCAAAAAATTAAATACTAGGAGGGAAGTAATAAATTATAGACCTCTGAATAAAATACCTACTCTCGCTACTTCATCAACTCCTTTTTACCTCTGTTAGTGGCACATGAGTTAGTGGTTCATGAGTGATGATTGTTCTCACACAATGAAAGAAGAATGCTTTTCCAGTGCCTGAACAACTGCCATTTGTGGAGGAGAAAATTGAATGAATAAATCAATCCATTTTTATTTCTCAAATGTCCCTGTGCATCTCTCTTTTATGTACAGTTTGGTGAGCTTCTAACTGGCAATTTTGCTCACTCCCTGTATATGAAAAAATCTTCCACTTTTCCACTAAAAGATTAACAATCCTTGAGTGTGTTACTCAAACCCATCTGAATGTCACATTCTGATTTTGCAGATTATAATTTTCTGAGGTCTCTGCCTTTCAGTAAAAACGCACTTCTGACAACTATATATCACAATTACTTTCAGCTGCACTCAACTTTTAAATAGAAATAGATTTTTCCTACTAATATAATTTTTAAAAATTAATACTTTAAAATATAGAAAACTAATATTTTTACAAGAGCTTTGCCTATAAGCATTTAGGTTCATTAAACAATGAATATGTTATATATCAGGGATCAACTACTCCCCCCACCAGCCCCTACACCTAAAAATTCAAATAATAATAAAAATACTTCTCTTCCCCTCCAAGAAGAGTCATTGCACACAAAAAAACTGCACCGCCTTTGTCCTTGGCAAAAGGTTCCCTCCACAAGTCCCAAAAGAGGCCAATGTGGTTTCATTGCACTGACAGGGCAGAGCGGGGTAAAAAAAATAATCTTTCTCTTTAAAATTCCATTATTCAAAGGGATATTTCTTTGAGGTACATTAAATTTAAGTCTGCAGGAACTTGGGGCCTGCTTGTTAACTGGCCTCAAAGAATAATATGTTCAACTATCAGCTAGTTAGCCTGCAATTTATACTCATTCATCTTAACTTGTAACTTATTAATGTCAACAAGAACTCCATTAAGGTGCATTCTAGTGTGAACAAGGGTACTGCAAATGATTTCTGTATCTGGGTATTTAACGTTTGATATGTGTTATTCTGCTATGATTAAATATCAATAATCCAAATGTTCACACCTCTGCTTCCCATGGGATGGTTAATATCCAGATATAACCCCAAATAGTAGTTAAAGTGAGCAATTTGCGAAGTATATTTGCATAAACTGTTCACTGATCTGTTATGAGTAATAAATCATTAATAAAAATTCAAAGCCCTTTCTCTGATTTTCTCCTTAGGAGGAAAGAAAGTATGAAAGACATTTTAGAAATAAATTTTTCATAGGCAATAACCTGACCAGCTGTAATCATTTGTCCATACTCAGTATAAACAGATTTGTTTATTTCCTCATGAAGATTGAGATGCAATCTTTCATCCTTCCGCAAGTGCATTTGGGGATAAAGAATAACTTTGTAATGAGCTGATAAAGGCAAATCAATTTAAAATTTGGCAGACAAAAAAGTCTCCCCTTGAACATGAATTTATTCTTAAACACACATAAAAATACTGCTATCGAATCATGTGTGCCAGACTAAGATCAAATGCCGCGGGTATTATTAGTAGCAACTTATCCTCTGATAATATAAAAGAATCCCTATGATTGCTTTCCATGGGTGCGTTCCATTTTACAGAAAGGTCTGTGCCTCAGAGCAGGGGTTACTGTAATACATAAGCCCTATTTCCTCTGCAGATAAAAGTGAATCCAGAAACATTTCTGAGCACTTTATTTCCTTAGTTAGAGGTGTGAAAACGCTTCTCTGATTTCATCCAGAAACCTTATTTCTCTAGAAGTAAAAATTCTTTCTGGATCTAATTTTCAGAGGCAATATATACCCAAGATTAGCAGAATTCATTGTGAGCTGTGAATGAAAACAGGTTCTTCACTATTAAGCCAATTTCATATTAAGTCACCATTTGGGGCAGACTCACTCTTCTTTCATGGCAACCTGAAAAATAACTTAAAGAATTTCAAATGCTGGCGCTGTCAATGAGACAGAGGCTAAAAATGTGCTCGTGACCATGAGGCATCTGAACAGGCTGCATCAATGGGCCAAGGCCAATTACGTGAGGTTGTCATGGGTTCAGCAGCAGCAGTCATTTTTTACTTCTTGGTAGCTGGTGCAGCACTGTGTTTTTGATTTCGGGCCTGGGAACAGCGCTGATAACACCAGTGTTTTCAGTTACTGCTTAGTGATGTTTTGGTCTGGCCAAGGACTTTCTGAGTTTCATGCTCTGCCAGGGAGGAGGGGAGGCCGGGAGGAAGCAGAGACAGGACACCTGACCCAAACTGACCAAAGAGGTTATTCCATACCACAGCACGTCATGTCCAGGATGGAAAGCAGAGAGCAGAGACCCGGAAGGGTGGGGGTGCACTGCATGGTCAGGCTTGGTATTAGAAGGGCTGAGCAATTGTATTCTTTCCTTGTATTTGCCTTGTCATTATTATTATTGGTGGTAGCAGTAGTGGTCTTGTGTTATACTTTAGTTACTAAACTGTTCTTATCTCAACCTGTGGGAGTTGCATTCTTTTGATTCTCCTCCCCATCCACCCGGGAGCTGGGGGAAGAAAGAGAGGGGAGTGAGTGAGTGAGAGGGCGAAACTGTGTGGCTGACTGGACTTAAGCCACAATAGTTCTTTTTGGTGCCCAAAGTGGGGCACGAAGGGTTGAGATAATGACAGGATTAATAGCCAGTCGTCACAATGCTGATTTATTGGCTCTCAAAGTTGTTGCTCGTGATTCTCTTGAGTTCATGGTTTCAGCCTGTTGTATCTTACTTACAGACGGTATTTGTTATCTTAGCATTTTTCGGATATGGGTTTTGGGTTAAGGTTCTTGTTTCATTGTACTTTATGGTAATAGCTTGCAATACGGGGGGGGCTTCGGAAGCAGGGGGGGGCGGACGTGGTCTTGTACATGGCAGTTTGGCTGCTCTTCACCGTCCTGGCCCTCGTCCTCACCTCTGTCTTCGCGAGGCTGTGGGGAGCCGAGGGGGGGCGGCCCCGGGAGCCGCTGGCGGCCGAAACGGCCCGGGAGGGCGGCCCCAGGGACCAGGAGCTGAGCTCCGCAGCTGTCGAGCAGCGGAAGGAGGTGGCAGAAGGGGTGAACCCCCCCCCCCACTGAGTTCAGCCCGGCAGCTGCCAAGCAGCGGGAGGAGACGACGGAGGAGCCGAGCCCTGTAGCCGAGCCCAGCCCCGCGGTGGCTGAGAGCATTCCCCAGCAGCCGCCCACAGAGCCCCGTGAGCTCGAGCCCCAGGAGGATGCAGGAGACCACGCAGCACTTTTCAGCAAGGCAGAGGAGGGAGATCTGGACTTAGACAAAGAGCAGCTGGTGGTGAGAGAGCCGGCAAGCACAGCAGCTACACCAGACTCAGTGACAAGTGCAGCAGCCTCATTTGAGAGTTCTGAAGGGTTTGAGTGGCCTTTGGGTACCCTTGAGACCTGCCTGCTTATTGTGATGGGGATCAGCATGTTGGCATGCATATAGAGTGTGTTTCACCCACAACCATTTTGTCTGGTCCCGACAGTTAAGCAGAGTGGAGTGTGGGCCTTGTCTGGGGTTAGACAACGATGTAGGAGGACTAAGAGATCTTCCCCAGGGTTGGACAGTCATGAGTGGCAGGGTGTGTGGGAAAGTATGGGCGACTATCTAGTCCACTGGGCCCCTCCAGTGCTTTGGAAGTGTCAGAGATGGAAGGCAGCTGTATGGAGTCCCCAGCAACAAGATGCAGAAACTGCTGGAGGGGAGGGTGAATTATTTTGAGCCTGGTGGGCCCATGACACCTCAGGCCATCAGGGCAGAGATGCAGCATACAGATGGACTCATGATCAAGGGGTGGACTTGGCAATGGACATTATTGCCCAGGTTATTCGTAAGTGTGAACACTGCACACAGCCTCCCCTGCTCTGAAAGGCTGTTACAAAAGATGGAGCCCAATATCATGGACCGGATGGACTCAGCAGCTTTATAGGGATTGGTTTATGCACTAACGGATGATCTCTCTCCCTCTGTATGTGTGTGTGGATGTGTATATATATACATGTGATGGTATATTGAAAATGTGGGATCTGAGCATGACGTGAATGGTATGGAATAAGGGGAGGATACTGTCATGGGTTCAGTGGCAGCAGTCATTTTTCTCCTTCTTGGTAGCTGGTGCAGCGCTGTGTTTTGACTTTGGGCCTGGGAACAGCGCTGATAACACCAGTGTTTTCAGTTACTGCTTAGTGATGTTTTGGTCTGGCCAAGGACTTTCTGAGTTTCATGCTCTGCCAGAGAGGAGGGGAGGCCGGGAGCAAGCAGAGACAGGACACCTGACCCAAACTGACCAAAGAGGTTATTCCATACCACAGCATGTCATGTCCAGGATGGAAAGCAGAGAGCAGAGACCCGGAAGGGTGGGGGTGCACTGCATGGTCAGGCTTGGTATTAGAAGGGCTGAGCGATTGTATTCTTTCCTTGTATGTGCCTTGTCATTGTTGTTATCGGTGGCAGCAGTAGTGGTCTTATGTTATACTTTAGTTACTAAACTGTTCTTATCTCAACCTGTGGGAATTGCATTCTTTTGATTCTCCTCCCCATCCACCCGGGAGCAGGGGGGAAGAAAGAGAGGGAAGTGAGTGAGAGGGCGAAACTGCGTGGCTGACTGGACTTAAATCATGACAGTGGTTCAACAAAGTGAAGTGCACTTGGAAAGTGAAGTCCTGCACTTAGGCCACAACAACAGGTTTGTGGAAGAGTGGCTGGAAAACTGCCCAGCAGAAAAGGACCTGATGATGTTGGTCAACAACTGGCTGAATATGAGCCAACAGTGTGTCCAGGTGGCCAAGAAGGCCAACAGCATCCTGGCATGTATCAGCAGTATGGCCAGCAAGAATAGGGAAGTGATTGTTCCACTCTACTCAGGACAGGAGAGGCCTGTTATGATTTAAACCCAAACGGTAACTCAATACCATGCAGTCGCTTGCTCACCCCTCTCCTTCTTCACTTCCCACTTTGGATGGGAAGGAGGATTGAAGTCATGTAAAACCCAGAGGTTGAGATAAGAACAGTTTAATAACTAAAATAAAGTGCAATATGATGCTACCACTACTACTACTAATAATAATAAGGGAAGTAACAGGGAGAGATATAAAACTAAATGGGAAAAGAGAAAACAAAAAATGACAGTGACGTACAATACAATTGCTCACCACCCACAGGCTGATACCCAGCCCTACCCGAGCAGCGATTTGTTCCTTTCTGGGTGACTCTCCCAGTTTATATAGTGAGCATGCTTCGGTATAGAATATACCTTTGACTAGTTTGGTTCAGATGCTCTCAGCTTCTTGTGCCCCTCCTCACTGGCAGAGGATGAGACTGAAAAGTCCTTGATCAGGGTAAGCACTACTGAGCAACAACTAAAACATCGGTGTGTTATCAGCACTGTTCTCAAACTGAAGCCAAACCGCAGCACTGCATCAGCTACTAGGAAGAAAATTAACTCTCTCCCAGCTGAAACCAGGAAAAGGCTGCACCTCACAATTGGTGGCATATGCTATAAACAAAGGTAGGGGCTGGTGTCACAGGTGTCCTGGACCTGCATCGATGAGGTCAGTAGCTGGAGGAATTTCTGGAGGTCATCCAGTCACGCAAGTCTAAAAGAAAGAGGATCACCTCAACTAATGATTCCTTCAAGTAACATTCTGGCATGTTAGCTGGCATTGCTGGTGCTTGAAATAGAGAGCACAGAGAGATGACTCATATGTCTGTCTCTGACAGAAAAAGAGCATGAGTCAGGTAGATGAGGAGACAGCAAGGTAAAGAAAAAGCCGTCGTGGTTTAAGCCTCTCTAACTCACGCAGTCTCTCTCTCACTCACTTCCCCCTCTTTCTTCCCCCCGCTCCTGGAGGGGTGGGAAGGAGAATCGAAAAGAATGCAACTCCCACAGGTTGAGATAAGAACAGTTTAGTAACTAAATGTCATGGGTTCAGCAGCAGCAGTCATTTTTCTCCTCCTTGGTAGCCGGTGTAGTGCTGTGTTTTTTGGTTTTGGGCCTGGGAACAGTGCTGATAACACCAGTGTTTCGGTTACTGCTTAGTGATGTTTTGGTCTGGCCAAGGACTTTCTGAGTTTCATGCTCTGCCAGGCAGGAGGGGAGCCGGGAGGAAGCAGAGACAGGACACCTGACCCAAACTGACCAAAGAGGTTATTCCATACCACAGCACGTCATGCCCAAGATGGAGAGCAGAGAGCAGAGACCCGGAAGGGTGGGGGAGCACTGCGTGGTCGGGCTTGGTATTAGGTGGTGAGAATTGTATTCTTTCCTTGTATTTGCCTTGTCATTATTATTATTGGAGGTAGCAGTAGTGATTTGTGTTATACTTTAGTTACTAAACTGTTCTTATCTCAACCAGTGGGAGTTGCATTCTTTTCGGTTCTCCTTCCCATCCCTCCGGGAGCGCGGGGAAGAAAGAGGGGGGAGTGAGAGAGCAAAAACTGTGTGGCTGACTGGACTTAAACCACGACACTAAAGTATAACACAAGAACACTACTGCTACCACCAGTAATAATAATGACAAGGCAAGTACAGGGAAAGAGAATACAACTGCTCACCACCTGATACCCAGCCCGACCCAGCAGTGCACCCCCCACCCTTCCGGGTCTCTGCTCTCTGTTTTTCATCCTGGGCATGACGTGCTGTGGTATGGAATAACCTCTTTGGTCAATTTGGGTCAGGTGTCCAGTCTCTGCTTCCTCCTGCCTTCCCCTCCTCCCTGGCAGAGCATGAAACTCAGAAAGTCCTTGGCCAGACCAAAACATCACTAAGCAGTAACTGAAAACACTGGTGTTATCAGTGCTGTTCCCAGGCCCGAAATCAAAAACACAGCACTGCACCAGCTACCAAGAAGGAGAAAAATGACTGCTACTGCTGAACCCATGTCGTGGTTTAAGCCTCTATAACTCACGCAGTTTTGCTCACCCACTCCCCCCTCTATCTTGCCCCCCACTCCCGGAGGGATGGGAAGGAGAACCGAAAAGAATGCAACTCCCACAGGTTGAGATAAGAACAGTTTAGTAACTAAAGTATAACACAAATCACTACTGCTACCACCAATAATAATAATAACAAGAGAAATTACAAGGAAAGAACACAATTTCTCACCACCTAAAACCAAACCCGACCACGCAGTGCACCCCCCACCCTTCTGGGTCTCTCCTCTCCGTCCTCCATCTTGGGCATGACGTGCTGTGGTATGGAATAACCTCTTTGGTCAGTTTGGGTCAGGTGTCCTGTCTCTGCTTCCTCCCGGCTCCCTTCCTCCCTGGCAGAGCATGAAACTCAGAAAGTCCTTGGCCAGACCAAAACATCACTAAGCAGTAACCGAACCACTGGTGTTATCAGCGCTGTTCCCAGGCCCAAAATCAAAAACACAGTGCTGCACCAGCTACCAAGGAGGAGAAAAATGACTGCTGCTGCTGAACCCATGACATTATCCACCCCTTATTCCATACCATTCACGTTATGCTCAGATTCCACATTGTCAATATACCATCACATGTATATGTATATGCATACACATACACACAGAGAGAGGGAGAGAGATCATCCCTCAGTGCATAGACCAATCCCTACAAAGCTGCTGAGTCCATCCAGTCCATGATGTCAAGCTCCATCTTCTGTAACAGCCTTTCAGAGCAGGAGAGGCTGTGTGCAGAGTTCACACTCGTCAGTAACCTGGGCCACAGTGTCCATTGCCAAGTCCACTCCTCGATCATAAGTCCATCTGTATGCTGCATCTCTGCCCTGATGGCCTGAGGTGTCATGGGCCCACCAGGCTCAAAGTAATTCACTCTCCCCTCCAGCAGTTTCTGCAGCTTGTCACTGGGGACTCCATACAGCTGCCTTCCATCTCCAATGCTTCCAAAGCACTGGAGGGGCCCAGTGGACAAGATACTTGCCCATACAGTCCCACACACCCTGCCACTCATAACTGTCCAGGCTTGGGGAAAATCTCTTAGTTATCATAGATTGCAGACTAACCCCAGACAATGCCCACACCCCACTCTGCTTAACTCTGGGGACCAGACAAAATGGTTGTGGGTAAAACACACTCTGTATGCATGCCACCATGCTGATCCCCATCACAATCAGCAGGCAGGTCTCAAGGGTACCCAAAGGCCATTCAAACCCTTCAGAGCTCTCAAATGAGGCTGCTGTACTTGTCACTGGGGCTGGTGTAGCTGCTGCGCTTGCCGGCTCTCTCACCACCAGCTGCTCTTTGTCTGAGTCCAGAGCTTCCTCCTCTGCCTTGCTGGGAAGTGCTGTGGGGTCTCCTGCGTTCTCCTGCGGCTCCGCGGGCAGCTGCCGGGGAATGCTCTCGGCCGCCACGAGGCTGGGCTCGGCCACGGGACTCTGTTCAGCCTCGGGGCCCGGCTTCTCTGCCGTCTCCTCCTGCCGCTCGGTAGCCTCCCCCTCCCGCGGCTCGGCAGCCGCCGGGCTGGGCTCAGTCGGGGGGCTCACCCCTTTTGCTACCTCCTTCCTCTGCTCGGCAGCCGTCGGGCTGGGCTCGGTGGGGGGGCTCGGCTCCTGCTCCCCGGGTCCGCTCCCCCGGGCCGTTTCGGCAGCCCGCGGCTCCCGAGGCAGCCCCCCCTCGGCTCTCCACAGCCTCGCCAGGACGGTGAAGAGCAGCCGAACTGCCAGGTACACATTCGCCCCCCATGGCTTCTGGAGCCCGCCCGTATCGCAAGCCATTCCAATAAAGTACAATGAAACAAGAACCTTAAACCAAAACCCATATCTGAAACATGCTAAGATAAGAAATACCGGCTGTAAGTAAGGTACAACAGGCTGAAACCATGAACGCAAGAGAACCAAAAGCAACAACTTCAAGAGCCAATAAATCAGCATTGTGACGAGTGGCTATTAATCCTGTCGTTATCTCAACCCTTCGAGCCCCACGTTGGGCGCCAAAAAGAACTGTCGTGGTTTAAGCCTCTATAACTCACGCAGTTTTGCTCACCCACTCCCCCCTCTATCTTGCCCCCCACTCCCGGAGGGATGGGAAGGAGAACCGAAAAGAATGCAACTCCCACAGGTTGAGATAAGAACAGTTTAGTAACTAAAGTATAACACAAATCACTACTGCTGCCACCAATAATAATAATGACAAGAGAAATTACAAGGAAAGAACACAATTTCTCACCACCTAAAACCAAACCCGACCACGCAGTGCACCCCCCACCCTTCTGGGTCTCTCCTCTCCGTCCTCCATCTTGGGCATGACGTGCTGTGGTATGGAATAACCTCTTTGGTCAGTTTGGGTCAGGTGTCCTGTCTCTGCTTCCTCCCGGCTCCCCTCCTCCCTGGCAGAGCATGAAACTCGGAAAGTCCTTGGCCAGACCAAAACATCACTAAGCAGTAACCGAACCACTGGTGTTATCAGCGCTGTTCCCAGGCCCAAAATCAAAAACACAGTGCTGCACCAGCTACCAAGGAGGAGAAAAATGACTGCTGCTGCTGAACCCATGACAACCCATGACAAAAGCAAAGGGTAGGAGTATGTGCAGAGGGTTAGGATCAACAGGGAAATAAGAAGTTTAATATTCATAGAAGTATTTGTTATGGAAGTAATATCATCCCAGGTATCATCCAAATAGAAAACAGAATAATGAGCGGGTAAAAAAGCCAGAGATGTTTGAAAGTTTAGACAAAGTATGTGGGCTATAAAATGGAGGGATTAAAGCTTCTGTAGGACACTTACTATGTGGTAGAAAAATAATCACAAATAGAAAATATTTGCTAAAAAAAAACACATAAGAGAGATGATGGCGAAGAAAACAGAAATGTTTTGAATTGGAATATCATTGGTCAGGCATTCAAAGCAAGCAGGACTAGTTGCTGAGATTCTGCCATAGGCTATGCAGCTATGCAGGAAAAAAACCCACATTTTTGGGTAACAGACACTTTCCTGTCATTCTCACAGAAATAAATGCTACCTTAACTTTCCTACAAGCATCACCAAGGTAACAGAAACAATAATGGTTGAGTTCAATTATTCCTCAACATCAGAGCCAAACCCAAACAAAACCTGCCACAAATAAAATAGTTATCTGAAAATTGGCTTTTACAAACAATTATGCAAGACATAATTGAAGACTTTGATAGAAAACCTGTTCAGAGGGATTTCTAGTTTACGTGGCATAGACAGATAAGCCACCTTAACTGAGGTTTTGAATATGATTAGGGCAAAATGAAATATAAGTGAAATTACTTGGTCAGGAAAACTAACTGAAGTCTTCAGATATTTAGATATAGAGGAGACCTAAAATTACTTGAAGTTAGGGTTCAAAAATGCATGGAATTTTCATTGTAAAATGATGAAAAAGGAAAGAAAATGAACTTTTAAAGAAAGCCTTCAGCAATAACCTGCACTCAAAATAAACCTCTGAAGAGAGGTTTTAGCAATGCTTATAAAAGCTGACATGAAAGCAGAAAAAGTGCTGCTCAGTGAAGGAAGCTACTGTTGGAGAGAGAAAATACAGGAATATTGTGAGAATTCCCAAAACCCAAGCTCTGACAAAACAAATAACTGAACAGTAAACTTTTCTTTTTATAAAATCAAAGGAAAATATAAATAATAACACACAATATATAATGAAATAAGGAATATAAATTAAAAGAAAAGGACAGGGACTTTTTACAAGGGCTTGGAGGGATAGGACAAGGGATAGTGGCTTTAAAATGAAAGAGGGTAGATTTAGATTACATATTAGGAATATTAAGATATTAGATATTAGGGAGAAATTCTTTAGTGTGAGGGGTGTAAAGCACTGGAACAGGTTGCCCAGAGAAGTTGTGGCTGCCCCATTCCTGGAAGTGTACAAAACCACAGTGGGTGAGGCTTTGAGCAACCTGATCTGGTGGAAGGTGTCCCTGCCCATGGCAGGAGGGTTGAAACTAGATGATCAATAAAGTCCCTTGCAACCAATATAATTGTATGATTCTAGGATTCCATGCAATGACTGTCATTCAAGAAGCAAAGAGATGGAAGAGAAAAAAGGGTCTGAAAACTAAATGAATACTTGGCTTCAGATTATAACATGTACTCTGACAAATAAAACAGGTCAGAACAGGGTGACTCATGGCTGAAAGTTTGTGGAAAGTGTGAAAATAGAAGTTATTGCAACTGGTGTAGAAACTCACTTCAAAGGATTTAATGTATTTGAACACAGTCAGACAGAACAGCTATGTCTGAGAATAGTAAGAAAGTGGCATGAAAATCTCCCAAGTCCAATAATGCAGGCCAGTAAAAAAATATTTTCAGATCAGGAATGGAAAACAGGAAACACAATAATTGTACTGAAGAAAGTAGAGAGATCCAGGCATCCACACATCTGTTAGCTTGTCCTCAGTGTTACGTACATCCTTAAAACGAGTTCTGAATGAATGGATCAGTTAAATGAGTAAATATAAGAACGTTCAAATGCACCATGGGTTATGCCAATGGAAAATCAAGCCAAGAGAGGCTGCCATTCTAAAAGCACATTATTTTGCTAGGCAAAGGAAATACAGAACTAATTTATCTGGATTTCAGAAATCATTACCTCTAATTCCATATGAGAAGCTATTACAGAATAAGGAATATTAGAAGAGTGCTGCAGTAGGCTAAGAAATTATGCTAAAAGGGGAACTATTAAGCTAGGAAAAGGTTACCTGTTCAGTTCCTCAAGCACTGGTTTTGGGACAAGTATCTCTTTTAGTAATTTCTTAGTAATGACCCTGCATAAAAGGCAAGAACGTGAAGATAAAACAGGCTGCTGAAATGAAATCTGGATATTGTCAATGCAGAAGATGGGGCTGTATATTATGTGCAGTAAGAAACAGATAATCCTGAATACCCTGAAAACAGAAACAAGATTAAATGTATAATATGCTATAATGTTTGATAAGTACATCATCATGCATAAACCCTATTATGCAGTTAGGGATTACTGACGTTAACTTCTGCCATGAACTGGAGGAGCATCATCTTAAATATCAGATTTATTAGTTGACCAAATCAGTTATCAGCCATCAGCATGACAGACAAGAAAACATGCTAGGACTTAGAGATAAAAAAATATTAACACCATTATAAAGGTCTGGTAAGATTTTCTGTGGTATGCTGTATAGGATGATCAGAGAAAAGGAAAACCCATCTTCACTTACTATGGAAATGCAAAGCTCAGTTAGAATTGCTCTTGGTACTTCTAGAGATGGAAAGGTGGGTAATAACCAGGGAGGAAAAAGAGCTACAGGACAAAATGCAGACAAATGACCAAACTGACCACAATGATACAGACTGCAAAGTAGAAGTCTTGTATCCACCCAAGATATGAGATGACAGAACAGTTTCCCAACAGGAGTAGCAGGAACAAATCAAATCCAACATCTGCTCCCTCTCCTTTGTCAAAAGCTTCCTCCTCGTTCTGCACACAGGCTCAGTATAAAGAAGGGATTATATAGTGTGGGTGTCTTTGACAGAAAAATAGATTGATTACAGGACCCGTAAGGTTTTTGCCCTTCCAAAGAATCCGATAGATGGAAATGCCAAAATAGCAATTCCTCTCACTTTGTGAAACTGTATATAAAAACCCCATAAATATAGAAGTTTAAAATTATGTGAATCTCTGAAAACCCTGGAGTCATCCCTCTTGATGATTCTCCTCTGACCAAATCAGCTCCATTTGACACCCAATTAAGTTGGCACTATCTTGCACAGCATCGTTTTTATAAAGAAACTGCTCAGACAAAAAAAGAAATCCACTTAATAACAAACAGCTTTTTTTCTCTTATAAATTTGCACATATGTTCTATCAGCCTGACAATATGGCATATTGACTAGTTCCATACACTTCCAGTAAGGAAGGTCTCTGTTGATGGTGGTGAGGAAATGAAAAATAATTTTATACAGATTAATTTTCATGGAAGTAGAAGGTGATCTTGACAGATGAATGATTTTATAAAATGATGTTAACACACTAAAAATAGAAAAATCTAACTCCACTAATGTTTGGGTTTTATGTAAAAGTACAGAAAACTCCCTGCCTCAATCATACTAGACACAAAAGAGTTGCTAAGAAAGAAAAATTATATGGTAACATTGTAATATAAAGTACTCATTTGAAAAACTCAACATGAACTAATGCAGCAAGTCATCTATTATCTCTTATCAATAAAAACACTTTCAAAATTCAGATTTCAATGAGTGTATAATCCTTCTGGCTGGAAATACACTGAGTTTTTTTATAGGCCATGGAGGGTGTACCAGTAAGTAGAAGAGAAAATGGTTGCATGCAAGTTTCAGAGATTTGCATCCCCCCACCACAGAAAAATAGGTATATTTTCTATTAAAAGTCTACTGAAGAAGAGATTCTTGTAGTTCATGTATCAACCAAAGACTAACTAGTGCTGAAATTGAATTACTTGCTCTTCCACAACTATGATGTTGCAAGTACACTATGTAGATATTTCAGGGGCATGCAGCCAGGTAACTCTGCTTGTAAAATATTAGGCAGTGAAGATGTCAGGTATAAGTAGAAATATACAATAAAAGAACCAGCTGAAGTTGCTTTAAATATAGTACTGTCTGTTTAGACTTGCTAACTGTTGGAGAGAACTAAATATGGCAGAACACAGGTAGCTCTGTTTGCCAGGAATTCATAATAATATACAGAGGAAAATAAAATTGCACTTAAAGAATTCTTAGTATTACACAAACAATGAAGTACTTTGCAAAAACAGAGTCTTAAGAAGATAGCAAGCAAAGCAAAAAGAAAATTCACATTCTCTGACATAGATTCTGACTCAGCCAAAAGGATGCTGGGGTGTTGTATCACAGTGTGATGATAATCAGTCCACAGCATTGCTGCCCACAGCTTGGCTGCCAGACTCTTGAATTTCCCAGTACAAATGAAAATAGTTTGATTAACAGAATGGGAGCACCATGACTTCAGAAAGTTCCCTAGTGGAAAACAAAAATGAATTTGAAGACAAAAGGTACATGGAATTGCCATTCACAAATAACATATGCAGTTTTTAGGGAAATACAGAAAGCATAGTAGTGTAAAGCCTAAAATTCCAGCCATCCAGTATTTTTGATGGTCAGAGGAATCCATGATTTTAAATTTAGTTAAATACTAGTCTTTCATGTCAGAGAGCGGAAATTTGGGATTTCATATGTCAGTCTCACATGGCACCTTAAAATGACACAACCAGTAGGTCACCGCAAAGTTTTGCATTCAAAACAATTATTCACATAATGAATTCCAAATATATTTCAGATATTTTAATCCCTTAACGTAAGTAGAAAACCCCATATAAAACCTAATAAGACTTGTCAGGCCATTCAGTATTTTAATATATCACCTATGCTTTCAGAAGGCTTCTTTCCTCCACCCTCCCTTCCCCGTATAGCTTAATGTTTGCTTTACTGGATATAATTACTGAAAAAAGTCCAGTTGAGATTGGATTTCAGTTATAATTGATGATGAATGTGTCAAAGTATTATGATGTTGTTTATCACACTGCTTGCAGTGTAATTTAATGCAATAATACTAAGACTTACTATGTGACAGTTATTTAGCATTTAAGTCTTCTTAAGATGCTCTGCAGATTATCCTGAATGCTAACTAGGGGAAGATTATTATATACAAAAGCAGCTTCAGGCAAAATGTAGAGACAAGTTGCTAGAGCCCAGCAAAAGCTCTTAAATCTTATGTCATCTACAAGCTGAAATATAATAATTAAATAATCTAGACATGTTGTAAAGGTAATGAGAAATCCAAAGGATAAAATTAAGAATTGACATTAATAGGGCAGCCCAACCATGTGAGGAAAAAACAGTCTTTGTTCTTTCTGATATAATTTCTAAAGAGAGATATTCCTTTTCAATACATACATACACACAAAAGATTGAAACCTAAGATACTGGGGAGGGGGGGAAAGTAATAACTTTGGGTACCATAGGCAGACAGCTCAGGGTATTTTAAGGTAAGTCTTGGCTGTCCTGGCTTGTTGTTTGTTTTCTTTTTTTTTCTCTTTGTAGCCACTAAATTAATTTTTTTTTCAGCTCAGATGTAGTTCTAAAGAATTTTCAGATCTCAGTGGGTCTCTGTTGTGTCTTCCCTTGTATGCTTATGAGTCTTGTCTCTGGCCTTAGGCTTTCTTCTGCAATGAATGTGCAATTGTGCCCTGAGTAGCTGTGTCCCAGTACAGCACAAAGCTGCTCTCACTGACCTCAGATCTGAAGGGAAAGCAATAATTTTACTTGTGTTGCCTGTGATAACTAAACGAAGATAACTGAATGCTACATGTTTTTACCAGGAAAATATCAGGCAGGGCGGGCAACAGCAAATAATATGTTGTCTTTTTTTGTAGTTAGCATGATTAAAATGGAAAAGATCTAATACTCAGTTTAAATCTAGGTGCAAGGTCTAGATCAAGGAAAATTGTGCAGGTATATAGAAAAAAACAGTGTATTTTGGGATATTGTTTTCAAGTTGTAACATGTTGAAAATTCATATTTAAAGTTCAAACTTCATAACAGAATTTGTTTATTTTGCTGTAGTTTCTCACTGTGCTGTAGCATTCTGTGCACATATGACATGGCATGTACAATTTACTAACATGTTGCAATTCCATACTCCTGAAGTTAAATATACTTCTAGAACAAGTTTCTAGTCTCTGATTAAAAGGCACCCTTCTCCACAAATTCTTCTGAAAACAAACCAAATACTAAAAGTGCTTGCAGCTCAACTGAGACATAAAACACACATAACCTTTTATTCAGTTTTTCCATTCTTGTAGAAACAATTCTAAACCATCATTCATTAGTATAAACATAAATATTCGTAGCATCTTTTTGCTATGTCTGAAATGCAAAAAGAAAACCCTATCTGCAATTCCTTTTCAGTTGTAACCTGTTAAAATAACTGATTGTGTGTGTTTTCATAACAAGTATATTCTTTAAATTTTAAGGTGTCTAGCAAACGAGCTCTTTTTTGGGTATTTTGTGTCTGACATCATATATTCTTTTTGAGGAGGGTTATACCTGATAATACAATGTTAAGAACATTTTGCCTAATGAAGTTTTGAGTTTACTAATGGTTTTAAAGATACATTTGTTATTGGAATTCAATTCTGCAAATACCATGTTTAATAGAACTTGACTAATGTTTTTGTTCAATTAGCTATCATACCATCTATTAAAATTCTGGTGTTCAAACTCACTGGAGCTATTTCAAAGGCTCCTTTGAGAAAACCAGAATACATTAGTGAGGTAAGTGGATGATTTTTAAGAAGTACACCATCTGATATCGGCACATCCATCATCACAAAAAGCTTGGAAAATTTTAATCTATGAGAAAAGAATCAGCATTTTTTACCACCTTCTGTCACCATAATAAGAAATGCAAATGATGGAATGGACTGGAGATAATACTGATTATCCATAGAAATGGATATTGATTAGCCAGAGAGATCCTGTTAAAATTTGACTCTCAAGAAGCACTTGGCCCCAGGTGGAGAGTCTGGCTACTCATTTAAAGGTGAGCCCCAGAGCTTTTGAATTGTTCTAATGGCACTCCTGCTAGCAGTAGCAAGCTCTGTGGGCTAATTTAACAAGCACTGTGATTAAAATCTGTGGCTCTTTCTGCCTCACCTGCTCCCTACACTAATAGGTGGATGTCACCAAACAGAGTCTTTGTGCAGGTAGGCTGAGAAAGAGCAGTTTGCTGCTTGCTTTTCATAGCACGCATGCCTGCAGTGGGAGATGGTGCTTGAGGGGTTTTCTGGAGACTGGCCAAGACACACTACCAGCTCTCACCATGGGATGTCCTTATGGAGTACTGGTGCCTATATGCAACTTCTCTGTCCTTTAGACCTTGTACTTTCCCTCGGTCACAGTAGGTGCCACCTGCTATGTTACATTTTCTTCCACTTTTTCCTCCAAAAAATTGAAGATGCAATTTCTAATTAACAAAAAATAAAATTTAATGTTTTGATTAATGTTAAGGGAGTCATCTTGACTGACTTCCCTGTTTTTGGGCAGATATGTGGCACTTAGTTCAGTTTAT
The DNA here is from genome assembly GCA_028858755.1 of Ara ararauna. Taxonomy (NCBI): domain Eukaryota; kingdom Metazoa; phylum Chordata; class Aves; order Psittaciformes; family Psittacidae; genus Ara; species Ara ararauna. Next base: position 68,802,307 of record CM054377.1, on the reverse strand, counting down.
GACCAAGCTAAATCCCTGCAAACCATCCATTGATGTGAAGAGTGACTGGAGTTGTTTCAGATGTCTTTCCTGTATATCTGTGAGATATATATCCTCAATATTTATCTTGATTAGAGTATATTGAGCATTTGCCAAACTATTGCTTACAAGCATTTGTTCAGAAACACATTCAACCATTCAACTTAAGTCAGCTACCTTGCACTACTCTGTGGTCAGCTCAATGCTGCTAGCTACAGTTAACAGGTTATAAATTAATACCTTGTGCCCTACCATGGGCATCCCCATAAAGAGATGATAATGAAATACAAGCAATGTACATTAACCTAAATGCAACTGTAAGTTTATTATCTTTGTTTGCATGTTTTCCTCAGTCACTATTCAAAACCAAATCTGCAGCTCTGGTTGACATTTCTGCAGTACCCACATACAGAAGATAAATACTGCTCTCCTGCTTTATGACAGTGACCTACAGCTTAGAAAGAAAAGAGCTGCAGTTCCTATTTTGAGGTATTACGGGTTCTGTTTTCAGGTGCTGGGAAGAGCTAATGTTCTGCCAACTAACGTCAGTGTTGGATTTCTGAGTTTAACACAGGCTGGGGAAATAAAATCAGCAGCCACCTTCAAAAATTGCATTAAACAGCAAAGATACTTAGCCTAAATTCAAACAAATAAGAATTTTATGTAACTCGAAAAAGAAAGATGATCCAGATATCTTAAATCCTAAGAATTACCTTTAATCATAGGCTATTATTCCTTTATGGAGTCAAAGTATACTGGCAAATTGTATACTGAATAATGAACAGCAAGTAATCAGTATTACGTACATCTAAGACACAGAGCTGCACGGAGAGACTGTCTAAACCCAGGGTTTCAATTGGAATATGGCAAGAATCCCCTAAAGTGAGCAGAGAAAGAAAAAATATTTAGTCTCAGAGTCCCTGAAAAGCACAATTAACATGACTGCTTAACATGCAAGGATTGCTTTAATGTATCAAGGGGCTATTTGAAAGCAACGTAAAGAAGATACCAAATAAAATACATTATAAACAACAATACCCCCATACAGACTATGCTCTGCCTAGCCTCTTATCAGCAAAATTGTGTACCATTTGAGAGGCATATGACCAGATAACATGGTCTTGTTAATATCTATTGAGTATTTTGAGTCAGAAGCAGCAGCAGTGGAGTACGACAGAGCATTTCTTAATTTGTAAGATGCAAAATAAACAGCCCTTTCTTTTCAGATCACTTGTTCTCTTTTTCTTTTATAAAGGGCTGACGAATCCTTCCAAAGCACGACAGTGTAAGTGCAGTTCTTGGGAACAGGAGGTACATGCATACTTGCTCTAAGGAAAAAAAGCAAGCTCACACAGCTTAGCTGTTCTACCTCCTGAGGAGTTTTGATACATACTGATTAGCCAAGGGCTAATATTTATGCTAAATAAGGGTTAAGACTTTGTACTGATCCCTCTCCAAGACACAGGGTTCTCACTCAATGCTCTGGAAGACTGGGCTTCTCTGTAAAAGTATCTGATGTTCCAGTGGCCATGCATCTCTTTTACAGTGTTAAGTGCAAGTTAACTATGCCTGCCTAGATACAAATAATTTGTATTTAGGGAAGTAGCATATTCAGGAGGAAACAGTCTCTCCAGTCTAATGCAAGATAAACTCCACTAACAAAAAAATCTGCATCTAGGAGACTGCTTTGAAGTTGAACCAGCTAAACTACATTATTTTCCAGTGAGAAAACATGTTGATAAGAGCCTTCTTTTAATAAAAATATGCCATAAAGCACAGAGAATTTCATGTTTACTTCCAACACATTCAGCTAAAATCTCATTCTTCAACAATGAACACATCATGGCAAGAGGAGGTTAGAGATAAACTAAATTGAATATAGCGTAATTATATATAATTGTAATTGTACTGGTAATTATTTTTCTTAATTTGAGTCTTTATCAAGTGGCTGAGGAAATATTTATAATGTAATTGTTATGCACACTGGCACAATCGTAATTCACACTGCAAATACAGGGCATTCTCTAAAGCCATTCTTAGGAGTCAAGTATAATCAAGGATTGCAAAACAAAACCAGAAAAACAATGGAGTGAAAACAGAATGAGCCAATATTTCATTGGGATAATCTTACAAGGAAGATTATGAAAATGTCGTTTATAAAAAACCCCTGCAAAACTGTCGCACTTAGTCTGAATGTCAACATTTTCTTCCAATGCAGGGTTTCTGCAAACAGGATTATTACCGATGCATCTCATATATGCCAAGAAGATCTTATTCTCTTAGGATGTTGCTATAAGGCAATGCTAAAAGGGAAAATACAAACTTTGAACTTTTCAGTCATAAAGTAATTCTCATTTTAAATGGTAATCAAATTGCCAGGATGAAAAGGATTCAAGGTTTTCTCATTCTGTTGACTAAATTTTCCCCACAATCAGGGAAGCAACTGAAATAAAAATATTAAGAGAGAATGTTGGAAATAGTTGGAAATAGAACTGGGCAGTTCTCGGATCTGCCCAGAGACTGCCTGAAGACCCAGCAGGGAGCTGAACTTCCAAACCTAATTGGGGTTGTCTAGATATGTAAATTATTAAGCAAATAGAGAAAATATGATAGACACCATTCCTCAGCGAATTTTAGTTGCCTGAGGTTGAATATCAATTTCATCTTTGAGTGTAACACGCTGCCTAAAAATCAATCACTAACTAAACTAGTGTTCACTGGTTATAGTGAAATTAAAAAATTCCCATAGTTCTAAAATTATACTGGTAACAACTTTCTTCTTCCTTTTAGGATTAGGGTTTATTCAAAGGCATATTAGGAAGGAGATTATCTTGCTTTTACTGTGCAGTTTAGCTTAATGTCATACAAAGACTGCCAAAGTCTTCTTTTTTTTACCTTTTTTCTGCAAACTGAAACAGATGCCAAAGATATTTTCCCCTATGGAAATCAGACAAATGGTACTGTCATTGCTTTCTTATTTTCCTGCAGATCTCTAATGCATATAGTAATTATATCACCATGGGATGTCAAATCACTGTGGTATATGAAGCCAGAAACTCTCTGTTGCAATTGATAACTTTATGTTTCTGTAGAAATGAAGTTATATGGTGCTTTATTTCAAATTTCATCTCTACAATAAGGCTGTTCCCTAGAAATTAAGCTTAGTTAGAATTCTAGTTTTAGTTTAAGGAGAAACAGGCAAAAAGCAGGAGACAGTGTCTGGATGTCTTTTTATTTTCAATGGAATACCAGCAAATGCTGCCTAATATAATGGTTTCTAAACCTTGTAAGACAAGTTTTATAAAGGCAGCTAAACAGATTTCACAGCTGTAGTGGTTGGTCCAATAAATTAGGTTACTGCAACTCATCAGCATTGCCTCACCTGCATTTTAGACCATTATAACTGCAACAACTCCAGTGTTCTTGAAGTCTCAGGGGCAAGAAATTGCCTGAAAATTTCTGGTTACAGCACCATGGCCAGCCTGGACCACAGAAGCAGGCTTGAAACCTGCTACTCCTCTTTGTGACATGAAAACTGCTGGGTTTTGGCCTCTTCCCTAAATGAAAACTTGGGATTAGAGAATTCATCATGTATTTTAGATTTTCAATGGAAACTAAGTGGGCATAAATACAGTGTAAAGAATCTTACATTAGGCAGTGCATGCCTGCAAAGTTATCAGTTTGAAATTAAATGATTAATCAGCTGTTATTACAGAAAGAGGTAAGATCCACATTACTTATTCCAAGGACATCACCATTTAAAGATTTTTTGAATCATGAGGAGTCCTGGAACAGTCATGCCATTACAAGTTTACTGAGCTGATATGCTGATGTTTTGTATAACATCAAGTTCCGATGTCTTTTAAATTTTAATCTGTAGCTATAATCAATATGCATCTCAGCACAGCCCAGAGAAAAAGTGAGGAGAAGACATGGCGTCTATTTTTACTGTCTGTACAGTTAAATCTACAGACATGCTGACAGCAAGGCACGGTAAATAGGCTAACAAAATTAGAAATAGTTAGGAATACAGCATCACAGCTATTGCTCACCCTGTACACTGATCAGTCTTTTTTTGCCAGGTCATTGCCTGAGATGCTCTTTGGCCAGCCAGAATTCAAAGGCAAAGGATGTAAAATAGCTCTTACACACAGCACCATGCAGAATCAAAAAATTGACTTCTCACAAGCAGGGGGTCCCATGCCTGGATTACTCTGGATATTAGCTACAAGCTTCAATCTCCATTATGCTCAGATGAAGACACAGGTCTCAATTTAATTTGCAGGAAAAAATATTTGTCATGCAATATGCTGCATCCACACTTATAGCTTAGATATTGTTTGCTCAGTATTTCAATGAAAAAACTCTCTAGTGTCATACTCTCCTCTTGTTTGTGTGTATGCAGTTTTCCTTTTCGTGCGTGTCATTTGCACTTGAAAATGTGCTGACAGTGCAATTTGAAGACATTAATATATTGAAGGAATAATACTTTTCCTCCACGTCTTTCAGGATACCCACACAAAAGCACATTTGACAGACCTGTCAAGTATTTTCACACCTCTTCAATTTGCCACTGTAGATTAAAAGGTATCTGAATGAACCCCAATGGTATTTAATGACACTTAGGTTTTCCTTGTTAAACTCTTGTGTACCTGAGGAAAAAAGTTTCAAAAATGTTAAATTAACAGATTATTAATCTTTAACTTGGGAAAGCAGCAAAGATAAGAAAAGTTTACTTAAATAAGATATCCTGCTGAGAATTCTTATGATCATATAAATTTTTAACATTCCTGCGGCCATTTAAATCGCTGAAGGTAGATCTCGGCTGTTATATCTGCTTCATTAACTACAAAATGATCTCTTCAAGATTCATATTCTCCCCGTTAGCTCATAATTTAAATAAACCAGGCTAGGATAAGAAATCTTCCTTTATCTTTGACTCATAGTTCTGATTGCCAAGCATTTGTGTTCATCAGACAGGAAGGGAGATTAAATGAGAACTATTCAGAGCTCTCTGCATGGGAGAAGCATGTGTCAGGTCACATTTTCTTGCACACGGGGAACTGAAATAAACTCCGTATTTGCTACACTTTAAATGTAATTATACTGTAAGTTCAATTCATCAAATATCTGAATTTCTGAAAATTTCATACACTTGGTCTTAAAAGGTAGCACATCCACCAAGGAATGCATATTATCACATTGAGTTTTGGTGACAATGTTAACAGCATGCATGTATTAGAGAAATTTTTAGGGAACATAAAATGAATATATCTACGTTCTTGTACACATTTCATATAAATGAAGGTTGCAGGTGTATTTGTTCTGTGGACATTAATGTTTATATACTTTATTCCATAATATTTAGGGTGTCTGCTACAAACTGCCACCTTAACAACTTAGAAGACGGTTCTCCTTTAATGAGAGAAACATAGCACAGTTTGATTCATATTTTGTTTAGAAGCTGAACACATTCAGATGCCTCCTTGGCTGGAGTCAAAGTTTTACATCATTTCCATTAATAATGTTTACCTGTGCTCTGCTGTGAACTTACATCAGCAACACAGTTTAAAGCATACAAATGAAAAAAATTATTTTGACTTTGCAAACACTACAGAAGCTTCAGCATGAATTTATTAGTAAATATTGAACATTTTTATGTTAGCCATGCAAATATGACCAAATATCAAACCTTACACAAAATGCAAATTACATGTGAATTAATGGAGAATGATGAAGTTTTAACCAAATATTGTATTTTGATTGAAAGACGTCTCCTTTTTACATTAATAAGTCACCTAAAGTGATGCTTTCTCTTGAAATAGTTGCATTTCAGTGCATTACAGTCAGAATTTCAACAGAAGACTTTAATAATGATTTTCAGAATGATAAGATCTCAAACTTAATATTCTGGCAACCCCATGAAAAACTTTTAAAAAGGAAGTAAAACATGATGCTGTGTGTGGAATATGTAGTACCTTCAGAAAGATGTCCATGTGTTTTCAGTATATAAGGCAGAAACAAATGACTGCATCCAAAAAATTTGATGTCTGACTAGTAAGATTAAGGTTAGGAATCTCAAGTCTGTAGTTCCCTGAGTTTTCCTGCCCTTTTTGTAGATTATAGATTTGCTAGCTTTCAGTCAGCAGGGAGCTCCCCAAACCCCCAAGAATGTTGTCAGATGATCAAGAGGGTCCTGCTATAGCACCTACTAACTCATTAAGTACTCTGGGACATCAGGCCCCATAGACTTGTGAATATTCAGAGGGTACTGTGGGTCCCTTACTGTCATGGTTTAAGCCCAGTCAGCCACATAGTTCGCTCACTCACTCCTCCCTCTTTCTTGCCCCCGCTCCCAGAGGGATGGGCAGAAGAATCAAAAGAATGTAACTCGGGCTGAGTTATGGAATAAGAGTTGGGGTTCACTGCAGGAATGATCTCTCTCCCTCTGTGTGTGTATGTATATATACCATGTATATATACATATACAGACAGAGAGAGAGAAAGATCATCCCTTAGTGCATGGATCAATCCCTATAAAGCTGCTGAGTCCATCCAGTCCATGATATCAGGCTCCATCTTTTGTAACAGTCTTTCAGAGGAGGGGAGGCTGTGTGCAGTGTTCACACTTGTGAATAACCTGGGCAATAGTGTCCTTTGTTAAGTCCACCCCTCAATCATGAGTCCATCTGTATGCTGCATCTCTGCCCTGATGGCCTGAGGTGTCATGGGCCCACCAGGCTCAAAATAATTCATCTTCCCCTCCAGCAGTTTCTGCAGCTTGTCGCTGGGGACTCCATACAGCTGCCTTCCATCTCCGACACTTCCAAAGCACTGGAGGGGCCCAGTGGACAAGATACTTGCCCATACAGTCCCACACACCCTGCCACTCATGACTGTCCAGCCTCAGGGAAAATCTCTTAGTCCTCCTACGTCGTTGTCTAACCCCAGACAAGGCCCAAACCCGACTGCTTAACTCTGGGGACCAGACAAAATGGCCATGGGTAAAACACACTGTGTATGCATGCCACCATGCTGATCCCCATCACAATCAGCAGGCAGGTCTCAAGGGTACCCAAAGGCCATTCAAACCCTTCAGAGCTCTCAAATGAGGCTGCTGTGCTTGTCACTGGGGCTGGTGTAGCTGCTGCGCTTGCCGGCTCTCTCACCACCAGCTGCTCTTTGTCTGAGTCCAGATCTTCCTCCTCTGCCTTGCTGAGAAGTGCTGCGTGGTCTCCTGCATCTTCCTGGGGCTCGGGCTCGCGGGGCTCGGCAGGTGGCCGTGGGGGGATGCTCTCAGCCGCCGTGGTGCTGAGCTCAGCGGCAGGGCTCATCTCCTCCGCTGCCTCCTCCCACTGCTCGGTAGCCGCCTCCTTCCCCTCCTCAACTGCCCTGACCTCCTCCCCATCAGCCGCTTCCTCCCAGCCTCCTGGTCCCCGGAGCCGTGCTCCTGGGTCAGTTCGGTTCCCAGGGCCACTCCCCCTCGGCTCTCCACAGCCTCATGAAGATGGTGGCAAGGACGAGGGCCAGGATGGTGAAGAGCAGCCAAACTGCCAGGTACAAATCCATGGCCACGTCCGTCCCCTCCTGCTTCCGGAGCCCGCCCGTATTACAAGTCATTACCATAAAGTACAATGAAACGAGAACCTTAGCCCAAGCCCCCATCTGATAAACACTAAGACAGCAAATACCAGCTGTAAGTGAAGTACAACAGGCTGAAATCATGAAATCAAGAGAATCAAGAGCAACAACTTCGAGAGCCAATAAATCAGAAGTGTGACAAGTGACTATTAATCCTGTGTTATCTCAACCCTTCGAGCCCCATGTTTGGTGCCAAAAAGAATTGTCTTGGTTTAAGCCCAGTCAGCCATGTAGTTCGCTCACTCACTCCCCCTGTTTCTTGCCCCCACTCCTGGAGGGATGGGCAGGAGAATCAAAAGAATGTAACTTCCATGGGTTGAGATAAGAACAGTCCAGTAACTAAGGTATAACACAAACCACTACTGCTACCACCAATAATAATGACAAGGCAAATACAAGGGAAGAGAATACAACCGCTCACCACTCGATACCAAACCTGACTGAGCAGTGAAATAACTCTTCTGGGTTCCTGCCACCAGTTTTTACATCCTGGGCATGACGTGCTGTGGTGTGGAATACCTCTTTGGTCAGTTTGGGTGAGGTGTCCTGTCTCTGCTTCCTCCCAGCTTCCCCTCCTCCCTGGCAGAACATGAGACTCAGAAAGTTCTTGGTCAGACTAAACATTACTGCAACAACTAAAAACATCGGTGTTATCAGAGCTGTTCCCAGGCCAAAAGTCAAAAACACAGCGCTGCACCACATATACTAAGAGGGAGAAAAATGACTGCTATTGCTGAACCCATGACACTTAACAATTTCAGTGTCCACAAATGGAAAATCACTGTTCCCATGCTTGTGGTCCTTCAACTCAGGGGACAGGACAGCCCAAGGTCTACCAGTATTATTGAAGACTGATGTAAATAATGCATTAAATGCCTCTGCTTTTTCTTCATCCCTATTAGTCAGAGATTCATTTTCAACAAGTATTGGTCCAATGTTTTCTTTAGACCCCCTCTCACTGTTGGCATTCTTAATGCTCTTATTATCTGAAACAATACTGGCTAGTTTTGACTCTGAGCTTTGGCCTTTCATGTCTTCTCCCTGCATATATGAACCACAGCTCTGTAATCTTCCTGCAAAGCCTGACCTCACTTCCAGAGATCATACAATTTCTTTTTCCTCTTGAACCCCAAAAGGAGTTCTCTATTCAGCAAAGCTGGTCTTCTGCCACATGTGCTTGAAATAAGACAGAGTGTAATTGCATGTTCCTGTGCTTCTAAAAGGTGATTCTTGTAACAGTGAAAAGCTAGATAATGACAAGACTGTTCCCTACTCAGATGTGCAATATCCAAAGACAGAGACAAAACTAAGTTTATGATACTCGACAAAAAAACACACAACATTCTTGCCTTCTTCTTATACAAAACAAGCTCTAATATTAAGATCAAAATGCTAATATCTCACTCCTTTTGAATTATACTGGCAGTCAAATCAGTATGAAACATATTTCCTTAAAAGAAAGACAGCCTAATCTGCAAACAACTGATTTGGAAAAAAATATTTTGAAGGATTTCTGCACCAGAGAGTAATTAAAACTACACTAGAATCAAGTAGCAAAGATGACATTAGAAAAATGTTACAAATGAGTATCAGAAATAGATACAAAAATTATTAGAGATAAATTGGTGTCTGAAACCTAAACATAAATATAATATGCATGGCATCTTAAAGCTGAAGGTTGATGATCTCCACCCAAAAGAGTGTCCCAGATGAGAAAGGTGTTAAAGGAGCAATGGTGGTGCAGTGGCGTGCAAAGCTTGGTATGCCTTTGCCAGCACCAATATCCCTGCAGCTGTAGGTATTGATGATCTCTGAACCCTAACCCTAAGCTAAACCCTAACTTTCATGGCATTCTTGCAGTTTAGTCTGATGTCCTCCACAAGAATGGGTGTCCAAGAAGAGAAAGTTGATGATAGAGCAATGCTGGTGCAGTGCCATGCTCAAATAGGATTAACATTGGCAACCCCAGTATTCTTGAAGCTGCACTCTTTGTGGCTCTCTGAACCCTAAATCTAACTATAATTTCCATGGCATTTTGGAGCTGAGGCTGACGTGCTCCACCCAAATGAGAGTCTCAGCTGAAAAAGGTGCGGAAGAAGTAAAGTTGGTGCACTGCCACAATACCCTTGGCATGGCTTTGGCAGCACAAATGTCCCTGGAGCTGTGGGCATTTCAGCTCTCCCAAAACTAACCCTAACACTAACCCTAACCTAAAAGCTAATTTCCATGGTGTCTTGGAGCTGAGGCTGACATGCTGCAGCCAAATGGGTGTCCCAGATGAGAAACGTGTTGACGGAACAATGTTGGTGCAGTTCCTTACTCCCCTTGGCACGGCTTTTATATATCCAGGGTACCTGTAGCTGTAGGCTTTGTGGATCTCTGAACCCTAACCTTAACCTTAAATTGAGCCACCCCCATAGAGATGATGACTACATCCCAATACCATGAATGGGCCATTTGGGAAAGTTGTGGGAGGGGGAATGTTGCTGCAGTTCTGTACTCCCCTTGGCATGGATTTTATATATCCAGTGTCACTGCAGTTGTAGGCTTTGTGGATCTCTGAACCCTAACCCCAAGTCCAACCGTACATTAAGCTGCCAGCATAGAGATGATGACTACATCCCCAACACCATGACTGGGCAATTAGGAAAAGGTGTGGGAGGAGTAATGTTGCTGCAGTGCCGTACTCCACTTGCCATGCCTTTTACAGCCTCAGTATTCTTGGAGCTGTAGACTTGGTTGATCTCTGAGTAGTAACCTTAACCCTAAATTAAGGCGCCACCTTGTAGATGAGGTCTACAGCCACCAGTGCCATGGCAAGATTAGAAGGAAATGTGTTGAAGGAGCAGCTTTGGTGCAGTGCCATGCTCTACTTGGCATGCCTTTGGCAATGCCATTGTCCTTGGAGCTTTAGGCGTTATGCTTTCTGAACCCTAACTATGACCCTAACCCGAATAAAGGCAGTATGTTGCATGGCATCTTGGAGCTGATGGTGACATGCTCCACCCGAATGGGTGTCATACATGAGAAAGGTGTTGAAGGAGCAGTGTTGGTGCAGCGGCGTACTCAACTTTGCATGCCTTCAGTTACCATAGTGTCCTTGGAGCGGTAGGCACGGCTTCACTCTGAACCCTAACCCTAACCTAAACCCTAACTTACATGGCATCTTGGAGCTGAGGATGATGTGCTTGACCTAAATGGGTGCCCCAGATGAGAAAGGGGTTGAAGGAACAATGTTGGTGCAGAACCGTGCTCCCGTTGGCTTGCCTTCTGGAACCCCACTGCCCCTGGAGCTGTACGCATTTTGGCTCACTGAACATTAACCCTAACCCTAACCCTAGCCCTAGTGCTAAACCCTGACTTGCACGGCATTTTGAAGCTGAGGCTGACGTCCCTTACCCAAACAGGGATCCCAGATGAGAAAGTTGTTGATTGACCAATGTTGGTGCAATGGCTTGCTCCTCTTCTTATGCCTTTGATAGCACCAATGACTTTGGAGCTCTAAGCATTAATGCTTTCTGAACCCTAACCCTAAAACTAACAGTAGCCCTAACCCTCAGCCTAACCTAAAAGCTAATTCCCACGGTGGCTGATGAGAAAATGAACATGAGCCAGCAGTGTGTGCTTGCCGCCCAGAAAGCCAACCGTATCCTGGGCTGCATCAAAAGGAGCTTGACCAGCAGGTCGAGGGAGGTGATCCTGCCCCTCTACTCTGCTCTTGTGAGACCTCACTTGGAGTATTGTGTGCAGTTCTGGTGTCCTCAACATAAAAAGGACATGGAACTGTTGGAACAAGTCCAAAGGAGGGCCACGAGGATGATCAAGGGACCGGAGCACCTCCTATATGAAGATAGGATGAGCAAGTTGGGGCTGTTCAGCATGGAGAAGAGAAGGCTGCATGGAGACCTCATAGCAGCCTTCCAGTATCTGAAGGGGGCCTATAGGGATGCTGGGGAGGGACTCTTCATGAGGAACTGTAGTGAGAGGAAAAGGGGTAATGGGTTCAAACTCAAACAGGGGAAGTTTAGATTGGATATGAGGAAGAAATTCTTTCCTGTAAGGGTGGTGAGGCACTGGAATAGGTTACCCAGGGAAGTTGTGAATGCTCCATTTCTGGCAGTGTTCAAGGCTGGATTGGACATAGCCTTGGGTGGCATGGTTTAGTGAGAGGTGTCGCTGCCCCTGGCAGGGGGGTTGGAACTAGATGATCTTCAGGTCCTTTCCAACCTTAACTATTCTATGATTCTATGATTCTATGGAATCTTGGAGCTGAGGCTGATGTGCTGCAGCCAAACGGGTGTCCCAGATGAGAAAGGTGTCGACAGAAGTATGTTGGTGCAGTTCCGTACTCCCCTCGGCATGGCTTTTATATATCCAGTGTCACTGCAGCTGTAGGCTTTGTGGATCTCTGAACCCTAACCCTAAGTCCAACCGTACATTAAGCTGCCAGCATAGAGATGATGACTACATCCCCAACACCATGACTGGGCCATTTAGGAAAGTTGTGGTAGCAGTAATGTTGCTGCAGTGCCGTACACCCCTTGGTATGCCTTTTACAGCCTCACTATTCCTGGAGTTGTAGGCTTTGTGGATCTCTGAACCCTAACCTTAACCTTAAATTAAGCCGGCACCATACAGATGAGGTCTACAGCCCCCAGCACCATTGCTGGACCAGATGGAAAAGGTGTTGAAGGAGCAATGTTGGTGCAGCGCCGTACTGCCCTTGTCATGCCTTTGGCAGCACCAGAGTCCCTGGAGCTGTAGGCTTTGTGGATCTCTGAGCTCTAACCCTAAATCAAGCCCTAAATTAAGCTGCCACCTTAAAGATGCTGCTTACATCCTCAGCACTATGACCGAGTCATTTTTGAAATTTGTGTAAGAAGCAATGTTGGTGCTGTGTCAAGCTCCCCCTGCCATGCCTTTTACTGCCCCTGTGTCCCTGGTGCTGTAGGTTTTGTTGATCTCTGAAAGCTTACCCTAATCCTAACCCTAATATAAGCAACCACTGTGAAGAGGTGGTGTACATCCCCAGTACCATGAACGGGCAATTTGGGAAAGCTATGGATAAAGCAATGTCGGTGCACTGCTGTGCTCCACTTGGCATGCCTCCAGTACTTCTGGAGCTGTAGGCTTTGTGGCTCCCTGAACCCTAAACCTAACCCTAACCCTAACGGCACGGCATCTTGGAGCTGAGGCTGACGTCCTCCACATGAATTTGTGTCCCGTATGAGAAAGGTTTTGAAGGAGCAATGTTGGTACAGTGCTGCGCTCCTCTTTGTCATGCCCTTGGTATCACCAGTGTCCTTGGAGCTGTAGGCTTTGTGGTTCTCTGAAGACTAACCCTAAAGCTAACACTAGTGTTAGTCACCACCAGGGAGATGAGGTCTACATACCCAGCGCCAATTGTGGCCCAGATGAAAACGGTGTTGTAGGAGCAATGCTGATGCTTTGCCAAGCTCCCCTTGGCATGTCTTTGGAAACCTCAGTATCCCGGGAGCTGTAGAATTTGTGGTTCTCTAAACCCTCACCCTATCCATAACACTAACATAATTTTCATGGAATCTTGGAGCTGATGCTGGCGTCCTCCACCCTAATTTGTGTCCCAGATGAGAAAGGAGCAATATTGCTGCAGTGGCATATTTCCCTTGGCATGCCTTTGGTATCACCAGTGTCCCAGGAGCTGTAGGCTTTTTCTGTCTCTGAACTGTGATCCTATCTGTAACCCTTAACATAATTTAACCACCACCATAGAGGGAATGCCTACATCTGCAGCACCATGACTGTGCCACTCGGGAAAGATTCATACTAAACTCATTTTTGCAGTGGATATTATGAAGAAAAGCCATTCAATCTGTATTGCTGAGCTTACAAAATAATGGCATCAGTAGCAAAAAAATAAAAATAAAAATGAAAGGGCTGCTTCAAAGTCCTACCTGAAAACATCACTGCACAACTTCTGTCAGAAAGTATGAAATAGGAGACAGAATCCTTTCAACATAAGTACTTTCCCTGCTGCAACTCTAAAACTTTTTATCATAAAATTCACTGAAAATGAAGCTATTACAATCATTTGACACAGTTATTAAGCCATAGCAGATGTTATTTGATATTATAAATGCCTAGATATGGAAAAAGTAGATTATAATAATGCTAGAGAATCCCTCTTAATTTTTTAATTGAACACGAGCAGACTGAAATGTGACAGCCAAGTATTTAATCAAATCTGAGTATTTCCTGTTTTGGAACCTTTGCTTATACGTGAAAGTCAAGACAGATAGACTGTAAAACCTTTTTTTCTCAAGAGCATCAATATTTTCATTTTTCTTCTGAATTAAATCTGTTTGAGAAGCCTGTAGATGTTTCTTTCATGGGTTCCCAAGAGCACAACTGCCAGATGCAATCTTGCATATATTTGACTAGTAAGAAGATGGAAAAAACCCAACCAAAACCCCATGCTTGTACTTGGTATTTTCCAGTACTAGCCTGAATGGTATCATCTGAACATTTAAATTACTCTGTTCCTTTGTCTCTCTTTTTCCTCACTAGGAAGTCAGTGATCACTAAACTTTTTTGAAAAGTAACTCTCAGCATCTTAGCTATAAATAAAATTTAAAATAATATGGGTATCACACAGGAAGTCACATAATCTGAGTCATTAAATTTAAGATGGATTTGTGAGTCTTTTGCTATTAACAGAAAAGCCTCAATGGTTATTTCAGCTCACTCTTTCTTATTCTGACTTCACTCAGACTGCAGAAATACATCTTTCTCTTAAAAGACTTATCTCTGATGATACTGACAAGAATATGTCTGATCAAGAATAACTTTCAAGAAAGGTTTTAGAAGCATGATTCTGAACGGAAGGAAGTCACTGGACCAAAAAAAAGAATCCAGTGAAGATGAAGATCTCTTTTGAAATGTCACATACATGGATGCTGCATGATATTTGAAGGTGCCTTGGTCTCCTTTTGTGGAGACTTTATGGTGATTTCATGGGTCTCAAAGGATCCATGCACAATGTGCTGAACACCAATGATTTTTAGCACCTTTTCCTGAAAAGGGCATTGAAAAGTAAGCAAGAACAGTTAACATCAACTCGACACTATAGTGCATTAGTATGTCACAGTAGAGGAGATGCTTTGTTACTTGTGGTCAGGCATTTCCTGACATAAGCTTAGTATCAGTTTCAATGAAAGAAGTATACTTTTTCATTGTATAATGATTATTTGCAGTAAGGACAGAATGTCAAAGGAAAATCCTAGACCCATCACACTAAATTTGTATTGCATTCAGCCAGTAATTTTAATTGCCACACACTCCACCATGTCTCTCTTTTCCCCCTGCCATCCAAAAAGAATAAACTAAACTGACAAAAGTGGGACAGGCTCTGTTATAAGAGAAGAAAATAAGTATTTTGTAAGAGTTTTGCTCCCAAAAGGATCCACACAGAAAGACAGCACTGCAATTAGCATAAATCTATTCTACTTCTAGTACAAGCTGAAGTCACCACTAATGCTCAGAGACATTTCTGAACTAGAGATTGACTTAAATACATATGCTTCAGTCCTTTTCTGAAGTGGAGAATAGGCACCAATATTCCCCTCTCCAACCACTTTAATCACTCTGCATTACTCTGTTCTAAAACCCAACTCGGATCTCTTTCTTAGGTCTAAAAGTTGTTCCCTGTCACCGTTCCCCCAGAGAGGCCTGGGGTGGGTGATGCCTGCTTTTCTCCCCCCATACCTTCCCCTCTACACAACCAAAACAGTCCTTGGTTTACCTGACACAAATACCACAGTTCTGTGTGAAACTCAGCTCAGGAAACTGCACAGCAGAGCTGGATGGGAATTTACCACGAGACAAGTTCCAATGGGAAAATGACAAAAGTGTTGATATTGAGATGGTTCCAAATTCAGGGTTTATGCAGCCAGACAACCTTGCTACCACTGTTTGCCTCTGGAGAGGTGGCCATGGACTGCTATGGATCTGCAAAGGCACCAGCTCACCATCAGACCTAGCAAATGGACTGATAGGTGGTTCATGGCCCCAGTTGATTTGCTCTACCTGGCAACAGAAAGGGCCATAAGGGATTCAGCTCTCATTCAGACATGTGAAATTAAAATTCACGTTCACAGCTGTGAGAAGGCAAGCGTGCAAGCCCTGACTCCACATGGGGACCCAAATATGTCAGTCTGTGGTGCAAAGTCCACCCCGCTGGCAGAGGGCCTGGGCAGTACAGCAGATGTGCACAGTAGTATTCTGCAGTTTGGATTCATTTACTCCACAAAATAGAAAGACCTGTCACGAAATAGAAAGACCTGTCACAACGCATGTGCAGATTGGAGACACATGAAAAGATGGAGACATTGAGCCATATTGCTAGAAAGCACCAGGCATTTCCCTGCCTGGTGCTAATGGTTCATGAAGAAAGCCCCTTCCCAAGGCAGCCCCACCATTCTGCTTGAAGGAGCCCGTGTGTGTTGGGTCAGCTCCAGGATCAGACCCATCTCTCCCCATGAAGAGCAGCCACCCTCTCAGCAGCAATCTCATCACCACATGTGGAGCCTGGGGGGCCACCGTTATAGACATGTTGTTTCAACCTTTCCTCCATGTTTGTCATCTTCATAGTAGTTTTTCTCATTTCCGTTAGCTCATATCTGTCTCCCACTCACATCATTTCATGCTCTAAAGAAATCCCCAAATGGAAAAAAATAAACTCATTGTCATGGTCATTCCTTGCCCTCATGACTTTCTTACCACTCCTCCCCTGCTTGGGCAACAGAACTACTGTAGCACAAGGAAGGAGAAACACCCCTTCTCCTAGGTTAGAAACAGCAGTAATTGCTTCCCTAGGGCAGGAGGGAATTTGTGAGAAGGATTCATCCCTTTCTGGTTGGTTTTGGAAAGGCATGGGGATATATATCCCATGCAAGGCCAGGACCACAAGAAGCACACACTTGTGCCCGGGTTCAGTGCTTCCTGCACATCTCAGGCTGCACTCTGTAAACCAAGATTGAATTCACTCCAAAAAAGCCAATAAAGTTTCAGTAGCCAACTCGGAACAATTTCAGCATCACCGTGAAAGTATTTAAAATGCACACACTCATGCTGGAAGACTCAGAGCATAAAAAAACCTAGGTTAAAATAACATTAAATATTGAAATTGACCCCCTGATACTAGTTACAGCTCTTCCGTATGTCTGCCTTAGCTCATGCTTTTTTCTCTAAGACTTCAGGAGTCAAAGAGCTTTATACTAATTATATACTATACCATGGAGTATTTACAGCAATTCCTGTTCCTAAGAACTGCCTGAGGTAAAAAGGGAGAGCAAAAGCTTTAATTCCTGCACTTTGAAGTAAATCAATCCCTTAACATTATCTGAGCAGGACTTGGATGAGGTGAATATTGTCTGGGTCAAGAAGCCAGCCTCACTCTTTTACCCGCTAGTATCAAGACATTCTAAGTACACAGTATAAATAGTGAAGAAAAAAAATGGGATTTTCATGCCAATCAAGTTACCATTGTTTTTCCTCATATATCAAACAGGTTAATCAATCACAAATGTAACACCTACAAAGCACAATAGAAAGTGCAAAATAGATTTATCAACAGTAAACAAATGCTGTAAAATCTCAATAGCTGGTGCTAGAAATTTACAAATCCTCTTGAAGAAGACTTAGGGAAAAGGTTTGATTCTGTATTTGAGTATAAGAACTCTCTAGGGTAAAACTACATGAAAACTTCCTAACCACGGTGACTGCAAAGGTACCTCCTGGTTCAGGCAGAATTTTTGCTGTATTTGGTCAAAGTCCTGGTATATAACAGAATTACTTTCCTACTTGCTATCATCTCAAAACATTTTATATTTTAAGAAAAATGCGTTTTATAATGAGCTCCAAGTTTCTTTCTTTTATTTAAAAATGCATGCATTATAACCTCCTAGCAATTTATAAGGTTTATTTCATAAGTCAATAATTTGTTGCCAGTCATATACTGGAATGTAGCTGACTCATATGAACCTCTGTGTGCTAGGCATATGACTGCATTAGGCACATGATTACTACTGGTTTTCAGTGAGCCTTTAACAATGAAAGAAGAAAAATGCTTAGTTTAGTTCAGTCTGTTTTCAACTATAAGAATCCTCAGCCTTTAAAATTATTTACATTTATGGTTTTTATTAATTGCATTTTGGTAAATATAGATTGCTAAAAAGTGTGCAAGGTCCACTACCTCCCCTGCCTAAAAAGCCCACTTATGTATTTTCATACTGTAGGTTGAAGCCTAGCACAAAAACATTCCAGTGTGCCTAAATGTATTATCTTCCTCAGAGTCAGTGTAAATTGCCCAGGATGGATGTCTGTGGCACTGTGGCTACATTGCATTGACGTCCTGAACTGGTTTGATTAAAAGTAGTTTGGGAATCTGTACACTGGAACTGCATGCTGTGATAGACCCAAACATTTAGGCATTAACCAACATGATGCCTCTCTTTTGGGCTTATTCCTAGCATTCACAACTCTAAGCTCTACATATGACTCACTTCAGATTGGGGTTTCCCAACTGCAACTGAAAATGAAAACACAACTCAAATAACTTCTCCCTGGGACATTGTGAAGAGCTTAATCAGGTGAGCGCCTTCTTCTATGGCTCTGGACTCTGTAAAACATGGGAGCAGGCAGTTCAGGAGCTGAATGGAAGCTTATTCTTTTTTTTCTTTCCCAAAATATCTGCTGGAAGAACCTGGTAGTTACAGCTGGTATTTGTACTCCAGGAGGTGTCTGTCTGAAACTCTGCAGGTAACACTGAACTGGGGTTTTGTATAACCTGGAAGACCTTAACCACCAATCTTCTCCAGCTGTGTAGCTAAAAAAAAAGAAAGCAACACCAGCTGCTCAAAGAAAAGTTCAAGAATAAAGGCTGTCTCAAAACTCACACAGATTTTCAAGGCAAAAAACCCGCCTGTCACTTCTTAAGTATCTCATCTGAAAGTTGTCACTGATGTTTAAAAAGAAATTTGTTCAGGAATTTTACAGATTTATGTATTTCCCAGTAAGTGGTACTGCTTGGAGATCTCAAAACATCATGTTTAGTAGCATAACATAACACATGGAAGCAGCATAACAAAATGCTTGAACAAAATGTACTCGCCAACAGGGTGATATTTCAGTCCACTTACCACTTTAAAGTAATCATGGGCAGATGGACAGAGCCCTTGAACGTGTAGTGAACGCGCATACACTGGACTACAAGGTGACCATGTGCAAAAACATTGTGATCTTCTAAACATGGTCCAGTCCTTAAGTGATTACTCAGCACTATGAATAGTTTCTATGGAATAAACCAGCACCTGTCACTGTATTCTTTCTCTCTGTGTTGACAGAAAGATGCAGTAATGCTGAAGAGACAGCTTCAAACTGAAGACCAGCTTTTTGCTAAAGGATTCTCCATGCTCCATACCCACTACGCTGCCTCAGGATTTTGTTGCCAGCTCCAGATCTTGGGTTCCTAGTGAAAGCTCTCATCCCTATCTTTCTTAGTCCATTTTCCACTCCTTCCTTCCCTTCCTGTCAGCATGCACAAACTCAGCAAGTAATTGAGATCCAGGCCATGCCCCTATACATATACCTGCACAGACATGTGCAGAATTTCCTGGGGACATCTAGCATAGTTCTGCACCATAGTGCATGGGTGGGCACTAATTAAGGACGCCTCATGCAGAACTTAAGGGATCTAATCTTTTATCTACAGGTCAAAAGTATCAGCCATGGAATCACCTCAAAAATAAAAAGCTACAGCATCAAGAATAAAGAAACCTTCTTTATTTAAGAAAAATCCATCACAGACTATAAAAGTGTGGGTGCTGCTTTGGGGCTGTCAAATCATTCAAGCAGCAGAGGCAAGAGCTACTAAAACTCGTCAGGGACAAAGTCATGCCATCTGGATTTCCGAAGCTTTTGAAAATGCATTTGGAAATGAAAAACACACAACAGTTAATGCACTAGATATTTCACACCAGTAGACTAAGATGCAGATATCCAATTTACAGATAACACAATAGCCTCTTTTCCCTTAGTCGTAAATTCCAGGATGATCAGATTCTGAATAGCACTCACAGATACAAAAGAAAAATAGGGCAGATGACAAATATTTTATCACTGAATTCTTGCTATACATAATCATATTATTTTATTATCTCATGCTGTGCAGAAAAAAGATAGGAAATGAGGCTAGATTTGTGAATGATAATAATAATTTGTCAAGCTGTTTGATACAAGGATGAAAATACAATAAACATGATTTTAAAAGTTGAGATAGGAAGACCGGCTACTGCTATGAAATGGGAAAATGTGGAAGTGATTTAAGGGTATTAAAGGAATGTAAAAGAAACCATGACAGAATAATTTATATAGCAAGAACAACAAAATAAAATAGAAGAAACACTAAGAAGAGCTGTATCTATTAAGACAAAAAGTAACCATTTTGACAGTCCTGGGAAGGAAAGATGAAACACCCTCTCATTACACATCACCACTCAAGTTTCACCTTGATTTAGAAAAAGCTAATTCCTTTAGTATACTGCACTTTGATGATGCATAGATGGGGAATACTTTCTGCTAAGGGTATTCAGATACACATATTCTAGTTCACTTTTCCAATAGTATTTGCTAGAGTTCACATTTCCTTATGAATAAACACATGAAATGACTTGTTCCAGTGTATTCAATCCCTGTGTTAATCCAGCACTAAAAACAAGCTGTTTTTTAAAAAAAATGTTTTAAGAGACCAATCTTTTGAAATCACAAAGACATGACTAAAGAGAGAATGCAGATGGGGTTTGGCAGAGGTACACAAAATCAACAACAGAAGCCCAGAGGCTGAAAAGGACCCCTAGGGATCTCAAGTCCAATCTCCTGCTCAAAGCACATCCAGCTGAAGCAGGTTGCTCAGGACCTTCTC
Source organism: Ara ararauna (assembly GCA_028858755.1). Classification (NCBI taxonomy): domain Eukaryota; kingdom Metazoa; phylum Chordata; class Aves; order Psittaciformes; family Psittacidae; genus Ara; species Ara ararauna. Next base: position 68,781,690 of record CM054377.1, on the reverse strand, counting down.
CAGTTGGGTTTGGATACCTGTGAGGCTGGATGCTCCTTATTGCAATTTGGCAGAGATAAAACCTGATTAGAGTTGCTATTTATATGAGAAATAATGACCCAGGTTTCAGTCTCTAGCAAAGAAATGGAAACATGGCCCACAGATAAGGTAATCATATTAGCTTTGGCCACGGTGTCCTGGCAGGTGTAGTAGTTCTGTTCCTAACTGCTCCTCTCTGCATTTTATTCTCAGGAAAACACTTTAAAGCATAAAAAAGAAAAACCCGTGACATTAGAAAATAAAAATAACAAATTTGGATGACATAGTTTGGGGAAAATTGATGGAAAATTTCAAAGCTGTTGCTTTTATTTTTCAAGAAAGTGGTTATCCTCATTCCTGATCTATCTTTGTAAACGTCATGCATCTACACGTAGGACTTAAGTATCCACGGTTCACTAGGGATTACAGACAGCATCAATAATACTCTAAACATGAACTTTAAAATATTAGGTTTACAAATAATAACCAAAGATGAGGACAAATGTAAATATACATGTATGTACAACGACTCAAACTGTCTGCCTGACACTTTAGTGTGTAACAAGAACTAGTGTCCCATGCCTCGGTATCCAGCTGTCAGATTTGACTATTTTAGTTAGGTTCCCTCATACGAAGATGAGACAGTCTGTACTGAACTTGGCTGAGAAATCAGACTGGACAAATCCCTTTGTTTATGACTCTAGTATAAAACGGTTAAAGCAGGCCCTTTTGATCCAGTAAAAAAAGCCCTTGAAAGTAGTGGGTACCTCAGATACCTGAAAGGCATGTAATTAAGTCAACCTCTGAAAACTCCCAAGAAAGATACCAGAGATAGAGCTCCCTTCCAGGTTCCCACATACTCTTCCTTTCTTACTTAAAAAAAAAATGAATATAAAAGCAGAACTGAGACCTAAGCTATGTTTCAGATATTTTTAACTGCTATGCAATCTCAGGGCTCTTGTCAATTATCTCTAGAAAAGCTACTGTGAAATTAGAGCCTGCCCAGGTCAAATTAAAGCAGGTTTTCTCCTTGGTTTGCAGGTGATGTAAGAGCACTCTAGGATCTCATGATTTTTATGTCCTTTCATCCTGACTTTCAGTGAATACTGCACTTCAAAGCCTTTTTAGTTTGAAGAACCAGAAACAGAGGTCATAATGCAAATGTTTCCCTGATGTTTTTATTTCTAAATTGAAAGATTAACTGTACCAATTTCCGTTTCAGAAATAACGTATGGCCTTGTGTGGCAAGAAAGCCATGCTAATGTGGCCAGCCTCTGCATTTACCAGTCCAGAATCAAAACCCCACAGCAACATTCAAAACACGCACCTGGAAGAGGTGCACACACGTGAAGCATCATTAGGCATTGCTACATGTACAGTGAAAGGTCAGACATTTTCACCCTAGGAAATGTAGAATATTGTGCTGATGAATATACATCTGTAAACAAATGCAAGGCATAAATGGCTGTTTTTATCAATTCCCCTTTTCACCTCTAGCCTCTCCCAAGCACTGTAATTTAATATTAAAGGCCAATCTCAAGCATTTCCTTTGCGCAGATGTATAAAAGACAGGAAGGAAGACCCTTTACTGCATTTATGCGAGCTGTTGCTGGCATGATGGTGAGAGGCAGAGGGACCAAGCAACATTAAGAGTGGCATTTCAATATGTTAAGGGACTAGGAGAAAACATATCCATTGCCGTGCATTTCCTTATGTGTGTATGCTTAATCTCCTTTAGGTGTCCTCTATTTCCTGTAGGAGTGCTTTACAGCTTCTCCAGAACCTCAATCAGGTTAATAAGAGAGCCACAAATATTTGTCTTAGGTTATTTATCTTAATACACATCCTTCTGATAGCTTCTCTTGAGAGTAAAGCATGCCATGTTTCTAGTGAAATACATGGACCTTACTGTCCAATTTCACTGAGGGTGATTATACTGTATGATCAACCTTGGCCTGGCTGCTCCAGGTGCAGAGCTTCAAAACCAAATCAGGGTTCCACTGAGGTATCTTAAATATAAATTTAAAAATGCATGTACTGACCTTTAAGTCACTGACTGAAGCCTTATATTTTTACTAGTTTTGACTAGATCAGGGAAGGAAAGTAGATATTTCAGATTATGTTCTTTAGATAGGAAAAATCAATACTAAAAGCAAGCAGTTATATGTGGCACATCTATGCAACTACTCCAAAAAGGATGTACAGCTGTCACAGCCCAGTGCATGCACCAACCCTAAGATGCTTATCTGACACAAACAGTATTAGCAAACCCGCCCCCCCCTTTTGTTAAACAAAACCTTACCTTTCAGCTATAGATTTCCTTGGGAAATAAAAATCCTCTCCTGCAAGGTAAGCAGCTGCAGTTCCACCTCCGAAGTAAGTTTTCCTCAAGAGGGGGGCAATCCGGTTGTTTACCAATAGTGCTCCTAAACCAGTCGGGAATCCAAAGATTTTATAGAATGAGATGGGGATAAAGTCAGCTTGATGAACTCCCAAGTCTAACGGAGAACTGCTCACATATGAAGCTGCATCTAGCAGAACAAACCACTTCCCTGGTATTTTGATGGGGCAAAGTTTTCCAGATTTTATATCCTGTATCCATGAAAGGGGATATTTGGTACCAGAAAAGTTGCTCTGAGCTGGGTAAGAGAAAAGATGAGGCGTCGTGCAGTTTTGTTCTTCAGCTGATAACCTGTTCTTTTCTGATAACGAGATTTCCTTTGGTTTTATTGGAACAGACAGGACATTCATTGATCCAGTTATCCCCCTAATACCGACCACAGATGTGTGGCTGTCAGTTAGGTAACAAAATCGACTGCTGGGCTGCTTTGTGCCTTCAGGTATCCAAGGGAATGCTTCTGCTACCAGTTTAAGTGCAGTTGTGCATCCAGATGTGAAAATGATGGTGTATTCTTCAGGAGTAGTGTGAAAGTGTTGTAATATTCTGAAAAATTGAGAAAAAAAAAACAAAAACAAAACCAAAAAAAAACCAGTTATTTTCTGATTTTTCTATTTTACTGCTGTGTGGTATATATATATATTTTTTTCCCCAGCATATATTCTTCTACTCTGACACCTGATATGAATAGAAGTAGACAGGTTTTGGCAAATAGAACAATAAACTTCAACAAGTGTAGCTCAAATAATTTTGCCCACAACAGACTCTTTCCAGTGCAGCAGTGAACATGGCTGTGTTTTTAAGGCTAGAAGCCAGTTCTTCCTGGCTCTAAATAGAGTGGCCAGTCTGGTCCCTCAGTGAGACCAGAATCAAGCCTGCCTATGATTAAAATTACATTGTCCTTGAGAGAACCCAGTTTTATTTACAAACTATTAAGGGTTTTAGTTTACAAAGGATTTGCAGCAGACAGAATATCTTTCAGTTAAAACAAAATAATCTACTTAAATACTGGGCATCCCAATCAAGGACCACAGGATTCAGTGAGAAAACCTTAGCATACAGTTTTGCTCCTTGCTTATACTATTAACATTAGAAACAGAAGACAGCAAGAAGCAACATATGCTTCCTCTGTGTCTTATTCACATAAGGCTGTAATCTCTGTAGTCCACAAAGACGGCTTAAACCAGACGCAACTTGATATCTTCCAATATGCCAGGCTTAAGCAAGCCAGTCTACGCTACACACTCATTGATGCCTGGACAGCACCTCACTGGCTTCAAACTACCTTTTGTAAACCCCATCTAAAGTACCTTTTGGTGCCAATGCTTGCTTGTGCAGCAATTACAGTTTTGCAGCCTGCAAAATGGGTCTTCTCAGTGGCTGAGGAACAGCTTTAATTCAGTCACCTTTCTTACCTTTTCCACCTGATGAACTTCCTCTGAATTAACTTTTAGAAAACTCCTACCAACATTAACAGGAAATGTTACAACCAGCTGAGAGACACCAGCTTCAGTGCATGGGGCAGGGCAAAAAAAATTGAACCAGGGCATAAATGTTACTGCTTAGCAATGCTGTGTGGCTTTAAAGGAAGGTAAGAGGTAACAGGGTTTCTCAGTGCATCTCTCCTGCTGCATGGCGCTTCTGTGAGCAACATAATGTATCCGCACTCCCCAAGCAGCTGACACTCTGATCAGCCTAATTCCAAGGTACAGACCAGCGTTTGGAGAGTCTATAAACTCTGGTTCCCAATGTGTATCATTAAAAGATAGCATGTTTTATGTGATGGGAGATTCCCTTACTGGAGCAGGCAGAAACTGAAGACACAGTTGAATTTAAATGTAAGTTATACAAAAGGCTACGTGAGAAATTCAAGCTAAAATTTTCTGAGCCATAAGGCAGCAGAGATGAATGCCTGGAAGTTTTACATATCCAGTCTGAAACACAAATGCTACAGGCAAAGAGTGGTAAACCTGGGTGTGTGGGGTGCAGCAGTCAAAGATTAAACACTGAAAAAGTGCAGTGACTGTGATTGTTAGGACTAAAACCCACCTGTAAAGGCCCACTAAAATGATACTGTTAATACTTTACATGGCTGAAGGAAAGTCTTATTGTACTGGGAAGTACAGAATGCAACAGATTGATTCATAGGCTCAAATGAATCTTGAGTTTCTACAGAACTTAATTTTTTGAAGTCTGGTGCAATTGGTACGCATTTTATGTCTTCCGGAAATGAAGAAAGAATTTCAGCTTTTATGAAAGACATCAGCAGGTCATGGTTTTAAGCTTTAAACATTCTGAGAAGCCATTTGAAAGAGTTCATAAGGGTCTTTCTGAAAGAGATCTGCCAGGGAATAGATGCTGCAAGCATTAGCACCTCTCGACATAATCCTCAAAGGCTGTGCTCAGAGAAACCAAACTTCTCCATTAGACTTTAGAAACCATGTTAGGAAGGAAGATGGGGACAAACAGTGAAGTTTATGTATTGTGTGTTGAACTGTCAGCCTGCCTCATTCATCATGGTGGCCTGCTCTGTCTGGTTGCTGAATCATAGGTACTCCTCCTTCCCCTGCCGTGAGCTGCATAGCCTTTCCCACCATCCCCCATACTACAGCTTGAAGTACATGCATGCCCTACAGGGCACCTCACTGAAGAAATCGGAAACACCAACCCAGACAACAGCCTCTGCTGAAGTTAAGGGTTACTAGTCAGAGCCATGCCATGAATTTCAGTCCTTACAGATTTCTGCCTTTATTCTCCTTTTCTTGCATTCACTTAGATACAGAAAAGGTGGAAAGCAAGGCAAGCAAGAGTCCTAACTTCTTCAAGGAGAGAATAGGAGAGCATTAGACTCTTGTTTCTAGGGGAAAGAAATGAGGAAAGTGGCAATGTCCAGCTGGAGACCAGTAACGAGTGGTGTCCCTCAGGGATGGGTGTTGGGACCTGTCTTGTTCAACATCTTTGTCAGTGACATGGACAGTAGGATTGAGTGCGCCCTCAGCAAGTTTGCTGATGACACCAAGCTGTGTGGTTGGGTTGATACGCTGGAGGGAAGGAATGCCATCCAGAGGGACCTTGACACGCTTGTGAGGTGGGCTGATGCCAACCTGATGATGTTTAACCATGACATGTGCAAGGTCCTACAGCTGGGTGGGAGCAATGCCAGGCACAGCTACAGGCTGGGCAGAGAAGAGATTCAGAGCAGTTCTGAGAAGGACATGGGTGTTTTGGTTGATGACAAAATGAACATGAGCCGGAAATGTGTGCTTGCCGCCCAGAAAGCCAACCGTATCCTGGGCTGCATCAAAAGGAGCATGACCAGCAGGTCGAGGGAGGTGATCCTGCCCCTCTACTCTGCTCTCCTGAGACCTCACTTGGAATATTGTGTGCAGTTCTGGTGCCCACAACATAAAAAGGACATGGAACTGTTTGAACAAGTGCAAAGGAGGGACACAAGAATGATGAGGTGACTGGAGCACCTCCTGTATGAAGATAGGCTGAGAAAGTTGGGGCTGTTCAGGCTGGAGAAGAGAAGGCTGCGTGGAGACCTCATAACAGCCTTCCAGTATCTGAAGGGGGCCTATAGGGATGCTGGGGAGAGACTCTTCATGAGGAACTGTAGTGAGAGGAAAAAGGGGTAATGGGTTCAAACTTAAACAGGAGAAGTTTAGACTGGATATGAGGAAGAAATTCTTTACTGTAAGGGTGGTGAGGCAGTGGAATGGGTTGCCCAGGGAAGTTGTGAATGCTCCATCTCTGGCGGTGTTCAAGGCTGGATTGGACATAGCCTTGGGTGGCATGGTTTAGTGGGAGGTGTCCCTGCCCCTGGCAGGGTGGTTGGAACTAGATGATCTTCAGGTCCTTTCCAACCCTAACTATTCTATGATTCTATGATTAGTAAGGGGGCTGGGTCTTTGTGGCTATGGACATAATTTTGTATGCATTATTTTATGATGTGGCTTATTTTTGTATGCACTACAGTCATATTTGATAGGTTTTGGAATCATTACACTGATATAAATGCAAATTACAACAATGTGCAATTCCAAGAAAAACCAACAATTAAGTATTCAACACTAGGCCAAGTTATGTATTCACTTGTATGAGCACACACAGAATACCTTTTGAGTAATAATGTAGGTGACAGGAGCAAATTCTTAATACTTAACATCTTTTCATATGAGCAAGCTGACAAAAGCATCAAGAAAAAGCACACTGAAGACTTATCAAGTCTGTTTCTCTTCTACTCTATGCTTTCTTTACCCTCCTCCCCACAAGCTGAGTGGGAGGTGAGACACATCTAGGCAAAATGCCAAATTTTGCTCAGGAATAACAACCTGCAGTTCTCCATTGGAATTGTACTCACTTACCACAGCACTTAATTTGACCAAAAGACACCATAAAATAACAATAGCTGGAATGCAGGAATGGTGGATCAGGATTTAATAATGGGATGCTGTTGCCTAACCACGAATACCAGAACCAGTGAGTACATTTTTTAATATTTTCCCAACTTTATAAAATAAAAACTATTATTGTGGTTTCTTTAAGCTCACAAATAGTGAGAGAACAAAGCTCATGCACATTGATAGTATTTCAATTGTATTTAGTTTTAAATCACGCAAATTTGGAAGCAGCTGAAAAATTCTGAAATAAAACCCATGACACTGATACATTTATCTATTCAGTTCAGTATCAGGTACTGATTTTCCCACAAAAAAAATAAAGCTTTAGGGTAAGATTTTCAAAAGCGCCCAAATGAATTAGAGCCATTTTTTGTAAAAGACATTTAAGTTCCTAAAGTTAGAGAAACAATGAAGTCACATTTCTAACTAACTTCAATAAGAAACAGGCTCCTTTCTGAATCTCATTAGGTACCTATTTGCATTTTGGGTCTCTAGATGCATCATAAAATTGCTATGACTCCAGTACTTGAAAAAGAGTTAGAATTTTCAAAGTCATACTTAAATTTTGATTGAACTATTTCTAATGTTAAAAAAGGAAAATAAATAAATAAGGCAATAGCAACTGAGATGAGGAAATTTTCTTCTCCAGAATGACTTCTGATGTACAGAGCAGAGGAGCTGTTAGCACCTCAGAAAAAGGTTTATAAAATGAATACCACAAAATCCTGAAACAGAGCAGCAGTGCTATGATAAAATCAGAGTACACAGGGCTAGAAACCTGCAATACGTCTCAATGACTTCTGCAGTCCACAGTACTACAGCCTCTGTTTTGACATGAATACTGGGAAGCACTGGCTATTACACACAGTTCCTAATGCTCCCTGTCTGCGTGTAACACATACCCCATTACAGTGAAATGCAGTTCACCTTTATTGCACTCCTGTAAGATTTATAGCCATATATAAGGTTGTTCTTGGCAGCAGGACTAAAGACTTGCAGTGAAAAGCTGATAGTTTGATCTATTATAGCTCACAGCTGCAAACAGCAAAGGTATTTTACAGTATTACAAATTTCCACTTTTGAAAGGATTCTTTGGAACAAAAGACAGAAAAGATAATTGTTTCATTAAACATACTGATATGTACCATCATGGGGAAGTCAGCACAAAGGCTGAGAAACTCGACCCAGCTGCTTGCATTCAGATTGGCAACGCAGGGAAGGAAGCTGTGTGCTCCATCATTGCATTATATCAAAGACCTACCATGACTGGCCACCGCTTCTCCACCTCCTCAAGTGCTCCCCAGGAGCACACACATCACAACACAAGGAGGTCAATAATGTATAGCCAAGAAGCCTGTCCAGGGAGAAGCCACTGAAAATGCTCCCACTCGACCACACTTCCCTGGGCACGCTTGTATCCTGTGACGTCTCTGCTAGCTGGTTCCTGAGATCTCTGTGTTAGCTTCTATCCTGAGACCAATCTTTGCTTGTATCCTGACCTCTCCATTAGCTGGTGTTTAATCCTTTTAAAATGTCACCATGCAAGTTTTGTATCTTCATGACTGCAGCTGAGCCAAAGCTAAGGTAAACGTTACTAGGGAAAACCAACTAAATTTCAACCAAGCTTGCTGTCTCATTTTATACACTTAATGCACACATAATTAATAATGGGCTTTACATTTAAACTTATGTATAATCAAGCCATATATTTTGAGGGTGTAGTCCTATTATCTAACTCAACTAACTCAACAGCCTGAACTAATAGTTTAATTAGAACTAGACACTCCACATTGCTACTGGCAGCTCTATGGAAGGTAAAGGCTACTGATTTGTTCAGCTACCTTAGGTACACAGAGTCACCTGAAATTAGATGAAAGGGATGTCCTCCAAAACTGCTGTCTGGCTGCTACTACCTCATGCAAGAAATCCCATGTTCCTCCTTAGCACTAGCTCTTTATTTGTGGTTCTCAGTAGCAGATAAGTAGTAGCGCTCCAACAAATGTACAGATGTCCATGTTATACCATTTCCATTACAGCCGCCTAAAATTCAGTTGATTTACATGGCTTTTCTTCCATGATTCTAAACTTTAAATACTTCTAAAATATGTTTTATACCAGTTTCTCCACTTTCTTCAAAATCACCATTTTGCAAACATCTATAAAAGCTGAACAAGAAATTCTATTGCTAGGTTTGGGTCCTTTCACACTTTTATTCCAACTGATTCACACATTTCAATTTCTAGTTGGCAAGATCAAAATATGGCCAAAGAGTTTCTGATTTTCATGTTTTATACTTGTATTCACATTTTTATTTAGATTGTATATGAACTTTCATAACTACAGTGATTTTCTAGCCAGTAGCCCACCTAGCTAAAAAAAGACTCCTTTTAAAAGTTCAAGTAATGCCATTGTAACAAGAAATTCAGATTTGAAGATAGAAGCATACTTATCCATTTAACAGTATAAGTTTAGGTAGCAATCTATAAAGGTGACTTTTGAACTGCATATTTATATATAAAAAATATTTCTTATTATAATTATATTTTAATTATAATAATTTAAATTATTTCTCATTATATTATATATATTATTATTATATTATTATAATTATAAATTTTTTCCATTCGTGTTACTCAGGGGCACAAATCCAGTTTGGACTTGTACTGAGAGGTGTTCATCTTGGGCCTCAAAAATTTCATCACCCTGTTTTCTGCTCTACAAAAATTATGAAAAGATGTTACATTGTTTAAGGATTAGGTTTTGAATGAATAATAATATTAATAAAAAAAGACTTCTGAGTCAATCAAAATGTTTGAATTTGATTTAGGTTTGGGTTTTTTTTTTTTTGTTTGGTTTTTAAGTTAGAGGCTAACATTTTTCATAACTGGTGTTTTACTTCTTTCCACACACAAGTACAAGAGAGGAATATATACAGCAGCTGCAGTTACATTTCTGGGTAAGAGCATTTTAACCTTCCTCATTTATTAATTAGGGGTCAGGTCCAGCTATCAATGCAGACACCAGGACCTGAACCCTGCTTTCAGGCTTAATTTAATGTGCAGCAGTAGTTCTTCTGAACATGTTTTTCTCTCTGTGCATATGCAGAAAAAAGAACAGAAGATGCGGGCATCCTCATTCAAGCCAACACAGAATGGTACCGTAAAGAAGCACACACTGCTTAACGTACAAACCAATTTTCCTTAACTTCTCTCAGTGACAGAAGTGACAGCTTAGCTTAACTAGTTACAGCTACATCCATAAGGGGAATGCTCTGGTTTAACACACTGAAAAGACAAGCCTTCTGGGTAGGAAATATCTTGTACCTTGTTTTGTAAAGACAAGGTCTATTCAATCAGTATGTCACAGCACCAAGTTAAATTCTCATTTTCAATTGCCAATCCAAACAAAAGCAAACTGAAATCTATGAATATTTTTAAGGATCAAATGTATTTAAGCAGGGGAAAAAAAGAATCTATCAAATCTGTCCTCTTCCAGCAAAGCATTAATTTAATGAAAAAACCCTTATAAAGGTTTGGGGTTTTTCTCTTAAAGCAAAATTTTCAACAGAAATTTATACCATATCATCTCTTTGACATGTGTATCTAACCCAGCAGAGGTCCATCAGATTGAAAGATTTGCCCATGGATTAATAGCTGCATAAGAAAGAGCGCTGGGATAAATAATAATTTATAGTTCTCTCTCAGAGGTTACTCAGTCCCCTTTTCTGTTTCAATTTTCTTTCTCATACTGGCAACACACAAATTTAAACCTTTCAGAGCACATACTAACTGTGAGATAGGTAGCCCCTGCTCTATTTATCCTCACTGGTTATATACACATATACTTGTTTTCTGATCTTTTTACTCAGAATGCACACATTCTGAACCCAGCTTCTTCCCATTTCTGCTTGCATCAGAGTGATTAGGATCTCACCCATTTACACAACTGCTGCTTATGGCAATACTGAAATCAGCTCCCTGAAATAAATGATTAGCTGGAATGCACCTCTTAAGCTTCACTTTGCACGGGTATGTGATGGAAAATCCTCTCCCTTTCTATTTGAAAACTGAATGCTTTAGGCATTCATGCTCAGCCATCTGAATTGAAGCATTATAATACATTACATTTATTCTGCTAATCATTGCCCAATTCACCGGAGACAGACTGGAAATACCTGTTTACTTACAAAGGGTCGTAGTTGATCTTTACCAAATAAATCCCCTCTCCAATTCTGCAAAGCTGGCAGCACAGCAGAACGTCTGGAGTTTCCTTTACACATCATGTTTAGAAGAGCAGAAACTCTTTAATGGCTACAAAATGTCTTTTTTAGGAAAAGATGCTTTGATGAAGAAAGCCTATAAGAAGCACACACCCTGACCAAAAGGTCTTGACTCTCATTACAAAGTACACATCCAGAAAACGTTCAGTGTCACAGCAGACATACTGACAGAACAAACTAAAATTCAGGGTGGTATTTTGGCACCGCATATAACCAAAGGAGTGAAAACAGTCGGAAGGAATCATGAAAACCATAAAATCTGACACTGCGGGCTACTTGTTGGTACAGTTTGTTCTAACGCACAAATATAACTCCTCTCGCTGACAGAGAATATAATTCTTATAACTTTCTAGATGTGTCAGAAACCCCTGGGTAACTGTTTCCTTTGAAATTAAATAGTTATTTTTCTGTGTAGAGAGGGACAATCAATAGCTACATGGTTTTAAAACCACTTTTTGGATATTTTTTTGTGAGTAAGACCAGCCAGCTCCGTTTATTCCAGTGCTTGAGCAACTGCCAAATATTTGTAAACCACTTGTGAATTCTGGTATTTTCATTAATTAGGACAGAAATGACTCTGCAAATTTATATCGTAGGTCACTCAAATGAAAATTCACCAACTGGCATTCAAATCAACCAGGAAGGAAATGAGAAAAATAAACCATATTTTAGGCAACCATTTAAGGAGGACTACATATGAACAACAAACAGCTCATGAACAAACCATTCCAGCTCATGAACAAACCATTCCAAAGCAGTATTTGCACAAACTAACTGCCAAATAGAAAACTGCAAATTAATCTTAATCAGTTTGTAAATAATTCTTGTATTAGAATTCAAAGTATTTTTTGCAGCAAATCTTAGCAGTTACCACAAGGAAGTAAAATCAAAACCAAACATAGGAAGATTTTATAGATAGACTAGCATATTGCCTCAGCTGCTGTCTAGGCAACTTCAGCATGGGATGTTTCCATCACAGTATTTTCTTCATATGATAGACCAAAAAACTACGGTCACTATATTTTCCCTTTCCAAACTTCTCTTACCTATTGCAAACCATAAGTTTTTTATTTAGCAGAAGCAAAGAATGCACTGACTTCAACAGTGAACACTCAAGACAGCACAGTACCAGACAGAGGTATAATTTCTACCAGTAGTAAGTGCAATACCCTATTCACAAGCCATTTGAACAAATTACAGGGGGTTATACACAAATTCATGTCACCTCAAGACAGCTGCACTGTGGAAAACAGAGAGCATCACACTTCAGAGACACTCAAAAGCCACATGCTCAACATCAAACAGCTCACCTGATCTAAGGTAGAAGTCTACCTCAGGCTGAGATATCTCATCCTGGACATGTCCAGTTCCTTCCGTTGAGTGTCAAAGGCATCTAAATGCCTTGCGCATCGTACACAGCTATTCTTATCCAGCTCAATAAATAAGAATTATATTAGTATCTACTGAAGCTTATCTCAGCTTCAGTATCTTTGGAGCACCATCATCCCTCTTCCCAGTCTTACTCAGTGAGTCCTAATCTCTAACTTTTCTACAAGTTCTGAGAGATTAGTTCTTCAGTGCTACAGTGTCTAATTAATTCTGCTAATGCCAGCAAGCATCCCTGGCATGAGGCCTGCCCACCTACCACAGGGATATTTGCTGGTAACTGGTCAACAGTTACTTCACTTTGTTTTCTGATTCTTGAAAAGCAGAGCATGACAGTTGGCTATTTCCCAGGAGTATAACAAGTATAAAGTTGTAAAGGCTGTCTCAGAAAAAAATAAAATAAATGAAAAGGGAAAAAAAAGCACACTTAGATGTTCCAATTGTTCCGTACTCTCAAGATGTTACAGTGTTTAACCTTTCAAGTAACCTCAGACAAGAAATTACATATTCTTTAAGGTGTTAAATAAAACTTCTTAAGAGAGACTTTTTTTTTTTTTTTTTTAATAACATGCCATCATTCCCAGTTCTTTAACTTTTCATTAAAGGAATTTGTTTCTAGATCAGCTTTGGCCTTTAAACTGTGTATTTATGTAATCTCTCCAGCTGTGGCGGAATGGGGCTTTTTGGCAGTGTTTTTGCAACCAGTTAAAAAACTACAGCAATTTTTTTTCCAAAAGCAATATGTCGTGTAATCCAGACACTGTGACCCTAGTCAATCTCTTTTCCCCGTTAGTGCCAGAGGGTGGACTTTTGACAGCTAGCAACTGTCTATGACCCGTTTACAAAATGGATTTGCTATTGAAACTAATTAGCTTTGGCTTATTTGCATGTTGCCTGGCATTTTGGATTATAACAAGCAAGTAACTAAGCATAGCTTCTAAAGCGTAGCCCCTCATTTCTTATTCTATCCGGCAACAGTTAGGCTTATTCTGTGGTGCAAGACTCAAGCACAGACATATGCTCATTACTTACTAACTTTTCCATTACTTATCTAGTCTTTGCATTTTTACTTTGGGGTGGTATTGCCTGGGACTAAAGTAGGTTTGAGAAGCAGTAGGACAGCGGTTGTGTAGATGAGCCTGTGCAACTCCTGTGTACTGGGTGCATCTCTACACTGGCTTTAAGCAAGTCTGTTCCTGTGCTCTGCTGGGGATCAAATCAAAGCAGTTGTGACAAGGTGCCCGGGTCCCAAACACTCCCAGATGGCTAGCAATCTTCTATCCTCTTCTTTCTGAAGTTTAAGGACTCACATGTGTTGGCTGAACCCAGAACAACATGTCTGACCCATCAAGACTCAATCACTGCTATTTACAGTTAAACAATGGATAAATTAGAGCCTATATAGCCTGTGAGGAGTATAGCTGCCTGCATCCTCAGTAGGGTGCACCACTTGGGAGACATCTTCCCAATGCTGAGAGCCCTCTGATGGCTCTTACTCCAATTTCTGCTCTGAAACAAAGCCTTGAACCTAATCTTGACCCATATCAACTGCAAATAAAGATAACTATATCAGTGATCACATATTTACTGCTGACTCTTTATAGTAAACTGTTCCTCTGGAAAAAAATTGCTAAATACAGGGTGAAAGGAGACAAAGACAGAACACTTTCATGTCAAAAGCAGCCAATTACATAAAATGGATCCAAGGCAGTGATGAAGTACTCTGAATCGCATGTCCAGAGGCTCAGAAACTGACCATTTACAGCATAACATTTTTGATCCACCTCTTCAATGCACTTCCACAGTATAAATGATGGCCTATCTACAAAATATCAGCACACCCCTACCCAGAATTTTCTTGTTCATGGCGGGCAAAAAAAAAAAGACGAAGAAGGGTTTAGTGCTTGCAACACATAAATGGCCTGTACAGTGACTTTACATTTACTTGGGAAACACTTAAACCCAGAACTTCAGAGGTACTCAGGTGCTTAAATGGGAATTAGGTTATTTTGTTAATTTGTGCTTCAGTTACTATGGTGACAGGAACTATGGCAAACAGTCATACAATGATAAACCTTATTTCATCAAGGGTTGCTTTTCAAGTACTATGCTTTTGTCTGGAAATGGCTTTAGGTGGAGATGGTAATCCTCAATCATCTCAGTCTGCTTTCAAAATACAGAGGCTCACATAAACCCATTAATGCATTTCAACAGCATTTTACTTTACATGGCAAATTGAACAAATCCTCAAAAGCAGTTTGTACTTCCACTTATTCTGGGGAAAAGCCGCAAGAGAGAAGTCTGGAAGACTGTTGGCCACAGTTTATTTGTTTCTCATATGGTGTGATGGCCCACCTCAGCAGTGTAGCTCTCATTTTGCTTTCTAGAAAGAACACTGAAGCACTTTGCACAAGACCATAAAAAAACCTCCTGTCAGTATGAAATGCAGTGAGAACAACAAGAACAGCAGAGCCAGTAACCCTTGGCATATCTTGCTCCTGAAACCTGCCAGACCCTCACACTTTGGTAAAACAGTGCACTCTCATCACTTATGAGTTAGAAATAGCACGATACCATGACTGTTAGGAAAACTATCCCAGTGACCATAATTGCAGAAATACCCAAGAGAAAAAGTCTTTTCTGTTTATTTGTTGAGCTGATCAAAGGATTCTCAGTGTCAGTGTGCCCTTGCTGCACCCTGTTTGCATTGAGCCACGTTCATGTTTTGGCTGAAACAGCCCCAAGATTTCAAGGAATCGATGAATGGATGTTTGTTCATATGGGAAATATAATTTCTGCCTGCCAAGTTACTCTTCATTCATTTTAAATCCTGACAACTGTGCTTCCAGTGATCTTGGCAGTTGAGGGAGAACCTGTTCTATACATGATGGATACAGCAAGGCATAAATGACTGTTGAGGGATACTCTTGGCTTGACTTAAAACAGAACCTGGTTGCAATCTACAACAAACACGTTAGGGAACAAGGAACAATAAAAACACTTTAAGGAGATCACCAGTGGCATTTTTAGAATCATAAAAGAAAAGCAGCTTAGAGGCAACTTAAAACCCAGAGCAACACGAAACCTCCGTATAAATGACATTGCTTTACTAATTGAACAGAAAATATTAATCAAACTCAGCCACTGCATATGTGAGAGACAGCTCAGAGAAATGGACACGGAAATTATAAACTGAAAGTAAGGAATGCTGTTTAAAGCGTCCCATTAATTAATTCTGATATAAATTAAAGCTGCTATTGATTAGAAAGTTCACCACAGAGGATGTATATTAAGTAACCTTTCCTTTTTACAACTTGTGCTGCCTGGCAGTAGAAACCCTCATGAAATCAAAAGTAACTAAAGAGTATACTAACAACCATAATTTCCTATAATCCTATAACATTGCATCTTCATCGTATAGAGCTACTAGGCAGAAAACCTGAGCCAGAAAATGTGGCTGCCCTGGATTTCTCTTTTTCTCACTATCTGTCTCCTACAAGATACAAACCTGACCCAGGAGGTCAGGAAATCCAGATTTGAGATGGCCAGTCCATATGGGAATAGACACCTCTAACCCATCCATTCTGGGAGACATTCTGAATAGCAAATTCAACACTGCTGGGTACCAATGCAACCACACTGGAGCCTATTGCACCAGGTAAGGAACAATACTTTTGATCCTGTTTCTGACTTTTCAAGTATGGCACCCTGCTTAGGAAAGCCACAGGAAAAAAAAAAAAAGTCAGGGAAAGATTTTCAAAGTGAGCAGAGGACTACTCAAATACATAGGATACAGCCATGTACAGGATAACATTACCTGCTCAGCTGAGACAAAATGCTTAACATCTTGTGGGAGGAGACCCACAGATCACACCTTCAGAACAATGGTAAAGTTGACTTTTTAAGTTCAAGAATTTTTACTGAATAAAACCAGAAAAAAAGGTAGGATGGAAAAACATCACTATGGTTTACTTTTTTGAATGGTTATTTTAAATGGGATGATTAACAGTTAAGAACATGTACAAAATTCTGATTCCAGATATCAAGTACCTTAGGGGAAACAAAAAAAAAAAGGAACATGTTTCAGCTGGCAACTGAAATCTGTATTGTAGCCTTTCAGTACTTCAGTTGAAACCTAAATGTGTCTAGCTAGGAAAGAAAAAAAACTTCTCCCTTTTGATTACACAGACACTACCAAATTCAGACTTGGCTAACTTCATAATACAGTCAGTCCACGAACATGCACCAACAAAAAACATGAAATAAATTTTTTCTCATTACAAGATTTCTTAAAATATTTTGTTGTTGAGGGGAAGGATTAATTATTCTTGGTTTTACTGGAAAATTTGTGGTCATTGCAACAGAATAGTTGTGACATCGCTGTTGCAATTCCTATCAGTGTATGCATGTGTAGGGGCGCACGTGTAGGGGCACATGTGTTGTTACATATTCACAGTTTCATGAAAGGAAGCTCTCTACCCTTGATTAACTTTCTGGGAAAAATATGGTCTAGAATTTATTGCTGCTGGGATACGAAAGTCCTGAAAGTGTATTCAAGCTAAAACAAAAGCCTTGGTACATTCGTGCATTTCTTTGTACAGTGATTAAGCCCTTTTGGGAAAAACATGATTGAGTGAATAAATCTTACAGTAAACATGGATTTAACGTATAACCTTTTTGCATTAGTGAATTTAAGCCCCTTATAAAATCATCAAAATTGGAAAGTTTTATTAATGGCTGAAAAAAAATAGTCCACAAAACCTAGAAATTGCAATAGCCTCTGTGTTGCACTGCAGCATCACATTACAATAGGCTAACTGTTATGAAAGTGATCTCTTCTTAAATACAAACCAAATGGGATGTGAGTAGTATGATATGATCAGAGATTTAGAGATCTACCAAAGCTGTTCTCCACAGCCCTGGCCTAAAATTCCAGCAGGATCAAGTCCGATTTCATACCCACAAAGCAGGAGAGCAGCATTTCAAGATGTTTACTTTACAAAGGTTTTTCAGATAAAATCTACTGACTTTTCTGCTGTGTGTACTTAACTCTACCTATCATGTTTTCAACACTGTTTCTGAAGATTTGTCACAACTCTGATGCTTTGATATTAGCTTTGGCAAATTCTAATATCACAAGGACCAGAATGAAAAGTGCAGAATATATTTGATGAATATTTATTTAGAGCTCTGAAGACACTCATTTTATGTATGTCTGTGCCTTTTGTACATTGTTTTCTGCAAACATCCCAGCAAATGTACAGTGAGTATGAATGATTAAAGTATGTTCTGGCAAAGTAAATATTGAACTTGCAACTGTACATTAGAAATCTGATTCTAAGGGCTATGTTCTTAAAGCCAAAGGCAGAAGCTTAACACACATCCTGTGCGTCATCAAAGGGTTCAAATTTTTAATTGCAAGATCTCAAAATGAATTGCTGGCAAGCACTCCATCCAACAAGGATGTCAGCAGAAATTATTTGGTGAATAACAAACCACACTGAAGAGCAGTCTAATTTTTATGGGCAATTTCCAGAATAAGAGATATGTAATTCCTAATGCAGAATAAATAAATGTGTCCTTTCTCCAGCTCACTGCCACCAGCTGACTAGGAATTTGCCCAGAAGCAGTCACCAAAGGGAAACTTTTTTTGCAGAAGCCATATTTAAAAAACAATTAAATCCCAGAGGGATGTGTGAAAGCCCATTTTACTGCAGTACATATTTTTAGCTATTACAATTTCAGATTTCATTAAGTGTTTGTTCAGTGTGACAGCACAGCAGGAGATAAGTGCTCTGGTGTATCATTTCATGCTTCTTTATCATCTGTCTAGACCATCTGGCTCAACACTGCATGCCCCTAAAATAAAGTCAGATGCATGAATTGTCAAGAGATGCTATGAAAGTAAGTTACCTAAGAGTATTAGTAGAAGGAGACTGACACAGTATGTAGTCCACTATAAAAAGCAGAAGAGCTCTTTCCAAGTGTACTTCACTTGTGATTCAAAGACAATTAAATGTGATAGGTACAAGATATTTTATACTGTTACTGCTTATTCACATGATAGGTCTATTGGGCTTTTTCTGATTATGCATGATTTTTAAACAAGCTTTTTAAAAGGGCAAGAGTTGCATATATATTTTCAAACTTGCAGTTTAATTCTTGTATCACCCTGCTTATTGAAACTCTGCCATTCCCTTGCATAACAAGATTTTCATAGCAGCATAAAAATAAAGGTATTGTGACAGGTTCAAGAAAGCAAACACCTTTACTTAGCCCAAACTATAAGGCAACGCCTTGCTTTGCTGAGATTAGGCAGCCATCAATCAGTCTTTCATTCAAGATGTGCAGATGTTGACCACTGAGACAGTGCTCATCACAGTATGTTTATCACTGCATGTATTTCTACAAGTCTGTGTGGCTTAGAGTAGACTTGGCCAACTTACTTCTGGGTGCTCAATCCATGCTACTTACTAGAAAGCTGCTATCAGGCTCACCAGCAAAGAGTCAGAACTGGGAATCAGTACTCAGTGGGTCATTCACCTGTCTAACAATATTATTTAGACTACTGGCCCTATAGAAAGTTTGTTGAGACTTCAGTGCATTCTGGTTAGTTTCCTACGGTTAGAGGCAGGAACTTAAAAGCCCTACTTGCGCACCAAATGTTTCTGTTTTAAAATAACCTACAGTATTTTTGTTCATCTTTTCACTTCCACTAGCCAAAATCCAAGGAGTTATCTTTACAATAAAGCAGCTCCCTCTCAGCAGAAACCAGAAGCAGTGGGATCCGTTTACTGGATGTCCCTGCTCCAGGATATTGAAATTCCCAGAGACCTCCTGAGGTCAATGGGGTATTTCTGCATGCTACAATGAGCTGGGAAATATCTGCATACTATGGAGACTATGCATACTTCTAAACCACTTACTCCCTCTGAAACAACCACCACTGTTTTTGTTGTACTTGCTGTATGCTTTGGTTAGAGGTCCACTTATATCAAAGTGTCACATTGCTTGTAGCAATCCAGACACAAGAGCTTAACAAAAGAATATGAAAGATATAAAGCTCTGTTTATACTTATTGCTGAGGTACTGTGTCAAATTTATGCAGGGATGCACTACTGCTGATGTCCCACCTTTGTACCGTGTAAAGAACTTCACACAGAGCTCTGAATACCTCTCTGAAGGCAGAACACCCATAATGGCTGGTTATAAAGCAGATTCTGCTGCAGTGTGTCAGTTTTAATCTGACAGATACCGGCCAGGTTCTCCAATTCTCTGCACAGAGCTACTGATTGATTTGTCTCTTTTCTTGAAACAGGAAGGTTACTCTTTCCTCTGCTGCTGTCTTCCCCTCCTCCCTCCCATTTGGCAGCTATTACAGAAAACCCCTGCAGCAACAGCTATCACTTCAAATCCCATCTATTTTTCACTCGAAGCAGCAGATGTACCCATAACACTTCACTAAAGTTAGTAAGGGAGTATTGACATGACATATCTGTACTACAAAATCACTGCAGATTTATTAGGTGCTTAAGCGTCAGTTCAGGAGAGTATTTAAGCATGTCTTTAACTTCTGATGCTTATCCATTATTTTCAATTTGTTTACAATTACATATGTGTAAAAAATTTCTTGAACTGAGATATTACACAGTAGCTTCTCCTCATTCTTCCTCAAAGCCCCCAAATTAGTCAAATGTCTTAAATCTCATAATAATTTCATAAGCAATTCAATATTTATGCATTCAATGTTGAGCCATACTGATTATTTTTGTGTAGCCACAGGTCAAGCAGCAAAATGAAAGTTGACTGTCGCTCCTCTTATTGCCAGTAGGCTGAGAGTGAGGAGGAAGATATTGAGCAGACTTGTAATGGCTTTTGGCATGGCCTTTTTTTCTGTTTCTTTCATTGCATGAAAGTCCTATTGTGGAGGTTTCTAAGAAACACAGATAGAGAGCTTCTAGATAAAAAAAGCTACCTGGTTTATAAAATTCCTTTAATTTGCAGTGCAGATGTCTCCTAAGATCTCTGTGCCTATACATTTCTTTAAATACAACTTTTGAAGTTAATTTTTAACAAAATAATGCCATTTACTAACTGATAATACTATTTTTATAATTTGTCATATTAATATAAAATATTATGTACAACATATTTTCATGTTAATTTACTTTTTATTGTAAGCTTTTTGAAAATGGTAACTGTTTCCATCACCTTCATCCTTCATCTAACATATGTAAGTTTAACACATAAGGATTGAGTTAATAAAGAACCACCTCCAAAACTGTCTCCCAAAATCTTGCATGCTGTTACCATGAATTGGTAGTACAGACACATGTGGTCACTGTTTTTTAATTGTTTGCATTCTTTGAATACACAAGAATCTCAGCTCACCCAGAGGATGGCACTGTGACAGGTGTTGTATAAACACAGGGCAAACTAAATTCCCAAAAGAACTAGGGGATGGCTCTGGGCACCTTCTGATTCCCAGGAAAGCTTGTGTGTCCTGCAGGTTACATCATCCAGGTTTACAGCATAGCCTTGAAAAACACAGCTATGCAAATGCACAGATCTATGTGTTCCTCAGACAAAGTTAATTGACTTGATTTAAGAGGAAGTAAAAACTTACGCTCCTGTGCTGTCTACTTCATTCAGTGAATAAGACTTCATATGGACACATAGATATCGTTTGTGGCTTTATTGTCCTTCTTGTTCTCATGAGCATTAAGCTTATTGTTATTCTTCAATATTACTCAGCAATATTACAAAGGAATTAAAAAATAAGCATCTGCTGCAAAGTTGTATTCCTTTATGATCAACAGAGGTACTTATTTTACTCTCAATGAGAAACAGAGGTTTAAGTCATGATACATAGGTGCTAAAAATATTTATTTTGAACAATAACTCAGCGAGCATTTTTAGCTTATATATTAAGTAATGACTGAACAATCAGGGAGTGCAACAATTTCAATGTTTTTTTCCTCCCCTTGCTCTCTTTTTCCCCCTTGTGCTTTTGCAGAAAGTAACTGATGCTCAGAAACGGAGGTCAGAAAAACACAAGCATTAACACATATTCTGTTGCTCTTGTACATTGACTGTTACCTACAGCAATCAAGGAAGGCTGCACTTTGACCCTTTGCTATTGTTAGAAAGCTGTAATCTGAAGTCCTCACACAGGCTAAAGTCTTTCTTTGTCTTTTCTCTGCATAGTGGTAACATTTAAACATTTGTTCTATCAAGTGCCATGTGCCCGATCCTGCAAATTGACACTCGTGCTAGCAATTCCACTTAATTTTTGCCAAATAAAGACTGCTAAGGTAAGAAAAAGTTGGTGAGTGTGATCATATATCTTTTTATTTTGGTCCCCCCAAAATTAACAGTATTATTTCATTTCAAGCATTTCTTTCCACTAAATCTTTTTAAGAATAAATAAATAAATAAATCAAATGCTGCTTTTAATTCCTCTGAGCTTGAACTAAATTAAATTTACACAACTTACTATAATGTTCCAAGGCATGCCTGTCTTTACCTATCCACAAGGGCAAGGTTTGTAATATAACACAACTTCCTTGGCATGCTCTCCCCTGCCTTTGCCACAACTTCCTTCGCCCACTGCCCACTATTCCACATTCTACCACAAGAAACAGTTTCCTCCTCGTCACTTTTTACTTGGGTACTCACTGTCTCCAAGTAGCTCACCCCTGTTTCAACTGAACTGAACTTGGTTCTCTCAGGTCATTGTGATCTTGCTACTTTGCATTTCTCATCCACCGCCAAGGTTTTGACTTTTGGCTCTGTGCCATAAGCCTCGCCGCTTACTCATACATTTTCAAATGGTCCCATTTCTGCTCTAGAAAAACCTTGTATCAAACATCCTTTAGTGGAAAATCCACTTACAGTTATTCGATTATAAGTTCCCCTTGTTGCGTTCTACCCCTGCCATTCCCCAGAATAAATATTCTTTCAGCAAGTGGGACGCTGGCATTGTTATTTCCCAGGTTGACCTCATGCAGTTTACTGAGTCTACTATCCTCCCTTAAACACTGCGCCCACCTGCGGTCTCTGCTCTTAAATGTAGATAATAAATTTTTCAGGAAAGAGACTACATTCCCCAGAAACTAACATGCCACATATCACAGCATGCATCAGGTATTTTATGCACTATCAGAGCACAAATTTAAATAGATATATGATAAAATTTGTACCCTCAATGTTTGAATGTAATCTAAAATGCATATAAAATGTGAAGATCCAGGATGCCTGATTTGGTAACACCTCTGAGATTCAGGCTCAAGCAATATACTTCTGGCACCTACTAATGTTGGTAACAGCTTAACACATTTAACTACTTTTTAATCAATAACTGATTATATTTTAAACTGATCTTACTTTTACTGATAATTTTATTGAAGTGATTCATCTAATAAATCACATAGAAGATGTGTGCAAATGTAGATCTCTCTTCAAATTACTAGATAAAACCCACTCCTGTCAGCAGTAGAATCTGAAATGTTTCATAATCAGCATGTTGCTAAAGACCTACCTACTAGTACCCACAAAAGAATATAAAACCTTTTACGTGAAAGCCACTCAGAGACCCATAATATCTATTAAATCATGAAACTTAGCTAAATCATGTACTTTTTGCTCTCAATATCAAAAAGCAAGAGAGTACACTAATGGGCACAGCTAGAAACGATGAAGATAAATAATTATAAAAGAATTCAGAATTAATAAAACAGGAGCAACTGACCAAAAACCACACACACACACACACACGCACACAAGGTTCAATAACAAATCTTAATTTTGAAATTACAGCATATTGGTTTCAAGTGATGCATTATTTTCTCTGGAAGTAACAAATTGCATTGCAAAAACAAGACATCCACAGGAAAAAGAAGCTTCCTCATGATAAATTATTGCAATGACCAGAGGACTGGAGCATATCTCCTATGGAGACAGGCTGAGAGAGTTGGCCTTGTTCAGCCTGGAGAAGAGAAAGCTCAGGGGAGACCTTAGAGAAGCCTTCCAGTATATAAAAGCAGCTGACAAGAATTCTGGAGAGGGGCTTTTTACAAGGGCATGTAGTGAGAGGAAAAGGAGAATGGCTTTAAATTGACAGACGGTAGATTTAGATTAGACATTAGGAAGAAATTCATTGCTTTGAAGGTGGTGAGGCACTGGCACAGGTTGCCCAGAGAAGCTGTGGATGCTCCTCCCCTGGAAGTGTTCAAGGCAAGGCTGGACAGGAAGGTGTCCCTGTCATGGATCAGAAGGAAGGTATCCCTTCCCATGGCAAGGGGTTGTAACTAGATGATCTTTAAGGTCCTTTACAACCCAAACCATTTTATGATTCTATTATTACAATAGAAAAGGAACCAGATTAAAAGAATTAATACTCCATTACTAGATAAACTTTTTTTCTGATAAAAAAATGCCATCAGAAGAAATATTCTGGAGTATACAAAAACCCATTTCTTCCAAGAAGCCTCTGAAGTACTAAGCTATTATTTCTAGATACCAAATGTAATTAAAATACAACCACTTTAAGTGCAGTCTAAGATGGATTAATCAATAATGCATCAACTCCATGCTCAAAATAGCAGGCCACTGTCACCAGGGATTAGCAGGTGATCTGGGAAAAAGTGAGCTCAGAACATTTACAATTCACCAAATATACGACAGACTAAACTCCACAGCCTTTACATATGCCAGGGTCAGGCAAGTCTCCTAAGAGAATAACTGAGCACTTTATTGTTAAGTGAGGCCAAGGTAATACTATCAAATGTAAGTAGTTAACCAGCTCCAATCACTGGGAAATTGGTTAGCTCTATAAAGTTTTATTAATCAAGTAGCATTCCCTTTCAGATAAAGATAAAAATCTACAAAGGGAATATAAGTCAGAAGGATGCCCCAGCAGCTAATAATGCAAGCGGCATCTGGGGCTGGATTAACAGAGGTACAGCTCTTCGTCCTCCTGTACTGAGCAATCATTAGACCATACCAGGAGTACTGCTGTTTTGGGGCCCCAGAACAGGAAGGATGATGATCAAATGCAGCTAGCTCAGTGAAGGAACATCAAGGTGAAACACATGCCCTGCAGGGAGAGGGTTTTAGCCTATGAAAGCAAAGGCTTTGGAGGGAATCTAATAGCAGCCTTTCATTACCTGTGAGGAGGTCATCAAGAAGACAGAACCAGGCTCTTTTCACTTTTGCATCAGGATGATATGGGGCAAAAGATATCAAATTAAATGAGAGAGGATCCAACTGGATAGAAGAAAAAGCTTTTTCACCATGAGGGCAGTAAAACAATGAAATGGGCTGTTGAGAGGTAATGAACAGTCTGGAGTTCATGGAGGTTTTCAAACTGGTATGACTTTCAAGAACTGGATAAAGCCCTGAGCAATCTAGTTTAATATGCTGACCCACTTCAAGCAGGAGGTTGGAATACAGGCCTCCTGAGATCCCTTCCAACCTGAACTAACCTGTGACTAAGAAAAAGCCAGCATAAGCTTTATTCATTCCATCTTTATATCTTCCTCCTCAGTACAGAACCCACCATTTTCATCACGTACCAAACACCTTCTCCTTCCATTCTTCAGTCAAGGTTTTCTACAGTTAAAGCACAAGGGATGACAATATTTTTGGCTGGATTTTTTTTGCACTTCACAGAAATAAGAAAACAAGAAGCAAGAGCAAAAATGCCTCCCAAACCAAACACTGCTATCTTCATTTTAGTATGAAAACTAGTTTGATACATGCCATACAACAAAAAAAAAAACAAAAAAAAAAAAACGGTTAAGTCTTACATAATTAAGAACCTGAAATCTGGCTACTAACTCCAACTGGATGTGCCACCACCTGGTTGGTTTTTTTTAAAGCTGACTGATAGAACAAGCATGCAAGACAAGTTCAATATCTAGAAAAAGGATTCTTGATCAGATTCTTGACATCCACTCACACTTATGCCTGTTAGACGATATGAAGAAAGCACAATAATGCAGAGGGAAGAACAGATAATTTTACTCACCATTCTTACAAGCAAAGGGAATAATAAAATGGGTTTGTGTAGTGGGGGAAGTACTTAAGGAGTGACTTAGAAGAGATTGAAGTCTCTGGCACCATGATATGGTCAAACCACTTGTCTAAAAATAAATAAGTTACCAGAATGCAAACCAAGTCAGAAATTAAAAACAAAACAAAAAAACCCCAAATGTTGTATTTCTTTGTCTTTGTGTAATTAAAAATCAAAGCCTGCTTACAAAATAAAATCTATCCTGAACAGCAGCTAAACATATGCGAAGTATTTAATGGGGGCTTGTGTCCCACTGAAGGAGAGGCTTCATTTTAACTGGTGCCTACGCATAATCCCAGAGAGCAACAGATAAAAGGAATTATTTTCTGGGGTGGAGGCCTGACACCACTCACCAGGAGGGAAGTTTAAGTAGGCCAGCAGCAGCTCATTAAAATTTGTCCATATATGTCTATACCTTTCTCACATCTACCACCACAGCTACTGGAAGTCCTATAGGAGAAAAAAGAAGGCAGCAAAAAGGCCAAGACCAATTGGTCTAGTCTTCCACTGGTGCCTTCCAAAACACAGCATATAAAATCATTATTCAATTCCTGTCTACCTCCTTCTTTTCTGATGGCTTTAGTTCTGTCTGCCAAGAACAAAATCCAATAAAAAGAGATTGGAATGAAGTTTTCTACAGCCTGAGATTTGTGCATGAGCATATTTTTCTTCATCAGTCAGTCTTTCAGAGGAAATTCTTGTTTTGAACTAACACAACAATGAAGAAAATCTGGTACCAAACCATATTTTGCATAATAGCTTTTTAATGCATTAATCAGTTTCCCAGGTTTTGTTGCATCAGTTTTGTGTACGAGGTTTTGATTTATGACTGTGAAAATTTGAAACCAGATACAAAAATCATGGTAATTTTGCATGTGCAAGATGAGGAGTTCTGGTAGCAAGTTAATTCTTAAACACTGAGCATTACAGATTTGGAGAGGACAGAAGGGCTTGCACTTTGTGTGGTTTGGGGGCAGATCGAAAGTTATTACGTAAAACAAGAGATGACACAAGAAAAGATTCTTTTGAAAAAACGTCTAGAGCAAACACCACATATTGTTAACCTCCAAATCACCTCCAGCTTATACCTTAGGATGTTGTACAATCACTACAAAAGAGAGCCTTGATCAAGGAATTAATTTTTTATTTAAGGAATCCACTAATGAAGCAAAAAAATGTGTTTCAACATGTCAGTGTTCAGGCTCATTAATTTTACTTAAGTGCAGGATCACTACAGATGGAAATCGTATGGGTCTAGTCCTCAGATAAAGCAGGTCAAACACAAGTTGTTGGAAATAATCCTAGCAACTCTGTTATCTGTTGAGGATGTGTCTTTGGTTTGCATAGGTAAGCAAGAGGCAGAGGGATTCTGCAAGCATCCTTATTATGAGGATGATTTATGAAACAGCCCCATTAGCACAGGGTAAGCTGTGTCTTCTGTACTCGAGAAAGTTCAACTCAAGAAGAAAGTTTAGCTGTACACTTTTTTTACTTTCTAATTATATTATTATTTATCTTTTCATTAAGTCAAAGTGATTTTCTACACCTACATAGACATCGTGACATGGTAAAAAAGTCCAAAACACAAAAAAACCTCCCTCAGTTTCACCTTGAGATGGAGTGGGGTAAACCACTAAATATTTTTCCATGGGCTTTGGGAGCTGAACTTCTTCAGAGACACAGGAATATAGGATCTCACAGAAAAGTTCAGCATAGGGAAGAAACATCTCTTTCTTTAGCAACTTTGGCTGTGACATGGGTACAAATGATGTGTGCTTATTTAAAAGGTGTTGCTAATGCAACCAAAAGTTTGTATTAACAGCAACATGCTTTGGATAGTACATGCTAGTAGCTTAAAATTATGAAGCCACATTCTACTGCCTTCTGTTGTTCTGCCTATAATCAGCACCTTGACTTACCCATGCTTAACTAATAGCCCTATTCAGAAATGTGAGCAAGAAATATGATTACTAGAAAGGAAGCACATTTGTATAATATTAAATCAACAGCTAATTAATTAGCAAATAACCACCACATTATCATTATAATCATGTAGCTATTCTAAGTGTATTGGTTATAGCAACAGTCAATTTTATTACCCAGATAAATCTCTGTTTTGATTATGTTGTTAAAACATAACTATACAGCTGTTTCATGTGTTAGAATATTCAACAGTCTAATATCATG
This sequence comes from Ara ararauna, assembly GCA_028858755.1. Taxonomy (NCBI): domain Eukaryota; kingdom Metazoa; phylum Chordata; class Aves; order Psittaciformes; family Psittacidae; genus Ara; species Ara ararauna. The sequence continues at coordinate 68,753,944 of CM054377.1, read as the reverse complement.
TTCTTCCACCTGTTAGGGTTATGGTATTCATTTGGTTGAGCTTTAAGATGTACTTCTGGAATTATCATGAGTATTAGCTGAGAAAAGAAAAGAACAAGACATACTGATGGAAGACAGAGTAATGCAGTACCACAGCATGCTCATGCATAATATAGAAAGCCATTTATTTTGCTCAAGTAATAATAAAAAAGGTTCATAAAGATGCTAAGCTTTGCTACTGTGCCTGTACAGTCAATTTTAGCACATGTATATGTAGCCAAAAGTATCCTGCAAAATTTCCATAGCAACCAAACAGGCCAAACCATTAAGAGTCTTAGAGACTTTTTCATGTATAAGAAATCTACACCAAAATAACAAGCTCTGGACTTGCCTCCCTGTGATACTGACCAGCACTAAGATCCAGTGAACAGCCTGAGAAACCTCTTTTATTGTCCAAAACATCAGGACTATCTGAACTTATTTCAAAACATCTCCATTCCTTGAAGTTGCTCAGAACTGTGGGTATCTACTTATTACCCACTCCCTATCCAGAGGAATACACCATTCCCCAACTACTTCTCAGTGGCACTACTCACAACTCAGAAAACCACTCACGCTCCCAAGCAAGAAAGAAAATGCAAATTGCATTTTCAGCATATCCAGGCTCACAAACCAATGCATCGATGGGAGAAAATGTTCCTACTGAGTGCAAATGTACTCTGCTCATCAAATGCTACTTCCATTCCTTTGGTGCTACCTGGAACTCTAGCCCCAGAATCATCAATAAAGCAATCAGGATCTGTAATTACAAATTAAACACTTGACAAGGACACATTTTCTCCTCAAAGTCTGTTTATAAATTATTCCTGAGTTTGCTTATCAAAGCTTTTTGCAAGTAATTGCTGCATACTTTATGTGAACAGATTTCTGTAAATGGCAAAAATTCTCTTTATCATTTTATAAGCTCTTCCATTATTCTTTACTCAAGGTGTTAAGTTCAGTCACCTGAGCAACCACAGTGGCTCTAAACTTTCAAAAAAGAAAAGAATCAGCTAGCTGAGCAAAAAATAATCAGGGTCTATGACTACGTCTGTGGACGTATTGCTGTGTTTACACAGTGTGACCACCATTTGTACAAAAAGAAGATTTTCCCCGTTTTCTTTGATTCTTGCCAGAGAGAACTAAGGGCCTAGAAGGCATGGTGTGGTGAGAGCTTCAGAACCTGGTCTCCTGAGCTGAAATTCACTTTTGAGATACTGAAACAAAAAGCACAAGTTTTCATCTTATCTTTCAAGTGTTTAATTAAATGTCCTGTACATACAATTCAAAAACATTCTGATTTTGAAGAACTGAGTCACCCAGTGCCAGATTCATGACAGGCAGCATTTCTACTGCATGTGAACAAAGAAGCAAAGGCAAGAAGAATAAAGAGGCAAATAAAGGTAGAAACACTATAGAATGGTCATAGAAACCCTTTCTGTGGTGCTGCCTTTCTCTCTGGCCAACATGAATTTCCAGGCTATTAGAAAGTAATTCTTCTTAATATTGCCCCACTGTTTCCATGTTTCTATCAGGTGGAAATTTTCTTCTGAGCAAACAGCAACAGTCAATTCAACTCTTAACAAACACTAAAAAGACAGCAAAAGCAATGAGACTGTATGAGAAAAAGATAAGCAAACAACAACAAAAATGTTGATTGATTGCTGTGATTGTGATTAAATGACACATCACTACACACTGGATTGAGTAGACTCAGGATATTCAGCACAGACAGAGAAGTCAATATCTGTCGAAATTATTTTTCAATTGACATAAGACATGATAGTTCAGTGGGATTCAATTGTCAGGTACCCAACATTAGGATCACTTCAAAATCCACTGCCAAGTGCCTTACCATGTAACAAGGACTTTGGAGGTACAAGACCCAAAGCTCTTTGAAATCAACTCATTATTTAACTATGAATTATACCACTAAACACAAAAAGGTATTTAAAATTCTAAAACACTCTATCTGACCCAAGCGTTTCTGAGCTAGAGGTCAATGGATACTGGATGAGGGAAAGCACCACAAAATTATTCCCTTATTCTTCTCTAGGTGTCTGCTACTGATACTGTGCTAATGCCTCATGCTAAAATAAAAGTGTTGCTCTGGGACTCAGAAGATCAAATTTAGGTCAAATGGTGCAACTGTAATTTCCTATACACCTTTGAACAAACCACATGTTCTTTCTGCTTTCCCCCAAACATACCTAGAAACTACTCTGTTATCAGCATCATACTCTCTATCTGATAAGTAGAGAGTAGATCATATCTCATTAATGTTTACAGTAGCAAAGCTCCCATCTCCAAGTCCAAGCGTTACAGATCTGTGACTGCAATATGAATCATTGCCACCTTCTTCATTTTTAAGCAGCCACATTTTAAGCCACAACTAAATAAAAAATTCTAGTGCAAAGTGAGCCCAATCTCAAAAGCCCAGTCTCAGCTGTATGTCCCCAAGATGGGAATATTCAGACAAACATTTTTTATCTGGTTTTGGTGGAAATATATCCAACACATTATCATAAGATGGTCTTCCAACATTTGTAAGATTTGTTATATTTTATACTGCTACAAGATTAACATTACTATAAATAATCTATTTTTCTCCTACCAAGGTGCTCCCAGCTTTAAGGAACACTTTGAAATGTGAAAAAAGGAATATACTGGGACCAATGCTGTTTAACATCTTCATCAACAATCTGGAGAGTGGGATGGAATGCACCCTCAGCAAAGCTCATGAATGGTACTGTAGTAGAGATTGACTGATAAGTCAGAAAGCAGAGCTGCTGCTCAAAGGGACCTTAAAAGGCTGAGGAAACAAGCTGACAAACCTCACAAAATTCAGAGATAAATAAGTTCTGATCCTGAAATGGAACAACTCAGCAGAGACTGAGGACCAGCTGACTGGGCAGAAAACCATTTAGTCCCTGTAGAAGAGTTGAACATGAGCAACCAGTGCACTTGTGTGGCAATGAATGCCAACCACATACTGGGTAGAACTATTAATAGCATGGATAGCAGGATTATTCCTATGGTCCAGCACTCAAAAGGTGTCTGGAAGACTGTCTAAAGTTTTGTGTCTGTCTTTAGTCTTCACATACTTGAGCGACTTCAGCAGTGGCCCACTAAAATTGTCAGGAGGCTGAAGCACATGACCTACGAGGAGACTGAAGTGTTTGCTCAGCCTACAGAAGAGGAAGCTTCAGGGAGCCTCATTATTGTCTTCAGTTATCAAAGAGAGGGGAGTTACAGACAAGACAGGGCCAGACTCTTTTCAGGTTTACACAGTCAAAAGATAAGAAGCAGCAATCATAACTGAGCAAGGAAAATTCTCATCAAACATAAAGAAGAAAGTCTTCCCCATGAGCTCAGTCAATCACTGCAACAGGTTTCCCAGAGAGGCTGCATAATCTCCACCCTTGGAGATAACTCAAAACTTGACCGAACCCAGAGCCCTGAGCGGTGCAACCTAGCTTTGAAGCCAGCCCTGTTTTGAGACCTGATTGACTCCAGAGGTCCCTTCTAATTTGAATTCTTGTATAAGTCTGTATTTTAAAAGTGAAACTACACGAAATCATGAAACCTATATGGAGGAAAAAGGCTGCTGCTGCTTTGTAGAAGAGCAATTGAAACTAAACATACTCCTGGGAAGCAGAGAAGGGAAAACGGTGTATTAGGAATTGCGATTCCTGCAGTATTTTAGAAAAGATGGAAGGACTAAAAAACAGAGGTGTTTGAGAAGAAACAAGTTACAAAATCTTTGGGGTTACAACAACAGAATTTCTGCCAAACAGCCTCTGACTGGAAGAAAACTAAGAGGACTCAAGAGCCAAATGAACAGCGGAAGCTTGCAGAAAACCAGTTCCTTTTCCGCTAAGGGCTTTAAAAGTCAACAGGGTCAGTTTAAAATTGATCCATTGTCATTTTATAGGCAGTGCGTGAAAAGACCGCTGGGTGGATGTAATGTGATCGCAGCTGCTCAGTCCCATGAGCAGCGTGAGGCTGCATTCTGCAATAGCTGGAAGCAGCAGGCAGCCTCTTGCTGGAAGCCCTACTAAGAGAAAATTGCCACTGTTGATCCTCATGCTGCTGTTGAATTTGATGGGAATTTTTACTGCACAAATGACTGCAGGATCATAGCCTACATTAAAACAGCATAAACATAAAGGAACACGTTTTAACTTCAGAAGCATATGGCTTCCAGTGGTTTCTAACCAACAGGAGTTCTGTGTCAAAGGGCAAATTTGGCTCCCAGCTTACTGTTGCATTACCTAGTGGCTGCTATAAAAAGGAGGAAACAAAGTAAAAAAGACACATGCACTCATGGGTGTATGTCTGACTCAGTGATGACCTTTTATTCTGATAAATTGCTGATTCTTTGAATATTGGAAACAATGTTTTTATCACACGGAAACTGACTGAAGTGCTGTACTTTAAAAAACTTCTGCATGCCAAATGTCAAAGTCTGTTATTTCATGTTAAATGAATTTATCCAGTTCTTTTGCAAGTCAGTGCACAGGAACTGCAAAAAGGAAGGCTGTGCAAGGGAGCCTGAGAATAAGCACATAACTAGACAAGTACCAAAGTTACATTAAATTCATAAGTATCCTGCACAACACAAACATAGATAAATTGCTAACAAATATTCTACTAATATCTTACATTAGTGAGCATTCTAGGGAGTAAAGCATTTTGATGCTATTTTTTCTGTTTGTAGCTATGTAAAGGAGAAAACTATCAGTGTCGGCCCATTCAACACTCCCTTTAAAGGTGGTTCAACTAAATGCAGTGGAGCTTCCCTTGACATATCTAGTCATCTGATTATTGGCAGAATTTCCTCTCTTCCTACATGGAAATTCGAAATTAACTATCTGTTTACTTAGATACTGTTTGAATATCAAAGAAGGTGACAGTTCTTTTCACATTTCTTTAGGCAGATTGTTCTGACATTGAGAGTAGAAGGAAAAAAAATAATTTTGCTGTTCATTAGGACTTTTTTTTTTTTTTTTTTTGCTCCTCTGGTGTCTGTTCCATCACTAACCTTGAGGGAAAACATCTGCTACCTGACCAAGAGTTCTCCTTTCTTCCTTAGATCCTCTTTCCCTCTGGAATTTACTTCATTTTGCCGCACTGGCATTTTGGATGACCTTTATTCTCTCTCCCCTTTCAATATGGTCTAGGTCTTACCTTAAACAGGCTTCTTTTTCACTTTCATTGTAATGAAATATGAAACAAAGAGTAGTGAAATGTCTTCTTAGGGACAAGATCTACATTTTTTTTTTCTGGTTAGCTGAAGGATTTCTATTAGTATCTAGAGATTTCATGCAAGGTATGCATGTATATACACTGTATGCAAGTTGTACATTTTTTGTTTGCAAATAGGGCTCATTCAAACCTTTTCTTAGGTGCATATGTACAGATACTTTCATAGAATCATAGAATAGTTAGGGTTGGAAAGGACCTTAAGATCATCAAGTTCCAAACCCCCTGCCAAGGGCAGGGACACGCAGAGCCCCACTTTGCCTCGCTCTTTTCTGTCCTACTTGCCTCATTACATTTCCATTCCAGCATCATTCGATTCCCAGTTTGCTTTGCTCTGTTTTTGACCCAAGCTTAAAAGATCTTCCACCAATAATCACAAAAGTTTAATTAAGGGACCAAACTGTAAGACTGTTTTCTTTAAGTGCAAAATATAGGGAAGATGTATGTGAACCACTACTTTTAATAATGAAGAACATGGGACAGAAGACCTAAAAAAACACACCGACTCTTAACAATGATTTTTGTTCTTATCATGGATTTTAATTCTAAGCTGCAGCTATATAAAGTCCTCCAAAGTTGTTAAAGTTGTTCTTCCTAATAAAAAATATTAATAAATGGTGTTAATTATACTTTGCCACTAGCATTGATAGCTATCCTAGCCACATCTAAAGGCTCAGTCATTTTGGTTCAAAGCTGAAAGTTTCTTATATTGTGTAATCAATTTGACTTGCTTGTAGATAAATAAATACTACCAAGTGATGAAAACTAGACAAGATGTATTAATTTCAATAGGATAAAAAAATCACACGTGAACTCTGTGATTGTTCAATATGTAAAAACCTCTCAGAACAACACCAATGTCTTGTATCTTGAAACCTGTAGTGAATGCTAAGATGAGGTCAAGGCAGATATGTGCATAAGTCCTTCCCTCTTTGGAAAAAGACTGTACTCCTATAAATAGTGCCAAAGCAGTATCTAACCATTAAATCAGTAAGAACAGTGGCACTGAATTCTGTCCAAGTGCCATATTTAAAAATCACTGAAGTTCATGACACTGAGGAAAGGTAGCTTTTTATTAACACCCAAATTAATAAAAGCTCTAAATTCCTATTTGGATCATTGTGAAAAGTGAGCAAAGTGACTTGACATTCACTGAAAGGGTGGAAGAACAATTGCTTCTACCTGAGAATACAGCTGTAACTCCAAACTCTAAATTTCCAGCTCAGTAAAAAAAAAATTGAGAACTTTTCAACATCTAATACTCTTATCACCAACAATTAGACTGCAGCGTTTCATGAAGATGGAGATACATCTGTTCCTTGCAGTAACAGATCACTGCATTGTTGTAAATAAACAAACAATTGTACATACAAATAAAATATAATCTCATGGCACAGACAAGCCTTAAAGGTAGCTTTTCAAATTTCAAAGGCATTTTGTCATCTTTTTTTACTTAGGCATCTAAGTAGCAAACGGCAATGAATTAGATGTATACTGATTGTGACTGAATATGAACTCCAAAATCACTATTCCCTAATACAGCAGAACTAAAAGTTCTTTCGAGAAAATGGAAGTCCTGTGTCATTGTGAGCAGACATGCCCACATAATGTTTGAAATATATTTTTAATTCCAGTTAACACAATCCTCCTCAGATGCCAAAAGACACCGATTATTTACAGCTCCCGATGCAACAAGAAACTGTGATTTTCATAACATGCAATTTGGACACAACCTAAGGTGCAAACTATAAAACCTACTTCATGTAAATAGACTTAATTAGAAAACAGAAATATTTTAAAGAATATTGATCACCTTTATTTGCAAAGATGACAACTTTTGAATTCTTTTCATTTTGCCCAAAGCCACTAAAATTCAAATTGGACTGAAATTCAACGATGACTTATGCCCTTTTCCCAGCCAGTGTCTTCCTTCTATCTTGAATGATTCAATTATGCTACCCATAGAGACACTTCCAGCAATTTGTTTCAAATAAACCAAGAGAAAAATCTTACTGCTCATAGCTGTTTAAGAGGGAAAATATTTCCTAAGAGTACACTGTAATCTGTCGTCTTCCACACAAAGGAGAGCTATCGCATTCTTGGGATCTCAAGAATATTTAAATAATGGTTTCAGGGTGTCATCTGAAAATAGTATTTTTCTATTTATTTACTTCTTTGCTATTAAAAAGCAAGCCAGGTCAAGCCTCAAGTCTCACAGAAGTACATTGTTTTAGGGAAGAGAAAGTTCTGAGGATCTCCAAGGCATTAAGAAAAACAACTTGCCGGCTCTCACAGAATGCCATGGGGCTTTCAGTGGTCACCATTTTTTTTTTCTGTCCTCTCAACAGCCGTTTGCAGATAGCCTGACTAAATCAAGAAGCTTTGCCCAACTTTCAGAATATAGCAATCCTTCAGCAACAGATATAGAGCATGTTTCCTGCTGGAAAAGACTCTTTGTTGATGGCCATACAAAAAAAAACATTAATTCATTTCAGAGGATTAACTTTCAGCACTGTGGTATATTTTTTATACACACTCCTTACTGCCATTCAAAGAAAAAACTTAGAAAAGAATTGTCATAAAATATGGCTTCTTTTGCCAGGAGGGAAAAACCACACACAGCTTAAGTGATCTAAGAAGGGAGAAAATAAACACACATGGTTTAAGGAGGTGATCTCAGACTTTGACCTTTTCAGCCTACAAACAAGCTTTGCACTTCCCACTGTTTCATATGGCACACATTTGTACTAGTGTGCATTAAGGCACCCTAGCTTATATTATCTTGGTCCATATGCATTTTTATTGATTTCAGTGGGAACTATTGGTAGAAGCAAACACTACAAAACATGTGTCAGGGCCTCTAAGCTATCTCCCCATCTTAGAAAATATTTTTTTATAAATGTGTGTGTTCCATGGTGTTGTGGTTTAAGTCCAGTCAGCCACACAGTTTCGCTCTCTAACTCCCCCTCTTTCTTCCCTCCGCTCCCAGAGGGATGGGAAGGAGAATCGAAAAGAATGCAACTCCCACAGGTTGAGATAAGAACAGTTTAGTAACTAAAGTATAACACAAATCACTACTGCTACCACCAATAATAATAATGACAACAGAAATACAAGGAAAGAATACAATTTCTCACCACCTAAAACCAAGCCTGACCAAGCAGTGCACCCCCACCCTTCCGGGTCTCTGCTCTCTGCTCTCCATCCTGGACATGACGTGCTGTGGTATGGAATAACCTCTTTGGTCAATTTGGGTCAGGTGTCCTGTCTCTGCTTCCTCCTGACTCCCCTCCTCCCTGGCAGAGCATGAAATTCAGAAAGTCCTTGGCCAGACCAAAACATCACTAAGCAGTAACCAAAACACCAGTGTTATCAGCGCTGTTCCCAGGCCCAAAATCAAAAACACAGCACTACACCAGCTACCAAGAAGGAGAAAAAATGACTGCTGCTGCTGAACCCATGACACATGGGAGTATCTTCACAACTGTTTATACAAGTTTCAGTATATTCCAGTCTATGCATCCTACATACCATTTCATGTCCTGTAAACTCAACTTTCTTTGCTGCTATTTAAAACTGCCTACATTGAAAACAAGCAAACAAAAATGTACACTTTACTTTTTTCCATACATCCTTTCTTTCTGGCATATCCACTTGCCAGTTTTCCTGAACTGGCTGAACAATCTCTTTTGATTAAAATCCCCTCTGTTTATATATGCTACTGGCAGAAGTGCAGCATGTATCATGCATCTCAAACCTTTTTGAGTCTTTCCAGATTACAGATCTTTAGTCTGTAGAAGGAAAATTTGCTTTTCATACCTGGGTGCAGAACCTTAAAATCATAAAGACATGAAAACACTGTGCAAATTCAGAAAATGTTCTCACGCAAACAAGATGTTTTCCATGGAAACATGTTGATTTACATTAATAAAGTTGTTATCCTTTCATACTTCACTGATTGAATCTTTCATATATATCTCAGTACAGATGCCAAGCTAACTGGTATAAAGTTACTTGAGCTTCACAGCAGAATAGTTTTGAACTGTTCAAAGCCTGGGCATTTTAAATAACACATTTGGAGTCCTCCAACAAGCTACATAAATGTCAGAATGGTACTGTACATATTTTCTTCTTCAATAAGTTATTAGGTTCACTTTTTCTTTTTGTCTTTCAAGCCATCTGTGTGTTGGAGAAATTAGTTCCAAATGTGTGTAATTTAAAATCCATCATTTTTCACAATGTGTGCAATCAGACTTGAATTATTTAGAAATTATCAATGCAAGCTGTCTCACTTAACCCTTTGAAGGGAAAGAACATGAAAGGACTAAAAAGTATATCCAGACAGTGGATTAAGTAACTGAAATCAAGGTACAAGAGGTCCTGGTGACAAAACGCTGACCTCACCCCATTGCCAAGACCAAAATGCCCAGGTCACAGAGACATTCAGATAAGCTCACAAAGAAGCCATTGTTATTTGCAATGTGGCCGATAATTATTAACTTGTACCTTACTTTCCAAGCCTAGGCTTTCATAGATAGTTCCCAAGTACCTGTGCACCTTTCCCTCCTACATAAGTGTTAAAAAAGAACAAAAACTACCCAAAAAAGAGCTATTTTAGACTGTGTTTTTTTTTCCCTCTAAACAGCTATAAAAAAAAGATGTAATGCATTTAACAGACAGGTAACAAGACAGATCCTCCCAGTCAGTGTCACTGTAAACTACAAACTCCTTAAGGCTGCTCTGGTTTTTTTTTAGGGCGTGGAAGGGGAACAAAATTTCACAGATGGGGAAAAGAAAAACCAAGCCAATATGCTTTGCATATCTTGTCCATACTCAAAGACACACAGCTTTAAATACAGTTATTTAAAAGGCTGAATTAAAATAAAATAAAACTTGTACACACTTCTCTAGCACTTGCTAGCTTAAGAGCCAAAGAGAAGGGAGCAAGGTCCAAGAGTTAGAACACTGGTAGGGAACTCAGAAAATGGTGGTTCATTTCCTTGAGCCTCCTGGATGCCTCATTCATCACCACTTCAAGCAAATATTTCAGAAGGGCTCTCATGAAGGCAAAAGCATTACTGGTTGTGAGCAAGATTTCAGAAGAACAAACCATAGGAACACCAAAACAAACAGAGCTTAAACCTCACCTGTATGTTTGATGCTTTACAATGGTGAAGCAAACTTTCAAATGATATAAAGTGCAATTTTGAGTACTGAAAGGGCCCTAGGTCTTATTAACTGCACTTGTGTGCAGACCTTATGGAATTTTAGCAGCATATATTTCACAGCAAATCATCGAAAGGAGTATATGCTGCTTGTATAAGCATGAGATACTTATCCTAAGAAAATGTCAGCCTCTAACCTTGGTTCGGATCTGTCCAAAGATGAGTAGTATTCCTTCTGTAACATTGATCGTGATAGTTTGGCTGCACTATTTACAAAATTAAATCTTGGGGTTTTGTTTTTTTGAGGTTTTTTTTATTTGGTTGGTTGGTTGGTTGGTTTTGGGATTTATTTATGAGAATTTGTTCCAATACTATATTTCCCACTCTAATGTCTTAAAATCATACAAAGTATCCTCCTATTAAGCCTCAGAATACCTCAGTGAGATATTATTTTCACATTTTACATGGCAAGGAACATGTTCCAAGAAGCTAAACCAAACACCTAGCATCACATAATTTGGTATATCAGAAAGAATTCTAATTCTAGCAAACTAGAAACCTGTGATTAGCTCTCTAATCTCTAATGTAACTAATGTTTTGACCTTGAAAATTAACATCTCACAGATTTGTAGTACCTGAAATATTACAGGGTTTCATACAAAGAGATGTAAAATCTACAGACTTTTAAGATATCTTACCAATAATATTAAACTGACTATCTTCTGTTACATTTAGGGGACAATGCAACATAAAAATCTCAAAAAGGTCTTAATAAGTAAAGGATTCAAAAATTTGACATCGAAAGCTACAAAAAGCAAGGCTGCTTCAATATGGAAACATCACTTAAGAATATAACAAGAGAGTATTTTAATTGTGCAGCACAACAGTTACTCAGGTTTTGTGAATTTAATCCAACAGAATTAAATTTCAGCAACTCAGTGAGGTGTACACTTGCCAAATTAAAATATGTTGAATTTCTTTTGCACTGCTGTGTTGATTATATTAGCTACAGTACCACATTTCTGGTTTGTGTCTTAACTTCAGACATACCCTAAATTTGTATTTTGAGCAGCCTAACTTGTGGTCATTGTAAGTACTGCTATACTACACTCTGCTACTACCAAATTTTCCCAGAACACCTCAGACAGGAGTATGCTAATAAAACTACAACCTACATATTCCCCTACCTCTCCAGTATTTATTTTTTACTGAAGCACATTCCTGCATTATAATGTTTTTAGATGTATCAAATATACTAATGATGCAGCTGGCATGTTAGTAGCTATCCCACAGTTGAGTTTAACCCTGAGTGTGAACAGCAAAGTATACATGAGGGAAGCTTGTATTTACATGCACAAACATGTCTAATGCTAATTAGGCAGAATACTGGATGAGGGTGTAACTCCTTCATTACAATATTTCTTATTCTACATTTCACCACTGCAGCTGGGGCACCTTGACAATCACTTCCTAAATATTTTCCTTTAATGAGTTTTCTTGGGTGAGAAACATATTCCCTCTATAAAATTTCTTCCCAGAATTCTCTGAAATCAAAATTTACTCTCTCTTATGCTAATACATGGAGAAATATTATTCATCGCATATATCAATTTCTTTGCTTCTGATAAGACAGCTGTCCTGTGCAAATGAAAGATTGATCTGCAGCTTTCCTCAATTAACTTTGGCTGAGCTGTAGCTCTATGAACCATGCTGGGAGCCCCAGTACAGGTGAATTTGTCTTTCCTGTTTCTCATACCTGCTTGCTTAAGTTGCAGTGAGGAAGGCATTTGTGAAAATAGGAAGTGAGCAGGCAGACCTCTTGGTTTCTTTTTTAATACTAAAGTCTAGTTTACACTATTGACAGGTGGGGCTGAAGTTTTACCATTTCACAGCTTGTACAGCTGTGGGTAACTACAAAACAACAGCCGTTAACCTCATCTTACACCACCATTAATAAAACATCTAGCATATTCTCTCAAGGGAGGAACATTTTAATGCATAAGAAACTCCCTCCAGAACTCTAACAGCTAAACTGAACCATGTATAAAAATAACTGTGTATCTGATTGTCATAAAACTTTTAAATAATATGCTTTCAATAATTAGTTTTATTTCTCCAACAATTTTGAGTTTCTCTGAAAATTTGCAAATTCAGAAGAAGCTAAGGAGCAGGCTGTGAAACAACCAAATATGCCGCTAGCACCACTTGTTCTCCCCTAAAAGGGTTAAAAACAGACAAAAACAATACATAGGCTTCTACAAACAAGAGCTCCTCTCTTTTTCACTTATTCAGCAGAGAGATGGATGGTAATGCCATATATTCCTATCTAGATACTTAAAACATCAGCTCTGCAATGAGAATTATATTGTGTCTTACTAACATGTTATTTCACAGCCTCTGCAAAAGAAAGCTTTAAGGATGTTTGTGAAATGGAAAGAAACTCTAGTTTTACGCCTTCCAAGACACACATGATTTTTGGTGAGCAAAATCTATTCCTTTTCTAAAGCTGGATTCCAAATTAAATAACATTCCAACCTTGTAATTTGCAAAGGACAGAGTACACACTACATACTGTCTCCAGTCACATGTACGATAGTTGTTGATATTGACCATACCATAGCTGCTTGTACTTACCATGGGAAACTTGCTGGCCATCAGTTGAAAGCAAAAGAAATACAGTGACAAAGAACAGCACTGGTTTATCCCTCTTCATCCCCATGAAAAAAGAAAAAAAAAAACCACTGAACTTAAACCTACCAACTTCTTACAGTTTTCATTAACTCTAACAAATCAACTGTTTCTGATCCTCAGCTAGCAGCAATGGTGCTTGGGATGAATGTTTCCCACAAACACAGGCAAGCTTTGCATCGAAGACTCCGTGACATTTTCCTGCTTTTCTCAGATGTAGACTGTTTCACATAAGTTACAGCTCCACTCAGGCTACCGTACTACAGTAACATAATTATTTCTGCCTCTTTTACCATTACAGCACTAATAACAGCTGCCAGTGCCAGTCTTGGTTGAATCATTTCTGCCTGCCATTGAAGAAAACATAAAATTTCCTTTCTTATCCTCACCTTTTCCCCCACTGTCCTGGTTTTGCACTGAAACTCTACATAGCTAAAAAGGTACCAATTCTGGATCAGGCAATCAAAAAAATATATATTTTCTTCAATAAGTTCACTTACACCATCAGAAATATGTACAGTAAATCATGTTTCTTAGATTCTGTGATTAGATTCACTTCACCAAAGTTTAACATTTAAACCTATACTAGTCAATACCCTCTAAAAAGTGATTTACTCTAGCTACTTTGGATACCAATCTCAACTTGAGGCAGTTAAAATAGCTAACTAAACTGACTGGTTTGTACATGAATAGCGCCAAAATGATGTGACAAGTTTGTCACAACAAATAAGAGGTTTTATTGCAGTTGATGTCTAATTATATCAGATTTTCACACAAAAAATGTTAATACCCCAAAATTAGCATTTGACAAAAATTATTTCCACTTCCAACCCCCAGCATTTAATGGTATCAAATTAATTTGATTTTTTTAATGTTCTGATGCAAGAAAAAAAAAAGGCAAAACCTTTTATATTAATTTCTTTCACATTTCAGGTAAGTGATGGGAGATATACACATACTTGTACACTGGGAACTCACAAAGGTCCACACAAAAGTCAACAAACAACAGGCAGGTTTGCTGCTAGCTCTGTGTGAAGCAGGGTTAGGGAAGCTCACAGAGAGTTTATTTCCATCTGTGCCACAGCATTCTGCAAGGCCAGGTTCTGTCTGAAGGGTCAGTGGGGAATGCTTTCATTTTCATGAATGAAAAATTATGATCCTGTGGTTCACTCTTAAGACAACAAAAATATCTCAAGTCAAATAATTTCAAATTCTTAAAATAGTGTTTCTTTTCATTTTGTAAATTGTTCAATATTTAGAAGGAGAAGTGAAATCTAGGCCGGGATTTTTAAGTGATATGAATACAATGTGATTTAAGGATTTCAGTTACTTAATACACTATTTAGCAGTAAAACATATCCTAGTTTTTGATGGAACTGTCTCCCTGTTACTCTGCAAAATCCTCTTTGAAAACAGGATTCTCCAGCCATTATCTCCACAACTCTCCAGCACCGGTCCACATGGCCAAATATTCCATCTTCTTCCTTGCCCAAATCAACTCAAATATTGTACAGGAACAAGGAAGTGAAAGTATTTTCAGATAATGCATAGAGTTGTGCATTCATTTATCATGTGGTGTTGCTTGCTTTATTGGTTATGGTAATAACAAGCCTTTTTCATTTAAATAGGGTAATTAATTATTATAATTTATAGCAACTCTTATGCTTCAGTTCTCCTGCAAAAAGAAATGCCTTCTTGGTGCATGGAGGTTAGGAAAGATAAGGAGACCACAGGAAGAGGATATTAGTATATATTTGGTACTGGCAATACATGAGCACACAGTCTGGGAGAAAATCCGTTGTATAATATCTGCACAGATTTCAGTGGAAAAGTTAAATGAAATAGCCCACCCCACCTCTTCTAGCATGTCCAAACTGCAGTGGGTACATAAACAAAGAAAAACTGTCTGACTGCTGAACATATGAGTTATCAAAGAAATTAGAGACCACTCACAGCAGTGCAGTCTAATTTTGTGCATATACAATAGACTATAAAACCAGAAATTAACTTTTCTCATCAAGAATGTAGATTCTTCATAATTTACACACACGCACTTGCAGCTATTATCAAACAATGTAAGTAGTCCAACTGCTGCCATCCGATCATTTGTGCTCAAAGCTGTGCAGCATTTATATTGAGCAATCAATCCAAGATGCTTCCATATAGATAATTGAATTCAAAATCAGTGACAAAAGGAAGACAAGTTTAGATTAATTCTCACTGGATAAAACTCCAAACTTCGTATCAATTTATGAATCCACTATTAAAAAAGGCGTTACAATGTTATGCACATTTGGGGTCTAAAATATTTTACCAGAACTACAATGCACATCTTCCTGTGCTTGGCAGTAAGCCAATTCCAGTGACTTAGGCAGAAGCAAACTAACTCTGATATTGCAAGTTGCAAAACGATACATCTTCCAGGTAGTGGTATTAGTCCTTGAAGTTACTGCAGTGAGAAAACTTCACAGTTAATTCTGCCAGGTTTTCTACACAGCCAAATGCTGAAGAGGAAAGCGTTTGAGCAGAACAGGGTTTCTTGAACCCACAAGTGTTTGTGATTTCAGTTTCCATGTTTAACACAGGTTAAACCCAAACATGCTAGGAGAGGTAAAGGGAAATCCCAGAAGAGCTAAAACCCCATTACAAAATGAACCACAGTGTTTATTATGCAGAAGACTGAGCTTTAATTCCCTTGTCTTCAAGAGTGAGACTGAGAGGTTTATTTAAATTCCAGTATGACACAATCTAGGTGAGAGAGAGGAAAAAAAAAATAAAAAGTAGGTCTATCTCCTTCCTCCACTTTGTTTTCCATATAACAAAGACAAATTGAGTGAAAGGGGACCAAGTCTCTTGACCAATGGCTAGTGGCATCATCAGAGGAAAAAAAGAAGATTCAAATCCTTGGTCCTATAGGCAGAAAAGACTGCTTAGAAAAATATTGTTTGGGATATCCACTAGACATGCTCGTATAGGATCTACTTCATATTTTTCAACTTCATGCATTCTCTTCCCTTTGATTATCCAACCACAACTCTCCATTGTTGGTGCAACTTCTCTGTCTTGTTGTTACAAGCAAATTGTCAAAGCAAAAATGCATAGATCAGAAAGCCAAATTCCAGTGATAATTTAGCCTCAGGAGGATGCAGAGTAACCTTATGGCATGACACAAATTTTGGTAGCACCCCTACCTCAAGCTCCTCCTGAGGATGTTGCCAAATTTTGAATCAGTCTTACTGATCAGAAGAGGTCTCAGAGACCTTTGATACAGGGAAAAGCAGATGCTGGGTTTCTCAGCGGCAGTTGAAATAGACCCACATAAGTACCTCTGGTTTTGAAAAAAGTGGGCAGGTTGCTGCTATGAAGCGTGCCATCTACCAGGAGCCAAGCCACACACAAGCATCATGCAGCTAAGCAAATGTCCATTTGAGCCTAACAAGCCTACTGTACTCTCCACTAGTTACTGTTAATCCGGAAATTTTCAAAAATGAAAATGGAAATCCTGATATTTACAGCAACCACATCAGTTTTTACAGTAACCACATCAGTTTTCCTCTTGGAAGCAGAAGTAACAGCTGTGGGCTTTAACACCCACAGTCTCACAGTTTTAATTTCATAGTCAGTGCAAGTAGTGCTCCTCTTGTAGACAAGAAAGCGCCAGGTCTTTTCACAGACATAACACACAGACCAAGGCCAGGCCTGGAGTTCCAGAAAGGCAGAAATGCAGGAATCTTAAATTCTGTTCTGGGGGTTGGGTTTGTTTTGTTCTTGCTTGGTTTGCAGATTATTCAATGCAGAGTATTTTTTAAAAGTCTGCTAATGTCCACAGCATCCTTTTCAAATCTTTTCAAGGCAGCCACCTGGCTAGAAGTTAGGGGCTGTTGCTTTTCTAGCAGATCCTCAGAAGCAGCATGGCAGATTTGAAGATCTATTTTACACAGACAATATCAGGACATAAGCAAGCTCCTATAGTTATTCTTAACTGGAAAATATATCTCAAAGTAATGCAGCTGACATTGGAATCACTGAAGAGGGTGCAAGGAGTTAGAATATTCAGGTAAAACCAGGGTAGTCTGTGAAGTGAGAAAATAACACCTTAGATAGAAAACAAGCAAGAAAATAATTAAGTTCACAGAAAATAGTAATGAAGGGCAGTATGTCTTTTCTCCTTAAAGTATAACTCTTCCCTGGACAATAATAGTATGAGATCAGTCTTATCCTGTGTAATGAAACTAGATGAGAGAAAATAATGTCAGAAGTCCTAAACTCTGGAGCTCAGCAGCAAAATGCTGTGAAAATGGCTGAGAAACTTCTCATCCGAAATTTCCAGAATTTCTTCTAAAACTTGGGTTTAAAGGGTGGGCTAGGGGATGGGAAAAAAATACAAGTAATAAAAATAAAATCATGGCAGCCACATAACAGTAAAAGAGCCTTCTGGGGTTTCTCATCTCAGTCTGCTCCACAGAAATAGAAAAATTGCATAAGCAAAGACCAAAGAGTTTGCTTTGCCAGTAGCCTATCACCCATAGATTTGAATTCATTTGGTAGTTGGGGTCTTTTTCCTTCACATTACCAGTCTTCTAGCCACATATAATAGAACACAAAAATAGGGTTCTGTATGCAATGCTGTTTTGCCTTGCAAAGCTTTTTCTTATAGCTGTATCATCTGTATGTTAGCAGAAAGAAAACATAATAACCCCTTTGCATTGTTATTTAATCAGCAGATAAACCTGTAGCAAATATCTAGAGCCAGCAGATAAAACTGTAGCAAATATCTAGAGCAGAGTGGCTAAAGAAAAGGGAAGAAACACCTATTCAAGAAATGTAGAAAATATATGATTAAATTTACTAGAACCCTGTTTCCAGTTCATTAGTAATTTTGGCCCAGTACAAACTGTTCATGTTTAGTTTAGTACAAACTGAAGAAGAGTACAAAGTCCTCCTATTTAATTTTGCATATGAGTAGTTGCTCTCCTCATCTGACTTGCATCTCTTTCTCTGTGTTTATTTCAGATAACTCAGCTATGTGCTTTGGCGGTCATTTTTATCAGCAGCACGAGTTTACTGTACCCACTGAAGGCAGCTTATGTAATTTATGTTTTTAATTTTTCTGCAAAGCACCTGGCACGATGGTGAGAGGCTACATTTAAAATTACCTACATAAATAAGCAAATATAACACTATTAGCATATAACAGATTGTGCTTATCAAACTATAAACACTGTAGGTTCAGAAAGTTCAGCGGCAGTGTGATTACCAATGCACCAGAGAAACATGTTTTCATTTTCTAATGGGTCTAACAGACCCTAAAATGTTGCATAATACAGTAATAATCTCACAAATTTCCAGGAAGGATTTTAGATTCTCATTTCCTTCTTTACCTTGTATCAGTAGCTTTGCCTTGACAACATGCTTGCGTTAGACCCAAAAGCGTAGAAGTTACATATAGTTGAAAGTCACCTATCACAACTCTCCCCAACACCATTAACAGTAGGAATAAAGTACAAGACAGGTTGAGAAATATGTGCCCAGACATAGAACCTTCTGAAAGCTGTTCTCTACCAAGTGATACCCAGGATCCTGGACTTCTTAGCCTCAGATCCACAAGTCAGTGTAAGTCTCAAGCAATTTGAGCACCCACGCAGAGCACTGATAGAAGGGCATGTTCCAGGGGAGTACTTGCCATTTTACATACTCACTTTCAGAGAGAGGACACCAGGCCAGGAGGGACCTTAGGTAAGCCACATGCTGCATCCATTATTATGAGCTGCTGGGAGTCTGACAGCAGTGGTTTCGACCAACTCATTTGCCTGCCCTGCTGCCTGCCAAAAGCTACCCATCTTTGTCACAGCTGGCACCGAGTGTCTGTGTGTGTCTCCTGTGCTTTAGCTCCACATCCCACATCTGAACTTAAAATGACTGTGAGCAGCCCCAGTCGGCTGGCTCCAGTACCAAGGATGACTCTCCAGAAGAGGCACGGAAGGACGCAATGGGAGAGTAGTAGTGCTCAACCAAAGCTGGTAGAGCATGATTTGTGTCTCGACTCATTTTGTGGTTCCCTTAAAAGCTGTCCTCTAAGCTTTGCCACATAAGAATGAATGAAAGATACATCTGCTGGCCTCTGTGCAGATTTTGCTGGTTTTTCTTTTCCGTATAGAAAGTGGCACTAATCTGCATGCTACACAGAACAAATCACTAGGGTGATTTCTTTCACTGTGGTTGTAAAGATAAGTTTAGCAACATTTATATTTTGCTGTGATTGGACCCTCCCACAGAGCTGCCATTCACAAATTCAAAATGACTCACAATGTTTTGCAGCTCAGTAATTACATTCTAAGTTACCAAGTTCATACACGCTCTTTTTCTAGCAACCCACGTGTGCTGGAGAGAAATTACTTCTAACATGCTTAATTTTAAAGTCTTCATTTTACAGACTGTGTTTAATCAAACTTTTTATTAAACACTGCCAAGCAATCTGTCTCATTTAAAATGAGCTGCTAGAGGAGGTAAAGGTCCATTAAGCTGTTAATTGCACACTATAACTCTGATTTCTTGAAAAGTTATGTTGAATATAGTTTCCCAAATGCTTAATTCCACATTTACCTAATTCTACTGCCATAGCTACTACACTGGCCAGGTATATGATAACAAATCAATACAGCCGTTTCAGCAAAATTCTCCCACGTAGAAAGAGGATTTCATTTCTGTTTTTCTTGTTTGAGTTTGATATGGGGAATTTCACTGTACAGGTACAAAACACAATTTTGCTAATGTAGAAATACAAGTACACCCTAAAGGCAGAGTGCTTCTGCTACAATAATGGCTTAAGTGATTTGAGAGCTCAAATTCATTGCAAGTAAACCTCAATTATATTTGAAAATGAAAGTCAAGGAAGTGACATAGAAAATGTGATATGCCACTGTTTTTAAATTACTTATAATGGAGGTCAAAAAATACCTGAGGCTGTGAAAATAAAACTGAGATGACTCCAAAGCATTTGAACCACATACAAACATTTTCAAAAAGATTGCTACCTCTTATATATAGTTCTGAAATGTTTTGAATGTGGTCATTTTATGCGAAACTCACCATCAAAACATTTAAATTTGACTATACTGAACTCAGGAAACATCAACACTTTTTACATACTAGTTAATTACCTAGACCTTCCTTCATATCATGTACCCTTCCTAAGTAAAACTGTACTTTCATTCTTAAATGACTTCATCTCCATCTTTGGTTTAGTTTGTCGTAACTTGAATCATATGATAATGTAATTAGGGAGAGTAGAAAAGGATGAAGCATATATTAATTTCTCTCAAAAAGGCACATAACTCAAAGCATAGTATAACATGAATATTAAAAGTTATTTTTTCCTTTTTCTCCTCTATGCAATAAGCTCTTCAGATCTCTTTGCAACACTGAGAATGAAGTAATTAGCACTGGTATGTATAAATTTATTACATCCAACCCAAACATATTTGTCAAGGGAATCTCTTTCCTCCAAGCTTCATGACCTGCCCACAGGAGCATCTTCAGCTACCTGTCCTTCCAGTGTTTTATCAAGCACATGCAGTTTAAAAATGGCAGGGACCCATCCCAGCAAGAATTTATGGTCAATCCCTCCCACTTTGGAAGGCCTGTGATGGCTTTGAATTGCCAGAAGTACCTTCCTGGTGTACATAGATATCATAGAAATCATAGAATGCTTTGGGTTGGAAAGGACCTTAAGAACATCCAGTTCCAACTTCTCTGCCATGGGAGGCATTGACTGCATCTTCATTGATACATAGCTTTCAGCTCTTTCATGGGCCACAGCCAGGAAAAATGCTATCTTCACTCCTTTTCACACAATAAAAAAAACACCCGAAGAAATCAAAAGGACCCCAAATTTACAAAAGAAGACACCATGAATATTATGTTTAGTACAAACAGCCTTGAAACATATCCGCACTATCTTTCAAATTACAATAGCTGTTCAGGGCCTGAGACCCCAGATTAAGAGAATTAAATTTCCAAAAGTCAGTGAAGTGTGTGGTTATTTAATTAAAAACAGGCAGAATTTCATTTGCACTTCATTGTTAAGAATGCCACCTATAATATCACATTTTGGCAGCACAGCTTAACTCCAATTTATATTAAAAGCATACTTCATCAAACTCATTCTGAAGTTCATTACAAACGCTAAATACCAGTACTATTTGTTATAGCAATCTCATCCCATTTGGATGTTTAAACAGGCAAACATGGTCAGATAAACTTGGAGCAGCTTGTTAATGCTTTACACTTTTTCAGATGAAGTCTTTTGTATTTGAACTGCTACTGTGAGCTGTGTTATGCATCTTTGATTTTAAATTTTCACAGGTATAGTTCAAGGTGTTGAAAAAGTACAGAATTTTCTTGCTTGGACCTGTGCCTACAAAGTACATTAGGTTATTTTATTTTCCTTACAAATGAAGCAGCATATTATACTCATTACTGGACTATATCCCACACAGCAAGCAATTCTCACTGACAGAAATTTACCCTTGCGCACTGTCTTCAGATGATGCATATGGCTCAGACTGTACCCTGCAAGCCTGGCACATGGTAAAACTTTCTCCCACCTTAAGAAGAAAGAGGGAGACTTGAAGAGAAGCAACAGCATCCCATTTACTGAGATAACTATCAAGACAGCTGGAAAGAGCTGCTGGAAAGAGCTGCTGGAAAGAGCTACTGGAAAGCTGG
Organism: Ara ararauna; assembly: GCA_028858755.1. Taxonomy (NCBI): domain Eukaryota; kingdom Metazoa; phylum Chordata; class Aves; order Psittaciformes; family Psittacidae; genus Ara; species Ara ararauna. The sequence goes on along the minus strand of CM054377.1, from coordinate 68,732,081 downwards.
AGGGGGAGGCCTCCCCCTTTCCTCTGAACAGCTATGTCTGCCAAGTAGGAGGGAGGAGAGGCACTGCTCCTACCTGTTTTGGCTCAGGCAAGTTTGGTTACCTGACCTATATCATGGTTGTACAAGCTTCTTCCTTAGATAAGGTAACCTGCTGCTGACAGATTTACAAATTCCTTTCAATCTACTATGGCAACACACTCAACTCATCACAAATAAACATAGGCAAAGTTTATGCTGAAGTCATGGACAATCATGAAGAAATTTTCCACTCATACCACACTATTCACATAGGAGGAGCATGACTAAAAAGATTCAGGAGGTCTGTTGTGACCCAGGCTCAGTCACTGCCTTCAGACACTGTCTCAGCCACACTTCAGAGGTCTGTAGTTTCTCACTCAAGTTTGAAAGCATGGCAACACCCGAAGAGCTAAACAGGCAAACTGTAATGCAGTTACTGTAAATGTGTTGTTACACGATTTCAGGTAAAAATAAAGTGATCAGAATCATTCCTAAATACCTTTTGCAGGGGAGGAAACATTTCCCAAGTATGTTACTAAGAAAACCACATTATACTGTGTGTATGATATTAACAGAATTCACATTCAGCATTTTTGCATAATTAAAGTTAAATATGTGGCCCACTGCTCTGTCCCTGGAAGACCAGATAGATACTTTCTAATAAGCTTGTACAAGGGGACTACAGGATTTGCAGTGTATCAGCGTGGGACTAAAGGGTTTCCAGCCCTGAAAGGCTAGCAGAGCAGCTGTTGCCTAACAGAATGTTTTGGATTCTAGTTTTCACTTTCCACAAGAAGACAAATCTGTGTGAAATAAAAAAACCCTTCAGCTTTTATGGATTTACAGCAAGATTGTAAGCATCTTCAAACAAGCTCTTATTGTAGGGCAGATTTCATTCTCCCGTTGCAAGGAACTTGAATGGACAGCAAGCGAACTAGAGGTTTCACAGAAGGCTCACCAGAGAGCCAGCCTCCTAGAGATGGCTGAGTAGACACCACACAGGATTTTCCAGCTGGATTTTGAAACCAACTTGTCAGTGAAATTTTTCTTAGCAGGGCAAAATTAACTAGGATTATGCCTTGCACCAATAAAGCACAGTGCTTCCCTTGTTAGCACAAAAGCCTCAGCATTATATTCCAGAGGTCAGTTTTAGTATTGTTCATTATCTTTCATCTTTTGGTGGTTTGGTTTCTTTTGCTTCCTCTAAGACAACATTGTTTTCATACATAGTCTACTCACAAGTCAGAAAAATCTGGTCTGTGAACATAGACAGATTTTCCAAGAAATTATTCCTATCTCTAAAAACTCCTTACCATGTAACCAGCATTGTGAAAAAAACCCAGTGAAATACTAAACACCTTTAAAAAATGTAAAGAAAGACAAACTAAAATAAGTGGTAGGAGCATGGCTGAGAAAAGCCTGTGTGTTGAAAAGCTATTTTGAATACTATTGACTGTGAACACTGGATTCACTACAAGCTTAAGGAGTCTTCATAAAATCCAAAGTATACACATCTTACTCCTCTAAACAGTCTCACCATCCAGAAGACTGCAAAAAATTCTAAAGTATTAGCAACATGTTATTGAATTGGCACTCAATAATACGAATGATGCAATTTTCTTCTGCCTTGACACATAGCAAATATACTAATAAAATCTAGCAAATTAAACCTGGATTTACTAGATGTTTTTAACCTCAATATAAAGGAGATAGTTCTGTTCAAAGTGTTGCTTCATTTGTCTTTCATATTCCTGCATATTACCATGACTTATGCTGCTTCTTAGGCACCCTTTAATTTCAAGGACAACATCTTTGCCTACAACTTTCTTGTTAGAAATAAAGTTTAAAGCAGGTGAGAAATTTGAATGAAACAAGCAGGGAAACAAAAGAAAGAATAAATAAACTTAGAAGGAATGCATTAATATTGTCAACATATACTACAAAGGTCTTTTTGAGTTTTAGGTACTTATTTGTTGCATATTTTTAAATTACCAATGAAAACTAGTGCATTTAGCTTCAAAGAATTAGATGTTCAGAGTGATCAAGATATTCCAATAATTTGTTCTCCTTCAAATCAATGTAGTTTCCTACATAACACTTCCCTGTACAAAATCTTATGGTCTTCTTTCATTTTTGCTCCATTCGTATCAGTATCAACCAGTTTATGGACCACATTATCAGTCTCAGCCTAGCATGAAAATTCAGAAAAAAACAAACACGACAAACCATCTTCCAACAAATTAATTACATTTTAGAAGAATCCCCATAAAGAGGTAGTTTCTTTCATCCTGGAAATCCATTGTGCCTGTAGGTTTCCTCTATTAATTTGAAATGCCTGTGTCATTTCCTTATCTTTACAATACTTTTAGTCTTCTCCTAGAACCCAGAACACTTGATCAGGCCACACCACATTTAATTTTTTTATTCTGTCTTAATTATCATAGCCCTGCTTGCCATGCTGTAGGACTTACTTCAACAACCCCATTCTATTTTGGCTACACATTTTTGAAAGATGAAGGCAATCCGGAACAAGCTCAGAAACAGGGTCAATGAGGTTGGGGGGGGGGATAAGAGTACACCTTGGAAGTAGAATCTAGAGGATCTTATCTTGCCCAATTTACAAAAAAGGGGAGAATGGGACAGGCCTCCTCTACATAAATGCATCAGAAGGTGTTAATGGTAGAAAAGACCACAAAAGCCTATAAGCAACAAAAATTTCTGCTGCAGAAACAAAAGAACACTGACTTCACAGGAGCCAGTGGAAAAGGGAGTTTTCTAGCCCACCCAGTGGGAAAAGGTCATCAATAGTAGATGAAAAGCACCCTATAATAGCGGGAAATGAGACTCAATCTCAGTGCATTCCCATATTCTTGAGCCATACTAGCCCTGACATGTTTATGACCTGGCTCTCCTGAAACCTCCTAAAATCCTTACTGGGACTTCACACTCTTATGTCATCCCTGCTCGGGCTAACCTGGCTGGTTTGCACCACATCATTACCCTTTCCCAGTCACTGCCCATACTTCTGCACTCCCTGTTGTCAGTTTCTTCTGCTCAGCAATGCTGGTGCAGTACTCCCCCTGGCTCCAGTCCCTTTGGTTAAAACATTACTTGGGCAGCTGCCTTGCTTTTTGCCACAGAAAGGTTCAAATTTTCAGCAGGGCAGCAATGACCTAGGTTACAAGTCGTTACATACTTAATGAATGTGGCTAGCTGGCATCTGCCTGTGGCCAACTGGATTCTCAGTGCTGAGGGGAGACAAAAAGGTAACAGCCACTAATAGATGTGGGATATTAACTGAGACTTGCAGCAAGACAAAAGGTTGCAGAGGGCAGCAAAAAAAGAAAAAAAATCCACCAGCATTGGGACTACAACATCTAGCATGGATACCACAAATAACCTGCTCATTAGAGAAAGAGAGACCTGAAGGTGTGTGCTATTGTTTGGAAAAGTAAATGTGTCTGCAAGAGAACTGGATGAGCTATATAGTCTACAACAACACATAAAAGCCAATGGCATTATCAAAGATGAGAAGGCAGCCACAGCTACGCTTGACGTAATAGGGACAGAGATAATTCTCAGGCAACATCACAACTAAAAGGAAAAAAAATGTAATGAAATCACTCAAACACTGCAGAGTCATCTTCCCCCAAGGTTACTACTATTTGCAGATCTTATTTGCTTCTAGAGAAATAACTGAAGCTCCTGAACACATCACTAAATTCAGGAGGTTAGAAGTTAACCAGTAGTTTAGAAATATATATTTTTTCAAGATGTAAATAGTATGCCATGAACTAGCTAGCCCCTCTTCATAATGATAAAAAATACAATCAACACTAATAGCTATTCACTTAGGTGGACTTTATACTAAAACCATTTCAGTGGATACCACTGTTTAAAGGGCGAAAAATCAAAACAGGATCACGAAGTGTAACAAAAACAGTACCAAAGAGCTGAGGAAACAGAACAGTAAGTAGTCAGAATTTACATGCTTTTGGATGGGGAAAAGACTAACAATGCAAATGATGATCCTTTAAGGACTCAAGTTTGCTGGTTAAAACTGCAGCAAGGTGGAGTGAAGGCAGCAAGTATAAGGATTTGTGCAAAAAGATCTGCCTTTTAGCAGAAGTGACACTAGAGATTTCAGATTCGTTGAGACACAGATGCCACACTTTGAAATGCTGTAATGTCTCTTCAACAGTTTAATTATAACAACAGATATTCAGACTGCTTTATAAGTGAAATGAGTAAGATTCAAAATAGAGCTCAATACTAGATTTGCTAACTTCACAGAAGGGTTCTTAGAGACTTCTATAAAGGGTGCACTAATAAATTATCTCTGTGCTTCTAAAAACATGGATGAATTAGTCTTTCCCAGGGTTATGATGGTAAATATAACATAAAATGCAATAGTATTAGATTAAATTTTCATCTGTCATGCAATTCTCAATAGAGGGTTATTAAGTTTCAGATGGTGGAGCAAAACAAAAGGTGTCTGAAGTCTTCAAAAAAATAGACATGAAAAAAAACAACTGAATTTTGTACAACACGCATAACTCAAGATGGAATTCAAAATTTCTTGACTTGAACAAGAGAAGCACCTCTTCAACAGGTTGGCATCAGCCCACCTCAGAAGTGTCAAGGTCCCTCTGGATGGCATTCCTTCCCTCCAACGTATCAACCCAACCACACAGCTTGGTGTCATGGGCAAACTTGATGAGGGCGCACTCAATCCCACTGTCCATGTCACCCACAAAGATGTTGAACAAGACCAGTCCCAACACCGATCCCTGAGAGACACCACTTGTTACTGGTCTCCAGGTGGACATTGAGCCATTAAGCAAAACTCTGTGTGCGGACCTCCAGCCAGTTCTTTATCCACCGAGGAGTCCCCCTATCAAATTGATGTCTCTCCAACTTAGAGACAAGGATGTCATGTGAGACAGTGTCAAATGCTTGGCACAGTCCAGGTAGATGACATCAACTGCTCTACCCCTGTCCATCAGTTCCATAGCCCCATCATAAAAGGCCACCAGATTGGTCAGGCAGGATTTCCCCTTACTGAAGCCATGCTGGCTGTCACCAAGCCCCTTGTTGTTTTTCATGTGCCTCAGCATGCCTTCCAGGAGAATCCACTCCAAGATTTTGCCAGGCACAGAGGTGAGGCTGACTGGTCTGTAGTTCCCCGGCTCATCCATTTTCCCCTTCTTGAAAATGGGGGTTATATTTCCCTTTTTCCAGTCATTGGGAATGTCACCTGACTGCCATGATTTTTCAAATGTGATGGACAGAGGCTTAGCAACTTCATTTGCCAGCTCCTTCAGGACCCACGGATGGATTTCATCAGGTGCCATGGACTTGTGTATGTTCAGGTTCTTAAGATGGTCTCGAACCAGATCCTCTCCTACAGTGGGCCCAGGGTCTTCGTTCTCACAGTCCCTGCATCTGCCTTCCAAGACTTGGGTAGTGTGCTCAGAGCATTTGCCAGCGAAGAGTGAGGCAAAGAAGTCATTAAGAACCTCAGCCTTCTCCAAATCCAGAGTAGCCAGTTCTCCTGATTGCCACCGGAGGGGACCTACGTTGTCCCTAGTCTGCCTTTTATTTGCAATGTACGTATAGAATCCCTTCCTGTTTTCCTTAACATCCTTAGCCAAGTTTGATTCTAAGTGGGCCTTAGCTTTCCTAACCTGGTCCCTTGCTTCCCAGGCCGCCTATCCTTGCTTCCACCTTTTAGAAGCCTCTTTTTTCCTTTGAATTTTCCTCAGCAGCTCCTTATCCATCCAAGGAGGTCTCCTGGCCCTCCTGAAGCACTTCATTCTGGTTGGGATGCATCGCTCCTGAGCTTGCAGCAGGTGATCCTTGAATATCAACCAAGAGTCTTGGGCCCCCCTGCCTTCTAGGGCTACATCCCATGGAATTTTACTAAGCAGGTTCCTGAAGAGGCCAAACTCTGTTCTCTTGAAATTGAGGGCAGTGAGCTTACTGCACAATCTTCTCATTGTCCTGAGGATCTCGAATTCAACCATCTCATGATCGCTGCAATCAAGGCTGCCCTGGAGCATCACATTTCCAACCAGCCCTTCCCTGCTGGTGAGGACGAGGTCCAGCATGGCACCTCTCCTTGTCAGCTCCTCTATTACTTGCAGAAGGAAGCTGTCTTCCTCACAATCGAGGAACCTCCTGCATTGCTTGTGCCAGGTTGCACCGTCCCTCCAACAGATATCAGGGTGGTTGAAGTCCCCCATGAGAACAAGGGCCTGTGAGCCTGAGGCTGTTCCTATCTGTCTATAGAGCGCTTCATCCACAGAGTCCTCTTGGTCAGGCGGTCTGTAACAGATCCCCACAATAATGTCTCCCATCACTGTTCTCCCTTTAACCCTGACCCACAAACTCTCTGTCAACTGCTCACCTGTCCCCAGACAGAGTTCCATACTCTCCAGCCTATCCCTAACATCAATAGTAACTCCCCCTCCCTGCCTGCTGGGCCTGTCTTTCCTAAATACCTGCAATCTTCCATTCCAACACTCCAGTCACAGGAGCCATCCCACCACGTTTTTGTGATGCCTATTATATCATACCCCCATAGACGTGCACTCATCTCTAATTCCTCTTGTTTGTTCCCCATGTCACAGGCATTTGTATAGGAGCATCTGAGCTGAGCTCCAATTGAAGCTGGCTCATTGCCTGGAGCAGCTGGAATATCTCTACATTGCTTTGAACATTTATTATCCTTTGAGCCTGTGTCAGGCCAACAGATGGGTGCCTCTGTTCCTTCCAGAGTAGAGTCCCCTACTACTATGGCCCGCCGCTTTTTCCTGGAAGCACCAGTAGTGATCTTCTTTACCAGTGCATCAGCCGGTTGTTCCTGGTGAGAGTGTGTTTCCTCATCAGCCCCCTGCAGGACAGCAAAGCGGTTCTGGGTAGGAACAACAGATTTAGGAGGAAGCCCCTTGCTGTTAAATGTCCTCTTCCTCCTTTTCTGTTGTTTTTTTTCTGTTACTGTTTCCCAGCTTCCTGGGTTAGCAGCCTCCTTCTTTCCTTCATGAGCCACAGTGGACGCTTGAGGCCCCTGCACAGTCTGGTCCTGGAGCAAGCACTGCTGCTTCCCCTCAGCTTCCCTGACACCTTTCAGCCCAGTAACAGCGTCCCGCAGCTCAGCCCCTGCTGCAGGAGGACCTCCACCAGGGAGCACAGAGTGCAGCCCTGCCCATTGCGCACCCTCCTCTCAGGAGAGCAGCGCAGGCGCTCTCTACACCCCGAGCTCTGCACTGCAGCCTCCCCTCTCATCGGCTCTGTCTGGGTGCCTACGCTGCCACTGCCGGGGCAGCCAGAGCAGAGCTCCCAGACCGGGCCCTGGTCATAAGGCAAGTGCTCACCATCCCACCCTCCTGCCCGCGTGAACTGCCTCGAACTCTCAATGTCCGCTCGCGCTCCCTGGGCAGGTTTTTACCCACTCAGGGCTGGCGCCGCTCCTCCTGGCTCCACCCTCTCTGAGTCAGCTGCTCGAGCCAGCTGAGCTGCCGGCTCCTGGGCAAGTTCTGTCGAGGACTTGCGGCTCCGTTGGTGGCTCTCGCCGCTCTGAGTTGAGGCTCCTGGATGCTGAGATTCCCCCCGCTCAGGTGTTGAAGGCGTCCTCTCTCGAGCTACTCACCTCAGTCAAAACAAAGTTGTCAAGCACAAACAGGTGCACACAGGGGATGGCAGAAATTATTTTTGTGCTAAATATTCCATCTAATTTAGAATGTAAGTAATCATCTAGGCCAGTAATGAAGTTGTCAGATTCCCCTGGAGTTGGCTAGTGCTCCAAACAGCTAAACAGGACTATGTGTCCTCACTAAACAGCTTGGACAACAAGTATTCCCAGATAAGTCACAGACCGGTGTCTCACTATACTGTTTCTTAGGAAGTAACTGCAAATCCAGAAGAGGGAGAAACACTGCATTTCTTCTGTAAGTATTGTACAGCCTTGTGAGGCAAAAAAGCCTCCATATAAACCCTGAAAGAGACAAAGATGTAAAGAGAAGGGAAAAGTGGAATTTGCATTGGGGAAATGTCACTACTTTTATCAATGTATTTTGCTCCAATTGAAATAGCTCAATTATCACCTTAGGTGCCCTCTCCCAGGCTTCCCCGCAGACACAGAGGGCATCAGGTCCTTGCCAAAAGAGCAGCTGAGGAGGCAGCAATGCTATGTGCACTTTAAAAATATGAGCTAAGATGGTGGCCTAAATCCAAGTAAGCCTGCACCACTCTCCCTATGCTGAATGCTATTTAGAGAGCAATGGCACAGCAACATTGCTTTTAAACTTATTCACCATTGCTGCTTTATCACAGCCACATTATAAAAGCAGATTCCTGAGGTTTTTTTCTGAGTTGGGAAGGAAAATAATTAAAGGTCGTATTCACTGTTTTCAGAACTCTTTGCAAAACACCCTCTAACAACCCATGCAAATTAAATTTAGAATTGCCTAGAAGCATTTCATCCTTTGTGATTATAAAGTAGCAATCCTGACCTCCAGATTTTAATTTATTTTACTGAAATATTTATTTCCCTCATTAAATGGAGTATTCCAGATTTGGCTTTCTTTGCAACAGAGATTACTCTAAGAGCATGACCATGATACACAACTTTTATTTACTTCAGTCTCTTCATACAAACTGTGAAGGTATAAAGCTGACTACTGAAAGAGTAGCAGTATTAACAAATTCCTTTCTAAAGCTTTAGTTTATCATATTAATGAGTTTAGTAAAACAGAGACAAAAGTCCAGGAGCAAAGTTCCAAAATAAAACAGACTGATTCTGTTGGTCCTTAAACCAGACTCTTAATTAATTAAAAAATAATGGTACCTGTAACCCTGTACAGAAGCTTTTTACTACCTTGCATAGGATAGCAAAGAGTAAACCCACTTAAATTATGAGAAAATGAACATGAGCCAGCAGTGTGCACTCGCAGCCCAGAAAGCCAACCATATCCTGGGCTGCATCAAAAGGAGCGTGACCAGCAGGTCAAGGGAGGTGATCCTGCCCCTCTACTCTGCTCTCGTGAGACCTCACTTGGAGTATTGTGTGCAGTTCTGGTGTCCTCAACATAAAAAGGACATGGAACTGTTGGAACAAGTCCAAAGGAGGGCCATGAGGATGATCAAGGGACTGGAGCACCTCCCGCATGAAGATAGGCTGAGAAAGTTGGGGCTGTTCATCCTGGAGAAGAGAAGGCTGCGTGGAGACCTCCTAGCAGCCTGCCAGTATTTGAAGGGGGCCTATAGGGATGCTGGGGAGGGACTCTTCATGAGGAACTGTAGTGAGAGGACAAGGGGTAACGGGTTCAAACTTAAACAGGGGAAGTTTAGACTGGATATGAGGAAGAAATTCTTTCCTGTAAGGGTGGTGAAGCACTGGAATGGGTTACCCAGGGAAGTTGTGAATGCTCCATTTCTGGCAGTGTTCAAGGCTTGATTGGACATAGCCTTGGGTGGCATGGTTCAGTGGGAGTCGTCGCTGCCGGTGGCAGGGGGGTTGGAACTAGATGATCTTCAGGTCCTTTCCAACCCGAACTATTCTATGATTCTATGATTGACTCCTCAAAACAACTCTCTATAAAATGGGGACATTTGTCTTCATTTTAAGTTTACTATTCACCTGACTAGATTTTTTCCTTTTACTGCTAAGAAGGAGATAGAAAAAAAAAAGGTTCCCACATTTGCAGAACAGGATAGGTGTGGCCAAGGAGAAAACAAGAAGCCTCTGCACCAAAGCCATTGCTCTGTTTTTGTGCAGTGCATAACAGAGCACGGAGCTGGGATATCAGCCAGCTCACTGTGGGCACACTGGGATTGTTCCATTGCACACCTACATAAAATCATTTCATGAACCATGGGGAAAAAGATCATCCCTCTTGCCTATCATCAAGCTCTTCCAAAAAAAAAACTATCCATTATTCATAATTATCCTCTAACGCTTCTCCCATGTGCCATGTACAGAATAAGCCACCACTCTGGTGAGCACTGACTCCTTTTGCTAGACTTCACTGACTGTGGTATTTCAGACTTGCCCTGCTGAGCAGTAGGACGAGGAAAAGCATAATTTGTAAATGGTATTGTAAAACAAGAATGCAAAAGGGCTGAGCCATCCCAGTTTTGAAACAAGGTTTTTGAGTTGATAGGTACCGTTAAGGAAGACAGGATGCAGCACTCAGATGTCATTCATCTGTATGGGCTCTCGCTGATGACCTTTGCAAAGGACAAATCAATATTAAGCAGATACTGTATCTACTATTTCTTCCTGTGTAGGAAAGGTCAACCAATTTTCATGTATGTACCAGTTCTAACATTACTATTTTCAGACACAGAACTGCTTAAACCTGAGAATAAAAGAAAATAAAATCTTATCTTGTGCATAGCACCATTTCAGAACATGTTATAATAAAAAAAAAATTAGACTTGGAATGGAAACATATTTCATAGCAATGTAGGATGCTTAAAGAGGGAATGTAAAGCTTTACCCTGCTATCATGAAATTTTCTCTACAAATACAAAGTAAATGAAACTGCAAACAGCATTTATAAGACTGCTTCCTTAGCAAAATCCAGTATCACCTATGTGTTTTACCACAGAAGCAAACACTTTTAAAAATACTAAACCATTTACATTCATTTTGTATATGCCTGCTGCACCTTTTTTCATTTGTATGCAAAGGCTACAGAGATTATTCTCCTCTTACAGTTCACTTAGATGGCATATTTTGAGAGAGGCCTTTACAGAAATATGTTTTGGTTCCATATTTAAACTTGATCCCATTTAGGTCAATGACAAATCCTATTAGCTTCAGTGAGAAAATTCTATAATATTCTATGATACATATCGCCCCAGTCTAGATGACTGGTCGTGAAATCTTAACTGAAATTTTGTGGGTTCTTTTATAATGTATATTTGAATTCCCAAAATATGCTTAAGTTTAGCATATCACGGTACCTAAAACATTAAAACTCTATTAAATTCAATAAAACTGTGTTTAAATGAAAAATGTCCTCTTGTATATCTTAAACACACCACAGACATAACACTAAAACTTCAGTCTGGCTCTGGTTAAAAGACACTGTTACACAATCTGATATTGTAAAATCTACGAGGACAAAGTTTTAAAATATTCAGAAAGCTAGTATTTTAAAATGCTTCCATATGGGGAAAGGGTTATTTAATACTCAGTGTAATGAATTCATGAGTTGCATTATCTGCAGCATCATAAGGAGATACTGCACTTACGTTCTTTAGCTCTACGGAAGTGGAGCAATGGCATTTCCATACATCTGTAAGCAAAGTCATGAAAAGGATCTATAAACTTTTGGTGCATACATTTAATACTTTTCAGTAAGGTTTACTACAGTTCTTGCTTCCTTTTCTCAGAATCACTCATGCTTAAGCAGAGATACACACAATGTTAAAAATGTCTCTGCAGTCCATTTCAAGTAAAAAGAAACAATATTTTTAAGAGTAAAATAATTATTTTACTCTTATGGTACTTCAGCTGGTCAAGAGGTACGATGCTTTGATTATTGTAATTTCGTAAGTGATAGAAAACATCAATTGACTCAAATATTTAATTATTTTTGTTATTTTCTTGCAAATCCATGTTCTAAGAGTCAATTCTGTCTACCAAGCAAATATTAAGGCAAAACCAAATCATACAGCTTTGTACTGTGGAACAGTGTACACTGCCAGACTAGGAAGGTCTATTCTGATGCTGCTATCACCAATATTGACTAATGTAAATTAGAAATTAAGCTTTGTGTTTATTTTTAATTAGTTGCTTGTGTTATCTCATCAGAAAATCAAATTAATTTTTATTTAAAAAAAAACCCTATGGTATGTTGGAGTCAAACACTGGAAAAAGCCATATTTCTGGCTGCAGCCATGTGCCAAAAGCAGATTTATATTCAAGCTATTTGTTTTAAGATTTCTGAAACTAGCTACTGAATTATTCTTTCACTAAGGAAATCCAGTCTATGCACTGTGATGCAGGACAGATATGTTCATCTCCCTCTCTTGCCATATTGCTTATTTTGATTAGCTGCAACAGCATGGAAATATAGATTTTTAATATACTTTCATTGCCTTTTAGGTAGCTGACTTACTGACTGGTTTGGGGGCATTTTCTTCCTGAATTTTTATGACTACATCTTTTTGATGACTATGCTTTTAAAATTTTTACTGAGGAATAATGACCGAATTTCTATAGGGATAGATGACAAATTCTTTTATGTGCAATACTAAAGGTGTTCATTTGGATGCAGGGGGCTTTTCTCCCTAAAAAAAAAAAAAAAAAAAAAAAAAAAAAAAAAAAAAGGAAAAAAAAAAAAAAACCCAAACAAACAAAAAAACCCTCTGGTTTGATTCTTATCATCTTACATCCTTCTCTTATAAAAGTCTTAATCTTTTCTAGAGCAGGATCCAAAATAAAACAAGCTGAAGATCTCAGCCTTTTTAGAGTAATCTAAGTTACATGGTGAAAGTGTATTTCCTTACTCTCTAAAAATGAAGAACACAGAGTACAATAGTAATTATTCTAGAAACAGCTACACTTTCTATTGTGCCTTCATAAGAAGAACGATGAAATGGCAACACTGAAATATCACTGAGAGTAAATGGAAACCAGAATGATAATGTTGCATGCGAGCACACAGGTAGGCTCAGGAGACTATGCAGGGCTGCAGGGATTGCTGTACCTGGCTGTAAGTGTCTGCTTTTGGAAATAGCTATTCCTTATAGATAGTCTCATTTCATTTGGCCCTACATTAATAGGTTGTCAGCCTGCAAGGAATATTGAGAGGGTTGCAGAAGAAGTAAAAAAAAATAGTTCTCTAGAAAATTGCAGGGGGGTGGGGGGTGGGAAGGTGGAAACAGGTTATAGCCAGCAGCATCTTCCAGCTAGAAATCTTGGGGTTTTTTCACACTCTCATAAAAATGTAGTCAGATAAAAAGAAGCAGAAAGGTGTACAACAGATTTTCTTCATTACAACGATGAACATTACAATGCTATAGTTCCATCACTACTGATCTGAATTCTGTAATGTGTTTTGGAGAAATCTTTGCTTTCAAGAAAGATGATAAAACAAAGAGGAATCCACAACACTTCTTTTCTTGCACAAAGATTGACATTAAAAGCAGGCAAACAAACTAAAATCATACACGTCCTTCAATAAAGACATATTTTATAAAATAGCAAGTTAGTTAAAACAACCCCCTAAACCCAATAACAAAGTACCTAAGCTGTACATTTCTTCATGGTGTCTAATGGCAAGAAATGTACTTTCAGCATACTCTACCCCAAACTATCAGGGGAATACTTTATTTAGAGATTCAGTTCACCCCCTTGCCAAACACAGAAGCCCCCACACTCAATTTTAACTATTCTTTTATTTTTTGCTCTTAAAAATTACACTAAAATTACATTAAAAGGTATTTTATTAGTCCAACAGAAGTACCTGCTGTTAAACAACGTACACGTTCCCATAAGCTTTTTATAAATTCTCACAAGCCGTTATAATCTATTTAATTTCATCTGAATTTTAACTATGTTCTTGTATTTAGTTCCACCTTACTATCTTACCATACCATCTTACTAATAATCACTTTTGAGATTGCAACTTCTATATCTTAATTAAAACCGTAGACTTATATTACAGCACTAATTTAACTCCACGACTTTGAGAATTGGGACATCTGGGAGAAAAAGAACTGACTGTCCAACACTCGATTGTACAAGTACCTTGTGCTTAATAAGTGAGGTGTTTTCTTTAGATGTGATAGATGACCCTCAGAAAATGACATCTCATTAAAGTCATCAAAACCGCAGAGGATAATAAAAAAGAAAACTATGAAGTACATCGTGCAACATCTGAAAGAAAGATTATTCTACCTGTATCGGACATGCTCGATTGTGTCATACGTCAGCTTGCTGCTGATATTCTGACTATGAGGGTTGCCTAGGAGACAACAGAGGTATAGAAGTTAATCATTAATCACATTTTTGCTATTAATTTTTTCTTTCATGAAAATATTACACCAAGCCAGCCTGAAAAGATGACAAAGATTTAACACATACTTCACAGCAATGCCCTGAAGCTGCTTTGAGTGGTTTAGTCAAGAGAAGGGACATGTAACAGAAGAAAGCAATTATGACAGACTTTGAAACTTCAGCTACTAATACTTCCATAGTTCTCTTAAAAAAAAACCCAACACAATTGCACAAACATACAAGGAAAAAATATAGACAGAATGCACATTCATAAACATATTTGCACACTAGCTAAGAAGCAATTTAGAAGAAACAGCATCTGGAGATAATAGCCATTCATGGTTGGACACCAGAACTAACCCTGGTGGTTTTAGTGTCTGAAATTTAAATAGCTCACGAAAATATAAGTTTTATTGCAAGATTAGTAGCTAGTTTAGCACAGCTCAGCACAAGCATGTATTAATAATTAAGACAGCACATAGGAACAGCATTAATTTATCTTCTTGAGCAGAAAAGATTGCAGCAATCTCAACACAGGCACATCACACTTTCCTATCAGTAAATGCTCAAAGAACATGCCTATATAGTTTGGAAAGAGAATAAGAAAAAAAAAAAAAAGCTATATTAATACAGTTTCATCAGTAGGCTACAATATTAGGTACTCTCTTGAAAATTTCAAAATCACCCTGCTGAAAGTTATTGAGTGAAGGTGTTGAATAAATTTAGAGCTCAAACCCAAAACTAATACTGAGACTTTTCGTGTCTGATGTTGCATTTCTGTAATTTCCAATTCAAATATTCTCAATTTTGAAGTGAGAATCTCTCTTACTTGCATTACTTTCCCTCATTTGCACATGCAACAGCTAAACTGCAGTTCTTCAAGTCTGTGGATTAGCACCAAGAGTAATAAAAAAGAGCTGGAAGTCAAACTCCCCCCTCACTCACATCTGTGTCTTTTAAATTAACTCTTTACTATCCTCAGCTTATCAGAAATATAACTGGGAAAAAAAGAAAAAAGAAAGAAAAGAAATTTGGCCATACTAGAGCTCATATTATCATTTTAGATTAATGCAGTATTAGAAATGATACAGTTTGTTCTCCCATAGCAGTATAGGTACTATGCAAATCTGCTCCAAACTGGTAGCACTACTATTTCTTTTTACAAGCACTCAATTGATTCACAAATTAATTTATTTTTCTGCCACAGATTGCAGTTATCATAAGGGTTGGGCCCAGTGTTGTTTGAAATAACTAGAACCAGAGTACATACATTTCACTTTACAATGAATGTAGTGACAGAACATTAATTTTAAGAGCACTGACATGCACTTGAGTAGAAGATTTTGAATGTAATTGAATCAATGTGTCTTGTAACAGAAAAAAAACCCTATCCCTATCAAGAACAACATCTATTTCACAGATCCACACTCTGGATCCTGGCCTTCCCAGCATTCAGGGAACAAAAAAGAGGGGGAAATGACAAGTACAATGGCACATTGAAAATTAAAACTACCCAGAACTGTCAAGTGGCATGCCCAGGTGATAAGCTCAAGTGTGCCAGTGCTTCAGTGAATAATTTTCTTTTAAAACAGTTGTATCTAGTTTCTAAGTGAAGAATCCCTTTGCTCTGGGTATCAGGGAGCACAGGAAAGACACAAAACTAGCAAAAAAGACACATAGTCCATAGATGTAAGACAGTAAGAAATCTTGATTTCTTCAGTGGGATTACTAACAGAATATATAGATAATATTGAACAGTGCATTTTTTTTTTTTTCTGGTTCAGCATGTATCACTCTAATGTAAATTTTTTCACAGAGTAACAGTATTTCCTAAAAAATGGATGCTGCTGCATTTGTAGGAAAGCACATTCAATGTGTGGTTCTTAGCTCATAGACTCAGAATACCAGGTTGGAAGGGACCACAAGGATCATCTGGTCCAACCTTTCTTTGCAAAAGCTAGATAATAATGTTAGAGATGAAAGGTTTAAGTAGAGGATCTGGGGACAAAGTACTTACAGATGGTGCTGAAGTGCCCACATTCACAGCTGCAATAGCTTAATCTACACCTAGATACTACACAATTCTGCAGATATTTTTACTCACTTTTTTAAGTGCAAGATTGCTTTGGCAATACACATCCTTTTTGTGATTATGTACATCTGTCTAATCATCTGGGAGAGGTATAGCACCTATTCCCTGCCTCAATTCACTCAGCATCTTTTAGCTAAGCTTCCTTCTGTACTAAGCCACAGTACAAGCTCCCCGTGAGGACTCTCACTGAGAAGGGGGTGTTTCTGGATTCTAGTCCTTTGGTAAGAAATCGGTTTTGTTACATTTTGTGTGAGGAAAAAAAAAAAAAAAGACAGAACAAACAGTTCTCAGAGCTACATTGTATTTGTTTATCCCCAGCAGGGTGCCTTAACCCCTGAGCAGCAGTCATGCTCCCTTTGGTTTTTCTTATTCACCAATACAGACATGTCCACCAAAGAATAAAGCCAGGGTGACATAAAGGAACTATGACTCCTTTACAAAGCCACTGGACTTCCAAGTGCACTGTAGCAGCATTAAAATACCCACAGAAATATTCTTCCAACAATTCAAGAGGCACAGTTTTGATCTATTTAGATGGAAACTTGAGAAGACTGATGGGAACTCTGTTTTGCACTTACCATAAACATTATTTCTGAGGTCATCAGTAAAAGCTTTAAGTAAACTCTCTGGGAAAAGTGCTGAACCAGCATGGTCAAGGTAGGTAATTCCTAAAGTAAAAATAAAATTAATAGATTAATATTTTTTATATTAAATTCCAATTTCTCTCACAGAATACATTTTGAAGGGCATCATCCAAACACCCCTAGTGCAGTTCCCCACTCAAAAAGTCAATTTCCCTAAACTTCCTGGGGTATGATATTTCTCTGCCTGACTTAGAGGTCTCTACAGCTCTCAAAAAATGTTTCTCAAATACGTTCCAATAGTCAAGAAAGGTATATTTTATACATCAGCATTAAAGAAAAAAAGAAAAAGAAAGATACAATAGAAGCCTGACATTTCAATTGCATCTTTAGAACTTTTAATTAAAACCAAAATATTTTAAGATGTCCTTCCTTTCATGTTTAGATTACACATTCACTGGAAGAGAAAAATCTTGTTGTTCTGCCTCTACAAGACTAATCAAGCTAGCGTCTTTAGCCATAGTATTTTATTAGTCCTAGGCACTAATTATGAAAACTATTACCACTATGATAATAATTATTATTAATAACAACAACAGTAGTGTTGTCTCCTTGATGACAAATGAATCAACTCTCTCAAGAACTGACAAGCCTTAAATCATGCATGAAGCCCACAGACAGGACTAGTTTAAGTTTTGATAGATTAAAATATTTCTTGCCACTCTGCTGCACTTAACATTCAATTCATTTTTAAAATCTCCTTTTATATTATTAAGCTACTGCAAAACTTTAAAATAAATGCTTATTGGAAACGAAGGCTTTCTCATGTTTGGCCATTTTAGATTTCCTAATCTTTAACAATTATTCTTCCATTTCTCCAGTGTGTTTCATGCACTTTATTAGTTTTTTCATTTCACTTACCTTAAGTATTTCAACCTATTTCAACCTATTTCAAATTTTAATAATGATGAATATGATTAAGATTAGAATTTATTAAGTATTTTAAAGGCTTTCCCTTTCCAAAGGGATTTAAAACTGAGTTAAGCTTTAAACGAGAAGCCCTGGCACTTGGAAATACACGTTATTATATATAATGCTGCTGTAGCAGTGATTCAGTGGGTAAAAACGTGAGGCAGTGTTAATGATAAAACCAATCATGGCTGAAATGCAGGGGGTTTGAAGGGACAGATGCATACTGCATCATGGCAGGAGAGAGCCAGAACCCTGTCCAGCACAGCAGCATGTCCTTTGCCAGAAAGCGGACACCAGCAAAGGGACTGCCACTCTTCCTCTATCAGGCCACATGCTCACCAAGGCTGCCCTGAAAACAGGGCCTGCCATGCAGCTAATGTCTTGGCACCAAATGCTTCTGATATGAGGTGGAGTTGAAGCAGGAGTAATAGCAATGTACACCAACAATGGGTCCCAGCTCGATGGCGATAAACAACCCAGGGTCATTGGCTACAGCTGGAAGAGTTGGGAAAGGCAGGCTTAGAGTTGAGAAAGGGAAGAGGCAGCCCTGAGCAACAGATAGGGCAGAAAGGATGCTGTACTGGAGGCAATCATCCCAGCTGACACTCTTTCTCAACAAAGCCCACAGAGAAGCCGTTTGGCTCATTAGCTCTTATGGGCACCACAGGCACAACCTCGTGATGCTCCTCCAAAGGCAGACAACCACTGTTTTTGGATTCCTCCAGCTTTATGGAAATTAGGGCTGAATGGATCAGTCAACAAGGCTGACAGCATTGACATGATAACAGAACTACAGCACAAGCAAAAACCAAGCACCCAGCTGAGGCTTCTCAAACACAAACCATTCACTGACAAGGGGATGGACACTTTCAATATTGATTGACACTTCTGTGAGGCAATGGGGACTAAGAGATCTTTAGCTAAAGGCTCCCTGAAGTGTTTTTTCAACTTTGATTTGTTACGTAGCTCATTATAGAATCATAGAATACTTAGGGCTGGAAAGGACCTGAAGATTATCTAGTTCCAACCCCCTGCCACCAGCAGGGACACCTCCCACTAAACCATGCCACCCAAGGCTATGTCCAGTCCAGCCTTGAACACCGCCAGAAATGGAGCATTCACAACTTCCCTGGGTAACCCATTCCAGTGCCTCACCACCCTTACAGTGAAGAATTTCTTCCTCATATCCAATCTAAACTTCCCCTGTTTAAGTTTGAACCAGTTACCCCTTGTCCTACCACTACAGTTCCTCATGAGGAGTCCCTCCCCAGCATCCCTATAGGCCCCCTTCAGATATTGGAAGGATGCTATGAGGTCTCCACGCAGCCTCCTCTTCTTCAGCATGAACAGCCCCAACTTTCTCATCCTATCTTCGTATGGGAGGTGCTCCAGTCCCCTGATCATCCTCATGGCCCTCCTCGGGACTTGTTCCAACAGTTCCATGTCCTTTTTATGTTGAGGACACCAGAACTGCACACAATACTCCAAGTGAGGTCTCACAAGAGCAGAGTAGAGGGACAGGATCACCTCCCTTGACCTGCTGGTCATGCTCCTTTTGATGCAGCCAAAGATGCGGTGGGCTTTCTGAAGGACAGTCATAGAATCATAGAATCATAGAATAGTTAGGGCTGGAAAGGACCTGAAGATCATCAAGTTCCAACCCCCCTGCCACCGGCAGGGACACCTCCCACTAAACCATGCCACCCAAGGCTATGTCCAATCCAGCCTTGAACACCGCCAAAAATGGAGCATTCACAACTTCCCTGGGCAACCCATTCCAGTGCCTCACCACCCTTACAGTGAAGAATTTCTTCCTCATATCCAGTCTAAACTTCCCCTGTTTAAGTTTGAACCCGTTACCCCTTGTCCTCTCACTACAGCTCCTCATGAAGAGTCCCTCCCCAGCATCCCTATAGGCCACCTTCTGTGAAATAGAGGTAAAATAAGCAGCTGGTCATTTTTTAAATTCTTCCTATGGGTATATGACTTCAAAAACATGGGAGGGCATCTGGCTGAGGAGGGTAAAAATATTAATTCTTAAACTTTTATCTTTAATGCTGCTGTTTAATTTGAAACAGAGAACAGCATTTAATGCCTTCTCTCCACTGCCCCCAAAAAGAAATAGGCTCTCTTATCATTTGAGACTCTACAGAAACAAATATCTTTATTGCTATTATACTTTTATGCACTAGTTTTTGGGGTTTTTTTTATTTATTTCAATAAAACTATATTTTCAAAGGAAAAAAAATGTGGCACATGCATAACACTGGCAAAGAACATTAATAACATTCATTGTGCTTTTCCCCTAGTTTAATAACATTTGCTATTTTAATTTTATTGAATGCACATTAACCAAAGAGATTTGTCAGTATATACAGAATAATATAATTCTCCCTGGTTCACTGTGGTATTTAGTATATAGGCTGTCAGCAATATGAAATTATACAGTTTACGGGAAGTAACAGGAGAAAGAAAATATAATACAATCTACGAAGAAAATGAAAATGAAATATCCATCAGGACGTCATTTCATTGCTCAGGGAAAATGTAAAATTAACTTTTAGTTTAATTTACATACCATTATGTTTGGAATATGTAACTGACTTCATTGATCTAGTAATATACCAACTATTTGATAAAATCACATTTCAGAAGCGGGTTTTTTTATAGGAGTATCGAAAATCATTCAGTGTGTCGGCATTAGTTATGGAAAGTTATTCAACAAGAGTATTGGTTCATAAGCTGTAATATTCATATGCTAATATTCTTGCAGATTAATTTTACATGGAGAACTCTTTGGGAACCAATGCAGGCCAGTCTGTGTTGCTGAAGAAAGCCCCAGCCCAGCTTTCTGTTCTCTTTCTGTGCTACAATTCACTTCTTAATAAAGTATCTGCCATGTCTGTGTGGCTGCCTTGGCTCTTTGTAAATCTTCATGAGTGCATGTGCACATGGAGCCTTAGAAATGCCAGGAGACCATTCAGTTTAACTCAACATTTCTATTTCTTAATGAAAAAAGATATTGATATTTTAATTTGGAGTATTTTAAAATCAGAGTTTAAGACCAGGAGAGAACACTCAACTGTAAATAGTCTGACTGCCTGCAAAACATGCAAGGCAAAAAAGAAACTGCCAGGAAAATAAAAGAAACTATCTTTTGGAGCTGGAATACCTGCTTCTGACAAAACCACACTTTCGTAAAAGGTGACTCCACCTGACTTTGAAGAAATTTGAAGACATCATTGGTGAGCTGAGAGTAGAACAAGGTAGTTACATCCTTATTAAATCTTTTAGTAATTATTAAGCTATTTATATGCCTATCATCAAGAGGATTGTCTAGATGGGGAGGAGCACAGAGGGGCCATGGAAGCACTTCCTACAACAGCCTCGCAGTGCATGAAACTAAGCTTTCTCCTCCTTCACACCCTACCTGTAAACCCATGCAGTCCGGCTGATTACAGGCTGACAGTTTCCCTGCCAAAAGCTTCATAAGGAAAAATGAAAAATGCAGTTTACAAGGCAACAACCATACAGTGTCATGAATTTTGATTGGAGGATATAATTGCAATTTGGTAGGATTATATCACAATATTACTTGGAAAGTAGATAGAGCAAATGCCCTGGGGAGATAGTATATGTCTTAAATACAGCAATATTAACAAAACCAGTATGAAATAGATTGTATATGAAAACAAGCTGAAGGCAAAGTAAAGCATTATCTGTCACAAGATAAATATGAGATTTTCATACATCAGAACTCTAGAAGCAAGAGAACAACTAAGTGACAAAATAGGGAGAAGGGGGTCTACAAAGGCTGTAGACAAGTGTGATATCATTTGGACAAGCAGTGAGGTTTTAACAGGTAGCATCATATCAGGAGCCTCTGCTCATTTTAGTCACCTAAGTAAGATACCATTTATAGAGGCAGCTCCCTCATTCCATTGATGCATAAGAACTTAGCTACTCCCAGAGATGCTCTTAAATTAAATGTCAAAAACAGCTTTAGCTATGTAATACATATAACCTTTGTAAAAGTGCCTGAAATCTCAGAATGATGGGCCCATGATATGCCCACACACTGGACAGACAGCAGACAGATAAGGATTCTGGTTCTGTAAGCCCATTGATGAAGTACATTGAAAGAAAAAAAAATCCTGCTAATATGGCTTGAGATTTACTTTTATTGGATATTTTCTGGATTAAGCATTTAGTGAATATTGTTATCTGTACTTTCAGTTTCTGTTTGGCATCAATTTAGACAAAAGCTATCTAAACCAGAGTATGTTTTATATAATAATGTGCCTCTCACCTAAACACTCCTGCTCTGCTAGACAAGATTTACCTTGCTTAGGGCCAAGGAACTCTTCAAAAGACCACAAAAGCATAGGCATGGACAAGGCCATAATGTCCAAGCCTGAACAGTTACCATGCAGTTAAGGAGACACTGGTCCTCAGCATGATTAACTTAGTTGCTACAGGCCTGGTGAGTAACGCAGCGATCAGCCTGCAGCTATGGGGCACGTTCTGCTTCCCACTGCCAGTCCACTGGTTTAATTAATTGAAGTAATCACAGCTTGACTAGACTGCCAAATGCTGATCCATACTGGACTGAGAACAACCTGGATAATGGCATTAATATTTTAAGGGCCACTAACAAGTTACTGAGTTCTGTGGGAAACTGGTATTTAATTAATGCATTTGAGTGTTTGACTTGAAGGACCGATTACAAAAAGCAAAGCATGAAATGTGCAATTACATTTATCCATAATGAGTTCCCATTATTTTTTCCGCATGCTATTAGCTTCCGTTATTTGCTCTCATTGCATTATTACCTACAGCAAAGCCAACAGAACGTTGAAACAGTTTACAGTCAATACCATACACCCTCTTCGTTTGCTGTACTCCTCAGCAGGGACATACTGACGCCACAAAAGCTGTTTAGGTGGCTAGGGTTATTCCAATAAGCATTGGCACTATTTTAGGAACATGAGCCCCTACTTGCAGCTCACAGTTTACAGCTTGTTGATATTGAGGCCTATGTGAGTGCAAAAGAAAGCGGGATTTCACATTTATTAAGAAGTTACATCCAAACCTATGAAATGTATCTTTCACAGCTATGAAAATAAAATTGCATGCCTTCAAATTTCATCACTTGAAAGCTCCTGTGCTAAATGAGACCACAGTAAAGGGATCAATCAGCACCCACATTTGTCCATTTGGCTTACCTGTAGGACATAGCTTTATTCAGTGCCCACTTTTTGCTTACTGGGTTGTGATTAAATATCGACTATAGTCAGTGATATTATTTCCACAGGTACTAACAGGTTGTGTGAGACCAGCTGATGCCTTACTTGTAGGCATGAATCAGAGGTACCTCAGCTACATGTGAATAACATACTGCAGCCTACTGTCTCATCTCCTTTGGATGAAATATAAATCACAAGTGATTCATATTTATGCAAGTCTTTAAACAACTGCAACTCACCCAAACTGAAACTAGCTTTCATACCTCCCTAGTGAAGACACTACCATCTTTCAGTTGCCTTTTTTTTTTCTTTTTCTCCAATGCAATTAATCAAACGAAAGAAGAATTGAAAAACAACATTTTCCCTGTTCTTCTATAAATGGAAAGTGCTTTTGTTGATTTTGCTGAAGCTTTCACAGACATATTTGTTTTTGAGAAGGAAAGAATTTCCCATGGAAAGAAAACATGATGGCAAAATGTGATGTTTAAGGAATCTTAATAATAATTGTTTATCATAGCGGTCATTAGCTAAACATTCTAATAGGATTCTGCTCTACTTTTCTTCCCATTCTTCCCATAAAACAGCCACAGGCTTACAACAACATACCACGATAACGTTTGAAACTGACTTTTCTATTCAGCTCTATTTATTGCTTTGTGACCTGAATTAATTGGATTCATATAAAATCTAGGACAAATTAGTGACTCTAAATATTCAGTGCAAAATACATCAAATGAAATGTGCAGTGATGTATAGGAAACATTTTGAATTATTTTATGGGTTTCCAAAAGCACTAACAGAAGACAAGCTAAGTTCAAAATAAAACAACACCTAAAAGTAACCCTTTTCTTCTTCCCTTTCCCTTAAAACTCATTTTGCTACGCAGAAATACGTAATCACTATGAGCTCCTGGGAGCTCCTGGGAGCTAGAGGCTTGGGTTCAATATGCAACCATTGCAATAATTAAACACCTACATGAGAACTGGTAAATGCAACAAATACTGAATGACAGACAGCAAAAAGTCAGTTAACTCAACTATTGAGGCCCTACAGAAGTACTTCCCAGCCATCATTTCTTCATGATGACAAGAAGAGGTGTAATGTCTTGTTTGGCAAACGCAACAGTACCTCCCTCTGCTGGCTTTTTCTGGCAAAGAGAAGAGGCTGCTACTGCAAACCAGTAGTAATTTTCTAGTGGAGCTTCTTCACACAGGGTTCCCCACAGACAATTACTTAATTTACTAATAGCATCCAGCAAACAAACCATTGCCAGGAACAGATAATTAAGATCAATTTCAGGGATATACAACAAATAAAAGTTTCCCTTCAGCATGAATTTGGACTATCTGTCAAACATATAGAACCAACCAACCACATTACCAGTAGAAACTGTATGTAAATTCAAAAATTGTGAAATGAAGAGTGTGAGGACCACTGGCCAAAACCCCACTCTTGTAAGATGAGAGGTCTGAGAAGATTATCCTGGCCCACAGTGGGCTGTCCTTTGCTACAAGTGATAAACACACTCATCAACCAAGCTATGTAGGGTGGGAATTTAATTTTAATGACACAGAAGTAGTGATATTTTATTAGGGAGATAGTAAGCATGCATGAAAACCAAGGTATAGGCTTTTCCAGTGCGTACATATTGGGTTAATCTAAACATTATTCCACCATAAAATCTTTTGCCTGTAATTCCCCACACAGCAAGTCAGTTTAGCTTTTACTTTGTAGTAACTTGATCCAAAGCTGTTACCACAAGTGAAACTTATTCAACTATAAACAGACCAATCTATATGATAAGATTATGCTCAATTGCTTTATCTTTACTGAAGTTCACAGGCTGTATTAGATATAAAGACATCAATAACACAACTCATTAAATAAATTAATTTCTTATTTAGGGATTTTTTTTTTTAATGAGAATTATTTGGTAAATTTTTTCAGGACTGACTGTAATTTCCTAATATCTCCACAAAGAGTGTAATACTTCAGTACAAAAAAAGAAAAAAGTCTCACTCAAAAACAAAGACAAAAATCTAACAGACACAAACAGGTTTATGTCAATAAATTAATGTGAAGGTAATTATACATTGGCATAAAAGTTCTGTTAATACCCTACTTTATTTGACCTAAATTAGTTTCTACAGCTTTTTTTTTCCCTTTATTAAGTGTTTTCCCAAGCATAAATTCAAAGTCTTTAACAACCATTTCCAGGAACGTGCTAAGAATGAAAAAGTACATTTAACAAAAAATAATGTTATAGCAAACCACAGTTTTTAATCCTGGAACAGTATGACAACTGCAGAGATTTGTTAACTAGTTCTGACAAAAGTAAGAAAATACCAGCTTCCTAATGACTAGATCTGAATGCAGCAGTATGTGAGAGAAATCCCACCTAACACATTCCTGCTTTTAGGAATAGCAGCATTTAGCTTCCAGCTACTGCATTTTTTTTTTTTTTAACTTTTCTGATGTCCAGCATGTTACAGCTTACTAAAAGAAAACCAAAAATCACTTGTGCCGTTGGCACAAGCATATAGATAATGTCCCTCCTTTAAAAGAACTGTCAATATGAGGCACAACTTTTGGAGGTTTGCTCTTTGAATCTCACTTTGGACAACAAAAAACTACTGCTGGATACTGCTCTACAACAGTTTAAGAGGAGGAGTTTGTGGTTCTTCAAGAGATGTTACCTTCTGTTGGGTACAGACATTAGCATTTCAGAGATCAGGTTCTCTGACATCTGAAGGGCTGCAATGGGACAAAAAAAGTCTTTTCTAAGGTCCAGTGAATCAAACGGAACCCAAGCCAAGTCTGATTGAGTTTCCAGCTGTACTACAGTGAATAACCAGAGCAAAACCTTCAGATCACAGAGACCTCACCTCTGAGGAAGAGAAGCAAGCTCCATTCAAGCATAAGAACATGCATCAAGGTCTGATTCAAAGCCTTTGAATTAATTGTGAGGCTCTGTTGAACTCTGTATGACTTAAACCATTAACAAGTCCACTATAATCAGCACTTCCTAAACATACAGCAATGATTACCTTTTTGATTCCAGGCCATATTAAAGCCATGAGTTATGATCTGCACAGAAGCTTAAATGACCTTTGAAACGAGTGAAATTATTCTTTCTTGAATAAGAAATGCCAGGCCTCTCATACTGCTATCATCTCCTCAAATGATATCTACAGTACATCTTCAATCTCTGGGGTATGCACACACCCTCTCAAAGTCCAGGAATCAATTAAAAAAGTGCAACACTTTAAATAATTTATTAAAATTTTATTATTTCATAAATAATAAGAATATTTATTAAGAATAAAAATAATGCTATTTTTAGTAATTTTAAAATTTACAAAAGGAGTAGGAGGGTTATAATAACAGAAGCGACAGCAATGGAATCTCAGAATTACATAAATCAGCTTACTAGAGTCAGTTACATCGAAGAAAGTATTGCTCTAGAAGTGTATCCAGGTGACTGAGTGTTTCCTCCAAGCATATATTATACACCTTTATTTATAAATATGCACAAATATGCCTGTGTATGTATTACTGGGATGGGTATATAAATATATGTATGTAAGTATCTCCTTAAGAGGACGATTAATGTTTTCATGTTGCTTCTTGTAGCAGAACATAAGAAAAGCAGATGTGAATCTGGAGACTTCTCTTACAGTTCTTTACCACTTTCTCTTCTCTACCACTTCTCTAACTGTATATTTTGGTATTTTTGGCAAAGTGATAACCTAGAAGCCATCACATCTGCTTTCAGTCTCATTTAAACTAACATCTCAAAATTAACATCGACAGAACAGCATCAGCACTCAACAAAAACAATACGAACTTTTGGTAACATACCAAAGTTGTGGGTTTTTGCCAAGGCTTGGCTTCTTTTGTTAAAGATACTTCATCTTAAGTGCCCCTTCCCTCTAACCCAAATAGGACAGATGAAAAAAAGGGTATGTAAAATATCTATGTTAACCACAGTGACTGGTGGGTACCTTTGAAGACAGTAAAGGCAAGCTTCTAACTTGAATGAAGTTGCATTCACTAGAGAATTCCAGTACAGGGGACTGAGTTCTGATGCTGAGTTCAATGAAAGTCCATTCAGTCAACTACTCTTCCCCTTTGCAACTTAACTTGGTTAATGAGGATGCTTTGTGTTTAAATAAAAGTAGGATTTGGGGCACCTGTGAAATTAATCCAATTTATGCTAGTACTAAGAGTATACAAATATATGTGCATCATAAAACCAATAAAAGACCGACACTACTGATGTAAATGAACAGGATTTCATGTTTGAGATTCCAGTGGATACTTTTGCCTACAAAAACGAGCCTCTGAGGTTGCTCCTTTTTTTTTTCTCTTATAGACCCAGCAATGAAGCAATTACAACTTTATCCCAATTTTGTATCCACACACCAAAAGAATATTTTGCTGTGCTTCACTAAATCATGGTATAATTCCTCTCAATTAAAGGGCTTCTTTCAATACTAACAACATTAGAAATGAAAGAGAATTATAATTTCAACATAAATTATTCAAAGTACTAAATACAAATGGCCTCATTAACACTAGACTAGCTTTGAGAATGAATAAAAAAGATCGTGCGTGGAAAAACAAATATTTCAATTTCCCTGATCTCTGAACTCTGAGTTTAAAAACGACATCTCTGTCACAATACCAGCTATTGCATTTTGTCTCAATGCAGATGAGAAAATGTTATGCACTTAAAAATCAAGGTCTTTCCCCATAAATTGTATAATCTTGCCACATTTTAAGAAATGACAAAAGCAGATGCAACATTAATACAACATACCTTACTCTGTTTATGACACAAGATACTTCCAAATACTATCTAGATAAACCCACAAATAGGATACTTGGCCTCCAGAACTTACTACAGGATTGGATATTGAGTTTGTGTACCAATTTCATATCTGGAGCCTTCATAATTATTATAACCACACTGAAGCGCTGGAGTTGTAAAAGTTCCCCACCTATGATAAAGCTTGGTCGTTCTCTATAGACCGCTTCTTCCAGCACTGTACAAAACACAAGATTGTTGAATAGACCTATTCTTACATGGGCAAAGGATGTCAGGTGGCAAGTAGAGAGTTATGCAAGCTAAGAAATTCAGGAATTGAATCTGTAGCACAAAGTGAGGATGGAGAGGAATTGTGAGGTGAACATAATTTGAGACAATGAGTGACCAAATTAATAACAGTATTATTATAAATGGAAAATAGTAATTTGCTAATATTTCAGAGCTAATTTCTGCAGTGTTCATTTTCAAATACGTCCTCAGACTTGCTAATCTAAAAGCGCAACTAGAAGTAACATGACAGAATACTGCTGTGTTTCTCTAATCCGCTCTTATTATATCCTGAATATCTCTGGTTTTGTTCAATTTGTGTTTGAGGGCATAATACTACCATATTGCCCCAAACACGTATGTTTAAGGAAACAATACTGTGTCTGGTTCTCATCATCTGCATTTTAAAGGTACTTATTTGTCATTAAGATGAAATGACTTTGTAATTCCCATTTATTTTTAGCAAAACTCCACAATAATTTTTCACCAAAAGGATCACCCAGAAAATCTAAAAATGAAACACCTAAACATATGAAAAACACCTTCTGAAACACTAAAGGTTCCTAGTGGAGCACAGAAAGGCAAAGGTGCAGATTAGAGGGTTGGAAAAATTAAGGGAAAATATTATAACTAAGAAAAGAAGCATAAAAATCAAGTTATTTAAATAAAAACTTAAATTTTAAAATCTGTATGTTAGGGTGCCCTCATTTGTGTCCTTAGTTACAATTAAGTTAATCAAGAAAGACCTGATTTTCAAACAACTGCAAGATCATATTCATTTTAAACGTGGTTCAGTCAGATGTCTCAATCTGCCCCACCACCTTTCAAATGAGAGTATCCAAAACTCAAACAATTAAGGGGAGGGGGGGTTGGAGAAATTTTGGTCAGAATGTTCTAATCCAGTAGCACAAAGAATTCATCTAACTCTGCATGCAATTGGTTCTACATGTTTCACTGCAGATCCATTCACTTCTTAGAACTGCCTCCAAATTTCTTCTATGAATACCAAAATGGGAAAGTTCACTATTAGATCATGTAACCACCACGCAATCAGTGGCTCCCTAATAGTCAACCTAGAATGAACTCAGATAATTAGCTGCACAGAACATCACGCAAGTTTCATGTGAGATCACTGCTTTGAGGAAGTTTGTTTCCAGAAAGACAGCAAGCATTCCTCAACATTCGGTATAAACACCAGATAGCTGGTACTTTTCCTCCACAGAAAGTCAGGATAAAGTGATAAAGTGAACCTCATGAGATCAATTATTCATACTGTGTGCAGATTTCCCATCCCCCTTGCTCCCCTCCCCCACCCCAGGAGCAAACTACAGCCTTTCCTTT
The DNA here is from genome assembly GCA_028858755.1 of Ara ararauna. Classification (NCBI taxonomy): domain Eukaryota; kingdom Metazoa; phylum Chordata; class Aves; order Psittaciformes; family Psittacidae; genus Ara; species Ara ararauna. The sequence goes on along the minus strand of CM054377.1, from coordinate 68,702,719 downwards.
TCCAGCTTCTGCTGACAGAGGTATAGAAGAAAGGTATCAAGTGTAAATTTTTCCCCATGCCCATGCCATGCTCTTTTTCTGTCTACACTCTTTCCAATCTGAAATACTTTTATTTCCTTCTGCTAAGAAAGATGGCTGTTAAACACTTTGAGTTTTCACCACAGTGAGACTAAAATTCCTGGATTTATACACAAAATCTCATTTATTTATATTTATTTACATTTTTATATATACCCACTATAATGACTGTTCAGTGGAAAGACAATAAGAAGCAATCAGTTTTGATAGGAATAGGTTCTTCCTTATATGACTTTTTTCTCTAGTGTTTCATTTTTTCTGATAGCATATTCCTGTCTATAAGCTGGAAACCCTAACCAATATATATCCAGAGACTATACACATTCAACTAGACTGCTGTTTTCTTCTGAGTTATTCCACAACAAACACATAGTGCAGTAAAGTACATTCAATGCAAGTAAAGCTCTCTGTAACTCATTTACATTAAGAGCTTAAACAGTAAAGTTTCTCCTCTGCATTCAGATATTTCTGAATACAGGGAAATAAAATCTACAGCCAAAAAAAAAAAAGATAAAGGAGATGCATAATGACTAGAAAGATCACAAGTCATGTTGATAGATTATTTAAAAAAAAAAAAAAGTATAAAAAATAATCTCTTATCCTAAAAGAAAAAACAAGAGAGCTCCCACATCCCACCCCTCATATCTGGAAGCTTTTCATAACTATATTACAAATACCAATTTTACTCATTTGAGAAATTCTCATGCTGTTTCAATCCAACTCATGTAAGAACCCAGATAATTTTTAAAGACAGAATAGGTTATTAATAAACAGAAAGTTTAGCAGGCATTTGAAAAAGTGGTAACTAGCCAAAGGCAGATTTTCCCCTTAACTTCCTAAAGACCACTCATTATAAACAGTTCTATATATAACAGTGAAATGCAAAAACTGAAAAAGATCATTGAAATTAACTGTTATTTGATTAATTTAGTACATAATTACATTTCCACCACTAGAATGGAAGGAAACTGAAGCAGAAGTGACTGGTATTAGACAATGGATGTACCCACAAGGTATCTCATGTTCAGATTTGAAGATCTGATCAGACACTTTTGGAAACATGACAGCTGTCATGAGATTATTTGGTACTGCTTACCCCACTTCAGCAGCACTGAAGTTTATCCAGGAAGCTCTGCAGTGTAATCCTTGCACCACTTTACAAGTACACCTATCCTTCTCTGTACTTGCAGAAATGGAAGAAAACTGATTAAAGTTCTAATGGTAACAGCTATTTAATCTCTCAGGAGCTGTCACGCTCAGTGACGCAAAGTTCAGAGAATTGACTGAGTGCCTCCAAACAAGCATTACACACTGAACTCTGCAACAGTCCACACATTCAAAGGAACAGAGGTTTCCATAATTTTTCTTTAATGGGTAGCTTCAGCCCCCATGAGCTACAAAGTTGGTTTTGCCTTTCATTAGAGCTAATCAGAATATAAATATTCCAATAAAAGCAGGTGGCTTTAAATTTGACATTTGGGTGGCAGGCAGGGGAAGGTATCTCCCAACTTTTGAAAAATACCAGATGGAAATTCAGTAAAAAAAAAAAAAACAAAACAAAACACTGTAACTCGCTAGGATTTACACTTTTTCATCAATCACAAAGTACTCAACTTCATACTACTACAGACGTCTAAGAATAACCTAGAGGGTGAGTTATAAGAGGGAGAAATAGATGGCTTCAGCTCTCAGAGAGCATTTCATTGGACTAGACCCACCCTCTGGGCAAACTGATCTTGAAAAACAGCAGGTGGAGGAAGGGTTTGTTTTTATACAGCCTACAACTCAAGGAAGCTTCCTATGGTGCCACAAGAAGGCTTTATCTTCTGTCCCTACATGTCTCCCAGCAGGTCAGATTAAGCCGGGGCCACGGTAGCCCTCACTAGAGGATAGTCCTGGATGCACAGCCCTGTGGTGCAGTGATGCTTTCTGTGCTCTGCAGATGAGCTTCACCAAGCCTGGACATAAGGCAGCTCCTAACAAAATCATCATTACTTCCTTCCCCACTCCCAGAAATCTGGTTTCTTTCCAAGCAGTAGTTTATACCCAAAGATCACTTTAAATTCTATTTTCTAACCCAAATCCCTAGGCTTCTATAGAAAAATTGAAAGTTTAAAAGTAAACTTGACAATGGGCTATTAAAGTTATTATTGAAATTGCTGCCTGTGACATGAAAAAAAAATATTAAAGAAGCTTACTCTTTGTCCCAGACATCTGCCTCTTTTCCCTTCCTCATACCACACATCTTCCTTCAGCTCAGTGTTTTATAGACACTGGAGAGGCTTTAAAGAATGCGATTGAAGCAAGAATCTCAACTCATGATCAACCGTTCTCAAGGAAAACATTTCATGGTATCAAATCCTAAATCGTAGTTATGATTAAAAAAAAAAAAAAAAGGAAAAAAAAAGGCTGCTTCCAAAGGAATAGATTTCCTTTATGCTGGAACTACAGTTGCAGTGGTTTGTTCATAGGAGAATCACTTCAATGCGCAGTATAACTTCAACACTGTAGAGCTATTAAATGGGTATAAGTACATCAATAGCTGCTATTCTAATTAATGAAAAGCTGAATTTCCACAGAAAAGCAAAATTAGAGCCTTTTCTCTGGGTTTACTCTGCAGAAGAAAAACAAATTATTTTTTTAATTATTTAGAGAAGTTATTCTGTTACTCAGGAACTGACCCTGAAGGACAAAGAGCAGATAAAACTGCTAATGCCATGACTTTTTTTGTTAAATACCACTTTAGAAAAGTTTCACCTGAGCATGAATCTGGAATATTTGCACTAAACTCTTCAATTCATTTCTCCCCAGAAACAACAGATTTATAGCTATGGTTTCAACAAAACCTAAATCAAAGACAGCTTCTGAGAAGTGGGAAGAGTGGGAGCAGAGAGAGCAAATTAAGATGGCTTTTCAGGACATGTAATGTACACAGCAAGTGATTTTCCCATTACAAGTGCCATAATTTTTCTCCCTTCTATATTTCTGCTCTTGGTGAGTTTGAAGTGATAATAAGACAATTCGCTGATTAAACATTAACTGGACAGTTAACAATCTTTAAAACAGAAGGCTTAATTTCATTACCAGTATAAAACATGGCAAGGTGTGGTGGGATCACCCTGGCTGGATGCCAGGTGCCCACCAAAGTGTCTCTATCACTCCCCTGCTCAGCTGGACAACGGAGAGAACATGTAACAAAGGGCTTACAGGTCAAGGTAAGAATAGGAAGAAGTCACTCACCAATTGCCATCACAGGCAAAACAGACTCAACTCAGGGAAATTAGTTTAATTTATTACCAAATCTAATTGGAGTAGGAGAAATAAAACCAAATCTCAAAAACACCTTCCCCCCAATCCTCTCTTCTTCCTAGGCTTAACTTGACTCCTGACTTCGCCTCCTCTCCTCCAGCATCACAGGGGTACAGGAAATGGGAGTTGTGGTCAGCTCATCCCACATTGTCTCTGCTGCTCCTTCCTCCTCAGGGGAGGACTCCTTATACTCTTCCCCTGCTCCAGTGAACTTCTAATAAATTTAAACGGTATATGTTTTTCTTCACTTATACAACTATTACATTATTTCCTTCTTAGAAGTGCAACCAGTCATACTGCATTTGTACTATTGAGCTGCTTCAGCAGCATTGCAGCTGTTGCTAAACATCTAAGCTGAGGTGATAAAGGCGACAATTATCATATTGCTACACTTCATGACCACCTTCCACAATACGTTACTTCTCAGGTATTCGCATTCTTAAAGGAATGCATTTAAAAGCTGTTATCACTAATCAAGTGTTTTGTTTGTTCCTGAACACAAACACTATGATTAAGTAAAAATGCAGAGCAATAATCATAGAATCATAGAATAGTTAGGGTTGGAAAGGACCTTAAGAATCTATGTACAGTTTTGTCTGAACATCAATTCAGCCAACTTCTTAGCTACTCAATGCTAGTGAGCTTGTGTGGGAGAAAGTAGCATGTCAACAGGTGGCAAAGTCTCTTTTTTTTATGCAGTCTTTAATTATACTGCATTCAGTCCACTGGGTAAGGAGTTCTTGCAGGTTAATCACTTCTATTTATCTGCTTTTATCCAGTCTCATGAGAAGGCAACATGCATTATCAAAGCAAATTGTCCATCACAACTGAGATCAGACAGGGTATTAAGAGGAGTCTTCCATTCTGCTCACAGGCTTTACACATTCCTAAATTAATTAAAACTCTAAGAAACATTTTCCTTGCATATGGTGAATAAAAGACAATGACAGATACTTAAAAAGTTGCACACTGCCAGAGCAACTGAGTAACATTATGGTTTGGGACAATTCTAATTGTTTACATTATAATAAATTAGAGGCAGATACACAAATAATAAAAATGTGACTCCCAGTCACATGTTTAATGTGGTACTTGATAACTTACACTCCTTAACAAGTTACTTGGGAAATGAATGACACAGCAGATGAGCAGTGTATTTTACTCAACAGCAATATAAAGTCATAGAATCATAGAATAGTTAGGGTTGGAAAGGACCTTAAGATCATCAAGTTCCAACCCCCCTGCCACCGGCAGGGACACCTCCCACTAAACCATGACACCCAAGGCTATGTCCAATCCAGCCTTGAACACAACCACAGATGGAGCATTCACAACTTCCCTGGGTAACCCATTCCACTGCCTCACCACCCTTGCAGGAAAGAATTTCTTCCTCATATCCAGTCTAAACTTCCCCCGTTTAAGTTTGAACCTGTTACCTGTTGTCCTCTCACTACAGTTCCTCATGAAGAGTCCCTCCCCAGCATCCCTACAGGCCCCCTTCAGATACTGGAAGGCTGCTATGAGGTGTCCACGCAGCCTTCTCTTCTCCACGCTGAACAGCCCCAATTTTCTCAGCCTATCTTCATATGGGACGTGCTCCAGTCCCCTCATCATCCTCGTAGCCCTCCTCTGGACTTGTTCCAACAGTTCCATGTCCTTTTTATGTTGAGGACACCAGAACTGCACACAATACTCCAAGTGAGGTCTCACGAGAGCAGAGTAGAGGGGCAGGATCACCTCCCTCGACCTGCTGGTCACGCTCCTTTTGATGCAGCCCAGGATACAGTTGGCTTCCTGGGCTGCGAGCGCACACTGAAGCCGGCTCATGTTCATTTTCTCATCAACCAAAACCCCCAAGTCCTTCTCCTCAGGACTGCTCTGTATCTCTTCTCTGCCCAACCTGGAGCTGTGCCTGGGATTGCTCCCACCCAGGTGGAGGACCTTGCACTTGGCATGGCTAAACTTCATAACGTTAGCATCAGCCCACCTCACAAGCATGTCAAGGTCCCTCTGGATGGCATTCCTTCTCTCCAACATATCAACCCAACCACACAGCTTGGTGTCATTGGCAAACTTGATGAGGGCGCACTCAATCCCACTGTCCATATCACCGACAAAGATGTTGAACAAGAACGGTCCCAACACCGATCCCTGAGGGACACCACTTGTTACTGGTCTCCAGCTGGACATTGAGCCATTGAGCACAACTCTTTGCGTGCGGCCATCCAGCCAGTTCTTTATCCACTGAGCAGTCCACCTATCAAATTGATGTCTCTCCAACTTAGAGACAAGGATGTCATGTGAGACAGTGTCAAACGCTTTGCACAAGTCCAGGTAGATGACATCAACTGCTCTACCCCGTCCATCAGTTCTGTAGCCCCATCATAGAAGGCCACCAGATTGGTCAGGCAGGATTTCCCCTTACTGAAGCCATGCTGGCTGTCACCAACCACCTTCTTGTTTCTCATGTGCCTCAGCATGCCTTCCAGGAGAATCTGCTCCAAGATTTCGCCAGGCACAGAGGTGAGGCTGACTGGTCTATAGCTCCCCAGCTCATCAATTTTTCCCTTCTTGAAAATGGGGGTTATATTTCCCTTTTCCAGTCATTGGGAACTTCACCTGACTGCCATGATTTTTCAAATATGATGGACAGAGGCTTAGCAACTTCATTTGCCAGCTCCTGCAGGACCCATGGATGGATTTCATCAGGTCCCATGGACTTGTATACGTTCAGGTTCCTAAGATGGTCTCGAACCAGATCCTCTCCTACAGTGGGCCCAGGGTCTTCATTCTTATTGTCCCTGCGTCGGCCTTCCAAGACTTGGGTGGTGTAGTCAGAGCATTTGCCAGTGAAGAGTGAGGCAAAGAAGTCGTTAAGAACCTCAGCCTTCTCCAAATCCAGGCTAGCCAGTTTTCCTGATAGCTTCTGGAGAGGGCCCACGTTGTCCCTAGCCTCTCTTTTATTTGCAAGGTACCTACAGAATCCCTTCCTGTTATCCTTAACATCCCTAGCCAAGTTTAATTCTAAGTGGGCCTTAGCTTTCCTAACCTGGTCCCTAGCTTCCTGGACAACACCCCTGTATTCTTCCCAGGATGCCTGTCCTTGCTTCCACCTTTTATAAGCCTCTTTTTCCCTTTGAATTTTCCTCAGCAGCTCCTTATCCATCCAAGGAGGTCTCCTGGCCCTCCTACAGCACTTCCTTCCAGTAGGGATGTATCGCTCCGAAAGGCAATATATGTTTGTATCCATTACTGATACCATCAGTTCCAAACTAATCGTATTATGACATATTTAATGCACTGTTGGCATGCATATAAAAATGTGAAAATCCTGGGCTTCAATGTCTTCGACAGGAAGAAATTACAGGACAAACTTTCTGATGATAGTGTAGCTTCACCTGTCTTGCTCATAAGTTTTACAAACTTTACAAGAACAGTGTTATTTGGTGTTTAATTGTACATTAATGAAATAAATTCACACAACATTAATTCAGTTAATGAATATTTGCTCAAATGAGCTTCCTGTTATCTTTCCAAATTTTAATTTAGGATATCATTCTGCATATTGCCAGGGGAAGTAAGCTTAGTTGTGCAATTGTCCTTCCTCAGCTAACCATGTCACCAAAAGATCACATTCTTGGGTATCTCTCTCTTTTAAGAAGACCATAAGTGACAAAAAATTCTGTCCAGTCATGGTTTTAGCTTTCTTTTAAAAGCATTTTAGATCCTGTTATTCCAGGGAATAATATGAATGAGCATAGAAACTACATCTTTTTCACTTCTCTTGTAAAAGGCATATTCCCCTGGCTACTACAAGAAAGGAGTAAGTCAGTACCATCCTAAAAGCAGAAAGGTGGAAATAAAAATAGCGGGGAGAGAAAGATTTCTCTCTCATAGACACGTCTTCCCATTTTATATGGGCACTTCACATACCAGAAAAAAATGTGTCTTAACACTATCCTGTATGACACACAACAGGTGCCTGCCTGGGGTCACATCACAGAATTACAGAATCATTAGGGTTGGAAAGGACCTCTGTAGATCATCCTGTCTCATCATAGGCACCTGGCAGTCCATTGCTTCTCTGCAGCAGAACAGAAGGTGAAGGGGCAAAGAGCATCACAGCACTGGGTCTATCTGGGCTGCCATGAACACTGCCAGGAGTGTTAACAGCTTGCCCCATTAGCAATGAAACTAATTAAGCATGACTTTTTACTCCTTTGTGGCCTGTCTTTATGCCTCCCTGCCCTACTATACCCATGTTTCCCTATAACTCTGGCATCCCTTTCCCACACCTTCAGTTCTTGATATCCCGTTTTTCATAATACCTCAAGAAAATCACATCTCTTCCTAACAAACGTGACCGGAACCAGCCTTTGATTCTCAAATGCAGACATGGTAACGCTATCAGCATGATTAAATTTGGAAGAGAAAAAAAAATGCACCAAGCTGATATATCCTTATTATTTATTTAATTTGTTTAATTTTAGTTCTGTTTTTAAGTTAGGGCAAGTATAAAAATTAAAAACAAACAACCAAACCAAAAACAACAAACCATAACCAAACCCAAAACAAAGAGCACCTTGCTAGCATTTTAGTGTGACATAAAGAACGTCTGCATTGATGGCTTGGGCCAAGACAACCTATTATAAAAAGCCTAAGACGTTTGGCTGCTCACCATCCTACTTCCTAAGTATCATCTATGAGTTAAACATCCCACTAACCTCCTGCTCTGCACATATATTGTGCTGTCTAGCCATTTATCAGTCTCTCATATCAGTGCTTTTCATTATGCAGCACTCTGCAGTATGGCCTTCCTGAGTTCAATGAGTCTTTTCACACCCAAATGATGCCTCTGCAGCATCTCTCCGATACCAAGTATGCAATGAATCAAGCTGATCAGAAAAAACAGACCTCTCACCTCTTTGTCCTTAAACTGAGAGTACCCTTGAATTCTGGTGAGCAGATCAGATATGGGAATTGCTACCATAACATATAATGGAAACTTAAAGAGCTTCACAGGGCAAGTTCTGATGCTGCAGAGGAAATTCCAGTATATATGCAGGGAAACAAGAAGCAGATCACATCTGCCTGAAAATTTACATCTACTCTTTAATTAATAAAATTATATTTCATATTAAAAAACCCCAAGCCAAACCAAGTCAGATATACACCGTAAGGAAATACACAGAAAATGCTGGAGAAGAAATCAATACACCTTTCACATAAAGCAACATCATAGCAACAGAGAACAAACAGGAGAATCTAAGAGAAAGCAAAGGTGACAGAAGGAAGACAGCACCACTGATGCAGTATTCTGTAGGAACAAGATTTTGGTCCGGTTCCAATTTTTGAGTAAGAGATAAGAGCTTTTCTAGATAAAATATTTGCCTGCCTCAACAATACCTTCATACACTAATACACTTCTTGTGTAGACATTCATTTTAAAGATAATATATCTTTTAATTAAAAGTGCAATTTTTTTAAATGGGTGGCTGATACCCTGCAGCATCTATGGAGTTCCATAAAGTTTCTTTCTAAATCTAACTTTTTTCTTGGTTGTTTTTTTTTTTTTTTTTTTAATATCTACATGCTGATTTTTAAAAAAATCTAATGTCTACAGATATTTCCTGCTGTAAGAATCTAATCCCAACTGATCAAGTATTTATTTCTAAGATACACCTGAAAATTATGAGTTTGTCAACTGTATCAAGTTTATAGGGTTTAGTACTTGTCTTTTTTGCTCATTTCTGTATTCAAGACAGAGTTTTAAATGTCTTGCACTTTATGACAGAGGCGATTACAGAGCCAGTGTAATGGTACAGTGAATATCTTTATATGGGTACTACAACATGAAATCTGAAGTTAGAAATGAATTATATATTACTCTTAGTAATACAACTCAAGAAAGAAAAGACAGTACCTTTATCTTTCAGGGATTTTTTTTTCCCCCCTTTAATTAAACTTTAAAGTAACTAATACTTTATTCAGTGCTGAAATATTACAATGACAATATCATTGACTACTCTTCCGTAAGAGCTATGTCCATTACAGAAGATCATCTAGCTCTGATCAATTGAAAGGTCAGTCCTGCACTGAGCAGACCACTGACTGCCTTCTGAACTCTGAAATACAAGGTAGGAAATTTCTTAACAGCAGTAACTGTTAAGAAACCTAAACAGTTACTTCTATAAAGGCAGGGAAAAACATCTGAAACTAACACACAGTTGATGTGCGTTTGGTACTAAATCCACTTTATGTTCCACACACGTTTCCTCTTCAATATCAATTCTTTCTAGAATAGCTTATTTAGATAAGTACTGCTGGCTTGAAATCGACGGGAAGCATTAAGGCTTTAAATGAGCATATATATTGGTTTTTACAAAACAATTGTCATATGGTTATGAAGTTACACTTTCCATACCACAGCTTCTTCCTATGATACCTTCTCCACACACTAAATGCATCTTCCCAGATGTCTTCTAGGATTTTAAACTGTCCACCAGCAGCCTACTTCAATAAATATAATTTTTTTTGCTTTCTTTCCCCCCAAGTAAAAATAATAATAAAAAAGTGTTTCATAAAATGAAATTATGCTGTAATGGAAGGGCTACAGAAGACAGGAGCAGGTTACCAGCCAGAGATCTCAAAGTGGTAGACAGGAGCTCTCAGCTTTAGATGCCAAAATGAGAGGTTTAGAAAATTTCTTCTCTTTTCATGATGAGCTAGAGATGAGGTAACTCAGTGAGACATAATCTCCAGCACTACTAGCAGCTCTTCTAGCTACCCAGAATCTTCCAAAGAGACAACACATGCAGCCTCACCCTTCTCCTCACATTGCATTTATTTCCTTTGCATAGGAGATGTAAGCACTGGATTAACATATGAAGTATTTGCAAGTGGGTGAAATCATTTTACCTCTTCAGGAAATACTGCCTCTCCCAGGACTGTAGCTGCCTAGCTTAATTCTGCCAGCATTGGGTGGGAAGCCTTTAAGGAACTCACAAACAAGTATTGCATCTGACCATAAAATGGCACATGCCTTACTTCTGGTTCAGCATAGACCTTAGACAACAATCCATCAAAACAAACTTATTCCCCATTATCAAACTGTTTTGTAAATAGCATGATGAGACTAATATTGTTAATTGGCTCAAAGAACAGTATTGCTCGAAGAACCGAAATATAAAAGGTTTTACTGAACACAGTCACTTAGTTTTCAAGAAAAAGATTAAAAAGAAAAGCTTCATCTACAGATAAAAAATAATTAATAATTAGGAAATCAGCAGAAGATAACATAAACAAGCAGAAGTAGAATACAGCTACCAGATCAAACAGCACAGTCTTAAAAAAAATGCATAAACTTCAAATCTCTTTTGATGTTAAAAAGATGTAAAAAAATGAAAATAAAATTATGTTAGAATACAAAAATTATTCCCTTTTTTTTTTTTCCAGAAAAGGAGAAATCCTTCAGACACAAGGCTGGTAGAACTTCTGGTTTGACAAAGCAAGGAAACTGGCATTGCAGTAGAAAAACTGTCATGCCTACGTTTGCTGTTAAGAGATGAGCATAACTCTTCAGGCTCAGAGTACATTCCTCTTCACAGGATTCATGACATGTGAGCACTGGCTACCTATTGTTGTGGTTTAAGCTGTAAATCACGCAAATCACGCAGCTCGTTCTCTCACTCACTCCCCTCTCTTTCTTCCCCCCCGCTCCCGGGTGGATGGGGAGGAGAATCAAAAGAATGCAACTCCCACAGGTTGAGATAAGAACAGTTTAGTAACTAAAGTATAACACAAGACCACTACTGCTACCACCAATAATAATAATGACAAGGAAATATAAGGAAAGAATACAATTGCTCACCCAGCCCGACCAAGCAGTGCACCCCCCACCCTCCGGGTCTCTGCTCTCCGTTTTTACATCCTGGGCATGACATGCTGTGGTATGGAATAACCTCTTTGGTCAGTTTGGGTCAGGTGTCCTGTCTCTGCTTCCTCCTGGCTTCTCCTCCTCCCTGACAGAGCATGAGACTCAAAAAGTCCTTGGTCAGACCAACACATCACTAAGCAGTAACTGAAACGCTGGTGTTATCAGCGCTGTTCCCAGGCCTAAAATCAAAAACACAGCGCTGCACCAGCTACCAAGAAGGAGAAAAATGATTGCTGCTGCTGAACCCAGGACACCTATCAACAAAATTACTCTAAGCTGACATACCAGAATGAATTTCCTACTCCTGAAATTCAGCCAGAACACCAGGTTCCCCCAAACATGACAAAACAGATAGGCTTTTCTGTTCCCAGAAGACAAGAGCTGACCTTTGCTAGCTGAGTCACAGAGGACTAACTGAAGTGCATGGAGAAGACATGCTTTTCCCATTCTCCTACTTACAGGAAAGTCTCCATGCAAATAAATATCAGCAATATAAGTAAAAAGTCTTATTTATCTGTAAGGTCAGATCCAATACCCAGCTATTCCTTAGCCGAACAGAATACACTGTTGTACCAGTGACCAGTTCATGGAACATCGTTTGAGTTTCAAAGAAACAAAGGCCGATTCTCTTAGTCAAAGATTAATCTGCCTTTCTTTTTTGTTTAACAGGAAAGCTACATTATTATTGTTAGTTGTATGTAATCACATATATCACAAATGTTCATACAACTAAAGTAACACATGGTTTGGCAAATTAGTCTCGCTGAAGTACGGGACAGTGACAGATTTGAAATTAAATGTGGCAGTGCGTTTTGCCTCTGTTAAAGACTATCTTCAGATAGTCAGCAAGCCTTAAAGAATATGTGATCAATAACATGCACTGATTCTTATTTGGAGGATGGGTATCCACTGCTTATCACTCTTGGAAAGCTCCCACTGAAATGGACACAACTATCTGGTCTGAGAATACTGGCACACAACTGAAACTGGAAAGGTATCTTGGGATTAAATGCTGCATTGCAAATCACATGCCAGCTTTTTCTTTTTTTAAACCGTGATACAAACTGAAGCTGAGTTTTTATTTGCTATGATAAATATCACAGAAGCACATAGATTCCTATTACTTAACAACAGAACCTATAAACTTCCGCTGATTTCTTTATCCATTTCTAAAGCACAATTTACAGTCCTACATTGCAGATAAGGGTGTGCTGTTCACAAGATTAAAGTCAAGGTCACATATTGTGCATATGCTGCTGCGTGTGAAACAGGGATCCATTTCACAGACTCCACATATATTTTTAGAAGGATCTGCTCTAGCCACCAGTTAACAGCCCTTGAATTACAAAAGTGAAGATAAACTTTGGCTTAAAAGGTAAAATGTAAGCCTTCTGTGCCAAAAAAAGACAGACCCCTGCTGATTCAAGGAAGTAAAGTAGCTCCTCTTATCCTTCCCAAAACCTGAAGGGGAAATCCCCAACACACTCAATATGAGCCTAACTTTCCTTCTGAGGGAGCCAAGAGTGAAACTCCTGCAGAATTTTATAAGACCACCAGTAGACCACCTCTAGCTTAAAAATCCTAGCTTTATAGTATGTCCAGCAACTGGTGTTCCCTACATGCATCTGTGAGACCTTCTCACCAGACACTTCTGCAATTATTCACACTAGAGCTAAAACAAGAGTACAAGCCCCATGCAAGTAAAGGTTTATAACAAAGAAAAGGTTTCTGAATTCCCCAGAGAGCACCATTTGCACAAGATGTCCTTGGCAGATGCCACCAAATATGAGGCAGAAGTAATTACATTGATAAGCAATAATTATTATTATTACGTGCTCCTCATATAAAGATGACACTTCCAAAATTGAGCATTAGGCTTAATTCATGGATATCTAGACAGGGACTCTAAAAAATCTGTTCACATAAAAAGTGAGATGTGATATCTGGATTTTTATCCAACTTTAACCATAGAATCATAGAATAGTTAGGGTTGGAAAGGACTTTAAGATCATCAAGTTCCAACCCCCCTGCCATGGGCAGCGATACCTCCCACTAAGCCATGCCACTCAAGGCTATGTCCAATCCAGCCTTGAACACAGCCACGGATGGAGCATTCACAACTTCCCTGGGCAACCCATTCCACTGCCTCACCACCCTTACAGGAAAGAATTTCTTCCTCATATCCAATCTAAACTTCCCCTGTTTAAGTTTTGCCCTGTTACCCCTTGTCCTACCACTACAGTTCCTCATGAAGAGTCCCTCCCCAGCATCCCTAGAGGCCCCCTTCAGATACTGGAAGGCTGCTATGAGGTGTCCACGCAGCCTTCTCTTCTCCACGCTGAACAGCCCCAACTTTCTCAGCCTGTTCTCATACAGGAGGTGCTCCAGTCCCCTCATCATCCTCGTGGCCCTCCTCTGGACTTGTTCCAACAGTTCCATGTCCTTTTTATGTTGAGGCCACCAGAACTGCACACAATACTCCAAGTGAGGTCTCACGAGAGCAGAGTAGAGGGGCAGGATCACCTCCCTTGACCTGCTGGTCATGCTCCTTTTGACACTGTGCAGGATATGGTTGGCTTTCTGGGCTGCAAGTGCACACTGCCAGCTCATGTTCAGCTTTTCATCGACCAAAACCCCCAAGTCCTTCTCTACAGGGCTGCTCTGAATCTCTTCTCTGCCCAACCTGTAGCTGTGTCGGGGATTGCTCCCACCCAGCTGTAAGACCTCGCACTTGGCATGGTTAAACTTCATAACGTTGGCATCAGCCCACTTTACAAGCATGTCAAGGTCCCTCTGGATGGCATTCCTTCCCTCCAGTGTATCAACCCAACCACACAGTTGGTGCCATCGGCAAACTTGCTGAGGGTGCACTCAATCCCACTCACTGTCCATGTCACTGACAAAGATGTTGAACAAGACCAGTCCCAGCACCAGTCCTTGAGGGACACCACTCGTTACTGGTCTCCAACTGGACATTGAGCTGTTGACCACAACTCTGCATGCGGTCATCCAGCCAATTCTTTATCCACCGAGTGGTCCACCTATCAAATTGATGTCTCTTCAATTTAGAGACAAGGTTGTCATGCGGGACAGTGTCGAACGCTTTGCACAAGTCCATGTAGATGACGTCAACTGCTCTACCCCGTCCATCAATTCCATAGCCCCATCATAGAAGGCCGCCAAATTCGTCAAGCAGATGGAAATGATGGAAATTATATGTGAGGCATGCCCCAAATAGACAAAGCAAGGCATTACTTTTAACTACCTACAAATAAAGTTCATTCTCTTTTGCCTAGTGGAACTAGTTAAGCTTGCTCTTTACTAAAAGAGATTAAATTGTAGCATCTTTGTACAGCAGGGAAACACCCAGCAGAGACCAGCCCCGTGAACAACTACAGGTTCCTTAGTGAATCATCATTTGTACACTCAGGACTCAGCTATAAAGCTGACCCAAGGCCACCAGAGGTGTAAAACTCTTACCTCATCCCCCAGCCTATGTGTTCTAGAATGTCACTGGAAATGCTTAAGTGGTAAATGACTGAAAGGCCCACTAATTTTTTTATAAGTTATTTGGAGAAAGCCCTTTACAATATAGAAATAAAGAATAGTAATACATAATAGTAATTGCTGCTGCAAACCCATAAGTTAGCCACCTTTCCTTGTTTCAGCAAGGCAATAAAGCTAGAGCTTTAAAGAACAACCAACATCAATGTGTCAAGACCTTCAGCAAGTGGGTATACAGCTACATGGCTAAATAAAAGGATGCCAAGGAATAAGTAAGAGCAACATGTTTCTCAACCACACTTCTCTGCTGTCAGCCACTTCCTGGACTCTGTCTTGGACTAGTTCAACTGGTCAGCTGTGAGACAAACAGATATGTAAGCAGGGGACACTTAGCCTGACGTGCTTGGCCTAGTAATCTGTATCTGGACACCTTTCATGTGGCATTAGAATCATAGAATCATAGAATAGTTAGGGTTGGAAAGGACCTGAAGATCATCTAGTTCCAATCCCCCTGCCATGGGCAGCGACACTTCCTACTAAATCATGTCACCCAAGGCTATGTCCAACCTGGCCTTGAACACCGCCAGTGATAGAGCATTCACAACTTCCCTGGGCAACCCATTCCAGTGCCTCACCACCCTTACAGTAAAAAATTTCTTCCTCATATCCAATCTAAACTTCCCCTGCTTAAGATGTAACCCGTTACCTCTTTTCCTCTCACTACAGTCCCTAATGAAGAGTCCCTCCCCAGCATCCCTATAGGCCCCCTTCAGATACTGGAAGGATGCTAGGAGGTCTCCACGCAGCCTTCTCTTCTCCAGGCTAAACAGCCCCAACTTTCTCAGCCTATCTTCATATGGCATCACTTGAAGGTACAAGTTCTTGACTACAGATATGCCCCTGTTTTCAAGACAAAAATCCCATAAAGGATACCACATGTATGTACAGCAATCAGTTAAGGACACTGGTCTTCTTCATGGAGGTAAACTCCTAAGGCTCTGCTTTTGCAGAGACCTCCATTTGGGATCCCTGGCTGACATACCAGCCACCATTCCTTAGCAGATATACTTTATTTCAAAACTGGGGAGCCTCGCAAGAAAAGTGCCTGATCCTCAGCAGCTATGAAAAGCCATCTGCTTAAACATCTAAACAATGTTTCAGTTAACTGTTTCAGTTACAAATACCCAGTTTTCAGAATCTGCCCTGAATTTAAGGACCAGCAGTTTCTTGTTAACAAACTTTTGGTGTAGCAACCAGCATGACAAACAACAGACTGTGAAATTAACTTACTGAATATGAAAGTTCCTTGAACTGTTGTTTGTAAATAAGTTTTTTTTCCACATCCCTCAAAAGGCAAAGTGTAACTCCATTCTTTAGTAAATAGTCATGTGTGCATTTAGAAATACATGGGAGAGAAAGCCTGCTCTTGCATTTTATCACCAAAACCCAAAGACATGACAAAAAGGAACTGTGATAGGAAAGTGGCCTAAATAACAGGGCACCCAAACTGATGTTATTTACTCTGCTCTCTACTCTGTTTTTACCCCTAAGTATTTTGAAGTGCTATTATCACAGGCACTGATATCTCTTTAAGTAAAATAAATTACTGTAGTATACCCATTACCATTAGAAGATTTGAAGTAATATGCCTAAGCAATGTTTAATATTGGGGGGAACAGAAATCTAATCTGCCAAAGTAGTTTACAAAGACCTACCTAACCACAAACCTTTACTTGACAGAGGCTGTTTTACCAATTTAATTGCCCTCCCCTCCGCCCAATATCTCTGAGTGTTGCTGTACCTAAATCTTGTTCTACTGAACTCAGGGCACCTCCGGGGCACTGTGCCGGAGAACAAGGAGAAGGAGGACAATGCCAAGAAGAAAGGGAAAAAGCGGGGCTGCTCCTAGCCCCGCCGCCCTGTGGCTGAGGTGGCTTCAGAGAGGTGAGACCGGAGCTTCCTGCCGCCGCTCTCTCGCACCAGAAACTTCCCGCACCGCGACGAGGAGAGCCAAGAGCGGCAAGAGCCTCCCCCGCCCCCGGCCCGCCCCTCACCCGCCCCTCCGGGCTGCGCCCGTCCCGCGGTACCTCGGAGCCGGGGGAACTCGCTCTCCCGGAGGCCGGGCAGGCCGCCGCCGTACCCATACCCGTACTCGTACCCAGCAGGGCAAGCGGCCCGGAAGGCACGGAAAGAAAGCAGGTCCCCCCGCGGAGCCCCGGCCATGCTAAGAGCTGCAGGCTAGAAGAGGGACAGAGAAAGTCTGACTAAAGCACCAGCTCGACTCTGCCGGTCACGGAGCCTCTCGGCCGGCAGCTCTGCGGGCAGGCACTGCGGCCAGCCCCGCACTGCCTGGTCCGACCCGGCCCCGTCGGCCTCGCTCCTCCCGCCTCCCGCCCCCGCAGGCTTGCCCGTGCCCCGCCTGCCCGTCCGGGGAGCGGCGGCAGGGCTCGGTGCTGGAGCCGGACAGGGCTGGCTGCTCTCCGAGCCGGTGGCTGCGCCCCAGCAGGCAGGCTGCGGGCACGGGGTGCGCTGCCGGAACGGCCCGAGAGCAGGGCCTGGACCGGTCAGAGCATCATGGAATGGTTTGGGTTGGAAGGGACCTTAAGTTCCAACCCCCCTGCCATGGGCAGGGACACTTTCCACTAGACCAGGTTGCTCAAGGCCCCGTCCAACCTGGCCTTGAACACTTCCAGGGATGCGGCAGCCACAGCTTCTCCATCTCACCACCCCCACAGTAAAGAATTTGCCCTGCTCCAGCCAGCGGCCCCTGGCAGCAGTCATCCAGAGCCGGACAACCATGCAGACAGACCCCCAGGGACCCAAGCAGAGCCAGTCCTACATGAAGTTTCTGGAAGCCCACAAACATCAGGTTTGTGTTCACAGTAACAAGAGTGCCTCTGCTCACATCCTCTCCTACTGAGGCACACTGTTTAAAAGAGCAATAGCTCATGGAAATCTCTAAAATTTTCAAATTCCGTGTTCAAATTTTCTTTATTTCCTTTAGATGATGCGTATCCATTGTTACTCATAGGTAGTGGAAGCCATTCTCTCACACCTTGCATTTGGTTTGTGATACTCCTGCATCAGGCTTAACTGGCTTTGCAGCCCATACATGCTTTGTGGTTAGTGCGCAGGACCATGTCTGGCCAGAGGCCTAAGGGCTGTTATGGGCTGGTCATCAGGTGTAAAGAGAACCGCAGCCACTCATGTAGCATAAACTATAACCATAAATATACACAAAACATCATAGCCAAAGGAATGTTTATGTGGGGGGGAGGGCTGAGATTTGTTTTGTTGGGTTTATATATAAAAAACAATCCTGACATAGTATTTGCAAGGGATTTTTCTGCTCACAGCTCTGCAATCTGCAGAATGTTAAATGACCTCCCAGGCCAATACTGAAATAAAACTGCATGTGATAGGATGGATCTACGTCAAAATTCTGGTGAGGCAGGTTCTTTAGTTAGATTATTTTAATGACTATAAATTGTTCATCAGTGAAATGTGGGGAACTACCAGAAAATACTTCATCCCAAATTGAACTATGGAGAGGAAGAAATTCTTTACTGTAAGGGTGGTGAGTCACTGGAATGGGTTACCCAGGGAAGTTGTGAATGCTCCATCGCTGGCAGTGTTCAAGGCCAGGTTGGACATAGCCTTGGGTGGCATAGTTTAGTGGGAGGTGTCACTGCCCCTGGCAGGGGGGCTGGAACTAGATGATCTTCAGGTCCTTTCCAACCCTAACTATTCTATGATTCTATGATTTTCAGTTACAAAGCAGTATTGAATGGAAGCCGTGTAGAAAATTAAAAAATAAGCCTGACATGAAATAGCATACTAATATACTCCCTACTTCATATATCAGGAGATTTTGCCCAGTTTAAACATATAGCCCTGGCTCCAAGCTGCTGAGAAGTATTTCTATAATGCTATAAGAGTATATTTGTTCCTGACTCTCTGTTCGTGCTTGGGTTAGGTATATAATACTGCATCTCACTCCCTGACATAGTAGTATATTTTTTGGCCTAGCTGATGATCTCACCAAAACTAGGTACCAATTGAACTGTACCTTATGCATTTCCCTCCAAATGAACAAAATGCCTCTGTTGAAAAATAACAGTTGCCATCAAGTGGAGGAATGCTTTTTTTAGCTGACGTCCTGAAGTCACTTTTAAAAAAAATGACTAAAACCCTGCACCAAATACCTTTTTCTTTTTTAATGACTTGTGCATTGCAAATTAGAAGGGCCTATGCCTTCACTATGTGTTTATATTTTTACTGCAAGTGTATGTAGAAAATGCCATGGATTTTCCCTCATAGTTCTAGCTTCCTGTTATCGATTTCCAAAGCAATTTATTTGTATTGATCACTATGCATAGTTCTCTCACCATTTTCATATTTTATGTCAAATAGTTGTTTTTATTTCCTTATTGAACCAAGACTAGTTTTCCCCATTAAAAAAGTCCTTTTTCTTGATGACAGAATGCAGCCTCCTGATTTTACAATAAATCATAAAGATTTAATTTGCATTCACATTTTTTATATAAAATTATTCTTTGCAATCAACTTCCATTTTTCTTTATTCCTTCCTGATTTTGGAAGATTAGCCCTTTAGAAACAACACACGCATGGATATAGTGTTAATTGGGAATGTAATCTGTCTGCACTTTGCATGTAACCTGGTGATCACTGATCATTGGGGAGCTACCAATTTCCAATACAGGTCTTAGTTCATCTTCATCCATTATAAAGGCCCATGAGAACCTTATGAATAACAAGAGGCATTAAGGTCAATCTGTGTCAGTATGGAAGTTTGAAGATTAAAAATTGTCAGTATGTGTTTGAAAATTAGCATAACTTTTAAAAACTAACTAGGTTTTACTGCTGACTGAGGTAAAAGCTGGAGATTTCTTGGAATTTCTTCATTAAACCAGTTTTTCCATCTGAACATTAGGGATTTGTAGTTACAGAGTAACTTTTTCTCTTCTATGGTTATTAAGTGAAGCCAGGAGATCCGTCCATGTAAGCACATTAAATTATATACACTCCGGGACAGTTATGCCTGGAGAGTCATGTTCACAAAACTATAGAGTGATAAAATGCTGTAAGTGAAAGGATTACTGTGCACATGCACCAGGCACACAAATTGCATGCATTAACACACACACACACTACACACATCCCCCCCAGCCCATGCACACATGCAGAGTTTTGCAGGTTTTTTCCTTAATGGAGGCTCGGTAATAGAAACAGAGCAATTTAAATTGCTCTTTCCAAGTTTTAGCCAAGTGAAATAATGCCTCTAGGTAATCTGTTTGGTAGGTTTTTTGATGCATAAATGTTAATATGTAACACTGTCATTCCTTGGAAAATGCTACAAAATAGGAAAAAGTTTTTGTTGATCCCTTCACTGCAGTGTGACAGTGCTTCTTTTATTCTCTCTAGCAACTATTCAAAAGCACTATAAAAAGAAGTAACATCTGCACGAATCTGTTGCAAATAGCTAAAAAACAATACCTTTCTCTATAAAGGGGTTGCATTGTTCTCTTGCAGCTCTACAGAAGAGCAGTGAGACTGCAGTGTTGGTTCTTTGGGGTCTATTTCAATGCAAATAATAAACCATCATCATAGCACAACTACATGGTGGTAGGGGTAGAGGAAATGGTGCTTGACAGAAGGACAAAAGACAATGGACACAAGCTGGAACAAGAAAAATTCTGAATAGGTACATTACCAAAAAAAAAAAAAAAATAATTCCCATGAAAGTGATCAAATACTGGAGCATATTCCTTAGAAAGGCTGTGGAGTGTCCATCCTTAGGGAGATTCAGAACCCACCAGGACATAGCTCTAAGCAGTCTCCTCCAGCTGAAACTGCTTTGCGAAGGAGGTTGGACAGACATCAAGGGGTCCTTTCCAACCTCTGTGGTATAATAATTAATTCTGATGATCAGCAAAATATTTCTAAGCATTTAATGTTTGACTGTTAGCGCCAGCTCTCAGATAGCTTGGCAAACAAGAAAAGGTTGTCCTGAGGCAGGAACATGGATTGCATAACCTTTCTCTGTCCCCTCCAGCACACTTTGTAACTATATCTTACCTGTATATAAACCAGCTGAACAGCGCTGAATGCAAGCAGGATCTCTACCAGTGGCAAATATGCAATAAAGGTGGTTCTGCTCAAAGAGAAAAAAAAAAAAAAAATAATACCCTGTCTATTTGGTTTATTAGACAAGGCAAAGGATTATTCATATTGTCCAAATAGTTTAAAAAACAGAGCTGCAGAATAGTTGAGATTGAAAGGGACCTCTGGAGGTCACCTCTTTCAACCCTTTACTGGTCCATTTATTTGTGGTTACTTACCATTCTGCCACTGATCTACAGTAACAATCACATCTTTTATAATGATAACAGCAATTGACAGCTGCTATACAAAAACCACTGCACATCACAATAAGCCTAGTTATCACCAACTTCTAATTCTGAACCCTGTCACATCAGCTTGTTTTACCATTGCATGACTAGCACAAGACACACCTTACAGTCTCCCCTTTTATAAAGTGACAAGGCTAGTATAAAATGCATAGACTGATGCTGTAGAAAGCCATGAACTCGGGCTTTATTTGTGCCACTGGTCTTCTGTATGAGAAGGAGAGGTTATCCCTTCTTTGTAGTAGCCTTAGGTATACATTAATGAAATCTTGGAGCCTATGAACATGATTGGATATTATACTAAAGGGTTAAGCAGTTTGGAATTACTTAACATGAAGCAAGCAGAATATTAAGAACCAACATAATGCAGTATATGTGAAAACTGCAAGAAGGGCCTTGGAAAGAAGAGGTTTTGCTCTCAGGCAGAATTTTTGCTAGCAGAAAGTGAGAGTCTGCTGTGATCCTCCACTGACACTGAAAGCATTAATGGAAATGAATGCTACAGCTATTAAATGATTGCACAGAGGTCGGCACAAGCACAGTGTGCACACATTGCTCTAGTCTCTAATTAGTTAACTGATCTGAAAAGATGTGCAGTATCAGAAACTCAAATGCAGTTACTTACTGACTGTAAAAAGTTATTTATTGACTGTACAGAAAACTTCATCTAATTCACCAACTGTTTACAATTAGTTACAAGAAATCTACTTCTTATATGGACCTTTGAACCTACCAGTTGTAAAAAGCTTCCAGGACATGCATGACAGAAGTCAAGATTACAACTCCTAGTTTATCCCTGTGAACATTAAAAAACCCAAACCAAGCTTTTTCAATACACAAGAAAAAAAAAAAAAGAACCAAAACCCAACAAACTCATATTTTCTCACTGACATCCAATATTCTGTTTTGCACATGGATCATTGTCTTTAGTAATGAAAATAGCCATATTTCTCCCCAGAATTAGGGCTTATCACTGTGAACTGTTCAGGCTGTTGGTGTGTGGTGATCTACTTGGGGGGAAAATAAAAAAGCCCTTTACACACACGAGCTCTCAGCAATTATGCTCCAGTTGTAGCAGAACCAAACATGAAAATACAGTTTTGGTGGCTTAAGTGGAAGGAGGCTATTGATTCAAATCACAGAAGATGCCTCAGCGCTCAAAGGACTAACTCCAGCTTTGAAGTAAGTTGGCAAGTGCATTGCCATGGGCTTCAGTGGAACTTTAGATTTGATCCTATATAACTTATTAGCAGAAGAATCACAGAGAGACAGCTGCCCCTATCTGCCGGCTGGCTATGTGTCCTCCGAGGCTGTCTGGGCTGTGACTAATGGCACCTGTTAGATGCTTAGTGCCTCCTTGATAGCTGATGTGAAGCATTTTTAGGAAGGGAATGTTAGAGCAGACAGTAAAGCAATCCCTCACATTCCTGCAGGGTGCAGTTGTAAATTTGCAGCCCTGGTAAAATCATAACCCTCTAAACCTCTGCATCCTCCAGCCCACTGTGGTCAACCACTTCCAAGGCAGTACAGCCAAGTGGCGCATGACTATGCTGCTTACTCCTTCCGCTGTGAGGGCCAACATTTCTAAACAAACCCAGACCAGCAGGTTGAGAAGACTCCTGAGGCAGCAGAGCAAGGAGCTTGAGCGGAAACACAGGTAGTGTGGTGATTTGGTGGGACTAGCCAGGCAGCCAGCAGAACAGCTTCCTCTCCGTTCCTTGCACCTTCTGCCACCCTGTTCCACTAATGCTCATCATTCTTTTGTAGCTTCAATCTGTGTGTGCTAACCCCTGCCTCATCCAGTCTATTTACAGTATTCTACAGTTTTCTAGTTGTCTTTAAATTTGGCTAATCCTTGCGCACCAATGCTGAATCCCAAGAGAGAGCCCCCTCTCTTCAAAAAATAGCAACAATCATGGGAGGGGAAATGAATCTTGTGATGGCACAGCTTGTGCATTTTACCTCATTTCGATGCTCCTCTTCAGGCCTGTGTTTTTAAACTAAATTCTGGGACAGAAAGCCTTTATTTCTACTATTACCAAATGCATTTGTTCAATGTTCAAAACAATCAGCCCTGTTCCAAGGCAAACACCAGTCCCCACATTAGGGAATAGCTAGCGAGCATCTAGTGGGTCTAAACCCTAAGTATCGATGCTTCATTGTAGAATCATCATAGAATGGTTTGGTCTGGAAGGGACCTTAAAGGTCATCTAGTTCCAACCTCCCTGCCATGATCAGGGACACCTTCCACTAGATCAGGTTGCTCAAAGCTCCATTCAGTCTGGCCTTGGAGACTTCCAGGAATGGGGCAGCCCATTCCTGGAAGCACAGCTTCTCTGGGCAACTTGTTACAGTGTCTCACCACCCTCTTAGTAAAGAATTATTACTAATATCTAATCTAAATCTACCCTCTTTCAGTTTAGAGCCATTCACCCTTAAGCTATTCCTACATGCCCTTATAAAAAAGTTCCTCTCCAGATTTCTTCTAGGCCCCCCTCAGTACTGGAAGGCTTATATATATTTTCCCCTTAGAAAAAGGCTTATCCCTGTGACTCTCTTCTTCAGGCTGAACAAGCCCAACTTACTGAGCCCATCTTCCTAGGAGAGGTGTTCCAGCTCTCTAATAATCTTTGTGACCTCCTTTGGATTTGCTCCCACACTCTAACAGGTCCATGTCCTTCTTATGATAGGGGTCCCAGAGCTGAACACAGTATTGCACATGGGGCCTCCCCAGAGTGAAGCAGAGGGAGAAGATGACCTCCCTCGACCTACTGGCTAAGCTGCTTGTGATGCAGCCCAGCATATAGATGGCTTTTTGGGCTGCAAACGCACACAGTGCTGGCCCATGTTGAGCTTCTTGCCAACCAGCACCCCAAAGTCCTTCTCTTCAGGGTTGCTCTCAATCCAGTTCCTGCCCAGCCTGTATTTGTGCTTGGGATTTCCCTCACTTAGTTGCAGGACCTTGCACTTGGCCT
Source organism: Ara ararauna (assembly GCA_028858755.1). NCBI lineage: Eukaryota > Metazoa > Chordata > Aves > Psittaciformes > Psittacidae > Ara > Ara ararauna. The sequence continues at coordinate 68,678,486 of CM054377.1, read as the reverse complement.
TGTTGAACTTCACGAGGTTCTCATGGGCCCACCTCTCAGGTGTGTCAAGGTCCCTCTGCATGGTGTCCCTCCCCTCCAACGTGTTAACCACACCATACAGCTTGGTGTCGTCCGCAAACTTCCTGAGGATGCACTTAGTCCCACTGCCTGACATTAAACAGTGCCAGTCTCAATACCAACTCCTGAGGAGCACCGTTCATCACTGATCTCCACTTGGACATTGAGCTGTTAACCACAATTCTTTGAGTATGACCATCCAGCCAGTTCTTTATCCACTAAGTGGTCCATCTGTCAAATCCATGTTTCTCCAATTTAGAGACAAGGATGTCTTGTGGGACAGTGTCAAAAGCCTTGCATGAAAGCATGTAATTCTTGCAAGCGTTACTATTAAATTTTATGTTCAAAGGGTTTAACAGTTATTAAAATATGATTTATTGCAACAGCATGACAAAGCTTTGTGCTGCTAACGAGAATCCATAAGTTCAAAGGAAGACTTGATCACGCAAGCCTTTACTTTCAAGAGGCTGTGTTGTAAGTATGACATGCACGAGTTTGACAAACAGTAGCTAGGCCATATCTCATTAAGTCATTCTGGCTAAAGCAGATTTTAGTGGAAAGACACTTGCATGCACCCCTTGTCACCTTAAGAATCAGGCAGGAGGCACTGGATGGAGATGTCAGGAGAACTAAAGGATGTAAGAAAACACAAAACAAAATTGTATTTTAACAAGACAGAACAAACTCAACATGTTTGAAGAACGTCATACCCCATACAGAGACCAGAAGTGAATCTGGGATTCAGGGTTTTGCTGCTTGTCCTCACCCATATCACCTGCCCAAGATAGGGCAGTTTAATCATGCGATGCCTGTTACAAATCAGTACTGTGCACAAAAATCAGCATGAGTGATAATGCAAGGCTGGGTTTAAAATGGTAGGTTTCATAATATAGCATATCCACCATGACTAGGACTTATTGATGCATGCAGAATATTAATACTTTTTGCTTTAACATAATGTATCCAAAAAACATAAATACTTCTGATGTCTGACAGGGCTGCAAGTGTCACAAAGATATTTCACACTGAATTATTAATGTGGATTGGAGAGTTATAATCTTGCTGGTTGAGGCTTAAGTGATATCAACTTTAAATGGCAAACAGCTTTTTACAGTTACAAAATCAAAAATATTTTATATATCCACATGCAGAAATGCGGAGATTTCTGTACTGCATAATAGATGCAACACATCCACATATGTGTTGTTTATAACCATGAGGCTTACAATTTATATCTGTTATCACAAGCTACCAAAAAACCTTCCCAGCAGTTCTTCTTTAACATGCTGGCAACTTTGTCAGAAATTTAATTCTCTCTTTCTTTGAAATAGCTTTGCAAACTTAAATACTTGCCTAAGTATGCAATAATGTTTCTCATCTCACTTCCCATTCTTAAAGGCTTTCCATTATTATTTGATTGTTCAGTTTGAAAAAATCCAGAATCTTGTGCAGACTAAAAACCAAAATGAAACCAATAGATGATGAGCTATTGTTACCAGTTGAGCTTCATCATTTTCAATATATGTCTCTGAATTTTTTTTTTTTTTTCATTTTTTAAGGTACTCTCTGTGTCTGTTAGATGATATATTTGACACCTCTCTCCAAACACAAATTTAAAGTATATTTAATGCTGTTGACCAATTTTGCTACTTCTGGAGCATACCAAGGTATTATGAATAGTGATTTTCAATAGAAATTTTTGCTATACAAAATCCTCCATGTAAAAATAAGCATTTCCAAGCACAAGAACTTTCACTTTGAAGACACCTTTACCCTTAGTTTCGGCAGTGAAAATGGGTGGTGGGAAAAATGAAGATCACCTTTGTTAATTTAAAATAGTCCAGCTCCTGGTGAGTTTTGACAGTCTTTTCTGTGCTTGCAGAAGGGTTCCAGGCTATAGCAGACATTTTATTTAAGTAAAAATACTTTATCTACACAGACAATTTGACATAAGATTTAGGTGTTAATTTTTTTTCCTTGAAAAACACATTGCAGGAAGAGATTGCTTCCATCTTGGGACCAGAAGCTTTAATGAAGTGGTTACTGCTGGTCTTTTCAATTTGGGCCTCTTCCAAAGAGATTTATACTAGTTTGCAATTCAAAAATAAATAAAAAATAAGAACATTTTGTGTCTTGTCTTTGATGGAGTCTCAACTAACTGAAATTCTTCTTCTATACCAGATTCTGAAAGGCACTGCAGCTGTCATCATTCATGGTTTTAGAAATATTGCTTATGACTCCTAATTTATGTATGATAATAATGCATGTCATCAGCAATGATCAGTAAGTCAGATTATGACACATTGACCTGTGGCCAGGGTTTCACACACCTGTAAGTAATCCTTTAGGTAAAACTGAACTGGAAGAAAGAAAACACGGAATATTAGCACACACAATAACGTGAATCTGTAATTCTTCAGCACAGTGAAATAAATCTCACCAGAGAAGGGACAGAGGCACCAGGACTTGACAAAATAATTGTAGAGAACAGAAAGGGGAAGGTTTTAGGTTCCTGTTGCAGTTTAACCTAGCAGGCAACTAAACAGCACACAGACACCTACTCCCTCTTCCACAGTAGGTTAGGAATGCTTTTCTTGCAACTCACATGCCTGTGCCTCTAGGGTTGAGGTAGATTTTTCCATACCACTTCATGCCCTCTCGGTGGTTGCACAGGTGGTGGTTCATCTCTAAAGAAGAGGAACATTTACCCCAATAGCTGAGGTACTAGCCCATATATGTTGGGAGTAGGACATATCCTCTTTAAATTGCTGAAACTCCTGGGACAGTTCTTCATAGCCAAGATGCAGCTCCATAGGGAAAAAGAGAGACTTTCTTTGTATTGCCAGAGTTGGCCAGCCAATTCATACATCGTTTGTCCCTTTCTGTCTTTTCAGGTCATTACTGCCAATGAGTTGGCATAGGACAGTGGTGGGCTCCATACAAATTTCTGCCACATAGGTCACGTACACTTGACTTCATTTGGATCTTTGGTTGTCCAGATCATCATAAATCATCTCCAGCACAGATAATTCCCTCAGGTACTGACTACCTCTCTCCATGGAGGTCCACTTGCCTGGGTGACATATAACATCTTCTTTAAAGGCATACTTTTCCTTCATGCCTCTCAGGAGTTGCCTCCAGAGGCTGAGGGATTGCACAACTTTTCCAATTGCTTTGTAAACGCAATTATCAAATGTGTGTTATCAACATTATTCTCACCCTAAATCCAAAACACAGAACTATACCAGCTACTAGAAAAAAAAAACATTCCATCCCAGCTGAAACAAGGACAGTTCCAGATACTTGAAAAAACATATTTCTCATGGATTTCATACTTAACAATTGAGCACCTCTGAAAATACAAACCTCCATGACTCATGTTTTGCAAATACAGTTAGAAAAGCATATGGAAGTTTTTAGTTCCTAAATACATGGCAAGTCTTTGGCATATTTTCACTTAATCAGAGAATCTTCAGGAGTATTTCAGAGCAGACTTTGATAGTGAACCCTCCTGGCTGCCCTGCTGTTTTGTGTAGAGGAAATGTTTGAAAGCTGGTGAAGAGCAGCAGTTGTATCAATGCTGATCTCCACTCAGATTCTCCATCGACCGTGGCATTTAACTTCAGCTGACTAGACCAGCACAATGGTTTATAAAGTTGTTGAAAAGAGGTGGTGGTCTGACTTGCTAGTGGAGCTTCAGACAACTCATCCACCTCTAGCTGGCACAAAGGCTCTGCTCCCATGGGCATTTCAACACGAGGCAGTGCTCATCTCAGGCTTCTGCCGCTTAGAGGCAGTGTTACCTCCAAATATTCCTACAGGCTCTTTCCTTTAACATTCAATGGGCAGAATTAAGGAAGAAGCCGCCGAAATCAGCTCGTCAGGAAGCAATTTAAACTAATAGGAACCAATCACAAACAGAAGTTGGGGAGATTAAGTTTATGGGGAAATAAATTCTGTCCAGATCATTTGCTAGCCTTAGGCAAGGCTGAAAAGAAACTGCCTTCCCCGGTTGCTGTTGTGAACAAATGCACTGTCAAGTGACAAACCCTGAAAGTTAGTGCTTATAGGGTTACAACAGAGTGTCCAAATGCCTAAGTCAAAAGAGAGACTTTAAAGCACACTGCATAGGACTGCTACAAATACTGAATACACTGGGTGTTCTGCAGTGGAGGTTCCCTTAGTGTTTATAGTCTGGTGGCAGATTACATACCCCATAAAAATATTTAATCTTAGTGGACTACAGTAAACCTGGTGAATCTGACTCTAGAGCATTGTATACCCCGAATCTATTTCTCAGTCTATATTTTCTGCCAAACACTTTTAAAACTTTGTGTATTATCTATTTTTGGATAAAAAAAGGACTGTACCATTTATAACAAAAGAGCTGAGTCCCAAGATCACTGGCATCAATGAGGGTCCGTTAAAAGCACTTTCGTGAACTCTGCTTAATATCTTCAGCGTTTGAGCCAAGTCTGTAGTTTGTAATAGTCATGGGTACATTGCCTAGCTTAAGAAAGGAATAATCACTTCTCTTGAATCTAAGAAGAAGATATATAATGAAAATGAGATAAACTACAGCACAAGAAAAGTTGTGCCAATTTACAATCATGGTATGGAGTCAGATGTGTTGCAGCAGCTCTCCAAAACTTCTTACATTTCAAGCTACACCCTTTAAAAGTTTTGAGTTAAATTTTTTATGCTTCACATTATAAAAAATTAAAAGTAAGAGAGTTTTCTTGCAATTAAGAAGTACTCCATGAACTTTCAGAAGGGGCTGCATTCTTAAAAATGTTGGGAGGTAGCATTCTGTAATTGGAGTTGACACTTGGCAAAGTGAGCATGCACATTTAACCCTGCCAGGATATCTCTCATCTTGCCCTGTGCATGTGGATACATCCTCCTACAGCATCTGACTGGCAGGCAGCATCCCCTAGTTGGCTCTTTAGCTTACTGAAATATCCGGCTAGAGCACTGGAAACAGTCAGACGGTATTTATAGTACACAACAAAGAATCAGGAGATCTGTGAAAAGGAAATGAAAGAGGAGCAATTTCTGGCTTCCTTCGAATTCAGAGAAAATATTAATAGCATAAGGAAATAAGGGAATTTTGCATAAAAGTGAAAGGCCAGGGAGAAATAAAAAACACGCTTCCTTTTAAACAACAGAGATCTACCTGCCAGCTCTCACATAAGCAAAAGGAGTTAATGTCAGACCTTGGCAGGCAAGTCTGAGAAATTTGTTACACTGATAGTGCTCAGATTTTTTTAATTTTTATTTTTCTGTCTTTACAAGGCCCTTTTAGACAGTATCAAATGAAGAAATAGATGGAAAGGGAAGCTGTGTAAGTAAGACAAAGGGGAGAAATCAAGTCAATCTCATAAAGGTTATGACATGAATGTAATGAATATAAATGAAAACCTATTTCCCACAGCAACAAGCAGTTACTTCTGGGATTTCTCTTTGAATGACATACCTGAGACTATCTCAGTTTTTCTGTAGCTAACCAAAACTGTACATAGATAAATTTCTCTGTGCTGGCAATTTCAGTGTGTTTGCTGCATGGGTCTGACAGCAGGGCTCACTCACAGTTCTGTGCTGCAACACAAAAAGCCCACCCCTTCCAAGAATCAGATACAAGAGGTCATATTTCCTAATCCCAAGTCTCTCACCTTGCAGGCCAAAAGAGATGAGGAATGCTACAAAAATATATGAAGTCTTCAGGAATTTAAAACAGGGGTTGTGGAAGGCAAAAATAATTTCTTGGCATTCCTACAAACTTTCAAGCAAACTAGAAGGGAAAAGACAAAAGGGCTATTGCCTCTATCATAAGAATGTGAAATCTATAGGATCTGGGGACTTGGGAGGGAGAGGGGAGGGAATCAAGATCAGAACCACACCATTTCCACTGAGCAAAAGGTGAAGTTGATGTTCAAGAGCAGAACAGGCCATTTATTGCAGGGTGGGTGTGCATATGTTTGTGGTGCAAAATAGTATTGAAGGCTTAGCAGATATATGCTTTGTTCTACTCTTGCAAACTTCTATTTATCTTATGAACAGCACAAAAAAACCCCAAAACCCTTACACAAAGAGATAAGTAAAATACTGTGCAATGCAGAACCAGAGCTTAACTGAGATCTTGCAATTCCCACGTCAGTAAGCTCAGGTAGGACAATGTGACAAATACAAGCATAGGATCCTTATTTTTACACAAGACAGCAATAAAATGTGGAAAAAAACCCAAAGACAACAAAAAACAAACCCCCACACATTTCAGGGGTCAGAGACAGCTTCATGGTGGCAATAGACGAAGCCAGACTCTCTCTTTACTTCACATATTTTCTCCTTTCCTAGTGGGGAGAAAGTGATAGTTGCTTTTATATCAATGATACAGAAGGAAATCTCTTTCATGCTGCAAGAACTGAAAAGTTAAATTCTTGAAGCATATATTTCTGCAGACCACACTCAGAAAAATAAAAACTCCAAGTCTGACATTCTACATTGTGGAAACCTGGTTAGGACTATGGCAGCCAAAAAAAAGTATTTCTCAACATCTATGTGTACTGTCTAATAGAACAATTAATAATAATCATCATCATGCTTTGGTTTATATAGTGCTGCTCAACTGAAATTATCAAAATACTTCGTAAATCTTAACATTCAGCAGAGATTTAAAACATTGGTACTCCATAGCATATACCAGCCTTAATATGAGGCAAAAAAAACCAAACCAGCATGGGGAAACTCCGTATTATTATTTCGAAACCTCTTTGCTTTAGTATTCTTGTACTTTTCTTTGGAACGTGTATTACTGACCTTTCTTAAGGAGCAAACAATGTTTTGGTCAATAAGATAATGATTTTTGTTCCTACTCCATTTTTTTAGACAGGAAAGCCATGAGATATGGCTGAGATACCATTATACAGAACCAAACTGCTTTTGAGTTGATCAGATACAATGATTTAAACAGCGCCACAAACACACCTACAGTATAAATTTTCCCTATCTCAGTCCTGTGCTTTGGCTAGTAAATCACAGTTGTGCTTCCTAAAGCCTAATGCCATTCAGCAGTTTCACAGCTGTGGTTTAAAATACTGTAGCCCAGGGCCATTTGTAGCATAGGAAGAAATGAGGTATCACTATGTATATACCTCAAAGACCTGTATATTATTCTCTTTTATGGCAATCTTTCATAACATAACTAGCAATGCTTTGTATTGCTGTGTACTGAAACAAGTTCAACAAGTTCAATTCTTAAAGTAGGAAACCAAGATAAAGCAAAATTTGGTGCTATATTTCATATAACACTTTCTGACATTAGAAAAATATTCAATTATTTAATTACTGATGTTCATTGTTGTGTTACAAAAAAGTGAAAAATTGAGGAGACTTGTCACCTTCTATTAGAATTAAATCTGTTCAAATACAAAAGAGATCTAGTTGTCACGGTATTTGTCATAGCTATCATGCTATGTCCTAAGAGAATAATGAAAACCAATCGTCTTTAGCTTGCGCACATACAACAATTATCCCTGAAAGCTTTCCAAGTCCTGATGTAGGTGATATCAATAGAAAGGATCAGAAAGTGATGAGTGATGCTAGGGGTTGCAGAGGAGCTATGCTGGCACATGCAGTCAGTGGATATTTTGAACAGAGCATCATCCCAGTAATGCACAGCCCTGCCCTAGGTTTCCAGGTACATACTGCAGCCAGAATAAAGCCACTGATTTAGGAAATCTTGCAGAAAATGAGAACATTATGAGCAAACTCCTTACATAGATTCATTGTCCTTAGAGCCACAGCCAGGACTCTAAATCTTGGGTGAGTCTTGGCATTCATAAACCAACAACATTACTACACTCATGCTGTTACATATAACAGCTATAATAAGTATCATAATGCTATTTAGTAAAAGTGACTCCAATTCCCCATTCATAGTTCAACAGCAAAGCTATGTATGAAATGCATATGTGGTAAAACTGTAAACATTAATGTCATAATGCCTATTGTTTAGTGAATTAGTTAATTCAGGCTCTTAAACAAGTTGGGGAAGCAACTCTGTGGCAGAATCCATTTACCTCTCTTTTTAATGTTTTTTCCTTCATTTTCATTTTAAAGCACAACTCCAGAGAGTCTGAGCTGATCTCATTCCTGATTCACAGCTCCCCTGACCTGCAAGCCATTGCCCTTCCCTCAGCAGGTGCTCACAGTACACACAGAACCTTGTAACAGATTTGGATTTCCTTTCATTTACCAGGATGAGGAGCAGACTAGGGACAAGGACACTGACATCACTTCCAATGATGTGATGCAAAGCAGAAGGCTTAGTCCTTACTCAGCAAGGCCCCTGTAGCCTGAAGCAAACATCAAAAATCAGGTCTGGAAGAGTAGAATTCAAAACTTGAAAAGCCTCAGTAACATTTGTTTCATTATATACTAAATATACTAAATATCAGGTGCTGTAGAATGCAGATTTTGTCATACTGCTTTGTGCTAGGATAATTAATCAGTAATGCTAGAAGACAGAGAGAAATTTGCCAAGTAACTAAGGCTGTGCCTGTAGCACATCCTCTGTGTCAAACTGCTAACAAGGCTGTCAATGTTGCCACGCTGGAGGAAGTTGCCCGCTATGCTCTCTAACCCATATCCCCTTCAGTCTGAAGAGGTGGATGACCTGGTGACAGAAAGCACCAAATACTTGGTCTCCATAAGCACCACCTATAGGTGAAAAGGTTCCTATACTGAGTGATGCATGTGTATAACCTAGAAGAAAGCTTTCAATATTTTGGTAGCCTGAGTTTCTCATGCACAGCCTAAAGATATCATTACCAGTTCCTCTGAACTCATCTGTACTGAATCATAGAAAATGATTCAACATTTTTGCATTTCTGTCTGACATTAATTGGGGCTAATTGATGATAATGTTAAGGGTAATTAGTTTTAACAGGCACTAAGTCCCATACCTCAAGCCTCTTATGACTGAAATAGAGCAGCAGTCAAAATGTGGCATGAAAAATAACACGGCAATATCCAGTTATCTGCAAACGTAGGGGGGCGGAGATTACACATGCATTTGTATGCACTTGCATACATTTGCGTATCTCAAATGACTTTAGAAACAGTGAAGTCTTATCCATCATGTAATGTGTTGCTTTTTTGTTATTGATGTTGGCTGAAATGCATCAAGCATTTGCCAACACACACTCCAGCATCAGGTTGGGAAGTTGCATCACCTTGTCTAGGAAGAAAAAATTCCTTGAACTGTTATTAAAATTAAATGAAGCTGCAAGTTCCAAGTTTGCAAAGCTTAGCTAAATCTTGTAGGGTTTGGGGTTTTGGGTGTTTTGCTGTTGTTGGGTGTATTTTTGTTTGGGTTTTTTGTTGTTGGTGGTGTTTTGTTGTTTGGTGGTTTTGGAAGGAGGGTTTGTAGGAGAGGTTTATTTGTTTGTTTTGTAGGGGGGGTTGTTTGTTTGTTTTACATTGTTGTTGTTTCTGTTTTTCCAAGTGAAACATCCCTTCTTGAGAAGAGTCAGTAAAGTCAAAGCAGAAGTTAATGTTCATCTGACTAGTGCAGTGGCTTGAAATCTCAGGCAGGAGTTGTCACACTGAGAACTGAGACGACAACATGCAAAAATCAAAATACATTGTCTCTCACTTGGTCTTCCTACACACCCCTACCATCATCTCTTCCACCAAAGGTTTCCTTGTTTTAAATCTGGCAGCCCTTAGGTTGGTATCAGGCTGTTTAGGGGCGTGTTTCCACAACAGTGCATTCAGGTGACCCACAAGGTCTGTACCAACCAGCCACCACCCATGTTCATGCTGATGAGCTGAGATTGCAAATTGCATGCAGAGACCCAGGCTTCCATGTGTTATTAAAATATCAGAAAAAAAATAAATAACCGAAAATCAGTGTTAGCAGAGTTTTACCTGCAAGCACAGTAAAGGACAAAAGACGCATGAAACTATTGGTCTGTGAAATTCAGCAGTCCGGAGAAAATCATGTATCCTGCTTGAGCCTTAAGAGAAGCTTTAATCTTAGAGGCAGAGGAGAGCAATCACCTTGTCCTGAGGTTAGTTGCAATTCAGATCTGTAAAATCAACTTGTCCCAGAAACCCTGACAAATATTTGAGAAATTTGATACACAAATATCTGGGAAGACCGAAGATTATTTTCTCAGGATGAAGGGAAGCTGTTCATTCCCAGGACTATAGCACAACAGTAATTATTGTGACGTATGATACTATGATTCTTTGGCTGGGCTGATGGAATACGACTGGGGATGTGATTGCAGTGTGATAAGAAATTTTACAGTTGGATGGCATAAAAGCCTGATCCTAATTTTTTCCTGAAGTATTTAAAACAGATATTAAAATAATAATGCAGACAGGAAATACTTTTAATCCCACTGATTTTGATTACTTTTGAAGGTGCTCAGCACTTCTGAATACTAAGCTATTTATTTATTTGTCTATATGTAAGCACAGACACACATTTCAGTATCTTGTTTTAGAGAAGCAAACTTGACAACACAGGGTTTAATCTTTCCACTGTCTTACCCTAAAATGCTACTATAAGTCCTTCAAAAGGAATAGTCTCCCTTCACCCAGAATAATCTGAGTTTCAGACACCAATAGCAAGACAAACCAGAGATGACATTTTACAATTTCATTATCACCTCCTTAAGCCAGGAGGATAAAAGGTGGTGAAAGGTGGTTATAACTCTATCTTAGGTTTGAGACTGGGAAATGAAGTGGTTGTTAGCAAGGTGTCCTATCCCTCACCAGCTTTCTGTACATTTTTTTTCCAAACAGCTTTCACAGCATACTGATAACTCCGTGTAACAAAGTTGTATCACTCACAAACAGGTTATACCACTCCTCTACTTACAGGAACACAAAATCAGATCCAAGGATTTTTAAATCTTTTGTGAATGCTAGCACTATGAACAACAGCACAACTACCCTTTGAGAAGAATTGGACATTACTACTGTACAACACATTTCAAAGTCACCAGGGGACTTTTTGGGAGGCCTGGTTGTACTACCAATGGTATAGGTTCATCTAATACACTGTAAATTAATAGGTCATAAGACCAAATGTAACTGGCTGTGATAATATAGGCTATGATACTATGCAATGCAGGCCAAGAGGAATCCCCTGAATTAATTAATTTTCTCTTTAAAGAACATTTTGGGGGGGGAAGAATGGAAAGGGAGGGTGGCAAAAGAAAGTAAAATCCCACACAATCTTGATAAGGCAACTTCCAGTTCTGAGCAAGCTACAACAACCTTCGGTAAATTGTTCCAATCCCCAATGACCTCATGGGTAAAAACTAAAGAACAGATCGGTTCTAGCATAATAGACTACAATCAAGCACTATTGCTATTTTCCAAAATGCACACAGTAATATTACAACTGTAATTCAATAGATAAAATATCTGTATTTGAAGAAGTCTCCTGATCATCCAGACATCATTTTCTATGAAAATATCGTAAACACAAAGCTCTGTTGAATACTGTTGAGATACTATTCAGGAAAACTCTCTACATAGCTTAGTGCCATTTAAATGCTATAAGCAAGACTTTTAATCTTACTGCTTGTGAAAAAAGAGACATGAACAATCAGAACCCTTAGGAAAATGTCATCTTTGATGCTGCCTCTGTTATCATCCCATCTAGCACAGCATTCGTCTTTCAACTCACTTTAGACGCTGCTTCATAACAAATATTTTCCAGAAGTCTTGTAGACTAAAGTTAATATGAAATATTAACTCCATTAATATTTATGATTCCAGGAAACCTTTGGCAAAAGAGGTTTACAAATTAAGCCCAATGTCTCCTTGAACCAGGCATCAGGAACATCAGTGGAAATGTTAATATGAACTCTTGCCAGTGAAGCAGAGTCATGAAATTCCAAGCCTGGTTTGAAAAGAGTGAGCTCTTTTAAAAATTCCAGGAACATAAAGACTGGTGTCAAGTTTAAAACAAATAGTCTTTTATCCTTGCTGTAAGAATAAAGTCTTTCCTTTTGATAATTATTTCTGGGTTTGAATCTGGGGAAGTACATCCCTGCAGCCTCCAATTTCAGTGTTTTTCTGAGCCTTCCGGAGCTGAAGGATTTAATTTTTATGACAAGCTCCTAACAATAGGAGCAGCATGTGTCAGCAGTGATGAGCTGTCTGGCAGAACAGATCTACAGCAAGCAAGTTCTTCTTTGGATCTCTAGTCTTGAAGGCCAGCTTCAAGTTAAAATAGAAACCCACTTAAAAACTAGACAGAAGGGATTTACATCCTCTAGGAGTAGTTCAGGTATACTAGTGTACTTAAAGGAAATTCTTGATTAATTTTTCCTAAATGCCTGTTCTTAAAAAGTTTTACTGTAGGAGCCTAATATTTCCTCACCTCCTTTGAATCATTTGTGAGGGTAAAGCAGAATGCTTAGGTGGGGTGGGTGGGGAAAGGCAAAGAGAGCACCAATACTGATAACAGAGCAAGTTCCCTGATTTTGATGAGACAAACACTCACTATACAGAGAAGTATGTAAAGAGACTGAACAAAATTGTAGTGCACTATTTCATCTGCTATTTCATGTATGGCCTGATTAAACAACTTCCAGGGAAGTTGTTTTCTACTGAAAGCTGCCAAGTCAATAAAATTTAGATGTGTGTCATACAGTAGTATTAAAAAATGGTGACAAAAAGTTATCACAGCATCTTGATACAGTTGGAATAGTCTGTTTTTAACCACAAACAAAAGTAAAATGCATATTTACTTGCAACAAGACATTTTCACTGTGGATTGCATTGTTTAAATTTCTCATCCTGATGTGGGAAGAAATTAAATTTTGATAAATCCTGCCAAAAAAGGGCATTGTGTTCTTCAAATTGCTCTGTTTAGTGTATCTCAACAAATGTGTTGCAGACTTGTTTGGTTTGCAAATAAACCCTCCTTGCTCTTTTCCTTTTTTAATTCTTCATAATCCTGCTGGGTTCTTTTTCAAGAATTGGTTATAAATGGTTTTTGCCAAATCTTGTCCTGAGGTATTCCTGCATAGCCTCAAGGTTTCTGTTTGTGTTTCCATGACAGTTATCCTATTTTTTTTGCCTTTGATATATTCTGTGAATGGTTCTTAACAAACAATTCTGTTGATAAAGTACAAGAAAAAGAAATCAAAGCATCTCTCTGCAGTGGTACCTCTGCAGGGCAAACAGGAATAAAACACAGTAAAAGTGTATTTGTGTCACTCAAATTAGCAGATGGGAGTCTGAAAGTGCTCTGCAAGAGAGATGGTGAAGAAAACCACCACTTTAATGTGGGCTCATTTCAGAAAAGCACTATACTTTAGGCGAAATAACTCTATCCTACAAAATGTGTTTCTTGAGATCTAAATTACTATCTTTAGGCTCATAAAAGTTGCTCTTACACTAATAGATTGCAATTTTTTAAGGACAGGTGGAACTGAAAAAAAAAAAACAAACCATAGATACATTATTCTTTTGAACATTACATGCATTGATACTAAATACCACAACTATTTCTGGAGTTCATAATTACCTTCTTTGAAAAGCATAGCCAATATAAGGAGAAAAAAAAAATAGTGTCATTACCTTTGAGACCTCTGTGTTACTGCCAAAGAATGATGTGAAATGTGGCATCAACATTGTACTTCGTATAAAAATTTGAACTGTGTCGCAACATTAAAGAGGGAGAAATTGCCCAGTTCAACAATCTGTAAGAAGTGGAACATAGGGTAATCTGAGTTTGAAATCTCAGAAAGATCTCTCCTGCTTGCTATTTCTTCTTGCTTGTTTATGTTATTCAAAAATTAGTAAGAAGCGCTTCATTTTATTGCCAGCCTTATCATAGCAGTCCTGGAAAACATATGGACAGGTGTCTGAATAAAAGCACACTGAAGAAGCTTAACTACAGTAATTTTAATCAATACTATTTCAGATATAAGCTTTCTTAATATAGGATTAAAAAAAAAAAAAAAAAGAAAGAAAGAAAATAGGAGAACTGGGTGATATTCACCTGCACTCAAAACCACTCCAGTGAGTCTTCAGATTTGAATATTGTGTAATTTAACACATCTGTTACCACTGACATATCAGTACCATGCTATAGACAAAGACAATGCACAGGCAGTATTTTAACTGACTCTAATGTTGACCCTGGATTGTAAAATGGCTGCACCACAACAAATTCAAAGGAGAACAAGAAAAAAAAAAAAGAACAAACAAAACAAACAAAAAAAAAAAACCCTAGTAGTTTAATGCTGAGATGGTGATTAAGCAGCAGAGAATGCCACAGGTAAGTAGCAGGACCCATATTGCTCAGTATCTTCATCAGCAGATTTGATAGCAACAGAGCACAACCTCAGCAGATATACAAGGAGGCTCAGTCCAGAAGGACCTCGAGAAATTTGGGGATTGAGCCAACCGGAGCCTTAAGAAGCTCGGCAAAAATTACCGAGTATTGCACTGGGGATGAGGTGACCAGGTGTCAGCACAGCTGGAAGACAACTCAGTGAAGAGCAGCCCAGCTAAAAAGGACCTGGGGATTGCAGCAAACACGAGATCAAACATGAGCCACCTTTGTGCTGTCATCATCAGTGCAGGAGGCTGGTGCTGGGCAGCATAGAGTGAAGTTCTGCTCTTATTGCTGTTGAGACTGCAGTTGGTATAGTGCCCTGTTTCCAGCCTCCCATTTCAAGGGAGTCACTGAGAAACTAGAGAGGGTCCAGTAGGTTGCTATCAAGGTGGCTGGGTCTTAGAGCTGCTCCTCAGAAACTGTGTACTAAGACAACTGGACTTAGTCTGATGAAGAGAATACTAAGGGGTAATTTGCCAATAACCTACAATTGCGTGAAAGAGTTAGAAGAAAATGGGACCAAACTTTTCTCAGCAATGGTGGGTGGTATAAAATAAGGAGAAATGGCCAAAACCTGCAGTTTGATAAGTTCAAAAAGCATACAGGAAAAATTTCTTCACTAGGAGAGTAACATATCACTGAAATAAGTTATTTTCAGAGTGGAATAAGTTATTTTTTGAGATGATGGCAGCTTTTGCTTTGTTTTGGTTTTGGCTTTTTTTTTTTTTTTTTTTTATACTTAGCTGCATAAAACCATTACTAAAATCTCCAGGATTGGAGACACATGCTTTTGTGTGGTTTAAGTAGACAATGCTTTCACAGTGGTTGAAGCAAACAGCCTCCAGAGGTCCCTAACAATCAACATTTCTACGACTGTATCATCAGCTGTTGATGTTCTATCTGTAGCTCCTATCAAGGACACAGAGCTGGCTTAACACAGTTCTCCTCCCTCTTTTCAGGTTGAAAGAGCTGTCATAACAGACAATTCTTCTTTTATCTCTCAAGGCTGATCTAATTTCCCCAACACTAACACCAACCTACCTTGGAAACATGTGAGGCAACACTAATGGAGTGCCTCAAAGCAATTCCGGAAAACTCCCAGTCAGCAAAACAACAGTGAATCTATTTCTACCATCCTCATTAACATGCTCTAGATTTAGTGAATTCTTGCTTATTTTAACAGGACTGTTCATCACAGATCTAGGGTAGTAGGGAGGCCTTAATATAGACAGCTTCTATTTCCACCTCTAGCGAGAGTACATGAAGTTATTTACATATATAGCATATAAATGTCATAGTAGAGACTGCTTTAGGAACAGCTATGTTTGAATAGAATTTGAGAGGCAGGCCTTAATATAGACAGCTTCTATTTCTACTTCCAGGAAGAGTACATGAAGTTATTTCAATATATAGCACATAAAAATCATAATAAAGACTCCTTTAGAAACAGCCATGTTAGAATTGGAGACCAGTTCTGCACAGTTTTTATTTTGACATACCCCTGGGGGATTCTTATCGGTCATGAAAAATGTTATAGAAAAAAAAATTGTTTCTCTAGAAGTTTTGAACTTCTCAAGTGTGTTTTTTGGACACTTACCTGGGTAACAAGTCTCCATACTTAGGAAGCACAGGGTGGATTAACACACGCTAAAGAAAAATTTTCACTTCAAAATACAAAATAATTTCTATTTTTTTAAGTTTTCCTTTATTTCTCAGAGGGTTGACATCAAAACAAAGGCTTGAGCTTAATCAAAATGTTTCAGTTAATCCATCCCAAAGTATTCTAGGTGGACGGAAATTTTAAACATTGACAAAGACATCTTTCAATTTGGAAGTTTTTCTCCCACCAAGAGATCAAATCTTACTTCATTCCACCTCAAAATTTCAAGTCAATGATATATATGCCATCATGAAGAAGGCAATTATAAATATATGCATAGCAATATATCATTCCTAATTATTAGGAAATAAAAGAGGTTTACCATAATTATTTTAATTTGGGTTTTGTCTGTAATCATTTAAATTCCATAGGTTCTTTCTATTTATATCTGATTAGATATATTAGGATTGATTAGGAGTGGAAATATACAGTATAAGCAATGACAATAATCCTTTTTCTTCTAATTTTGAGAGCTAACCTCTCTTCTTTGAGGCTAGAGAAACTGACAGCCTTATCAGCCACGCGTGTGGTGCAAAGCACCTGCCTTCTGCGAGATTTACCATACAGTTCTCCAAATCAGAAGGGAAAAAAATCCAGTCAGCCTCTGTGCTTAAGCTGAGAAATTCCTTTTTCATTAGAAAACTTAAATTAGGAATCTTTTAACCTCAGTTTCAAGAGGAATTTAGGGCGCTTCAACAAAAATAAGACAAATTTTTATGAAAAAATCTCTGACGTGGAGCCAGCCACGTATCAGCTCAACTGTTTTTTCTTCTCTTCTTCACAAAATGATATGATTGAAAAACCCCATGCTTTTCCATAAAGGTATCCTGAAAAAGGGAAAATGGGACCTCCAAGTGTGCTGATACTGTAAGTTTGGGGTTTTTTTTAATTCTACTTACTCTTATGAAAGTAGAAATAAATTTTCCAATTAAAATGTCTAAATAACTGCTTGGTCTGTTTTCAGAGGATGAAAGAAAAAGTTAAAATCAAAGAATTACGTCCCCAAAGTGCTCCTCTGCCCTCCAGAGCATCTTGAAGCCTGCTGCAGCATGTATCAGGTGGAGCCACAGTGTCTGCGGATGTGTCTGCTCTGGGTGGGGAACTTCAGAGCCTGGCAGGGAGCTTATACTGTTGCCATGCAGAAGCAGAGGGGAACATTTGATCCAATGTTATTTCAGTTCTGAAACTACCTTACGCTGATTGGTAAGCTTATGATAAGGTTATTTTAATCTGCTGTTTATTCCTTTGTTTCTTGGTTTATTTTTAGCTATATAAAAGAAAAATATTTGAAGTAATAAAGGCCAGCTGCTATAGTATTACTTACTTGTTAGGACAGTATTTCAAATGCCTGTTGTATTACTTTATCTACAATTATAGTTTGTGGAGTCTAAGTTGCTGCAGCATAAACCTATAATTATGATCATTTAATCAATATTACAGATTTAAAAACTAAGTGGCTTTTCTTCTGTTTCTTCTCTTGTAATCAGAGTAATCTTCACTTTGTATGTACTGATATGCTGTGGCATCTCTGATGTTTTTCTTCCTCCTTTCAATACTGCACACCAGCTCATCACAGTCATTCTAGTTTCATTTGAAGGTGGGGAAATGCTTACCTCATTAGAAAAAAACCCCAATAAATCAACCAAAAAAACACAGCCCCTCCTCCATCCAAAACCCCACACAAACCAAAAAAAACCCAAAACAAACCAGTCACCATTGATCTGAGTCACCAGAAAAAGCAGTGTATCAAAGTCCAATTGGGAACTGCACAAAAGAGGTTCCAGCTGCTGTGATACTGTGGGGTCAGATGCCTTGAGGGATGCAGACTTCAGGCACCAAAAAGTAAAATGTTTACCTGCTCTTAGTCATTTTCATCCTGTTTCTGTGAGAAAATGCATCTTTTTCCTGAGAAGATTTGTATTTCCTCCACATAGGCATAAGGCAGCCCCTTCACACCTCACAGATCCATGGTCCTCCTTTCCTGTCAAGGGACCTGTGGGTGACTCATGCTGCTCCATTCATGAGAGCCTTATACTAGGCAGTGAAAGTGTTGCCCAGTTGCCAAGAATGCTTCCCCCCAGTTTCTTTAACTAGAGGTTGCATTTATTATAGCCAGATGAACTTGAGAGCAGGCGACCGCTAATCAGAAGGACCATCACTTTAATCAGGAAGGGATGGCAAAAACTTCCACCTTCACTCGAGCAGGAAACAAAGCAATTTAGTGGGCGAAGAAGATATCCAATTCTGTTTCCCAGTGTGAGAATTTTAAGCACTTAAAGATGAAAGATTTAGTATGAGTGTTTCCTGTACATAAGATCGGCAAACTCCTCTGTCAAGACCATATTTATGTCTTCCAGCTGGAAGTCAAAAGGAAAGTTCAACCTCACTGGTATCAGCTTACCCTCCCTGCTTTGTAGCTTCTCTGAGGGTTCATTTCCTCTTGGTTGGTACCTCAAGAACGGTACAGCTTCTCCTCTCCTCCTTCACTGTGCTTTCATCACTGATAATAACAAAGCCTGGCCAAGAAGTAAAAACCTGGGAGAAGACAACTGGCTCATGGAGTGCTGGGTTAGATTCTCAGCTGGGATAAGCAGGCATAGCTCTGTGTAATTTGTTAGATTACATTTACATCATCTGCAAAGCAGGTAGAGAACAAAAAATGTTCTTTCTCCAATGAAGAGAAGATAAAGAGCATGGCCAGTGGACACAGGCTCCCTCCCTTCTGCCCAGCTAGGTAACAGATTCCTTTTCCACAGTAAATTCACAGCTTAAGCTATCCATTGTGAAATGTTATTTGAGATTGCAGTACAATACCTTTTATTCTGTTATTGAATCATACTCAGCACATCAGAGTTAGGAAAGTCAAGAAAGGGAGGTGATGTTAAGAAAGCAACACAGGATGAAGGTCAGGAGTTGTGCATCAAAGACTAGATTCTGCTGAGCATTTTTCAGACGAGTCTGCTGCAGATCAAGTGAAATCTGTGTTTGTGAAAAGTGTTGAAGCAACTTTTTCCATCAATTATATAAATACTCTATCATACAGATATTTGTTGGATAAGCCACATTTACTAAGGTGGTATTTATTTCCTTATCATCATCATCATCATCTGTGTGCTTATAAACACAGAATGGTACTATAAAAGGAGGATTTAAATGCTGATGAAAAAGCAGTTGGATGTCAAAATTATGTAGCCATGTTCCCATATACATGGAATATACTTTTTCATTGGACAGAAGGTAGCTACTTTTGAAACTTTGAAAGAAATAGGGATGCTCTACTGTAGCTTGAAATTACGAAGTAATGAGATAAATCTGAAATTTGTCCCTAACTAAAGAGGTAATACAGAGCTCTTCACATAAATGGGAATTTTGCATAGGAAGCTTAATGGATAAAGTATTTAAGTTTAGGAATAAAAAGAAACTAGAATAAGAGAGCCAAATTCAATTTAGAAACAGGAATAAGCATGATAAAAATGGATATCGGCAGATGGAACAGACTGAAACATCTCTGTAGAGAAAGGTTAACATTGTTAGAGATGAATATCCCAAATTACTGTATATTTTTAGTTCCTTAGCAGTGTATACATCACATGGCTTCCGGTAAGGTGGTAATGCTGGTTTACTCTCAAAGTTTAGTTTCCTTTAAAGAGTTTACAAGATCTAACAATACCAGAAGTCTGTTCCATCTCAGCAAATGAATAACAATTGCTTCATTTGTATCAGAATGATTCCTCACAACGTTTGCAATCCAGTGAGTACAGCACCACGACAGGATAAAAACTGTAGGTAAACTAAACTAACTGGAAAACTAAGTAAAAAAAATGTGGGTTTTTTGGTGTTCTTTTTTTTTTCATTCTCTTCACTAATTGAAGCTTCTAACCATTAAAAATAGTTAGCAAGAACAAAAAGTAACCAAAACCAGTGGTGCAAGGTAGTATTAGAATTTTCTGGGTTTTTTGTTGTTTTGAGTACGTTTTACTAACACTGATAAGAACTTCCTCATTTTATATGTATCTCCTCTAGACATTGTCTGTAACACAGCATAAAAGTCTTCCAAAAGACAGTGTAAGAGTCCTAAAAGGTTCAGAGGAGGAGACTCTGGTTCAGTCTGCCTGTAATTTGAGTTTCAATTTTGCTTTGCTTATAATCATAGAATCATAGAATAGTTAGGGTTGGAAAGGACTTTAAGATCATCTAGTTCCAATCCCCCTGCCATGGGTAGGGGACACCTCCTACTAAACCATGCCACCCAAGGCTATGTCCAATCCAGCCTTGAACACTGCCAGTGATGGAGCATTCGCAACTTCCCTGGGCAACCCGTTCCAGTGCCTCACCACCCTTACAGAAAGAATTTCTTCCTCATATCCAATCTAAACTTCCCTTGTTTAAGTTTGAACCTGTTAACCCCTTGACCTCTCACTACAGTTCCTCATGAAGAGTCCCTCCCCAGCATCCCTATAGGCCCCCTTCAGATACTGGCAGGCTGCTAGGAGGTCTCCACGCAGCCTTCTCTTCTCCAGCCTGAACAGCCCCAACTTTCTCAGCCTATCTTCATACGGGAGGTGCTCCAGTCCCCTGATCATCCTCGTGGCCCTCCTCTGGACTTGTTCCACCAGTTCCATGTTCTTTTTATGTTGAGGACACCAGAACTGCACACAATACTCCAAGTGAGGTCTCAGGAGAGCAGAGTAGAGGGGCAGGATCACCTCCCTCGACCTGCTGGTCATACTCCTTTTGATGCAGCCCAGGATACGGTTGGCTTTCTGGGCTGAGTTTTTGGACAAGCAAATAAAGGTTTTTCCTCTACTTCTAATGCTGTCCCTATTCTCCCTACCTTATTCACATTTCACAGTCAAAGAAATAAGCCTTCTATCACTGATATCCTAGTTGTTTAAAATTGGGTTGTAGATTGTAGTCAGGTTTTATATAACATTATTTTTTTTACCACTTTGGTAATGCAATTCTTCCCACCTTTTTGATAACTCCAGAGTTGAGTGAACCAGACAGTAAATATAATTGTGATCGCCAAATGTGTTACTGCCTGGCTGGAGGAATAGTTATCATAAGCACCTACTGAAAGATCACACTTCATTGAGTACATGTATAATGCAATAAAGAAGATTATATAAACATGCACCTATAGTAGAGGACTTCTACACACTCAGAGAAAATGCACATGTGACTACAGAGACAACCAAAATAATCTGCTTGAAATAAAATTGTGCCTAAAACTGGCAGAAATATGTCAATCAAGATCAACTGCTGTGCAGAGTGAAAAGTGCATGAAGTCTATATTACTCAAATCACAACAGGGTAAAATGCAGTTTACTTGCCTATCCTGTCCTTTACTCAACATCTTTCTCTTGCCCTCCAGCGTGGAATAACAGACTTTGCCAGTTGTCCTGTCCATCAGTGTTTTACAAGAGCATCATTCTCACGCCTTAGATTTCAGCAAGACAAGCTCAAAACGAATCTGCTGACTGCACATTTGTGCCAAAGGTAAAGAAAAAGCAAGCAAGCTTCATATTCACAGAGCCACTGTACAAAGGCATTCAGATCTTTCTAATGCTCTTAATTTCCTGCTGAAGTAAAGCAGTAATTTCACTGAAAGCTAAGGAAAACACAAGGTGTGTCTTATCTCAGATATCCCTGGGATAAATATGATATAGTTACTTGGCCACCTGAATTCAATACATAAGTCATACAACAGCTTGGTTGACTTGTGATTGTTAATCTGCTATAAATATATTTATTTATTCATACCTGTGTCACTAAGAAATGGACATGCCTTTGGGAGGAATTAAAAGTCACATTTGAGTTTAGTTGCTCGCATTTATACTAATATAAGCAGATTTAAACAGTTTATATGGAATTTAAAGATAAATTGCATCAAGTTCTCCAGATTGTGGAAATAACTTGCTTTGCCTGTCCTGCTGCACTACTCTTTGTTTATCATTTCAAAGTTCACAAGGTAATTGCCTCATTATCTCTTCATCTAATTTCACAGAGAAATGACAATCACTAGCTGCTGAGGTCATGGCCCATCAAAAATTATGCTGTCTCTAATTTTATATCTGATCTCTGGTAGATCTTAATTTGCTTATCTCAGTTCCCATATATTGACTAAATTGTTGAATTCTATTAAAATCTCCACCCGCTGTCCAAGATTTAAGACTGAACTACTGAATTGAGACTTATTGAATTATTAAGACATGATTGCCAATGTGAGTCAATAAAACAGTAATTAAAATATATAAGAATAATATGACTTTTTAGACTACGGCATGCTATTTAAATTCAGTCTGAATATGGCTCTGTACACACATATATAAATACACCCTACCACCTCAGCATTACAATAACATGTCTATTTTTTTTTTCCTTATACAGTTAGACTGACATTAACTGCAAGAGCTTTGGGAAATAAGTTAATAATAAAAAGATCGTGCAAATATTCTTTGGTGGATATTTTAATATTTTTCAAATTGCATTTTCCTATATAATTCTTCAAATTGAACCCTCTGAAGCACTATTCTCACATACATACTGACAATCTCTTTCTCTAAAGAGTTATATTTAATGCCATATTTAGCTTCCTCCTCTAATCTCCGTGTTCATGTTTCCTACACAAAGAGAATGGCAGATACTCCGGTGATGGTCACTCTTGGATTCAAGGGTTTCTGTTTATAGCACTGCTGCCATGTTTCTGTTGCTGGAGAAGAGAAAGAGTTCACACAAGTGGACAAAAACGTATTTAATAGATACCTGTTGATCAATCATTGCTTGCTCTGGCAGGTCACTGGGAAATCTGACATCTTCACATCCCCCTTTATCTTCCTGCATCCTTGCTGAGGCTGTCAACCCCTAGGAGATCCCACTTGAATAGACAGCTCCCCAAAGTATTACCTTACTCTTGCTACCTTATCACACTAAGTACTACGCTTTTCTACTTCTCTTTCCACAAACTTCTTGCTTCTGATAGCAGTTGCATCTCTGCCACCACTGGCATCCCAGCAGTTAAAAAGACTATCACAGCATAACTAAGAGGTAGTGGCAGTTGCTGCACCTTCTTCACAACTTGCAAATACCTAAATTTGGAGACAAGTGTGTTGCAGCTAGATTTGTGGGGCCAGCATCTCTGCTTCACCACTTCATCACAGCAAAACTAAAGTGCATGTTTGTAAAAGATCATTCTCTTTCTGAAGGGCAGGTTCCCAAGGTGACATGAAACCTTATCATTTTCTACTGGAGCACAAAGGTAGTCTCTAAATGAAAGATTTAATGGAGAAAAAAGATCTTCTAAATATGCGCAGGAAGACTGATTTTTCACTGGAGGGAGAATTTAACTTCTCATTACCATTTGTCTTACATGGCAGAAATACATTCAAAGAATTCTCCAGCATTCATTACCAAAGCAGGGGAAAGACAAAAGATGCTTATCAGCACCTCCCACAGTGATGCTAACTGGATGCGCATGGAAGCTGAGAGATTATTAATCACAGGCCTGAAAGATCAGGTTTTCATAAGCTGGCTTAGATATCCTTGGTACTTCAACATCTGCTTGATACTGAGCAGAGAGAAAAGTCAGGCATCAGAATCAATGCACCTTGAAGTCTCTTGCCTCTCTTTCTTTGCTGGAGGTAGAACTTTCATTACCCGTGTTCTTGTAATTTGGCAGTTTGTTCAAAAACTGGCACTACATCACTTTCTGTCTATGACTTCACTAGTGCTTATCTCTAGTGACAGCCTTAGAAGTATCCAGTTACAGTGCTTCACATTCAAGGTTTTCTGAAGCTTGGGCTGTTTCAAGAAAGTGAGGACATCTTGCTACATGCTGTTTTGGAGGGGGAGGGCACAGGATGGAAGGGAGGAAAATACACTTCTTCAGCAAAGTGCTATTTATATCACGTTAGTGCTTTGTGTGAGGAACCAAAATCCTGTCACTAGCTAGAGAGTAGTAAGGAACGCAAAAAAGAAACATCAGTCCACCTGCAAAGAATAGAAGCTAATGTTAACTGATGCAGGCAGGTTTTCATTTTCCCAGTCTCTGCCTCTGCCTTCTGCAACTTGGCCAGTGTGGCTGAAATGCTTGCCAGTGAAAATGAGGCAAAAAAGTCATTGAGCACCTCAGCCTTCTCTATATCCCAGGTAACCATACCAGCTTGAAGGGACCTCTGGTCCAACCTTTCTTGGCAAAACCATGACTTAGACTAGATAGCCCAGCACCCTGTCCAGCCAAATCTTAAAAGCATCTAACACTGGGGAGTGCACCACTTCCCTGGGGAGATTATTCCAACGGCTGATTGTTCTCTTTGCGAAAAATTTTCCACATGTCCGATCAATCTCCTGAGGAGTAACTTGTATCCGTTACCCCTCACCTTTTATGTAACTCCCTTTAAGAAGGGACTCTCAATCTTTGTAGCCATCCTTTAAATACTGGAACATTTGCCCTACTGCCTCTTTATTGGGATGCATCACTCCTGAGTTTGAAGGAGGTGATCCTTGAATACTGACCAGCTTTCTTGGGCCTCTCTTCCCTCCAGGGCTTTATCCCATGGTACTCTACCAAGCAGATCCTTCAAAAGGCCAAAGTCCGCTCTCCTGAAGTCCAGGATAGTGAGACTGCTGTATGCCCTCCTCACTGCCCTAAGGATGTTGAACTCCATCATTTCATGGTCACTGCAAACTAGGCTGCCCTCCAGCCTCACATTCCCCACCAGCCCCACCTGGTTGGTGAGAACAAGGCCCAGCATAGCACCTCTCATTATCTCCTCTGTCACTTGGAGAAGGAAGTGAACATCAACACATTCCAGGAACCTTCTAGGTTGCTTATATCCTGCTGTGTGATCCACCCAACAGATATCAGGGTGGTTGAAGTCCCCCAAAAGGACCAGGGCTTGTGAATATGAGGCTGCTCCTATCTGTCTATAGAGAGCCTCATAATGTTGGTCTTCCTGGTCAGGCAGCCTTTAGCAAACCGCCAGCGCAGCATCACCTGTCGCTGCCCTTCCTTTAATCTTGACCTCTAAAATCTTGGTCAACTCCTCATCCATCTCTAGGTGGAGCTCTTCACCCTCCAGCTGGTCACTGACATAGGTGGTGACACCCCCTCCTTCTCTTCCATTCCAACACTCCAGTCTCAGGAACCATCCTACCAGGTCTCCGTGATGCCAGTTAGATCATAGCCCTGCAGATGTGTGCATGTCTAACTTGTTTATTCTCCATGCTACACATATTTGTTTTCATGAACACTGTCTTCCAGGGCCTCTAACAAGAAACTCATTCCATAAGAGTATTTAATTAAAGCCAGGTGAATGTTTATTGACTAAGAATCAATTTCTTTTTTGGCTTCAAACTGTTTATGAGAAAGTATTCTTTTCTATTAACATATTCCTTAATGAAAGGTATTCGTCTGCTAGTTCAGACATACTATTTTTGATGTCAGCATACTGTTCCATTTTATCTACTTGCTCTTCATGGTTCATAACTAGTCCTAAATTACTAGACACTATCTGTGCTTCCTGAAACTTTAAAAACAGAAGACAACAGAGCAATAAATGGTAAATACTGAATTAATAACAAATAGCACACCTCTGGCAAGAACCATTTGATGAAAAAACACCTTCACAAAGGAATTGTGAATCATCCAGAGCTCATGAACATTTTCAACAGTATCTGGCAGTTGCTACAAACAAAAAATACAGCTAAAGAACAGCTGCAGAATGAAGCAAGTCTATTTATTCAGATTTGTATTGATGTTCCTACATTTCCTTCATCCAGTATTTACTGTCCCATAAGGATCTTCCTCCCCACTGCTACTAAATATTTTGAAATATCTTTCCACTCACCCTGGCCTCGGACCATTACAAACATGATGTTGAGCCTAGCACAACACAATTATTACGAATCTGCTTCTATGTTACATGAATAATGTGGTACAGGTCTTCCCAGCAATGTGCACTTTACTGAGGCGATAAGTCTGGCTGCTACCTCAGTAACCTGTTAGTCACAATTTAAGTAGTCTTCTGTTTCCATCAAGGGTCCTGGCTATCAGGCTGATGAAAACAGTTTTGGCCGTATTGACAACTTGAAGCAGGCATGCAACTCCAGTGTCTGTTGTCTTCTCTTCGCCTTTACTTTCTGTTTCACAACAGCTGGTTGTCTTTTTGCTCTCGCGGTTGAATAGATTGTGAGAAGAGAGAGGCTGCATGTTCTTGTAAGGATTTTTGTTTGCTCGTTCTCCAAATTTTTCCTTCTTTTGACAAGATAAAAGGATTCCCTGACCTGAAATTTTCTTTGGAAATCAGTGATCATAAGAACACATAAAAATATAAGAAAGCCCATACTAAAAGGTCTGTGTAGCCTAGCACCTGCATCCCATCGCATGCTAATAGCTCATGCCCACAGAATAATTAAGGGAGGCAAGGTAGCAACACTGGCTTAGCATCCTCTTCTAACCTCAGGTGCTACCTGAAGCAGAGATGATGCTTTTAATATTTAGTAAACTTAATTAGTGTCTTGTCAGTAATACACCCAGTTCCTTTTCAAACTTTGAGAACTTCAGGATCCATTGCACCCTATGGCCAGGTGTTCCACAGCTCAACCATAGGCTGTGTAACAGCAATTCTCTGGTTTGAATCTGGCTGGTGTTAATTTTATTTGATGTCCTGTAGTCCTTGTATACACAAATCTTTTATTCCTGTAAAAAAAATATAGCTGACTTTTATACAACAATATCAGATCACAGTGCATGCTATAAATGAGTTCATTGATATCTCTGTATTGTCAAAGGCAAACAGACAGTATGAGAATGGGTTGGGTGGAGGTGATAACAGGGCTACATGGAAGTCCTGCCTGGTGCTCTAACATGAGGGCTCTAACTATTCCTTTTCAACATTAGTCCTGCTTACAGAAGAAGACAGTCTCGCTAACATTGCCTCTCACCTCAAAGCATACAAATTCCAAACCTCATTAAAACAGCAACATCAATTTATCTGCCCAGGAGGAGGTCAGACTGACTCTGATTCTCTCAGATGATTCTGGCTACCTTGCAGACTGAAAAACACTGCAGAGGTACAGTGTGTTCCTTGCAGAGGAGGCAGAGCAGAAACACAAGAGCCCACTTACCTGCAGCTATCGATCAATCTGTCAAACCCTCTAAACAGAAAAGCTGAAGAAGACCAGATCCTGCACTGCCACTGTGGGTTAGAGCATCAGCTATGAAATAGTCCAGATCCTGAAAAGACCTCCCTAGGGATGTTCAACTGAGTAGAGGTAAGCTGTGCACAAGACTCTCATCTACCACAGCATGAATGTGAAATATCCAGGGCTGGGTCAGCATACCCCTCCTTTGTTCAAAGACTGCCAGCCGTGTCCTCTGATGATACAAAGCATCAACTAAGGCTATTCAGCCTCAGATTTGACTGGAAAATTTCCAAATGTAAGTTTTTCAAAATCTGCGAAGTGCTATTGTTTGAAACAAAACATCTCACAAAAACAAAATGCTGGCTGCAGCATATTCAGGATGTTGTCTATGGCCTGAGCAAAAGAGGTCATGCAAAAAACCCCACCACAGAAGAGCCAGTATGCTTATGATTAGGCCCCAGGAAAGACCTGGGTATTTCCCCCAATTCTGATTTTAAACCGGCATTTCCTAGTAGCCAGCATATGGCCTGCTCTGCAAACACAAGCTCTGTTTGTGGTAATTGCTTTTCATGAGACGCAGAGATCTGGCTCAAAGGACAGCAAGTGGGCTAAGACTGCATAAGAAATCCAAGTAATAGCTGGGACATGCATAAAGTCATTCACGCTTAAATACTTTCCTTATTCTTTGGAAAAAGCCAACAATTTTCTGTGTAGGTTTTAACCAGATAATTGGAAGTTATCAAAAGATATTTCTAAATTAACAGGAGTCGTGAGAGTCTTAATGTTGTATATTAAATAAAACAGTTCCCATCATGCTCATATTGCGTAATATTGTTGAAAAGTGTCAAGGGATGGAGATTCTACCAGGCATCATTACATCCCCTTGATGAGGTGTCTCCTATTTAATTTCTCTAGGATCCTGCTGCTAGAAACATTTTTGCACTAATTAGGCCTGTTTACATGTTAGCTATTTTCTGCAGATCCAAAGAGGAACATGTTTTGGAAATCTATGATTAAAGTTATTTGCTTTATCTTAGATGTTGATGCTACTCGTGATGTAGGACTTGCCGTAATTCTAAGGTATTCCTTACAGTGATAAATCTGGAGGAAATGAGTATTTTTATCACAGCTTGCCATGGAAAATTACAAATGCATAAAAACCAATCTTTGTAGCTTAAACTATATGAACAGTGCAACATCATAATTCTATACAGTTGTGTGGAATTTGTTTTTATCTAGATTGCACTTCATCTCGTTAACTACCTCATATAAACATCATTAGCATTCTGAAAGATTGTCTTAATAAAACAAGTATGTAATATTTTGTTGCTTTATCTGTGCACAGAAATCACTAGCATTTAAATTTTATATATTAGTGCAACTATTGCTGCCATATTACTGTACTTGGACTAGATTCTGCTGCTACCTTACTCTTGAAAACAGTCCAACTAGCCAGGCTGCAAATTGCAAAGAAAGGATTTTGCACTTGGGCAAATATGACTTTGGTCTGAAGGAAAGAATAACTAAATTTTTTACTACTGTCTCTGAAGTTAAAAGGCTCTTCAGTGCCCGTGTAAATGCTTATGCGCTTTGGGGCAGGTGGAACCCCATAAATCAATTGCATAAATTTACCAGCTCTCCACAGCCAAGTCACATGAGCAAGGCCCATGCCACTGACTGCAAGCCAGAAAATCCTGCTCTAGGTCTCCACAGAACTAATTGGTTTGCAGCAAGTTTCATGCATTTTTCATTATAAACGAATCTCTGAAGTCTCACAAATCTAGGTTTGCTGTGTTTGTAAAGCTACAAACCTCCCAATTTGTACTCTAATTATGTTTTGTTATTGTTATTATCAGCTTATTCTTGCTATGAATGTTTTTGTATCACTTGGAATTGATGCTAATACTCCCTGACATACAGCTTGACATATATTAAGAATGCAGAAAATGAAATGACAGAACTAATTAAAAATCCATCTGTTCAGTTAATTTAGAGGTATGCCAAACAGTTCAAGTGAGACTTGGTCAGCAGCAAATCACATCCACCTGTACTGTGTGCTTAGCAGTTACTGTCCTGAGTAATGTTATTTCCTTAGAAACACTCCCACTATTCAGTTCAGAGACTGCACACTGAGCAGTAAGAGCATGGAAAACACAGCTATTACTCTTGAACAGAAATAGTGCACGTAAAAATGTAGTATAAGCCTACTAAATGAAAAAAGACACGCAGCAAAATGCTGTATATCATGTTGACTCACTCCATTAATTGTAATGACTGTGCCTCCAAGACACAGAACAATCACACCAGTATTACCTATAGAGATATTGCAGCTCTCGATCCAGGAAAAGTTTTCCACTTAACGTCAATGGTCCGTGCTTTTCTCTCCTGTAAGACCACCAGAATTAACAGAGTTGTGCCAAGAACACATTTGGTCCCATCTGATTATGGACACTGAACATGATATCTTATAGTCTGGCTTGTGTGTTACTGCTTTACCTGCAGAAAACATAATAATTTAAGAAGCTTTCAACTGGCAAGCTAGATCTTTTTTGTTTTAAAAAGAAATGAAAATAAGCATGTCTCAGTCTGGTGAACAACAATCTGTCACGTGGCAGGTCTATATTATCTCAGGTAAGGTATATTTCCTCTCTACCAAAGAAACTTTACTAGAATAAGAAAAGCATCAATATGTAAAATAAGCTACTCAGCATTTTCTTCCTGCTCATTCTGCAGTCGGCTTCCCTGCAGCATGTACCACTTTGTGTTTGTATTCCAGGCTCCAGAGAAGGCAGTGCATGCATACTCCTACACACAGGGACTTCTGTGGCCATTCACATCAATTCTTGAAGGCTGAAACCAGTGGACAGCTTTAAAGAGTGTAAAGCAGACAGAAGCCACCTGCTTTCAACCTGAGACTAGAAAAACAGCCATTACAGAATAGCAAAACAGCAATTTCAACAATAGGCACCAAGTATTTCCCACTAGAAAAAACTTTTACCATTTCTTGTGCTTGGCACAATTTCAGGTCAGCAGACAGGGCAGTGAGAAATGCTGTGTTGATCTCAGAATTTGGGATCTGATCTGCACTGCAGTTATCTTGTATTGTCAACAGAAATGAACATTTAGTTTCTTTTTCAGTGACACCAACTCAGTGAAAAACAGTCTCACAAATGATTTCCATTGCTCATTAGAGCAAATTTAAACTCCAGCTACCAGGGGGCATCACTATTATTGATTCACAAAGGACAGTTTGCTAGAACTAGGTTCCAAAAAAAGTAACAGTTGTCAGTCATCTGAAAAATAGCATCTCAGAATGTCCTGTGTGTGTGATGTGGATTGTTTGGAATCATAGAATCACAGAATCATTGAATAGTTAGGGTTGGAAAGGACCTGAAGAACATCTAGTTCCAATCCCCCTGCTAGGGGCAGGGACACCTCCCACTACACCATGCCAAACAAAGCTACGTCCAATCCAGCCTTGAACACTGCCAGCGATGGAGCATTCACAGCTTCCCTGGGTAACCCATTCCAGTGCCTCACCACCCTTACAGGAAAGAATTTCTTCCTCATATCCAATCTAAACTTCTCCTGTTTAAGTTTGAACCTGTTGGCCCTTGTCCTCTCACTACAGTTCCTCATGAGGAGTCCCTCCCCAGCATCCCTAGAGGCCCCCTTCAGATACTGGAAGGCTGCTATGAGGTGTCCACGCAGCCTTCTCTTCTCCACGCTGAACAGCCCCAACTTTCTCAGCCTGTTCTCATACAGGAGGTGCTCCAGTCCCTTGATCATCCTCGTGGCCCTCCTCTGGACTTGTTCCAACAGTTCCATGTCCTTTTTATGTTGAGGACACCAGAACTGCACACAGTACTCCAAGTGAGGTCTCACAAGAGCAGAGTAGAGGGGCAGGATCACCTCCCTCGACCTGCTGGTCACGCTCCTTTTGGTGCAGCCCAGGATACAATTGGCTTTCTGGGCTGCAAGTGCACACTGGCAGCTCATGTTCATTTTCTCATCAACCAAAACCCCCAAGTCCTTCTCTGCAGGACTGCTCTGTATCTCTTCTCTGCCCAACCTGGAGCTGTGCCCGGGATTGCTCCCACCCAGGTGGAGGACCTTGCACTGTCATGGTTAAATTTCATCAGGTTGGCAGCAGCCCACCTCACAAGTGAGTCAAGGTCCCTTCTGGATGGCATTCCTTCCCTCCAGCGTATCAACCCAACCACACAGCTTGGTGTCATTGGCAAACTTGCTGAGGGCACACTCAATCCCACTGTCCATGTCACCGACAAAGATGTTGAACAAGACCGGTCCCAACACCGATCCCTGAGGGACACCACTCATTACTGGTCTCCAGGTGGACATTGAGCCACTGAGCACAACTCTTTGCGTGCGGCCATCCAGCCAGTTCTTTATCCACTGAGCGGTCCACCTATCAAATTGATGTCTCTCCAACTTAGAGACAAGGATGTCATGTGAGACAGTGTCAAACGCTTTGCACAAGTCCAGGTAGATGACATCAACTGCTCTACCCCTGTCCATCAGTTCTGTAGCCCCATCATAGAAGGCAACCAGATTGGTCAGGCAGGATTTCCCCTTACTGAAGCCATGCTGGCTGTCACCAACCGCCTTCTTGTTTTTCATGTGCCTCAGCATGCCTTCCACGAGAATCCGCTCCAAGATTTTGCCAGGCACAGAGGTGAGGCTGACTGGTCTGT
Organism: Ara ararauna; assembly: GCA_028858755.1. NCBI lineage: Eukaryota > Metazoa > Chordata > Aves > Psittaciformes > Psittacidae > Ara > Ara ararauna. Next base: position 68,646,535 of record CM054377.1, on the reverse strand, counting down.
AGTTCCCCGGCTCATCCATTTTCCCCTTCTTGAAAATGGGGGTTATATTTCCCTTTTTCCAGTCATCGGGAACTTCACCTGGCTGCCATGATTTTTCAAATATGATGGATTGAAAAGGACAGTTTTACTAGATGCTGCTGCCACTGGGGATGAGCACCTCCTGTATGAAGGTAGGCTGAGAAAGTTGGGGCTGTTCAGCGTGGAGAAGAGAAGGCTGCGTGGACACCTCATAGCAGCCTTCCAGTATCTGAAGGGGGCCTCTAGGGATGCTGGAGAGGGACTCTTCATGAGGAACTGTAGTGAGAGGACAAGGGGTAACGGGTTCAAACTTAAACAGGGGAAGTTTAGATTGGATATGAGGAAGAAATTCTTTCCTGTAAGGGTGGTGAGGCACTGGAATGGGTTACCCAGGGAAGCTGTGAATGCTCCATCACTGGTGGTGTTCAAGGCTGGACTGGACATAGCCTTGGGTGGCATGGCTTAGTGGGAGGTGTCACTGCCCCTGTCAGGGGGGTTAGAACTATATGATCTTCAGGTCCTTTCCAACCCTAACTATTCTATGATTCTATTCTATGACTAGTCCTATAGGAATCTCATCTAGTTATATATACACGTTAGTGTTTCTGGTCCAAGCCATAACTCCTACTATATAATCAAGCATCTTTAGGATTTCTGCAGTAAGGAAGATAAGGTTGCGACCCTGAATCATCTTTTCTGAGCCTTCTCTACAAAATTTTGGGGCAAAACTGGCCACAGCCTGTTCCTACATACTCACACCAAGAGCCAGCTGTGAGAACATATGGCTGTGCTACGAAAGACTTAAATTTAAGGCAAGCCCTTCACCCTAAACACTGAAATCCAGAGAGAAGTTCTTTAACCACAAGAAAACAGGGAGAGCACAGGAGACAAACTGATTAGTAGAGGTGTTAGGGCAAGGTAAAAACTCTGTTTATTGAAGAAAGGATGGGACAGCTCAGTCAAGATTTAAGTGATTATCACTGAACTTTATAAGTGTTCAGCTATATTTCTGGGGTATCATCTTCAAAAAATTTCCCTTGCTCCCCCAAAATAGAGTCAGTAAGCGATAAATGTGCTACTTTCCCACAGCAATAGCACTTTTGTCATTTCTCATCAACTCTACAATTGTCATCATTTGCATGATGATGACTCTATAATATCTGTGTCCCCTGGGGGAAATAAGCACCCACTGTTATCTATGTTAATATTTGGTTTATTTCCCAGTCAAACATTTGCTGTTGGTTTTTTTAAATGTGGGATAAATTAACTGTAATCAAATCAGTAATGTGGGTGTTTAGTTGTTTTATTGCTTTCAGACAACTTCCTTGATACTTCCTTTACTACAAAGTTGTGAAGCTCAAAGGATATACTCATAACAGACTCAGTTTCCTGACTCCCTGAGCTCACAGTGTTGTGCAAGAAGTTGATGTCTCATGGAACTTGAGCTCTTCCCTCATACAAAAACAACATCCATATTCACTGCTAGGAGAAGACTCCATTCAGTGAGCCAGTACTCAAGAGAAAAGTTATAAAAGATTTACATCTATCTTACAGCATTCTCTGAGAATATTTCCTGCAATCACAGTTAGGGCAAGGCTATCCACACTCATTGCCTAATCTGATCTCAAATGCTATTGGCAAGGGTTTCCAGGTTCACATGCCAAGACCACTGAATTCTGATATCTTCTGAAACCTGCTTAGAGAAGCCCCATGACAGGAAGCTGCAACCATCACTATTTTGGCCCAGACAGTTTTGGCAGATTTGTAGAGTGGTTGTGAACACATAAAACTTTTTAGAAAGACAGATTCATGGCAGTTGAGCAAAGAATTGAGCTTGGGGTTCATTTGGCATATCATTCTGTGCAAATTGGTTCAACATTTTTTTAAATATCCAGGAAAATTAATTTCCCCTGAATTGCTACAAATTACATTGTGTTTTTGATGTACAGGTGTATGGTATGTATATTTTTATCCTTTGTACCTTATTGATATTACTTCATGATTCTACACCCCACAAAGGAGGGAAATCCAAGTTCCCAACTTTGTGCCTCAATATATTTATACTGCACAGTCTAAAAACCCCTTTGACGTTACTGTTATTAAATGTTCAATCCAATTTAACATTTACTTCTTGAAACATATTTATAGCAACAAATAGGCTTTTTCTCTTCATTTATGCAACATTTTGCCTAATGAGCTAAAACTTACTGATTCATTTTATTTTACTAAATGAAGATATTCATATGCAACGAGAGTCATCTTGTTTAAAGAGTGAGCCTGGTAACCAAGATTCATCGAGCCAAGAACTAAATGCTATGTGCATAGTAGTGTCATGTAATTTACCATTTGGTCAATGGATATACGGTCAAGCAAGTCACTTTTCGCAAAGACAGCAGAGTGTTAAGGCAGGAAAACCAGAGAATGCTGCATATTTTGACTTACACATTCTTACGTTTCTTGCCTGACAGCTCCATTCTTGACCAAAGCACATAGTGTATATTGAATTATAACCACAAAGCTATCATTTTCTCTTTTAAAAATCCATCTCCAATTCTAGTGTCCACTTGCTAAAAAGTATAATGAAAAATTTAAAGCAGGTGAAGCACAAAAAATATTAGCAAAGGACCAGAGAAAATGCCCTTCAGTGAAAGGAGTCCATCAGTTCATAATATCAGAAAGAACTGTAAGACATAGCTTCACAACACAATCTTACCTCCTTTACGGGGAAAGAAAAGAGTTAAGAAGGTGCCAAGATAAGAAGTAAGAAAGGGCCAATACCTGGAAGATGATACTCAACAAGCCTGTATTTGAACTAACATGTTCCTTGAAAACTGGCCAATTATCAAAACTAATTTCAAGGAGAGGTGACTTCACCCTCACTTGTTATCACTGTCAAGCAGAACATCAGTGCTCAGAGGGATGCGGGGAGGCACCCCACAATGCCCACCAGCCTCCTGAGAGCACACAGGCCACCACCATTACATGCTGCTGTCCTACAAGCACACCTCGGCATCCTGCCGCTGTGGGACAGTCTCACTACAACATTTTCAAAGCACAGGTAAAGCAAGCCTGCTGCTCAACAATGCAACATACATTTAATCAAACACAAGTTATTCAGCTTGGTACAGCAAACAGAAAAGAGACAAAATATAATACTCTAATGTTCAGAGTCAGGCAAGAAGGGCTTCCTGTCAGCCTCAGTACACAGCTAATACCTACCATATTCTAGCTCCTTCCGAGAAGTATGCACTCTGGTACAGCAAAATATATATGTCACCTACCACTTCCATACTGGAGTACTTTCTGAGCATTTCTGACACTTCATAAAACACAGGTAAGCAGCAGAAAGTTCATACAGATTTCATAGGCTGCAAAACAGCTGAGTAGCTTGCCCACAGTCATAGATGTTTAAACAAAGAATTTACAAGAAAGCACCCTAAAGCCAATGTGAAGCAGTCAACCCTATGCCCACAAAGTTCTGACTATAATATAGAAACACTAAAGATCCAAAGGGAGCGAGCACACCAGTTCCTTGGGACTAATTTGTTGAGGCTTTCTTTCAGGAGAATTTCTGCCCAATTCTTTCAGCTCCATAGACTATTTAAGTGGAAATGGATATATTTCATAGAATCGTAGAATCATAGAATAGTTAGGGTTGGAAAGGACCTTAAGATCATCTAGTTCCAACCCCCCTGACACCGGCAGGGACATCTCCCACTAAACCATGCCACCCAAGGCTATGTCCAATCCAGCCTTGAACACCGCCAACGATGGAGCATTCACAACTTCCCTGGATAACCCATTCCAGTGCCTCACCACCCTTACAGGAAAGAATTTCTTCCTCATATCCAGTCTAAACTTCCCCTGTTTAAGTTTGAACCTGTTAACCCCTTGTCCTCTCACTACAGTTCCTCATGGAGAGTCCCTCCCCAGCATCCCTATAGGCTCCCTTCAGATATTGGATGGCTGCTATGAGGTTTCCACATAGCCTTCTCCAGGCTGAACGGCCCCAACTTTCTCAGCCTCTTCTCATGTGGGAGGTGCTCTACAGCCCTGATCATCCTCGTGGCCCTCCTTTGGACTTGTTCCAACACTTCCATGTCCTTTTTATGTTGAGGACACCAGAACTGCACACTGTACTCCAAGTGAGGTCTCACAAGAGCAGAGTAGAGGGGCAGGATCACCTCCTTCAACCTGCTGGTCACGCTCCTTTTGATGCAGCCCAGGATACAGTTGGCTTCCTGGGCTGCGAGCGCACACTGCCGGCTCATGTTCATTTTCTCATCAACCAAAAACCCCCAAGTCCTTCTCTGCAGGGCTGCTCTGAATCTCTTTTCTGCTCAACCTGGAGCTGTGCCTGGCATTGCTCCCACCCAGGTGGAGGACCTTGCACTTGGCATGGTTAAACTTCATCAGGTTGGCATCAGCCCACCTCACAAGCGTGTCAAGGTCCCTTCTGGATGGCATTCCTTCCCTCCAGCGTATCAACCCAACCACACAGCTTGGTGTCATTGGCAAACTTGCTGAGGGCACACTCAATCCCACTGTCCATGTCACCGACAAAGATGTTGAACAAGACCGGTCCCAACACCGATCCCTGAGGGACACCACCCGTTACTGGTCTCCAGGTGGACATTGAGCCACTGAGCACAACTCTTTGCGTGCGGCCATCCAGCCAGTTCTTTATCCACCGAGCGGTCCACCTATCAAATTGATGTCTCTCCAACTTAGAGACAAGGATGTCATGTGAGACAGTGTCAAATGCGTGGCACAAGTCCAGGTAGATGACATCAACTGCTCTACCCCTGTCCATCAGTTCTGTAGCCCCATCATAGAAGGCAACCAGATTGGTCAGGCAGGATTTCCCCTTACTGAAGCCATGCTGGCTGTCACCAACCGCCTTCTTGTTTCTCATGTGCCTCAGCATGCCTTCCACGAGAATCCGCTCCAAGATTTTGCCGGGCACAGAGATGAGGCTGACTGGTCTGTAGTTCCCTGGCTCATCCATGTTCCCCTTCTTGAAAATGGGGGTTATATTTCCCTTTTTCCAGTCATCAGGAACTTCACCTGACAGCCATGATTTTTCAAATATGATGGACAGAGGCTTAGCAACTTCATTTGCCAGCTCCTTCAGGACCCGCGGATGGATTTCATCAGGTCCCATGGACTTGTATACGTTCAGGTTCTTAAGATGGTCTTGAACCAGATCCTCTCCTACAGTGGGCCCAGGGTCTTCATTCTCCCTGTCCCTGCATCTGCCTTCCAAGACTTGGGTGGTATGGTCAGAGTATTTGCCGGTGAAGACTGAGGCAAAGAAGTCATTAAGAACCTCAGCCTTCTCCAAATCCAGGGTAGCCAGCTCTCCTGATAGCTTCTGGAGAGGGCCCACGTTGTCCCTAGCCTCTCTTTTATTTGCAATGTACCTATAGAATCCCTTCCTGTTATCCTTAACATCCCTAGCCAAGTTTAATTCTAAGTGGGCCTTAGCTTTCCTAACCTGGTCCCTAGCTTCCCGGACAACATCCCTGTATTCTTCCCAGGCTGCCTGTCCTTGCTTCCACCTTTTAGAAGCCTCTTTTTTCCTTTGAATTTTCCTCAGCAGCTCCTTATCCATCCAAGGAGGTCTCCTGGCCCTCCTGCAGCACTTCATTCTAGTTGGGATGTGTCGCTCCTGAGCTTGCAGCAGGTGATCCTTGAATATCAACCAACAGTCTTGGACCCCCCTGTTCTGTAGGGCTATATCCCATGGAATCTAACTGAGCAGGTTCCTGAAGAGGCCAAATTCTGCTCTCTCGAAGTCCAGGGCAGTGAGCTTGCTGCATGCTCTTCTCACTGTCCTGAGGATCTCGAATTGGACCATCTCATGATCGCTGCAACCAAGGCTGCCCTGGAGAACCTGACTGCAAATGTAGAGTTTTGGGGTTTTTTTTTTAATAGATGATTGAAATGTAAGAGCTTGAGAACACTGGGCCAGATCCATAACGGGTGGAAGTCTGCTAAAATTGCTGACTTGGAAAGCTAAAATGTAGACAAATTGAAATCTGAAGTGGGGGCTTTTTCAATCCACTCCAGTGTGAAAAAGGCGGTTTATCTACTGTGCTAAGGAGACGTTCAACTCTGTCTGCTGAAGTTTGCTTCTTTCTTCCAGAAGTCCAGAATAAACCCCACTAACTACATCTTGAAGCAAAATTTGCACTGTCCTGTAACATTTACATTTCAGGATTTGATAGGTTGGAAGACTAACAAACCTTAGATCATGTTTCCAACTGAGACAAAATTGTGTTTAAGTTTGGGCAAGACACCTGAAACAAAATGTTGGTCCTTCGTAGCTAAGCTAGGCTCCCAGGCCGTTTCCTGTGATTTCAAGCTTAGACTGAAATTCAGACTAATACTGTTATTTTTTCAGAGTAACACGTTATAAAGCTTAAAGAATTTGTTGGTTGTAGTCTCAGATGGTGTTTGCTTAAAGTATTCTGGGATCCTCAGTAAAGTGACACCAGGGAAGCATATTGTATCACTCTTCACTAACATTTTGGTAATATTTTAGCTTGCATTCATTTTAAACTATTTAAAAATATGTATCCCCTGATGCTCTTATTGTTAAATATTCAGCCTAATTGAATATTCCTTAGACAGATAATTGATCCTTTTACGGTACTGTGTTTAGATCAGAGAAATCAGCAACATCAAATTGCAGCCCAAAGTGATTCATACATTTGAATTCCTGGCCATATTCAAGCCTATTACAGGGACAGATTTGAACATCTTCCTGTTTCATTGCTGCAAAAATATGCATTTCATTTTTGTCTTACTGGAAGTTTTTGCCAAGAAGCAATTCTTCAACCAGGATTTTCCAACCGTTAGACCAATAGGCTTCTGCTCACCACCAGAATGTCCCCTGGACCACAATGCAGCCTCATCATCTGAATTTTAGTTAAAAAAAATCATTTTTTTCTGCTCTGTGTGGTTCCATAAGCCATGTTACCGCAGCCTGCTGGCTGTGTTAAGCAGACAGCACTATGAGTAAGAACAGTAGCATTGGTATTTGACAGCCTACAGGTTTTTTGTTCCTAGATGAGGGGGAGAGCCGGTTTTCCCCATAAAGGGTGGATTTAACTGTATTGATACTCCATCCTCATACTCCTCTTCTGCTTCTTTCTTTGTCCCTTTCCCTTATTTTTTACAACAATACGTTGCACAGCAACAGTGCTCTATCGTAGAGGTTGGTTCATGCAAAATTCTTGAGGTACTCTGCAGATACCTCCCCCATCCTTTTTCCTCTTGCCAATTACAATGTACTCAAGATTAAAGTGTTAGTTTCTATTTTTTTGCTTTGAAGAAGAGATGAATGAGTTTTCCCACTTTACTCATTACAACATGATATATGAGGCAGAAAAGCTTTGCAAGAGGTAGCACAGCATGCAAGTGCAGATGAATAATAATTAAGCTCACATGTTCTAGAAATTAAGATTTTTATTAGGAGGCTGTTATTTGAAAGTTTTAGTGCTGTAAGTGCAGTTAATGTAAGTGGGCTTACTTTTTTTTTAATCAAATCAGCAAAGTCCTGCTTATAATGTGGGTGCCTCAACTAACTCTCAATAAATTCAGGCTTTCACTGACTTCAAAGGAGTTGACTCAAGCCCTAGAAAAAGGATTTGTAAAAGTGATTAGTGTCAGGGCTTTGTTTTAGAGCTAAATTGTAACTAACCACAAAAATTGGTTTTATTATAAAGATTTAATATGCACCTGGGAATAAGAATTTATATTCCATATATTGTAAGACACCTAACAGTACGGGAGAGAGTCCCATCACTTTGTTACAAGCCACACTTTCTTCATTGCTGGCAAGTTTGTGCTTTCAGCCATACAACAGCCTAGCAGAATAGCATTTGTGTTACAAAGTGTACATATCCAAGGACATACTGGGAGTGAAGTCCTAAAAGGTTGGCTAACCAGATTATATAAACCCGCCTTTTCAAGCAGGACATAAGACAACGGTCCTGGGTTCCACAGTAGCAGTCATTTTTCTCCTTCTTAGTAGCTGGTGCAATGCTGTGGTTTTGACTTTCAGCCTGGGAACAGTGCTGATAACACCGATGTTTTTAGTTGCTACTCAGTAATGTTTATTCTGACCAAGACCTTTCTAAGTCTCATGCTCTGCCAGGGAGGAGGGGAAGCCGTGAGGAAGCAGAGACAGGACACCTGACCCAAACTGACCAAAGAGGTGTTCCATACCACAGCACATCATGCCCACTATATAAACTGGGAGCAGTTACCCAGAAGGGTTAGATCACTGCTAGGTCAGGCTGGGTATCTGTCAGCGGGTGGTGAGCGGTTGTATTCTCTTCCCTTGTCATTTCCCTTATCATTATTATTTTTGGTGGTAGCAGTAGTGATTTGTGTTATACCTTAGTTACTGGACTGTTCTGATCTCAACCCGTGGGAGTTACATTCTTTCTATTCTCCTCCCCATCCGTCTGGGAGCGAGGGGGAGGAAGAGGTGGAGTGAGAGAGTGGCTGTGTGGTACTGAGTTACCAGCTGGGCTTAAACCACGACAACAACATGTATCATTAGCTTCACACATCTAACCTTAAAAAAATATCCCAAAAAACATTGCTGTCCCCAGGTGAAGCCCCAATAATAAATCCCATCTATTCCTGCAGCCCAGTATTTCCATGAATTATGAAGCTATTCAGCATGGCAGAAGGCTAATTAAGCCAGCCAAGACTGGGGACTCTTGATTTGGCTGCGGTGATCCAAACTGCCCTTTGGCTTTAAGATAGCAACTCTTTGAGTGAGTTAATTTATCTAATTGGAGTTAGATATTCCTCAATTATGAATAGTATCATTACCATACCCGTTTCAGGCACTGTATCTCTTACTTCCCCGTTCTCCTTCAGTCTTGCACAGATCCAGCTTAAGCCTTACTGTTAAATTACCTCCCTATTCTCATGCACCCAGATTTGTACCACAAGGAAACATACAGGTCCCCATAGAGACCACAGGGTCCACCAACACTGAGTAGATTCTAGAACGAGAGACTCCAACACATTCTTTGCTTAAGCTAAGCCTACCTTTTAACGTTAAATAACTAGTTGCCTGGCAGTTTCTTAACTAAGAGATCTTGAGGACCAGAAGATTTTTAAAACTGCTGTAAAAAGCCGTTATCTGGGCAAACAAGACAGCATTTGTGATTACTGGCAATTTACAAGTTGTGATTTATGGGTGTAATCAGTGAAAAATCCTCAGAATGGACACATTCAGTCTGTAACCCATGGAGATAACTCCTTCAAGCTTTGCATACAAAGCCAAACCAACCTTAAACTAAGGAGGTCGGGCACTGATACTGGTGTAACACTCACAGCACAGAGTTCACTCAGAGTGCTCTTTGCAGACCACAGTGAAGCCTGGGTTGCAACATGCAGTATTGCGAGCATCCACTCTAACTTAAAACTGGGATGAGCACACAGCACCTTTCACAGCAATACAGGTACAGCAGGTGGCAATGTATGGAAAAATGCAGCTCTGGCACTGCTTTATTTATACTGTGAGCATTCCAAGAACTTGGGGCTTTAACTGTGAAAAAAAGTCTGGAATTAAAAATAGCACACATTTAGACACATGCTTAAGCTACTATGTTCAAGTACAGGTTCAAACCTTCTCAAATTATGGTGATCAGTCTGGGATTTGGATTCAGTTTAAAGACACAAATGACAGAATGAGGAGTGGCCTAGAGAGCTGCAGTCACAGCATAAAAGGAAACTTGCACCTGGAAATGCTGAGCAGTGGGCAGGATAAGATGTCTGAGCTTGAACCTGAAATGCCAATGATGCCCACAGCTTTGAATATGCTTTTCCTGTAAAATGAGAATAGCATAGTAGCTCTCAAATACATTTCTTCCTAATAAGATCTCTAGAAACAGCATGACACTGACAAGTATGCCTGCTATCCACCACTCCTTTGAAAAGAGATATTTAGCTCTGCTTGGAATCAAGGGCTTCTCCATATCTGTTTGCAGTAGGTTAACTACTGATTTTAACTGCTGAAACTTTAACAGAGCTTTAGTAAATTTCATATCGATCTATTAAACTAAATCATTATTGGTTTTATGGGTTCTGTTAAAACATAGTGTCTAGGTTTCCCAGTCAATACCTATATAGTGTTTTCAATTAGGTCACTTCAGCAGAGAGGGGAGGAATCTATGGAACATCTCTGGGTATTTATTTTACTAGTCCATGTCTTGACTGCTTATGCAACTGACCAAATCAATTTTTAAAACAATCTAACACAGATGCAAACTATCATTGAAATTCAGGAGGAGTCTTCCAGTATTAACTGCTTAAGGTTGCACTAAACATACAAAGCAACGCAAACACCAATAATCTGTTTTAGGTCATTCTCAGTTTTGTTTTCTCAAAAGATTATGGTGGGCACATATTGATTTGCAGCAGCGTCATGGATCCTTCATAAAAAGAGTTGTAAGCTTACCAAAAGGAGCTAAAAAATGGTGTTACGTATTACAGCGGCTCTGCCAATAGCAAGAAAGAGAAGATTTGCCCAGTGTATAAATTGTCCACATGGCATGTGGGAAAGGCATCTTAATTTAAAAAGATTCAGCTCCTAAATATTTTTTTTTTTTAAGATACCGCATTTCTTTCCTAGTTTTTGTGGAAATTATTTTCCTTTGTTACAAAGATGGTAAAAACATCATTTCCCTCATTCAGGACCACACTAGTATTGTCAAAGATCTTTTGTTATGGTTTATTTCTGTCAATGAAACTGTGGCCTGCCAGTTTCACATCAAGCGTATAACAGCTGGTACAAATCATTTCTGTCCATCACAGCTGTAATATACCGCAGTCACCTCCTGGAATCTAGAGAGAATACTTTAATCATTTTACTGACTTCTGCTGATGTTCTGGCACTGCAGAACTATTAAGAAGAGGAAAAGTTCTGCAGCTAGATCAGACGTATTGTTGGCATAATAAATCAGTTTAAAACCTGGGTTTATTCTACTTTGAAGTTTTGGAAAGTGCTAATGGTGTATACTTCAAACTTCAGTATTTAAAAAGCAACTCCTTCCTATTTTTCTCATTTCCTTTCCTTTTGCCAGATCATACATGTTCCTAGTTCCATGATGTAGATCCCAATAGGCTGCTTCATAATTTGGTAATACATCTACTCAGAAGAGTTACTTGGACAAAACCCTAACCCAGATGTTTATATAGCTAGTTTCCAGAAGACTATTGTATTCACAGGTAAAGTGGGCAACATATTTGATTTAGTTTATGCCTTCTTTTTATGCCAACATTTTATTCAATTTTTGGGAAAGGCATTTTTAGTCAGATGAATAAAACAAATCCAATTGTTTACCTACAATGCATTTTGCAAGTGGAAGAGATGCCGTTTCTGAAGTCAAACATTACCCCAGTTAAAATACAGTTAGAAAATTTATTTGTGCAAGTTACATGTAATGTTTGCATTACCAGCATAAGAAATGAACTGTGATGGAATAACCATTGTTTCAGTGTGTCAAGGAGGAAAAGTACAGAAACGAAGATCCACAGACCTCTAAAATAGTGATTTTGCAAAGATCCACCCCTCCCTTGGTTTTTTTTTAATTATGAGTTACTAGGGTTTTGATGGCAAATACCTCAGACATGTATTACAGTAAATCCATTTTCACTCCCATAGTAAGAAAATGAACAAGAGCATCTCCACTAGTTAAAGGTCCCCTTTAATTCTCTGAAGGTATTAGACATTATACTTCTTTATTTTATTATGTTTTTTTAGTATATATTTAATAATATCTCTTCTGCAGCTGGCTTTATTAGCTGTTGTGTTACATTTTTATGTTAATTTAATCAGGATCTAAAGTGGAAGTTCCATACTCCCATTTTTTCTGTAGGGAGAAGTTGACGGTTCAGAAATCCAGAGTCAAACTTAACAGAACAGCCATCATCATTCAAAGAACAGAAACTAAGAGGTTTTTTATTGACTTTCATCTTGAACTAGAAACTCAGTTCTCTTATTACATTCTGAGGAGTTCAGAATGGGTGTAAATTCATCTGCAGCTCAGAAACCACACTCACAATGTCCTAAAAATGTGGAAATTGTTTATCTGAAAAGTGTTGCAGCATCCCATGGCAGATCCAGAAGGCAATAAAACATCACTACATTAGCTCCTGCTAATGTAGGACACCAGTTATTACTGCAGCACAACCTACTGGTTTCATGATAATGGTTTTTTCAGTTTGATTTTCACGATTTTACAGCTAAAACTTTCATTTTGTTAAGAATATGAGAAGTTTTAAATTAATATTCTTAAGCAAACTAACAGAAGTGAAATAAAGGGTCCAAGTAAATTCTGCTTAATAGAGGAAAAAAAGCACAATAGAGGTAACTAACATGGAAAAAAACCTGACTTTTTTATTTGGTAGGGTTCCACTCTAAAAGATGCTGAGTATATCTGAATTTAGAAAACCCTATTGGAGCTGAATAAGAAGGACATAAATTGGTTGTTGCTATAACTTGGTTGTTATGACCATGACCTACTTGTCTCTCTCAAAGACAAAGCTACCAAAGCTTGTGGGGTGTTTTTGGGGGTGGAGTGAGTTTGTTTGATTTTTGTTTAAGAAACAAAACAAAACAACCAAGCCTGTCATGACATGCTTATCAAGGTCACAGGAGTTACTGGAGTAAGTGTGGGACATGCCAAAGACATTTCTGAGGAAACAGTCCAGGGAAATATTTATCAAGTGCTCCTTTGACAAAAATCCGGTTCTACACATGAACCTTTTCAAAGGTAATCACAGGGCTACAATAAATATGAGATAGAGGATATTTAACTGGTGACACATAAGATTTAATCTAGGCTGAGACTCTAACTCCACTTACAAAAGGAAAACAGACTGCAGGCACAAGAAAAATGAATGTCAGCAGTGAAAAAGGGCATTTGGAGACTCAATTACAAACTTTTGCAAATAAACTATTGAATTAACAAGCTTTCTCTTTTCACCTACTGCTATGGCTATATAACTTGTGAATACATACCAACAGATGTGCATTTAATATTAAAAAAATAAGATGTGGCAATAAGCTTATGCCCACATTTAAACCCCCTTCTACCTCTTCTGCTCTCAAAGAAAATCAGATACCTTTTTAAATGGTGAGACCAATTCCAGGAATCAAAACTCTTTGTTCAGAACCAAGATGAGATCAGGCATATTTTGTCTTGCATCTTAAGTTTTAAAGTGCTTCAAAGACAGCCAGATGGAAGATCAGGCATATAAATTAGATGATCTTTGCCCTATTTCAGAAAGCAGTGACTCAATCTATCATAGAGCAACTCTCCAGGTTATTTATTGGGTTGCTTGTCTCCTAACAAAAATGTCAGCAAGCTTCTAATTGTGTTAGGCTATTAAAAGGGAGTTCCAGGTTGGCTTGAGTGAGAAGGCAGCTGACGTCTACTCTGCATTTAGCAACCGTGAACCACAAAAGAAAAAGATATACTTACATCTGTCTCCTGAGACAAGGTAAAATGCTTTAGTCACTGTTAATGCAGATTACCTTCCCCTATGAGGAGGCGCTACTTAGAGCAAATGCAGTTGATGTGCTTATTAGCTAAGGTGGCTTCCATCTGTGTCCCTGCTGCAGGGCAGTGCCACCTCTCCTAAAGACAGTATGCCACCCTCCTTGCGCACTAATGCAGACTTTTATTTCAAGCTCCCTGGAAACTAGGCCAGCCTCCCCCAGTACAGAGGGGCACAGCGGTCTGGTAAGTCCGGTGAGTGAGCTAAGGGTGCGGGACAGGCACCCTGCTGCTGCATCACCTACCTGGAGAGGCTGAAGTCGAGGGACACTTGCTACAAGGTACAATGCACTTCTGCAGCCTGGAGTCATCCTTGATACCCAACCCATGTCCTCCATCACACACTACCCAAAAGATAGACACTGTGAAACAATTGGAGTATTAAGCTATGAATCAGATAGGCTCATTAAGTAATCAGTAATAAGTAAAATACTTCACAACACAGAAACCTCTCTCCAGCATTACTGACAACTGCTTCAATCCCACACCCTCTCCCCAAATAAACCAGGTGAAGATTATGAATTTTTTTCCAGTATGAAAATCTAAAAGAGAAAACAGACAAGCATAAATATTGCCTGCAAATCCCTGACATGCTGAAAGTAGCTCTTGGGACTACGAAGAGCTCATATTGTGCAGCCCAAATAAACTGAGTCATCCTCTCTCTAGACACTTGTTACCTAATTCAGCCTGCATGATTTGACCTTGGATTTCATAAAAGTACAGTGGAAAAGAAAAGATCTCATTCCACAAACCTAACAGAAAATTTATAAGAGTTTTGAAGAGAAATTGCCTTTTTCTCTCTGGAGAAGAAATAACTCAGTTTGGGGGAGTTTTGTGTTTGCACACAGTTGCCATCACACTAAATTTTCACTTCAGTTGTGGATGCTCATGTGCAGTTTTATCAGTGAACAGCACTGTGTCCTACATACACTGATCCTGCTTACTTTCAACACTAAGTTCTGACACAACAGCTGGTACAGGATGGTTTGACACTGAAAGGATGGGCAGAGCACTGATGGGGTGACAAGGCTGAGCACATGATGCACAATGTCAAGAGTAAAATTCAAATTATTCATTTGCAGTCTAAAAAGGCTGCCTTCAGCATGAAAAACTTAGCCCTTAGTTCAATTTGTAAAATGGTCAATTCACTTTATAACCTCTAGCAGCTTCTTAGATCTCTCTGCAGCATCCACAACCATGTGATTAGGCAAATCCACATTCATTCCTACTCCACTACAAACCTCAATATCACCTGTCTTAGCCCTGCTCCTTCTCTCTTCATTCAAAGGGCCAACAGGGTTCAATTAGAAGGTAGCTGTCCTGGGTTCAGCAGTAGCAGTCATTTTTCTCCTTCTTAGTAGCTGGTGCAATGCTGTGGTTTTGACTTTCAGCCTGGGAACAGCGCTGATAACACCGATGTTTTTAGTTGCTACTCAGTAATGTTTATTCTGACCAAGACCTTTCTAAGTCTCATGCTCTGCCAGGGAGGAGGTGAAGCCGTGAGGAAGCAGAGACAGGACATCTGACCCAAACTGACCAAAGAGGTGTTCCATACCACAGCACATCATGCCCACTATATAAACTGGGAGCAGTTACCCAGAAGGGTTAGATCACTGCTAGGTCAGGCTGGGTATCTGTCAGCGGGTGGTAAGCAGTTGTATTCTCTTCCCTTGTTATTTCCCTTATCATTATTATTATTGGTGGTAGCAGCAGTGGTTTTGTGTTGTACCTTAGTTACTGGACTGTTCTGATCTCAACCCGTGGGAGTTACCTTCTTTCGATTCTCCTCCCCATCCCTCTGGGAGCCGGGGTTGGTGGTGGTGGCGAGAAAGGGGGGGGAGTGAGTGAGAGAACTGTGTGGCTGATTTACAGCTGGGCTTAAACCACAACAGTGGCCTGTAACATCTTTGGGGCATTAACACTTTGTGACCTGCTGTCACTGATTGTAATTACATAGCCCTGAAACATCATGTGTTGTCTGACTCAAATTTTCAAACTTAAATAAAATAAAAAGCTAGATAGGGAGGATAGAGAGCTTTTTTTCCATAATGGCATGAAAAGATGACAGGGCAGCGTTCCATGCCATTCAGCATACATACAGACTTTCATTTTAATTTGACGCAGGCCAGACTTCTGTGCTTCTAGAAATAAATTTGCAAAAATAAACCTCAGGGTTAGGAGAACTTTACACTAACTAGCTAACAGTTCATAGTCAGTTTAAATAAGATCATATCCCAGCTGTTTTGGATTAGCTTTTTGGTAAACAAGGTTTCAATGCAGATAGCATCATAAGAGATATCTAGAATCTTGTGAATAACTTAGGCAAAAACTATTAAACAATTCCTCTGTTAGTTTGCTTCTTAAGTTGTTACACATATTTAAATGCTAACATTACATCTGTACCTGTGTATATTGTATCTGCAAGAGCACATCTCTCTCGATTGCTCCTTCAGAAATTGCATCTGAACCTCAAAATGGTGACAAGACTATACAGCACAGATCGCTTAACTTAAGCAGAATCAGAAAACTTGATGATAGTTGGGCATGACTGGAGATGCCCACATATGAAGACAGCATTACCTTTTCACTGTAAGTCAATGGAAGTCAAGTCAAAATGAATAAAGAATAAAAAAAATGGGAAGGAGAACTATTACCTACTAAAGGAGGACAAAATTCCAGCACGCAATAAAGCAAACATTATCTAGATGGGTAGCTGCTGCACTGAAGAAAACCGGAGTAGAACTTTCATCCAAGTAACACAGCTATCCAAAAACCTAATGCCAGGCCCACAATGCTAGGAAAGTAGAGGAGAACACCACTAGCATTTATAACATTTTCTCAGACATCCGCATTTTGTTAAAGCTCAGAGTATGGTCAGGTGTGACCCATCAAGTAGGCTGGCTGTAGTTAAACTCCATTAAGCAACTTCAGGAATTGTTATTAGTGCTGCCATTTATCTGCTAGGTGTTCTTTTTAAGTGCTTATGGGGTTGCCTATTTATCTGAATTTCATTGGTCTGGGTCTCAATAGAGAGAATATTTTAATTTCTTTAAGCATCGCAAATCCCAACACTTAATCTTATGCCAAACATACGTGGCTTACATTAAGACAAAAACTTAGGATGAGTTACCTGTGAGGATTGTTGAAGAGAATCTTTTGGAAGAAGACTGTGGTTTGGGTCTTCCTCCTAAAGGGCAGGTATGATTAGTTCTCCTTAACTGATGTTAAATGCACGAGGGTCTCTCATCAGATCTTGAGCTTATACAATGATAGCAATCTATGCAATCTTTCCAAATTGTTTGATCTTTGTCAAATTTGCTTTGTACTAGAAAGCTTTTCCTAATATCAAAGTTACATTTTCCCTCTCTGCTTGAGGCCTTTGGCTTCTTATCTTCCTCTGTAGATTAATCATCCATGACTGTAACATGCTTAATGTAGAAATTATATCTCCCCTTTATCATTTTATTTCCTGACCAGATATGCCCAACTCTGTTTTTTTTCTTGGACATTCTTATTTTGCAGACCATTTACTAATACTTTGCCATCTCTAAATTTTCTTCAATTTGTCTGTCTTTCAAAAAAGGTGGCACCCATTATCAAGTGAGAAACTCTGTGAGAACAATGAGTTCTTACTTATAAAAGAGACAGTATGACATAATATCACTCTTGCTTTTCGTATTATGCTGGCACAGTGTTCGTGTGTTTTTTTGATCCATTATTATCCTCATTGCTCAAACATCTTTCTACTGTACATCTTATGACTGAGCAAGACTCAAAGCTATCAAATGTGCACTGTGGGTAGAGCTGTCAGAGCAACTGGTTGTCAGGATTTGGTTCTAGTGAGAACATGCTGTTTCTGTCTTATAAATGAACTGAAAAGGTGATCAGGAAAAAAGCAGTTCATCAAGAATCATGAAGGTGTGGGAGACCTGCTAGCTATGGGATTGTTTAGGAAGGAAGTAGAAAGGAATGCTAAGGAAAGAAGGGAAAAAAAAAATGGAAAAAGCAATGTTTAAATAAATCTAAACTAGCTAAAAATTCAAATTTAAATTGGGAGATAAAAGTTGTGTGGGCTTATTAGGTTGTTTAATTACCTCTTCCTGAGAACTTCCATTCAAATATGTCAACATCTCTGGCTCACTCATGTTGTATTTACACATATAAGTAAGTATGATTGCTCCTTTGGAGTTCAAAGGATAGATGCTTGGAAAATAAATCTCAAACATTTATTTTCTCTCAATTTCTGTATTTTAGGTTCTTATATTATTGGTATTAAATACCAGCCTTGTAAATCCCAGTCTTGTAGACTCAACCAGCTTCTAAGGGTTCTAACAAAGGAAAGGTTATTCCACACAAGGTTGTGTGACATAAGTTCAGGTGTGTGCTAAATCCACAGAGCATCTATTGTCGTCAAGTTATGTTCTCAGTGACACTGAGTAAAATTTACAGCTGCAACTAAGTTAAGAATTCCTGTTGATGTACAGTGGAGGCCAGCTGTACAAGAATATTAAGAGAATAAAGCAGTACATTTTTCTTGTTTGTGAAGTTTTAGCAGACAGAAACTTCAATGCAAAGATCTGAAAGGAAGAAGAGGAAGCATTTTAAGCTCCCATTTTTCCAAATGAAGATGCACTTGAAGATTTTATTTTACTTAACCTTACAACTTCTATGTAAGTCATTCTCCCAAAGCATGTTCAACTCCACCTTGATCTGCATTCCTTCTGAATTCAGTCCTCATTCTGTTCTCCAAGTTTGTATTTGCTGTGCTTTAAGCCCAGCCAGTACCCAAGGCAGTATTTCAACAGGATCTGCTAAATTCATACACTGTGTTTTTTTCTCTATATATTTTCTCTTCTATTTCAGTACCGTTTAAACAGATAGGTATGAGTACGTATTGCTGTTTCAAGATGTTCAGTATCTTATTTTTGATCAAGTCACAGGATAGCTCAAAAGCATGTGCACAAATTTTTAATGTTCTAATAATCAATTGCAGAAAGTTCTTGCACACAAAGTATGTTGGCACATGTAAGCAACTACAATCATGTTCTCTAATGCAAGATCAAGAGTGACAGGTTTGCAGTCAGAGTCACTGCTTTTCTTCGGGCAAAACTCTCTCTACAGCACATCTGGAAGCAAGATCTTTCTCTGATAATTGACAAAAGCGTCAAGCTCCCAGGTTTCCCATGTGTTCCCAGGTGTCATTCTTTCCATCAGAGGCAAATCACCCCTAATCTGGCGACTGCCAGTACCTGATTTCCATAATACACAGTATTGGTTAGGATCAACAACCGTCACTATTAATTTGTTTAGAGTTAATTGTTATTCCTGATATGATGCAAAAAAAAAAAAAAAAAAAAAAAAAAAAAGAGGTCATTTTCTGTTGTTTTTGCACTCTCTGTGCTGCAAAGTGGATGTGAGATTATCCACTTGCTCAAGTGTGCTGGCATGGAGAATCACGCCTCACATCTTTTGGCCATCCACTGCTTGTATTTAGATGATAGTGTTTTCTCCAAGTGAAATGACAGGAACAGACTGTCAGCACATGAAGATCCACTGCCTTGTACAGTGTGAAGTTATCTGGGTCAGCAAGTAAAGAATTAGTAAAAGCAGCTCTCTTTTAATTAAAATTTTATTGGAACTATTCTCTCCATAAAATTCATGACAGCCTCAACAGCTGCAGGAGAGGTTTAGATCTATTTAGTTTGTTTGTTTGCTTGCTTTCATTCAGCTTTAAGAACTATCTTTTCCCAGGTACCTCTGTCTGGGCAGTACTTCATTGGGGCATTAATGCTCTATTTGGACTGCACTATCTCTCGGTGGATGGAACAACAGAGAGGCACTGAAAGCAGTTTTCAGAAGTGACTTAAGACCATGAAAGAGCTGACAGTCACACAGTTTTGTGGGAAAGTTTCCATCCCTAGCCTCAGCAGATTCAGGACAGTAAGTAATAGCAATGCAGGTTGAATCAGTTAAAAAGTTGTCAGTAGCTTTTTGAAAGAGGCATGGATTTCTGTGACATTTTACGAACCTTTAGAAACAGGCTGATGGCATGCTATTGAATATACCTGTGGTTTTCATTGTCTTGAGAGGAGGAGAATTTGGGAGTTACAGAAGTGGAAATTTTTGTCCCCCATTGGAAGTTATTCTGGGAAACAACTCAGCCTCTGATGTGGAAGGTTAGAAGCTGATTGTGCCTGTGCTGTTCTCAATGAAAGTCTTTTCACTGCCTCCAGTGAGCTAAAGATTGGGGATAAATGAAAAATAGTGTTGAAACATAGGTGATATGGACACTATTGATAAACTGGTCATTGGGACTTTGATGAAAACTCACTACAAATAAAAATAAGTATTCTTTGCATACCCATGTTTTAGTTGTATCATCATGCGCAAAGGACATATTCTTCACAGACTAGTAAGGATCATAATAATTTAGATTTAAACACGGTGTGAGGCCCGTAAGCACTTGGTAGTGAGGGTGAGTCATTTACTACACGTTCCTCTCTCTACCTGGTTATATAAATAAATGTTCTGCATTTGAGTGCTTACTATGTACAGTTATGTTATTTACTCAAGTCTGTTCTGTCTTGCAGTCACAACTGTTAGTCATTGTTCTCTTGGCGATTCCTTCAGTATTGTTTTTTCTTTAAAAACTGTTTTCAGGCTTGCAGTTAGGGACACTCTCTTCCTCCTTCAAGTATTCTGGTCCGTATTTTTGAAAGGTCTTTAGGATCAGGCCCCTAATATGAGAAGTGAGGAGGGCTGCATACCTTACTTACTTAAGCACAGTTGAAAATCCCACTCTTCACCTCACTCAAGGTCACGGCTAAAAGGTTAAGAAAGATATACTTTCAGGCCATAATCTTGCAAGTATTTATGTACACAAGTTGAATTGGGCATGTGCAGAACCATTTGCAATATGTGGATTTAAATGGAGAATTGATTAAAAAAGGACCTTTCTATATGCAAGGAAATGCCATGTTGACGGAACATTTTAATATAGTAGTGTATCTGGGTTTCCTAGATATTTAGCAATGGAAAAACCAGACACTTTAGCTTTGGTATAGCTTTGGATTAGCAAGCAGGTCCTGCACATACATTGCATTTTATATACCGTGAACAGCCTCCTCTTTATTAATCCAGCATGCAAGGCTTTCACTTCTTACTGAGACCCATCTTTTTATTTCTTGCAGGCTTTGAAATCTGTTGTGTTGGCACTTTACTTCTTGGAGACCACTAGTGTCATTTTCTCCGAATTGTTAGCGTAAACAGTCTGTAACTTGAGTAAGCCAAATGTGGGTGTATTAATCTTCCTAGTGCCAGCTAAGCAAGCCTGGCAAGGCACAGTTTAATTCTGATATCAGAAAAGTAGTAAATAATAATACTTTTTTTTTTTTTAGTGCTGAAATACCCGGATCCTTGTAAGTATGTTTGGCTATTGTAAGCTAAAAGATGAATAGAAGATGAAGAAAATTCTTTTTTATAATCGTGTACAGGAGCAAGGGTGAGCAAGTTAGGAGAGGAAAAGAACAGCATGGAATGTTTTAAATAGTGGTCAAAAGCAGGCTGGCATATCCAGACAGCTGGCATCATCAGCATGAGTTAAAGGCTGGTTCCATTATCACAAATAAAGCAACACATGACTTAGTGAGTGTTCTGCAAGATTAATAAGCTAAAACCTGACTGCTTTTAGACATCATTCAAGATATCTGCCACTCTTCTTAGGAGAAATTTGCCTCACATGCCACTACATCATCTTCAACATATGGTTGCGTTGTGAGATGCCCTCCTGTACTGTGATCAGGGAGTCCATGTCAGCTTCCTGTGGAACTCTCAAGCTTGACATTCAGGACTGAGAGCGTAATTCAAGTCTCAAAGCTCGCTCTGTATTAGCAGAAGGTGTGGTGGCAGATTTCCCACTCCTCGAGTTGAATGTCAGGAGCTGTTACTTCCACAGCAATGTTCCCCCTTCCCCTGCAGCCCACAAATAGAGCTCACTAGGATTCTGGATCAGGATAGATGGCACGGAGATGCAGGAGAGCAGGAGGCAGGGTGATGCCAAGGGAAGGATCCAAACTGTCCTGGCAAAAGTGTGCTTCAAACAAGAAAATATGGAGAGCCTCAGACAGTCAGTAATGTTGTATTTGAAAGGATATTGCTGGGGTTTCAGGAACATACATCGACAACTTGCTACCCCCAAAATGTTCAAAACCTCCAGGGAGATTATCAGCACTTGGAGCCAATTTCATGTTTCCTTCTAGGAGTGTAAATACCTCTCCTTGCGCTTATAACCAAGAGCGGAGAGAAAATGCCATCACATGCCTGTTACAGCAAACCTCACATGTAATCTGAATCCCTGTGGAATTATTAAGACAAGCCCTGTGTTTATGGGCTTTGTGCTCATACTCTGCTCTGTACTTAAATACTTTGCTAGGAGGGGGCTGGAGCTCCCTGCCCCCTCAGCATGGGTTACCAGGTAAAGAACAGCCTAACATAACAGCAGCTTAAGCTTTATATAAGCATCATGGATCAATTCACCTACAGGCTTCAGTATGACCTCATATAAATCACTTCAGAGCCTGAGTTTTTGAGATCCAAACACTCTTAATTAATCTTGATGTGCACTGGGTGAAGTGGGTTGCTCACTACCCTACCATTCCACAGTTTCAGTTTTTGCATCTATTGAAGGAGTTTGCAGGCACACAGAGGCCTGGATTTCTGTAATATGTTCTCCTTGACAGGAGATGATAAAATTCCTCAGGAAAATAGTGTCGAGTAATCTGTCCCAGAAGCCTTACACATAATAATTTACTACTGTGCTTTCAGGCTTCTTATACACACACACTCTTTCACCCCACAGAAGAGTAACAATGCACTCTCTCAGAACTCTGCTGCTGCCATACGAGTCAACAGCACATTTCAGAAAGGCTCTGAAATCTTCGTTCTGCTTTGTCATTTTCTGGGTTATTTTTTGTGAGAGGGAGTATCCTTCCTGATCTGCAGCAACTGTTCTCTTCCTAGCAGAAGAAATTCCTTCCTTCCAGACCCAGACAACCGGCTTGGACCTACTGCTCTCTGCTCCTCACTAACAGCAGAGAATTCCATAACTGTTGTTTTTCTCTAAGCAGCAGAACAACAGAGAGAAGAGTGAGAGGGCTGCTGAATCCCAGCAAAAGCATTTCTGGCTTTGTGCAGATAGGTAAACACATGCTTTCAATTTTTTTAAGTAAAGCTTACTATAGCTGTAAAGATTTTTGCTGTTAAAAGGAAGCATTGCCTTCTCCTGCTTGGAATTAATAATTAAGATTGGATTTTCTCTGATATTCCTGAAATGAATGCAGGTAATCATAAATACACAGACAACGGTGATCTTTCAGTCACAGCCCATCACTACTTGTTCTAGAAGTAGACAAGGCCAAAATATGGGACAAGAGCCAGAAAGAAAATAATACTGCAGGAAGCTTTAATGCTTACTGTAACCACAGCCTGAAGCAGCAGCATTTCAGGTATCAATAATTTACAGGAATAGATAATGACAGTAGGTTGGCTCAACTTCTCATATGCCCCACAGGAAAAATTGACTCATGTGTCTGGAGATATATTGCAGTGAGTTCTGAAGTACCAAATTCTGTAAATTTGGGTCTAGTACTCTTTCTGGTGCTGCTAATAGATGTGGTGGTTAGACTTAAGTCTGTTGATGTAAGGGAGAATCTTGCCATTTATTTCAAGAGGCTTTTCAATGAGGTCCTTCTTAACATTTCTCAACAGGCTTAAAGTAATAAACCAAATTATCAGCTTAGTCATCAAACAGGAAATCTTATTTGGATCACTTTGTCCATTCACAAAAATTTAGACACCTCTGGAATATCAGGCAGCAAACATTAAACCCAGATAGACGTTATTGTTGCACTGATATAAATGAGCATTTCATCATTTGCCCTCAGACTGATTTCCTATGGTGACAATATATAAACACAGAAACAACAGGAAGAGGATCCACAGGTTATTCAAGGAGAGTCTATACCCCCTCTAAAGAGAAATGTAAAACCTACTTTAAACCTGAGAAATTTGAACGTTAAAACAGAAGTACAGCAGCAGAAAGCTAATGTAATTCCTTTTTTCTCAATGGCGATGTATTTTTAAATATCTTCAATTCTTTTTCTTTTAAATAAAATACGGTGAAATAATAGAACAAGAACAAAATGCTATCAAATTATAACAAAGCCATCTACTTTAATCCACAGGTGACAGAACCAATGCCACCTTCATACTTTATTGAAATGTGCTATAGATGAGCTCAATTTCCTTATTCCCTCTGCTTAAGGACAGTTCACTGTTTAAGACTGAGAAGCAGCAGAGCAGTACAGGTTGGATTGGTAAGGACAGTCATTAGAACAAGCAAGAAGCTGAATAATAAAGGATCTATATAATGTTTGTTTCCCATGTCTGATATATGCAGCACTTTTTATTAATCTGATATCTATATTTTCATCACTTTGAACCAAACTTACTTCTAACTCCCAGATCTCTTATCTATTGATTTTTGTGGCACTTTGCTCAAGCTCCAAGTAAATGCCAACTTTACACATTCAAAAGCCAAGAGATTCAGATCAGTCCTGAGATTGCTTTTTGAAATCATGATAATCTAAGTCAAATCAGACAGTGGGGTTTGTTTTTTTAGTTTGTATTTACCCTCAGTTTTCATGACTTCTGAATGTTAATTTTCAAAATTATGACAGATAGAAAGTCTTTCAGAATTGAAGCGGGCGCTTGTATACAGCCATGTGACTGCTCATGCTTTATGAAACATAAGCGTCGTGAAGCACGTAGCACATCTGAAGTTAATATGGCAAGGCCTGTTGTGAAAGAATTCCTATCTATACAAAACCTATCTTCCTTCTTGGGTGATTTGAGTTAGATCTTAAGAATTTGCTGTCAAAAAAAAAAAAATAGCTTTTCTGGTTCATATTTAAGATACCTTCAGTTTTTATTACTAAACCTCTATTTACCTATGAAAGATCAGAGAAAACCTTAAAAAGCCGTGGTATATTTTTGATATTGCAAAATTTCACTATGTTTTATTTCTGGACCCAGACCGTTGCCACTGTGGTACTACTGCGGGTACATAGCTGATGGAAGTGGAGGAGTGAGCAAAGCAGCACTGGAAAGCCCGAGTTAGGTCCCTGTGGTATGAAGGGTACTATTTTTATCATGTGTCCATGAGTTGCTGTGAACCTAAGCTGGTGTGGGTGAGAAAACAGAAGTAGTGGGCTCATACACACACACTGCTTTGAAGCAGCCTACCTACACACCCCAGTCTTCCCAAAGGTGGCTGTTATCCCACCAGATTCCTGGCAAGCGAGGGGCACACTGGGAGGGAATGTGTCTCACAGACCCCCCTGGGGCTTTTTGCTTCCTTCTCCTCTGCCCCATGGCTAAAGTGCAGATGCTCAAAGATTCCTGGGTGAGTGGGTTTGACTGTTCATCAAGCTGAAAGAAGTTCAAGAACAGCTACCTGGACCAGCAATGCACCCAGCCCATTGGTCTGGCTTGAATTGCAGACTGTATGTGGCCCTGTTACACAAAAGAGACATGTCACAGATGATGCCATTGACATGGGCTGCCTGAAATTGAGAGGGCTGCGCTCCTGACCACATTGGAGACCTCTCCATTTGTGTGCTGTAGAGGTAGTCATCAGCTGTTTTGGCTCCACTAGAGATGAAGGCTAAAATGCTAAAATCTACCATTTCTGCTAGATGATTGTCAGTGTTCAGTGCCTTCAGTTGGGTTGGGTATGAAAAGGAATCCAGGCTCAAATTAACCACTGGAGTGTTTTTTAAAAGCAGTTGTTACTGGGTGGCAAATGAATTTGAAAATCTAGGAAAAAGAGGCAGGCTGCAGAGCTTGCCAGAGCAAAGATGTGGATCCTCAGGGCTGGTCAACACCCTCCTATCTCCATGCTTTTTCCCATCTTCATATGTAGTCTGCCACCACAATTGAAAGCAAGACTGAAGCACCTGTGAAGGAGCAAATCCCAATTAGGTGTTCATATAAACTCTAAAATACTTTGAAAATCTGACCCTAACAAAGAGTACAAGTCCTTTGAAAATCTAATGTAAAAGACATAAGGATCTCTGTCTCCCAGCCTCTCCATGGAAGCAGTCAATAAAAAAATGGGATGGGGAATGGAGGTTTCCCCCAGCCATTTATTATCAATCACAAAGGCATCTTCTTATAAATCATCATCTTAATTCAAACATGCTGAATTTACATTTCACTAAATTTCCTTTCAAAGTTCTTACAGGCAATATAAAAACATGGGGTTTTTTTTAACTCCACAGAGATGTTGTCAAGGTAGTGTATTACAACATATGAAGTTAAAAAAGCCATGTTGCCAAATTTATATTATTAAGTAATTTAGTTCCCCGTGCCATAAATTTCATGTGCCAAGTTTAGTATTTTGAGCAATTTGTCTGGAAATGTGACAGTATATTTATTTCTACCTTATTTCTCCTCTGAGTTCACATAATAGAAGTAACAGGAAAGCTATAGCAGACCTGTAATGTAATAAATACAGCACTGCATAAGATATTTGGAAGCCTGTGACAAGGCAAAACCTCAATAAATCTCAGATTTGGTATAGTACCTTTTGACCAATGCCATTTCCTCCTCTTAAATATTGTGCAAATGAGTTCTGGGGCAGATTTACCGGAGAAGGGAGAGAATTGAGGGAAGGTTTTCAGTTCCAACCATTAATCTTAATGGTGCAATGCCCTCTCTCTTTTCCAGATTGTTTGGGGTAAGTCCAAAGCTACTTAACTAGTTACACAGGCGCCCTACCTGCCTCTGGCATGTGATATGCGTCATAGATGTAGGTACTGCAAGTACACTATTCAGTGGCAGCTCTTGTCTGTGAGAAATGCAGGTGGTAAACACATATATTCAGTGCTTCTTTCTCATTGGCATAAACTGACCCTCAGTAATTTGTTATTAGGAAGCTCCAGCTTCACAGAATTGACATTATGACACCCTTAATATTTTCATAATCTGTGAAAGCTAATGAGTGCTATTATGGAGTAAGTACTCCTGTCTTCTCATGAAGTGCTTCATAGAATTGGATCTTCTCTAGAGGTAGGATATGATTAATACAACCTCACTTCCAGAACTAAGGTTACTTTGATTATTTGCCCAGATAATTAAAGCTGTTTACTTGTGCAATGAAAGGCCAATTTAAACAGATTGTGAACCTTAGCCTAGGGAGCATTCAAGATTTCTGCAGCTTGTTACTGGCAAAGGATGTTTTAATTCTAACATAATTATTTCATCATAATGAACATACTGAGATTGGTAGAGATACTTCCTAAAAATGGGATTATGATCTAAGTAAGTTGCAGATATACAGAAAGCTATCAGTTATTTTGTGAGCCTGCCTCAAGGCTAGAAATAAATTATTCTTTAAGGAAATGCGGAACACTAACTATAATCTTTGAACAGCTAAGGGAATTACGTTAACAAATATAAATATACACATGTATTCAGCTTATCAGAATGACCATATGATTATCATTTGGGGCACCCAAACAAACATTAAGCTATATGATTTCTTTCCCTGCAGGTTCTGATATCATAGTTTTTTTCTTAATACTAAATTAATCAGTACACTCTTAGGCCTCGTGGGAGAATGTATTATTAGAGGGAGGGATGATAGCTAGAAGGCATGGGGTGTAAAATCCTTGCACAGGGCTGGCAGGAAAAGAAGAGGATGTGTTATAGGGCCATGTCTATATTGGGAGGTTATGCCTTCATAATATACGATAGAAATTTAGCTTGCATTATTTCAGTTCCTTTAACTCACTCTGTGGGCATTCATATCCTGAAGTGAGGGAGAACTTCTTTGCTCTGGGATCAACCAGAAGAGCTGCTGGAGGCTGAGGAGGAATGATATCAGCATTCACTGCTTTCAAGAAGAATGTTACGAGTTGCAAGGATGACTTGCATAAACAGACTGAGTGGGTGCTCATAATCCTCTTCAGTGTAATTGCCAAAGTTAAACAAAGTGACTCTTTTTTTCAAGACCCATCTGTTTGGGTCACAGATTCAAGGCTTTCTGCACGCATGTGGAACTCGTAATTGCCTTAAAATAAATATGTAAATGAATAAGTAAATAAATAAATATTGATGCAGGACTGAGGAGAGGTCTGAAATGTCTGTCTGCACGCTCAAACCTCTGCATAATTCTCGTGCCCTTACAGGAGTCTTAGTTTTCACTGGTAGTGAAGGTCAACAGATTCTATATAAAAGGTTTTTCCTTCCAGTTTACATTTTGTTATAGAAGTAGCTGATACAGACAAGCATCAAACTGTTTTTTCATAAAGGCAAGTAAAGGTATGGAGGGAATCCATACTAGTAGTCCATTTGCAGTTCCAGTAGGACATCTCATTTTCCCTCTCTAATTGATGGCATAACCTTCAAAATGGGATGTCACTACTGCCCAGTGGCAGGCAAAGGTCTCCTGTGAAACAGTATACTCCCACAGAGGACAATTATATAGGTAAAGAAAAAGGAAGACGGAAACAGTACCCGGTTAATGAGATGTAAAATAGTGGAAAGGTAGCAAAATATATTTGAAGGGGAATGTGTGAATTTATGTGGGACATATTTGATCTAGTTTACACATCCACTGATATTTTAACAGGACATTAAGTATTATAATACCAAATTCCACTGAAGTATCAAACAGATTTTTTTATTTTTATATAAAAATATTTTGCAAGAAATAATTTTCAAATGTTCCTCAATTCAGGACATTCAATTTGGTCTTTGAGAACGTTATGAATTAACTTGCTAAGGTAGCATTTCACCCCTTACTATGCCTGCCTCAGTTCAGCTGGACAGATGAGGCATAGTGGGTTACAGTCTTTGCATCCTTGACAGCAAGAAACAAAACAGAGAAAGAAACAAAACAAAACCTGAGCTGTTAGGAAAATCAAGAAATCTCTCTAAATGAGTAAGCAAGGTCTAGGTCCTTGCTATTCACTCAGTCATGTGCGGAAGTGACTCTGTCATGAGAAATCCTGTTAAAGAATTACATTTTTTAGGTAGAAGCATGAAAATCAAAAACTGGGTTTTAACACCATTTGGTCTCTTCTCCAACATACTGTAATGCTTTGCTAGAAACCACTGACACGCCAGGATGCAAGCTCCTTTAATTTTAAACTAAATAGGAAATGAGAAAAGCAACAAAACTCTCCCTAACCTCTAATTGCAAAATTGACTTTTCCTTTTGTTCAGTTTAGTTAGGAAAAAATTAAAAATCAGAGTGAACTTCTGATACATGAAATGTATTAATTAGAATAAGCTAAGGAGGTATCTGTCCTCAGAAGACCGTATGGCTTAGAAGTAATTCCACATCACTGGTTTGCTTGCAATAATGGAGTGAGGCGGAAGAATGAATTAATTTTAAATCACTTCCATAAGGGAATGGATTGTTCAGAATGTTCTTTGTGCCACACAATGACTGTAATTTTAAACTGCTAATACCTTACAATGAGACCCATAAATGGGTTATTTCTTGCCTTTCATGGGGCCAAATTCTGCTCTTTTGATGTTCTTTTGTAGCTGTTATTAAGATCAGTGGAAGTCGAGCCAACTGTTACAAGTGTGGGATTTGTTTGAAGTCTATTTGGACATTAGTCCAGAGAGAGCTGGGCTGCCCAGCTCAGCTGTTCCTCCCCACATGCCGCAAAGAGCATGCAGTACTGGGTTGCGCAAACAGGAGGCTTGTGCCTAATTATCTCTCTTCACGTCAATAAGCAGTCTTTTGGGTCAGGAGTTTCTCTTACTTTCGTTTTTGCAGTCCTGGTTAGCTCAATGGGTGTCTCTTTCTCTATCACAGGTTACTGTGGGGCAACATGCCTGATGAGTAACTTCCCTGGAAAATGTAAAATGTGAAGATGTGTCTTTGAAGTACAGGATGCATCTGACAAAGCTGAAAATACAGTTATTAATTTAAATAGTTCAAAGTATTGCACGTCATAATCTAGAGAAGAAAGCAGTTGTTGTTGTTGTTGCATACTATGCACTGTACAGCCAAGCTGGAGGCCTTGATCTGTGGGATCAATAGGAGATTCAAACCCCAGCTGTGTCAGGAGTTACGTTATGCACCTGCAGCATATACCACATTGGCTGATATTGTCTGATTTATGTATAGGAGCATGGATACAGGCATTTAATTAAATACAACTGAATTATAATGACCATAACTTTGAAGGACTGAAGCTTAAGTGACAGCACCACACAACTTCAGTATTTGCTTCAAATCCCCCTGACTAGAGGAGCGCCATATCACAGCCCCAAAGGCATCTGGGCAGAGATTGTGAGCTATGGGGCAAGCAGGGTCAGTGTGTGATGAGTGCCAACAACTTTGACAAGGCACAGCCCACCCCTGAGGCTATGGTGCAAATGTGCCAGGGTTAGGGTTAGGGTTAGGGTTAGGGTTAGGGTTAGGGTTAGGGTTAGGGTTAGGGTTAGGGTTAGGGTTAGGGTTAGGGTTAGGGTCCTAAACTTCACTGGTGTCATCAATGGGCAAGCTTCTCATTGTCTAGGTGCTGTTTAACCTACAAAAGGGTCTTCCAAACTACCTAAGGAATGCCTACAACCATAACTGAAACTTCATACATCGTGCTTAAGTTGCCAACTCACCCTGAAGACACCTGAAACCCAGAAAGAGTCAGCTTCTCGTTGTCAAAGGTCCCAGAAATCTGCCAAGAATGCTCTGAGGAGCTGTAGTTTTCAAACCAGGTACTTCCATGACAATTCTGCCTGATCAGCTGTGCCCCATGCAAAATGAGATGGGACATGAAGCAGCCCTCTGCTTTTGGAAAACAGCTCTACACCGAGAAAATTTGGATATAGGAGACATGGGTTGAATTCAGTCCTCTTTCTAAAAGAATCTAAGTCCACTTCTAGGCAAGTGCTAGCCATTATACTATACAGAGTTCCCAATCATAGAGTGTTAGTCATCATTCCTGGTGGGACTTCTCCATTTTGTGTGGCATATCTAAAATATCTAGACAACAATGAATGCTGGTTTTAACTCTGAAACTTACACTGTTTCATTTAGTATGAAAGTAAATAAAGCATTTACTTTTGTGGGTAATGGCACTCAGCTTTCCCTAATCCATGTTACTAAAAAACAGAGCCAGGCCACAGCCACTTTTTAAGGTGAATATTTAATTTTTCCATGGCACGCAAAGGAGCTCCAATGAGAACTCAGAAGAAACCACCTACTGTCAGAGAACAGAGTACCACTGCAGGAAAAGCTTTCAGGGGGAGGTGCTCTGGTTAAACCCTTCTAATGAATCACCTGTGCCTCCATGCATGTATGGCCTTGATATTTCTACTCCCTTCTGCAAAAGGTAAATATGAGATGAGGATTATTAACTGTATTAATGTAGAGAAGCGAATAGAGAAAAATGGTATGATCGAGAGGGAGTCCATAGGAAACTTGAAGGAATTATACTGATGCTTTCCCATGTCATTAGTTTTTGTGTTCATGTGTATTCTCCTTTGAAGACATTCATCAGCAACCATATACCATGCAAATGTACTTCTTTTTTCTCATATGGAATCAGAAAACATGCACCTGCACATTTCTTTTTCCCATATTGTTTTCCATGAAACGCATTTGTAAAAGAGCAGAATTGACTAGAAGAGCTCTATGATGCTGTTAGTTCAGAGATAAGCATCCTACTCAATTCCTTTCTCTAGCTAGAAACATCAAAATGACGGAAAAGTGGCAGAACAGTGGCAGAAATAGAAGTTTGATGGGGTAAAGGAGCAGAACAGAAAAAATGGACAAGGATATAAAAAACTTCATGGATCTTTGCATATATATATATATAGGCAGTTTAGAAAACATTGTCTAGTTGTAATATATCCATTAGAGTCTACTCAGCCCCTGAAATTCTATTAACAGCCCAGAACCTCTAGGTTCTAAAAAAGGAGATCTGCCCATTTTGTTGATGTCTAGCCTAAAATGCAATGGGGGGACTGCTCAAAAATTATCAGTACTTGCCTGCTTACAAGCAGTAAAGTCCACCTGGGATTTAAAATAAGCAGCTCTTCAGAAAGGGATCTCCAACACATCTATAAGCATAGCCCAGTTGTAGGGCGAACTGGTGCCAGGGTGGCTGAATGAGAGCCGGCTATGTTGGAAGCGCATGTCCAAGCCCAAGGCAAGCTCATCTCACAGAATGGGACTTGTCTCCTACTTAGGTCTGAATGACTTTGATCCCACTGCTGTTGTGGGGTACCCATCTTTCTCTGCCTTTGCAATAATCATGCAAAGCCAGTGAGAAACAAAGCATTGAGATCTGAAGCAGCTACTATTCCTGTCCGTCGGTGTTAAATTGCCAAAGGAGGAGGCAACTGGTGGATCTTCTGCTTCTCCTTCACCCATCTCTGCTTCACTCACTTCTTCATTTTCCTCATTAATGTAATACAGATTCATCTTAGTGATCATCTTCAGCCTATTTCCACCAACAGAGAGCCCTTCAGTTGTCAGTTGCCTTTATAAAGACATTACTTAAGCCATACCAAAATATGTGGGCAAAACAAGAATGACTTGGTCTTAACCAATTCCCTTTGATCATGGTGAGATGACTACAGAGCTCTGTTTTCTTGGCTGGGCAGCCACATGTTTTTTCCACAGTCACTGAGGCACATGAAGGCTCTCCACAAAGAAGTGAGAGACAGAAAAATGAGTCATGAAGGGACTGTCAGGGACAGAGGTAATGGCACTAATTCATTTGCCCTAAGGTTGTTTTAAGTTCTGCTGCATGTATGAATGGACCTCAGAGTGTATCTGAAAAACATAAATCTGTTCATAACTCCCTGAAACTGATAGGATGCTGCAGTAGGTCATAACGTGAATTGAAATAGACAGTCTGTCTTTTGGCTGGGACTTGCATAGTGTTTTGCTTTTACTGGATACAGGCAGTATCCTAATGGAAGAAAATTTTGACAGAACTGCACTGAGCAGCTAATGAGCCCCCTGGAAGGGGAAAAAAATATCCTAGGTCTGGCTCTCAGAGATGCACCATGCATTCTCTGCCAACGCCTACTTGACAGAAGAGCTGCCAACTGTAGCGGTCAAATGTGCAATACTTTGTCTTGCAGAATCTGTTGCTGCCACACTCTGCAAACACACTCTCCCCAGGCAGCAATTTTAATAGGTATTGTGTCAGGGTAGCAGCCGATCTTCTTTTGTTCCCAGATACACTTATTCAGCTGTCTTTGCTTGTCTCCACTGTAGTTTTCCATCAGAAACCACAGAGAAGTCCAAATCTGAAACTAGCCAGTGGGTACTGTGATGGTAAGTGAAAGTGATAGCTGTTGGACAACATTGTTTCTGTCCCGGGCCTTAACTGATTATGGGATCACACGCAAGTCATTTTATCACTTCGTGAATTTTCTGCCTGTAGACCCTGCCTTTGTTCAGGCTGTTCAGACAGTCCTCTTTTCAAAGGAGTCTGAATCTCCAGATTCTTGTTAACACCACACCATAAATAAAAAAAAAACCCAGTAATAAATGGCATTTCTTGAAAAGTGTCTTAGCAACACATGAGCAGATGGGATAAAACAAGGGCACTCCTGTGCATTTTTACCCAATGAGCCGTACATGCAAGCTAAGATGTCCTCCCACTCAGTGAATAAGGATGGCTGCATCATGTGAGAAGGGGCTAGCAACATGTGTAGCTCTCTGACAGCGCTCCAACACTAGCCAGCCTTGGAGATGAGAGGTATGCTGTTTAATAACACTGTGCTTCAACATGCTGAGAAAGGTAGACAATTCTAGGGTAAAGCGCTGCTGCCACATGGTCCCCTCCTCGCTGAAGAGAGTTGAAGAACAGGCCCTTATTGCTGTTCTAGGTAACACAGCTTCTCAGAGTTATTACTAATCTTTACATGGTACCAGGAGTGCTGATACAAATCCAAAAGAAATGGATAGAGCAATGCCACAATGATAGAGCAGAGGAAGCGATAAAGGCTGGGAGCTAAGTCAGAAGCAATCAAGCCTCCATCTTCATTGCTTACTGTGGAAAATATGGATTGTAATTGGAAAAGTTTTAAGCTGTATGTCACAGCAATTTGTGCAACTGAGAAGACTGAAAAACCACAAATTAGCCTTATTTCTTACAATTTCAGAGTCATTACTGATAGTTTTAATGCATTACACAGATAGAATAAGGAAAAATTATGGCAACAGCATTTCATATAATTTATTTTTTTTATCAGCCCACAGAAGAACATTTCCTTTGGGGGGAAATGCAATACTGAAATGTTTTCTCATATTTCAGGTTTACATTTTTTTCAGAGAGTAGACTATTTTCCCATTATTAGACATCTGAAAGGTTCTTATTTCATATTAAAGTTAAATATTTTATTTGCAGAGCTCTTGCAATTTTGTCTTTATGCATGCATTCACTTAATTGGAGAATAAAGGTCATAAGTGTTAGTCATTCATGGAGAATGATTAACCATTATGCAATAGATCCACATGTCTATTCTTAATATTCCTATAAATTTATTCATTTTATGTTAAATTTAAGAAGCACTTGCATTACTTTCTCTTTTTCTTTCTATTTTTTTCTTTCAGATAAATGCTGTATAAACAGCCAAGACTATAAAGCTAGCTGAAGTCTACACTGTTTGGTCTCAAAAATTCAATATACTGCAGTAAGCAGGAAAGATTAAGTGACTTGAGTTCAGCAGTTTAAAAATATTTTCCAAGCCTCCTCTGTGAGAAGCTCGAGATTGTTCACATGACTTTCCCCCACAGAATTATCATCATAGAAAGAAAGCAATTACTCTTTCATACTCAGTCCAGAAAAGAAAATTTGTGCTGAAAGAAAACTGCTGAAGTTGTACAGCTCAGCACTGCAGCAGTGAGAGATTCCCCATTTGCCACGCATTAGCATCGCTTTATCAGTATCACTGTTTTACAGATGGGAAATCCTAAACCAGAGAGATTAAGGTAAAAAATACCCTCTAATTCTGGTTGCTCTATTTGAAATACCTTGGACTTACTTTTTTTTAAAGGATTTACTGTATATAGCAACTGTATCCAAAGGCAGTTTTCATGGATTTCAACAGCACTTGAAAGTTATCACTATTTCTGCAAATGAGACCCTGAGGTATCAAATCAGATATCCAGAAAATGAAGAAAACACAGAAAAAAGACCACCTGTGAAATACCCATTTTATTTGATTTTCTTTCAGTAGTGCCTTATTCTGTATTTTCTTTCCGCAATAACTTTCTTCATTAATTGCACCTCTTCCAAATCTTGCATGTCTCCCAAATCCTGTAGCTGGTATCCTGTAAGAAAAGGAGCCTCATTCATAAGATATTGCACAGCACTAGGAAACTAAAAATTGAACCTAAAACTAGTTGATGCTTTCCTATATGAAAATTTTTTGTCTTGTAAGTCACTGATGTATTGAAAGCAAGTAATTTTGAAGAATTAACATATTTTAGATGTATTTTACTTTACTGTGTAACAATGTTTAAAAGGATAAATGTCAAGACTATATCTAACTTTTTGAACAGTATGAGTTAGAAATTTGTCGCCTGACTTGACTTTCTTTTTTCTCCCCACAATTTAGTCCAAAAAGTAGGGTGTTGGTTTTTTTAATTCTTTCGTCTTTTCAGAACATCCCTTACAGCCCCAATCATGGAATTTCAAAATATCCAATGAACTGGAAAGCCTAGACCTTGTAAATGTCACAAGGCAATTAAATACACATATATGAAACCTGTTTTTAAAGTTGCGCATTCTGGGGTCTGTCTTTCTGTTTCTTTGCTCTTAAATTTCTGTTTTCTTCTCTGCATCCTAAGACCTCACTGCCTTTATTTTCCAGCCTCCTTCACCTTCTTCATCCAGCTATGTTGGTCCTTGTTTGCATCCCACTCATGAAATCTTTTTTTCTTTCTATTGCTTGCCAGCTTCCTCCTCTCTTTGTCTTTCCTAAGGAGCAACTTGACAAATTCCTCTTTTCTCTACAGGCTTGATTTCTTCTTCACTTGCTTTCAGATGAAGCAGATTTTTTTTCTGAGGTCCAGCACAAAGGCATGAAGAGCTCTGAAACAATCTTGTTACTCATAGTCCAGTTGGCCAAAAGAAGCTAACACGCTGCTGCTTACAGCCATACTTGCCGAGCAGATATTGTACAGCATCACTCTGGGATTGTGCTCATCGTAGATAGGAAGACTGGGGAATTTTACCTTTTAGCAATGATAATATTTAAAGAGTCATTTTTAAAACAGCTTACTCTTTGCACAAATACAAAATGTACCTCCTTGTCTTAACAGTCTCTCCCCAGCAAACCAATTGACCTTGCTTCAGGTTATGAGAAAAAGAAACTAAATATTACTGCTGCTTAAAGAAAAACACTGTCAAGTACCATTTTGTTTTTCAATTTATGTGAAATAAACTATGTTTCTCAGGCACTATTCCTCAAAACAGCTGGAATGTATTGGAAATAAATAAACCCTATAAAAGCAGCCAGAGACAGGCAGCTTATCAGCATGAAAGCTTTAAACATTAGTAGTTAAAAGCTTGACAAAGTTGTAAGAAACTGAGAGGAGTTTCAAGGGCAACATCCACCAATTTTAATAATAGGCAGTGCTATCCGCTCCACTGATAATAAAATACAAAGTGAAATAACCCATGAGTAAAGCAATATATTAGCAACAGTGTTGTTAGACATTAGTCTCCCTCTGCTCAACTCCTTCTTGCCCATCATTAAACCTACAGGTTAGTAGAAAACAGTTGACAACATGCTTTGGGATTGATTTAGAGGCTTCTATCTTCTAAAGTTACCTTACTTTTTTTTTGCTCAAATCACACAAAGCATATGCTTGAGTTTCCACTAGTAATAGGAGCCCTGCTTGAACCTGAGCTGACCTATACAGAGCCAACTGAAATGTCCAGGTATTTTTGTTACATTTTATAAAGAAAATTCAGATGAAGCACCCATGGAGATGAAGGAGTTGGCTATACTGACATTGGCAATAAGCAGGTGTCATGGGTTCAGCAGCAGCAGCAGTTATTTTTCTCCTTCTTGGTAGCTGGTGCAGTGCTGTGTT
Source organism: Ara ararauna (assembly GCA_028858755.1). Lineage (NCBI taxonomy): Eukaryota > Metazoa > Chordata > Aves > Psittaciformes > Psittacidae > Ara > Ara ararauna. The sequence continues at coordinate 68,609,779 of CM054377.1, read as the reverse complement.
TTTAATTTTGGGCCTGGGAACAGCGCTGATAACACCAGTGTTTCGGTTACTGCTTAGTGATGTTTTGGTCTGACCAAGGACTTTCTGAGTTTCATGCTCTGCCAGGGAGGAGGGGAAGCCAGGAGGAAGCAGAGACAGGACACCTGACCCAAACTGACCAAAGAGGTTATTCCATACCACAGCACGTCATGCCCAGGATGGAAAGCGGAGAGCAGAGACCCGGAAGGGTGGGGGGTGCACTGCATGGTCGGGCTTGGTTTTAGGTGGTGAGAAATTGTATTCTTTCCTTGTATTTGCCTTGTCATTATTATTATTGGTGGTAGCAGTAGTGATTTGTGTTATACTTTAGTTACTAAACTGTTCTTATCTCAACCTGTGGGAGTTGCATTCTTTTCGATTCTTCTTCCCATTCCTCCGGGATCGGGGGGAAGAAAGTGGGGAAAGTGAGTGACACAATGAGCTGCGTGAGAGAGGCTTAAACCACGACAGCAGGACATACTACAGAAGAATTTGTGCTTCATGGCAGCCTGTACAGAGTTCCTGAAGGATGTTTTAAAAGGTGTCAACACTGTATCTCTCCTCACCAGTTATTAAAAAAAAAAAAAAAAAAAACAAAAGAGAAGAAGAGAGGGAAAAGTTGTGGTTTAGGTATATTTTCCATGTGGTTTGCTGAGAATATTCATTCTCAGTAGAACACTGACTGGTAATGACTGATATCTTATTTCTTTTTTAGCAACATTTAGCTTTATTTGGCCTAATCATGAGAGTTTATTCAGTATATTTTGTTAGGCTGGGATGTAGTGAATGCAGAACGGCTGGCAGAAATAACGGCTGGAGGAATAAACTGTGTGGGCTGAGTCTCATCAAAGCCATTGTGTTGATCATGGTTATGCATATAATGGTTAATATCTGTTGATGAAAAAACTAACCTTTCTTTTAATTCCTTTTTGGGTTTTTGTTTTTGTTTTTAAAAAGGAGTGAATGTCTCCTGGCTTTGCCTTATCCTTTATTCACTTGTTGAAAAAAGGTCCTATTTTAAATCTGGGTGAAAGAGAGGTATAATGGTGTTCACTGGATAAGATGAGGCTCTTGATCTCCAGCCCTCACATGGAGCTAATTACAGATCTTGGATGGTTTGTAACACACTGTTTGACTGTGGACTAGTGCAGTCATTAGTGCCTGTGCTCTTGAGTCCACTGAGGTTGTGGTTTGGGATGCCAGTGCGTTTTGACAGAGGTCCATCCTCTCCAAAGCAAATCTGTGAGCTGCATATGAATCCACACACAAAGCAGCTGCAGCCCAGCCTCTGTCCCCATCTCCAGCCTCAGCTAATATTATTTGCAAGGTCTGACATTGACTGTTTATACATTGCCACCAATAATTATTTGCTAGCATGCTCACTGCAGGGGGCAAAGCATCATGAAACAAGACAAAAGGTGTCAAATGATAAAATGCAACAGTGTCTTAACATTCTAATGCATCTAGAATTTGCCACAGATTCAACAGGAGGTTGTGTTTTGGAAGGGATTCAGGCAAGAATTTGCTTTTCTTCTAAAAGGAGGTGAATCTATGGAAAAGCATGGAGAGATGAAGGTCTACATTTATCAATATATTGGAGCCAAATAAATTATATTGGCAGATCCAGGATACATTTTCACTCACATAGTGAAAATGTAGTGAAAGAGAACAAGCCATGACACAGATACAGAAAATACTCCACTCCTAGAAAGAGTGACTTGTTTGCAAGACAAGTAGCTTCATATGTGAAATCAAAAAAAAGGAAAAATTTTTGAAGCTTTTATAACAGACTTCAGTTTGGCAAGTCTGACATTGTTTGGAGGATTTGTACAATCTCTAATGTCAGATCAGATTATAATGGGCCTCTGAGACATGGAACAGAGATAAAAAATACTTTTGAAACCAGGCTTACAAATAACAGAATAAGAAACTGAAATTTGTCAGCCAGCAGAATGTACTCAGATCAGATTACAAGTTTTAATTTCTCTTTTTTTCTGCTCCTCGGTGCCACAGTGGACTAGGTTTAAAAGCAAAATAAAACAAAAGCCAGGAATATGCAGAAGTGAAATAAGTGAACCTGTAAGAAGAAACAGTGTGTTCCAGATCAGAACAAAGAATGTGGATAAGACAGAGATTAAGCCCAGAACTGAGCACCAACCTGCATTTGGCACAGTTGATCTCTCTGCAAAGAAATAAAGCCATTAGTGCACAGCCTCATTGACAATACCTAAGGAGACAAAAAGGTATACATATGTAAGGAAATAGATTAATTAGCTGCTCAAAGTAGAAATTGCTCAAAACTAAGTCTGGAACACTACCTGGAAACTTCATTACTCAGGAGATCTCACAAGTGAGTGAGATATCTAAAGATCAAGTGAAAGGTTTGAGGAGAAAATGTTGGCATAAGAAAAGATATAACAATGATACATTGCAGAAATTATTCCCAGAGTGAGTGGATGTGAATGGGGCATAAAGGTAAGCCACAGTGTTGAAAACACAAAGTTTGGAATTGTTTCAAAAATTCTAGAGCTGAAAAAAAATACAGATTATTTTATCAGCCAGTAATGTGGCAAACATGGAGATCCAATGAAAAAGAAAAAAGGATAAGAGTAGCTATGGTTTCAGCAAGTAGCCAAATAAGGGAAAAAAGCTTTCTCAACTTTTAGAAAGCTTAGCAACAAAGACAAATATCTAGAAATGTATGAAAACCAAAAGATATCAGAAGTATCACTTTGATACTACTCATCTAAGTGAAAGCAAATAAATATTATTTGGTACCATATTGGCTTAGATCTGTTGATGCTAGAACAGTTGCGAACCACTTCTCAATTTGTATTCCAATTACACATAAATACCACCAACTCTCCATATATTTACACATCTATATAACCAAGCATCACATTAGATTTTTTAAGTGACAGAATTTTCTGGAACCTTTTATTGAATACTCATCCACTATGACCAGTATCTCTTTTGTAAAATTTCTGCTTTTACATTCTCAGTTGGACAGAGCCTTGGGTGATGTGGCCTGGTGTGAGGTATCCTTGCCCATGGCAGGGAGTTGGAACTAGATGAACTTAAGGTCTTTTCCAACCCTAACTATTCTATGATTCTATGATATGTTTTGGCTGTCCTTTTATATTCCCCTAGATTTAATTTGGGGACTGCACTGGGAGATGAGCGTTTTCGGAAAGCAAAAATTTTTCTGTTGGGCTGGCACTATCTGATCATTACTTTTCACTTCAAATATTTGTGCCACCTTAAAATGTCATCAGTAACATTTATATTAATTGCTAGATCACAGATGAGAAAGATAATTATGCCTCTAGACATAGACTGCCTGCTGGCTTCTACGAATAATGAAAATTTTACATTATTTTATGAAAGAAAATGGGGACACAAAGAAGCCAGAGCAAGTAACACTTCTAATCTTTAATCATCCGCTCCAATTCGTTAATAGTGAAATGTGAGTGCAGGGAATTTATGCTCAGTCTCAAGAGGAAGCATACTCTTTACAAAGCCTTTGGAAAAATCCTAGTATTTAAAGAGAATGTATCACTGTCCTTTTTTAAATGCTTGTAACTTGGTTGACATGAGCAGATTTTCACAGAGATTATACAAGAAAAAGCTATAAGCAACAAATGTCAGGGATCTCCTTGTGGGGAACATGGGCAATTTTTGATAAAGCAGGATACAGCATAACTAACAAGTGCTGCTGAGGAAATAGATATTGACCATAACTTTGACATGGATCTGACCAGGCTTTCATCTTCAATGAACTTTCTCTTCCTTTGAGACAAAAGGCTTTAAAGCCAGAAGAGCCAGTTTTTACTGTAGTATTAACCAAGATCCTTAACTTTTCTGAAGAGAGAAAATCCAAAGTTACTATGCCAGCTGGACTATAAATATTAACAATTAAATTAAAAGGTTCATAAATAACTCCTCCTTCTCACTGTTTCCTTGCAGGTGAGTCATTTCCTTAAACCTACATTCAAGGACAATTCAGACACTCTATGAATTGCAGCAATATCTGCTTAGCAGCTCCTGGTCCCTGGGACATTTTTCAATAGGACTTCTCTGTCTGCTGCCTGAAAAACCCACAGGTCCCAGCTCCATACTTGGATCCCTCTTTCTGACACACATGGTGGGTCCAAACATTTTGGCCCCAGAGACAGGCTCAGTTGCAAATATATATACATACTTTAAAAAGTTGATAATAATATTGGGCATCAGTGATATAACTGGGATAATGAAACAAAGTGTTCAAGGCTGGATTGGACATAGCCTTGGGCGGCATGGTTTAGAGGGAGGTGTCCCTGCCCATGGCAGGGGGGTTGGAACTAGATGATCTTAAGGTCCTTTCCAACCCTAGCTATTCTATGATTCTATGAAAGTTGATAGGAGCTTGATGCAAACAAACCAGAGGAGGTAGCTCTTCACACAGAATGCAGAAGAGTCCTCAGACTGCTTCCCAAAAGATATTTTGGATGCCAAAAATTTTACATCAGTACAAGGGGAGCCTAAACAAGTATTTGTAATAAAGCTGCACTGAAGTTTACCAACCTCAAAAAATCTTCAGAGCTGCAAATAATTGAATGCTGGGAGAGTATGAGGGTAAATAACATGCTCTTGCCCTGTACTTTTCCCTAGGAGTCAACTTATGGCCACTGCTGGGACAGAATACTGGAGCAGCTTTTCTCTGAACCAGCACAGCTTGTCATGAGTCTTTGTACAACAAAGAAAAACTCACAAAGTATTCATATTCCAAACCAAAGAATAGATGCTTCGAAGCTCAGCACACAGTGCCTCTTGTGCTTCTCAGTGCACATATATCTTGGTATGACTCTATTGATACAGTACAGACCACTGACACATCACTACAGCAGATCGTCATTAAGAAATCTGGCCAGATGTATCTGGCTGTATGTGTGAATGCACGTATGTATCTACCTACCTAACCTACCTGCCTACCTACCTACCTTCTAGCTACCTACCTACCTATCATTTTTCAACCTATTCACTTGTGTTCTGACCATCTTTCAGCTAGAAATCTATTCCTTCTTCCATTTATCATAACTAGTATTAATCTCAGAGTGTAGGATGCATTAAGGATCAGTTACAGCTTTTCATTCTGAAGGTGAGCTTATTTGTTTTGTTTTCTTTTCTTTTTTTTCATTTCCAGTCATGGCACATTTGCTGCCTTTATTCCCCAGCATCCCTAGCTTGGATTATTTTTCCTTCAGCTATGGGTTGGATCACATAAAAGCAGATTGCAAACATATAATTTTTAGATGAGCCACCTGGATATTATCATTCCTATTATCATTTCCCATTTTTGTAGCATTGCATTTCTTTCATTACCAGACATTTACAAAGTCTCTATGGATCACCATCCTTACCATTTGCTGAGAGCTTGAGAATAAAATTCTGGTTTAATTACTTCAGGGCTGGTCACTTCTTTTTTCACTAGCACACTAGAAGAAAGTCAACCCATGAGGGATGGCTTCTCAATCTGAGAAACTGATCTTTCTCTCAGTGAATCAGCAACTGGGTTGGGCCCGAAAGAGGGAAGGCAACCTTGTGCGTAATAAAATGAATGTTTTTTTTTAATATTATTTATATGTTCCATAAATATCCTAACGATGAACTATATGGGGAATTTTCACTGTAATGTATAAAACATTAACTTCTACTATGTATTATTTATTATTATTAAAATATTATTTATTTGTTTATTTAAGTCTACCTATCACCCACTAGCCTGTGAAGTGTGCAGTTCAGAGTGACATGCCAAAATCCTGACATCCTTGCAGAGACATCAGTCTGCATGACAGAGAAGAGTTGGTGGTGGCTGGACCATCAGCACCAAGTACAACAAGAAACTAGCCTGTGAAGTGTGCAGTTCAGAGTGACATGCCAAAATTCTGACATCCTTGCAGAGACATCAGTCTGCATGACAGAGAAGAGTTGGTGGTGGCTGGACCATCAGCACCAAGTACAACAAGCAACCAGAAAGCAACCCAAGGAGGTGGCCAATACTCAAATACCAGGAGATTAAATCAACACTGGAGGATCCAGGACAAACAGCAAACACCCAATCAGGGGCAAATTTGATGTCTGAAGTGACAATGAGCAACAACTAGGCAATGACTAGCTGGATCAGGTTTATCTAGACATAGTTATTAGGGAAAAAGACAGTGAAGGCTTGCTACTGCCAGCCCCAAAGAGCCAGTGATCTAGATAAGAACATAAACTATTGACTAAGACTCCTTTTGACTTATTAACTGCAGAAACATCCAAATCCCAAACAGACTGGATAGTCCAAAAGCACTACTGCTGTAATCGCTGCCAGTTGCAGATTTTTGAATAGAGCTCAGTCCACACTGACCCTGTAAGGTAGTATAATTAAGTCGTGTAAATCATAAAAATACTGAATTTCACCAAATTCTGTCTTTTGTTGCACTCATTATGATCAGAAGTTTGAAGTGTATAAGCAAGGGAGACATTAGTGTCTCCTAACTACCTAACTGTGACAGAAGCCAAAGTCAGCCAAGGTTTTGCAATGGAACTGCCTAGACCTTTTCTTTATAATGAGATCCCCAAAGAAGACGAAAATACTGTGAAACTCAGAAAGCAATGTTTTATTAGAGCTTGAACCAAAGTAAAAAAAAAAATAAAAAGGAATAGAAAAATCTCAAAATGACAAACTCAAGCAGAATAGAAAGAAAAAAAGGTTTTTTAAGCATGTCTTTCCCAGGCTCGGTTTTGGGTAAGTTTGTCACAATCTTGACTAATCCCTCCTTTCCACTAGCTTCCAAAGTCTGCCTGTCTGCTTCCCCAGGGCTGCAGGCTCCCAGCTCTATGCTGTAACTCTTCAATATGCCACACTCAGCTGTTTTGCATACTTTGCATACACCCATGTATGCCCAGCTGCTGGATAGACTGGAACCATCTGCTTCACCCTCCAAGGGGCTGCACCTGACCTAGCCTTCATAAAGGAGCACCCTACAGCTGTGAACCAAGGAGCAAAAGAAAATTCATTCCTGTTGCTATACAAGTCTTCAACAATTTAACGATAACCTGCTCATGGATTTCAGTAGAAAAGGAAATACTCACCCTCATAGGTGCAGCAGCAGCCTAAAATTAGGTTTTCTGCAATGTAACAGACAAAATATCACTGATACTATACATAGCCATGTATACTTGACAGTAAGAATGAATATGTTAGCCATAGCCTTTGTAAAGATCTCACAAATGAAGAGGGGGCATAGAGAAGCAGCAAGTAGGTTTTACACTTCTTTGTGAAGTTGATGAAAGTAAGACACGTTCTTTAAATGTTAAAACACAGTAAAAATATTAATGTCTCAGCTACCATTGTGGAACTGGAACAGAAAAGGATACCTGAATGACATGTCTTAGAATAGCACAAGACACTGATACATTGGGAAAGGAAAGCAATGTTGAAAATGAGTATAAGGCGGCAATATGGAAAGGACAGAAAAGTGAGGTTAAAGGCTGAATGTATGCTAATCAAAGCGATTCCTCTACCTGTGCATTAGGTATGGATCATAGAATTATGGAATCACAGAATGGTTTGGGCTGGAAGGGACCTTAAAACTCATCCAGTTCCAACCCCATTGTCAGGGACACCTTCCACTAGACCAGGTTGCTCAAAGCCCCACCCAGCCTGGCATGGAACACTTCCGGGGATGGGGCAGCCACAGCTCCTCTGAGCACGCTATGCCAGTGTCTCACCACTTTCATAGTAAAGAATTTTTTCCTAATATCTAATTAAATCTACCCTCTTCCAGTTTAAAGCCATTCCCCCTCATCCTATCTCTACAAGCGCTAGTAAAAAGTCCCTATCCAGATTTCTTGTAGGCCCCCTTTAGGCACTGGAAAGCCACTATAAGGTCTATCTGAAGCCTTCTCATCTCCAGGCTGAACAAGCCCAACTCTCTCAGCCCATCTTCATAGGAGAAGTACTCCAGCCCTCTGATCATCTTCATGACCCTCCTCTGGATTTGTTCCAACAGGTGCTGGGGGCTTGTGTTGGTGTCTTATTTTGGGGTCTCCAAAGCTGAATACAGTACTGCAGGTGGGACCTCAGAGTAGAGGGGCAGGATCACACTGGTGAAATTTAGACTGGATATAATGAAGAAGTTCTTTACTGTAAGGGTGGTGAGGCACTGGAACAGGTTGCCCAGGGAAGTTGTGAATGCTCCATCTGTGGCGGTGTTCAAGGCCAGGTTGGACAGAGCCTTGGGTGACATGGTCTAGTGTGAGGTGTCCCTGCCCATGGCAGGGGGGTTGGAACTAGATGATCTTAAGGTCCCTTCCAACCCTAACTATTCTATGTTCACCTCCCTCCACCTGCTGGTCATGCTCCTTTTTTTTGGAAGCCCAGCGCACGGTTGGTTTTCTGGGCTGCAAGTGCACATTGCTGGGTCATCTTTAGCTTCTCATCAACCAACACCCCCAAGTCCATCTCCTCAGGAAGGATCTCAATCCAGTCTCTACTCAGCTTGTATTTGTGCTTAGGATTGCCTTGATCCACATGCAAGACCTTACACTCAGCCTTGTTGCACTTCATGAGATTTGCACAGGCCCATCTCAAGCCTATCCAGGAAGGATGGCAGCTCTATAAAAGCACAGAAAAACATGGGCATGGAAAATAGACAAAGAGAAAAGGACCTGGGTGTCCTATGGAATCAGACCCAAGCAGCTTGCACATGTCTCGTGCAAAGGAGTTATTGAACTGAAGTTCAAGGCCAGAGCTGAAAGTATATTGCATAAACCAGTCTGTCAGATTCTGCATGGGATTTACAGTTCTGATGTTAGAAGGAGGGCTGTGTGCCTTCCCTCTCTGTGATGGCTTCTGTGATCAGGGAGACTCTGGCCTGAAGAAAGCATGGAGCTGAGCTATGACCTGGTGCACTTCTACCTCTTGCATACTGTTTAGCTTTGGCTTGGGGGAAAACTAAAAGGGAAATGAAACATTGCACAACAGCCAGCATTATGTGAACTACCAGCATGACTGTCAGGAAAGGGAAACTAGTGGTCTCAAATGGCAAGGATCCAAAGGAATTGCTAAAAATCATTTATTTGCCTGCATTATATGAACTAAACCATTAAAATGTTTCAACTTAAATAGTATCAAGCAGATTTATTTCAATTTGGTAAGTAAATTAAATAATCAATTATTTAAAATCATGCCACAATATAAAAGAAATTGGTAGATCCCTTGGCTCAAATTTGAAATCGTCGAGTCAACATAACATATTCAGATTTATGACAACTGTTTTGTTTTTAGAAAGGAAAGTTCTTTCCTGACACAGGCAGCACCCCTTAAATGTGAGTGCTTTTGCAATATAATTCAAATGCTAGTAACCCTACATGAGGTTGGAATAGACTAGTAAGATGCAAACATTTGAAGATAGGGTTCACCATAGTCAGTGAAAATTTGGCAATAATATTAAATTAAACACGCTTTGCACTTGGCTCACTGAAAACATTTCATTTCAGCAGAAATGCAATGTTCAGTAATGACTGCAACCTTATTATTTTTGTTAAAATTGTCTAGTATTTGGTTTTATTTGCTTCAGTCGTGGGAGTTCATTCAGTCTTTCTTTTTTATTAGTTTGGGATATAAGGGCTAGCAAAAGCTCTGTCAGCTCTGGAGGAACAAACTGTGTGGGCTGAATCTCATCAAATTCACTGATGTTATGATGATCATGTTTAATATCTGTTCAGGGATGTAAAAACTTTTCTCCAGCAGTGAAATTGTACTGGCTCTGCCCAGTACCCATGAAGGAAGCTAATCTAAGGGTAACTGAGGGAATACTATTCACTTGTTAAAAATTCCAGTTTTAAACAGATTGGCTCTAAGCAAAGACACTTTTTCCAGATTAATAATGCTCTCCTTTCTCAGAATCCTAAGCAGATTTACATAGAGCCCTAAAGTCAGTTCATAAAATGTGTTTAAACTGGCAGAAGAGAATTTTACGATAGAATAAAGTTCACTCTTTTTGAACTATACAAAAATGTACACAATTTTTCTATTATATAAGGGAGCCCAAACCTATGGATGTGTTTATTATTTACGACCTCTTTTCTGTTATTTTTCAATGCAGCCCTTCCTTCCTTATTCTTAAATTATTCAATTTCATATCAAAGTGCTGAAAGAGATGTCTTTTTTAAACCTCTCTTTTAAAGAAAATAAATCAAGAGGCTAGAAGAGCGTTGTATAGCAATTTATTCACAGCTCTGCCTTTCCAAAAGCTGTAAAATCAAAATGCGTCTAAGACTGGAATATGCAGGTCCCTGAAGAAGTGAATCTTTAAATCTGCTTTCTCCATCCCAAGTGCCTGCAGAGCTCCTCTGCCATTTCTCTGACTGATCTTTTTCCTCTGAGATCTCAAGCTACCATCCTCCCTTCTTTCATTTCTCTGCCTTTCTGTGGTCCACGTGTATTTCCCCCTGCTCCTCTGCCACCACACTTTTCTTACATCTGCCAAGGAACTTTCTTGTCTTCAGGCATTCCTTCAGCTGCAGCAGAGCCCTCCCTTTTACACCTGCTGCAGATAATATATCCTGGCAAGTGCCTGGGAATGAGGGACTGAGGCCTGCTGGTGGACACTCAGCCACATTAATCAGCTTTGGGATTTCCTAAGTCGTGCTGAGCCTCTCCCGTTCCTTTAGTATCAGTGAGAAAATGCCTCTGGATGCTGCAGGCGGAAGGCTGGGCCATTGGTTAGGCATGAGAGAGCAAAAGATTTCTAGGATCACAAATGCTTCTCCTGAGGTATACAGGGTGCCCTTGTTGAGCACTGCCTTCTATGGGATGTTGACTGTATTCAGTAACTTTTTGGGTCAGATGTATACTGCAGCTAAAAGTTCTGGGCCTGTTCAGATAATCCATTTAGCAGAACTAGAATCCCAAGTGATCAGTTTTCTAAAGAAAATCTACTGAAATATTCTGTGTCACTTCCCCTTATCCTTTAATCTATAGGCAGTGCCTTGGAAACTTTTTTGGAGGTAATTTGAATTTAAAAGCAGAAATAAATCCACCCAAATCATTTCAATAGCAGCTGACTTCACTAATCAAGAAAGACTTCTACATAGCCAGGGACCTTTCATCAAAGATATCATGAAACCTTCAGTGGAGTCACTCAGGACTTTGCAGGATATTAGAAAGCATCTTTCATTCAAGCCATGTCTGAAATTCATTATTCAACTAAGACTGTCAGAAAATGAGGATGAGGTTTGGTAAGCCTTGTATTAATGTAAGGGGCTGTAGTCTTGTACAGAGCCTCAAACAATTCCAGCACCCAAACTCCACGCTGATATCCCTCGTGGGCAACCCTGGAGGACAGAGCCTGCTGCCCTCAGATGTGTTCAGCTGTGCCCACCCACTACAGGGTACAAACACTCTTGTGAGCACTGTAAGGTGGCATGTTTGTCCTCACCAGCAGATTTTCATACTCATAATATTCAATTCATGAGCTAAAGGGCTGCCTCAGTTTACATTTTCAGTTTTGTTTTGATTTCAAAATTTTTCTCTATGACAGACCTGACTGCCTCAATTCCTATAGTAAAATCTCAGAGGCTCCTCATTGGGTGGAAGGATTTTAGCTTCATTCCCCACTGAAATGAAGCTTGTTTTATCATGTATTCTGCACATGTAGGTACAAGCTGGTCTCCTGCTTTCTAATCAATTGCTGAATTTCAATCAAATTGGGCAAAGATTCTGTGAGTTTGGTGAAAACAAGGTAGCAAGCTAAGGGGCAATTAGTTCCCCACTGTGAAGAAGATGAATAAATCAAGAGTCTTATTCTTCTTAGGTAATCAGAGACTCAAACAGTTGAGAGAGAAAGAGAGTAAGAAAGAGGTGTGTTGAAAGCCAGGCTTTTTGCTTCCTCTGCCCAAGGAACTACTTGCTCCACTGTTTCTATTCCTGGAGCCACGATCCCCATCATTCCTGCCACACCAACCATTACAATTCCACATGTTTTATAGGGAACACAGTGCATTTTTTTTCCATAACTTCATTTTGTTTTATTTTTGTTTATTTATTTTTTTATAGTTGAACAAAAATCTGTGGAGGAAGCAAGAGCTGAGAGAAAGAGAGCCAGTTACTGCTTATGAACTGAAATGATGAGGTTTTGCTGAAGTTGTCCTGGTGATATCTTATATGTCAGCGGTCACTACTGGGTGAATTATTGACAGTTGCTGCTCTGCACTGTTTTGTTCCTATCCATTGGCTCTGTAAATAGTGTGGCAGGTGACGAACTGCATGGTTCGATTCTTAGCCGTTTGTGACCAAAAGGTTCCAGGAAGTACTGAGTTGCTCAGAGACCTAGCTGTGAGGCAAGTATGAATCATATTTAACAAAAAAGAAAAATCTTGATTAATAGAACAAATGTGGATCTTTTCTGCATATGGTTTAGGGTAATCCTTTGTGTCATTGAATTAGGAAGGCCAATGTCATGCCAGCTGTATTGGCATGCTTCAAAATTCAGCCTTTAGCACAGAATAATGATGAAACTTGGCTTTATAGGAGAGAATCTGACTGAGTTCCAAAGATTAAAATATACCCCCCCAAAATAGAAATAATGTTAGTAATTAACTAAAACAGAGTGACATTCAATGACTTAATAGTACCATTCAAAGAGTTTTGAAGCTCTTTATAATGAAGAAAAAGTTTAGAAGGACAGAATATGAACTCTCTTGTTATGAATGAAGGTAGTTTGCTAGGGGAGTTTTGGCAGTAAAGTAATTCCCAAAATAGAGTACTGGATTCACTCCCAGACAAAAGGAGAAAAATTTGCAGATGCTGTTAATGCAGGGAAAAAAAAAGATACAAAACCAAAACCAAAACAAAAAACAACAAACAGAACATATATATGTGACCAGATGCAGCAGTTCTAAGAATTGTGTCTGGCACAGAACATGTGGCTGTTTTAGCATCACCTCAAGAAGTGTTACTCAGTACTTACATACCATCTTTAAGATGGTCCTGCTTCAGCAAACAATTTAAATACATGCTTAACTTCAATATGTAAGTTGTCCCAGTGGGATTACCCAGATACAGAGGGACATGTTTAAGCATCTCATTAAATCAAATCATAAACCCCTTAAAAACTGATCTATGAGTCAACTGACTAACAAGATGATACACCACTTTTTCCTAGATACAAAAGCTCTTTTATTTTTCTGTACTTCATTTGCTGCACTCTACTTCCTCCAGATTTATTTCTTCTCTTGGGTTTTGGTTTGCCTGCTTGCTATTGTTATTGTTCATCAAATATTTCATATACAAGTGCTTTCCAAAACAAGGCAATCAATTCAGAGCAACATATTTGCAGTAATATATAATTGAGTATTTTTCTGTCATGCAATGGCTGCATGATTTCCAAAATTATTTTCTGCATGCATTTATGCTGATAAGCCAAGAAAGTGAATAAAATTTCATGCAAAAACCTAAAGAGAGCAATAGATGATAGTTATTTGGCCCCACATTATGCATAACTACATTTTAGATTTTAAATTATATTCACTACATGATGAGGAGTCATTAGGAAATTATCCACTTCACTGCTTTCTTCTTTATTCAGCTCTGGACTGTCCCATCTGTATTGAATTTGTGAATTTTCTGTCTGAAGACTACCAGTGGTTGTGCAATACAAAGGCATTGAATGATCATGGGAAATCAGCAGATGCCAGTGTTTCCTTAAATAAAAAGTACAACATGCTATTTCCTGCTTCTAAAAAGGAGGTAAGAGATCATTGGTCAAATATTATAATAATCCTTTCCCTTTTTTTGTTGTTACTTTATCTCCCTCTTACTCCATGAATCTCTTCAACACTAAGACCACTCAACACCATCAGTGTAAAGGAAGTGATACAAAAATATTACTTGCTCCCATTGGCACACAGGATGCCTGACTGGGAGTCACATTCAGCAGGCACACTGTCCTGCCCATTGCTGGCCCTGTCTTCCTCACTCCCTGGCATCTCTTTTGACCATCCAGGTCTCGTGTTCACCCTTGTGCCAGCTCTGGAACTCTTCACTCTTTTCCATGAGCTAATTTAACATGCTAACGCAGCAGTTAGCTTTTGCTCTCTGCTATTAGGGGGGCCCACGGCAGTTCACAGACAGGTCTGGTGATCACCAGAACCAGTCCAAGACAAGTGGTTGGAGTTCATGGCCATGAGCAAGCAGGGTGGCC